>OY728165.1:1978109819-1980509819 GCA_963277665.1 Viscum album | reverse complement strand
TATATATATATATATAACCATATTTTTTTAAATGGTTATTCATTAAAAACCTAGGAATTCCAATACATAATTTATGTATAATAGTAACATAATTCAATCCAAAATCCGTATATGAAAATCATAATGTAAAAACCAAGGGTATTGTTTCAAAAATAAATACATAAAAGTAAGAATACATATGTATTCATAATTTCATCAACTTAATAAACCTCTAAACCTAACATGGTTTATATTCATTATGAATTACATTTAGAGTGGGAGTTATTCTTTTAAATAATGAAATCAATATGGTGTTATTAAGAACACATGTATATGTATGTGTTTATATGTAGTGAAACCTATTTAAGGTGCCAACATAATACCCTATTGGGACTCACATGATTTTTTTTTTCAAAAACAAGAGTTCATTTTTGTATAATATCATTCAAAGAATTCAATAGGATTATAATAACACCCATGTATATATATATACATGTATATATATATATATATCTGTAAAACAAAACAAGCAAGAAAAAACTTGACCCTCACCTGGTTCAAAGAAGGAGAAGAGGTCGAGAGGATCTTGATGGAGGCACTGGAAGGAAGAAAAACTGTAGGGTTTGAGTTCCAAAACGATTTATATATATATATAAATCATATATAACATATTTTAAATCAACTTTCATGGAAAACTGAGGTACCTCAGTTTAAAAAAAGACCGGTGTACTAGGTCTTGTGGAAAATAAGAAGGAAGGAGGGGCCTTCCGAGGTCATGAGTGTGGAAAAAAGAAAGAAAAGAAAAGTAGTGAGAGCTACTAGTGCAGTGCACATGGGAAGAAGAAGAAGAAGGCAACGATAGAGGGTGTGGAAAAGGATGAACGACCCTGATCAGTCGAAAAGAGATCAGATGACTGAGAAGTATTTGAAGATTTAAAAAGCCGATGAATGGTTGTGATTAGATCAAATTTGATCGGATGGCTGCGAGCGATGCAACATTTTAAAAAGGAGCGAATAGTCAAGATTAGATCTGACGGGATTGAACAGATGATAAAAATGCAGTGGAGAAACCACTACTATGGGGAGTCGATGACCAAACTGATCGGACGACTCATATCTCACGCGGTGAGATTTGACAGCTTAGATAAGATCCCGCTTTAAAATTCCTGTCCCACATCGAAACAAGATGGGTTTTGCAGCTCCCTTATAATCCTAGGGATCTCAGATAAGGCTTATAATTCCCCTCCCCCCTCCTCAGTACCGCCTCATACTGGGTTTCTACTGGTGTGATTTTGCGCCCACCCCTACCACTGTGCCACCCCGCACAGTGGAACTCTCTGGCACCCTTACGCACGCATGCTCGTGCACGTTTAGGCCTGACTATGCATACTTGTGCATGCGACTTAGCACGCACCATGTGTGCACAACCCTGAACCATTGCTAGGGGATGTGAGTGAGATGCCCACTAAGGCCTTGAGCGGCTTGGCCTTCTAGGTCACCATCGGCTAGGTGGGGGACTCACCTAAATTTTGAATAGTAAAATTCATTTTTCGTTAATCATAAGAATAGTATATATAAAAGCATATTAAATAAGAGAATATAAATTATATATTATGGTTAAATAAAATCCTAAAAAAACAGTATTTTCATTAGTTTAGAATCATTTAGGTTCTCGAAACATCAAAGTTCAAAATCTATAAAACAAATCTCATACTAGTTTTATATTTAAAATCCAAAAACATATTTTCAATTAAAACTTTGTTTTTATTTATCCAGGATGAAAAAATTTCAAGGTAACTTTTAAAAATATCGAAATAATAAAATATATAATTCACTAAGTATAGATAAAATATTAAATACATCATTAGTCATTAATTTTATTTTCCCCAAGGTATGCTTTCAAACTCAAAAATATGTTTCTTTGTACCAAAACCGAGTAGTATTAAATGTGTGATTCTCCTGGTATTTCTTTTAAAACACAAGGGTTATGATTCAAACCCATTTTAAACTTTTAATAATTATCCTTATAAAATATATAAAAAAGATTTTATTTCAAACATGTTTAAATTTATAACTTTAATACACACTTTAAGAACTTGGAAAACTAATTATACCTAGATACCTTAAATTAAACCACCAGAATATCCAATGGATATAAGGTCTTATAGCTGTTAGACACTCAATGGTCACCTCAAGGAGGAAACAATCAGATTATCTTTAAGGCCTTATATAAACATGAATTAGGGTGTTCCAATTTCAAAAGTCGAGACAAAGAAGATGGTGCTCATTATTCCTCTGATGCTTAGCACAATTGCTGTGGTTTTGGTTACACTAATGTTCATTATGAAAGATTCTAAGTACCCATAATATTTCCTTAGTATTTTTATTCTATTGGATGGTTCCTTGTAATTCTAAAAGGTATCTCAGTGGGTATTTTTGGTTAGTTAAATTCTCTTAGCCTTAAACCAATGTAATCATTTCAGTGTTTAATTAAATAAAACGAGCCTTGTTTTTATTTTGAAAATATTGTTGGGATAGTAGGGAAAATTAAACAGAATAAAACCATAATATAATTTTTATTAAATGTGAAATAGGTTTGGGGAGTCACACCTACCAAGCCACAGAGCTGGACAGATCTGTCTTCCACCCTTTGCGGGTGACCCAACATTGTGAGGTAACCCTTGTTGCGGGTCTTTTTAGATTTGATCTGACTCAAAATGGGTTCGGGTGGATCTGCCCAGCCCGAAACGAGTGTGGGCAGACCTTCCTGGCTTAGATGTCCCATCTTGGGGTTTTTGGGGCTTAGATAATTTTAATAGTCAAAAATTAATTAATTTAATTTTGGTATTCAGTTAAATCAATTACATATTATTTTTTTATTTAAAATTATCTTTAATTTTTGTGGAGTAAATTAATTTAATTTGGAATTAAATTAAATTAATTAATTAATTAACTAATTTAATTTTCAGTTTTAAAATTAAATTAATTAATTGGGACCGAATGACGCATATTTATTGAATTAAAAATATTATTGAATTTTTAATTCAATTAAATTACATCAAGTTTATTTTAATGCAAGTTTAATTTATTTATGCATTTAATTTCAAATACGTGAGTTAAGGAATATTAGATTGATCTTGAGATTGAGACCGTCCAATGTATGTTTGGTTCATTTTTCATTTATTTAGTTAATTATTTCATGGTGTTGTAATAATTAGTTTAATTAATAAATGACGATTTGTGTATTGTCTCTAAGTCATTATATGTATAAGGGCCTATGCATCCACTTCTAAGTTGTATATTCACTCCCCAGTTCCCCTCTCCTATGAGAAAGTATTTTTGTATAATGACAAGAAGACCACTGACGCACTTCGTGCCGAGTTATGGAAATGCACCAGATAGGACCTTGATGTATTGGGTGGGAAAACACTGTAATATGAGTTTTAAGCTATGTGACTTAAGGTATTACCCCCTAGGGTCTAGGTTGGTCAGTTATTCACTCAACGGATCAACCATTAGTATTGGATCATGATTAAGTCATCATTTTATTTTTTCATCATTTATTATTTTTTGTGTATGTGTAGTTGACGCACAAACACATAGAATAATAATAAATAAGCATGCAAGATAAAATGAACATGTGATGCGTTGGATTTTTCTATTTATTTCATTGTTAGTTGTGAATGTGATCACATAGTACGTGCTTAGAAAATATAAAATGATTTCTTTCATCACATTAAAAATAATAAAACCCTCAAATAAATATTAATTCTGAACCTCCTTTCATCATTCGAATTTGGACAAAACCGGCTTTTTGGGGTGCCGATCATGCCAAAACTGAGGGTGAATCTTACTACTATGGTGTTCTTATGAGAGTGTTGGGATGAATAAACTAAAATTTCAGTAAATAAATAGATAAATCTTGATTTTTGTAATTTTAGAGTCAAGTTTTGAGTACATCAAGTAATGATTTAAGAAGATGAGACTTCACTCAACAGATAAAGGAACCGCGAGTTCATATAGTTGGTGAGCCAAAAGCCTACCTTGAACCCTCCAAGTAGTGGTGTATCCAAATCTTGTAGACTATGAGGGGTGATTCAGGGATCCTTTCAACTAGAATATTCAAGTGATAGAGTATTTTGATTCTATCACTGAGGGTTCTTAGAATATGATAAAATAGTGGGAGACATTTAATGATTTATTTATTCAAAATGTATAAATAGTTAATCAAGATAAAAAGTAATAATTTGATAAAATTTATTTTTATATAAAAATGTAAAGTTATACCAAAATTTTAAATTTTTTTTGATAAATAATGGAAAAAGTAAATTTTCTCACTAGAACGAGTATCCAAGAATAGTAGAGGCACTTTCCCATAGTACTATGATATTGGAAACTCAAGGTGTTAGTGTCCCAAACACCTGTTAAGTTACCTTAGTAAGTGAGGGTGAAATTTATTACAAGAGAATAATGTATATAACATATGATGGTTATTTCATTATGCTTTCATCAATTTCCAGTGTTAGTTGTGGTTGCTACATCAGGACATGGATGTTAAACATGAAGTCTCATCTCTAAGTGGTTTGCAAGGAGAAAGCGAAGCAATAATATGAATAGGTAATGCTTACATAGGATATATGTAAATTTAAAGGTGGGTTATGATCTTTCAATACATACTATTATAATATCATTTTCACCCCTTTCCTCAAGTCTTATTTAAGGTTATAAAATGAACAAGTTTTAAGTAAATGATTCATTACCTTTTAGGTAAGGTTTTCTAAGTGAATAAGAATATAAAAGACATATTCACCTTTAATTATTATAGAGAACAAATTGAAATAAAAGGCAAAAATTCCAAATGAAAGTAATGTTAAGGGCCCATTTGCAACATCCTTTAATGGAATAAGTATTAACATAGGTTTTTTATATCATAAAATAAAACAATGGAAGTTTAAATGCAATAAAATGAATTAAAGAATCAAGTTACCGCTTCTTATTCAGGTATATTCATCACTGTAATGTTTCCATTTTACTTCTTTGGTATTCAATACAATATGATGATCACACATGTGTGTTGATATACAGTAACCAAGTAAGTGTATAAATATTACTAGGAAGTCAGCTGTGTTCTCCAAGTGGCTGAGAAAGGGTGATACCTAGGCCAGTGGTGAGAAGTACATAACTTATTTATTTCCAAGTGAAAGATTCATGTAGAAATATTATTGAGTATAACCAAAAAAAATTATCTCACGTGTCCTTGGATACAAGGATACATTCTTCTATGTTTCATAATTAATGTTGTTTTTGGCATTTAATACCCAATCACTAGTTCATTAATACATGAATCATAGGCAATAAGTGATGAATATAAATGTAAGACTTATACCCAGTTGTGTCAAGATGATTCTTTGTCAAGAAAAACTAAAAGGTGCACGTCAAGTTTATACCCTGAATGGTATTTAGGCTTGGTACAACTAAACACATATGGTATTATCGACATCTTTAGTTTGGACAAAGAAACCTTTAGAATTAAAGGTACACCAAAAAGATTACAGAATTAGTTCAGCAAGAGAGTGTGAAATATTCCAAGGATAAGCTATAGGTATATATACTTCATAAATATTCCTTTAAGTAATTAAGGAATGGTAAAGTGAAGTAAGTTCATGTCAAAAATATATGAGTTGCTTCGAACCGGCATGCTGAAGAATATCTTGACCATGCAATCATTGATTATGATAATGTAGCATGGAGTAATTACTAAACGCACATTACCTAATCTATATCATGACATTGATGTTAATAAGGAGGATCGATGATGAAGTCTTACATGTTAACATTGATAAAAAAAAATGTAGCGTGGAGTAATTCCTAAACACACATTTTATACATCATGGTTATGATGTAAGGAGTATCAATGTTACAACTTGAAAAAAAATTCCATTATATTTCATGACATGCTTTACAAATAAAGGTGATATCCCATAACCTTATGACAACTATTGTGAAAAATGGATATCATACAAGTCATAGTATGATAGAAATCCATTATGTCATAAGGACATGTGTTTGGATGTAAAGAGTTTGTTAGGACATAAACAAACTTGCATTAGGAACAAACACATTGTGAGTCTATTGTAATTATCCTAACAGTTTCTTAAGATATTAAATAAATCCCTATGATAGAAAAGTGGTAGTCAAGTGATAGAATACATTTCTATATAAGGGTGCACATATCTACTTGATATAGTGGGAGCTATATTGACTTGGGTTTAGTTAATTCCTAAGACGCACAAATAGTTGGCATAGGAACTAGTCCCACAAGCTCATGTGGAATAGGTATGTTATAGAGACAAATACTGCATAAGAAGAATAAAACCATGGTGATGGTTTTTGTATTCAACATAGTAGGTGATCTATTATTCATTGTGAATAATATTTCCTATAAGTAAGCAGTGTATGAAAATTAGCTGAGATTGACAAGACATGTTAAAATTCAATAATGGATTCCATGTATCAAAATAAAAAGGGGATTATTATGAATACTTTGTTGGGTATTCAAGTGAGTTTATACATGGATGGTAAAAGTGTATTACTAATAAGGCTCGATTGGTAATACCAAGTCGTTATGCCTAAATTCATTAGAATTTTACTTTTCATAGATAATTTCTATGATCATATTATTAGGCATTGGATGTTATGACCACCAATCTTGGAAGGTGTCTATACGATGCAACCAGAAAGGGATGGTCATGTCACAGAATGAAAATATAGGTTTCAAGTTAGTGATATCTATTTTAGTATTGAAGTAAGCAATGGGATCATAGAATATACATTTTCAATAAATGTTTTCCATGTTTCTATGAGAGGTTAGTGAGAGATCTAAGGTTTTACAAGTAAAATATATTCGACAACATATGAAAAAATGAATATTGGTCTTACAATTAGTTAAGATTAGGATGAAATCTATTCTCTAGTGATTGAGTTAAAGTAGTAACCTAAGTTCTAGGTAAAATGATATACTGAGGTAGATACAAAGGTTGATTGGACCTAGTCAATCGTACATATACTGACATGGTATTTAAAAATATAAGTTAAAACAATTCAAGAGGGAATTATTACCAATGTAACATGACATAATCTCTCCAGGATTACATGTATGAGACATTGGAAGAGATTAACATAGTGATTTGATATCTATAAACTTTTGAAATGGATCAATCACGTATGCCATGATATGTACACGAACTGATATTTCCAGGATATACTTTATAGTAGGAAAATATCAATTATATCTAGGAGCACCACAAGTGAAACATTCCGAACTATCTAATTGTACTTTGAAAAGTACAAAAGATATATACTTTGTAAGTTGAGAAGTAAGGATACTAGTTTTCAAGAGACACAAAATAGTCTTCCATATATCCATGTGATCTAATATCATAGTTAGGCTAAGGTGATGAGTGAGACAATCTCATATAAGCTAGTGGTCTCTATACCTACAAATACCGAGTATGTTGAAGCTTCTGAGGTAGCTAAGAAGCAAGTAAATGCAATGATTTGTTATAGTTATTGGAATCACACCTAGTAAAGTATTATTATAATGTAAATTATGATATTCTCACTAGCCAAGATTTCAAGTTTTTGAAAGTGGAAAAATTGATATACTCAGGATACCATCTCTTGAGAAGTTTTACTCAAGTAGATGAGGTCTCTATAGAAGAATTTCCATGTGGCAGAATTGTGGTAGGCCTAGTAGCTAAAGCCGTTACTTAGTAGAAACATGATATCTATCATGTGAGTAGATAATAAGTTTGGTTAGAAAGTTGGCTCTAGTTCAAGTGGGAGTGTTGAAATAGTGGGTGCCCTAAACCCAACTATTCATTAATTTTGGTTACCATATCACGTGTATAGTTAGTTATAAATGATGTTTTCTTACCATTATAGTGTAGATATATCTGCATCCACTATTGAAATGGTAATTTCTATAGATTAATTATTGTATCGAATGGTTATAGTAGATCCCAGGATATAATGATAATCTTGAGCTACCATGACATAAATCTTAAATATGTCCTATGGTCTAGTTATATATTATTGACTGGACATAGTAAATGTTTGACTATTAGGTGCTGGGGGATCATAAGCATTGAGACTTCTTCTCATGAAGTTCTCACTTGGTGATCTCTAGTGGTGAGATAATGAGGACATACCCACCCATAGGAACATGACATGTTTTGGGTGTCATTGGATGTTCCTATCTATGATATTATGTAATGGTCTCATGACTTAAGATCATTACCAATGTATTCCATTTTTTTGCATACTTTATTGAAATATAAAAACCATGATGTTGAAATCGTGGTGAGGTAGTTTCTGTTGGGTGCGTCATTGGTGGAATGACATTAATTGAATGGTCAAGAAAGGATTTGTTGCTTTCAGGTTATGGAAGTAATATATCTCAGGCCATATTGATAAGGATGTCAGTACCTTTATAAGAATATGGACATCAAAGTTTAGGGTAAATCCGTCTAGTTATATCAATAAACAATAAAGCAAGAAAAGTACGATGACACAAGTGTGCATCCTACTTTATGAGATATTAAAGTCAAAGATATTACATTACATAGTGCATGTTCGTAGGTTAGTTATCACTACTACGACAATCCTTATCTCTTTAGGGGATATGATGGGTTGCTAGATCCCACTCTTGTTCTATGAATACTATTCACTTCTATTGAGATAAGGGCCTAGAGGGTCACACACAATAGCTTATTTGAGAATCTTACACATTCAATTGAATATGAGTTTGGGATATGGTGGGCTGGGGTATGGGATTTGTCTAAGGTTAAACGATCACCAATTAAATAAATAAATTCATATTATTCAAGTTAAGAATAATGGGCATTGAATTTATTTATTAAATGTATTTACAAGTTTTAAGTAAATACATGGAAAAATATTAATTGAACAAATATTAATATATTCAAGGTTCAATTAATTTTTGTGGGAATGAAGAGTCGAGTTAATGACTCATTTATTATCATGTAATATGTTTATTATATTATAAGAAAGTGATAATATTATTTATGACTCATTTTATTAGTCATAACAAGTCATTTATAGCATGTTATTTATTCGGGAGGCTGGGTGGAAATACTAGATATTTTCTTAACACTCTATAAATAGTGGAGGAGAGGAGTTTGACAGGTACTATTAATATCCTCTATCTCTACCACATCCTATAGAAATAGGATATATATCCAATGAACTCAGATCGAGCTCTCTCTTAGGCTTCACAAGCAGGGCGATGCGGTGATCGTAAAAGCATCGAAGGAGTCGTCAGATCTCTGCACTAGCACCCAGATTTTGACAATCGACACTCTCACAGTTTCTTGAAATTCATGTGGACGATCTAGAGGAATTTGGATTCGGATTATTTGAGTAGTGATTTCCAATGATTATTATAAATTGTGCATGGATATAGATCTAAACCAAGTATTTTATAGTTTTATTTTTGTGCTTAAAACTCTTCACGCGAGATCCTCAGCTTAAACCGAGCAGCAATTTGCCGATGATGAAAATTTTATGTCGAACATCGGTGAAAAATTTTAAAAACCCATTTTCAGGGCTTCCTCTGCATGTCTGGTACCTTCAATTTATTTTATAGGGTTTATGGTTCAAAAGTTTCCAAACTTGTGAAGTAATTTTTTCTCAATTTACCTTCTTTGAGATGCATGCCATGTTATGAACCTATATTTTTATATGGAGTGTATACACTTCCCGTTGACATGTTATATCATGAATATAATTATTATAATGATATTTTAATATTTATTTAATTTTATTATTTCATGGGGATTATTATTCAAAGTTACTAAAGTGGTAATAGTTTATTGCTATAATCTCATTGTTTATCGGGATTGTTTATGATTATGCTTCCATTTATGAAATATTATGATCCATTTCTCAAGAAAACTCTTGAATTTTCTTCTAATATAGTTATAAATTATATCTTAATGTATTAGTACCATTTTACCACTCTTTGGTAGATAATATAATTAAGATAATATTTTTATGAAAATCCAACTTTATTTCTCCTTTCGGTTGAAAATATGTGTTCTTTTAAAATCGTGTTTTATAAAAATTATTTTCAAAATGTTTTATGTTTTAAAAATCATAAAATATATTTTAATCAAGAAATGTTTTAAATGAAATTGTAAATCTTTCTGTATAAGAAATGGATTTTGAAATGGTTTTATAAAAATGATTTTCAAATAAAGGTTATTTTCCTTAAGAAATGTTTCATGTGATCTTTCAAAATACTTCACCATCTAAGATGACATAATTTATTATAGTTTATGCCTTACTGAGGATATGATATAAAAAAAACATTTATATTATTTATTTAATGGTTATGTTTTGATGGAATGGTGTTTATGAAACCCGTTTCTCTTCCATGGGTTATATTCTCTTGAAACCCACTTCTTTTCACGAGTTACGCTTTGATGGAATGATTATGAGACCTATATCTTTCCCATAGGTAATGTTATGATGAAATGATTATGATACCCATTTAATTTTGTGGGTTATGATATGATGTTTATGAAACTCATCTCTTTTTATGGGTCATGATATGATACATGTTTTATTATCTTATGACACATATATGCATGATTTTATTATTTGATGGGTGGGACATATATCTCCCTCTAATGCATTGAGTAATGATAAATGGTATATGAGATGAAAGGGTACATAGGTTGTATCCAAATCCTAAAAACAAGAAGGTACATGGGTTATATCGCAAGCCTAAAAACAATAAGGTACATAGGTTATAGCCCAAGCCTAAGAATAAGAAGGTATACAGGTTGTGGCCCGAGCATGAGAATAACCAGGTACACAAGTTGTAGCCCAAGCCTAAAAGTAAGAGGGTACATGGTTTGTAGCCCAATCCCAAAAATAAAAGGGTACATAAGTTTCTAACCAAAGCTTGAAGAAGGTACACAATCCCATGACTAACATGTTATGAAGGTCTTAGTAGGTATCCTTAACATAAGTTTTTCTATGCTTATGTATATGCCAAAATTTGCTTGTCTTATTCCTATGATATGATTTCATGGATTATGATCTTGATTAAATTATGATTCATGTCTTATGAACTGCCAATATTTGATCCATGATTCATGTTTATGATCTTTGTTATGTAGAGTATGATGTTCTAATGTCACGATCACATTCTTATACCCTTATGCTAATGTTTATGCTTACATATCTCCTTTATTTACCCTTAATGTGAATATGAGATCACCCCTTTTTATGTTTCCTTTCCCCAAGTTATGAAGAAATGTTTTAAGTAGAAGTAATATAGGGGAAGATAATTATGTGAAACATTGGAGATCTTTTACTTAGTTAGAATATTGTGTTCCAAGTTTCCAAAAAAACTAAACTATTATGGTCCTCAGGAATGTAATTTTTTAATGTGTTGAATATTAATCTAAATTTATGTAATATCCATGTATGTTAAGCCTAGGTAAATATATTAATGACCATGCTTTATCGATCACTAGACTTTTCAAAAAAAAAATACCATATAGTATTAACAACCTTCATTGGTAGTTAGTGATACTAATTAATAAATATCACAGGTAATCACTAGTTAGTATTAGTGATCACTGAAGATTGTTTCAAATACTATTATTATTAAAAAATAGAATTTAAATAGTAAAAAATCCTAAAATATGAATTAATATAAAAAATAATTCAATTATATAATAAATTATCACAACAAGCATGCAAAAATACAATAAGTTATATAATTTTAACTGAAAAAAATTCAGAAGTATTACCCCAAAAAATATAATATACGAACCTATATGCAATACATCCACATGACCCATACAATATATACATATATTAGAATCATCTATATACAATAAAAAGTAACACACACACACACACACTACATGACTATTTAGAAATGTGATATCTGAAACACCTACAACAACCAAACATTATACCACATAGATAAGTCTTTTGATCTGAAAATAAAAAACACAAACATTAAAAGTTAATAAAATTATCAATTAAATCCTATACAATACTCTGACACATTAAAAATAATAAAAATGGTATAAGATAACATGATACCTTGATACTAAATTTATAAGATATTATGAATCAATATTTTTTTTTATAATTTACAACCCCCAAGAATTAATTTTATGTATTTTTTTATCATACATGTCACAAATGACCCAAGGAATGTTTTACTAAAATATAACGAGATTCAAAACACATTTGATGATTTTTTATCATCAAAGAAGTCAATTTTAGTTAAAAGTTGCACAATAAAACTATTTATTCTCATATAACATGCAACTCAGGTATCAGTTTCACACACCACTCATCTTAATATGTCACAAAACCCCCACATGTTATTTTTCAAGAATTTGATAGATATCAGAATTCATTTGGGAAAATTTGCACATTTAGCACACATTATGGACCACAAAAAATCTATATAAAGTTTATTTTTTGTAATGTACAACCCCTCATGTGATGAATTCATGATTCATTCAATCCTACATGTCAAATATGCCTCAAGGAATGTTTTCATAAGAATGGATGGAATTTATATCAGGTTTAATGACTTTAGACCATTAAAGTGAACACTTTACTTAAAAGTTATGAAATGGAACTCTATTTTCTCAAAAAACATGAAACTCAAGTGTTGGTTTCATTTTTCTCTCATACTAATAGGATAAAAATTTCCTAAGTGTCATTATACTACAATTTTGTGGATATTAGTGTCCGTTTGAGCAGTTTTTCACACTAAATGTATGTTATGGACTGTGATATATGTTTTTTTGCATTATACAACCTATCAAGTATTGGTTTCATGCGTTACTTGATCATACATGTCACAAATTATGTAAGGAATGTTTTATAAAAATTAAATGGTATTTTAATCACATTTTATGTCTATTGACCATCAAATTATAAATTTTTTTTTAAAAGTTATACAACACAACTGTTTTTTCTCAAATAACGCACAACTTGAGCATTGGTTTCACACATTGTTTACCCCAAAGTGTTATTGTACTATAATTCGGTAGATTATAAAATTCTATTTTAACAGTTTTATAAATTTAGCAAACATTTTGGACTTATATATATATATACAATATAAAAAACACTGGGTGTTATTTTCTATAAGTTGTTTGATCCTACGAGTCACAAATGTACCAATGAACATTGACCCAAAATCAAATGAGATTCAAAGAATGTTTGATGAATTTTGAACATCAAAGTGAATGGTTTTTGTTAAAATTTATACAATGAAACTATTTTTTCTCTAATAAAGCACAATTTGGGTGTTAGTTTCACATGTCGCTCTTTCTAACAGGTCACCAATTTTTCAAGTATTTCTATGCTATAATTTGTTAGATATAAATATATGTTTTTATAGTTTTACACATCTAATTCACATTATAAACTATGATATGTTTTTATTTTTTTAATTATGATTCCTTGGGTGTCAATTTCATGCATTATTTTATCCTACAAGTCTTAAATGATGTGAAGAATGTTGTCTAAAAATTAGACATGATTCAAAGTACATTAGATGGCGTTTAATCATTAAAAATAACAATTTTGATGAAAATTTATACACTGATATTTATTTTTCTCATATAATGCGTGACTTAGGTATCTTTTTCACATGACACTCATCCCAATGGGTTATAAATCCCTTAAGAGATATTGTGTTGAAATTTAATGGATATCATGGGTTTTTTGGGTTGTTTTTCATGTTTAATGCATGTTATAGACTATGATGTATTTTTTTTGTAAGTTATGACTCATTGGATGTTGGTTCCATGTGTCGTTCAATTATAAAAGTCACAAATTAACCAAGTAATGAGTTTCTATGGATTAAATAACAGCAATTAAATCATCAAAATACATAAAGAAACCTTAAAACCAAGATCACCATGATTTGAAATTGAAACCATCAGTAATATAAAAAGAAGAAACTTATATAACTTACATTGAAGATGACTGATCCTATATAATTTAACCACAAGTTTAATGAATACCCATGAGAAGCATCCAAAATAATCTTTCCTCCATGGTGTATCCACATGCCAACTAAATCTCCCAATGTTTGGGTGAGATTCCCCTTCACACCAAAATATTCTAGTATATCTCAAGGAAAAGGAAGGAGAAAGGAGATTAAATAAGGTGAATCCACAAAGACCACAAGTACCATTTTCATGGCCTTCAACATATTTATATAGGCCTTAAGGATGCTCTTTGATACTTCCATTCATTTACTCATATGTCCATAACATATGAATAAATGAAATGTGGTTACAAAGGGTTTATAACCCTTGGTCCATGCATTTAACATGTAAATGCGTTTTATTTTATCATAAGTCTCATCACATAGAACGATAATGACAATGATAACCAATATGGAAGAGATCTTAACATCAACACTTAATGTTCAACTTCCATGTTAATCAAACAATATGATTAACATATATTGAAATAGTTTCAAAATAACTATATCTTATATTACTATATAAATTTATGGTAGTGGAGTGATATATACATATCTCCCCTTATGATATGCCCAACCCAAAACATGTGGTATAAATTAGGTTCATGCATTCCATACCATACAACCCACTTATATTGTACATTTCGACTTGGTGAAAATGAGTAATTATGAACCACACACTCTCTGAAAGTGCATAATGTAGTGAAATTGACCTCAATAACCCGAACAATACTTGAGTATGGAATATATATAACCCCAAGGGAATTCCATGATCCCCAGGGGTTGGGGACTAGCATCATAGGTCTGAGTTTATTATTGGGGAATAATTTACCCACTTGGATTAAAGTGTGAAATCATGGACAATTCTTCTTCTTGGAAAATTTTCATGACTTATCCATAGTTTGGAAATTCCCCCAAAAAATAGATAAACAAATTACAAAAACTGAATAACAATGAAAAAGGAATAAAGACATATCTATATTATTGCAGTTAAAACCAACAAGGTTCCATGAAAAATAAAAAATAGACAATAAAAAGATCAATAATCAAGTCGTAATGTATATATATGAACCCACTTATATATAGATTTGTGTATACCATGTAAGGGTATAGAGAAATATCATAGGGGAAATGGAATGGTGTATCTTAGAGTCAGGGAACTATTGGATCATATCATAGAAAGAGTAAAGGGGTATAAAGAGTCAAGGAATTGTGATCCCATCCTATTCATCATACTTCACATAGGTCATACCTGCTTACAGTTCATATAAAAACAATGTACATACACCCCTTTATAGTATGCTTGTCATCCATAAAAGAAGTAACTATGCTTAAACAACATTACTAGTAATATCAACTAACATGATTAATATAAAAATTAATAACATGTTCAACATAAATTACAAGTGAGACCATATTGAGAATACCATAGGAACAAACAAGTGTACTAACATCAAGTCAAACATTTCACAAGTCATGGAACACCATTTTTTTTATGACATTCTAATGAAAAATAATACAAAACCATTATATAGAGTAAGTAACAATTTTGGTTTTGCTAAAATCTATCCAATCAAGGCTCTAATTATCACATGGTAAATAACTAGTGTGCACTAGTAATAAAACAGGTAAGAGATTAAGTACATGTTTGGTTGTCACTAATGTATACTCGTAATGATATAATTCAAGAATAAAATGAGGCATAAATGTTGAATCAAAACACTAATTTCAAAGTAGAGTTATTTTTCAATGTAAATTTCTCATATTTAACATTTATTTTAAGGTAAAAATTTATTTTAAGAAAAAGGGTTAATAATTAAAGAGGCTCCACACATTTTTTTACCACATAAGAAGAAAGGAACTTAATTTAATTTGTAATACATAATTTTTTAAAATGTGATAATGAATAAGTTTTAGAAAATAACTAATTTTATAATATGAAATTACATCTTAAAGGTTCAATGAAAAAACCAAGTCCTATATTTTACCAAAAGTAACAATTTAAAGTTTTGAAAAATTATATTTTTATTAGGTAAAAATAATTTGATTAAAGAGAAAAACATGTTTATAAATCCTATCATTACTTTACCTATCAAGTTGTGACATAAATGATATCATTTTTGGGTATTTGTATTGTTGGTCATCTTGACTTTTTGGGTGAGATTCGGGTCAGCATTTGAAGGATTTTAAGGGGTTTTCTTGGAGTTAGTGATTTCATAGGTAACATGCATGAGCTCACTACCCTTTCATAGGGAATGTGAAAATACTAAATTTTTAAAAAATTTAATTTTTAAATGAGAAGATTACATGATAAGACTATTATTTTCTTTCCCCTATATCAAAAACTTTTATCTAGATCTCATACATGTATACCTCCATTAGAACCCCTCTACCTCTTTAATTTATTCCTCAAAACATCATTAAGGTTGAACATTCCCTCAAGTAAGTGACTTCACCTATCTCTTTCCTTCATATCCTTCCATCATCTTACCTTTTTCCATCACTTAATGAATATGGTGGCCTAGGGTTTTGAATTTATTAGGTTTAAATTGTGTATTTTTATTCTAAAGGCTTCTAAGATTAGTTTAGGGACCAATTATCTTCTTTTTGGGTGAAAAAAAACATTGAGAATGGATTCAATGATTCTATAGTAGGTGTTACTATATTAATTCCTTTACATTTTAAACCATGAGTTCTTGAACTTTAAAAAAAAAGTAATATTAAGTTTATCTCAATGATTTTGGTGATCTCTACTAATTATACCCATTCCCTTTCTTATATTTTCAAGTAGATTAAGGAAATATGTTTAAATGGTTATGAAAATATTTGTTCAATTTGATTCCTAAAATGTGTTCAATGAAATTACCAACCTATTTTTCATGTATTAAAATTGAATGGTTTTTATAGAAATTTGGATATATATTTTATGGGTTTAACAATGTGTTTTTTATTAAGGATTACCATGATTTAAGTTATGTCTGTTTTTATATTAAATTTGTTGAAAAAAAGGAAACCTTGAATTATTAGAAACTTTTTGGGTGGGTTCTTTCTGGTGCTTGGGAGGAATCATAGGAAGTGTGTTAATATGAAATGATGTGTTAATTAAAGGTACATGATTATCCCTTGATAAGATTACTTCCTTTTTCCAAGTACGTTTTTATTTTATTTAGGATGAAAATAGTCTATAGAATATTTACACACCATGTAAATGGGTTACATAACATGTAACTTTCTCCAGACACATTTCATGAACAATTTCATGCGGTGAAATGGTTCACGGCATGAAAATATTACACGTTGTGTAATCATATTACATGCTGTGTAATATTTAATCTGGATAAAATCACCCGAGGTGACACGTTTTTTGGCGTAAACCATTAAAAATAATTATGCAACATGTAATGGAATTACATGACATGTAATTCACCGATTAGAAAATTTAAAGGTGTTATACGATTCATTTTAGTTTCATTCATTCATGCATTTTTTTTCTATTGACCCTAAGGAGACTCTAATTGGTTTTGGAGTGATTTATTCATCTCTGATCATCATAAATTAGTGTTTGATACCCAATATGATTTTTTTTACTTTGGTTTCCTTTTTTTCCTCCTTATTTTGATGAAGTGGTGGATCCTTTTGATAGTTTTTGGTTTTTGGGGTTGATCTTGATTCTAGGTTTTGATCCCTGATCTTCTTAGCCATTGTGTTTCAACCATTCATCATCAATTAAGGGTTGTGGTGGGGTGAGTGTTCATCAACGATCTTGAGGTAGGTGGTCTAAATGCCAATTCCTACAGTATTTAATTATGATTATGTGTATGTAATTGTGGAATTTCAATTTCCACACTTGGAAATTGAATAGTGAATTGAATTAATTAATTGGTTAATTAATTAATGGGTTATAGAATTAGTGGAATACTGTGAATATAAAATTGGTGAAAGTCATGATTGTAGATTTGGTTAATTAATGGGTTTATGAATTGATTAATAAAGGGAAATATGGGATGGTTGGCTTAACCTTGAAGGGTTAATGGTTTATACAATTAAATGTTCATAAATGGTTTAATGGTGAATTTTTTATATTATTCCATGTGATTTAAATGAAGAAACATTAATGTTATGAAGAATTGAAATGGTATACCATGGTGAGAATTTTTTACAATAAGGTTAATGATGATTAACCTTGATTTATGTGATATATGTGATATTGTGATATATGTGATAATGAGTGTGGGATAGGGAATGATGCTCCAAAAGGCCATATGAGATAAAAATGAGTGTGAGATAGATACTGATGCTTCAAAATCCTATATTAGATAAAAATGAGGTGTGATATAGGGACTGATTCTCTAAATTATCATAGGGTGCTAGACATAACATTCTAGTCCCAAAACATTGGCATTAGACTATGGTTCCAAGTAGCCTTAATATGAAATTGGAATTAAATGATTGATAAAAGATAGAATATAATTAATTGTGATTCCCTATGAGATATGGTTTATACTTTTCATGGTATAAAGAAAGTATTGATGGTTTGGGTATCACTATGAACCCAAATAATTATGCGGTTAATTAAAGAATAATGAATTGTGAAAACTGTTTACTTGTCTTCTTGTAATTTATTTTTTATACAACTACATACACTTTTATAGACCAGATATTACTTTAGACACCATTGGAGGTATCCAACTGAGTTTTACTCACACCCAACTCTGGATTTCTGATTGTTACCCGAAAAGACTTTATGTTTGTAGGACATGATAAGGGAAAAAGCCATATGCTAGATGGATGAGTTGGGATGAAGCATGGATAAAGTAACCTGAAATGATGTTGGGACCCTCTTAGGAGATGTTAATGTGTATTTATTTTGTGTTTTATTTATACAAACATATATGGCATGAAATATCTAATTCTTTGGTTTGAATATTGTTTTCCTATTTAGGTTTATCATATGATACTAGTATGCATTTGGTTATGGTATTATTCTAGTTTTCTTTTATCATTAGTTGGTGATTGTTTATTTTTTTATTATCATGCTGCTTTGATAAAGAGGGTATAAACTCCCCACAATATCTATATTAGAACCTCACCACTAGTCAGCAGCCTCTAGCATACAGGGAGGCGCGTCTGAGGTCATGTAGTGAACTAACTTGGGGCACCAGTGTGTGGAACCCAGGTTGGGACGTCACAAAGTGGTATCAGAGGGGTTTTATTTTTTTTATTTTCTTTTGTATTACTATTTGGAAAAGTTATAAAAAAACTAGAAAGTTTCAGGCCTTGTTCATGATATTTTTCATGGGAGTAGATAACCCATGTATGGGGGAAAACCCAAGTGCCCTGAGTGGGATTGTTGTTATTGATGTTGGATGTTATAGTTGGATGTTATTTTACCTTGGGTGATGCAATTATTGTGTGGTGTTATTATTTTATGAGATTTTACTCATTTATTGGTATATAATGAAGGTTGAGTATACATGAATCATTATAGACACTCAATAATTATTGTGACATGCATTATTTTTAGGCATGAACGGAAAAGAAGGTTTTAGGTGACTTGTTTAAATGAAAATTATTTTCATTACTTGTGTAATTTAAATGGATTGGTGCCTAATATGAAATTGAAAAATGTTAAATGATTATAAATGTGGTAAATAAAGTGGATAAATGGGTTTCTAATTATAAACTCGAATTGTGAAAGTGTTTTACCCTATGTGATCCATGACCTAGATGAGGGATGGTTGAGGGTAGTGATAACACCTCAGTTTTGACTATATGGCGACGTATGGGGGATGAATTTTTATAAATTCATGTGAATCCATCTTTCATAAATGTGTTAATGTTGTATAATGTTTCCTAAGATGTGTGTTTGGAATTGTAGAGATATGCCTCTATGAAGACTCTTATTGAGAAGAAAACATGAGGACATGGATGGAAATGTGCCTCCAGTACCAAAACTAGAGGCTCTAATAGTTGCAGGTGAGGAATATGGAGATAAGTTCTATGAGAAATTTACTTAGTTTATGTTATTTATAGAAAGATACCCATAGAGGGTTTTGAAGAGTATGTCAGACCTGACACATGAGTTTAAGTTATAGCACCCTCCGACATTCATTGGAGAGGGTGGACTTAAGGTAGTTAAGTTCTAGATTGAGTCTATCTAGAATATCCCTGACCACTTAGAGACTCCTATTGAGAAGAGATTCAAACTGGATGCTTATATATTCATGGTCAAGAAAAACATTAGTGGGACATCCAAACATAGTATGGATAGCTAAAAAATATTGAGTTGAAGGGATTTCAGGATAAGTTCTTGGAGCATTTTTACCCTGAGATGCTCAAGAATAAGAGGGAAGCTAAGTTCATGAGGTTGACCCAGGGGAGTATGTCTGTGATGGACTATGATAGTTGATTTACTAATTTGAAGTTCTTTGTTCCAGTGTTGTTAAGAAATGAGGCAACTATAACGAAAAGATTTTAGGATGGTCTTAAATGTGCGATTAAGTCTCAAGTTAACATCTTTATCCTGAAAAAGTTTTCATAAGTGGTGAATCAGGTTCTCATATCTGAGGGGAAACTGAAGGAGGCTTCTAGTGAGATACAGATGGTTTCTACTAGATGACTAAGAGGTATGTTTTTTGAGAGTAGGAAGCATCACAATGAGAATGTTAACTAGAGAAGTGGAAAGCATAGTGTCTAGGGAAAGGGTCTGTTACTTATGACATGACTAGAGAACTCTATCACTAGTACGGTAGGTTGGGTCACTTACATAGATAGTGCCCCAGACAACTGGTAGAGTGTTGAGTTTGCAGTAGGAGGGAACATCTACAACAGTTCTACAGGAACCCATGACAGGTGGGTAATTATGGAGGAGCTAGGTAAAATTAGAGTGCTGTAAGGGGGTCTTCTACCCCATATCAATCTAGAAGTTGGATTTCTACTAGCTGCGTTGGTCAAGGAAGTGGATGTGGTACTTTTGGGAAAGAGAACCCATATCAATAGAGTGGTGCAACTCAAAATACTCAGAATACAACATAGGGAAGAGGGATATGTAAGTTTCATGAAGTTTAACCTACCCTTGTGGATAGTGAGGCTGAACCATCGATAGTTAGAGGAATTATTCTTGAAACATACATGCTTTATAGTTCCTTATTTGATACCGATGCCTCTTATTATTTTATATATGCAAAAATTGTGAACAGTTTGAGCCTGATAGTGGATTTTGTGAGTGGATTTTTAACAATTGATATAACTTTGGGAGTACTATTGAGATACATATTCTTATGAAAGGGGTGTTCTATCGAGGTTGGGGAGTATCATTTTTTCTAGGATCTTTATATACTTGACATGTCAGGTAATTGATATTGGGAATGGATTGAATAGTAGAGTAACAAGACCACATATATTTTTACCATAGAATAGTGACCTTTACATCTCATGAGTGTGAAAATTATGTTCATCATGGAGATCAGTATATCAAGGAGGGTCGTACAGGTCTCGTTAATCAGAAAATGGGGGATCTCACCACCCAGTTTGAAATTATTTTACTGAATTATGGGGTTGTGAAGCATGATGTCTTTCCACCCATATTAGATCAGTTCCAGGACGTGTTTCCTAAATATTTCTCAGGGATAACACCTGAGAGGGATGTGGAGTTTATGATTGAGCTCAAACTTAGAGATGAGCTAGTTTCCATTCCACTTTATAGAATGAAAACAATATAACTTCAAGATCTTAATATGCAACTGGAAGTGTTGATGGATAAGGGATTTATCCATCTAAGTATGTCACCTTGGGGTTCTCTAGTTTTTTTTCTTAGAAGGATGACAATACCTTGTGTTTATGTGTTGATTACTGAATGTTTAACTAGATGATGATGAAGAACTAGTATCCTCTTCCATGTATCAATGATATCTTTGAATAGTTGATGGGATTTTGTTTTTTCTCAAAAATTGACTTGAGATTAGGATATCATCAGTTGAGAGTTTTAACATTTGATATACCACATAATGATTTTAGAAGAAGGTATTTCCTTTATGAGTTCTTCACGATTCCATTCATACTGAAGAATGCTCCGATAGTGTGTATAAACTTGATGAATCAAAATTTCCACCCATACCTAGATTAGTTTGTGGATGATATCATGGTGTACTCCAAGAATCATGATGATCATGCCCAACATATTGACATCATTCTGAGCACACTAAGAGAGAATCATCTATACGCCAAGATATTGAAGTGTTAATTCCAGATTGATCAGGTACATTTCTTGGGTAACATCATCTTAGAGGAAGGTGTGTCAGTGGGCCTAGAGAAGGTGAAGGCAATTGTTTCTTCGGAGAAACCTAAGAATGTTTTTGATATCCATTGATTTATAGGTTTAGCAGACTCTTATCAGAGGTTCATCCAGGACTTTTACCACTTGGAAGCACCAATTTCAGGCATGACCTATAAGGGGATAAATTTTTAATGGTTTGGAGCATGTGATAATTCTTTCCAGGAATTTAAGAAATGATTGACTACCACACCAATCTTGATCCCAACCGAGCTAGGGGAGGAGTATACAGTGTTTTATGATGCATCTAGGATATGTCATAGAGTATTTTTGATGGAGGGGGATCGAGTTGTGGCATATGGGTTATGATAGTTTAGGAAACATAAATAGAACTACCCTATGAATTACCTCTAGTTAGTAGTAGTGGTTTATGCATTGAAGTGTTTCTATCATTATCTGTTGGGTAAAAAGATTACTATGCATACTGATCACAAGAGCTTAAAGTATAAATTTTCTTAGTAATATTTGAATCTTAGATAGCGGAGATGGGTTTAGTATATGCAGTCACTTGATTTTGATCTAGTATATATTCCTAGGAAGTGAAACCATGTTTTTAACGTTTTAAACAGAAAGACTCATAATCAGGTAGTTTGAGAGTCTAGTTCAAAGTGGAAGATGATTAATTTTCTGGAAGAGATGCATATTGTGGTTCAGGAGATCTAGGAGTAGATAAAACTCATATCTATATCAATGGAATCCACACTTCTGAGATGGATCAAGGAGATGTAGTATGAGGATCTGGAGTATTTATACTTGAGGGAAAGCCTTGAAGGTGGGGAGTCACCTTCAGACTGGACCATAGATGAGGATGAGATCATCTATGTTAAGAAATATGTTATTGTACCTATATGTACATGATAGAATATGATGCATGAATTTCATTCCTCAAAGTGGGTGGTGCATCTGGGTTTGACCAAAATGTACCATAACCTACATCAATAATATTGGCAGTCGGGCATGAAAAATGATATTAAAGGGTTCATGACATGATGCTACACCTTTCAACAGGTTAAGGCTAATCATTAATGGCCTGGTGGTTTACTATAGGAATTTTCCATTATAGAATGGAAATGGGACAAAGTTACCATGGATTTTGTGGTAGGACTCCCAGGGATACCTCAGAAGAATAATTCTATTTGGGTGATTGTGGATCAAATGATAAAATTATCACATTTCTTACCTATTTGAGAGACCATCTCAATGTATTAGTTGGGATACTTAAACATTCAATAGATATTCTGTCTGTACAGGGTGCCATGAAGTATTATTTCAGATCATGACTCACCTTCCACTTCACGTTTATAGAAAGTCTTGTAGAAAGTGGTTCATATGCAGGTATTTATGATTACGCATTTCCACCCATATATAGATGGGAAATTAGAACATATGATACATGTTTTGTAGGATAGTTTATGGTCATGTAAACTAGACTTCGGTGGGTCTTGGGATAAGAACCTAACGCTTCTTGAGTTTTCCTATAACAACAGTTATCAGAAAACTATTTAGATGACACCATATGAGGTTATTTATGGTAGGATATGCAAATAACCTCTATTATGGATGGAGGTAGATGAGTGAGAGTTGTTGGGACTGAGTCTCATGCAAGAGATTTCAAAGAAGGTTTGGATGATTCAGAAATAAATGGTTACAACTCATAGTAGGAAAAAGTCATATGATAATATAAATCGATGAACCCTTGAGTTTATGATGGATGATCATGTGTTCATTTAATTTTTGACTATATTGGGTCACCATAGTATTTAGAGGTAGGGAAAGTTGGCACCCAATTTTTTTGGACCTTTCGAGACTGTGGAGAGAATCGGTCTGATGGTGTACTGATTGGCTCTTCCACAGAGGTACAATGCTATGCATGACTTTTTTCATGTGTAAAAACTTCGAAGATATCACCCTAACCCTTCTCATGTGATAAATATTGATGATTTTGAAATTTATATTGATGATTACATTGAGGATCATCTGATACGTGTTATAGATTGTAGTGATAAAGTGTTGTGGGGAAAGACTGTGCTGATAGTTCGAGTATTTCCATGTTCATGATCAAGAGGAAACATGGGAGAAGGAAACATATATGAGGGATCAATGGAACAACCTTTTTACCTCATAATATTAGATATTCTTAGGAGTACATCTCTAGGATGAGATGTTATAAGGTGGAAATATTGTAAGATTCTGTCCTTCCAGGTATGTTTTTCTTTTCTTTATGATGAAAAACAGTTTATAGAATATTTACACAATTTTTAAATGGGTTACATGATGTGTAACTTTCTCCATACACATTTCATGAATGATTTCATGTGGTTAACTAGTTCATGACATGAAAATATTACATGCTGTGTAATCCTATTACACACTGCGTAATATTTAATTGGGATAAAATCACCCGAGGTGATGAGTTTTTCAGTATAAAACATTAAAAATAATTACACGATGTGTAATGGAATTAAAATTTGTGTAATTAACTTAGTAAAAAATTTATAGGTGTTTTATGTTTAATTTTTGTTTCATTCCTTGATTCATCTTTCCTTCTATCAACCCTAGGTGATTCTCAGTGGTTTTGGAGTGATTTCTTTATCTTCGATCATCACAAATTGGTGTTTGATACCCGATAAGATTTTTTTTCTTTGGTTTCCTTCCATTACTACTTTTAATTAATTGGTGAAACCTTTTGATATTTGTTGGTTTTGGGTGTTGATCTTGATAATAGGTTTTAATTCCTGATCTTCTTATCCATTGTGTTTTGGTTCCCATTGTCTTGAATTATGATTGTGTGTATGCAATTGTAAAATTTCAATTTCCATACTTAAAAATTGAATTATGAATTAAATTAATTAATTGGTTAATTAATTAATGGGTTATGTAATTGGTGGAATAATGTGAATATGAAATTGGTGAAAGTTATGATTGTGGAATTGGTTAATTAATGGGTTATTGAATTGAATGATAAAGGGAACTAAGGGATGGTTGGCTTAACCTTGAAGTGTTAATGGTTTATATGATTAAATATTAATAAATGGTTTCATGGTGAATTTTTCGTATTATTACATATGATTTAAATGAATAACCATGAATTTTTTGAAGAATTGAAATGGTATACCATGGTGAGAATGTTGGATAAGAAGGTTTATGATGCTTAAATTTGATGTATGTGATATATGTAATATTGTGATATATGTGACAATGA
This sequence comes from Viscum album, assembly GCA_963277665.1. Classification (NCBI taxonomy): domain Eukaryota; kingdom Viridiplantae; phylum Streptophyta; class Magnoliopsida; order Santalales; family Viscaceae; genus Viscum; species Viscum album. Next base: position 1,980,484,244 of record OY728165.1, on the reverse strand, counting down.
GTGTGGGATAAGGTCTAATGATACAAAAGATCATATGTTATAAAAATGAGTGTGGGATAGGGTCTAATTCTTAAAAAACTCATATGTGATAACAATGAGGAGTGAGATAGGGATTGATGCTCCAAATACTCACTGGGTTCTAGACATGACATTTTATACCCAAAGCGTTGACATCAAACTATGGTTCCAAGTAGCCTTAATATGAATTTAAAATTAAATAATTGATAAAATACAAGATATAATAAATTTTTATTTCCTATGTGATATGATTTAGACTCCAACTTGGGCTGAAGCAGGTATTGATGGTTCAAGTGTCATTGCAAACCCAGGTAATTATGTGGTTAATTAAAGAATAATGAATTGTGAAAACTATTTACTTTTCTTCTTGTAATTTATTATTTATATAACTACATTCATTTTTATAGATTATATATTACTTTTGACACCGTTCATGGTGACGTACTATGTTTTACTCACAACCTACTTGGGATTCCAGATCGTTACCCAAATAGAATTCATGTTTTCATTATTGGATAAGGGAAAGAGGCCTATGTTATATGGATGAGTTGAGATGGAGAATGGATGAGGAAACCAAACATGATGTTGAGACTCACTTGGGATATGCCAATGTGTCTTTATTTTGGGTTTTATTTAGACACTCTACACATATATGGAATTAAATATCTACTACTTTGGTTTGGATATTGCTTTTCTATTTTGGTTTATCATACGATACTAGTCTGTATTTAGTTATGGTATTATTCTGGTTGTCATTTATCATCAGTTGTTATTGTTTATTATTTTCTCTATTGTTCTGCTCTGATAAAGAGAGTATAGTCTCCCCACAATATCTATATTAGACCCTCACTTCTATTAGGAATCCTCTGACTTATGTGGAGGTGCACCTAAGGTCACATAAAAAACCATCTTGGGACACCGGTGTGTGGAACTTGGGTCAGGACATTACAACCTTGGATATCCATACTCAGGACATGAAAATCCCTAAATTAGTTAGCCATATGGACTTGTAAATCCTTTGTGAACCTAATTCATGAATATGATATATATGTAGAGATCTTAGGAACCCTAATCTCAATTCTCGATGTTGGAAAAAATATCTCTTGGTGGTGATTTTGAGTTGATTGTGTTTTTTTGACAAGGTTTGAGGTTTTTGAAGAAGGTTGGTTGTCAAAGGAGGTGTAAAGAGTGAGAATGAATGTATAAAATTATATCATAGAGCACAAGTGTCTAATCTTATGGATAATGGATGTATGATCTTGTGGAGTGCAATTTTTTTTTGATTTCATGTAGTGAGAATGTCATAATTGGTCACATGGATCCTGAATGTCAAAACTGAACTCACAGATTAGTCATGCGAAGCACAACATGATCATAAAAATATCTCATGGAGAGTTCATGTGAAGCACACATGATTGTAATTTGATATCATTAAGAGATCACACAAATCATGTGAAAAATAATAGATATAAATGATGGAGGTATCTCACAGTCATTCAAAGTTACATGAACACATGATTGTATTTGGATCTCACGATGGGATCTCATAAAGTGCTTGAAGATAATGTCACTGACACCGCATGATTTTCATTTGATCTCATGATAGGGTCACATGAAACACTGTAAGACAATGGCATTGGACTCATGATTATCTTTGTATCTTGTTATAAAATTATGAGAATCACATGAATATAATGTTTTTGATCATGATAAGTGTTTGTGACATATGAAAAATGATCACATGAAGCATGTAAATATGTTTTTTAGGAATTGGAATGGATGGATAATCACGATTTGTAGAGTTAAGGCAGTCAATTTATGCCTATAAATACCCCTAACCCATCCTTAATAAAATAAAATTTTGATTGAGTGATTTGATATGAATAAAAAGTAGTTTACATGACCTGAACAAAGTATTGTACTTGAGTATTTCAATCCATGTAATCAGTCAAAAGTATTATAAAAGGATCTCGTGAAGGAGTATCATGAAGTGAAGTATTCTCTAGGTGTTTTCATGCATGGGAAAACCTGTTGATATCACAAAATCCATGTGAACCAAAGAAGGTCTCATGAATGGGTCTTATAAAGGGTATTATGCACTTGGAATAGGCAGGTTGTTTAGAGTTACGTGATCTACATGAATAGAATAGAGTCTCACAGTGTAGTCATGTGATCTGCATGTTTTGAATGGTGACTCATGAAGGGGTATAATAAAGGGTTCTTGCAGAGGAGTCTCACACAAATGTGGTTGTCATATCATTGATGAAACAAGATCATAAAGACACAAAAGAGTGTGAATCAACTTATAACTAATTGTTAGAAGATTTTATTGGAGGATCAGTGCATTCAATTTAGAGAGAGAGTAGTGAGATTTAAAATTTTGAATGGTTATAAACTAGGAGGGATAGTGAGTCTACTCCAAAATTTATAACATCAGTGAGATTTAGTGGATTTGGTATATTAGAACATTTCCTTTTTATGCTTCTTGGATGTAGACCTATGAGATAAAAAAAGTAAAATTGTTTTGTCTAGTTCATGTTTTTATTTCTATTTATATTGTGCAATGAAAAATGGAGAGAAGAGAGTTTTGTCTAATGAAGAAACAAGATTTAAAGAGATATTTGTTTTATTTTATCATACCATGATTCAACCCCCCTCTCAGGATATTTAACCTATTTGGGCTAACAATTAGTATCAAAGGGAGGTTAACATCAGTGTTTCTCTCTCAATGGTTTCAATGGAGGTTGTTAATCACAAAGGGATTCTGATATTCGATGGAAATAATTTCCAGTTGTGGAAGAATCGGATGTATCACTACTTACAATCATTAGGTATGGATGTATTTATATCTATGATGTATGGAATTTATTCTAGTGTTCCTAGTGGAGTTTTTTCATATGTATACTTAAGATAATTGGATATTGATTCCAAAGGAATCAATGCCTTAAGAGGATATTTATCAAGAACAATCTATATGAAGGTAATTTCATCTAAGTCAATGCGTGACATGTGAGAAAAGATAATAAATATATATAAAGGTAATTCAAAATTTAGATAAGAAAAGTTATAGGTCCTTTGGAACAAATATGAGGATATGAGAATGTAACCTAATGAGTCTATATATACATTATTTGATCGGGTAAATGTTTTCATAGAAATCATGTGTGGTCTTAGAGAAATTCTTAATGATATAAATATAGTTAAGTGCATATTGAGAAGGATTAAACTCAGTTCAATCCAAAAGAATCTATATTAGAAGATAAATATCCAAAGGAGCTAACATTAGATAGTTTACATAATACTCTTGTCACATACAAGATGAGAAATAATGATAATGATTCTATAAAAAAAGGTAAATATAAATAGGTGGATTTCAAGGCCATGAATAATATCACTTTATAGGATAGTTAGTAATAAGAATAGATGGATGATGTCATTTCATTCCTTAACTCAAATATTTTAAAATTAAAGGAAATTTCAAAGGGAAACTTCCTTTAGTATGCTTTCAATGTGGAAAGGTTGGAAACCTTGCAGCAAAGTGCCCCAATAAATTCCAAGACAATTATGAGGATGAAGTCAAAATTCCCAAGAAAAAGTCTTTAGTCTATGTTAAAGGTAAGAAAAATGTGAAGATAAATTTATTCAAGAAAAATATTCTTCTTTCATAAGAGAATGAAAATTATAAAGAAACCAAGGAAGAATAAATAAAAGACTATAAGGATCATGAAGAATATGATATGGTTGTAGTTGTGGCTAATCCCTATTCAAGGGAAGAAAGTGACAATGATGAAGGAGAAGTCGAAGGAATAGTTTACCTTCAGACTGAATTAGAATCTATTCTTAAGGAGATAGATATTTGGAGATCCAAAAAAATAAATATAATATGGTGGTTCATGATGAAAAACTCTATATATGGAAGTAGGAATAAGAGAACTCTGAGTTTAAGGATGAAATTGAAAATCTTAGATCTAAAAATCTAGATAACTTATAGAAAGTCATTGATTTTAAAATAAAGGTTTAATAACCTACCAAGGTTATCAACAGTCTGAATAACATAATAAAAGAACAAGTTAAACGTATTGAAAAACTTGAGGAGGAATTTTTCGGCCTAAAAATAAAGGTGAAGGATCAAGAGAAACTCTTGATTCCTGATATGATTTTGGGAAACAAGGTTTCACAGAAGATAGAAAAATCAAAATTACAATTCATAAGTCCAACAAAATTGTCAATGGAATTTATGGAGAAGAATATGTCATATTATAATGACACTGCTAGTGTGAGAGTTGATCATAAATAGAAAGCAGTAATGGTTGATGTTAGACTACAAGATCTCACTCCAAGGCTGAATATTTATTTGAGTATGAATTAGAATTACAATATTTAGATAAATAAAGGGATAATCAGTTTTGTAGAAATGATACACATGAAAACACCTTGTATCAGGTGTTATTTCTATGGAAAGATGGGGAATTCTCAAAATTTATGTTCCATATCCAAGAGGTATTGATAGGAGAAAATGAAATAGAGGTATCCAAACAGAGCTTAGTATTGTAAGAATTACTTTTATGGTCATTTTTTTGGTGTGGAAGATTTAGAAACATGGACAGATTTTTCTCATCAACAATACATATAAAGATACTGATGCATACCCAAAGAAATTATATACATCACCCAAGGGAACATCAAATGAGATAATAATGAAAAATCAATTTGCAACTCTTCAAGTGAGTTTTTACCATCATACTCATAAGAATATAGGAACATCAATCAACCTCAAGTATGAATCCAAAGACATGGATCAAAAAGAAAAGTGTTGATTAGAAAATGGTTGCATATATTTCATTTAAAGCATCATATCGCACTTGAATATGGATTATTAATAGTGTATTCACCTCCCATATTATAGGAAATAAGATTCTAATGAAAATAATTATGTACAATAAGGAATTTTTTATATTATTTGGAAATGATAAAGGCCTGATGATCATTGTCTTGGGGAAAACCAAGTTTGGGGGTAGAGACATGAGATGCAAAAATGTCTTGGTTATTGAAGGTATCAGTCATGAATTGCTAAGTTTCAATCAGTTGTGTGACTTAGGACATGATATAAAATTATTATTTTTGTATCATCAAGGTAAAGGATGTATAAATTATTTTTCAAGGAAAGTTCATTAAGGGGAATCTCTACCTTGTGAGTGGAGAAGAATACATATATTTCCTATCCAAGGAACAAGAAAACCAGCTGTGGCATAATCATCTTAGTCATTTGAGGTAATCAACCTTGGAAAATCTAGTAAAATATGATATTGATAAAGATCTCCCTAACCTATTACATGATCATACTCATTCATGCGATGCTTTCCAACAAGGAAAGGTTACTTGGAAGACGTATAAGGAAAATATCAATGGTAAATAAAAGTTCTTGAACTTGTTCTTATTGATGTATGTGGAACTATTTCACAAAGGGATATTGATGGGAAGACATATTATGTTCTTTTAATTGATTATTTTAGTTGAATGGAATGGGTTTCAATTATCACCCACAAGTTTGAGGTGTTTAGTTTCATAACACATTATCAAAGGGGAGTTGAAAAGATGTTAGATCAAAAGATCTAGAAGTTATGAATTGATAATGTAACAAAGTTAAAAAATAGTAAAGTGAGGGATTATCTTGAGAAACATGGGATAAGGCATCAAGTTTTAGTAGTAAGAAACCCATAGTAAAATAGAGTGGTTGAGAAAAGAAATTAGATTATAAACAATATGGAAAGAATGATGCTTATCGATAAAGACATTATAGAGAAGTTTTGGAAAGAAGAAATGTTGACATAAGTCTATATTTCTAATAGATACTTATTATTTTTAAAGGCAGAAAATACTTCATACGATATGTGGTATGGAAAGAATCCAAAATTGAAATAGTTTCAATTTTTTAGAAGTAATTGTTTTATTCTAAATAAGGAGAAGTATAAGAAGTTTGAATCCTATAGAGATGAAAATATATTTCTTGGTTACTCAGAAAAAATCAAAGACTAAAAATTATTCAATAAGTGGCTAGGAAATTTTGTAGAGAAAAATTATGTTGTTGTAGTGGAAAATTAGTATAATCATCAACAAATCCATGAACTTTACTAGGAGGATAAATATGAATAAGTAAGAATCTCAGGGGGAGTGTAAGTTCCTAAGGAAGATTAAAATGTTGAATAGAATAAACCTATAATGAAACCAAATATACAAGCTAAAATTGATAGGTAAAATATCGTTGGGGATCAGATAGCTCTAGTATATAAAAGGAAGATGAAGAATCTACACAAATCATCTTTCTTATCATAGGTATAACCACAGTGTCTTGAAGAATATTTAAGATACATGATTTGGGTTCAATCAAGGAATGAATAAATTGACCAAATAGAAAAGAATCAGACACAAGAGATTGTTTCAAGGACAAAAAATAAGAATTTAATTAGGGCCAAATGGGTTTTCCATAACAAGTTGAATGAATATGACATAATAATTAGAAAAAAATCATGATTTATGTGCAAAGGATACTCCCAAATAGAGGGTATTGATGTCTATAAAGCATTTTCATTTATTAAAAGGCTGGAGACAATTCAATTATTCTTAGACATAGTAGTGTAAAGGAAATTCAAAGGTTTCCATATGGATATCAATTTATCATTTACGAATGGGGGTTAAAAAAATAAGTTTATATTGAACAACCAGATGGAATATGAGACCATTTTTTTTAGTTAAAGAAGGCTCTATATGGATTGAAGTAGGAACCAAGAGCATGGAATTCAGGATTTGATCAATATTTTAAGAATATCAGTTTTTATCATGGTTGAGTTGATTATAATCACTATGTCAATAACAAGAGTAATTAAAGGATGATGGTGCTGGTATATTTCAATGACATAATCTTTGGTGGATTAAGTAAAGTGTAGTGAAAATAGTTTTTAGAATTCATGAAATGTGAGTTCAAAATATCAATGATTGGTGAGATAAAATTTTTCCTTAGTTTATAGGAAATATAAGGAATATATGAGATATTTATTTATCAATAAAAATATGATAAGGATGTTATGAGAATATTTGGGATGCAAAATTTCAATGAAACGACAACTTTGGTTACTACACAGAAGAAATTATCAAGGGATGATAAAGGTGAATCAATCAATATTACTGAATATAGAAAAATCATTAGCATTCTGTTATACATAATAGCAACACAACCTGATATTTTTTTCCACATGCTAAGAGGCACAATATCAAAGAAATTCCAAAGAAAGTCACTTACTTTTATTAAAATAGAATACTTCATAATATCAAAGTCACAGTGGATTTTGGTTTACTATACAATGAAAAATATATGGAAGAGTTATTGGGATATACAAATGTATATTGGTCCAATTCAGCAAATGATCAAAAGTAAACATTAAATGGTGCATTCTATATTGACAGACTTTGTATTTATTGGCTAATCAAGAAACAAAATTACATTTCTTTAATCACCATAGAATATAAATATATTGTGGCTACTCAATCTTGCATATAGTTACTATGGATGGAGTATCAACTTGAATATTTGGGAGTTGGAGTGAAATATCTAATTGGAATCCATTGTGATAACTCAAGTGCAATAAATCTTAGAAAAAATCAAGTTTATCACTCAATGAAAAATCATATTGAAATAAAATATCACTTTATCAAGGATACAGTGGAGAATGGTCTTGTGAAGCTGGAGTATGTGCCTATAAAACAACATGTTGTAGAAATCATGACAAAGGATTTACCCAGAGAAGCATTTGAATGTAATCAATTGGACCATGGATTTAAGTCGACTCCCCACACTTAAACAACATAGATGTGGTAACCCCTTATCTTAGAGGTATGGTGTGTTTTACCATATATACTAATATGTGTTATTTACCATGTTTCAAACAAAAAATGAGTGACCTCTGGGTTCATTGAAAAAGGGGGAGAAAATTTCTTAATCGAGATAGGGTGAGAAGATGATAGAGGGATCAAGGAAACAAGGGGAGTTTTAAATCTGATGATTCTAAAACTAGTCTATTAAAAAAGAAGAATCATGAAATTTAATGTACTTTGGGTTCATGATACAAGCAATAGACATGTGTAGGTTAATAAGTGATCTTGAAGGATGATATTATTCTATCTTTTATTATCGAGAAGGTTTCCTATGGAAGGTTTAATAATTAAGTGATTCATCATTAAACTTTTCATGAGACTCTTATTTCTCATGATAATATTAACTCATGTGGGATTCAATTATGTGTTAAAGAATTCCTTGATTACTATATGGGGCTGTAGAAGTAAAATGGTTTTTCATGCCTATGACTTGTCAACAAGTTGGTTCTTGAAGATTATAAGTGTTTTCAACAAACCCAAAAGGGAGAGATTTGTAAAAAAAATCTCTCACAGTGGCATTTTTGGGTTGACTATGTTTGTTAACAAGGTTTGAGGTTGTTGAAGAAAACTGGTTGTTAAAGGAGGTGTGAAGAGTGAGCATGAATGTCTGAATTTATATCACAGAGTGTGAATGTATGATCTCATGGAGCGTGAAATGTAAAATATCACAGGGCATGAATATCATAACTGTTCACACAGAGCACGAATATCAGAACTAAACTCACAGAGCTGTCACATAAATCACCACATTATTATCAGAAGATATTGTGGTGAGTTCACATGAAGCACACAAGATTTTTAGTTGATCACCTGAAGAGATCACAGAAATCACATGAAGAAGAAAATCCAAAAATGATGAAGGTATATCACACTCATTCAAAATCATACGGCTACATGATTGTCATTGGATTCCATGATGGGATCTTGCAAAGTTCTTGAAGACAATGTCACTGACACCGCATTATTATCATTTGATCTTGAGATGGGGTCATGTGAAGCACTATAAGACAATGGCGATATCCACATGATTGTCTTTGGATCTTATGATGGGATCATGAAAATAACCTTAAGAAAATGAAGGTGATCATGCAAAGTGCCTATGACATATGGTAGGCAATCACATAAAGCACATAAAGAGAATTTCTTAGGTGGTGGAATGGATGGATAACCACAATTTGTGGAGTTAAGGTAGTGGATTTATGTTTAAAAATACCCCTAACCCTTCCTTGAGAAAAAATAAGTTTTCTTAAGTGGTTTTATTTGAATAAAATGTATTTCTCACAACCAGAACAAAGTCTTGTGCTGGAGTCTTGCGATTTGTTTAATATATAAAAAGTCTCACTAAAGGATATCATGAAGGAGTCTCATGAAGTGAAGTATGCACTGGGTGTTTGTTCACATAGATATACCTATTGATATCACAAAATCCACATGAACTAAACAAGGTATCATGATCCGTGTGATCTGAACAAGGTCTTGAAATCCACGTGAATAGAATAAGGTATCATGAATGAGCCTTGTGAGGGGTATTATGCACTGGGCACAGGAATACTGATCAAAGACACATGATCTGAATGAAAAAATATATTCTCATGGTGGAGTCATGTAATTCGCGTGATATGAAGGGTGAATCATGAAGGGGTCTCATGGAGGGGTCTTTTAGAGGAGTCTCATGAAAAGGTAGTTGTCATGTCATTAATGAAAGAAGAACATAAAGACACACATGAGTCTCAATCATATTAGAACTCATTTTCATAATAGCCTTTTGGAGAATTAGTGCATTCAATTTATAGTGATAACATTGAGATTTAAAATTGTGAATGGTTATAAACTAGAAGGGACAATGATCCCACTTAGAACTTTGTAATAATAGTGAGATTTAATGAATTTGGTAAATCAACGAATTTTATTAGTATGCTCCTTAGACATATCCCTGTGAGGGTGAACCAAGTAAAATTGTTGTTCACGATGTATGAATTTATTTCCATTTATATTGTGTAATGAAAAAGAGAGAGAATGAAGTTTTTTATAATGATGAAACAATTCGAAGAGACAATTGTTTTAATTTGTCATACCCTGATTCACCCCCCTCTTAGGTTATTTAACCTAGTTGGGATAACACCTTGGTACCTACCCATGATGATTTACTTTATGGTAGTTGTTTTTATTTAAGGTTTCCATTCCCTACAATTAATTTTACAACATTGTTTCATTCATGATATCGAAGATTATATATATCAAACTTTTTTATTTGTTTTATAAAAAAAAGTTAAATGTGATAATTTATATGTGTATTTCAAACTAGCATGACTTGGATTATTATTTAAATGATTTTCATAGGGTATTTGGTGAAATCTTACTAGGATTATTTTAATCACATCCTAAATGCACTATGTGGGCACGTATATACCTTGTTTTAATGAAAATTCAAGTAAAGGTAAAAAATATCTCTAAGGGAGAATATGCTCATGATAGCTTAGTTTGGGTTATAGAGGAGGTGACAAAGTGGATACACCCATTTATCACATGGATATGGGTAATAATGCCTTATTTTTGTTTATTTTTGGTTATGTACTATTTCCCTCTTATGTATCACCTAATCAATTTTCTATCCCATTGTTCTCTTTTTTTTGTTTTGTTTTTGTTTGACCATTTCACATGGGTAACTACCTTTTGATGGTATTAACCTTAATTTCTAGTTTTCATGACGTGATATGGTTACCATATGAGTTATTTTAGTTTATACCATGTTTGGTTTTTTGATTAGTTTAAAAATTGTTTAATGGGTTCATGAATCATTAACATATGATGAGGTCAGGATGAGTTCTAGGTTGGGACTCCTTTGAATTTATAATTCATCATTAGGTGATATCATTCCCACTTGATTATATTTGATGCCTTAACACTAGTTGACAACCTAGGGTGACCAGGAACACACCTCGAGCCTTGTGGTGGGTTATCTTGGGTATTAGTTTGGGATAGAATGGATTGGTTCATTTAAAAATAGTATCATATTCAAGTTTTGTTTATGATATTTGTGGAGTTAAGGTAAATAGGATATAGGGTTTCCAGAACTTAAGAGGTATGTTATAGGTGAGTTTCTATCCAACACTCCTTACTATGAGTCTTTAGTTTCATAGGGTTATCAGGAATGTGTAGTTTTAATTTAGGAATTTACCCAAGATTCATTACTATTGGAATTTAATTTTGAGAGGAAGCTTGAGTAATGGATATTAAGTTGTATAGGCAAGGTGCACACACTACAAACTGTACACTTGGAAGATGGGTCACTTTATTTTATTTCCTTCTCATATAGTTTTTGATGCTCACCTCAATCATTTATGAAATGTTTATGATTTGATTTGATATTTTTTTATGTTATTTAAATTTCATCTCAAGGTTTTTGATGGGTTTTATTTATTATTTTATTTTATATATTACCATGCCCTTAAGAAGAGTTCTCGTGAATCATCTAGAGGGATATAAAGATAACCACCCATGGGAAAATCCTCCCATTGATCCAAATTTGATTGAGAATGCGGTGCTTACCACCTAAACCATAAACCAAGAAGTTAGTAATTATCTGATCCCAAATAGGGAAATAGTACTTGGTCCCACCCTAGATAAAGATAAATATTATGAGTTTCTTTAGTGTAATCCTTTTTTCCTTTTGAGGAAGCAATTTCCTTCTATAGGTTGAGGACTGGTTGGAAAATATTAAAGTGATCTTAAAATTCCTAGAAACTTTTTAATCTATCAAATTGAATGTAATATCTTGAGACTTCAAAAAAAAATGTCTGATTCCATATACAACATGAAACATTGATCCTAAATGAACCATAAAATATTATTATTCAAATATGATTGTTATAACCTAGCCGTTGAATTGGTTGGTATGAATAAGAATAACCACATTATGAAATATATATTAAGGTCATACTCAATGCAAATTTATTTATTAATTCTTAGTAAATAAACGCTCAATTTTTTTTTATTAAAGTCATTTTATTCTTCAAAAGTATGTTTTCTTCAAAAATAATTTTTATTTCTTTTTGTGAGCAAATAATATAATTAATTTTTACCAATTATAGATAATTTATTTGATAAAATGAACTTTATTTTTTAAAATAATAATATCAAAATTATATTAGGGCAATTTTTTTGGTTTTTTATAAAAAGATTGATTTTCCAGTGAATAGTAAAAAATACCGCTTTTAGTATAAAAACATTTTTATACTTAAGAAGTGATTTTTCTTAAAAATTGTTTTTTTCATTGTGTTTTACATTTTAATCTTAAATTAATTTCTTAAAATTATTGAAATTGAATCTTGAAAAATGGATTCTATATTTTGAATCATGAGGTATAAATTTGGTAAATAGGTCTCTTTTATTTTTGGTTATTATGAATTGCAAACATAGTAAATTATTGTCACCACGGTAAGGGTAAATTGGGTAATTAAGGTTAAAAATATTGTTATACGGACTAAAAAATCAATCCAAAAATTTCTTTAATTTTATTGTATGAGTCTATTTTATACATAATTATCCAAAAATTAAAAAATATGACCTTTTTTCCATTTGGATATGATTTTTACCTTTATAATATTTAAGTGAGAGATAAAGACAAAAATGACACTTTTCTTCTTTTAATAACTATAATATTTTATGATTGGGATAAATAAAAATTATTTTTAGTTATAAATATTCATTTTAACTACAAATGATTTATTTTATCATGATAATTTATTTCTATTTTTAGCGATGAAAGAGTTTCCTTAAATGCTTTCACAATGTCGAAACAATATTTATTTAATTAGTAGAAAAAATAAAATAAATGATTTTAAAAATACTAAAAATAACCTAATTCGAAATTATTATTTTGTTCCATGAATTTTGTAGATAAATATAATATTATAGTTATGTTTTAAAGGATCATATTCGAATTCCCTCATTTTATTGATGTTCTTAAAGTCAAATTAAATGAATAGTTTAAAAAATGACATTAATGATATTTTATAATAAATAATATTTTATTAAATGATTTAAAATTCATAAAAATATTATATTCATTCAGATTAATGAGACATGTTTTAAAACATCAAATGTGGTCCATTTATGATTTTTTTGTCATTTTATAGTAACATTATTGACCCTTAAATGGTAAAAAACATTAATACTTCAGTAATTTTCAAAAGGGTTAACAGGGGGTTAAAACTAAAAGATAATGGTTAAAATATTATTGAAACATACCAGCCTGATTGACCACTAATACAATAACCAAAATGGTGGGTCCCATGGTCTCAAGCACGCCTCCCCATACACCTAAGGTTGTCGACTAGTAGTGAGGGTCTAAGGAGGTGATAGTGGGGAGACTACCCCCATGATTAGAGTAGGACCACAATAAATCAAAAAGTAAATAGTGGACAATAGAAGAAGCAATAATAAATGAAATAAAAGAAGTAGAAGTATAATATAATATCTTAATAAAAGTGGCCAACACCAATTTACATCAATACATGTATGAAAGATACTGCTACAAGTACAATCAATAAGAATTTTAAATAGAAATACAATGTAATAAAATAACAACTTCCCAATGAATAGCTCCATGAGCATCTCGATCAACATCTCGGCCATCTGCTCCTAACTCTTAGTTACAAGCAAGACAACTTAAGAAATAGTCCATGGTCTTGAAAACATAAGGTATACTCATGTACCTCAGTGCAATGGCGGCCTGAGCAGAGTGTAAGATATAAATATTAGTAGGTCTACACCCAAGGTGTCTATCCTAATACATTTTTTAAAATATAAATTAAGTAGTGTGAGGGTAATATGAAACAATAAATAGTACTGAAATAATAACACAATTCATTTCAGGTTCCAATCAGACACCTGGCCGACTCTACCTGCTTCAGATCACTACCATAAAGAATGTATGATCAGTAACTATATACATAGTAATAATTATATATATATATAGTTTAGTTATATATGTAATCCACCTATATGAACCAAGTGCGTGCGAATTCCTAATTTCCATATACCTGGAATACTAGTTGCTGGATGGACCGAGGTGTAACTCAGACATCCATAACCAGTCTAAATGAGCCTATAAGATCATGTAATAGGGTACATACCCTACATACCTATAAAGTGAGATATTTCATGCAACACAACTCGGGATGGTGAGTTATATTCCATATAAACACTCTATCATGGTACATGTCACCTCAATCCAATGCCCATATCATATCACTAGTGTGAGTCATCATGTTCAACACCTAATGTAAGGGAGTGTGATTTACTTCCTAGCTCAACATTCCTTACCATTGTACACAACCTCTATAAAGTTGTAATCATATTTATCATAAACATCCATGAGGAAATACATATCATGCCTTGCATTTAATAATCCCATTATATAAAGGCATCATTATATTTATAATAAAATACACGAGTCAACACCTCTCATGTCTTGCATTTTACATAACCCATTATAATCAAGGGAATCACATTTCAATTAAAGTATTTAAAAATAAATAAAAAATGGAATGGATTTTTCACCCTTTACATTTTTAATTCAATTCATTCATGGAAGGGTAATCCATCATACATAACTATTCAAACCAATACATGTCATTTAATTAAACAAAACATGAAAATTCAATTACAAAGCTTAAAGAGTCACTTAGATGGTTCTATTTTTATTTAGGAAATTTCCTACATGGTTAATTCTCTTTAAAGGTTGAGTTAATTCATACACTTATAATGTGCATTGGTCTAATGAACACTTATAAATAAAGAGGCAACATCATTTAATAATAACAAAAGAGGCCATGTACTAGAATTCCATTTATTAAGATCTAACATGAAGGCATAAGAAAAAATCCAAGAAATAAACCAAGAATGATATAAATAATTAATCATTAATTTTTAGCTTAGAAGACAACACACCTCATCTAAGGGGTTTCATTATAAAATCATGTCATTGTTTCTCAAACAATTTATTTAAGCATAAACCTGCATCAGATACTAAAGTCATAACCCAATTCACTTTAAAGAATCATTTACTCTAAAAATCACATAACACTAATTAATATCAAAGGAAGGTGTTAAATGTGAGTAATTAACACATTCTTAAATTTAAAGGGAAAATGGAAAGGGATCATACCTCAATAAGAAGAAGGCAAAGATGAACACTTCAGCATATAACATTTTCATCAGCGACCACTCAAAGCTGATCTTTCCCGCCTCCAAGCATATGAAACTTTGCATATAAATAAGGACACCTAACCCCTATGTACATAGTCACATGGCTATGAATATGTACAAGGGTATCCTTACATATATGCTCATATATGCATATACCTGTTTATACTTACACACGTATGCATTTTTCATATATATACATAAGAACACCTAGCCCCAATAAATATATTCATACCACCATGGGTGAATATATATATATATATATATATATATATATATTCCTACATATGAATACGCAGGTAAGTCACCTTTGACAATGAAATCCCCAAACCAACGCGTCAAGGTCCAATACACTTAAAGAAAATTACCAGAACTCAGAAACTACGAAATCCCCAAATAAAATTTGAGAAATAAAAAAGAAAAAAGGAAAAAATAATTGAAATTGATGATGGGTGGACAAAAATGCTTCATCTTCGGCATCATATGCCGACACATGTCTGAAGATGACTCGAGATTCCCACTATATGCATTTACAATGGAAGAAAAAATAAAAATCTTCATCAACCATAAACTTAGGCTTAGACTAAAATGAACGGTTAATGGGGAGAGGGAAAACAGTGGATAAGAGGAAGAGGAGGGATCTAGGAGTCTTACCTTAAGAAATAAACTAAGAAACTAGATAATATCTGGTGGAAAACAGCGTGAAGAGATGAGGCCAAGGAGGGGGTGTCACATGCTCGACCGGGAGGTCCAGGGGTGGGGTGTGTATGTCGCACGATTTAAGAGTGGTGGGATGGGTGTTTAGGTTTTATTTTATTTTATTTTAATTTTAATTATTTTAATTTATTTAAAAAAACACTTCACATGGTTTGGGTCACACAATTATCCAAAACATGCATCAACCATGCGATGAACAATGTGATCATACTATCCATTTGGAACTAACTGTGCGGGCTAGGTGCATAGTTTGGGTAAAACATGCATAGTTCATGTGGGTAATTTCTACTCATTTTTTTGTATCCACATGGTTTGCTGTTGAGGTCCGCACCATTTTAAACAAACCATGCACCCTATGAAGACTCTAAAAACTATTTATTTTCATGGGATGATTCTCATGAAACTCAATAAGACTCCCTAGAGACCCCTCGGGCCTTTACCCAAGTCTAAAAAAAATGTATAAAGGTGTTCTAACTCTCAAAATTATGTTTCAAAGATTGATTTAAAAAAAATAATTCAGTAAATGAAAAAGTTCAAATTCCATTGAAATTTACGTTGGCTCATAACACGGGTCATTACAAGATCCCCACCTTAGAAAATCTCATCCCTAAGAAGCCGTCAGAAATAAAGAAAACATCGCACGACCTACAAGGGTTATGAAGTATCATTAAAATGGTCACATTGTATTTCCAAATTCTCAATGCACCTTCAAGAATTTATTTAAGCATACGACACTTAATCCACTAAAACTCAAGCCAACACTCATTTTCCAATCGAAACACGGATAAAAAACTTACCTGAGCCCATTCTGCTAGAGACAGGATCACATCACTGTCTCATTAACATTAGGCCAAAGGTGCTCCCCACCTTTGGATTTAACACCATAATGGAACAATTATGAACCATGACACCTCCACCATCATAATTTCCTACGAAGAATGCCTAAAGAGTTCTAATGAATCTCTAGATGTGGTTCCTTTAACTAGGTGAACCTGATTACTTCTAAGGTCATATCAGGGACCTCATTGTAAAGAATGGTCAAAACCTGATAGACCCAACTAAAGCTGGTCACACAATATTTTCTTGAAAGACATCTAAAACCTTTAGATCACACCCGAGTTAACTAGAAAACATGTTTTAATAGATTTTATAAATGACCATAGCCTCTTAACAATAAGGATAAAAAGTTGATCCACCTCCGGCTGACCTTTCTCAAAATTCCCAACTAAGATGACTGACACATTTTTGACTGAATTGCGATGCCTTATCCCAAGGAATCTTGCATTCAAAACAATAACATTAAACAGGGTTCATAATCGACTTCCGGTGATGTTCCTTGGTCAAACCACCACTTGGTTATTTAACCGTTGTGCATTAGCACGAATAAGAGGGAAACCTAGATCCAACCCACTCGAATCATCACCTTTTTTTATAACATCACCTATGAGCCCGAAAACAAGTCCAGGATAACCTCAGATTCATTGAATTTAAGTCCAAGGAACTATCCAAATTAGTCCATACTCTATGTTTACAAGTGAGATGTTGGTGAAAAGCCAAAATGTCCACATCAGATCATCTACTGAGCCCAGAGCTTCATCCGATTGGCGGTCAAGTCAAAGGAATGAATAGTGTCAAAGAGTTTGTCTAATTAATTCTTATAAAGGAATCTAGGTTCCACTCAAGACTAACCATGGATTGATAGGAACTATGCATCTAGCATGCAACATTGAGAAAACCACCCAAACAAGCCCAAATTTTTTTAATGTTTTTGTGTGGTGCAAGACTAAAGATCTCTTAGTGCATCAAGGAAGACATCAAGATAGGGGACACGATAATATCTTAAAGAAGAGTACACTAAGAGGATTTAAATAATTTACAACAAACCAATAAAACCAAAAGAAGAACGGTCGAACCACTACTAGTCTACTTACCTTGAAAGAATATCATCTTGACTCTGATGAAGCATCATTCTTTAAAAAACCACAATGCCTTCACCACCCAAGGCATTTCATGTTCATTCAATCTTTACAACCAAATATCATCCAAAGGAAACAATGTTCTAAGAGGTTGAATACACATCCAACCACATCTATCTCATGCTTCTAAGAAAGCACTAACATGATTCAAAACTTGCAAGCCTGAAAGGAATTAAAGAAAAATCAACCATTTCCCCATGGTCCTATTTGGATGTTCTTCTAATTGTAAGGGAACATAATCCCTAGCATTGATATGATTTTCCCCATCTTAGAAGTTTCCTAGATTTAGAAATAAAATAGATTTACCAACCACTCATAAGCACACTAGATCAAGACCATATTAAACATATGTGTGTCACTCCTCTGAGTCATGATCACCATGTCAAGGAATCTAGCCTGAAACTAAAACTAAACTGACCTAAACAATGCATCAAAACAATCGATTCTCTTGGAATTCATACCAATCAATGGGATTAAGTTGATTCATTTAATGCCTAGGTTACCCTACTACAGAGATAACCTGAGACCGCACTCAAAAAAACAAGGATTAATGATTCAACTGAACTCAATCGATTCATTATATCATTTAATAAATCAATGGGTACCATGTATGTGAATGCATACTACCCTAAGGTTTCATGAGAAAATGATACATCCTCGATACTATCCATAGGTTATCTGATCTATGCATTCAAGTATCTGATATCCCATATGAGAGATTTAATACAGAGTCTTATTGCCTCATACAACCATTAGCCTGGGTGATGACATACCAGGTCATCCATCAACGAGGAATAAGAAAGGGTCAAATGACCTACGAAGTGATCAATCATGCACAAGGCATGTATATCCTGCTGAAATCGAGCATTAACTGATGCTCACGGCCGTAACTAGAGTTGAGAAGAAAATGAACACCCATCCAAACAAGGGTGTCATTATAAGATAAGAGTATTACTAGGGATAATGACACCTGAATGGTACAAAAATCCAAAAAACTCACAACATTTAGAAAGGATTTTAAGATATAAGGTTGTTATCTACCACAGGATATCCCCTTAAAAAGAAAAAACGTCAACCCTATCACTAGGTCACGCCAAATATAAGTCACTAGTTTCAAAATCCTATCACTAATCCATTGCTAAAATAAAAATAATGCCTACAAAAAACAATCATGCTTCTATCCCAAGGCTATACAATGGGATATTGAATCTACCCTTACATGAGGGTTTTAAACAAAGTACACCTCCTAGGGTTCTATTTTAAGGTCATTACATTGATTCAAATTTAATCATTAAATATTTAAAAAGGTTTTAAAATAGAAAATTGATCATAGAAGACAATTCATATAAAAATTCATATTTTTAAACATTAAATATTTATTAAAATTTCATAAAAAATTGGGCAATTTACCATATAAATTCCTTTTAATAGATAAGGCAAGCTACAAGGGTCTTATTAAGTCAACCTGGGTTCTTAAAAAAGAAACCCAATAGCAGTTTCTTAACTATAGAATATTTAAACACCCAAATGGGCCATCTCATAAGAAACATGCCCCAACTGACCTACTTGGGTCTAGTTGTGCATTTAGGATCTTAGTTAATTCATTTTTAAATCATAATTAAACCACTCTACATTTCAACAATTTTAATGTATATACCGATATCATATATAATGGTTCAATTACATGGGTTTCCACCGCCCCAATCTATAAAGCGCCCATACACTTTATAGACCAAATTCAATCTCCCATTTAATCGAAACTAAGTCCATTTCAAATTATAACATGCTCATATATATAACAGTTCAATTATATGTGTGTCTATCCACCAATACATAAAGCACCCATACACTTTATAGTTTGGCATTTGGATCCCATTAATCACAACCCATTCACTCAAGCAATTTAAACTTTAGTAGCCTTTACACTTTAACAATAGTTTATAAACATGTATAAATCTCAAGGATAGTTCAAGTATATAAGTCACCTTTTCCCAATTATAAGGCGCCCATACACATTATAACTAAAGAATGGTTCCCATTTAATCGCAACCCAAAATTTATCCCATGCCATTATTTACATATCAAATTATAACTAGCATGTTATCTCAAGAAAACTAGGAATTCTATTATAAGAAATAAATATAGAGGGCATGCTATAAACATAGAAGCATGACACAATGGAAGAACATGCAAAATAAATCAGGTGACATGGCATATAATTACCTAATCATGAAGATAGTATAACATGATAAATAAATTACCCAAGCATGTTATAAACACAAAAATGATAATAAATAAAAGTCATGGAATTCACTCAAGGAACAAAATCAGAATCAATAGTCAAGTTATAAATGCAACTACATGGCATGGAATATGTATAAAATGTGAATTTCTATGTGACTATAATGATGCATGTAAGGATTCATCCTTGCCTTACCAAGAAAAAGGAAAAATAACATAAATTTCATTAATCAATAAGTAGTGGAAAGTACACAATTCACTCAAGGTGAAATAATAATCATTTATAATAATAAATAACATGAACATCAATCCCATCCCTGGCCGCTTGGACTTTTCCTTATGGGTGGGGTGATTAGTCTCAGACATAACTATTTACTAAGTACCAACACATTCCTAATATCCTGTATACCCGCCCAAAATAGTAAGATAAAGGAAAAATAAGCTCTTATACTACCTTTTAATGTCCCATCCTGACTGACCACTAATATGGTAGCCAGATCGGTGGGTCACATGGTCTCAATCATGCTTCCCCGTATGCTAGAGTCTACCGAATAATACAGAGGGTTTAATAAGGTGATAGTGGGGAGACTATACCATCATGATCAAAGTAACACAGTGGTAAATCAGGAAGTAAATAGCAAACAACAGTGGAAGAAATAATAAATGATAGACAAGTAGTGGAAGAACAATATAATATCTGAATAAAAGTTTTCAATGCCAATTTACATCAATACATGTATGAAAGATGATTCTACAAGTATAATAAGTAATGATTTCAAATATAAATACAATATAATAAAAGAATAACTTCCCACCAACTAGCTACACGAGCATCTCAAGCACCGATTCAATCCTCTACTCCCAACTCCTAGGTATAATCAAGACAACTCAAGCAATAGTCCATGGTCCTACAAACATATGGTCTAATCGGGTACCCCATTACAATGGCAGCCCAATCAGGGTACGAGATATAAATCTAAATAGGCTGGAACCCATGGTGTCTAGACCAATCCATTTTTTTCATTATAAACTAAGTAGTGTGTAGGTAATATGAAACAATAAACAACACTGAAATAATTACACAAGTTGGCCTAGGTTCCAATCAGACACCTGACCGACTCTACCTTCTTTATCTCACCACTGGAAAGAATGTCTGATCATTACCTATATATATAGTAATAATTATATAATTATATATTTTAGTTATATATTGCATCCAACTATATGAACCAAGTGTGTGTAGACACCTAATGACCATATACCTAGAATACTAGTTACTGTCTAGACTGGGGTATAACTCAGACATCTATAACCAGTCTAAATGATCCTATAATCTCATGAGATAAAGTAAATTCCCTACATACCAATAGAGTGAGAGACGTCATGAAACACCACTTGGGATGTAGGGTGATTTTCCATAGCAACACTCTATCATGGTATGTGGAACCTCATTCCAATACCCATAATGTATCAATGGTGAGAGTCATCATGCTCAACACTCTATGTAAGGGAGTGTGATTTACATCTTAGATCAACACCCCTTACCACTGTATATAGCCTCAATAAAGTCATAATCATATTTATCATAAAAAATACATGAGGAAAGACCTCTCATACCTTGAATTTAATAAGTCCATTATATAAAGGCATAATTATATTTATAATACTAGCCATGAGGCAACACCTCTCAGAATTTTCATTTTACATAACCAATTGTAATAAAGGGAATCAAATTTCAATTAAATCATTTAACAATTCATAAAAAATGGCATGGACTTTCCACCCTTTACATTTTTAATTCAATTCATTTATGGAAGGGAAATCCTTCATGCATATCTATTCAAATCAATAAATTTCATTTAATTAAACAAAACATGATAATTAAATTAAAAATATTAACGAGTCACTTAGAAGGTTCTATTTTAATTTAGGAAATTACCTACATGGGTAATTCCATTTAAAGTTTGAGATAAGTCATACACTTAGATGGTGAATTGGTCCAATGAATACTTAAAAATAAATGGGGAAACATAATTTAAGAATAAAAAAGAGGCCATGTACTAGCATGCCACTTATTATTTTCTAACATGAAGTCATAAGAAAAACTTTAGGAAATAAAACAAGAATGATATAAATAACTAATCATTACTTTTTATCTTAGAAGACAATGCACCTCATCCAAGGGGTTTTATTATAAAATCATGAAATTGTTTCTCAAAATAATTCATTTAAGCATAAACATGAATCAGATACTAAAGTCATAACCCAATTCACTTTAAAGAAGAATTTACTCTAAAAATCATAAAACAATAATTAATATCAAAGGAAGGTGAAAAACATGAGTGATTAATGAATTCCTAAATATAATGGGAAAATGGAAAGGGATCTTACCTCAAGAAGATAAGGACAAGCCGAACACTTCGACACTTGAAGTTTTCATTGGTGAACACTCAAATATGATCTTTTCTTCCTCTGAGCATATGTAACTTCACATATACATAAGGACACCTAGAACCTATGTACATATTCACATAACCATAAATATGTACAAGGGGATCCTTATATATATTCTCATATATGCATATACCTGTTTACACTTACACACGTATGTATTTTTCACATATATATAAGTATACCTAGAACCAATATATATATTCATGATTCCATGGGTGAATATATATATAATAGGGAAACTTATATATATATATATATTCCTACCTATGAATATGTACGTAAGTTTCCTTTAACAATGACAACCCAAAACCAACATGGAAAGGTCCAACGCACTTAAAGAAAATTACCAAAACCCAAAAAACACAAAATACCCAAATAAAATTTGATAAATATATAAGAATTTAGGAAAATCTACCCAAAATTTTTGACGGATGGACCAAAATGCTTTTCCTTCAGCAATAGATGCCGAAACATGCTCTAAGACGACCCGAGAGTCCCACCGCATGCCCTAACAACAGAAGAAAAACCAAAAATCCAGATCAACCCTAACCCCAGGGTTCATATAAAATGAATGGGAAATAGAGAGAGAGATAGAGAAAATAGTGGATATGAGTAATAGGAGGGATCCATGAGTCTTACCACAAGACATTGACCAAGAAACTAGAGAAAATTTGTTGGAAAATTTCATAAAGAGAGGAGGTCGAGGAGGGGGTGCCATGCGTTCAACTTAGAGGTCCAAGGGTGGTGTGTGTGTTGTGCGAGTTATGATGGGTGGGAGGGGTTTTTATGTTTTATTTTATTTTATTTTAATTTTAATTAATTTAATTTCTTTAAAAAGCACATTGTACGATTTGGGTCACATGGTTATCCAAACCGTGCGTCAACCGTGTGATGAATAGTGCAAGAATAAAATCTATTTGGAACTAACAATGTTGTTTAGGTGAATTATTTAGATAAACTATACTCATACCATGTGAGGTTTTTTTCTCCTTTTCTGTAGTTTCATGATTTGTTGTTGAGGGCTACACGATTTCAAACAAACCGTGCACCTTGTACAGACCCTCCAAACCTTTGATTTTCATGGTCCGACATTCCCAAAACTCAACAAGACTCTTGAGGGACCCATAGGTCCTTTAAAAAATTATAAAAATAATATATAAAGGTCTTACAACTCTAAAAATTACCTTCTGAAGATCAGTTTTAAAAATAGCCTGTCCAGTTAAAGCAAAAGTTCAAATTCCCTTAAAATTTACCTTGGCTCAAAACATAGGTCATTACAATTAGCAAAACTTATCCAAATTTTATTGTATGATACAATTTTAATACATAATAATCCTATTTTTAAATTATATAATCTTTTATCCATTTTAATATAAAAAATATTTAATATTAATTTAATACTTTAAGAAATTCCAAAAGTGCCCCTCCCCTCACTTGTAAAAGGGGACCCCTCTCATCTTTATTCACAATTAAAAATATTTTAATTCAGAAAATACCTAACCAAATAACTTACTTACATATATAAAAACATTACATATGACTTTTTTTTATCATAAATCCAATCTAGTAAGGCTTTTGGTATAATCCTAAAGAGGTTGTCCGAAAAAGTGGTATTGTTCTTAACCGAGCATTTTTGTTTTATTTATTCTTCCACCTCCTTTAAATATTATTAAAACATGAAAATTAAATAACATTAGTATATAACATATAATTATATATTATTATTTTAATTTAATAACCTATATATATCTCCTCTTCCATCAAATGGGAAATGAAACCATCATTTGTGTATACGACGAACTTCCGCCTCACGAACTGATGTAATTTGTTTTTCATCACCAACTCTCAAGACTAGTTATAATGATGGATTTAATGTATAAATATGATATTAATGAAATTTATATCATTATTTAAAAGTAATATATCACATATTTTCTTACCTTTCCATTCATTGAAAAATCATAACATCGTTCGTGTGTACGTGTGGACTACCACCTCCATAAAGCAATGTGATTCATTTTTCATCACTACATCACATGGATGATATATATACATTTATTTAAAGAAATAATAATGTATTTATGATATAATTATCATTATATAAAGATAAAATAATATTTACCTTATTTCCATCATAATCATTGAAAAATGGAAAACGTTACGCATGCGTACGTACGACCTACCATCTCCATGACTGTAACATAGTTCATTTTTCATAACCAGTATTATTGATTGTTTTTTAAAGTATAATTTTTGTATAAAAATGATAATAATTTCATGATTATTATTCTGGAGATGATGGAACAATTAATTATTTTACCATAGTTAACCTATCAAAGTCATTTTAGATATACAAACCTAATATCGTCAAAACGTCCAAAGTGAACTTAATTGATTTAGTAAATAAATATATCATGGTAATAAATAAAATAAAATGAATAATAAAATTGAAAAAATTTCTTAAGAAAGTAAATAATTAACATAAGTTTACTATCCAGGAAGATAAATAATGTACGTGATTAGTTAGACCTAAGGTAAGTGATTTTCATCTCAATTTCCACTGTATTGGGACTTATTTGGTATTATGCACCAATTTAATTTTTTGTGGTGTATATAATAAAATTTTGAGGTATTTAACATGAATATACATTTAGTCATGAATATTAATGATTCAATTTAAGTTACTCTTTCAAGAGGAATGTTTAAAATAATATATGATATTATTTCTCTTTTTGATCAGGTATATTTTTCTTCCATGTCCATATTTTTCAAAATTATTTTTAAAAAGTAAATTTTTATTAATAAAATGATTTATTAAGGACATTTTAAGTTACACTTGATTTTTTTACATGGTTTGAAAGGAATATTTATAATGTTTTCCTGAAAGGTTCATTTTCAACTTTCTTTATAAAAAGTCAAAAGGAATGCTTTTTTAATGTATACGACGTTAATGAACTTTCCCACCTCCATAACCATTTTATGCCCTTTAGCTTATTATACAAGTTTTAAATGGTTTTATGAATAAAAATCTTTTATGAAAACTTATTTTGAATGTTTTATTCCCATTTTTATCTATTCTATAGAAGAATAGATTTTACTATAAAATCTAATTTTTTGATGATCATCTCTCATCTCTTGATTAATATCATGGACATTAACTTTATTTTGAAACATTCACTTTCCTATGATTATTGGAAATTAAATTTCCCTTAAATATCAATATTATTTTTATCATGTATATTCTTATTACCTAAAACATATACCATTTCTACATATAGTGTTTTAATTTAAAATTTATTTGATCGACTGGGGAATTATTGATAATTAGAATTCTTTACTTGATATGAGAATTTGTTAACAAGTAATATTTTTTATGAATTTAAGTTGATCATTAAAAATATGATGAATGCATTGGACATGCAGTGATGGGTGGAACCCAAAATTATATTTCCCCTAGATGCATCGATAGGTCTTATGAAACCAATTAGTAATATAACATTAAATCTTTTTTTTATGTATACCTACTCATCGATCGAACTATCTTGGAATAAGGATTTGAAGATATAGATATCATGATTTCTGAAATCATGAAATATAATATTAATCACTTCCTTTATTGAGAATTTAGTAATTATTATCTATGAGATTACTCAATTGATATTATTCATGGATTCATTTCATTCTCAAGTTATTGATTGAATGACATGTGTTTTCAGTTATTTACCTTTCTATATTGATTATTCCTTATTGATTCATGATATCTTCTATTATATGTAACTCTTACCGAGCAGATGAGCTCACTCTTTATTTGATTTCTTCTCCCCAGGATATGAAGAAGGATATTATGAATAATATCAAAGATGAAATAATGTTTACATACTATGTATTTTATATTTCCAATGTATATGGAAATATTGTATGTATCTAGGTCTTGAGTACAACTAAACTGACCGATCTTTTGGGATTAAACACCTTATAACTAAGAAAATGTAATAAAGTAGACACCATTTTTGGGTTATTAGAGTTTGGGTTGTTACATTGAATTATGACGTGTTTATTATTGAGGTCACAAGTTAGAAGTGATTAAGTTTATGGTTCACGAAAAACTACATGACAACCTAACATGTAAAGACATTAAAGTAATACTAACTCGAAAGTATTATCATAATATTATGGTGATGGATAAGTTAAGGGAGTTTATTTGTCTCAAGTATGGTAATTGAACTATAATGGAGTATGTGAACTACTTCATTGAGCTTGTTCAATTTACACCAGAACTAGTCTCAAATGATAAATTGAAATCCCTCTAGTTTGAAATGGGTCTCCAACCAAGTTTCCAATTTTAGGTAATTGTGTTGAAAATCCTAACCTATGTTGTGGTGGTGGATAAGGATTCTATGGTGGAGGTAGATTAGGATATAATGTATTATCTATTTGATGTACCACTTATTATAAGAATAAGTGAGGGAGGGTTAATTAAGGAAAAGAGGAAGTGAGATGAATCTAGATATGAAAGAGGTGGATCGAGGTGACCAAATCAATAATCCTCACTAACACCCATAGGAGGTAAGCCTATATTATATAATCAATGTGGAAAGTCAGGTTATATGAATCCTATGTGTTATGAGGCTAAAAAAAAATTCCATTCCTGTGACTGGATGGGCTACCTTCAATGATTTTATAGAGCCAACCCTTCTCTTAGGAGTGGTATGGTTCTTTAACTCCCAATAGTTCTCAAGTATAATCTGATGCCTCAAATGCAATGAGATCCTAATTGTGGTGAACCTAACTGGAATACCCTCTCAAATAGGCACCTGACCTAAATTTCTATAGACTTGAAGGGTGATCCTGATCCCCACATGATGGAGACTAGCACCCGATCATCAAACAACAAACATAGGGAATGATTTCACCCAACCTAAGGCAAAAACATGATATATATATATATATATATGTACAACATAGAGAGAAAAAAAAGAGATAAACTGAAAGAAGATAACGAAAATGATACAAATCAAAAATAGTAAGAACGTCATATAGTAAAAGTCCAATCATAAAAAGAAAACTAAAATAAGAAACCAAATACTCTATGAGATAGAATGGGAAACTCCCACCATATCACCATAATCTACCCAAACATAGTTGATATAAAACCTCACCACCTCACTATAATACCTTTCCTTTCCCTACATCGAAAGATATACACAGGTCTATGCACTGCTAAAGGTGTGCACAAGGTTCGAGACAACATGCTCAGAAGGATCCTTATAACATTGTTGACCAGATCAAAAATCAACTTTTAACATGGAAAGGCATGAATATTTCAATGGATAGTAGATTATGTTTGGTTAAATTCACAATTTTCTCAAATAAATACTACAAAAAAGGACTTTAACAATGCTAAAATTCGTTATTGTCTGTGTAAAAAAATAATGATTAAAATATCTAAGATTTTATCATCACTAGAAAAGTGATGATAAAGTAAAACCTAATCAATACTTTTTTTAGCACTGATAAATGACCCCCTTTATCAGCACTTTTATTTTGTGATGATAAAGGTGTCATTTATCCGTGCTACTAAG
Source organism: Viscum album (assembly GCA_963277665.1). Taxonomy (NCBI): domain Eukaryota; kingdom Viridiplantae; phylum Streptophyta; class Magnoliopsida; order Santalales; family Viscaceae; genus Viscum; species Viscum album. The sequence continues at coordinate 1,980,456,118 of OY728165.1, read as the reverse complement.
AGTTGATAAAGGGAGTCATTTATCAATGATTTTTTTAGAAACGACAAAAGGATACCTTTATTAGTTCCTTTAGTAGTGTTAATAAAGAGGCATACCTCAATGTGATATTAAATTTACAGAACAATACAACAACAAAAAACAGGTTACAAATACAGAATTTAATTGAAATAAAATTTACAACACAAATAAAAAAAACTATATTATAGAAATTTCAAACATTGGTTTGTATAATTACATGAGTAGGTGAAAATTATCATAGACATTCAAAAACATCAATGTTCCTTTGTCTTTGGCCCCCGAACCCAGGTCATGCTATTGTCGAACAAACCACCCCATCTTGAGAAAAATAATTCACCTATACAAGAAAAAAATAATTATGTTAGTGATACTATAAAGAAATAAATTAAGTAGAAAACATCAATTTTAAAACTAAACTTTGGGTCATACTAGGAACACTGTGTATCATATTCAGTTATAGTCGATTCTTTCACATCACTTTATTTCTTGTTCGTCTTCAAGAATTATCTTTGAAAAATTTAACTAAATAAGTATAAGATAAAAATGGTAAGGAAATTAATTAATTAATAACATAAAAAATTATGAGAAAAAATTTAAGCCAATTTTCTCAGTTTTGGTGATGTGATGCACATTTTAAACTAAAATGGCACTTATATATTAAAAGCATACACTTCAAGTCATACCAACCATATCATATGTTATATTGAGGTGTGGTCAATTTGTATATGTCAGAAATGAATTATGGATAATTTTACTAAATTATAAAAATAATATGAATGCATTTTTTTGTTCTGAGTATCTCACTCGTGTTTTTTTACTAAAATGTCATTTTAAACTGAAAACACACACTTTGAGTCATACCAGTCACATCGTGTGTCGTTTTGATGTGATAATTATTCCCATATGTCAAAAATGACTTTTGAATCATTTTACTAAATTATCAAGACAACATGAGTGTTTTTTCTCAATTTCTCAGTGAGTAACCCACTTTTTGAAAAAAATGTCAAATTTAAACTCATAACGGACACTTTGAGTCACACTAGGAAAATCATGAATCCGATTGAGGTGAGATGATTCTTAAATGTCACAAATTATTTATAGATATTTTTACTAAATAAAAAAAATATGAATGTTTTTTTTCAGTTTTGAGTATGTCACCTATATTTTTTACTAAAATTAATGTCATATTTAAATAAAAAACATACTTGGATTCATACCAGTAGCACTGTTCATTAAATTTTGGTATAGATAATTAATACACATCAAAAATAAATTATGGATAATTTTACTAAAGTATCAAAACAATCCAAATTCATTTTATTAATTTTGAGTATGCCACTCATCTTTTTTACTAAAATGTTATTTTAAACTATAAACACACTCTTTGAGTCATACCAGTCACATCAAGTGTCAGTTTGATGTGAGACTAATTCCTACACATAAGAAATGGCTTATTAATATTTTTTTAAAATTATTTATACAATAAAATCATGTTTTCTTGGTTTTCAGTGAGTGACACACTTTTCAAGCTAAAATGTAAATTTTAAACTGATAACAGATACTTTGAATTATACCGGGAACACTGTGCATTGTATTGAGGTATGTGTGATTTATAAACATCATAAATGACTTATAAATCATTTTAATAAAGTATCAAAACAATAATAATGCATTTTATCAGTTTTTAGTATGTCACTTGTCTTTTTTACTAAAATTAATGTCTATTTGAAATAAAAATACACACTTAGAGTCATACCGGACAGATCATGAATATGATTGAGGTTAGGATGATTTATAAATGTCAAAAATGAATTATGTATAATTTTAATAAAGTATCAAAACAATATGAATGGGTTTCCTTAGTTATGAGTATGTCACTTGTCTTTTTTACTAAAATTGATGTTAATTTTAAATAAAAAGACACACTTGGAGTCATACCAGTAACACTATGCATTAGATTGAGGTTCAGATAATTATTACTAATGACTTATGGATCATTTTACTAATGTACCAAAATAATCTGAATGTTTTTTCTTGGTTTTTAGTACGCCATTTGTCTTTTTTACTAAAATTAATGCAAATTTTAAATAAAAACACTTGGAGTCATACCGGTTAAACCTTGTGTCTGAATGAAGTGTGGATGATTCATAAATATAGAAAATGACTTATGAATCAATTTTCTAAAGTATAAAAACAATACAAATGTGTTTTATTGGTTTTGAGTATGTCACTTGTATTTTTTACTAAAATGTCTTTTTAAACTAGAAACACACACTTTGAGTCATACTGGTCACATAATGTGTTAGGTTTATGTGAGACTAATTCTTATATGTCAAAAATAACTTATAAATCATTGTTTTAAATTATTGATATAATATGAATGTGTTTTCTCAGTTTTTAGTCAGTGACACACTTTTTGAACTAAAATGTCAATTTTAAACTGATAACGAACAATTTGAGTTATATCAGGAACGACTTGCATAAGATTAGTATTATACTGATTTATAAACATAAAAAATGAATTATGGATCATTTTTATGAAGTATAAAAATAATATTAATGTGTTTTTTCAGTTTTAAGTATGTCACTTGTCTTTTTTACTAAAATTAATGTCAATTTTAAATAAAAATACACAATTGGAGTCATCCTGGGAACACTGTGTATCATATTGAGGCGAGAATGATTCCTACATGTCAACAATTACTTATGGATCATTGTGATAAAGTATAAAAATGATCATAATGTTTTTTATTTGTTTTGAGTATGTCACATGTCTTTTTTACTAAAATTAATGTAAATTTTAAATAAAAAGACACACTAAGAGTTATACTGGTAACATTATGAATAATATTGAAGAAAAGATTATTTATACATGTCAGAAATGAATTATGAATCTTTTTCCTATAGTATCAAAATAATCCGAATGAATTTTCTCAGTTTTATGAATTTCACTTGTGTTTTTTTAATAAAATGTCATTTTAAACTAGAAACATGTACTTTGAGTCATAACGATCAAATCATGAATCGGTTTTACATGAGACTAATTATTACAATTAAAAAATTACTTATAAATCATTTTACTAAATTATCAAGACAATAAAAGTATATTTTATTATTTTTTAGCGAGTGATACACTTTTTGAACTAAAATGTCAATTTTAAACTAATAATGGACACTTTGAGTTATATTGGGAACAAAATGTATCAAATTGAGGTTTAGATGATTTCTACATGTCAAAAATGAGTTATGGATCATTTTCCTAAATTATAAAAACAACCTGAAGGCAATTTCTTGGTTTTGAGTATGAAGCTCCTCCTTTTTACTAAAATTAATGTCTATTTTAAATAAAAATACACACTTGGAGTAATACCGGACACACCATGTATCCGATTGAGGTGAGGATGATTTCTATATGCCACAAATGACTTATGGATAATTTTGATAAAGTATGAAAATAATAAGAATGTTTTTTCTTTATTTTGAGCATGTCACTTGTGTTTTTTACTAAAATTAATGTTAATTTTTAATAAAAAGAGACACTTGGAGTCATACCAGTCACATCGTGTGTCCAATTGAGGCGTGACTGATTTCTATATATCAAAAATGAATTATGGATCTTTTTACCAAATTATCAAAAAAATACAAACGTGTTTTTTTAGTTTTGATTATGTGATGCATGTTTTTAACTAAAATGCAAATTATAAACTAAAAACATATAGTTTGAGTCATATCAATCACACTCTGTATCATATTGAGGTACGACTGATTGAGTATATGATGTGTGTTTTGTTTTCAACTATCCAGAACAATCCATAAAAGAAATAACATGTTCCATTTGGATGGAAGGGGAAAACCCATGCTGCTTGAAATGCACCATCCCAAAGAAACTTGTTCTCTATTTTCTGGCTTGTTGTAGACAGTTGAAAGAAAAATATGAATTCCCAAAATATCCATGAAAAAAATAAATAATTACCTATTAAAAATGATAAGAAAATTAACTTAAAAATAATAGATAAAATGGTAAAAAAATTAACTAAATAATTTGTAGGAATTCACCCTTTCATGATTCTTGTATAGATTATTGACCCATTTCCATATTTCCATTATATTAGTTGTAGCCTCAAAGTCCAATATCTCATGAGCACAAGAAGCTTAAAACAAACCACCCCAACTAAAGAAAAATATTCCACTTGTATAAGAAAGTAGTTCTTATGTTAGTAATACTATAAAGAAATAATTTAAACACAAATATCAAATAATACATTAATAAAATTTCAATTTTAAACTGAAACCACACAACTTGAATCATACCGGGTATAATGTATATAAGATTTAGGTATGGTTGATTCCTAAATATCTAAAAATTAATGAGGGATTATTTTCTTAAAGTATCAAAATAATCTTAATGTGTTTTCTTAGTTTTGAGTATGTCACTTTTATATTTTACTAAAATGTCAATTTAAAACTCAAACCACAGAATTTGAGTAATACTGATCACATTATGCATCAAATTGATGTATGTTCAATTATTACACATGAAAAATGAATTATGGATCATTGTCCTAAAGTTCGAAAATAATCTGAGATCATTTTCTTGGTTTTGGATATTTTGAAATGTGTTTTAAACTAAAATGGAGCATTTCTATTGAAAACACATAGGGTCATATTGACCACTTCATGTCTCAGATTTATGTGCGGTCAATTTACACACATGAAAAATTAATTATGGATAATTTTCCCAAAGTTTTAAAATAATCCAAGATTGTTTTCTCAGTTTTTACTATTTGATGTATGGTTTAAACTAAAATGAAACTTTTGTATTAAAAACACATACTCTGAGTCACACCGACTAGATCAGGTGTTATATTGGTGTGAGTTCAATTACTAAATGTGAAAAATGAATTATGGATCATTTTATTAAATTTTGAAAACAATCCAAGTTCATTTTCTTGATTTTGACTATTTGATGTATGTTTTAAACTAAAATGACACTTTTTTATTGAAAAGACATACTTCAAGTCATAACGACCACATTGTGTGTCAGATTGATGTGTCGTCAATTTCTACATGTCAAAAATGACTTATGGGTCATTTTCATAAAGTTTTAAAATAATATGAGATCATTTCCTCATTTTAGATCATGTGATTTGTGTTTTGAAAAAATGTGTAAATTTTACAAAATAAGTTTTAGATAAAATTATAATGAAATTAACTAAAAAAATGAGATAAAGTGATGAGAAAATTAACTAAATAAGCATTAGGAAGTAACCTCTTCATGATGACTATACACATTCTAACACCATGTATTTTGTCCATTTGTTTCTAAACAAATTGATTTCCTGTATTATACTTATCCTTGAAAAAAAATACCAAAAATAATATATAATAATTCTTATACTAATTATTCACACCCAAAATATATGTCTAAGGTCATATCACATACTATATAACAAACATAGTAGGCAATCACCTGAATTTGATGTTATAAAACATTCTGAAACCATGTATGAATTCCACTCATCTCTAAACAAATCTAATTATTATTTTATGTACAAAGGTTGTATAAAATCTTAGTAGTGTTGAGAAAATATAGACAAACAAATTATTAATATGTGTTTTTTAATGAAATTGTAATTACCTTTGGAAATTACCTATTTTGGGATGCTGGTTTTTTCATGGTTTATTATAATTCCCTGACCCCGGAATCCTGGAGATGATGCATTATTTTGTTACATTGGAATGATTACAAGGAATCAAATCCCAAATAATTGATCAGTTTAGCAGTCTTGGAAAACTAGATTACATACATGATACCCATAATACATTGAAAAAAAAATAAAACATTTTACAATATAAAATGAAATAAACTACATCCTTGAAATCTTATATAATGTTTTCTTCTTCATAACCTGGGGAAAATAAACATAATAAAGGGGTGAGCTCAAATTCTCAGTAAGGGTAAATAATACAACAGAAGTAATCATAAACATAAACACTAGGCATGGTAAGAAACTAAAAACACATGTATTTAAAATATACTTGAGAATAATATGGAAGGAATAAAAGATGAATGAATAATTACATAATAAAACATAACCATGGATATTCTACTAGTCGAATAATCACATGGACGATAAATTACTAGTTTCATAATGAAGGAATTCATAATACCAGACATCATAACCATACTGTCAATGCCTCATACCAAGACCATACATAAAAAGGTAAAAACCCAAAATAGTTTGTCTCATGAGACCTACCGATGTATCGAGAGGATATAATAGGCCCTTCTCATCACTTAGTAAGTCCAATACATTCCTCATATGAAATGAAGATACATAGACAACATAAACCTTTGTATTGAAAAACTAGCATACAAAATATGAATACTTTAACTATAACCCATGAATGGTATCTAATTAGCACATATATAGTAAAACTGATCATCAAACCTTCAAAAACATATGGTAGTTGATATCATAAGAGATAAAACTCAATTAATTACAATATTCAACAAATTATGTTGACATATATGAGTGCACTTTTAAATGAGACCATTGAAAATTTCACGAGGAAACATTCTTTAAACATTCCAAAGTGTCCCATACCACTTGAAACATTAAAATTATAATTACTTAGAAGATCATGAGAATAAGGAGACTCTTTATATGATATATCAAAGGTAAGTACATACACCACAAATAAGGTATAATTTGTGATCATGTCATATATCTCACAAAAGTAAATGTGAGACAAAAAAAAAATCCTTTTTTACTATGGAAAGAATGTTTCTTTTGGAAAATAATTTATATTTGTCATAAAATAATATTTTAAACATATATATCCCAAAAAATAACATTTAAGGACATTGAAATTATATTTGAGGCATAAATAACATCCTATTTTAGTGAAATCATGTAAAAAATATTTTTTAAGAAGCTTTAGAAATAAAACATTTTTGTGAGGTTTAAGGAAAATATTAAAAAGATTTTAAAGCGGAAATGAATGTTTTTTTAATAAATAAATAAATTAACCAATATAGTTTTACATGATAAAATGTTTTATTTTATAAAAATAATTATTTCTTAAAACAGATTATATAGTGCACTTGAAAATGGATAAGAATTCAAGAAGTTCCCTTGAATGAGGCTTGTTTATCAGGAAGAATTTAGAAGGGAACCATTTTAAAACATATAATTCCCATAAAATAAAGATTAAATGATCTGAATATATGGTTTTGTAACATAAAAACATAATATATAATATTTACACAAAAATAAATGATCATTACATTTGAATAAGGATAGTGAAGGAATAACCCAAAGGAAAAATGAAGGTTTGGGTGGAATCCCTTACCACTTTGTAATCAATCAAATCATATGCCCCAAAATTAATAATCATAAAACGATACATTTAATACCATGAAATAAAGAGACTCATGATATGATACATAAATGGGTAATATACATACACCATACACAAGAAATAGTGGGGAATAAGGAATATCTCACAAAAATGAAAGTGAGATGAGAATACCCTTACAAAGATCTTATCGTTAGAGTGAGGATAAATCAATGAAATAATTATATGTGAAAAATATAATTATGCATAATAAAAGTGGATATATAGTATGAAACAAACAGAGGTAATTCACACATATTCTTTGAAAATCATAACAAATTACATAGATGGTTAACGCAATGAATGGAAATTGAGTTAAGATAAACCTTACCTTATGTCCAAACGTATTCTACAATTGAACTAAACATCCAGGATAATCAAATTAAATCCATTAATTAATTAATTCAGAACATTATATATGAATATTTGATTCATTATAGTTTTATTAAGTTTCATTTATGTTTTTTATTGATAAGTTATAATATTGAATTCTATCATTCTATAGTGTTCGCTTTCTTGGTTTTCATAATTGGTTCGCTTTCTTATAAGTAGTGGAGTTCATGTAGAATGGATATAATTATATAGAATTGATTTTATATGATAATAATGAAAATAAATAATATTAAATGGTAATATAATTCATTTTTATATGGAATGAGGATGATTTATTATATGAAACATTAATGACAATCATTTAGATTATTTTTGTGGTATTTCTATTATTACGAACTAGTTTTGTCGTATAAATTAATATTATGTATATATAATAGTTATAGAATATTAAATAGGTTATAATAATTATATTATAGTTTTTTAAACCATAAAAATGTTTTCATGACCAGTCTTGATGGACAAATTGAAGAACAGAGGTTCATCGTCCACAAAGTTTGTAAATCGGCACCTCCCGGACGATGATTTCGTTTTTTAAAATAAAAGAGAGAGAGTAATGATATTTATGATGAATATTAAATTAACTTGATATAATTATAGTATATAGGTTATAATGGAGTTATCATGATCATTTGGACAGAGTAGGTGGGGAGAAGATAAGAAAATAAAACAAATTAAAAATAAAATTAAAAGAAAAAGGAAGAGGGTTTACCTCTTGAAATATCTTCCTTGAGAACCACCTTAAGGGAAGAGTTTTTTGTATTTTAGAAATACCAAGAGCTCATGGAAATGTGAAGATACTAGGTAATAGTATTTAGTTAGAAATTTTATAAGCTTCAAGTCTTAGTGGAGTGAGGGAAGAGAGAGTGAGGGGTGGGTTTTATAGTGGAGGAGAGGGGCGATTTTTGAATATCATATTCATTATTATTTTATTTTTCTCAAGAAAAGAAATAATGTCGATTTTTGTGACCAAAATAGTAATAAGTTCATGTGAATTTGAACCAAGTGTTCTTAAATTAGTGATGAATCAATGAATATTGTATTTTGATTCTAATGTATTTATACCACAAATTACCATATTTTACTATTCACCAAAAATTCAAGTATTTTTGAAAAATACCAAAAAATTAACTATAAATTTTTTTCGATGTGTAGAATTAAAAAATAGACTTTATTTTATCAAAATAATTTTCTAAATATTTGAAATTTAATTTTTAAATATAATCATTATTTAATTGAAAAATACATATTTTAATTTTAAAATTGATATTATAACACTTTCATAAATCAACCAAGGTCTCATAAAATTATCCTAAAATAATAGGACAGAAAAATATTTATTTTGGAATAAATTTTATGAAAATAAATTTTATTTTAAATTAATTTACTAATTTAAAATTGTAATTAAATATTTATTATTCACACAAAAATTCCAACACTTAATTATTAATTCTATTTCATTTATAAGGTGCCTAAATTTTATTTATAACTTCATGAGTGTGGTTACTTATTCATAAGGGTCATATTAATATTAATAAGGGTAAAATTACTATTAATAAGGGTAAATTACTATTCATAAGGGTCAAGTTACTATTAACTAAAAAAGTAAGTTGATCTTGTCAGACTCCAAATATCTTACTGAACGCAACCATGTATGTCAATTTTTCGAAATTCAAATAACGTAAATGAAAAAATTATGTTTATTGGTTAGGTTATAATAAATTTTTGTTTCATAGAGACTTAGTGTTTCATGTATTCTATATTAAATTTATTTATAAATCCTTGGGGTGTTACATTCTTCCCCCCTTATAAAAATTTCATCCTTGAAATTACTATAATATTACCTCATAAAAAGATTTGGTAAGTAGATCAATAACCACCCATATTGTATCGTTATTCCTTAGAGTTTTTGGTAATTCTATGAAAAAATTCATAGTGATGTAATCCCATTTCCTTATAGGAATAGGTAGAGGTTTTATGACTCCTCTAGAATGGTGTATTTTAGCCTTAACCTATTGGAAGACTAATCATCTTGATACATATTCAGAAATTTACCATTTCATGTTTTCCCACAAGAAATTTTCCTCCAAATATTTATACATATTAGTGATACCAAGGTGTATAGAGAAATTATAACTATGGGCATAATCCAATAACTCCCTTTTCAAATCAGGAATAGAGGGAATACATAACCTCTCCCAAATTTTAAAATTCCATCCTCACACACGATGTAACATCCCAAGTAAGTAATGAATAATAGATATTTTTATCTATGTCTATTAATGATTAAGATTGTGTTATAGAGGCTTAAAATGAAAATAAATACAATCTTATGCATGGAATACACTAATATTCTTAAAAGATTGTTTTACTGCCTTTTGATGGCAAACCATTTTTGAATCTATATTTTGACAATTTTATAAACTATGTTTGTCAAAATAAACTTATCCTTTATGATTGGGATATCAAAATTTACCTTGTGTGAATTTTTGGTATTTTTCTGACAATGTTCATTTTTTGATGAATAGTGAAACCACTAAGTGGTAATCAAGCAAACTGATTTTTCAGTTAAATGAAAGTTTACCACTAATGTGTATTGAATTTTGAAAATCCGACATACATGGTTGTAATTAAGAAGTAAAATGTGGTTCAATGAGATTAAAATAATTTTTTTGTGAATAGTAACTTATTAAGTTTTTAATCGCGATTAGTGGTGATTAGTGTAGTTTAAGGTATAAATAATGCTTTAATAATATGAAATGACCTAGAAACATGTCCCAACCTTATTGGTTGTGTCATGGCAAACCAAGACAAGACATGAGTCAACTTGGGGACCCCATGGAGACATTTTGGTTGGGAAATGACATAAATAACTTTTTATTTAATGTAAAAGTAAAAATGACACAAACATAATATGTTTTACGAAAACAATTTTTACATGGGGTTATAAAGATCAGATATTTGATTATAAATAGTAATTGGAAAGCTAAAAAGATTTCCTACATCATAGTATTTTTTTATGATTTTTATACATTAAATAAATCAAATTATTAATGACATAATCATGATGCAGCGATGACATCATTATTTGACGATTTAAATAAAATGGAAAGACAATGTAAAATCTATGAACTACACATGGCCAAAACCAATTGGATGAGTGGATTTCGAACCCTTATCACCTTATACACGAATTATATCAATGTGGGACCTTTTAAAACCGAAACACATTTTCAAATAAAGTAATATTTCTTTACTTTCCAAAAGTGCCCCTCCTCTCCTCTTATAAAAGGCCCCCACCTCTACCTCATTTCACACACTCCTGAAGCCTTTGGCTCGGCCAACCCCTGCCCATTTACTCTCTACACATCTCTCTCCTCATCCTAGAGGATTCCCTTTGGGAAGAATCCTTTCAAATGAAGCCTTTAGGCTCAAATAAAAAGGAGTTACACTTTTAAAGGTAATTCATTCTCTCATGTTCATTTGTTTTATTTTGCTTCTCCAACCCCCTAAAATCTTTTTATTTACTTATTTTGTAACAACACCAGTATCTTAAATATACTAGGATGTTGTTATAAGATTTATTTGAGCTACACTCTCACACAACTGCATCAAATGGTTAAAGAACATACGGTTTCCGTGGATGGAGAAATTCTGCCTCCCGAAACGATGATTGTTCAACACTCATTTAACACCTTCAAAGGTGGACATTATGATGTCACTATTTTTATATATGATATATAATATGTTTATGGTTTCCTTAATCTTCTGTTTTTTTTTCATTTTGGGCATACCTTTATGGTTTCCATTATGGGTAAACACGATATCTTCATTTTAGGAAGTGCGGACTACCGCCCCCTCAAAGTGATTTGATTCGTTAAATACCATATGTGGGAAATATAAAGGATGGAACTATGATATTATATATGATATTATACTGGAATTATAATATACCTTTATATAATTATGATTCCATTCTATAAAATACGAAATAGAAATGAAAGTAGCGTTCATGCGTACGTACGGCTTACCGTCTCCATGAATGGTGCATTTCATTTCTTACCTCTAAATGATTATGTAATATTATAAATGCATGTATGTACTGGATATATATGACATATATGATATCTACATAATGAATACCATTCTGGATATAATGAACCTTTGACCAAATTAACAACATGTAAGTGTAAGAAGTCTATTTTTGACTTAAGAACCAAATACCGACAAAATGAACATTATTAACTTAACTGATTACATGATGTTCATAACATGGTATAAAAGGAATAATTAACTTGAAAAAGATTCATAAGCAAGTAGAGATTAACTCAAGTTTATTATTCAGGAGATTAAAGAACGGTCCGGTCAAGTCGGATACGAGGTATGGGACTTCGTCTCAATCTCCTTTCGTTGAGGCATATTTTATTTTATACACAACTTTCTTTTATACGGTGTATAAACCCCTTTGACTTTTACGTTTATTCAAAAGGAATATTTTTTATACGAAGAGTTTACTAAACGAAAAAAGGGAATGTTTTTGTCGTACGTATGCGGCGACAACGACTTCTCCGCCGTCGTGACCGTTATTTGAGTTTCGGCTTCCTCTTCAAGCCATAACTTCTTTTTTTAAAAGAAAAATAAATACCATGTTTTAATTTGGTATTGAAAATGGTTTTCATAATGTTTTTATTATATCAATGTGTTGTATTGATATCTCGTGATTGAAATGTGGAAATGTTATGTTTCCTTTATGCATGTTTTATGTGATATGATTATGTTATGGTTCTTGGGCATTATTATGAAGACGGGTAGTTCCGTGATAAACTAAGGGCGGGTGAGCCCGTTATAGCTCTCCAATGCATTGGGTAACGCGAAGGAGTGAAACGTTAAGGTTTCTCCGAAGATATTTTAGGGAATATACTGTGATGGGTATTCCAAACGTAACCAAGATGGTTACTCCCTATGTAAGAATGTTATGAATGTCTCAAGTTACCTTTATGTCTTATGATTTCTATGATTTATTCATGATTTTATGAGGTATGTTAAAGTGCCTATGTTTTATGGGTAAAGTATGATTTCATTTTTATGTATATATGAACTCATGTATCCTTTCCATGTTTTTTTATAACCCATACTGAGTTTTTATGCTCATCCCAAGTTTTTGAAATGTTTTTCACAGGTCAAGGGAAAGGTACATGATAAGATGATAGAGTCAAGAATGTGTCAAGAAATAATCCATGTTTTATTTTAAATGTGTTTCCATTGATGGGAATGAAGAATACTATCTTTATGTAACCACTTTGTTTATATGTGGAATGTAATGCAAGTTTTATGATCTAATTCTCTAAAACTCTAAACCCGAAAAGATCCTCAATGTGTAATCTTGTAATAACTCAAGATTAAGTAAGGTTTAAGGCTGGGGCCTTATACACGATGTCTGCCAACTTCCCATCATTAAAACCTTTTTTTTTAAGATTACCATAATTATACTAAGAAATTTTAATCCTTTCCACTAAATATGGTTGGGAAACCAATTTAAAAAGTAATTATTTTTCACCTTCCTTAATAATTCCCATATCTATCCTTGCTATATCCATGTACATGGGGTCCTTGGAAATCCTATTTTTATTTAGAACTCCATGATCCATCCTGCTCAATGCATCATCTACATTATTTGTCTTTAATTAACATGAAGTATCTCTAAATTTTCACATTACAAACATGTGAATAACTTCATCATGTCTCATCTTGAAATATGGTAATAACTTGAATTACCACAAAACCTTATTGGAAACATTCATTCATCCTTATTCCTTAAGTAATACACATGTTATTTGATATATTCCAAAAGTGTTGTAAACTCAATCAATGGTAGCATAGAACACTTGTCGACACGTCATTAATCAGTTCCAAGGTAATCAACACTTATCCAAATAAATCATTTCTTAATCATTGTCTCAACATCAAGAATATATTTAGGGTTTTATTTCCCTCAACCATGCATTTTGAAAATATTTTGACTTTCCACTGATTATATTTTCTTAGTATCATTCAACTTATGGTCTCAAATCATTAATGAAAAATTACTTTAGTACAATCCTCATATATTCCATAATTCTTATAAACAGTATATTACTGATAAAATATTAAAATAACATTATTCTTGAATAAGAACATTAGTCATTACACTTTATCTACGGTAGTATACTAACTTGATCATTATCTAGTAACATCATTTGGGGTATATTCCTTTGACACTTGGGATATTTATTCACATAAGGTCCCATATAATTTTAGTTGAAACATTGTACATTATAAACCTTTTTCTTACCCTTGGAATCATGAAATTGGTTTCCTTTTTCTCCACACTTATAACAAACTCCCATTACCTTCAAGAATTTACCCGGGTGATTCTTTCCACAGTTATCACATATAGGAAAAACCTTAGTTACCTTCTTCCCTTTATACATATTTTTCTCTTCCATCATATTATTCTCTTATTTCCCTTCAAATCCATAGGACTCAGAGAATTTTTTTCACATCTTGTTAACACATGATACTTTTTCTTTATATGATGAGGATACTTGGGAGACTATCTACCTTAGAAAAAATGGCTTAAGAACATAAGAGATATTATCCTTCTTACTCTTTTCATCACGTGCATTGTTAAAGTTCTCATTACTTCTTCTAGGAACCATTTCTAATCAATTTAATATACTATATTAGCTCATAAAATTATGAACTTTATATAAATATAAACATGGTATAACACATAACATAAATTTTGGAATCATAAATCCTAGAACCATATACCTTGGTTACTTTTGGGGAATAAATCCTTCATAATGGTGGGTCAATTAAATGTAAATTTTCCTAAGAATATCTCCCAGGAGTGTCAAACCAGGTGAACAGTAAGGCCCTTTGTTGGGTACTAGGTTTCCCCAAGTCAAGACTGGAACACCTTGTCAGAGTTGTTACTCCTAGGCACACCTGTTCTAGAACCACATCCACTTGTAGTATCCAAACATAAATATATTTTATAAGAATATCCACATAATCTATTCCTTACCAAAATTCTATGATGTTCTTGTATACTTATCCTCAAAGTCTATATTAGGGTTTTTTTTTCATAATCTATGTTTTCTAAATCTTGTTTCCAAGGTAATACTAAACTTCCTATGATATCAACTATAACGCCCCAATACAAAAATCCTGAAATCGGTGCATTATTTTGTTACATTGGAACGGTTACAAGGAATCAAATCCCGAAGGACCAATCAGTTTAGAAGTCTTGGAAAACTATATTACATACATGATACCCATAATACATTGGTGAAAAAAATAAAACATGTTAAAATATAAAATTAAATAAACTACATCCTTGAAATCTTATATAATGTTTTCTTCTTCACAACCTAGGGAAAAGAAAAAAAACAAATGAGTGAGCTCAAATTCTTAGTAAGGGTAAATAATAAGTGTAAGTAATCATAAACATAAACACTAGGCATGGTGAGCAACTAAAAACACATGTCTTTAAAATATACTTGATCATAATATGGAAGGAATAAAAGAAGAATGAATAATTCCATAATAAAACATAAACACAAATATTCTAGTATTTGAATAATCACATGGAACATCAATTACTAGTTTCATAATAAGGGAATGCATAATTCCAGATATTATAACCATACTATCATGGTCTCATGCCAATACCATACATAAATAGGTAAAACCCAAACTAGTTTGTATCATGAGACCTATCGATGAATTGAGGGGCTATAGAGGGACCCTCCCATCACTTAATAAGTCCAATACATTCCTCATATGAAAAGGGAGATATATAGAAAACATAAACATTCGTATTGAAAAACTAGCATACGAAATGTGAATACTTTAACTATAACTCATGAATGGTATCAAATAAGCATATCCAAAGTCAATCTGATCATAAACCCTTCAAAAACATATAGAAGATGATATCATAAGAGATAAACCTCAATGAAGTACAAGATTAAACAAATGATGTTGATATAGATGATGACAATTTTAAATTATACCATTGAAAATTTCATGAGGAAACATTCTTTAAACATTCCAAAGTGTCCCATACCACTTCAAACATTCAAATAACAATTCCTTAAAATTTCACGAGAATAAGGATACTCTTGATATTATATATCAAAGTAAAGTATATACACCAAAAACAAGGAATAAGTTGTGATCAATTCATATATCTCATAAAAGTAAAGGTAAGATGAGAAGAATTCTTTTTTACTTTGAAAAGAAGTGTTATTTTGGAAAATAATTTATATTTTTCATAAAATCAGATTTTAAACATGTATATACCAGAAAATAATATTTCAGGACATTGAAATTATATTTAAGGCATAAATAATGTCCCATTGTAGTGAAATCATGTAAAAAAATAGTTTTTAAGAAGCTTTAGAAATAAAACATTTTTGTGTAGTTTAAGGAAAATATTAAAAATAAAATAAAATGAAAAGGCATGTTTGTTTTAATAAATATATAAATGAACCAAGATATTTTTACATGATAATTTTTTTTATTTTATAAAAATAATGATGGCTTAAAACATATTATATAGTGCACTTGAAAATGGATAATAATTGGAGAAGTTCCCTTGAATTGGGTTTGTTTATCGAGAAGAATTTAGAAGGAAACCATTTTAAAACATACAATAACCATAAATAAAAATTAAAATGATATGAATATATGATTTTGGAACATAAAAAAATAATATATAATATTTAAACAAAAATAAATGAGCATTACATTTGGGTAAGGATAGTGAAAGAATAACCTGAAGGAAAAATGAAGTTTTGGGTGGAATCCCTTACTACTTTGTAATCAATCGAATCATATTCCAAAAAATTATTAATAAAAAATGAAACATTTAATACCATGAAATAAATATACCCATGATATGATACATCAATAGGTAGTATACATACACCATACATAATAAATAGTGGTGAATATATATCTCACAAAAATGGAAGTGAGATGAGAAAACCCTTACAAAGATCGTATCATTAGAGCGAGGATAAATAAATGAAATAATTATGTGTGGAACATATAATTACACACAATTAAAGTGGATATATAGTATAAAAAACATAGGTAATTCACACATATTATATTAAGTCATAACAAATTACATAAATTTTTGACTCAATGAATGGAAATTGAGTTAAGATAACCCTTACCTTATGTCCGAACGCATTCTGAACTTGACCTTAATGTCAAGGATAATCAAATTAAATCCATTAATTAATTAATTAAGAACCTTGTATACATATATTTTATTCATTATAGTTTTATTAAGTTCATTTATGTCTTTATTGATAAGTTATTATATTGAATTCTGTCATTCTAGAGTGTTAGTTTTCTTAGTTTTCATAATCAGTTTGCTTGTTAATAAGTAGTGGAGTTCATACAAAATGGATATAATTCTATAGAATTGATTTTATATGATACTAATGAAAATAAATAAAATTAAATGGTCATATAATTCATTTGGTTATATGGTATGAGGATGAGTTATTATATGAAACATTAATGATGATCATTTAGATTATTTTGGCGGTATTTAGATTATTACAAACTAGTTTTGTCGTATGAATTAATATTATGTATATATACTGGTTACTCATATGTAATACCATATCTCACTTAAAAACTTTTTTCATCAACTGTTACAGGGTTTTTATATTTTTTTTTAAATACATACCTCATGTATCTTTATAATATTAGATAGTAATGATATGAAAGTTCCAATAACATCATTGACCATTGTAATATCTAGATCATCAATTGGAATAGGAAACTCGGTGGTTAGATCTTAAGATATATAAATCCCCACTCTCATGTGATATTTTTGGATTTCTTTATTGTGTATCTTGTATCCTAGGATATTATACACCATACCCTTCACAACAGGGCGGTGTGTGGGTGTTTATAGATAGAAATTACATAAAACTTTACCCAACATGATTTTAGTAATATAAAGTTATTGGAAATTGTCTGATTCACATTTAGGAGAAAGATTAATTAAAAAATTGATTACCTCAATTAAGGTATTCAGTTGAGGAGAATGACTATCGTCAAAGCTAGCAGAGTCATTTGGTTTTTTCTATGTAGATATTTGTTCCACTGCCAGTTCGCTTTGATCCTTTCTTATATATTGGTCTTCTAAACTAGAATAGACAATAATATCTTGTAAAACATCTATTTTTTCTAGAAATCCTTTCATAATATTATATTTAACTTCTTGTGTTTTTTTATTATTGAAATATGTTTTAGGAGGAACTCAAAAACCTACTCCTCTAACATGACCATATTGTTCTGTCCACTTCAAATCAAATGAAAGTAGTTTTTCTTTCGATATGTTTACCACCAATTCTTATGTCTAAACCCTATAAAAATATATAAAAATTAATAGATATTTTTATGTAATACTATTATAAAGCATATAAAATTATTATAATTTCATACTTATACATGTTTCCCATAATACCTTTTTTACATCAACTAGTTTAGCCTTCATATTTAAGCAAGCCTCCTTCCATAAAACATGAAATGATATGGAAGTGGCTTCAGATTTTGATTCATCAATATACATATAAATAAAGGAACATTTTTTTGTTTCATATCACATAATTTTTTTTTGTTTATTTAAAATACATATAAATTTATTCTATAGTTAGGAGTACCCCATCCTTTCTTTGTGATAGGGGTACATTGGTTTTGATGCATGTTCTTTATTTTCAAAAATCCTTTGTTGTTTCATAAATTAATTTTCTTGAATCAAATTAGATAAAATAAATAATGTTAAATAATATATTATTGACTACAATGCACCTAAAATGATTTTTCCATCATGATGATTAATGAAATAATTCCATGTGTTCTATTTTATAATGTGTGTATAAGTAATTGGTAGGTGGGTATTTACTTTCCCCTCAACACCCCTCATATGAAATTTGGTAATAAGAGACCAGAAGCCTCTATAGGATTTTACAGTGGAAATTAAGACATATTTCTTACAGAAATCATCTAAAATAAATTATCTCTGTAAGGAATAATGAAAATTAATTCCATGTTTCATTTTTAATTTTTTTACATAAAATAAATAAAGGTTATCATAACATCACCTTTATATCTTCCCAAAGGGTTTCCTTTGTTATAGGCTGAACATGGAACCATGAATATATTTTAATAATCACATTCATCCTCATTGGGGACCTAACATAACTAATGAACATTGAATTGTTGGGGTCAATAGGTTGGTCGCGTATATTTCTAAAAACCTCAAATTTTATACCCCTAATTTTTGCCTTGATAATTTTAGTCAAAATTATGATGTTGTATCATTATTTCTTTTTTTTTTCATAAACATAATGTTTATCCCCTTATAATTCTATAGTTTTAGTATCAAAAGTATTTTCTTCCTCAATATTAGTAACATCATCATGTGTAGAAGGCATTGTCTGCATGAGTAGTAAAACATTTAATTTAGATTATATTAATACAATAGAGAATAAATAACATTATGAATAAAATCATAGTATATTAAAAAAACTTTAACCTTATCATTGAACTCTATTTTTTAAAATCTTGAAGGAATTTGGATCCTCTATCTAGAATCCAAATCCCCTCTTTTTGGTCTCCTATAATGCACATGACACTGTCTACATTGGGACCACTAGGAATTTTTTGCGATCCTCTAATGAAAGAGTTATCCTCAATTGAATTTTCATCCGACCCTATAGTTATTTTAGACACCAATAGGACTATCAAATAATTCTTGTTTACTGGATCCAAGACATATAATACTTTCGCTGATAGTGATGCCATTATGAACCACTCAACCTTTTCCCCTTCCACACTAAAATTCACCTTCATGAATCCCATTTCATCAACTTTCACTGCACACTAATTCTCAAACCATTTACAATAGAAAATTGACACTTGAAATTTTGTATAATAAAAATCATATATCTATTTTATAATTCTGAAATATGACATATTCACATATATTGGATTTCAATCCTTAGAACCAGATATGTTCATCGATTCTACCATAAGCGTATCTCCACTATTTTTCACCACACTATAGTCATCATGTTATTTTAAATAAAAAATATAACCATTTATTACAAAACCAATTTAAGATAGAACATTTGAATTTGGTCCCTTTTCTATCCATTGAAGTCACTCAACAATTGAATTCAGATTTTCATATAACTATTTATAAATATAATCTTGTAATGATCCTATAAACTATTGATTATGTGTATTCCATATCCATCCTTTAGCCCTTGATAGATTCAAATCTCTAAGAATTTATTTGTGGGATTCAATGTATGGATCAACAAATTCACTACTATATAAAATGTAAAGGTGAACTTTCTCCCACTTTGTGATGGTAATTGTAACAACATCTCTTCCAGAAATATCTTTTCCCATAAGGCATCCACTGTGACAAGATTTTAGGAGATCGATGATATCAACATCTGATAGGTAATCAGTACATAATTAGATAGCTTCTCAAAAAATATATCATTCTGTAATAAAATCTTTTGGATGACTTTTATTCTTGACATACCCTTTTAAAATCTTAATATACTGTTTAATGGGTAACATCCATCTGTAATGGAAAGGAGCACATAGTTGAACCTCTCTAACCAAGTGAATCACCAGGTGGACCATTATATAAAATAATTATGATGGGAAGAACATATATAATTCACATAATATGACTAAAACCTCCTTATTAATGATTGGAAAATTCACCAGGTCTATAACTTTACAACATATGGATTTGAAAAAGAATCGGAGTCTAGTTAATATATGTCACACATTTTTTGGAAGAATGAAATGTAAAGAAACAAGCATTAAATATTGAATCAAAACATGATATTAGTGTGATTTTAGTCCCTATAACTTCAAATTAGTCATTGACATGATGTTCTTGGTATTTTATGAATACCTCTCTAGTACTTTTACACCATTAATGAAAATTAAAAATTGTAATTTTTTCTGTTTGGATAGAGTGTAAGTTTCTAGAGTAAGAAAAGTATTCCCTTTAACCTTCAACAGTTCCAACTCTTGCCTTATTCCCATGTAAATCATGTCTAAAATAGACTTGATGCCATATTTTTTTTCTAGAAAAATTTAGTAATGTGCTAATAAGATTATAAAATATATTATTTTCTACATGTTGACATCAATAAAATGCATGACATAAAAACAATTCCAATATGGTAATTCAAGGAAAATTGATCATGTTTTCCAACTTGATTTCATAATTTTTTTCAAAAATGGTTTACTGAAAATAGTGTCAATATACTTTACTTTATCGAATAGTTGACCACTCATTAGGGAATATAATTTCGTACTTTGTTCGTTATTTACATCAAATTTTGTCATCCATGATCATTATTTATGTTGTCGAGGTAAAAATTTATGATGTCTTAAAAAGATAGTCTTCAAGGAATGTTTCAACCAAACTGAGTGCGTTCATTCTTCACAAATGGGACACCCCAAAATTCCTTTAATGTTATATCCTAAAAAGTTTCTATAAGTAGGAGAGTCATTTATTATCCCGTACAACACAAAACTCAATTTAAATTATTTAATTCTATGAGAATCATACATTATAACACCTGTATCCCACAAAAATTTCAAATCTTCAATCAATAGATTCAAATACAAATCAATATCATTACTGGGTTACTTTGGTACAAATATAGGGAGATATAATATAATTTATTTTCACTTCATTCATAACTATGGTGGAAAGTTATAATTTACCAACATGATGAGCCATGTACTGTGAGTATTAATCTATACAACAAAAGGATTTTTTCCATATATAGATAATACAAGACATAAGTTTCTCAACTCATTTACAAATTCATGAAACTCAAAATACATTTTCTTCCACTGAGGATAATATGCTATATGACATACTTTCCCATATTTAATTTCTATATCTACATGCCATTTCAATTATTTTATGGTTTCTTGGCATCCATATAGTATTCTAAACCATGGAATGGTAGGAAAGTACCATTCAACTTTCAAAATACTCGATTCATCTTTATTATATCAATCCACACCACACATAGGGAATTTTATGAGTGATTCATGATCCTTGTGAAAGAATATGAAATAATTTGGACAAGAATTTATTTTTTAAAGATCATTAATGTTGAATATATCATTCATTTAGTGTCATATGTTCGACAAGAAAGTTTATTTTCTTTTTGTAGAATATCATTTAAGAGACCAAGTAGTTTTATAAAGCTGGTTTCACTCCATCGAAAGACATAAAAAGGTATACGTACCACTAAAGGTGTGAAAAAGATGTGAGATAATAGGCTCAGTAGGATCCCACTGGCATTATTGAATAGATCAAAAATCAACTTTCAACATGGAAAGGAAATAATATTCCAATGGATGGTAGATTATGTTTGATTAAATTCATAATTTTCTCAAATAACTACACAAAAAAGGTGTGGTAAAATTGAACATTTATAGTGCAAAAAAGTGTGATTAAAATCTCAATCCATTTATCATCACTAGAAAAGTGTTGATAAAGGAACACTTTATCATAACTTTTTTTAGCACTAATAAATGACCCCCTTTATCATCACTTTTATTTGGTGATGATAGAGGTTTCCTTTATCAGTGCTACTAAGCCCTGATAAAGGGGTTCATTTATCATTTCTTTTTTAGCAATAATAAAAGGATACCTTTATCTTTACCTTTAGTAGTGCTGATGAAGGGGCATACCTATGTGTGCTGTTAAATTTAAAGCACACTATAGCGGCAAAAAACAGGTTGAAAATATAGAATTTAAATGAAATAAAATTTACAACACAAATAAAAAACACAATATTATAGACATTTCAATAATTGGTTTGTACAATTACATGAGTAGGTTAAAATTATCATAGACATTCAAAAACATCAATGTTCCTTTTTCTTTGGCCCCGAACCCTAGTTATGCTATTACTGAACAAACCACCCCATCTTGAGGAAAATAATTCACCTATTTAAGAAAAAAATTATTATGTTAGTAATAATATAAAGAAATAAATTAAATAGAAAGAGTCAATTTTAAACTAAACTTTGATTCATTCCAGGAACATTGTGTATCAAATTTAGTTATAGTTGATTCTTTCACATCACATCATTTTTTGTTCGTCTTCAAGAATTATCTTTATGAAAATTCACTAAATAATTATAAGATAAAAAATAAGGAAATCAATTAAGTAATAACATATAAAATGATTAGAAAACAATATAAGTTCATTTTCTTAGTTTTGGTGATGTGATGCACATTTTAAACTAAAATGGAACTTAAATATTGAAAGCATGTAATTCGAGTCATAACAACCACATCGTATGTTAGATTGATGTTTGGTCAATTTCTATATGTAAATAATGAATTATGGAACATTTTTCTAAAGTATAAAAACAATTTGAATGTATTTTCTTAGTTCTAAGTATGTCACTTGCGTTGTTTACTAAAATGTCATTTTAAACTGAAAACACATACTTCGCATCATACTGATCACATTGTGTGTCATTTTGATGTGAGACTAATTCCTACATGTCAAAAAATGACTTATGAATCATTATAATAAATTATCAAGACAATCTGAGTGTGTTTTGTCAATTTTCAATGAGTGACACACTTTTTGAACTAAAATGTCAATTTTAAACTGAAAAAGGACACTTTGAGTCACACTGGGCACATCATGCATCAGATTGAGGTGAAACTGATTCCTAAATGTCACAAATGAGTTATAGATATTTTTCTAAAATAATAAAAATAATATGAATGTGTTTTCTTAGTTTTGAGTATGTCACTTGTATTTTTGCTAAAATAAATGTCAATTTTAAATAAAAAGACACACTTAGAGTAATACCAGTAACACCATGAATTATATTGAGGTGTGGATAATTCATACTGATCAAAAATGACTTATGGATAATTTTCTTAAATTATCAAAAACATAAAAATTCATTTTATTGGTTTTGAGTATGTCACTCATATTTTTTACTAAATTTTAATTTTAAACAATAAACACACACTTTGAGACATATCGGTCACATCGCGTGTCAGTTTTATGTGAGAATGATTCTTATACATAACAAATGACTTATGAATATTTTTTACTAAATTATTGATACAATACAATCATGTTTTATTGGTTTTCAGTAAGTGGCACACTTTTCAAACTAAAATGTCAATTTTAAACTGATAAAAGATACTTTGAGTTATACTGGGAACACTATGCATGGGATTGAGATACAGATGATTTCTACACATAAAAAATGACTTATGAATAATTTTCATAAAGTATCAAAACAATCCTATTGCATTTTCTCAGTTTTAAGTATGCCACTTGTATTTTTTACAAAAATTAATGTCTATTTGAAATGAAAGGACACAATTAGAGTCATACCGGTCATACCATGCATAAGATTTAGGTGAGGATAATTTATACATGTCAAAAAATGACTTACGTATAATTTTACTAAAGTATAAAAATAATACGAATGATTTTTCTCAGTTTTGAGTATATAACTTGTCTTTTTTACTAAATTTGATGTTAATTTTAAATAAAAATACACACTTGTAGTCATACCAGTAACACCATGCATCATATTTAGGTTGATGTTAATTTTAAATAAAAAGACACACTTGAAGTCATACCAGTAACACCGTGCATTAGATTGAGGTTCGACTAATTATTACATGTCACAAATGACTTATGGATCATTTTAATAAAGTATAAAATTAATTTTAATGTGTTTTCTTGGTTTTGAGTATGCCATTTTTCTTTTTTACTAAAATTAATGTTAATTTTAAATAAAAAGAAACACTTGGAGTCATACCGGTTACACCTTGTGTTCGATTGAGGTGTGGGTAAAACCTACACATAGAAAATGAATTATGGATCATTTTCATAAATTATAAAAAAACATGTTTTATTAGTTTTGAGTATGTCACTTTTCCTTTTTTATAAAATGTAATTTTAAACTAGAAACACACTCTTTGAGTCATACTGGTCACATCTTATGTTAGGTTGATATGATACTAATTCCTACATGTCACTAATGACTTATGAATCATTGTTTTAAATTATTGATACAATTTGATTTTTTCTCACTTTTTAGTGAGTGACACACTTTTTGAACTAAAATATCAATTTTAAACTCATAACTAACAGTTTGAGTTATATCAGGCACACTGTGCATTAGATTGAGGTTAGACTAATTCATACACATAAAAAATGACTTATGGATCATTGTTATGAAGTAAAGAAAATAATCTAAATGTGTTTTTTCGGTTTTGAGTATGTCACTTGTATTTTTTACTAAAATTAATGTCCATTTTAAATAAAAATATACACTTGGAGTCACTCCAGGAACATTGTGTATCAGATTGAGGTGAGACTGATTCCTACATTTCAAAAATTATTTATGTATAATTTTGATAAAGTATCAAAATAATATTATTGTGTTTTATTGGTTTTGAGTATGTCACATGTCCTTTTTAATAAAATTAATATCAATTTTAAATAAAAAGACACACTTTGAGTTATACTAGAAACATTGTGCCTCATATTGAGGAGAGGATGATTTATACATGTCACAAATGAATTATGAATCTTTTTCCTAAAGTATAAAAATAATATGACTTGATTTTCTCATCTTTGAGTATGTCAATTTTTTTACTAAAATTCCATTTTAAACTAGAAACATGTACTTTGAGTAATACTGATCACATCGTGCGCTAGTTTAACATGAGACTGATTTCTATAAGTCAAAAATGACTTATTGATCATTTTACTAAATTACCAAGACAATATGATCACATTTTCTTAGTTTTTAGTGAGTGATGCACTTTTTGAACTAAAATGTCAATTTTAAACTAATAATGAACACTTTGAGTTATATTGGGAATACCATGTATCATATTGAGTTTTGGATGAAATCTACATATCAAAAATGACTTATGGATCATTTTCCTAAATCATCAAAACAATTTTAATGCATTTTCTTGGTCCTGAGTATTTCAATTGTCCTTTTTACTAAAATTATTGAAAATTTTAAATAAAAAGACACACTTGGAGTCATACTAGGCACACCATGTATCAGATTGAGGTGAGGATTATTATTATACATAAAAATGACTTATGGATAATTTTAATAAAGTATCAAAACAATATGAATGCATTTTCTTGATTTTGAGTATGTAACTTGTGTTTCTTAATAAAATTAATGTCAATTTTAAATAAAAGACACACTTGGAGTCATACCTGTCACATCATGTGTACGATTTAGGTGTGGATGATTCCTATACATCAAAAAATAAATTATGGATCTTTTTATTGAATTATCAAAAATATCTGAATGTGTTTTCTTAGTTTTAATTATATGATGCGTGTTTTGAACTAAAATATAAATTACAAACTAAAAACATACACTTCGAGTCATATCAAGCACACCGTGTATCATATTGAGGTGTGGATTATTGAGTATGTGATGTGTGTTTTGTTTTTAACTATCCAAAACAATCCATAAAATAAATAACACGTTCAATTTGGATGGAAGAGGAAAACCCATGCTGCCTGAAATACCCTATCCAAAAGAAAACAAATTCAGATTAAAAAAAATAACACATTCAATTTGTATGTGATGTGTGTTTTGTGTGTTTTTTTCTATCTTGTTGGAGGTAGTTTAAATAATAATATAAATTCATAAAATACATGTGAAAAAAACTAAATAATTACTTGTTAAAAATGATAATGAAATTAACTTAAAAATAATAGATAAAATGGTGAAAGAATTAAGTAAATAAGCTGCAGTAATTCACCCTTTCATGATTCATGTATACATTCTTGAACCATTTACTTGTTATAATTATCTTAGTTGTAGCCTCAATGTCCAATCTCTCACAAGCACGAGCAAATTCAAACAAACCACCCCAACTCAAGAAAAATAATCCACATGTATAAAAAATAGTTCTTATGTTAGTAATACAATAAAAAATAAATTAAACACAAATATGAAACAATAAATTAATAAAATTTTAATTTTATACTGAAACCACACAACTTGAATTATACCGGGTACACTATATATAATATTGAGGCATGGTTGATTCCTAAATGTCAAAAAATGACTGAGGGATTGTTTTTCTAAAGTATCAATACAATCCTAATGCATTTTCTTGGTTTTCAGCATGTCACTTCTCTTTTTTACTAAAATTTCAATTTTAAACTCAAACAGCACAATTTGAAAAATAATGCTCACATCATGCATACAATTGATGTATGGTCAATTCTTACAGATGAATAATGAATTATGGATCATTTTCCTATATTTTGAAAATAATTCAAGATCATTTTCTTGGTTTTGGATATTTTGATAGGTATTTTAAACTAAAATGGTGCATTTTTATTAAAAACACATAGGGTCATATCGACCACATCATGTCTCAGATTGATGTGAAGTCAATTCCTACACATGAAAAATGAATTATGGACAATTTTCCTAAAGTTGGAAAATAATCTGAGCTCATTTTCTTAGTTTTGAATATTTGTTGTATATTTTAAACTAAAATGCCACTTTTGTATTGAAAACACATACTTCGAGTCACAATGACCACATTGGGTGTCAGATTCATGTGTGGTCAATTACTAAATATGAAAAATGAATTATGGACCATTTTTCTATGGTTTAAAACAATCTAATCTTGTTTTCTCAATTTTGACTCTTTGATGTTTGTTTTAAACTAAAATGACACTTTTGTATTGAAAAAACATACTTCAAGTCATAATAGGAACATTTTGTGTCATATTTATGTGCGTTCAATTACTACATTTCAAAAATGATTTATGGATCATATTCATAAAGTTTGAAAACAATCTGAGATCGTTTTCTTGGTTTTTGAGCATGTGACGTGTGTTTTGAACTAATGTGTAAATTTGAAAAAAAGTTTTAGATAAAAAATGATAAGGAAATTAACTAAAAAGGTAGATAAAGTGATGAGAAAATTAATTAATAAGTAGAAGGAATTCACCTCTTCATGATTCCTATACACATTCCGACATCATCTATTCTGCCCATTCATTTCTAAACAAATTAATTTCCTCCATTATACTTATACTAGAGAAATAGAACACAAATAATATACAATAATTATAATACTAATTATTCACACCCAAAATATATTTCTAAGGTCATATCTCATACTAGATCACAAATATAGTAGGAAATAACCTGAATTTGATGTTGGAAAACATTCTGAAAACATGCATGATGCCTGATCATCTCTAAAAAAATTTACTTATTCTTTTGAGTATGAATGTTTTATAAAAATATTGGTAGTATTGAGAAAATATAGAAAAACAAATTATTAAGAAATATTTTTAATTAAATTGTAATTACCTTTGGAAATGTCCAATTTGGGGATGCCATAGTTTTCATGGTTTATGATCTCTCTCATAATTTTTCAAGTATAATATCCAAAATTACTGCTATTATCTTATTTTTGACACTGTAGAAACATTGACCCAGATAAGTAAATTTTTTTGAAATATGTTTTTATAGTTAAATATTTCTATATATACCTTAATCTATTTCTATTTGAAGTAATCTATAGGATTTTTATAGTTAGTCACCAACTTCATTCCATGATTTAGCCTATATTTAGTGACCACCCTATCATGAAAAAATTATTGTTAAAACATAGATTGAAACATATAATTCAAAGTTTATCTATAAAATTTTGATTGAAATGTTTTAAAAATTTACAATACACATCCTGTGTGGTCAATTTGTTGGATATCCATGCATTGGATCCAAAAAATAAATATTTTGGGTATCCAGATTGAGTGTGATCAACATCCAGTGCTTCCTAGAAAAACAAATAAGTAATAAAAGAAATAAAAATATATTTTATGTGATTATATTTTAGAGCTTTACCCTTGAAATATAGGCATAAAAAGATCCCGTCGTCTATTATTTATTTTCTTAAACGCATCATTTGGCACATTTTTTTTCTTATCATTTTCTTCCTTTTCTAAAGAAGTTTCTTTCATAGAAATGATATAGGGATTATTGAATCCAAATCATGATTCATAGGATTTTCCCTTTTTATATTATTAATATAAATTCTTGTAGAAAATATGAATAGTTATTAACTTGAATGAACATATTATATCATTTTTTGGACATACTTATTATAAAAATGTACCTTATGTATGTATTCACAATTGAGAACCCTTACCATTCAAACTTGAGAATCTCATTTGTACTCTAGAGGATACCTAAATTTATAATGAAAGTTCCAAATATTTATTCATCATATAGAATGTAATACATATCTCCATCTTTAAATTTGGTCTCTTCATGAAGTTGTAATGATAATAAATATTGTAGTGGAATTGGCGGGGAGAAGGTACTCCCAAAAGGTCCTTTTTTATTTCTTGGTTGATTCACTAGATTTTATTAATCCAACATTAATTTTCCCTATCACTTTATCTATTTATGATACTATACCTAACTTCATACCTTTCTTCATCAGCTATTACAGATATTTTATATGATTTTTTAAATACATACCTCATGTATCTTTATACGATTAGATAACAATACTATGAAATTTCCAATATCATCATTGAACACTGTAATATCCGAATCATCAATTGGAATAAAAAAATATATCGTTAACTCTTTAGCTACCTCAATCCCCACTCTCATGTGATCTTTTAGGATTTTATTGTTGTGTATCTTGTCTCTTAGGATATTATACAACATATCCCTCACAACAAGGTGGCGTGTGATTTTTTATTGATAGGAATCACAAAAACTTTACCTTGCATGATTTTAGTAATATAAAGTTATTGGAGGTTGTCTGATTTACATTTAGGAGAAATAGTAATGAAAAAATTGATTACCTCAGTTAATGTATTTGATTGAGGGGAATGACTAGCCTCAAATCTAGTGGGGTTATTTAGTTGTTCATGTGCATATATTTGTTCCCCCACCAGTTCGCTTTGATCCTTTCTCATATATTGATCTTCCAAACCAAACCAGACAATAATATAATGAAAAACATCTATTTTTTTTTCTAGAAATCATTTCATAATCTTATATGTATCTTCTTGTGTTTTTTATATTGAAATATGTTTTATGAGACACTCCAAAACCTACTCCTCTAACATGACCATATTGTTCCGGCCGCTTCAAATCTACTGAAAGTAGTTTTTCTTCCAGTATGGTCGCTACCAATTCTTGTGTCTAAAACCTATAAAAACATATAAACATAAATATATATTTTTATGTGATACTATTATAAAGAACAAAAAATTTATACAATGTCATACTTATACATGTTTCCCATACTACTTTTTGTTTTTGTTTTCATAAACTAGTTTACCCTCCTTCTTTAAGTGAGCCTCCTTCCATAACACATGACATGGGATGGAAGTGGATTAAGATTTTGATTCATAAATATGCATATAAAAAAAGGAACATATGTTGTTTCGTATCACATAAAACCTTTATTATTTATTTAAAATACATATCAATTTCTTCTCTTGTGAAGCACACCCCATCCTTGTTTTGTGATATGGGTACATTGGTTTTGATGTAGGTTCTTTATTTTTATAACTCCTTTACTATTTCATAAATTAAATTTTTTAATAAAATTAGATAAAATAAATAATGTAAAATAATATATTATTAACTACAATACACCTTAAATGATTTTTCATCACGATGACCGATGAAAGCATTCCATGTTTCCTGTTTTATAATGTGTGTATAAGTAATTGGTGGGTGGGGCTTTACTTTCCGCTCAGCATCACCCATATGAAATTTTTTAAGAAGAGTCTAGAAGCCTCTAAAAGATTTTACAATGGAAATTAAGACATATTTCTTATATAAATCATCTAAAATAAATGATATCTATATGGAATAATGAAAATTAAATCAATATTTTTTTATATTTTTAGGTAAAATAAAGAAAGGTTATCATAACATTACCTTTATATCTTCACAAAGGGTTTAATTAATTATAAGTTGGACAGGAAAACATGAATATATTTTAATAAGAACATTCATCCTCATTGTGACCCTAACATAACTAATGAATATTGAATTTTTAGGGTCAAAGGTTGGTCGTGTTTATTCCATCCAACCTCAAATTTTATATCCTTACTTCTTTCCTTGATAATTTTAGTCAACATTATGATGTTGTATCATTATTGATTTTTTTCATAAACATGATGTTGATACCCTAATAATATTGTAGTTTCAGCATCAAAAGTCTTTTCTTCCTTGAGATTAGTAACATCATCATGTGAAGAAGACATTCCCTGCATGAGTTGTGAAACATTTAATTTAGATTATATTAATACAGTAGAGAATAAATAACATTATGAATAAAATCATAGTATATTAAAAAACACTTTAACCTTCTCATTGAACTCTATTTTTTAAATCATGGAGGAATTTAGATAATCTATAGAGAATCCAAATCCCCTCTTTGTGGTCTCCTCTAATGTGAAATACATAGTCTACATTGGGACCACCATGAACTAATTGTGATCTCCCAATGAAAGAGTTATCCTCAATTAAATTTTCATCCAACCCTATAGTTATTTTAGACACCAATTGTAATATCAACTAATTATTTTTTTCTAGATCTAAGACATATAATACTTGCACTACTTGTGATGCAATTATGAACAATTCATCCTTTTCCCCTCCCACACTGAAATTCACCTTCATGAAGCCCATTTCATCAACACTACCACAAAACTGGGCATGGACAGCACCACCCCTTTATCAACGCTAACGAAAATGCGCAGATAAAAGGGGGGGGGGCTTTATCTGCGCTTTTTTTAGCGCTGATAAAGGGACCCCCTTTATCAGCGCTTTTTTTAGTAGCGCTGATAAAGGGGGGCCTTTATCAGCGCTTTTTTTAAAAGCGCTGATAAAGGGTTCGACTTCAAAAAAAAATTTAATTAAAAATAATATATTAATATATAAATATATCAATATAGTTATATTGATATAAATATAATATATAATTTTAAATATATTTTAGATAAGTATAAATATACATTTACACTTATTATACTTAATATATAAGATATTTAGTGAAAATGGCTTATAAAAAAATTTAAAAAATATTTTTAATTAATAATTTGCTAATTTTTATGGATTAATAGTCATTTAATAACAATTTAAAGACTAAAAAAATAAAAAAAATTAAAAAAGATCCAAAATATGTTGAAAACGCAACTCAAACTTCAAACGACCATAACTTTTGATCCGGGTGTCCGTTTGAGCTCTACTACATATCAAATCGAATCCTGCGATGAGATCTACGTCGCTATGACCTGGGAGGGCCTAAGACAAGGTTTTTTGGTGGCCAAAATAGATCTAAAAGTCCTCCAAAACTGAGTTTTTAGTCGGGGTACCTCGATTTTTTAACATTTTGTGGATTTTCAGCCTCGTTTAAGGGGGTATTATTGGATTTTTTTTGGTGGGGAATGAATTTATTCCAAGGCATTACATTCATATTGATATTATGTCTTTGAAATTTTATCGGTTTTTATAATGAACTGCTATTTATAATCAAATATATAACTATATGTACATATTTTTTATATATTCACACCTAAAAATTAATTTTTTTAAATAAATAATTAAACATATTTATATATAAAATATATTAGATTTATCTAAATAATAACTAATATCCATTTTATTTAAAATACCAATATATGAATATTTATATAACTATATATTAATATAACTATATATATATATATTAATATAACTATATATATATATTAATATAACTATACATATATTAATATAACTATATATATATATTAATATAACTATAAATATATATATTAATATAACTATATATATTAATATAACTATAAATATATATATTAATATAACTATATATATTAATATAAATATATATTACTATACGAATAAATATAACTAAATATATATATAAATAAATAGATATATCATAAATAAGAGAACAAATCAATATAGGGGAGTGGTAAAGGATTTAGGTGTGCAGGGGGGAGGTCTCGAGATCAAATTCGGGTGGAGGCAGGGGCACACGCGCAAGGGTTATTTAGAGGGTCTAGCGCTGATAAAGGGTGTAGGAGGTGCGTGCGGGAGTTGGAGGTGCGGGAAAGCGCTAATAAAGGGGGGTTCAAGCACTGTAAAAATCCCCCCTGAGATCGGAAGTATTTTTTAAATTTTTATCAGCGCTAAAAAAAAGCGCTGATAAAAGGGGTCTTTTATCAGCGCTTTAGTTTTAGCGTTGTTAAAGGGGACCCCCCTTTATCTTCTCCCGCATTAATAGCGCGTTTTTAGTGTTGTTAAAGGTCGTATTTGTAGTAGTTAAACTTTCACTACACTCATGTTGTCAACCCATTAACAATAGAAAATCAACACTTGAAATTTTGTATAATCCAACTCGTATATCTATTCGATAATGCCAAAATATGAAATATTTACATAAATTGTATTTCTATCCTTGGAACATGATATATGAATCACTTCCACCAAAAGAGTAACTCCACTATTTTTTATCATACTGTAATCATCATGTTCTTTTGTATAAAATGTATAACCATTGATTACAAAACTAGTGTAAGATAAAGAAATTTCATTTGGTCCCTTGTATATCCATTAAAGTCACTCGATAATTGAATTCATATTTTTAGGTAACTTCTTTTAAATATAACCCTTTAACCATCCTATAAGATATTGATTATGTGTTTTAGATATCCATACTTTATCCCTTTATAGATTCAAATCTCTAATAATTGCTTTGTGGGGATAAATTTATAGACCAACATCTTTAATACTATGTAAAATGTAAAGGTGAACTTTCTCCCACTTTGTGACGGTAATTTTAACAACTTATATTCCAAAAATCCCTTCACCCATAAGGAATCCAATGTGACAAGAATTTAAGATATTGATGATATAAACATATAATAGGTAATCGGTACAGAATTCAATAGCTTCTCAAACAATATATCATTCTACAATAAAACCTTTTGGACAACTTTGATTCTTGACATACCCTTTAAAAAACTTAATATATTGTTTAATGGGGGAACATCTATCTATAATGGATAGGATCACATCATTTAATCTCTCTAACCATGTAAACCATCAGGTGGACCACTATATCAAATAATGGTGGTGGGAAGAACATATATAATTCACATAATTTGACTTTAACCTCTTTATTAATGATTGAAAATTTCATTGGGTCTAAAACTTTACTACATATGGATTTGAAAAAGAAGCAGAGTCTGGTTAATATATATCATAAATTTTTAGAAAGAATGCAATGTAAAGAAACAAGCATCAAATATTGCATCAAAACATGACAGTAGTGTGATTTTAGTCCCTGTAACTTCAAATTAGTCATTGAAATGACATTATTGATACTTGATTTATACCCCTCAAGAACTTTTACACCATTAAGGAAAATGAAAAATTGTATTTTTTTCCTATTTGGATAGTGTGTAAGTTCCTAGAGGAAGAAAATTTTCCCTTTAACCTTCACTGGTTCTAACTCTTCCCTTATACCCATGTCAATCATGTCTAACCAGGCCTTGATTCCATATTTTTTTTCTAGGAACATTTAGTAATGTTACAATAACATGATCAAATATATTATTTTCTACATGCATGACATCAAGAATTTTTTTACATACATAAAATTCCAATACGATAATTCAAAGAAAATTGATCACTTTTTCTAAATTGATTTCATAAGGTTTTTCAAAAATGGTTTACTGAAAAAAATGTCAATATCATTTAATTTATCTAACATTTTATCACCCATTATTGAAAAATGTGTTGTATATTGTTTGGTATTTACATCAAATGTTGTCATCTAGGATCGATATTTATATCATCAAGGTAAAAATTTATGATATCTTAAAAACATAGTCTTTGAGAAATGTTTCAACCAAACTGAGTGTGTGCATTCTTTACAAATGGGACACCCCAAAATTTCTTAAATGTTATAGCCTGAAAAATTTCAATAAGTAGGAAAGTCATTTATTATCCCGTAAAACATGGACCTCAATGATAATTCTTTACTTCTATGAGCATCATACATTATAACACCTATATCCCACATAAATTTCAAATCTTTAATAAATAGATACAAATATACATCAATATCATTACCATGTTACTTTGGTACAAATATAAGCAGAGAAAATATAATGTATTTGCACTTCAGGTATAAC
Source organism: Viscum album (assembly GCA_963277665.1). Lineage (NCBI taxonomy): Eukaryota > Viridiplantae > Streptophyta > Magnoliopsida > Santalales > Viscaceae > Viscum > Viscum album. The sequence goes on along the minus strand of OY728165.1, from coordinate 1,980,420,938 downwards.
TGTGGTAGAAAGTTATAATTTAAAAACATGATGATCCATGTACTGTGAGTATTACTCTATACCACAAAAGGATTTGTTCCATTTGTAGATAATGAAATACATAATTTTCTTAGATCATTTCCAAATTCAGAAAACTCATAATCAATTTTATTCTAGTGAGGAGAATTTGCTAGATGACATAGGTTCCCATCTTTAATTATTATATATGTATGCCATTTTTTTTATGGTTTCCTGACATACATATAGTCTTCTAAACCATGGAATGATAAGAAAGTACCAAAAAAAATTTAAAGTACTTGATTCATCATTCTTGTATTGATCTATGACACACTTAGGGAATTTTATGAGTGATTCACGATCCTTGTGAAACAATATGCAATCATCTGGACAAGAATGTATTTTTTAGAGATCATTCACATTGAATGTAGAATTCATTTAACATCACAAGTTTGATAAGAAAGTTCATTTTCTTCTAGTAGGATATCATTTAAGAGACTAAGTAGTCCTTTACAACTAGTGTCACTCTATCCAATTCCAACTTTTACATTATACAACTTCAATACAGCTGACAATGTTGTGTATTTAGTACAACTAGTATACAATGGTTTCTTAGCACAAGTATTTAACTTCTCAAACAACTTTGGACAATCATGAAGGCCATATTAAATTTCAATTTTCATTTATTCCATGTGATATCCATCATCATTCACACTGGTATTCATATAAAATGATCTATAAACTACAGTATCATTCTAAAAGGTGTGCACGCTCTATTTTTCTACATGATTAGTACAATAGTAATAACTCTGATCTATTCCATGATAAATCAAATGTTCTTCCAACTCTTACAAACTAATTTTTCTTGAATAACAACAATATAAACATAGAAAAATGATTTGATAAGGGTCGTATGCATGATATTTTAAAAAATTGATGAAATCTTTAAGTCCATTTTCATACTCTTTTATCATACGATTAGCATACTTCCATTTTCAATTCATATATACCCTATTAGGTTCATAAAATATTCATTTTTTATAAAAAATAAATAAATACACATAAGATATTCATTGTCAAAGGTGAAAGTTATAGATAATTATAATAAGGGGAACTCAACATTTTATTGTTTTAAATAATTTAAATATGAATTAAAGGAAATGGGAAATTGAATTTAAGAAAATAATTACTCCACTATGGTAGGTGTTATCCTTTGAATTCATCTAAAATGATCACCGATACCTGGTATGGGATGACTACTATTCCGAGTAGTTCAAGCAATATAGGTGCATATCCATAAGATATGGGTGATGAGTATCAAGAAAAAAAATGAAATATTAACTCTTTGAGAGATGAATCTGATGAATATGATAGTTTTATTCTTAAATATAAATGTTCTCAGGCTGGGAGTTGGTGAAGCACCAGAAAAATTGTCTTAGTTTTTTTCCTAAAGTGGAAATGAGAGGTTGAGACTCAAAATGTAATCATAAAAAACATAACTAAATTTTTATGGAAAAAATCAAGCTATCAAGAAGTCTAACTAAAATGATATATTGATGATGATTTTATAGGATGTTGTTTTTTGTCTCAAGTTTACCCATGATGGGTAAGATTTGGTAACAGTTCATGCATTCTATTAAGCATAGTAAAAATCACTTTTCATGAGTATGGTTTTATAGAAAATATTTTATTGATTGTTAAATTATGTTGTTTTAAATAAATTCATTTTCACATTATAGAACTATGTCTCTTAGAAGGGTTCACATTAAATAGGGATGAGGAGTAGTGAAGATTGCTCCTATGAACCTTAGTTGGTGAGCACTATTATGTATACTATCAAGTCGATTAATATGGAAGATAATTGAGATAATACATGAGATATGGATTGAGAAATATAGTTTCTAAGGAAAAATACACTGATAATTAGAGGTGATAAAAGACCCCATCAAGATAAGGAATGGTTGGAGAAGATAAATAATATTCTTTAAATTCTACAAACACTGGATATTTTATAGTCCTTTAGATGAAATCTTATAATAAAATTATCAAAATGGATTAGTTTATTAAGTAAAATACTAAAATAAATTATTATAATTGAAGATATATTTTTTCACTAGATGAATTCATTCATACTTTTTTAGGTGATTGATATGTTAATTTAGGTAGAGGTGGTCCAAATATTCGAGACATTGGTTTTATCTTCCATCTGTATTTATACACTATTACAGTATTTTTTATAGATGATATCTTGATATAATCAATGTGAAATTTTGATTATGAGATATATATATAAGTTGTTTTAGAAATATTGTGTGAGAATAAGTTGTATACAACATTATCTAAAAGTATATTTAATATTTAGTATGGTAAGTTTCTAGGAAATGTTGTTTTAGATAAATTATTTTTTTATAGATCTTGAAAAGGTAAAAGATATAATGTCTTGGGGAAATATTAAGAATGTATTTTAAATCTAATGATTTTTTTATATTGGAAGTTTATTAATGGAAATTTATCATGGACTCCTTGAATATGGATTCATTAATGATAACCTTGACTTAGAAAGGATCAAAATTTAATTGGAATATGAAGTGCCAGGAGGTATTTTAGGAATCCTAGAAGAGACTTACTTTAAATTATTATTTTTTTATTTTACCTAATATGATAAATTATTATTAAGTGTAATTTAACACATATGGATTGATAATAAATTGTGTTTTGATGCAAGGAAGAAATAATACGGTGTATGGGGTTAGTTTACTACAGATGCATGAGAAGAACTATCCTATACACAACCTATAATTTTTTATGGTTGTTATTAATTTGAAAATTTGGTACATTATATTTTTTAATATATTTTTAATGTATATAGATCATGATAGTTTGAATTATATTTCTAAACTATGTGATCTTTTCCTCATATAATGAATTTTCATGGTTTTTCTTTAAACTTTTGATTTTGAGGCTTTATATACGCTGAGGGGAGGTAATCCAGTGGAAGATGCATTGAGTATAAAAACTCTAACTCAAGTAGTGAAGAAATACTGTGATAAATGGTAGTTAATGAGATTATTTCTGTACTTTCACAAAGAGTTGAAGGAAATAACAGATGTTCTATTGTCTCAAGAATTAATGTGACATCCATGTTGTCATATCAAGTTAAATATAAATTATTATCTGATTGATGAATGTAGAAGGATTAAAAAACGCCTTAAATGATGGGGAAAGTATTGATAGATGGACTATTATACCAGATACACTCATTTATTTCATAGGATGGATATTAATTGTAGTGGATCCAATACTTTATTTTGAGCTGGGAAGTGCATTTCGGAGCTACCGACATTTATCATGACACCAGATTCCAATTTTGGCAGTTTTAAATAAAGAAATATATTGTTGAATTAATTTCTTTATTAATAACCACTTAGTAATTGATGTATAATAAAAATTAAGTAAGGATAAAAATATCTTTAAAATTATACTTAAATAATTTTTTATGTTATTAAAAAAGACCACAAAAGACTCCCATGAGAGACACTACTCTTTTGTGAAGGGATTATACAGACCGTGAGAGAATGTCATCATTTTGGGACTAAACTCTAAAGAATTATTTTTATTAAGTATTGGGAATTTTAAATATAATAAATTAAATTGATCATTTTAGTTCCCATGGGTTGAAGTTATATTTTTTGTGAATTGGTTGTCAATGTAAAAAAAATTCATTGTATTTTAAAGAAGAATGAAGTTGAAGTTGACAATCATTGGACATGCAATGGAGTAATTATCCTACATTGAAAAATTAATGTGGCAAGAAGACCTTAATTCCATAACCATATTTTACAATAATGTCTATTGGAAATATAAGTAAAATTCTAATAAATATCACATTTTATAATGAACAAAGTCCTATAAAAAAGATATTATATTTCAAATTGAAAATATACTCTAATCCCTTAATATGAACATAGAATCTACCAACCTCAAGGGGGAGTTGGAGTTTTAGATACTCTATATAAACATAGAATCTACCAACCTTTGGGTGGGGCCTTTGTACCTCATTCTAAATAAGAAATATACCAGACTCAGGTTAAGATTATTTCTCAAGACATCATTTTGAAATCAATTTTCAAATCAGTCTTAAAAATTGAGAAACATTATATTAAATAATTTCATGATGAACACATCAACTATTCATTTGGTTCATAAAATCATTCCAAACGATTTTATCATTTTAAATTTAAATAATTTTTACAATAAATCACAATATAATTCTTTAATAATGACATTGATTTATCAAAATAAAATAAACAATGGAATGATTTTCATAAATATCATTTTCATAAATTTTGATATACTTTCAACATTAAAAAAATAAAATTTCAAGAAAAATATTATGATGTATAAAAAAATATTCAAAAAACTATTTTCATCAATGGATATAAAAATTATCCAGAACCAAAGCATCATCAATTTTAAATTTTTTTATCATTAATATAAAATCAGAAGAACAAAAAATCAAATAGATCATCCACTATCATAGGAAAAGATCATATACACCAATGGGTTTTCAAAATTCAATGAATTCAATAAAGTAAAAAAAATTCCTATTTAGATTTTTCATCAATACTTATCATAATAATCATAATATTCATTTAAAATATTCAATAAAAATGACAAAAATTGTAATTATAATATTTTTGGAAAAGAACTTGTAACACCCGAGACTTTTATGTTATCAAAGTAATCTTTTTCTACACAACACTTGCTTGGCTTGCTTTACACGCAATCACGACCTTCCTCGATAGCTTGCGTCGTACGCAATACCGAGTTTCACTAAACAACAATATGCTATTAAAACTAGCCGTTATGAATAGTAATAACCACTTTTTGAAATTTTATAAATTTTATTTTTCAAAATGGACTTCATTTTTGGACTCAGAATATCGAAATTAGCCTAGGGTGAAATTTTGGTATTTTTCTGAAAACTTTCAATTTTTGATGAATAGTGAAACCACTAAGTGGTAGGTTAAAAACTGAATTTTGCATAAAACTTAATTTTACCGCTTCTGTGAATGAAATTTCAAAAATCCGACAGACACGGTTGATATCAGTAAGTAAAATGTGGTTCAATGAGATAAAAATAATTTTTTGGTGAATAGTAACTTTTTACTTTTTTTACCGCGGTTAATAGTAAATAGGGTAACTAAGGGTAAATATGATATTAATTTACCCTAACACTTGTCCTAATTCTATTGGACAAGTGTAATTCGACCAAAAACAAACTTAGGAATAAAATATGACCATTTAGGCCCACTTGGATTAGATTAGGACATTTATTATTAATTTATTTAAAGAAGGGTTAAAATAGTTAAAATCAAAGTTTAATAAGTAAATCATTTTTAATATGGTGTTATACATAAGATAAATTCGACTATAAATATTCATTAGAAATCTAAAAAGATTTCCTAAATAATGGTATTTTATTTGTAATTTTTAGACATTAAATAATTTAATTTATTTATGACACAATGATGATGCAGTAATTATCTTATTAATGAAATATTGACATAATTGATGTTATAAACACCAAAATAAATGTAATTTGAGACTTTTTATGAATTACACTAATTTTCTAGGTTACTATGATATATTAATGTTGATTTAATCAACTTGGTTCGAACATATAATTCTGTTATGACTTTCACAAAAATCATATATCAAATAGTGTCAAAATTGACACAAAATAGTTTTTAAATCAAATATTATATTATTAATTGTTATTTTATTCCTAAAAATCTAAGGTTCGGCCAAATGACTTAGATAAGGATATATATATTAATAATAAAAAATTTGGGGTTCGTTTGGCATGTTATAGTTAGTTTATTAACCATATAGTGAAAGAAAACAAAAAGACACGGTAAAAGTTAAATTATTTAACTTAGAGTTAAATCTAATTGATAAGGTTAAAATAATACCCTAAACTTGTCTAAATCCTATTGGTTGATAGGATTTCGACCCTTCCACACTTTATCTTAGAAATAAGACCCTTTGGAACCATTATAAACCGATTTTGACTTTAATATAAAATAATATTTTGAGATATTCCTAAGGTGCCTCTCTCCTCCCTTATAAAAGGGCACCTCCTCCCCCTCCTCCTCACACCAATTTTAGCAATCAAGCTCGGCCAAACCCTACCATTTTCTCCTCTCCAATTCCCTAGAATAATCCTAGAGGTTCTGGTCTTCCTCAAAGACCAATTTTAGTGCCCTAAGAGGAGATCTCAAGGAGGCGCTTCAAAGAAGAGGTAATTACCGTTACCAATTCATTCATCTTTATTTCTTCTTCCACTTCTTCTTCTTAGGTTGTTTCATTATGAAGTAATAAAATCAGTATCACTAATATACTGATATGTTATTATAAGTATGAAACAACCCTATTTCACCATCTATCCATCCTACGGAAAAATGAAATCACCGCGCGTGCGTACGTACGGAATACCGTCTCCACGCCGTGGTGTAATCTATTTTTCCACCATCACTTTACAAGGATGGGTATAATGGTTTAATGAGTAAGTATTTATGATTAGTATAAATAAATATTGATACTGAAATAATATATATATACTCCAATACAGTTCCACGATCATAGGAATGATATCATCACTCGTGCATACGTACGGAATACCGTCTCCACGATGTGATGCGACTCGTTCTACATGATCATCATTACATAGTAATTATATAAATGAATTGAATGAATAAATATGATATATTTTACACTAATACCATTCTGGATATAAGGTATCTATAACCTTAAAATAAGAATAAGAATTTATTCGACAAAACACGCATAAGAACAAAAGGCAATAAAGACCCGAGTAACAAGTAACAATGAAATATTACTAATAAGAAGCTAAGGATATGACCATATATGATATCATATCAATATGTATGATTCTGGAATAAGTCAATAACATTATTTAAACCATTATACAGGAGCTTCGGACACGTACAAAGAAAATCGGACCTAAGGTAAGGGAAATATCACAATCTCATTTTTATCCGAGATTGTTTATTCGTAAGTATTTACTGGGGTGTATTTTATCATCCACATCCATGTTTCATCAATATGTAATATTATTTCCATCCACCTACAATTGTTTAAATCCATTTTTACCATTCGTTGAGTTTTTAGTAATATGTATGAAAGGAATCTTTTGTCATTTTTCGTACGAGGTACTTTTTGACTTTTCCGACAAAAGTACGAAGAATGTTTTTTTAACTTATACGGCATGAATGGATTTTTAAAACATTATTTCCAAGAAGCTTCCTTTACAAGTTTTCATGTTTATTTTTAATCAACTTCTTTAAGTTTAAAATTGTATGACATGTTAATAAAGGAAAAGTATTTTTGAAGTAGAAAGGATATTTTCCTCAAGAATGAAGTTCATGTATTTTATCAAAATTATTTTCCATCTAAGATAATAAAAGGGTTCTGTTTTATCCCTATTATTACATGTATTTTATTATGTTGTAATGGAAACATTTTTATGAATTCCTTTATCTTATATGAATTGTTTTATGATGTCATGTTGTTTAATAATCCCATTTTTATTACATGGGTTACGCTATGATGTATGTTTTATGATTATGTGGCACACATAAGAAAGGATTCATTATAAGATGGGTGGGACCTATATCTCCCTCCAATTCATTGGGTAAAGATTTTATATCTCATGAGATAGACATGGATGGAACGGAAGGTTATTTCGGTTCAGTGATACAGGACTGAAACGAGGAGTGAACTCGGTTCAGAAAGGGACTTTGTCCACTAAGATAGTCTTGGAAATGAGTCATGACTAACAAGAAATGATTTTCCATGATTATGTGTGCATGCCACAAAGTTTCAAGTTTTATGTTATGATTATGGGGATCTCATTTTCACTTCTATGATTTATTCCATGTTAAGATATTATGATCTCTTTTGCAGGTTTTGATTTTCAAAAAGATATGATATGATTTTTATTTCCTTTATTTGCCCTTGCTGAGCATTTGAGCTCACCCTTTTATGTTTTCTTTTCCCCAGGTCAGGAAGATGGATATTAAGTAGAATATGCTAAAAGGGACCCTAGATATGATGAAATAAATGGGAGACACTGTAGAAGATTTATGAACCAGTTGTTTATGTTTCCCAGTTTCTAAAGACACTATACCTATACGGTCCTTTGTGGTTTTGTCATATGTTGTAATAAGTGTGATTAAATTTTGAAGTATTAACAATGTATGTAAAGTATGGGTCGTTATAGTTGGTATCAGAGGAAAGGTATAGTCAACCTTTGGAAACTAGGATGTGAAAGCCTTAGTAAGAACCCTAAGGATAAGTCTAAGAATAGAACACAATCTTAGTGTTTTAGAAATGGCCTTGAATAACCTAGGATAAGACCTTAAGCATGAAAATTTTATTCTTGAATTATGTGGTTTTCCTATTATAATTAGTGTTGCTCACACTATTCTTCTTGGTTTTAGTCAATGGCTGGAACCCGAAGGAACCGTGTTAATGCGGAATGCGATGGGCAATGAAATGATTGTCCCCCTGAGCAACCCAACGATATGGGAGCTGGAATGCAAAATCTTGTAGCCATGCTCATTCAACTTTCTCAAGATATAAATCATGCAGGACTTCCAAACGATCAAAGGAAGGAGCAACATTCTGTTGAATCCTTCATGAGGCAGCGTCCACCTTCTTTCAGTGGGTCTACTGATCCATTAGTTGCTGAACAATGGATTAGTACTACTGAAAAGATATTTTCAGTTCTTCAATGTTCTAAACATGATAAAGTCATCCTAGCAGTGTATCGTTTGGAAGGAGATGCTGATCAATGGTGGAATCTTATTAAGAATACGAGGCAAAGGGATGAAATTGAGTCTATGGAATGGGAAGAGTTCAAGAACTTATTTTTCAATAAGTACTTCCCTCGTATTCTCCGAAAAAAGATGGAGAAAGAGTTCCTTGAACTGAAGCAAAGGGATGATGAATCTGTTGGTACCTATGAAGAAAATTTTACAAGACTTGCAAGGTACGCTTCTGGTATTATTATCCAACCTGAGAGTAAGATCGATCAATTCTTTAGTGGCTTAAAACCAAGTCTTCGAAGGGCGTTAGCCATAAGGGACTTCAATAGCTACGAGGAAATCGTTCAATGTGCTCTGAAAGTCGAGATGGAGATTGGAGTAACCCATCAGTCACATGGGTTTGATAAGAAGAGGAAGATGGAATTCAAAGAAAAATCTAAAGAGCACACGGAAAAGAAGATGAGCTTTTCCTTATGCTCAAAGTGTGGAAAGAAACATGGAGGGAGTTGTCTTAAAGGGACAAGTAAATGTTTTAAATGTGGAAAGGAAGGTCATCGGGCATTTGAATGCCGTGATAATGGGAAGAAGATGTCTAATGACGCAAACAAAGGAAGGGATACACAGAATGAACCTACTACACTTCAATGTTTCAAGTGCAAGGAGATGGGGCATTATGCCAATCAATGCCCAAATCCAAGGGTTGATGATTATGGTCAACGTCAACAAAATCTTAAGGCTAAAGACAAAGGAAAGTCACATGCAATTTCTATCAGCGATGTGGAGTACGATAACGAAGTGGTGAAAGGTACACTTACCATCCACTCTAAAGTAGCAAATGTTTTATTTGATTATGGATCCACCCACTCTTTTATTTCTAAAGAATTTTCTAAGGGTATCACCATATTACCTCAACAATTAGATGTTGAGTTAGCTGTGACAACACCTAATGGCACAACAGTCGCATCAAAAGTTTATAATTCTTCTCCGATCGAAGTTTGTGGGAAAGTGCTTCCTGCAAATCTTGTGATCCTTCCTTTAGTGGAATTTGATGTGATTCTTGGCATGGATTGGATTTCTCTACATGGAGATCATATCAATTTCCAAAGAAGGGAAGTCACATTTCATATTCCAGATCAATCTACGATCGTATATCAATGCAAGGATGAACATAATCTTCCAGTGGAAATTTCTTCCATCTTATGGGTATTTATTCCACTAAATGAAGGTTATTTATCTCAAATGGTTGGTGAGAAACTCACGATTAAGAATATGCCCATTGTATGGGAGTTTGATGATGTCTTTCCGGAGGAATTACCAGGTCTTCCACCAAATCGTGAAGTTGAGTTTTCAATAGAACTCGTACCGGGTGCTTTGCCTATTTCAAAGACACCTTATAGAATGGACCCAATTGAGTTGCAGGAATTGAAGAAGCAACTCCAAGATAATCTTGATAAGGGATTCATACGCCCTAGTGCGTCACCTTGGGGAGCACCTGTTTTATTTGTTAAGAAGAAAGATGGATCAATGAGACTCTGCATTGATTATCGAGAACTTAACAAGATCACTATCAAGAAAAAATATCCTCTCCCACGCATTGATGACTTATTTGACCAACTACGCGGAGCTCAATACTTTTCCAAGATTGATCTTCGTTCAGGGTATCATCAATTAAGGGTCAAAAGGGAGTATATACCAAAGACGACTTTCCGTACAAGGTATGGACACTATGAATTTATAGTGATGCCATTTGGTCTTACTAATGCCCCTGCTATCTTCATGGATCTAATGAATAGAGTCTTTAGAGACTATCTTGATCAATTTGTGGTAGTCTTTATAGACGATATTCTTGTCTATTCAAAGAGAAAGGAAGAGCATGAAGATCACTTGAGAATTATATTGAAGACCCTGAGAAAGGAGAAGCTTTATGCCAAATTTACCAAGTGTGAATTTTGGCTTCAAAAAGTTGCATTTTTGGGTCACATAATCTCGAAAGAGGGGATATCTGTGGATCCAGCAAAAACAGAGGTTATCGAAAGATGGTCGAGACCAAAAACAGTAACTGAGATCCGAAGTTTTCTTGGTTTGGCTGGATATTATCGACGTTTTGTAAAAGATTTTTCACAATTATCTAATCCACTCACCAAGTTGACTCGGAAAGGAGTTAAGTTTGTCTGGACAGAGGAATGTGAAGAGAATTTCAAGGAGTTGAAAAGAAGGTTATCCAGTGCACCTGTGCTCACACTACCTTGTAGTGGAGAAAGGTTTGTGATCTACAGTGATGCATCCAAGAATGGATTGGGGTGTGTTCTTATGCAAAATGATATGGTGATAGCTTATGCCTCACGACAGTTGAAAATCCATGAGCAAAATTACCCAACACATGATTTGGAGTTGGCTGCGGTAATCTTTGCATTAAAGATTTGGAGGCATTACCTTTATGGTGAAAGGTGTGATATTTATACTGATCATAAAAGTTTAAAGTATATTTTCACACAAAAGGAGTTGAATATGTGTCAAAGAAGATGGTTGGAGCTGATTAAGGATTATGACTGCTCAATCCATTACCACCCTGGGAAAGAAAACAAGGTGGCAGATGTATTAAGTCGACAAGACCATGCTAGTTTATCCATGATGAGGATCACAAAGGATCCAATATTTATGGATTTACAAAATATGGATCTTGGAATTATAATGGAAGGGGAAAAATCTTATCTTTCTCAAATGAATGTTCAACCATCTATACATGTGAAGATTAAAGAGGCACAGAAAGAAGATGTAGAGTTACAAAAGAAGGTGAGAAATGTTCCTGAATTCAACCTTGATTGTGATGGGATAATAAAGTTCAGGAATCAGGTTTGTGTTCCTCCCATCCCCGAATTAAAGAAGGAGCTGCTGGATGAGGCTCATAGTTCATCATTCTCTATTCATCCTGGAAGCACGAAGATGTATAGGGACCTGAAAGAGTACTTCTGGTGGGATGGCATGAAAAGAGATGTTGCTGAATATGTCTCTCGATGCTTGGTTTGTCAACAAGTTAAAGCTGAGAGACAAAAGTCTAAGGGGATGTTACAACCATTACCCATACCCGAATGGAAATGGGAAAACATCACTATGGACTTTGTCACAGGACTTCCTAAAACATCCAAAGGCAATAATGCTATTTGGGTCATAGTTGATCGTCTTACAAAGTCTGCACACTTCATTCCTATTAGAGAGGATTTCTCTCTAGATCAGCTTGCCAGGATATATGTAAAGGAAGTGGTAAGATTGCATGGAGTACCACTTTCTATTATATCTGATCGGGATCCGAGATTTACCTCGAAGTTCTGGCGAAGTCTTCAACATACTCTGGATACAGAGTTGAGTTTCAGCACTGCTTATCATCCCCAGACAGATGGTCAGTCTGAGAGAACAATTCAAACCCTAGAAGATATGTTGAGAGCTTGCTCTATGGATTTCAAAGGAGGTTGGGATCAACACCTACCTTTGGTGGAATTTTCTTATAATAATAACTTTCACTCCAGTATTCAGATGGCTCCTTATGAAGCTCTCTATGGAAAGAAATGCAGGACTCCAACTTGCTGGGATGAAGTTGGGGAAAGAAAGCTATTAGGACCTGATCTCATTGATGAAATGGCAGAAAAGGTTAGATCTATTCAACAACACATAAGAGCAGATCAGAGTCGACAGAAAAGTTATGCCGACAACCGAAGAAAAGACCTAGAGTTTGAAGTGGGTGATAAAGTGTTCTTACGAATATCTCCCTGGAAGAGGGTTATGAGATTTGGAAAGAAGGGGAAGTTGAGCCCTAGATATATCGGTCCTTTCGAAATACTGGATCGTGCTGGGAAGGTAGCTTACCGATTGGCGCTTCCACCGAATCTCTCTCAAGTTCACGATGTGTTCCATGTATCTCTCCTGAGAAAGTACATACCAGATCCTTCACATGTACTCAGCTCAGAAGTTGTACCGCTGGAGCAAGATCTTTCTTATGAAGAACAGCCGATAGAGATTCTGGATCGTAGAAAAAAAGTCCTACGAAACAAGACCACTCGATTGGTGAAAGTTTTATAGAGGAACCACCAACTTGAAGAAGCTACATGGGAGCTTGAGGATATGATGAGGGAGAAGTATCCTCATCTGTTTGTTACAAAGTGACGAATTTCGAGGGCGAAATTATTTTTAAGGGGGGTAGAATGTAACACCCGAGACTTTTATGTTATCAAAGGAATCTTTTTCTACACAACACTTGCTTGGCTTGCTTTACACGCAATCGCGACCTTCCTCGATAGCTTGCGTCGTACGCAATACCGAGTTTCACTAAACAACAATATGCTATTAAAACTAGCCGTTATGAATAGTAATAACCACTTTTTGAAATTTTATAAATTTTATTTTTCAAAATGGACTTCATTTTTGGACTCAGAATATCGAAATTAGCCTAGGGTGAAATTTTGGTATTTTTCTGAAAACTTTCAATTTTTGATGAATAGTGAAACCACTAAGTGGTAGGTTAAAAACTGAATTTTGCATAAAACTTAATTTTAACGCTTCTGAGAATGGAATTTCAAAAATCCGACAGACACGGTTGATATCAGTAAGTAAAATGTGGTTCAATGAGATAAAAATAATTTTTTGGTGAATAGTAACTTTTTACTTTTTTTACCGCGGTTAATAGTAAATAGGGTAACTAAGGGTAAATATGATATTAATTTACCCTAACACTTGTCCTAATTCTATTGGACAAGTGTAATTCGACCAAAAACAAACTTAGGAATAAAATATGACCATTTAGGACCACTTGGATTAGATTAGGACATTTATTATTAATTTATTTAAAGAAGGGTTAAAATAGTTAAAATCAAAGTTTAATAAGTAAATAATTTTTAATATGGGGTTATACATAAGATAAATTCGACTATAAATATTCATTAGAAAGATAAAAATATTTCCTACATAATGGTATTTTATTTGTAATTTTTAGACATTAAATAATTTAATTTATTTATGACACAATGATGATGCAGTAATTATCTTATTAATGAAATATTGACATAATTGATGTTATAAACACCAAAATAAAGGTAATTTGAGGCTTTTTATGAATTCCACTAATTTTATAGGTTACTATGATATATTAATGTTGATTTAATCAACTTGGTTCGAACATATAATTCTGTTATGACTTTCACAAAAATCATATATCAAATAGTGTCAAAATTGACACAAAATAGTTTTTAAATAAAATATTATATTATTAATTGTTATTTTATTCCTACAAATCTAAGGTTCGGAAAAATGACTTAGATAAGGATATATATATTAATAATAAACAATTTGGGGTTCGTTTGGCATGTTATAGTAAGTTTATTAACCATATTGTGAAAGAAAACAAAAAGACATGGTAAAAGTTAAATTATTTAACTTAGAGTTAAATCTAATTGATAAGGTTAAAATAATACCCTAAACTTGTCTAAATCTTATTGGTTGATAGGATTTCGACCCTTCCCCACTTTAGCTTCGAAATAAGACCCTTTGGAACCATTATAAACCGATTTTGACTTTAATATAAAATAATATTTTGAGATATTCCTAAGGTGCCCCTCTCCTCCCTTATAAAAGGGCACCTCCTCCCCCTCCTCCTCACACCAATTTGAGCACTCAAGCTTGGCAAAACCCTGCCATTTTTTCCTCTCCAATTCCCTAGAATAATCCTAGAGGTTCTGGTATTCCTCAAAGACCAATTTTAGTGCCCTAAGAGGAGGTCTCAAGGAGGCGCTTCAAAGAAGAGGTAATTACCGTTACAAATTCTTTCATCTTTATTTCTTCTTCCACTTCTTCTTATTAGGTTGTTTCATTATGAAGTAATAACATCAGTATAACTCATATACTGATATGTTATTATAAGTATGAAACAACCCTATTTCACCATCTATCCATCCTACGGAAAAATGAAATCACCGCGCGTGCGTACGTACAGAATACCGTCTCCACGCCGTGGTGTAATCTATTTTTCCACCATCACTTTACAAGGATGGGTATAATGGTGTAATGAGTAAGTATTTATGATTATTATAAAGAAATATTGATACTGAAATAATATATATATACCCCAATACAGTTCCACGATGATAGGAACGATATCATCACTCGTGCGTACGTACGGAATACCGTCTCCACGATGTGATGCGACTCGTTCTACATGATCATCATTACATAGTAATTATATAAATGAATTGAATGAATAAATATGATATATGTTACACTAATACCATTCTGTATATAAGGTATCTATAATCTTAAAAGAAGAATAAGAATTTATTCGACAAAACACGCATAAGAACAAAAGGCAATAAAGACCCGAGTAACAAGTAACAATGAAATATTACTAATAAGAAGCTAAGAATATGACCATATATGATATCATATCAATATATATGATTCTGGAATAAGTCAATAACATTATTTAAACCATTATACAGGAGCTTCGGACACGTACAAAGCAAATCGGACCTAAGGTAAGGGAAATATCACAATCTCATTTTTATCCGAGATTGTTTATTCGTAAGTATTTACTAGGGTGTATTTTATCATCCACATCCATGTTTCATCAATATGTAATATTATTTCCATCCACCTACAATTGTTTAAATCCATTTTTACCCTTCGGTGAGTTTTTAGTAATATGTATGAAAGGAATCTTTTGTCGTTTTTCGTACGAGGTACTTTTTGACTTTTCCGACAAAAGTACGAAGAATGTTTTTTTAACTTATACGGCATGAATGGATTTTTAAAACATTATTTCCAAGAAGCTTCCTTTACAAGTTTTCATGTTTATTTTTAATCAACTTCTTTAAGTTTAAAATTGTATGACATGTTAAGAAAGGAAAAGTGTTTTTGAAGTAGAAATGATATTTTCCTCAAGAATGAAGTTCAAGTATTTTATCAAAATTATTTTCCATATAAGATAATAAAAGGGTTCTGTTTTTATCCCTATTATTACATGGATTTGATTATGTTGTGATGGAAACATTTTTATGAATTCCTTTATCTTATATGAATTGTTTTATGATGTCATGTTGTTTAAGAATCCCATTTTTATTACATGGGTTACGCTATGATGTATGTTTTATGATTATGTGGCACACATAAGAAAGGATTCATTATAAGATGGATGGGACCTATATCTCCCTCCAATGCATTGGGTAAAGATTTTATATCTCATGAGATAGACATGGATGGAATGGAAGGTTATTTCGGTTCAGTGATACAGGACTGAAACGAGGAGTGAACTCGGTTCAGAAAGGGACTTTGTCCACTAAGATAGTCTTGGCAATGAGTCATGACTAACAAGAAATGATTTTCCATGATTATGTGTGCATTCCACAAAGTTTCAAGTTTTATGTTATGATTATGGGGATCTCATTTTCACTTCTATGATTTATTCCATGTTAAGATATTATGATCTCTTTTACAGGTTTTGATTTTCAAAAAGATATGATATGATTTTTATTTCCTTTATTTGCCCTTGCTGAGCATTTGAGCTCACCCTTTTATGTTTTCTTTTCCCCAGGTAAGGAAGATGGATATTAAGTAGAATATGCTAAAAGGGACCCTAGATATGATGAAATAAATGGGAGACACTGTAGAAGATTTATGAACCAGTTGTTTATGTTTCCCAGTTTCTAAAGACACTATACCTATACGGTCCTTTGTGGTTTTGTCATATGTTGTAATAAGTGTGCTTCAATTTTGAAGTATTTACAATGTATGTAAAGTATGGGTCGTTATAGAACTATTCTGTTTTTTTGAAACTCCCTAAAAACCTTAGGCATAAAGAGATTTTAGATTCTTCTAAGTGGAATTATACTCATTCCATATAGTAGGGAACATGCTCCATTTATTAGGGAGCTCTCATACCACAAATTGCTATATAGGGACAAAAAAAAGGTGAGGAAGAAACCAATTGTAGGTTTAAAATTCCTAAGGAAGGAACCCAAACCAATTGTAGGGGGCTCATTAAACTCAAAGGGTGAGTTTTTGATCACATGGGATTGTGAAATCAATAAGATTCAAATGAGAAGGTGTAGAACCCCAAACATGGAACCCATGATAACACCAAGCTAAGAAAATTCCACACTAACGCACACTGTGGAAACCGAAAAAAAGGAATGAGAGAGATGGATAAAAAAATAACAAACCTTAGATCCGAGGCTTAATTTGTATGAGAGAAAGTTAAGGGGGAGCGATGGCAGCATTGGAGTTTCATGAGAGATTGAGAGTCCTGATTGAAATCAGTTTCGTTTGGGTTCTTTTAAATATACCTGGGAGGGTTTTATCAGTTCTTCCAAAAAAGTGTTGATAAAGATACCATTTATCAGTGATAAACTAATAAGCATTGATAAAGGATACCTTTTATCAGTGCTAAAAATTTAGCATTGATAAATGATTTATAATTATAATTATAAACATAAATAAATATATATGTAAATATATTTATAAATATTTATATATGATCATAAATGTATTTATACCATTTTATAAATTCATATAATTATATACATATTTAATATATATATATATATATTAAATATATTAATTATTTAAATATATTAATTATAATTTTATAGTTATTTAAAAAAATAAATATTTATTTATAATTATATAAAATTACTTTTAAAAAAATTATATTTACTTATTTATAATTATAAATATATAATTTTATAAACTTAGTAAATATATATTTATAAATATATTTAGAAATAAATACATTTGTAAATATATTTAAAATTATTTATTTTTAATTCTAAATATATTTATATCATTATATATATTTATATAATTATATATATATTTGATAAATATATATAAATAAATATAAATAAATAAATAAATAAATATATATATATATATATATTTGTGTGTGTGTGTGTGTTAGGTGCTTGGGGGTACAATTACATTAAACACACACATTACATACACATGCTGGAAAGGCAGGGCATAACCCCCTAAGGGATATCCCACCCATGAAGCCTTATTTATTCAGTAAATGGACTGAAGGCCTAGTGGGCATGAATCCCATTACATGGCCCAAAGGTCCAAAAACTAACCCAAAGGACTAGTGCAGCATCATGCCTACATCATTCCGACGTTACCATCAACTCAACTCATGTTAAAAATGAGTGAAATTGAATAATTAAAAATGAGTACACTTTGAAAATAATGAAAAATAGATAAGTGTTAGTAATTAAATATAAATTATTAAATAATTATGGATATATATTGAAATGAATATGAATACATATTGAAAATATTAAAACATAGTAAATAAATATATATAATAAATATTAAAAAATGATTAAATTCCAAAAAAAATTAAAAATGAATAAATAACACCTAAATATAATTATATTTAAAAAATAAATAAAATTTATCGAATAGAAACATATTATATTAAATGTATCATGTTACTAAATTTAATTATAAAATAAATATTAAAATTTTAAAAAATTACATAAATATTTGGTGTATGTGTTTTTATATAAGATTTCATTAATTACGTAAATATTTATGTGTGTGAGTTGTATATAAAAATGTAATAATTACATATATGTATGTGTGAAAACAATGTAACACACGTTTGATATATGTTAAATTGAAAAATCAAATGACATTCAATTAATGTCCATTACACGATACAATTAATCAATATTTTTAATTAATATTAATTTTTAGTTATAAACCATTCTTCACTAAATATAATACTTATTTAATGTAATTATATTTTTTTATATTATATAAATCATATTTTTTGAAGTATTATATATATATTGAAATATATATGAATATATTTCTATATTAAACATATTAATGAATAATTATGTATAAAAATAATTAAAAATAATTAAGAAATTAATATGTTTTTAAATATTACATTTTATTCATTTTCTATATTTATATTTAAAATATATTATTTATTAATATTTATAATTAATGTGTATATATATATATTAAATTTCTTAATTTTTATTAATAATTGTTTCATTAATATTTTTTTTAATAATTTTGTAATTTTATTTTTATTTTTATTTGTTTAATACAATTTATTCATTTTTAGTTTTTTGTTTAATTATTACAATTTATTCATTTTATATATCTATATCTACAATATAATATTTATTAATATTTATAATTTATATGTATGTATATTAAATTTATTCATTTTTATTAGTAATTACTTAATTAATAAAAATTTTAATATTTTTTTTTAATTTACTCATTTTTAATTTTTATTTATTTATTTATTTCAATTTATTCATTTTATATATCTATATTTAATATATACTATTTATTAATATTTATAATATATATATATATATATTAAATTTATTAATAATTATTTAATTAATAAATTTTTAAGTATTTTTCTAATTTATTTATTTTTAATTTTTATTTGATTAATTATTTCAATTTTTTAATATTTTTAATAATTGTATTTTTTTTATTAGTTAAAAAAGGGGGGGGGGGAGACTAAGGCTTGAGGGGAGTATAGAGTGGGACTTTTCCCATGTGGGTCAGTGCGTATGAGGGTGGGCCAAGGCCTAAGGGGAGCATAGACTGGGCCTCAGCCCGTGCAGACCATTGGAAAGGCCCATATGGAAGTGTGTAACATGTATGTGGGAACCCATCCCTGTAGTAGGCTTTTGAGGTTATAATGTAGTGAAATAATTTATAAAGGAGCAGGTTAACCTATAGAATTCCAATGTGGGACTGACGTATGGGATATGGACCTTTATCAATGCTAAAAATAAATCACTAATAAAGGTACTATTTATCATATCTAAAAAAAGTGTTGATAAAGACTAGTGATGTATATGACACATTTTGTACTAGTGAAGACAATTTTTTCCTTTATAATATATAGATGGCCTATGGGATTGGTGAAGCATCAAAATGTCTCTGTCAAAAATTTGATTTAGAGTGGGAATATTTTGTAAAGAAAAATGGTGACTTTCCCTCAGAAAAAATGTTTTCAACCTATTGAAAATGGGAGATTGGGAATCAATAATATAGGTTGTTTTAATGTATCCCTCTTGGCTCAATTTACTTGTAATCTCATCAATAGTAATTATAATGCTTTGGGATTTCTTAGAGATAGATTTATGGTAAGTTTGAGGCAAGGAAATTATGCTCACATGGACTCTTCCATTTGTTCAACTATCAAAGCTTCTTACCATAGTATTATGAATTGCTTGAGACGGATTTTTCACAAGATTTACTATCTCAAATTCTGGATTGATAATTGGACTAGTCATCCTCATTGTGAGGATTTTGATCCTCATGACTCTTTCTATGATTATTTTATATCTATGAGAGATTTCTTTGAGACATCTCAACTTCAAAATTAGGATAAGGTTAAGAGAATCAACATAGATTACACCTTTTCTTCAAGTTATGATTTTATGGTTTGGGAACTTTTTGGGAATGGCATGCTAACTAGTTGGATCTTCTACCGACATAGTACTGGTGGTATATATTATGACATGAATATGATTACTTTCTCAAATAAATCTTGTATCAATCCCTCTTGATTTATTAATATTTGGATACTAGAACATAATAGAATTCCCACTGATACATGTTTACAATTGTTCAACATTCCTCTATGTTCCAGGTGTATTTTATATAATCAACACAGGGAGGATGTAGAACACCTTTTTCTTAGTTATAAAACTAACTTGGATCCATGGAAGGAGATTTTTGACCTCTTTTAATTAAGTAGAACATTCATGGACTCCCTATAAGAGTTATTTCAGCTTTGCAATGGAGTCACCTTCTCTCCCTAGCTTAGAAACCTATTAATGGTGGAAGTGGATGAAATATTTCATGTGGTCTGGTTCAGCCGCAACACTTCTATTCAATAAAGGCACCAACTTCTGTATTTGATCTTCACTGATGAGGATTGTGATTATAGTTAATGAATCAAATTCATTAATTCAAGATTTTTGTGAAGAAAGTGTTTGTGAATTCACGATGCCTAGACACCTAAGAATTTCTCGAAAATACAAGCTGCCAAATGGAACCATTGAGGTGTTCTGGCAAGATCCCCTGATCAATTAGATTAAAATAAACTTGGATGAAGATTAGAAAGGAAATCCTGACCCCTTAGGGTGTGGTGAATTTTTTCATGATCACAATGGTGGGATTCTTGGATGTTTCTATGGATCATGTGGTATATCATCATCTCTTTTAGCTGATATTAAAGGTGTTATTAATTCTATTAGCTTCACAAGAGAGAAAAGGTGGAACAATTTATGGCTGGAAAGTGACTCCAATTTGATTGAACAATCCATAAGGAGTAGTAAGTTACATATTCATAAAGGATCACCACTCATTGGATATATTATATGAATTTCCTATTGACTCAAATTTCATTATTGCTTATGTTTACAAGGAGGAAAATATGGTGGCATATGGTCTTTCCAACAAAAGTAGTAGGAAGGGATATCATATGGTCAGATGAGCTTTCGACAGAGTTGGTTTCATATCATGAAAGAGATTGTAATAAAATCCCAATCTTTAAACTTTTGTAGCATCTCTTTTTATAAATAAATTACTTGTCCATTCTGGTTAAGGATCCTTACAAAAAAATAGTTTATAGTTTTTATATCAAAATCATGGAAAAAAAATTTAATTTTCCCTTTTCCCAAATTTCCAAAACAATCCTAGTAAAAACAGTTTCAATGCATTTCATATACCTCGAGGTAGTCAAATCAAACCAAAACAAATCATGTATCACATATCAAATCAAACGATTTAAGTACAAGTTAATATAGTATAAGATAAAATCATAGTTAACAACCTACTAAGGATTACTATAGGACAGGATATAAGACTACTCATACCACAATCAATGACTAGTGTGCACCCACATCCTTAGAACTCAGGCCTAAGAATCGAGAAACACCCCATAAGTGAATCCCCCGATAGTGTTAAAATCAATTACCTAGAACAACATGCCTAGGTAATATAGTAACACCTCATGAGTGAACCCACTGATAATACATAGACAATGGACCTAAGATAAACCTTCCACCTAAGAACCCAAGGCTTCCCATGTTCTATATTTTCTAAACCATTTCATAAAAACCTTTCTTTAAAAACCATTTTAAAAATCCATTTCACAATGCTTTGAAAATACATTTTCTTTTACCAAAATAGGGGGAAACCCTATTTTATCAAAAACCCATTTTCACACACATTCAAATTGATCAATAAATCATGAAATTTCATTTATAAAACAATTTACAAAATTAGAGTAATGCAGTTTATCCAACATAGGCTAGAGACGGAACTATCTACCTCAAAATCAGGTCACACACACCCATAACAGGATCCACCAGAAAATAAGAACAAAAATACAACAAAATAGGTTCTGAAATCAATCCCCTAATCTTAGAATTGATTCAATTTAGAAAAAAATTTGGTGGAGAGAACATATCACAACATACCTCAATGAACGTCTACATCACACCACAACTAACATAAGGGTTAACCTCCATAGGAAGGTATCATGATGGATCTAGAAGGAAACAGGAAAAATCAATATGAAAAATAAAAAAAATCTATAAATGAAATGAAATGGTGCTACTGCAATCAAATGTAATGAAGAACCAGGAAGTATTACTTACCTATATAAATAAACCACAACCGTAATGAAAATCAACCACCAAACGAAATGATTTAGAAGGAGTATAGGTCTCCAAAATTTCATGGGAGATATACTAGGTTGATAAGGAATAAGGTCTTGGATTAATGAAAAACAAATCACTCATATGGTGCCCTAAAACCACAATTTGTGATATTTACATGGTGTGAAACCCATTTTCACATCTTGTATTCCACAAAACTCAAGCATACTGAAAAAACCATTGTATTTTTATTAAAAACATGATTTTAATATTATAAGGAATGTAAAATTATCATGCCCTATAGTGGTTCATGGATTCTTCCCAATGACCAATACACGACATGTAAACACATTACAAAACATTTATTTCCCTTGCAAACAGAAAAAGCCCAGTTTTTTCTTAAAAACCCAAACCAACTCCAATGTTCTACGAACTTAGGGAGAAACCTAAAAAGATTTTAAAACATTTATACCTGGAATCTATTAATTAAAACAAATATACATCCAAAAACTTCAAGTTATTTTCCCAAGGAATTTCTCTCTATCCTTAGGAGTCCTAAAATGTACACAAATAAAAAGGTAAATGACAAGTGAGAAGAAGAATACCTATAATATAGTAATGAGATGTTATAAAATACCCACCATAAGAATTTCTTTCCTCAGGAAGTCAGGTGGAAGAATGATTTTTAGAAAATAAGTGAGGTCACTACTCCCTCATCAATGAATCGCTCCCCAAAGTCTCTTGAGAATATGATCCATATCTCCATAACAATCTAACCAATAGAATCAACTTACCACAAAATAAATTCACTTGATAGTCATAGATTTCCACTAGATACTCCATAATAGAAATCTATGGATCTAACTCAATCTCTTCCCAACTCATAATGTGAGAGGGGTTAGGATGGTATTTTATGATATGTGATATATGGAAACATCATGTATACCCATCAACAGTAATGACAAATAATAAGAAACCTTCCCAAGCTGCTCAGTGACCCCAAATAGTTCAACATATATGAGAGCCAACTTTCCCTATTTTCAAGTCGATTGTGACCCAACTAGAGAGAAACTTTCAAAAAACCTCATTCACCTATGGAAAACTCCAAAGAATGATGTTGTTAATCAACATAAGATTTCATTAGACTCTAATCTATAACCAAATTCTGACATATATCCCAAATCCTCACTGACATATCTTGAAAAATACTTGGTCCCACTAAGGAGTGATCACCCACATCTACCCAACAAATAAGTGATCTATACAGGAGACCATACAAATATTCAAAGGTATCCATTCTGTTTGATGAATAATAACTATTATTATAAAATAAATCAACTAGCCCTATAAAGATATCCCAAGATCCACCAAAATCTATGAAATTGGAAAAGAACATATCCTATGAGATCTGAATAACACACTATTAGAGTTGGTTCCCTAGAATAAACTTTTGCATACTTTATGATAACTTATATTCTTAGTTTTGAATTTTAATAAACTCATTATCACATAATGATTGTTCTTCTGCATAACATATTATGTGATAATGTCTTAAGAGTAGTTGTCACACTGAAAGGTCATATAAGTTCCCCACTATGAAGAGAACCCAGAAGTGCTACAACACTTTTCTTAAATATATGTTCTATAGATAGATGATATCATTTAAGGGACATAAATGATATATTATATCATGGGTGGAGACTCATAGGACTTTGAGGCACCTTCTCATGGTGTACACCCTTGGAAATATCCAGTAGAATATTATTAGGATGAGACCCTCCATTAGGAAATCCACATTTATATGTATCATTGAATGTTTCTATATACATATGTGTGTATTGATCATTAAGCTTTAAGATTTTTATTAATGAGTTTTATGAGACACATAATTTGATATATTGGAAAAAATAATGAAAAAAAATATTCATGGCGAGGAAGGATACATTGGGTGCATCACGAGTAATATTACATTAATGAATAATGCATGAAAGGATTTGTCCCTTCTATTATTTAAAATAATTTGATATCGAAGGTCCTTTGATGGAAATGATATAGCCTAAATAAATCCATGACCATGGGGTTCTATAGGCATGTTCAATTTCAAGGAAGTCAAAGAAAGAGACATCGAGCACATAGGTTGATGTCACCAACATGAAACCTCATTGATTAGAGATATCATGATAAAGGGATTATATTACACAATAAGTATCCATAGAATGTATTATGTCACTGAGACATTAAATTCTTTCTCTATGGGTTCCTTAGTGTGTTTCTAGACACTAACCTTAGACTTTAGGGTGATTCATCTAATTCCACTAAGAAATAGGCCTAGAGGGTTACACACTAAGTGTATCCAGAATCCTAGTTAAATAATAATAATATTATTTATTATCTAACAAGTGGAATAAATATTATTCCAGTATGTAGTTTAGTAATTATTCATGTTTTCTTAATCGCATATATTTCATCACCAGTTATTCAAGAGAATATAATGTGAAAAAAATATTTAAAAAATATTTAATTTCTATTTAGTTAATATAATATTTATTTATTTATTGGAAAATAATGCATTTATATTTATTTAATAAATAAATAGTCATTATTTTGATAAATATCGTGGAGGAATGGTGGACCAAGTTTAATGGTCTGGTGAGAAAAGATAAATATTGAATATTATTTGATTAAATAACATTTAATGTAATTCACAAGTTAATCACTTGTTGACAAATAATAATAATAATAATATTTGACATGGGGTTCTATAGGGATTAAGTAAATAATAAAGGTAACTTGTGCAATTATTTATTTCTATCCCTAGCGATATATAAACCTAATATATTATTTTCTTAGAGATCCAATTCATTTATTTGGTTATGACCAATAAATTTGGAGAATCCTCTCAATCCCTAGATAACTCCCTTCTCCAAGAATTCTCCCAAGAATGGGGAGAGATATTCCTCCACCTCCAACTCTCAAGTTAAGAGAGATCAAAGAGAAAAATTTGAAAGTGGTTCTCACGATGATCAAAGGATGATGATGCAAGAAACACGATCTTCCATTCTAGCACCTAGAGATTCCTATGGCGACATTTGGGGATTTGTGGAACATGTGTGGATCACTCCTATATGGAATCTGATCTCGATTTCTATAACTCAACGATGATGTAACACATATATGTTGTTAGATACATCAATAAAGAAAGAATTTCTACAAGGTAATTCTTAAAATAATTAAATTAGTTATAAATAATATGTGATGATCCCCCCTATGGTTCTAAAATTTTATCCATTGTCTATTTTAATTTATTTAATTCTGTTGATCACGATGTTTATCATCAAGTAGATATTAGATTGATCATCGATCATGAAAAAAAGTAAAGTTTGGCATGACCCATAGCATGATTCTATTATAGATGGAACCTTTAAGTGGTATCAAAGCGGTCACATAATTATTTATAATTATTTAAAGTTTTACAATTTATTTAAACATTTTTTATTTTTTTTCAATTCAAATTTAATCATTATTTTAATATAAATTGTGAGATCTGATTCTTCCTACTTTGTTTCTCATAGATATAATCAAAAAAATTAACTTTATGAATAAAATAAAATCAAGGAACTTAGTCAGAGGTGACAAGGATTCTGGAAAGATAACATAGGAGTAAATGATGTGTACTTGTGTTCAATGCATCAGGAATTAATTTAGAAATTAATTCAAACAGTGTGTATTGATGACATGTGGTGTATTTATTTCTTACACTCTGAGTATGCATCGTGTAACCCATGTGCACATTGTGTGTTCCCTTTAAGTCATAGATGAGCTGTGTATTACCATACACGACCTAACTGACTGGTGACCATGTAATTAGGAGACCACACATCGTGTAGTCGCTTATACACATCATGTAATCCAATTTTCTAAGGCATGGTTTACATGTCGAGTCCCTAGGCCCGTGCCTCAGATAGACATTAAGAGATATGCACACTATGTAGCTTTCCTGTACATGCTATGTACTTATACCAAATTACATAGATTTAAAATTTATTTATTATACTGTGTAAACCTTATCGATATGTGCATGCGTGTGGTCATTAAGTTGATAGGACACACCATGTGATTATTTTTAATGTTTATATATAAATTTTTAATTAATATCTACGTAATGTTCATATCTACATATCATGTATGAGTGGAATCACATTTGTTACTCTACATGAATTGAATTATAACACATGACCAAAAAATCATATTTTTTAATCATTAAGTTGTTAGTACACGTCATGAAAGTATGTGATAAGTAATGTATGCCATTTGTCACAAGAGTAAACTTTATATGAGTATAATATATGTTGGGTAGATTCATTTGTGTATTCACCATAATGCCTCCAATGTACATTTATGAACACAGTTAATTTTAAATAAATTTATTGTATTTGTTTAAAATTACTATGGATGATAATCTCCAGGAAATTCGGATGAGAATTAAGATAAAAGTATTTATTATTTAAATAAGATAATTAATTGATTAGAGAGTGATTTATCTTAAATAAGAACAATTAATAATTTAATGATAGTTTTATTAAATGCATAGTTTTTTTCATGCATGTTAATGATCATGAAAATAGACCAGACCCTTGTATGATATTGGTTTCATTTAATTTATTATTAAATTAAATTTTTAGCCTACATGCCTTCTATCATCTTATTATGTAAGGTCCTGTGTGCCCATGGTTTCTTTTATATAAACACTTTTACCATCACCTGCATGTGAGTAAAATCATATGTAATGGATGGATCTCCCAATCTAGTGATGATGGTTTATGTTTGGATCCTAGGTGAAACAAATCCAAGATAGATACATAGGTGGACAAGTGAAAAGTTGTAACAAAAACCTTAATTGGTTCAAGGTGTTTTTCTTTTAGGTCAATGGTTAGTTTATCAACTACTAGATAATATAACCATCAGTAAAAGCTCATGGTCATACCACTTAATTATTTTATTTCTATCAAGTTTCATGGTTATTTAATTATGGATGTTTTATCATGATCACATGGATTAATGAAATTAACGAGCATGAAAGATATAACTAAAATGAATTTTCTTATGTGTAAATATTATCTAAGACATGGTTAATCACTTAATTAAATCCACTTAATATTAAAATTCAGGTGATAAATATAATAATTTGAAATTTATGCATAAGAGGATAAAATCTCTCAGTAATATATATTATGTTGGTATATCCTTCCACCACTTCAGTAAAAATCGAACCATAGTTCAAAGTGTTTGACCAACCAATGTTGAGGTGATTTTAATTATTGGGGAATTATAACTTGAAATTTTGGGTTGAATTAATTTAGTTCACCTGAAGTACTGACTACCAAAGTAGAAATTGGTGTAATTGAGAGGAAAGGGTTGAGGAAATCCAATTTATAGATTTTAGGATTGGGGATTCCACTCAATATATCAAGGAACTGTGAGTTAATGTAGTTGGAATTTGGAAGTCCTACCTAAAACCATTCAGGTTTCTTGACCAACAAAAGTCATGGTAACAAGAAGAGGAATATGGATACTTGCCACTAGAATGCCTAAGAAAAAAGATATTTTGAATCCAATGGTGAGGGCTATTGGGTTTTAATAAAATAGTGGGAGAATAATAAATATAATATTTATTTATTTGTCTAAATTTTATCAAATAAAGTCCTAACATCCTGCTCATGTTATTTTTAGAAACAATATTAAAATTACATTAAACATATCACCACAATCCATACTTGAGAAGGATAACCTGTTCACTGACACAAATTTCCAAGAGTGTAAAAGGCACTTGTGCATTATCCTTTTCCATGAAAGGAAATTATATGCACTAGAAGAACCTATTCCTAAATCACTTGGTAAAGAGGATAGCGATGAATGATTATCTCTCTATGATAAAAATCTAGATGATGCTATAAATGTTCAGTGTTTCATGTTATAATCCATGAACAATTATATTTTGAAGCAACATGAGGACATGGATGTGTATAGCATGATGTCTCACCTTCAGGATATCCATCAAGAGATCAAAAAACAAGAGAGGTATGAGATATCCAATTCTTTGTTTACAACTAATATTGGAGAGTCTATACAGAATGGTCCTCATGTAGTCAAGATTATTATCTATATTTAATTATTATACATCTTAGGGATTACATTCCTGGACGAGCTGCGTACAAATCTCATACTTTTATCACTGGCCAAGACTTTCTCCAATTTTATTTTCAATTACAATATGAGATATAATGAGAAGAGTTTTTCAGAAATTCTTACTTTGATTCTACAAGTAGATAAGGATATGGGGTGTGATAAACCTGTGATCCTTACAGTGAATAAGAAAAGTAATAACAAGGAAAAGGGGCCCAAGGCTCATAACAAGTCTAAAGATCTCGAACATCATCCTTCTAAGAAGAGGAAGATCTAGAGGAAAGGTAAGTAAAAGAGGTAGTATGTTTTGCATGTGGCAAGGCATACCACTAGAAGAGGAGCTACGCCCAGAAGTAAGGGTAAGCTAAATTTTCATTCATTATCAAGTGTAATATTTCAATATATACACATTGTGTGTTAGATATATCTTGTGGTTCTCACATCTGTATCTAAATGATGAAAACAAGTATATTTTGAAAGATTGCTCAAGGAGAGGTGGATCTGAGAGATTCTAATGGTACAAGGCTCGATGCCCTAATCATTGGTTAATAACACCTTTTATTTCCAACAAAAATTATTTTGGTTTTAAAATATTGTTATTTTGTACTGAAGATTACCAAAAACATATTTTCTATATCATGCCGAGATGCAGATGGGTTTATTTTCATGTTTAGAAATAAAAATTGTTTCTTTTATAAAGACAACATATATTATGGAATTACACATTTAAATATTGGTATTTATGTATTAAATTATGAAAACCAAGCATTGAAAATTGATAAATAATCATGTTCACACAAATCATATAACACCCAACTATGGCATCACCATCTTGGTTATGCAAAAAATAAGAGTTTGACAAAGATATGTCAAGATGGATATTTAGACTCTTCTGATCTAAAACCACTTGAAATATTTCATGCTTGTTTACAAAGAAAAATTTCCAAACCATTATTCGGTGGATAGGGTGAAAGGACTACATAGATTCTAGGATTGGTACACACTGATGTCTGTGGAACATTTCCTGTAGAATCTATAGGTGGATATTATTACTTCATAACTTTTACTAATGACTTGTGTAGGTGTGGATATATCTACTTGATGAGGTATAAGTCTAAGTCATTTGAGAAATTCAAAGAATTCAGTAATGAAGTATAGAATCATCTTGGAAAGAAGATAAAGAATCTTCGATCGGATCAAGGTGGTGAATATATTAACCAAGAGTTCATCAATTTTCTATGGGGGTTTGGAATTATATCTCAACTCACTCCACCTTACACACCACAATGGAATGGTGTCAGTTAAATAAATAACCGTACCATGTTATACATGATAAGGTTGATGATGAATCATTTAGATCTTCCATTATCTTTTTGGGGATATGAATTACAAACTACAACATACACATGAACCTAAGTACCAACTAAAGTGGAAAATGTAATTCCCTTGAAGTTATAGAATGGAAAGAAAACTGTTTTATTGAATTCACATGTATGGGGTTGTGAGGAATTTATTAAGGCCTTATCAGGAAACAAACTAGCACCCTAGGGAACAAAGTGCATCTTTATAATAAATCATAAGGAAATAAATAGATACCACCTACACAACCCCTCATATAAGAAAGTTAATGTCATCAGACAAGACATATTTCTTGAGAGGGAGCACATCCTAAAAAAGGATATTGAGAGAAAGATGGAATTCAATGAAGTTGATGCTCAAGATACACAAATGTTGGTATAGGAATAGATCCCATAGGTCCCCATGGAATAAGTAGTTCCTAAAACACAAGTACTGCATAAGAGAAAAAGAGAGTTAAGAGAACTATAGAGATATGGTTTTTTAGTCACCGAAGACAGTGACTCATTATTGGTTGAAAATGATGAACCTATATCCTACCAAGAGGAAGTATAGAGCTAAAAAGTTGCAATATGGAAAGAAGCCATGAATTATAAAATGTATTCCATACACTAGAACCAAGTTTGGGTTCTAGTCAAGATTCCATTTTATGTAAATCTTGTTGTGTGAAAATGGGTATTCAAGAAAAAATTGGGCATGTAAGGTAAATTAAATTCCTATAAAGTAAGGATAGTGGATAAAGAGATTAAAAAATGTCAAGTAATTGACTAAAATGAAACCTTTTCTCCGATTTCCATTTTTAAATCCATCAAAATTATACTTTATATAACAACTTACCATGATTATGATATTTTGAAGATGGATTTTAAAACTGCATTCATTAATGGGAACCTTCAAAAAATGTCTATATAAAACAACCAGAAGGTTTTATGACTCTAGGTGATGCCAAAAGGATTTGAAAGTTGCATATATATATTTATGGATTGAAGCAATAATCTAGGTTATGGAACATTCAATTCGATGAATCCATAAATGAATTTGGTTTCATTAAGAATGAATGTGAGCTGTGTTTACAAGAGTTTTAGTGTAAATAAAGTTGTTATCCTAGTAGTATATGTTGATGACATATTACTTATTGGAAATGAAATACCAGTATTATAGTCTATTAAGGAATGGTTAAAAAAATGTTTCTGCATGAAGGAATTAGGTGAAACAACCTATATTATAGGGATCAAGATCATTCATTATAGATCCAAGAGGCTACATGGACTAAGTCAAAGTACATATATTAACCAGACACTAAAGAGATTTATTATGGAACAATACAAGAGAGGATTGGTTCTAGTTTCAAATGTTTTACATCTTTCTAATAAAATGTGTCTTCAAACACAATAAGAGAAAGAGATAATGACTAAGATCTCATATGCTTCAGCAATAGGATCAATCATGTATTCCATGTTATGTACTAGACTTGATGTTGACTATGCATTGATCATGGTAGTAATATATCAAGGATATCTAGGAGAACATCATTGGTCTGCTGTTAAGGATATCCTTAATTATCTGAGAAGAACTAAGGATATGTTCCTGGTGTATGGAGGAGACAAGGAGCTGGTCATCAGGGGTTATACCGATGCTAGTTTTTAGACAGATCATAATGATATGACATCGTAGTTAGGATATATTTTCTATCTAAATAGACAAGATGTGAGTTGGAAGAGTTAAAAGTATGCAGCTGTCACTGATTATACAGTGGAGTCTAATTATATAGCGGCTTCTGATGCATCCAAGGAATTCATTTGGATATAGAAATTTTTCTAGGAGATTGATGTGGTACATATAATTAAATACCCTATAAAATTGTATTTTGATAATACTATAGCGGTGGCTCTTGAAAAAGAGACAAGGTTATACCAACAGACAAAGAATATACTCTGGAAGTATCACCTCTTGAGATATTTTTATCGTAGGGGTGATTTTTTAGTAATCATAGTACCCAAATACGAGAAAGTGGTGAACCCCTTAACTAAAGGCCTATCTCAGTAGAATAACGAGTGTCATGTGAGAGCTAGAAGATTGAATTTTGTTAGCAGTTGGATCTAGTGCAAGTGGTAGTCTGTCAAAGTTGGTGCACTAG
The DNA here is from genome assembly GCA_963277665.1 of Viscum album. Classification (NCBI taxonomy): domain Eukaryota; kingdom Viridiplantae; phylum Streptophyta; class Magnoliopsida; order Santalales; family Viscaceae; genus Viscum; species Viscum album. The sequence goes on along the minus strand of OY728165.1, from coordinate 1,980,388,722 downwards.
AACCAACTTCTATGTACATTATGATATCTTATATTCATAGTTTTTAATATTAATAAACTTCTTATCACATCATTATTGTTCTTATATGTAACATAGTATGTGATAATTTTCTAAGAGTAGCTGTCGCACTGAAAGGTCATAGCAGTTCCCCACTATGATGAGAACCCAGAAGTGATATGAAACTATTCTTAAATATATGTTCTATAGTTGGATGATATCATTTTAGGGACAAAAATGATACATTCTATCATGGGTGGAGACTCATAGGAATTTGAGGCACCTTCTCAAGGTGTATTCCCTAGGTAATATCTAGTAGGATATTATGAGAACAAGACCCTCCAGTAGGAAATCCACATTTATATGTGTCATTGTATGTTCCTATATATGGATGTATTTATTTATTATTATACATTAATATTATTATTAATGAGTATTATGAGTCACATTATTTGATGTATTGATAAAAATCATGAAAAAAGATGTTTATAGTGAGGGAGGATACATTGGGTACGTCACGAGTAATATCACATTAATGAATAATTTGAGAAAGAATTTGTCCCTTCTATTATTTAATAGAAGTTGATATATCAGGTCCTTTTATGAAAATGATATATCTTAAGTAAATCTATGGCCATGGTGTTAAATAGTAAAGTTTAATTTCTAAGAATTCAAGGAAAGAGACATCGAGTACATAGATTGATTGCACCGACAAGCAACCTGCTTGATTAGAGATATAATGATAAAGAGATTATATTACAAAGTAAGCATCCATATGTGGTATTATTTCTTTTTAGCATTGAATTTATTATCTATGGGTGCATTTGCATGTTTCTAGATGTTAAAGCTGTACTTTAGCCTGATTTTCCCAATGCTATTGAGAAAGAGGCCTAGAGGGTCACACACTAAGTATATCCATAATCTTAGTTAAATAATAATAATAATATTTATTATTTAACAAGTTGAATAAATATTATTCTCATATATGGTTTATTAATTATTCATGTTTTCTTGATCACATATATTCCTTCACCAGTTATTCAAGAGAAAATAATGTGAGAAAAATATTTAACAAATATTTATTTTCTATTAAGTGAATATAATATTTATTTATTTATTGGATAATAATACCATGATATTTATTTAATAAATAAATATTTATTATTTAAGGTTTGATAAATGTTGTATAGGAATGGAAAATCGAGATTAATGGTCCAATGAGAAATAATAAATATTGAATTTTATTTGATTAAATAATATTTAATTTAATTTTCAAGTTAAGCACATGCCAAGAAATAATAATAATATTATTATTTAACATGGGGATTTGAAAAAATTAAATAAATAAATGGAATTTGTTCAATTATTTATTTATAACCATAATGATAAATAAACTCAATTATATTATTTTCATAGAGAGCTAATTCATTTGTTTTTTTTGTGCACAATAAATTTGGAGAATCATATCAAGACCTAGAGAGTTCCCTTATCTAAGAATTCTCCCAAGAATAGAGGATGATATTTCTCCACCTCCCACTCTCAATTAAATAGAGATCAAGGAGAATGATTTGGAAGCTGTTCTCGTGGCGATCACAGGTGGACGGTGTAAGCGATCATATCTACTGTGCTAGCACCTGGAGATTTCTACAATGACATTCGAGGATTTGTGGAACACATGTGGATCACCAATAGAGGGAATATAATCTTTATTCCTACAAAAAAATGATTATGTAAAAAATATTTTTTTTCATATCCATCAATGAAGAAATAATTCCAACAAGGTAATTATTTAATTAATTAAATTAATTATAAATAATATGTGATGACCCTCCCTATGGTTTTGGTGTTTTATACATTATTTGTTTTCATTAATTCAATTCCATTTATCATGAAGTTTATCACCGGGTTTATATTGGATTGATCATCAATCATGACAAAAAGAAAAGTTATGCACGACCCATTACACACTTTTGATATTCCTGAAACCAACACATGCTTCGTCTGACCATTTTTTAGATGATAAGCTATACTCAACATGAACTAATTCCATATAACCTCTTGAATACCCCTACAGAAACTCAAAGTAAATCTAGGTACTCTTTATAAAATAATTTTAGCAGGAACCCTAGGCATCCTCATAATCTCATGCACATAAAACTTAACCATATTTTGAACTTTTGTGGCGTCCCTGATCGGAATGAAATGAGATAACTTTTTCAATCAATCAATCACCACCCAGATAGAATTACTCCCTTTGGGAGTCCATGGTAATCCAACAAAAAAAATCCATGGATACCTTTTCCCATTTATAAATCAACACTAGAATAGTTTTAAGTAAACCATAAGGTTTCAAATTTTTTGACTTTACCTATTGGAAGGTTTAACAATGAGGCACATAATCATCAATGTCAAGCTTCATACTTGGCTGCTAGAATCTCTATATAATTTCATTATACATATTCATAGTTCCTAGATTAATAGACTGCAAAGAATTATGATAGTAAAAAAATATGAGATCCTCACAGATGATGGGATGAAAAATTGATCCCCAAAATAGAGTATAAAATCTGAAGAGAGAGACCAACTAGAAACGGTCTCCCCACCACATATAGGGTTTCCTAAATTCCTCTAAACTCATAATCTTTCTATTGACTCTACAGAATAGCCTCTATGAGAGATGATGATAAATGAACACTGGCTAGAACTATAACTGAAACATCCTTCTGAGCATCTAGGTGCAACTTATTGAAGAGTCACATAAGGTTCCATTCTTTATTCAATTAAAAAACAACCTATAATGGTACTTTCCAGTCAAAAGTGACTACAATGAAATTCCCCTTCCCTGAGATATTGGAGATATAAAATTCAAACATATGAAGGTATTCCACCCACCACCATAGTTTGAGATTCAAGTATTTCTAAGAAAATATATAACTTATACTCTTATGGTAAGAAAAGAATATGATCCTCTACCCAAAAAGATAGTGCCTCCAACACTTAAGTGATTTCATAACCATAAAAAGATCTAAATCATGAGTGGGGTAATTATTCCCATATGGTTGTAGCTGACGAGATCTATAAACCACCACATGATCATTGATAAAACACTATTTTGTTGAATATTCTATTGATAATAAATGAAATAATTTCTTCACATTGTGATAAATATGTTAATTTATAGAATATTTGGGATTAGATCATTCATTTGAAAATTCGATTGAAATTCCAATTTTAGACTTTTAAAATTCACTGTAGTATTTTGGGCATAAATATTGTTTTGTAAAATATTTTGAATTAAAATTTTGTAAATATGTTTCTGAATTAATGGTATAGAAATTCTATTTAGGACATGAGATCTAGATCGTGGATTTTAGTGGAGTAAATGGTCCATGAAGACAAAGTTGGACTGAACCATCCAGATTGGACATCAATTCACCATTTGGGCCTTATCTTGAATATCTGAACTTTTTTTGAGCCCAAATTTTGATGGAATATCTGGGAAATGATTAGAAAAAAATCATTATTCTATAAGGACAGATAATTCATTCGTTTTGGAGGTCAACTATGTGGTACAAGTGGGATTAAACAATTTGGCCGAATTTTCCTTTAACAATTAAAAATGTTTTGTAACCCTAGCCCTCACCAACTTTATTTAAAGGATGTTTTCACTCTTTTTGAGGAATGGTCGAGGATTTGGGAAGGTGTGTCCAAAAGGGTGGCTCTTGGGAACCCCTCACAACTCTTGTAAGAAGTAATTCATTGTGCAAGCATCTCTTCCAAAAAAGGCTCTCCTCTCCCACCTCCACTTTGTTTTTCTTTTTTATTATGCTTGTAACATGAATTTTCTTCAATAAATCTTTTGTTTTCTTATCTTTTCATATTATTATTTTTCTTCTTGGGCTGGAATATAAGAGTGGAGATGAGATCGCCTGTTCCCCTTTCAATCCATTGCTTATGCAAAACATCTCCATGATGACAACTCCACCCATGGAAGAGTGATTTCTTTCATAGTTGATCTAATCCCTAAACGCTTCATTCATTTATTTTGAATCCATAAAAATACTATAATTCATAAATTTTGATCAATTAATTGTGTTTTAATTTCTAAGTTACTCAATAAACTTGAACTTAGGGAACCTTTTAGTGTAGTAATTTCAATTATTTTCCTATTTTTCAATGTTTTTTTTTCAAAAAAAAAATTGTGTGTTTATTTTTCATTTTTTGGATGTTTTTGAATATTTTGAGATAAAATGATTCTCATCACAATTTTTAAATCCATATCAATAAGTGAAACAATTTATCCCATGAAACTAAGCTTAAATGAATGCTAAAAATGACTTTGTTTCAAGTTCAAATCTTTAGTAATTTCATGAAAAGTACTCTGAATTTTGAATCCCATAACACATCTCACTATCTTTATATTTGAAATCACTTTCCTATGAGGATTTTGAACCATTATTTTCATATTCTTTACATTCACCTCACTTCTTGAGAGAACCAAACCATGCTTGATTTAACCAGAATTTGATTTATACCTATCAAAACTTGAGGGTTTGAGGTACTCATGTTTAAATGATTGAGGCATTTGTTTGGTATTAAAGCCCCTATTTCAAAGAATCCTTTTTATAATGGTCTACCTTGAACATTTAATCCTTTTTTAACTTAGAATACATGAACAACCTGTTAGGTTAGCCACATTACAATCCAATTTTCCTTATCCAACCAACTCTTGAAGTAAAAATACATAATCTAGTTGAACTTAAGTGTGTGGGGAGATGTCTTGTGTTTTGCTACCATATTCTGTGATAATTTAGGTAGAAAATAAAATTCAGAATAGATGTGTTTGCTGCTAAAAAAATCATTCTGTTGAAATCTGTGCCTTTATAGAGCTTTCATGATAAAAGAAACTACGCCTTTTTGGATCTTCTGATGAAGAAAGAAAGTTGTGCCTCTCGGGAGATTTTATAACAAACTATGTTTGAGAGGATTGAAATTTTTGTTGCTGAAATGGTGAATGGTGTAAACTTTCCATGATTTTTCATGATTATGTAGTTGAATTTATACTAAGAGGAGTGAGGAACATACCATACTTGAGTGACAATTAGAATAATGCAATTTTGCTTCAAAAAGAGTCAAGCCCTCCTCATTCAGCCTCATAATTTTTTCACATCTAAATCCTACCAACCAAAAGCCACAAAACAACCCTAAGAAGTCCTCATGATAAAAATATTTCCTTGAATTAAATTGGTTGGTGATGTAGGAATTTATGGTGACCCTTTTTTGAGTTTGGATGAGAAAGACATTGCTGAAAAATTGACATTTGTGTGATAAGTGAATATTCAAGTGAGGTAAGTATTTTGTGCATGGGAGGATAAATGAAGTGAAAATATATTGAATGATATAAATTGAGAACTAGAAATAATGGGTTTTTATGAGGCATGATATCTTTTTTTTCTTGGCTTGGAATTGTTGGATCTCAAGGATATGTGTTTTAAAATTTGTTTTGATTTGATATTGATGTTTACTTGATATGAGGTTTTTCCTAGGAGTGAGAAAGGGTAAGTGTGGGGGAATTGATAAAAAACTATTTTGTTGAATATTTTATTGATAATAAATGAAATAATTTCCTCACATTGTGATAAATATGTTAATTTATAGAATATTTGGGAATATATCATTCATTTGAAAATTCGATTGAAATTATAGTTTTATCCTTTTAAAGTTCACTGTAGTATTTTGGGAATAAATATTGTTCTGTAAAATATTTTGACTTAAAATTTTTTAACTATGTTCCTAACTTAATGGGATATAAAATATATTCAGTACATGGAAGCTGGATCGTGGATTTTAGTGGAGTAAATGGGCCATGAAGACAAAGTCATACTGAACCACCTAGATTGGAAATCACTTCACCATTTGGGCCGTATCTTCTTTATCCGGATTGGATTGAACCCAAATTTTGACGGAATCTTGGGGAAAAGATTAGTAACAAATTATCCTTATATAAGGCTAGCTAATTCACGCGTTTTGTAGGTCAACTATGCGATGCAATTGGGATTGAACAATTTGGAAGAATTTCCCTTTAACAATTAAAAATGTTTTGTGACCCTATCCCTCCCCAACTAAATTTAAAGGATGTTTTCGCTCTTTGGGAGGGATGTTTGAGGATTTGGGAAGGTTTTTATGAAAGGGTGGCTCTTGGGAACCCCTCATAACTCTTGGAATAAGTAATTCCTTGTGAAAACATCTCTTTCAAAAAAGTCTCTCCTCTCCCACCTCCACTTTGTGTTTCTTTGTTCTTATTCTTGTAACATGAATTTTCTTCAATAAATATTCTATGTTTTTCTCTTTTCATCTTATTATTTTTCTTCTTGGGCTGGAATATAAGAGTGGAGATGAGATTGGGTGTTCCTCTTTCAATCCATTTCTTATGAAAAACGTCTCCACGATGACAACTCCACCCATGGAAGAGTGATTTATTTCATAGTTGATCTAATCCCTACTCCCTTCATTAATTTATTTTGAATACATAAAAATATTTTAATTCATAAATTGTGATCAATTAATTGAGTTTTAATTTCTATTTCACTCAATTGACTTGAACTTGATCACGTGGCCGGGCTTGTGTAAACCGTGTGATTGAAACCTCAATCGCAAAATCTAATCACTTTTGAATAGAATTGTAGGGTTAAAGTATCACCCCTAAACACAATTAATTCTCAAATCCAGGGAGGATATTATTCCCTAATTTACCACTGACCACAAGTTGGATTTTGGATCACAATCAAAGCAGGGTGCTGTGATTGAAGGTCCCGAAGTTAACCTTGGGATCATTTTTACAAATATTTGTGGTTGTGTCAATTTCCATAGGGTTTAGAGGTTAACAAGGCTAGGGGATCATAATTTAATGAATTATAATAATATGATATAATGATAAATTAATGTTTAAGGGGATTGATTAGATCAACTACGTCTTCTCATATAAGTGTTTTTAAAGAAATTGTCTCTTGATTGTTGCTTCTCATTTTCTTATTTAATTTACTGTTTGAAAAGACACAAAAACCCCCCATATTTATTTTAATTTGTTTTGAACTATTTAAATACTTACTTAAATCCCATTAATATTTGTTTAATTAACTTCCTCCTTGAGAGAATGACTTAGGTCAGCCACTGTGCTGCACTTAGTAAAATCACAAATAAATATTTTTGAGAGTGTGTATAATAACGTCCTTTCAAATTGGCGCCATTGGCAGGGAGGAAAGTGTTTTATTCAACTTATTAGAGGTACTTTTTTCTTTAATTTTATCCTTTTGTTTTCTCTTATTATTTCTTCTTTCCCATTTCTCTCATTTTTTCTTATTTTTATTTATTTATTTCTTATCTATTTTCTTATCTTTTGAACGATCAATTGAAACCTCATTTAATGATATTGGTGTAAAATTATTTTCATTTCTCTATTTTCTATGATTTATGACATTATCCCATACTAAGGATATAATTGATCTAGACCTTGAGATTGAGCGTAGCCTTAGGTATCAAATCAGACAATCTCAATCTACGGGAAGTGTCGACATTTAACCAACTGGGGAATTCCTCTACTCTTGGAATTTTGAAATTGGAAACTCTTCTAAAACAAATATAAAACAAGATAAAATGGCTGAAAATGACAACAATGAACTCAATAGGACTATTTGAGAGTTGGATGCACCTGATATTAATTATCAACCTACATGCATTGCATATCCAACTCTCAAATCAGACTTTGAACTAAAATTTGGGTTAATTTACCTTCTTCCAAAATTTCATGGATTATATGGTGAAGATACAAACAAACATTTAAAATAATTAAATGTAGTATGCTAAAAAATGAAACCAAGAAATGTCTCTGAAGATCAAATAAAACTTAGAGCATTCCCATTCTCACTTGATGGGACTGCTAAGGATTGGATGTATTATTTACAACCTGAAGATGTAAAATGTTGGAAAAAATTTGAAACGTCTTTTCTTAAAAATATTTTTACAGCATCAAGCACCACATCCATCCTAAAGGAGATCTCAGTGATCAATAAAAAACAAGGGGAGTCAATTTATGAGTACTAGGAGTGATTCAAGAAGTTTTGTGTGAGCTGCCCGCACCACCAAATTAGTGATAAACTCCTCATACAATACTTATATAAAGTACTCACACCTATGGAGAGGAGTATGGTTGATGCCGCAACTGGAGGGGCATTGGTCAACAAGACACCAATAACCGCACGTGCATTGATCGACCAGATGGCCCAAAACTCCCAACAATTTGGAAATAGAGGTACACCGCATGTCAGAGGAGTACACACGGTAAGTCCTTCTTCTCTTGAGAGTCATTTAATTGATACCAAATTGGAATAATTGGCCACTATGGTGAGGCAGATCGCTTTGGATCAAAAGAAATCCCAACCCACTCTTGTGAGACCTTGTGGAATTTTCATTGAGAAAATCCACCCAACTGATAGTTGCCCCCAACTACAAGAAACAAAATATTATGTAGCAGTGTTTCTAGGAGACAATATCAGCAGCAACATCAAGCATACCCTCAAAAGAAGTTTTATTCCTTTTCACCAGCATACAAACAAGGGTGGAAGGATCAATCAGAAATGAGGTATGAATCTGTACAACAAAAAAGGCCCCCCTTTCAACAAAACTTCCAGTAGCCTCCACCTTACCAACATGATTTCCATCAACCCCAAAGGATATTTGAATCCCAATAATCCACAAGCCAACAACAAGGAAATCCACCACCCAAGGTAGATTCTAATACTGATGATCTTTTGAAACAAACTATTCTTAATCAACAGAATGAGTTAAAGAGTCTAGGTTCAGAACTAAGGGAGTTGAAAACTCAAATGAGCCAAATTGCCACCACCCTCCATGAACTGGTAAGTAAGAATTCTGGAAATCTACCTTCCCAACCTACTCCAAATCTAAAGGGGAATGTCAGTACCATCACATTGAAAAGTGAGAAGCAAACAATTGATGCTTCTCCACCTACCATTCCACCGGGATTCAGCTCAAATCCAGAGAATCCCCATTCAAAACCGAATAATGAGAAACCCAAGGAGAAAGATAAATGTAAGAAAAATATTAATGATGTTCCTCCTAAACCCCTTCCTTTTCTAAATATGGTAGTTCAAACCAAGAAGATGGCTGAATAGGTAATGAAAAAGGAGGTTTTGGACACATTCAAGCGCGTGGAGATAAACATACCCCTTATTGAGGCCATTAAGAAAATCCCAAGGTATGATAAATTCTTAAAAGAACTTTGTACCAATTGAATAGGGATCAAGGGAAATTAGAGGATCAAACTTGGAAAGAATGTGTTAGCACTCATTACACCAACTCAAGTAATTCCCACAAAGTGCAAGGATCCAGGGACATTCACTATCCCATGCACCATAGGGGAGTTACACTTTTCTAATGCTTTATGTGATTTAGGAGATTCCATAAATGTAATTCCTCACTCTGTATTCTCTTCTTTGTAGTTTGGTGAGTTGAAACTGATGAGAGTAGTGGTGTAGTTGGAAAATAGAGCTACGAAATATCCAGTGGGATTCCTTGAGGATGTACTTGTTTGGGTAAGAGACATGATATTTTTAGCAGACTTCTACGTTCTTAAAATGAAGGACGATCAGGTATTTTCAAATGCTCCCATTATCTTAGGTAGGCCCTTCCTCAAAAACCAAAAAAACTATTATAAATGTCAATGAGGGTACACTTTCCATGGAGTTTGGAGATAAAGTTGTGATATTTAATATTAAGGATTCCATAAAGTACCCCTCAGAGGACCATTGTACTTTTTTTATCTCCCATTTTGAACCACCAAATAAAAACCCCATGGATTTTTATTGTCCTATGCTTAGGGATATTATGAGTATTGGTTCTAGTTTGATGTCTAATAGTACTTCCACACCTATTTATAATGCACAAGACTCTCTTAGATTTGATTTTTAAATGGAATCATATTCTGATTTTGATCATGTGAACTCTGATTAGGACATGGCTATTGAGTATTCTGATGGATTTGATGCTTTATTCTATGATTTTTATGATGTATATTATGATACTAATGTTTATTGTGCACATATTTCAGTTCCTTCAATTTCTCCATCCATACATCACCCACCTACATTGGAACTCAAGCCATTTCCACCAAATCTAAAATACTCATACTTGTTAAGTGGTGAGAAATTACCTGTTATAATTGCTAAAAATATACCTTTTGAACATAAATATATTTTTTGAATCTTTTGAGGGAGATCATCAGGGAAATCAGGTGGACCTTGGCTGAAAAAATCAGGTACTAACCCCTCTATTTTCATGCGTAGGATTCTTTTGGAGGATGGGGCTAAACCGGTTAGGCAGCCATAAAGGAGACTAATTCCAACACTTTTCAAGGTTGATAAAAAATGATTGAAAAATTTCTTGAGGTAGGTATAATATACCCCATTTCAGATTCTATGTGGGTGATTCATATTCAGGTTGTACCCAAGAAAAGTGGCATTATTATTGTTAAAAATGATAAAGAGGAGTTAGTTCCAATGAGGGTGAAAAACAGTTGGTGTGTGTATTGATTATAGGAAACTAAATCAATCCACTTGCAAGGACCATTTCCCCCTCCCATTTATTGATCAAATGCTCTAGAGAATAGCTAGGAAGACACATTATTGTTTCTTGGATGGATTTTCTGGATATTTTAAGGTTCCTATAGCTCTAGAGGATCAGAAGAAGACTACATTCATCTGTCCCTTCGGCACATTTGCCTACCGGAGGATTCCATTTGGACTTTGCAATGCCCCAGGTACCTTCTAGAGATGCATGGTGAGTATTTTTCTGATTTTCTTGAGACCTTAATGGAGGTATTTATGGATGACTTTACTATGTATGGATCCTCATTTGATGAATTTATAAGTAGTTTGGTAAAGGTGTTGAATCGTCGTATTGAGAGGAATCCAGTCTTGAACTTTGAAAAGTTTCATTTCATGGTAGAGCATGGGATTGTCTTAGGGAATGTAGTGTCAAAGCACTGGATAGAGGTTGATAGATCTAAGGTAGATATCATTTCATCCTTACCTCATCCTTCACGTGTGATTTATGTTAGATCTTTCCTAGGGAATTCATGATTTTATCGATTCTTCATCAAATATTTTAGTAAGATTTCTATTCCTATGTCACGATTACTTCAAAAGGATTCTGATTTTGTGTTTGATTATTCTTGTAGGACTTCCTTTGATGATCTAAAGAAGTGTCTAACCACTCCACCGATCATATAGCCCCCACTATGGGAGACTCCTTTTGAGATTATGTGTGACGCCTCCAACTTTGCTGTTGGATCTGTCTTATCTCATAGGGTGAATGGAACTTCAAATGTGATTGCATATTCATCATGGACACTGGATTTATCCCAATAAAACTACAAAAACAAAGAAAAGGAGTTTCTTGCTGTCATATTCTCTTTAGATAAATTATGTTCATATTTATTGGGCTATAAAGTAGTTGTTTTTTCTGACTATACGGCTCTAAGGTACCTCTTGAAGAAGCCAGATGCAAAGCCCGGGCTTATATGATGGATTCTCCTTCTTTAAGAATTTTATATTGAGATAAAGGATAAGAAGATTTCAGAGAACTTGGTGGTGGACCACATGAGTTGTCTTACTCATGCACTAGAGAATGACACCTTGGACCAGGTACCACTTTGAGAAACTTTCCCCTATTATAATCTTTATTCCATCTTAGGTACACATCCTTGGTATGCTGATTTAGTGAACTACCTTTTTGCCTCTAAAATCCTTGCAAATTTAAAGAAACATCAATTCCAAAAATTAAAAAGTGACTCTCGGTATTATGTGTGGGATGATCCATAACTTTGAAACATGTGTAGTGATCAAGTTATTAGGAGGTGTGTTCCTGATCATGAGTTTGAGTCTGTTTTTCAATTATATCATACACTTGCTTGTGGTGGAAACTTTGGACCCCAAAAAAAATCTAGGAAAGTCTTAGACTTTATATTGTATTGGCATAATTTATTCCATGATGCTCATGTGTTTTGTAAGTCATGATCCCGTTGCCAACAAACTAGTAATATTTCTAGAAGACATGATATTCCCCAAAAACACATAATATTCTGTGAGATATTTGATGTATGGGGCTTTGATTTTATGGTTCCTTTTCCAAGTTCTTTTGGTTTCTTGTACATTTTGGTTGCTGTTGATTATGTGAGAAAATGGGTAGAGGCTAAGGCCACTAGGACTGATGATTCTCATGTTGTAGTGGACTTTGTCAAGACATAATGTTTTTGCAGGTTTAGAGTTCCAAAGGCTATCATCAGTGACCATGGACACACTTTTGTAATTGGAATTTGGATTCCCTCCTTTGGAAGTATGTGTTTACACAAAAAACATCAACACTATACCACACCCAAACAAATGGCCAGGATGAGGTTTCAAATCGTGAAGTGAAACAAATTTTGGAGAAAACCGTGCAGCTAAATAGGAAGGATTAGAGAAAGCACTTGGATGATGCATTATGGGCTTATAGGACAACATACAAGACTCCTGTTAGTATGTCCCCATTTCAGATTGTCTTTGGGAAGGCCTATCATCTCCCCGTGGAAGTCGGGCATCGATATTATTAGGCTATAAAGAAATACAACATGGATTTGGCCCAATCTGGAATTCAAAGGAAGCTGAAGATTCAAGAGATTGAGGAGATTATATCATCCTCATATGAGAACTCATGACTCTAAAATGAAATATCAAAGGCAGTTCATGACAGAATGATCCAACAAAGGGAGTTTCATGTTGGAGAGAAGGTCCTTCTATACAGTTCACGACTGAAGTTGATGCCTGGTAAGTTACATTCCATATGGTTGGGTCCTTATATTGTATATAATTTTTTTCCTTATGGTGTAGTAGAGATCACACAAGAGGACAGAAGAAGTATATTTACATCCAATGGGAATCGTTTGAAGAAATACATTGAGGGACTTCTTACCGATGTAGTGGATTTAATCACAGTGCATGACCCCATCATCACTTGAGCATATCAGGCTGTTCCTAACCCTTTCACTTTTATATTATTTTTCCTATTTAAAATTATACATTTCATGTTCACATATCATCTCATGGGTTCACATTGAGGACAATGGAATATTTTAAGTGTGGGTTAGGGAACCTTTTAGTTTAGTAATTTCAATTGTTTTCCTATTTTTCAATGTTTTTTTTAAAAAAATGAGTGTTTTTCAAATTTTGTCTATTTATTTTTCAATTTTTTGGGTGTTTTTGAATCCTTTGAGCTGAAATGATTCCCATCATGATTTTGAAATCCATATCAATAAGTTAAATAATTTATCCCACGAAACTAAGCTTAAATGAATGCTGAAAATGACTTTGTTTCAAGTTCAAATATTTAGTATTTTATGAAAAGTACTCTGAATTTTGAATCCCATACCACATATCACTGTCTTTATATTTGAAATCACTTTCATGCGAGGATTCTGAACCATTATTTTCTTATTATTTACATTAACCTCACTTCTTTAGAGAACCAAACCATGCTTGATTTAACTAGAATTTGATTTATTTCTATCAAAACTTGAGGGTTTTAGGTACACATGCTTAAATGATTAAGGAATTTGTTTTTTATTAAAGCCACTATTTCAAATAATCCTTTTTATAATGGCCTACCTTGAACATTTAATCCTTGTATCCCTTAGAATACATGAACAACCTGTTAGGTTAGCCACATTACAAGCCAATTGTTTCTATCCAAACAAATATTGAAGTGAAATTGCATAATCTAGTTGAACTTAAGTGTGTGTGTGGGGGATCTATCTTGTGTTGTGATACCAAATTATGTGATATTTTAGGTGGAAAATAAAATTATGAAGAGATGTGTTTGATGATAAAAAAATCATTCTACTGAAAGCTGTGCCTTTTTGAATCTTTCATGATAAAAGAAGATATGCCTTTCTGGAGCTTCTGATGAAGAAAGAAAGTTGTGCCTTTCTAGAGCTTTCATGAAAAACTATGTTTGAGAGAATTGACATTTTTGTTGCTGAAATGATGAATGGTGCAATATTTCAATGAGTTTTCATGAATATGGATCTTAATTGATACTAAGAGGAGTGAGGAGGAGACCATACTTGAGTGAAAACTAGAATAATGCAATTTTGCTTCAAAAAAATTCAAGCCCTCCTCATTCAGCCTCAGATTTTTTTCACATCTAAATCCTACCAACTGAAATCCACAGAACAACCCTAAAAAATCCTCATGATAAACATATATCCTTGAGTAACATTGGGTGGTGTTTTAGGAATTTATCAAGCCTATTGTGACCCTTTTATGAGTTTGTATGAGAAAGACAATGCTGAAAAATTGACATTTGTGTGATAAAATAAAATTCAAGTGAGGTAAGTGTTTTGTGCATGAGAGGATAAATGAAGTGAAAATATATTGAATGATATAAATGTAGAACTTGAAATAATGGTTTTTTTTATGAGGCATAATATCTTTTGTTTCTTGGTGTGGAATTGTTGGATCTCAAGGATATGTGTTTTAAAATTTGTTTTGATTTGATATTGATGTTTACTTGATATAAGGTTTTTCCCAGGGGTGAAAAAGGGTAAGTGTGGGGGAGTTGATAAAAAACTATTTTGATGAATATTTTATTGATAATAAATGAAATAAGTTCCTCACATTTTACTAAATATGTTAATTTATAGAATATTTGGGATTAGATCATTCATTTGAAAATTCGGTTGAAATTATAGTTTTACTCTTTTAAAATTCACTATAGTATTTCGGGAATAAATATTTTTATGTAAAACACTTTGAATTAACATTTTGTAAATGTGTTCCTGACTTAATGGGATAAAAATTCTATTCAGGACATAGGAGCTAGATTGTAACACCCCGACCCTAGTGACCCAGAGTCGGTGCATTATTACATAACATTGGCATGATCAAAAGAAAGATCAAATCTCAAAAGACCGATTGGTTTAGTAGCCTTGGAAACACAAGATATATTCATAAGTCTTACATTACATCATAAAGTGAAAAACTACTACGACCACATAATGTCTCCATAGTCCACACTATTATCCCCTCATAATATCCCTGCTGGTCATTCATAACTTACTTCTTCACATCCTGGGAAAAATAAAACATAGAAAAGGGGTGAGCTCAAATGCACAGTAAGGATAAAAATATAGCGGAACATTAAAAAATAAGCATAAATATTTAAGGCAATGCATTACTAAAACAAAAGCCTTTTAAACTTGAACTTCAACATAGTATTTCAAAAGTAAAATGAAATAATGCCATTTACTTGTTCACATGGATATTCTACTAATCTAATAATCACATGCAATATCAATAACCACTTTCATAATGTTGGAATGCATAATGCTAAACTTTAATTTCTTTGTCAAGGCCTCGTCCCAAGACCTTGGGGCTATCTGTAACCGGAACCCAACCCGGAGTGCCTCTAATAACCGGACACCAACCCGGAGTGCCTCTAATAACCGGACACCAACCCGGAGTTCCTATAATAACCGGAGACCAAACCGGAGTTCCTCTAATAACTGGAGACCAAACCGGAGGGCTTACTTTTACCAGTCCCCAACCCGGAACATACTTGTCTAACACATTCATCTGAATGAAAGGTTGAAATATAACATAAACATTCGGATTAAAAATAACTTATGAAATGTCAATACTTTAAAAAAAATGAGTGACATAAGAATAGATTATCCACATTCAAAAAAATCACAAAAACTTTAATAAAATATGGATGTTTTGTATCATAATAAACCAACTTCAAATAAGCTTAAAAGCCGTCAAAGGATGTTGACATAGATGAAATCAAAATTCTTTTTAAATAAATATCTCTTTTTATTTTGAAATCATTTAAGATCCATATAAAATAAAACATTTTCTTTTAAAATATTCTTATAAGATTGTAATGGAAGCTTTGACGATTTTATAACGGCGGTAAATAGCCACACCCGCCGTATAAGTTAAAAAAAACATTCTTACCTTAAATTTGTCGAAAAGGTTAAAAGTGCCTTGTTTGGAAAACGACGGAAATATTACTTTAGAAACACATAAGGGTATAAATGACTTTAACCCATATTATTGTAAATAGTAAAAATGTTTTGAAATACATTATTAAGAAACATGGATGTGGATGATAAAGAGATCCCAATAGATTATTACATATAAACAACCTCGGATAATGAAGAGATTGTGAAATAACCCTTACCAATTTGGTAACTTATGAAACATACAACCCATGAAAGAGGTATCATACAATGAATATGTAAATACACATAAATTAGAGTGTATTACACAAAGAATATAATTATGGGCAGTACATACACCACACAAAAGGTGATGGTGGCAATATGGCATGAATCTCACGGGAATAAGGAGTGAGATGAAAACCCCTTACCTTGTACTTTTCCTTGGTTGGGGTAGGTTAACCTCATGTATAATGGTTAAATAATTGTTATTAAATTATACACGAATCATATACATTAATATGATATCATATATGATCTTTTAATATTGATTTGATAATAATATCTTAGTATTATCGTTGTTTCGGGTGTTAACTTACTTGTTTTCTTTAATATGTTTTGTTATGTAAGCCATGTTTGTAATGGATAGGTTGTATATTATTCATATCCAGAATGATATCAAGTTCTTAAACATCATTTTTAAATCATCAAATGATAATTATACTTGAATGGATACGATGAAGAATGAATCTCATCGCGTTCGTGGAGACGGTAGTCCGTACGTACGCACGAGCGACAATATCATTATTTTTAAATAATATATAAATGGTTGTTATATCATATATAAAGAATCATTAACATGTTATATTTATTATTTACATGAGTTACATATCATTATTATACCCATCCAAATAATAATATATTGAATAACAATTACACCACGACGTGGAGACGGTAAGCCGTACGTACGCACGTATGGTGACATGTTATTCAAAGGGTGGATAGAATACTGAATATGGTTGTACCATATTTATAATAAAATAACAGTATATATATGATACTGGAGTTATTATTTTAGAATGGTAATAACAAAGGAAGAAGAAGAGGAAGAAGAAAGGAACTTGGAAAAGGGTGGTGAAATCATTACCTCTTCTTCGGGTTCTTCCTTTTGATTTGATCAAAAGGGCTCCTTAGGTTGGATTTCTGATCAAAATAAGGCCTCTAGGTTGTATTTAGGGAAGTTGGGTGAGTATTTGGGCAGAGTTTTTCCGAACCAAAAGGTTTTGAAGGTGTGAATAAATGAGAAGGAGGAGTGCCCTTTTATAAGAGGGGTGAGGGGCACCTTTGGAAAAACTAGAAATATTAGTTTATAATAAATTCATATTCGGTTTCTAATGGCTCCAAAGTTTAGTATTTAAATTTTAAGGTGGGAAGGGGTCAAAAACAACTCAACCAATATAATTTATACAGGTTTGGGTACTTATATTAACGTTATCTTTAAGTATTAACTCTAAGTTAATTAGTTTCACTTTTACAATGTCTCTTTGTATTTTTATATAATATGGTTAATAAACTTACTATATACATCCAAGAGACCCCCAAGTGGTCCATTAATGATGAAACTATCATTATATAAGTATCTTGGCCGAACCTTAGATTTTTAGGAATTTAATATCAATTAATAATATAATATTTGTTTTAAGAACTCTTTTATGTCAATTTTGACACTATTCAATAGTTGATTTTTGTGAAACTCATAACAGATTTATTACTTCGAACAAAGTCAATTAAATCAATCCTAATATATCATATTATCCTTTAAAATTAGTTTAATTCATTAAAAATTTCATATTATATTTATTTGGGTATTTATAATATCAATTATTTTAATTTTTCACTATTATAGTAATTAATTCATCATCATTGTGTCATAAATAAATTAAATTATTTAATGTCTAAACATTATAAATAAAATATAATTATGTAGTAAATCTTTTTATCTTTCTAATTAATATTTATAATCTAAAATCAAACATATATAACCTTATGTAAAAATTGTTTTGCTAAAAGATATATGCTTGTGTCATTTTTGTATTCATTTTAACTTAATTAAAATAAAGTGTTCCTATCACCTACAGGTGGCACCATGGGGTCCCAAAATCGACCCAAAGATGCCTATGGTCGAACATGTATCAACCAATAAGGCTAGGAAACGTTTTAGGGTAATTTAGTATTATTATAATATTATTTTTTAACCCTTATTTACCGGATTTACCCTTAACCATGGTAAATAAAATATTTACCGCAGTAATTATTCAAAATATCTAAAAATAAAAGTTACCTATTTACAAAATTTGAACATCCTAATTTCAAATATATAATTAATTTTTCTAAATTCAAAACACAGAAGTGGCAGAAATTAATTTAAAATTAATTCCCGCTGTCAAAACAAAAAGCGTGTTTTTAAGAGATAATAACTATCAAAAGATTGACACTTGTTTATGTTCGTTTTAATTGTAAAATTATGTCCAATGACCAAAATTATATTAAATGGTAAAAATATATTCTAAATATACTTTTAAACCACTCAAATTCATAATTTATCACTATTAATTATTTTGATTAAAAAAGTTGTTTTTAATTAAAATTTAGTAATTTTCACTATTCATCAAAATATGAAAGTTATCCAAAAATTACCAAAATTTCACCTTAGGCTAAATTCGATACTTCAAATCCAAAATTGATGTCCATTATGAGAGATAAAATTTCTAAAATTTTAAAAGGTAGGTATTACTATTCAGAACGGCTAGTTTGATTGGTTGTGGTGTGTTAGAACTCGAAGTTGCGTACAACACACGCTACTGTATTATTAAAAGGAAAGTGTACCGTGGAAGTTTGGGATGTTTCATTTTAAATTTTTTGATGTCCCCCATTTAGTCAAAAAGTTTAAAATATTGTATTTATAAAGGTTTCACTATTAAAAGTTGATAAAAGTGCAATACTGAAAATGAATCTATTCTTGCATTATGTCTAAGAAACTCATAATATGGATTCTAAAATTATAAGGATTATATAAAGTTTAAAATTTAGTTAATACTATTCATAACATCTTTTGAATGGCTTTTTTTGGTAAGTCATAGTGTGATTGAACTCGGTGTTGCGTGTAGTGCAAGTTGTTGAATTATTTTGAAGAAATAACACACTATGAAATCTTGGGGGTGTTACATTCTCCCCTCCTTTAATAAATTGCGTTCTCGCAATTTGAAATTGTTCTTCGAAAATAAAAGGTTGAAAATAGAAAATATATTTGTGGGAAAACCCACATCGGAAATTGGCTTACTAAAATTTAGTCTTAATATGAGGAAAAGAGAAATGAAAGGGTCACCACAAAATTATGATCTCGATTAGGAGAACATTGGTGGCAATTAGAGACATATAATTGGAGGAAAAACGTAAATATTTATAGGTAGTGATTGAGGTCATAAATCACAAACAAGTATAAAATTGAGGTCCTTAAACTCATCAATCTATGATGATTTGAAATACCATCGGTTCAACAAAACATAGGGTATTGGGATAACACATTTTTGACGTTTCAAAATATCTTAGTTGAAATCCCACATCGAAAAATGAATTAATGAGGCCTCTATTTAAAATAAAGAGTGGAAAGTATGAAGATTACCAAAAATAACACATACTAGGGTTCCATGTAGGAAAATATGGATATGGAAGAGAAATCTAACCATCAATTATCTGATGGAGAGTGGTAGAGAACATGGCTATGAAAAGGCCAACAATCCCAAAGCCATAAATTAGTGATGATTTAAGGTACCATCTAGGACAACATTTTTGTTCTAAGTTCCTTTTATTAATGTTGAGGAATTTATTTATGAGATTAGTTAAGATCTTAAGGAGATATACTTACTTTTTAATTAGAGTTTTATCCATTAATAAATTTCTATCACAAACTCATCTTTCACTCTAAAAGATAATAGAAAGTAATTTTTTTTTCTATTTATACTATTTGTACAGGGTTCCAAAATAAATGAATTTATAATTCATCTACCAGATCTTTTAAAAAAACTACATTATTTAATCCAGGACATCTCGTGGGCCAGTGGTATGTGATACACCCTTGTCACCCTTCGGTTGCGGGTTCAAGTCTCGCAGCCTTGCCGGACGCGACGGGTTGCCGCCTGACCTCCGGGTTGTCCTTTTATGGCAATCCAAAATAATACAAACTAGAACTATCCAAAATACTTCTTTCCAAACTCACAGTCCAACATTTATAATGAAGGTAAACATAATGTAGATCCTTTTTACCCCGTAATAGCATATGAATACCTTCATCATGTATTCTTTTAATACACTGAAACATCCTGAATTACCATATTCCTTATTGATTACATTCATGCTCCCTTATTCTATATAGAATGCTGGATATACTTCATCAATCCAAAAATGTTTTAAACCCCAAAAATGATGGAATATACAAATCATTAATCAGTTCCAAGGTAGTCAAGAATATCCAATATAATTTATCCAAAACAATCATGTATTATTCCAAAATCACTACCTCGGTATCAGAACTATATTATGGTTTATCATTCTCTCAACCTTATATTTTCCAAAAATTTATCCTGCTATTGAGTCATTTTTCTTTGTTCCACACAATCTCAAGTCCTTAATGAAATAGTACTGCATTACAATCCTTATATACTCCATAATTATTATAACAAGTACATTGTTGATACAACACTCAATTGACATAATCAACATAAGAACTTTAATCATTCCTCTTCATCTGTGGTAGAATCATAACTTGATTATTATCCAATAGCATCATTTGCGGCTTAGTCTGATGACTAGGACATAGGTTCGCGTAGTGTCCAAACTCCTTGAAAATGAAGCATTGTACATTTGAAACCATTTTCTTACCCTTGCAGTCATGTACTTTGTGCCCTTTTCCTCCACACTTATAACAAACTCTCATACCTTTCAGGCAAGTTCCAGGGTGTTTCTTTCCACAGTTATCACATATGGGAAAATTCTTCTTTTCCCTCTTCCCTTTATCCATCTTTCTTTCTTCCATCCTTTTCTTCTCTTGCTTCCCTTAAAAGCCATAAGACTCAGTAAACTCTTTACTTATCTTATCAACACATGATATTATTTCTTCATATGATGATAATATATGGGAGACTATTTCTCTTGTAAATTCTGGCTTAAGACCATAAAATATATGATCCTTATTTCTCTTTGTATCATGTGCATTGCTAGAGTTCTCATTCCTTCTACTGGGCGCCATTTCTAAACAATGGCATACATTAGATTAGTTTATGAATAACAATACCTAATCCCAAACATGTAAAAAAAATAACATAAATTAAATAGTTTATGGATATAATCCATAATCATAAAAATGTCTCCTTTGAGGAATTATATACTCATAAACCCTTCATAATTATTTGTAAAGAAAATGAGAGTTATCCTAAGCATATCCCCCGGGAGTGTCGTAACCAAGAGTGCAGCAAGGCCCGTTGTCGTGCACCAGTTCCCGTTCGAGTCTATCTCAAAGCGGTGTTTTCGGGTTTTACCCCAAGGTACATCTGTGCCAGAGCCGCCTCTACCTGCTCGTATCCAGACAGGGATGTATTGCTCAGAAAACTCACAAAATCTCTACAATACAAAAATTCTAGGAAGTTATTCTATACTAATCCTCAAAATTCATCTTAAATCTATGTGCTCTAATCAGATTTTATCTAAATATAGCTTCCAAGGTTTGTACTAAACTTCCTCTGATACCAACTGTAACGCCCCGACCCTAGTTACCCAGAGTCGGTGCATTATTACATAACATTGGCATGATCACAAGAAAGATCAAATATCGAAAGACCGATTGGTTTAGTAGCCTTGGAAACACTAGATATATTCATAAGTTTTACATTACATCATAAAGTGAAAAACTACTACGACAACATAATGTCTCCATAGTCCACACTATTATCCCCTCATAATATCCCTGCTGGTCAATCATAACTTACTTTTTCACATCCTCGGAAAAATAAAACATAGAAAAGGGGTGAGCTCAAATTCCCAGTAAGGATAACAATATAGCAGAACATTCAAAAATAAGCACTAATATTTAAGTCAATGCATTACTAAAACAAAAGCCTTTTAAACTTGAACTTCAACATAGTATGGCAAAAGTAAAATGAAATAATGTCATTTACTTGTTCACATGGATATTCTACTAATCGAATAATCACATGCAATATCAATAACCACTTTCATAATGTTGGAATGCATAATGCTAAACTTTAATTTCTTTGTCAAGGCCTCGTCCCAAGACCTTGGGGCTATCTGTAACCGGAACCCAACCCGGAGTGCCTCTAATAACCGGACACCAACCCAGAGTGCCTCTAATAACCAAACACCAACCCGGAGTTCCTCTAATAACCGGAGACCAAACCGGAGTTCCTCTAATAACCGGAGACCAAACCGGAGGGCTTACTTTTACCGGTCCCCAACCCGGAACATACTTCTCTAACACATTCATCTGAATGAAAGGTTGAAATATAACATAAAAATTCAGATTAAAAATAACTTATGAAATGTAAATACTTTAAAAAAAACATGAGTGACATAAGAATAGCTTATCCACAGTCAAAGAAATCACAAAACCTTTAATAAAATATGGATGTTTTGTATCATAATAAACCAACTTCAAATAAGCTTAAAATCCATCAAAGGATGTTGACATAGATGAAATCAAAATTCTTTTTAAAGAAATATCTCTTTTTATTTTGAAATCATTTAAGATCCATATAAAATAAAACATTTTCTTTGAAAATATTCTTATAAGCTTGTAAGGGAAACTTTGAAGATTTTATAACAGCGGTAAATGGCCGCACCCGCCGTATAAGTTAAAAAAAACATTCTTACCTTAAATTTTTCGAAAAGGTTAAAAGTGCCTTGTTTGGAAAACGAAAGAAAGATTCCTTTAGAAACACATAAGGGTATAAATGACTTTAACCCATATTATTGTAAATTGTAAAAATGTTTTGAAATACATTATTAAGAAACATGGATGTGGATGATAAAGAGATCCCAGTAGATTATTACGTATAAACAACCTCGGATAATGAAGAGATTGTGAAATAACCCTTACCAATTTGGTAACTTATGAAACATACAACCCCTGAAAGAGGTATCATACAATGAATATGTAAATACACATAAATTAGAGTGTATTACACAAAGAATATAATTATGGTCAGTACATACACCACACAAAAGGTGATGGTGGCAATATGGCATGAATCTCACGGGAATAAGGAGTGAGATGAAAACCCCTTACATTGTACTTTTCCTTGGTTGGGGTAGGTTAACCTCCTGTATAATGGTGAAATAATTGTTATTAAATTATACAAGAATCATATACATTAATATGATATCATATATGATCTTTTAATATTGATTTGATAATAATATCTTAGTATTATCGTTGTTTCGGGTGTTAACTTACTTGTTTTCTTTAATATGTTTTGTTACGTAAGACATGTTTGTAATGGATAGGTTGTATATTATTCATATCCATAATTATATCAAGTTCTTAAACATCATTTTTAAATCATCAAATGATAATTATACTTGAATGGATACGATGGAGAATGAATCTCATCGCGTTCGTGGAGACGGTAGTTCGTACGTACGCACGAGCGATAATATCATTCTTTTGAAATAATATATAAATGGTTGTTATATCATATATACAGAATCATTAACATGTTATATTTATTATTTACATGAGTTACATATCACTGTTATACCCATCCACATAATAATATATTGAATAACAATTACACCACGACGTGGAGACGGTAAGCCGTACGTACGCACGTATGGTGACATGTTATTCAAAGGGTGGATAGAATACTGAATATGGTTGTACCATATTTATAATAACATAACAGTATATATATGATACTGGAGTTATTATTTTATAATGGTAATAACAAAGGAAGAAGAAGTGGAAGAAGAAAGGAACTTGGAAAAGGGTGGTGAAATCATTACCTCTTCTTCGGGTTCTTCTTTTTGATTTGATCAAAAGGGCTCCTTAGATTGGATTTCTGATCAAACTAAGGCCTCTAGGTTTCAGTGAGGGAAGTTGGGTGAGTATTTGGGCAGATTTTTGCCGAATCAAAAGGTTTTGAAGGTGTGAAGAAATTAGAAGGAGGAGTGCCCTTTTATAAGAGGGGTGAGAGGCACCTTTGGAAAAACTAGAAATATTAGTTTCTAATAAATTCATATTCGGTTTATAATGGCTCAAAAGTTGATTATTTAAATGTTAATGTGGGGAGGGGTAGAAAAAAACTCAACCAATATAATTTAGATAGGTTTGGGTACTTATATTAACGTTATCTTTAAGTATTAACTCTAAGTTAATTAGTTTCACTTTTACAATGTCTCTTTGTATTTTTATATAATATGGTTAATAAAATTACTATATACATCCAAGAGACCCCCAAGTGGTCCATTAATGATTAACCTATAATTATATAAGTCTCTTGGCCGAACCATAGATTTTTAGGAATTTAATATCAATTAATAATATAATATGTTTTTTAAGAACTCTTTTATGTCAATTTTGACACTATTCAATAGTTGATTTTTGTGAAACTCATAACAGATTTATTACTTCAAAAAAAGTCAATTAAATAAATCCTAATATATCATATTATCCTAGAAAATTAGTTTAATTCATTAAAAGTTTCATATTATATTTATTTGGGTATTTATAATATCAATTATTTTAATTTTTCACTATTATAGTAATTAATTCATCATTATTGTGTCATAAATAAATTAAATTATTTAATGTCTAAAAATTATAAATAAAATATCATTATGTAGTAAATCTTTTTATATTTCTAATGAATATTTATAATCTAAAATCAAACATATATAACCCTATGTAAAAATTGTTTTTCTAAAAGATATATGCTTGTGTCATTTTTGTATTCATTTTAACTTAATTAAAATAAAGTGTCCCTATCACCTACAAGTGGCACCATGGGGTCCCAAAATCGACCCAAAGATTCCTATGGTCTAACATGTATCAACCAATAAGGCTAGGACACGTTTTAGGGTAATTTAGTATTATTATAATATTATTTTTTAACCCTTATTTACCGGATTTACCCTTAACCATGGTAAATAAAATATTACTGCAGTAATTATTCAAAATGTCTAAAAATAAAAGTTACCTATTTAAACAAATTGAACATCCTGATTCCAAATATGGATTTCATTTTTCTAAATTCAAAACACAGAAGTGGCAGAAATTAATTTAAAATTAATTCCCAGTGTCAAAACAAAAAGCGTGTTTTTAAGAGATAATAACTATCAAAAGATTGACACTTGTTTATGTTCAGTTTAATTGTAAAATTATGTCCAATGACCAAAATTATATTAAATGGTAAAAATATATTCTAAATATACTTTAAAACCACTCAAATTCATAATTTATCACTATTAATTATTTTG
Organism: Viscum album; assembly: GCA_963277665.1. Taxonomy (NCBI): domain Eukaryota; kingdom Viridiplantae; phylum Streptophyta; class Magnoliopsida; order Santalales; family Viscaceae; genus Viscum; species Viscum album. Next base: position 1,980,363,125 of record OY728165.1, on the reverse strand, counting down.
ATTAAAAAAGTTGTTTTTAATTAAAATTTAGTAATTTTCACTATTCATCAAAATATGATAGTTATCCGAAAAGTACCAAAATTTCACCTTAGGCTAAATTCGATACTACGAATCCAAAAATGATGTCCATTTTGAGAGATAAAATTTCTAAAATTTTAAAAGGTAGGTATTACTATTCATAACGACTAGTTTGATTGGTTATGGTGTGTTAGAACTCGAAGTTGCGTACAACACACGCTACTGTATTATTCAAAAGAAAGCGTACTGTGGAAGCTTGGGATGTTTCATTTTAAATTTTTTGATGTCCCCCATTTAGTCAAAAAGTTTAAAATATTGTATTTAAAAATCTTTCACTATTAAAAGTTGATAAAAGTGCAATACTGAAAATGAATCTATTCTTGCATTATGTCTAAGAAACTCATAATATGGATTCTAAAATTATAAGGATTATATAAAGTTTAAAATTTAGTTAATACTATTCATAACCTCTTTTGAATGGATTTTTTTTTGGTAAGTCATGGTGTGATTGAACTCGGTGTTGTGTGTAGTGCAAGTTATTGAATTATTTTGAAGAAATAACACACTATGAATTCTTGGGGTGTTACACAGATCATGCATTTTAGTAGAGTAAATGAGCCATGAAGGAAAAGTTGGATTGAACCATCCAGATTGGACATCAATTCACAATTTGATCCATATATTCTTTATCTGAATTGAGATTGAGCTCAAATGTTGAGGGAAGATTGGAGAAATTATTAGGAACAAATCATCCTACTAGAAGGCCAGCTAATTCACGCGTTTTGGAGGTCAACTATGAAGTGAAAATGGGATTAAACAATTTGGACGAATTTCTATTTAACAATTAAAAATGTTTTGTAACTCTATCCCTCCCAAACTCTATTTAATAGTTTTTTTCACTATTTGGGAGGGTTTTTAGAGGCTTTGGGAATGTGTGAACGAAAGGGTGGATCTTGGGAACCCCTCACAACTCTTGGAAGAATTAATGCCTTGTGTAAACATCACTTCCAAAAAAGGCTCTCCTCTCCCACCTCCACTTTATTTTTCTTTGTTCTTATGCTTGTAACATGAATTTTCTTCAATAAATATTCTGAATTTTTCTCTTTTCATCTTATTATTTTTATTCTTGGTATGGAATATAATAGTGGAGATGAGATTGGGTGTTCCCCTTTCAATCCATTACTTATGAAAAACGTCTCCACGATGACAACTCCACCCATGGAAGAGTGATTTCTTTCATAGTTGATCAAATCCCTAATCCATTAATTCATTTATTTTGAATCCATAAACATAATATAATTCATAAATTGTGATAAATTAATTGAGTTTTAATTTCTAAATTACTCAATTGACTTTATCTTGACCGCATGATTAGGCTTGTGTAAACCGTGTGAGTGAAACCTCAATCGCAAAATCTAATCACTTTGGGATATAATTGTATGGTTAAAGTCTCATACCTAAACACAATTAATTCTTGAATCTAGGGAGGATATTATTCCATAATTTACCAATGACCACAAGTTGCCTTTTAGATCATAATCAAATCAGGGTACTGCGATTGAAGGTCCCGAAGTTAACCTAGGGCTCATTTTCCCAAATATTTGTGGTTGTGTTAATTTCTATAGGGTTTAGAGGTTGAAAAGTTTAGGGGATCATAATTGAATGAATTATAATAATAAGGTATAATGATAAATTAATGGTGAAGGGGTTTTATTAGATCAACTACATCTTCTCATATAAGCCTTTCTAAAGATACTGTCTCTTGATTACCGCTTCTCATTTTCTTGTTTAATTTACCATTTGAAAAGACACAAAACAAACCCCCCATATTTATTTTAATTTGTTTTTAACTATTTAAATAATTACATAAATCCCATTAATATTTGTTTAATTCAGTTCCTCCTTGATAGAACGACCTAGGCCAGCCACTATGCTGCACTTAGTAAAATCACAAATAAATATTTTTGAGAGCGTGTATGACAACATCCTTTCAATCATCCTCCATAAGAACACAACCTAAACTAGCACCAGATTCATAATATAAAACCACACACCTCTTACCAGGATCAGGTAATATTAGAATAGGATATGATGTTAGGATTCATTTCATCTTGTTGAAATAAGACTGACACCTTTCAATCTATATGAATTTCACCCGTTTCCCAGTAAGAACAGTCATAGGTGACACCAAATTTGATAAATCCTTAACAAAAAACTGATAATATTTAGAAAAACCAAGGAATATACAAGTCTCAAAGATGTTACATGGTTCTTCCCAGGAAAAAAAATTCACCTTCTTAAGATCAACTGATAAGCCATGATTAGAAATCACATTCTCCGAGAACTTATCTTCTTGATATTAGTAACTTCACTTTGAAATCTTTCTATACAAACTGAGAATCCTTAGAATTCTTAAAACCAAAATCAAATGGTGCTCATGATCATGCTCTAATCTTGAATAAACCAAAATATCATCCATGAAAACTACCACAAAAGTGCCAAGATACTCATGGAATATCCAATTCAATAAATCTATAAAAAATGTAAGAGTGTTAGTCCAACCAAATTGAATCATAATATATTTTTAATGATCATACCTACTCTTGAAAGTCATATTTGGTATATCTGACTCCCGATATGATTTGATGATAACCTGACCGAAGATCAATATTTGAAAACCACCTTTTCCCATTTAACTTGTCACGACCCGTCCTCGGGGCCCATGCCATGACTACCCCAAGCCCGGCTTCCATAGGCCAGGGGCTGGCGACTAGCACCAAGGCATAAATTCCGGTAAAGGGAAGGCATTGCCTTTGTAAAGTAAACAAGCACCACAGAGTAAGCAAGCGGAAGAAGTAAACACTAAGTAAAAGCTGGTACAAGAGTAAGTGAGGAAAAGTAAGTGGGCCAGTACAAACCCAAACTAAAAGTAAAGTACAAATCGAAAAGGGAAAACAACAACTAAAAGGTAAATCCGCAACGACGAGCTGTCCACTGGGAATCCCACCTGAAGGGTGGGTACTGAAAGCCTCCACTGCTCCTCGGTCCAGCCTACCGCTCCGAGTACGTCCTGCCCAGTGGTCCACCTCCAGGTACCGTCCTGCTCCGCAAGCCTCCACCAGGATCAGCGCTGTCTGTCGTCTGCAACCAACACAACGTAGTGCGGGCATAGCCCGTGCAGGGGTGATTATAAGCTACTCAGTAGGGACCCCGAGACCCCCGAAGGTCTCCCAAAATCCACAAAGGATAAACCACAAAGGAAAGATACAATCACGAAGTATCATCCGACACTGCTTAGGTATATGCCCATACATATACCTAAGTCATCAATTCTCATTCGACTCCAACATCCGAGCCCAAGTACAACCCAGTCCACACAGGAAAGCAACGTGTTCCACACAGGAAGCAAAACGTAATCCACACAAGAAAGAACAACTCAATCCACATAGGAAAGCAAAACGTAAATCCACACAGGATAGAACAACACAGTCCACACAGGAAAGTAAAACATGATTCAGCTCACACAGGTATACTTCTTGGAAAGACGATAAAGATGATCAATGATCCATCTAAGTCGTCGGACCCAAAAAGGATCGATAGGTACTAACCCACGCAATGACCCACACAGGATCGGACCCACACATGATCTGTAGGTGCTGGCTCACACAGAACCGCTGAGCGCTGACCCACACAGGATTGGACCCACACATGATCGGTAGCACTGATCCACACAGGATCGCTGAGTGCTGTAGTCGTCGTCGTCGAATCCACTGAGGATCTATGTATAGTCGTCGTCGTCACAGTAGCAGTCGCAACCAGCACTAGGGTTCCCGCACACAGCAAGCTCATTTAGGAGGGTTCGCTCCACGAGCCGAGAGGATGATACATCAACTGACACATAGTCCAGAGTTGATGTATCCAAAAGTTCCGTATCGTCAACAGGAACTCAACGTCGCAGACGGTGCGTCGATCGGACGCCCGGTCTGAGAGTTATTGGCTTTTTCGTCCCAGGGGCCCGGTTGGTTTTTAAGGAAAAAACAACCCGACCGTACTCCACCTGCGTCCAAACCTTGGGCGGAGTAAGCCAAAAGATCCGTCTCACTAAGAGAAAATCAACATAGTTGACGGCACGTCAAACGGACGTCCGAAGCTCAAGATATGAGCGTTTCCGCTCTGAGGGCCCGGTTGGTTTCGTGTACGAACCAACTCGGCCGAACCCAAGTATTCCGAAACCTTGAGTGCGATATACCGAAATGACCTTCTCGTTCCAAGGATCGTGTCGCCGCTGACGGCGCATCGATCGGAGGTCCGTAGCCCGAGTTATGGGCAATTGAACCCAAACGGTCTGAAAATGGGGGTTTCGGGCCCGGACCGACCCGGCCCGAGACCCCCCGGTTGGCCCGAACCGGGTCGGCCCGGACCGGCGACCCGCGAGCTGGGCGCGCTGGTCGGTGCTCGGCCAAAAAGGCTGAGCCGTTTTGGCTCGCGGGGGGGGGGGGGGGGGGGGGGGGCTGCCCCCCTGGTTTTCTGTAACCGCGGCCCCTTAATTGGGGCCGCTTTGATGTCCGGCCGGGGGAATTAATTCCCCGGCTCCTCCCTATCTGACCGGCCCGACCTGGCTAGCCGGTTCCTGCCCAACAGGATCGGCGATGGCCAGTCCCCTTCCAGCTCCGACGCCGGCGGCCCGGTTCGGCCGCCGGTCACCTTGCTCCACCGCGGCCCGGAACCGGCCGCGGCCCTTGTCGTCCGGCGCGGTGCGATGGCACCGCGCCCCTCCGTCGCAGCCCCGCTCCGGCCGCGGCGTCTTTGGTTTTCTTCGACGCGGCGCGACGACGTCGCGTCTTGTTCAACTTCATGGCACGGCTCGACGGCACCATGAAGTACTTGCCGTGCGATTTGCGCGTGGTGCGACGGCACCACGTCATTCCGTCCAATCCACAAAATATCAACAAGGATAAAGAGGAGGGTCGGCCGTGTATGTGCGGTCCAGCCCCCTCTCATTAAACTATAACATTTAGTCGAAGATACACGAAGATCGACAAACTAGAATCATGAACGGAAGTAATTAAATAAAATAAAAACCCCTACCTTGGTTTCAAGAGCGGAGTTTGTTAGAAGGTTCGTCGAAGAGAAAACATTGCGGTAAAACCATCGCGGAAAGAGGCGACTTGGACGGAGGAAGTCGCATCGCAGAAACGGCGTCACTGAAGAACCATTGCGGAAAGAGACGTCGCGTCGCGGGTCGATGTCGCGGAGAACTAACGTCGATTCCATTGTCATCGAGGTGCGTCCGAAGAGGAAACATCGCGGAAGAAGAACGTCGTGGAAGAAGTTCTCCGTGTTCTTCGGTGGAGATGTTCTTCGTCGAAGAACGATGTTCTTCGTCGGAGTCCGAGGTGTTCTTCACGTTCTTCATCGAAGAAGAAGATTTTCTTCCCAAAACCTCTCAACGAAAAAACTCTAACAACAAAATAAAATAAGCTCCTTTCTTATTTTATTAACACAACAAGCCTTTTGAAAATTCAAGGGTTTGAATTTCAAAAACTTACACTTAACTCACCACATTAATTCCATAAGTTAAGTAAACTTAAGTTATCAAAATTTAATGGGAGTTGAGAGGGGTTAGAGGATATGAAGGTGTGGGGTTCATGTGGGACCCACCACCCTCATAACCTCCCAAGGGAGGTTGGGTGGTTACCCAACTTCCATCAAGAACTAGACACTTAGAATAAAAATTGTAGAATAATAATAAATTAACTTCCACAATTTTTATCATCCACACCCATGATAACCCAACTCCAGAACAGGAGTTCCTAAGCAATTACCAGCGCTGCGGTTCTATCGGTGCCCTCGGAATTCGATTCCGGGCACCGGGTCAAAAGTTAGAAATTCCCGCTAGTTCGTTCACTGAACGTACCCGAGCTAAAATTTAGATAGAAATTCCGGGCACTCCGTGCCTCGGAATCAAGTGCCGTCTGAAACCGTGTTCTTGTAAAATTCCAAAGAAAATTAAGAAAAAATTTCCCTTAAATTGTAAAGGTCTTTACATTACTCCCACCTCAGGGATTTACATCCCCGTAAAGATACATCATAACTAGGGAAACAAATGAGGGTACTGAGCACGCATTTGAGCCTCCCGCTCCCAAGTGCTCTCCTGGAGGTTCCCGTGCTGCCATCTGATGCTCACTAGAGGAATCAACCGTCCACGTAGGACCCACTCCTATCGATTCTCGATCTCCACCGGGACCTCCGCAAAAGTCACCCCATTATCAACGTCTAGCTCCCCATGGTCAATGATGTGCGTCGGGTCGTACACGTATCTCCTCAGCTGAGATACGTGGAAGACGTCGTGCACCCGGTGCAACTGAGGTGGTAGAGCCAGGCGATAAGCCACCTCTCCAATCCTGCGGAGGACCTGGAATGGTCCGATGAAGTGTGGAGACAACTTTCCGCCTCAACCAAATCTCCGTAATCCACGTCGAGGTGAGACACGCAAAAAGACATGGTCGCCATCCTCGAACTCTAGTGGCCTCCGCCTCCTGTCAGCATAAGACTTCTACCGGCTCTGTGCTGTCCTCATCCGCTCCTGGATGACCTGGACCTTCTCCGTCGTGGCCCGGACCATCTCTGGTCCCACAAGTGCTGACTCCCCAGGGTCTGTCCAGCACAAAGGAGATCTGTAAGGTCTTCCGTACAATGCCTCGTATGGTGCCATCCCGATGGTGGAGTGGTAGCTGTTGTTGTACGCGAACTCCACCAAGGGTAGGTGGTCCTCCCAGCTGCGACCAAAGTCAAGGACGCATGTGCAGAGCATGTCCTTGAGAGTCTGAATGGTCCTCTCCATATGACCATCCGTCTGAGGGTGAAAGGCTGTGCTCAGATGTAGCTGTGTCCCGAATGCCTCTTGTAGTCCCTTCCATAGCCGGGAAGTAAATCAAGAATCTCGATCGGAGACGATAGATGATGGAACTCCATGAAGCCGCACAATCTCCTGAACGTAAAGACATCCCATGCTCTCCACTGAGCCCTGCTCTCTGATGGGTAAGAAGTGAGCCGACTTGGTGAGTCGGTCGACAATCACCCAAATGGAGTCGTGACCTCTGGAAGTGCGTGGAATTCCAGTCACAAAGTCCATAGATATGCCGTCCCACTTCCACTACGGAACCTCCAAGGGCTGTACCAAGCCTGCTGGTACCTGATGATCTGCGTTCACCTGCTGGCAGGTGAGGCATCATGAAACGAACTCTGCCACAGCCTTCTTCATGCCTGGCCACCAGTGCCGTCGTCTGAGATCCTGGTACATCTTCGCCACTCCGAGATGTACCGCTAAGGGAGAAGTGTGAAACTCTCTCAGCACTTCCTCCCGTAAAGCAACTGGTACCAAGGTACTTCCTCTGAAAAGGATGTTGTGCTCTTCTCCAAAGGAGAAGCCATCAGGTGCCTGTTCTGAGGATATCTGTGCACGCCGCGTCTCACAGTCACTGTCCCCACCCTGTGACTCTTTGAATCACTGCAGTAGTGCAGGAGTGACTGTGAGAGACTGTAGGAATGCTGCTCCATCTCTATCCACGAAGGATATCTGCAAAGAGTCTAGCTGCTCTGTCACCTCCTCAAGTAGTTGAATGCCTGTTCTCCTACTGAGAGCATCAGCTACCACGTTCCCCTTCCCAGGAGTATAGAATATCTCAAAGTCATAGTCCTGGAGGAACTCGAGCCATATCCGCTGTATCATATTCATATCCTTATGAGAGAAGATGTATCTGAGACTCTGATGGTCAGAAAATACTATAAAGCGCTCACCCATCAGATAGTGTCGCCATGTCTTCAGAGCGAAGACCACTGCTGCTAACTCCAGGTCATGGGTAGCGTAGTTCTTCTCATGCGGCCTCAACTAACGTGATCCATAGGCGATCACTTCCCTCTCCTGCATCAGGACACAACCAAGTCCGGTCCCTGATGCATCGCAGTAGACTACGTACCCTACTCCCTCCTCAGGCAACCTCAAGATAGGTGCGCTGGTCAATCTCTGTCTCAGCTCTTGGAAGCTCTACTGACATCTGTCTGACCACACAAAGGGTTTCCCCTTCTTCTTAAAAGCTGAGAGTGGTGCCGGAACTCTGGAGAAGTCTGGTACGAATCTTCGGTAGTATCCATCTAGTCCCAAGAAACTCCACACCTCCGTCACGCTCCTGAGTGGCTCCCAAGCTAGCACTGCCTCGATCTTCACAGGATCCACTGCAACTCCCACCTCAGAGATGATGTGTCCCAAGAAGTGGACCTCACGTATCCAGAACTGGAACTTTGAGATATTACCATAAATCTGGTGCTCTCGGAGTGTGTCGAGTACAACCCACAAGTGGTAGGCGTGCTCCTCCTCAGTCATCGAGTATATCAAAATGTCATCGATGAAGACCACGACAAATCGATCGAGGTATGGATGGAAGATCCTATTAATGAGGGACATGAACACTGCTGGAGCATTGGTTATGCCGAAAGGCATAACCAAGAACTCATAGTGGCCATACCGACATCTGAAGGCCGTCTTCTGCACGTCCTCGTCTCAAACTCTGAGCTGATGATAGCCTGACCTGAGGTCTATCTTCGAGAACCACCGTGCTCCCTTGAGCTGATTGAAGAGGTCATCAATCCTCGGTAGCGGATACTTGTTCCTCACTGTCACCTGGTTCAGGCGACGATAGTCAACACAAAGTCGCAAGCTCCCGTCCGCCTTCTTGGCGAACAATATTGGGGAATCCCAGGGTGAAACACTGGGTCGGATGAATCCCTTTCCCTGTAAGTCCTCCAACTGTACCCGCAGCTCTCAAAGCTCGGTGGGGGCCATCCAATATGCTGGAGTCGATATCAGGGCTATCCCGGGGTACAGGTCAATATAAAAGTCTACCTCTCTACGAGGAGGTATCCCTGGAACGTCGTCAGGGAAAACGTCCGCATACTGATCCACCACTGCAGGAAAACCAGGACTCCGCACGTCAACTTATCCTAGGATGAGGCTAGCCAACTGATGAGTGATGGACTGTCCTCTCCTCTGCGGAAGTCCATCCTGTGCTGCGATGACTCCCTTCTCACCGGTGAAGGTGAACCTGCTTCCTTCGGTGCGTAAACATCGCACCTTGTGCCTAAAACAGTCAATCTGTGTATGGATCGTAGACAACCAATCCATGCCCAAGATGACGTCGTAAGGCCTCGACGATGCTACAAGAAGATCCCAGCCAAAGCTATCGCCTCCTAGAGTAAGCTCACACTTCCAACACCAGTGCGTAATCGTCGAGTCTGCTCCTGTAGGAGTCTCTAGCCGTAAGGATCGAGCCAACGGCTCTGTCGGAATCTCCGAGCTCCGAACAAGGGTAGCAGCTAGGAAAGAGTGACTCGCTCCTGTGTCTATAAGTACTGCAGCAAGGGTGGAATAGACACAGATAGTACCTCGAATCATCTCGGGCATGCCGTGGTCGTAGGCCTTTGATGCCTGGAGCTGTGTCTGTCTCTGCCCGCCAGCTCCCTGTGGTCGGGGTGGACCTCCTGGTGGTGGTGGTGGTAGAGCCTCAAAGCGTCACCCACCACCCGCTACTCTGCCAGCTCCTTTGCCTCATCCACCTGCTCCCTGCGGACCGCCACGGTTGACCCTCTACCTCTGCCTCAGTGGTCCCTCAACCGTTTGCTGCTCCTCGGCACGGCGGGTCGGGCAATCACGAGCCATGTGGCCCTGCCCGCCGCACGAGTAGCACTTTCTGCCTCTCGAAAGACTGGCTCCACGCTGTGTTCCCCGCACTGCTGAGCCAGTGTCATGAGGTCGTCTGCCTGAGGGTCTGGTCTGCCTAGACCCAAGAGACATCCGTCGACTGTCTGCTGCAGAAGACTCTGCTACGTGCCGCCCTGCGGTGGGTCTCGGTGTTGGTGTAGACTCAGTAAGAAAGCTCTCGATCAAAAGGGCTCGCTCTAGTACTCCTGTCTGAGTCGGAATGCTGAGGGAGATCAGTGATGCCCTGATCTCGTGTCTCAATCCCTGCTCAAAGGTCCGGGCCCGAAAGAATGGGTCCCGTACCATGTATGTAGAGTAGCGCGAGAGATCGGTAAATCTCGCCGAGTACTGGGCGACCGTTATGCTGCCCTGTCGCAGCTGAAGAAGCTCCTGGATGTGCACCGCATGGAGGGTGGCTGGGACGAACTCCGAGCGGAAGAGGCTCTCAAAGTCCGTCTAGAGAAGAGATGCCTCATCGTGCACCTGGAGCATCAAGCTCCACCATCTGCCTGCTGCTGCATGCAGTAGTCTCACTGCGAGGATCACCATGAGGTCTGCTGGTGTCCTCACTAACCTGGAAACTCTCACCACTGCCTCCAGCCAGTCCTCCGCTACCTGGGGGTCCGTCTCCCCCACAGAACCTGGGCGGTCGCTGGCACTGGAACTCATGCAGTGCACTGAGGTTACGTGCATCGTCAGCGGCTGGTGCTGGAAGAATCGGTGGCTCGGTAGGTAGAGCTACTGCCGGTGCCACTGCTGACAAAGGGCCCTGCACCGAGGCCTCGTCGCTCGGTGGGCTATCCTCACGCTCGACTCTCGGAACCCTAGATGGCTGCCGTCGTGGGGCCATCCTGAAAAGGAAATAGGTGCGCCACAGTCAGAACAATATACCTGGTGAGCTGATACAAAGTAATCACAAAGAAAACTTGAAACACACATGCAATCAATGTTTTCGTGCATTAAGTCGGAAATCAGAAGTCAAGGTCCTGGTGTACGGATACGTTGGCCGCCGCACCAACACTGGACTCCCTGGACTGATAACCACACCCAATACGCTAAACACTATTGCTTCACATATAAAAGATCAGAGTCCACGGTAGAACCGAACTCCTCTGATACGAATTTGTCACGACCCGTCCTCGGGGCCCGTGCCGTGACTACCCCAAGCCCACCTTCCATAGACCAGGGGCTGGCGACTAGCACCAAGGCGTAAATTCCGGTAAAGGGAAGGCATTGCATTTGTAAAGTAAACAAGCACCACAGAGTAATCAAGCGGAAGAAGTAAACACTAAGTAAAAGCTGGTACAAGAGTAAGTGCGGAAAAGTAAGTGGGCCAGTACAAACCCAAACTGAAAGTAAAGTACAACTCGAAAAGGGAAAACAACAACTGAAAGGTAAAGCTGCAACGACGAGCTATCCACTAGGAATCCCACCTGAAGGGTGGGTACAGAAAGCCTCCACTACTCCTCGGTCCAGCCTACCGCTCCGAGTACGTCCTGCCCAGTGGTCCACCTCTAGGTACCGTCCTACTCCGCAAGACTCCACCACGATCAGCGCTGTCCGTCGTCTGCAACCAACACAACGTAGTGCGGGCATAGCCCGTGCAGGGGTGAGTATAAGCTACTCAGTAGGGACCCTGAGACCCCCGAAGGTCTCCCAAAATCCACAAAGGATAAACCACAAAGGAAAGATACAATCACGAAGTATCATCCGACATTGCTTAGGTATATGCCCATACATATACCTAAGTTATCAATTCTCATTCGGCTCCAACATCCGAGCCCAAGTACAACCTAGTCCATACATGAAAGCAACGTGTTCCACATAGGAAGCAAAACGTAATCCACACAGGAAAGAACAAATCAATCCACATAGGAAAGCAAAACGTAAATCCACACAGGATAGCACTACACAGTCCACACAGGAAAGTAAAACAGGATTCAGCTCACACAGGTATACTTCTTAGAAAGATGATAAAGATGATCACTGATCCATCTAAGTCATCGAACCCACAAAGGATCGATAGGTACTAACCCCCATAATGACCCACACAGGATCGGACCCACACAGGATCTGTAGGCGCTGGCTCACACAGAACCGCTGAGCGCTTACCCACACAAGATCAGACCCACACAGGATCGGTAGCACTGATCCACACAAGATCGCTAAGTGCTGTAGTCTTCGTCGTCGAATCCACTGAGGATCTCTGTACAGTTGTCGCCATCACAGTAGCAGTCGCAGCCAGCACTAGGGTTCCCGCACACAACAAGCTCATTCGGGAAGTTCCGCTCCACGAGCCGAGAGTCTGATACATCAACTGACACATAGTTCAGAGTTGATGTATCCAAAAGTTCCGTATCGTCAACAGGAACTCAACGTCGCAGACGGCGCGTCGATCAGACGCCCGGTCTGAGAGTTATTGACCTTTTCGTCCCAGGGGCCCGGTTGGTTTTTAAGGCAAAACCAACCCGACCGTACTCCACCTACGTCCAAACCTTGGGCGGATTAAGCCAAAAGATCCGTCTCACTAAGAGAAAACCAACATAGTTGACGGCACGCCAAACAGACGTCCGAAGCTCAATATATGAGCGTTTCCGCTCCGAGGGCCCGGTTGGTTTCGTGTACGAACCAACCCGGCCGAACTCAAAGTATTCCGAAACCTTGAGTTCAATATACCGAAACGACCGTCTCGTTCCAAGGATCGTTTCGCCGCTGACGGCGTGTCGATCGGAGGTCCGTAGCCTTAGTTATGGGCAATTGAACCCAAACGGTCTGAAAACGGGGGTTTCGGGCCCGGACCGACCCGACCCGAGACCCCCCGGTTGGCCCGAACTGGGTCGGCGCGGCCCGGCACGTGGGGCCCGGCCCGGCCTGGACACGGTGCGGCCCGGCGACCCGCGTGCTGGGCATGCTGGTTGGTGCTCGGCCAAAACGGCCGAGCCGTTTTGGCTCGCGCGGGGGGGGGGGGGGGGAGGGCTGCCCCCCCTGTTTTCTGTAACCGCGACCCCTTAATTGGGGCCGCTTTGATGTCCGGCCGAGGGAATTAATTCCCCCAGCTCCTCCCTGTCCGGCCGGCCTGACCTGGCCGGCTGGTTCCTTCCCAACGGGACCGGTGATGGCCGGTCCCCTTCCAGCTCCGACGCCAGCGGCCCGGTCCGGCCGCCGGTCACCTTGCTCCGCCGCGGCCCGGAACCGACCGCAACCCTTGTCGTCCGGCGAGGTGCGATGGCACCGCTCCCCTCCGCCGCGGCCCCGCTCCGGCTGCGGCTTCTTTGGTTTTCTTCGATGCGGCACGACGACGTCATGTCTTGTTCAACTTCACGACGTGGCTCGACGGCACCACGAAGTACTTGCCGTGCGACTTGCGCATGGTGCGACGACACCACGTCATTCCGTCCAATCCACAAAGTATCAACAAGGATAAAGAGGAGGGTCGGCCGTGTTTGTGTGGTCCGACCCCCTCTCGTTAAATGATAACATTTAGTCAAAGATCCACGAAGATCGACAAACTAGAATCATGAACGGAAGTAATTAAATAAAATAAAAACCCCTACCTTGGTTTCAAGATCGGAGCTTGTTCGGAGGTTCGTCGAAGAGAAAACGTCGTGGTAAAACCGTCGCGGAAAGAGGTGACTTGGAAGGAGGAAGTCGCGTCGTAGAAACGGCGTCGCGGAAGAACCATTGCCGAAAGAGACATCGCGTCGTGGGTCGATGTCGCGGAGAACGAACATCGATTCCGTTGTCGTCAAGGTGCGTACGAAGAGGAAACGTCACGGAAGAAGAACGTCGTGGAAGAAGTTCTCCGCGTTCTTTGGAGTAGATGTTCTTCGTTGAAGAACGATGTTCTTCGTCGGAGTCCGAGGTGTTCTTCACTTTCTTCGTCGAAGAAGAAGATGTTCTTCCCAAAACCTCTCAACGACAAAACTCTAACAACAAAATAAAATAAGCACCTTTCTTATTTTATTAACACAACAAGCCTTTTGAAAATTCAAGGGTTTGAATTTCAAAAACTTACATTTAACTCACCACATTAATTCCATAAGTTAAGTAAACTTATGTTATCAACATTTAATGGGAGTTGAGAGGGGTTAGAGGATATGAAGGGGTGGGGTTCGTGTGGGCCCCACCACCCTCATAACCTCCCAAGGGAGGTTGGGTGGTTACCAAACTTCCATCAAGAACAAAAAACTTAGAATAAAAATTGTAGAATAATAATAAATTAACTTCCACAATTTTTATCATCCACACCCGTGATAACGCAACTCCGGAACAGGAGTTCCTAAGAAATTACCGGCGCTACGGTTCCATCGGTGCCCTCAGAATTCGATTCCGGGCACCGGTTCAAAAGTTATAAATTCCTGCTCATTCGTTCACTGAATGTACCTGAGCTAAACTTCGGATAGAAATTCCAGGAACTCCGGGCCTCAGAATCAAGTGCTGTCTGAAACCGCCTTCTTGTAAAATTTCAAAGAAAATTAAGAAAAAAGTTCCCTTGAATTTTATGGGTCTTTACATAACTACTTAAAAAAATCATTCACATGAGGCAAATGATACTTATTCTTAACCATTACCCAGTTCAACTTCCTATAGTCCACATACAATCAGAGTGAACCATTTAACTTTTTGGAAAAGAGTATAGTGGATTCCCAAGGTAAAACACTAGGGTGAAAAAAAACCATTTTCCACTAGGTCGTATAACTAAATCTTGATAATTTTTAGTTTCATTGGTTATATACAATAAGAAGGTATAGAAATCAGCTGCATACCTGGAATCAGTTCAATCATAAACTCTACCCACCTCTACAGATAAAGACGAGGTAAATCCTATGGGAAAACATCGGGAAAATACCTAAAAACTATGGGAAGGTATAAAACAAAAGAAACATCATTGGGATCAAATTATACAGTAAACAAAAAGCTCCTGAGATTTGGTCAAGAAGGTCTTGCATGACCAGAAATCAAATCCCACTCTCCGTGAAGCACCCATGAGATCCCATCAGTTGTAAGAAACGAGAAACATTGATGATAAGAATAAACCTAAAAATGATTAGAAACAAGACAATCCATCCCAATAATGACACCAAAAAGATCCAGATCGAGAACATGAAAATCCTATATTAACTCTGTAACAAGTACATAAGTTCCATTGTAAGTTTAAGCATATACAAAAAATATCTAGATATAAATGAGTGGGAAGAACCTATATCAAATAAATAAATATCTAATGATGATTTAATAAATATGGTACCTATAACCATTACTGAACCCATATCTACTTTCACCAAAAACTCATCTACTACATCAAGGTGCTTCACTACTGAGGCCTATGGCCAGATCCCTATAGTCTTTGAAGTATCTATTTATGAGGTAGAAGCCTTTGAATATGAGGATACTTGACCATATTTAGGCATATAAATATCCCAAAAGAAACATTGCAGATGACTATAATGTCCAAAAAATATTACACATCTTTGTAGGTGCAGGATAAGAACACCGGGTGTGTATGAGCTTTCCATACTGATAGCAAGTTAGGGGCACACTGTTAGCTATAATTGAGGTAGTAGATGAGACCTATCACTAAGAACCACCTACACCACTCCTTTGATGATATTTAAAATTCATAATTTTTCCTTGTGTGCTATTGAATCTAACACTAGGTGGAAGAAAAGGGGAAGAATATCCAACCTTTCATGCCATGTTCATCTCTACCATCATCAACCTATCTACCATCTCTTTATAGGTCAAAAGTTTCAGCATGAATACATATAGTCTGATATTTGTTCACAAACCCTACATGTAATTTTTATATTTCATCCAATCATTCTTTACTACCTTTGGAGAAAAAGAACCAGCTCAACAAATTGATTAGTGTATGCTGACACCGAATTCTCTCTCTACTAAAAAGAGAGGAAATCTAAATACTTCACCATCATTAGTGACTCTAGATAAAATTGATTAAATAATAGAGTATTGAAATCCTTATAGTCTAATAACACATGATTATCTTCTTGTACCATGGAATCCTACCATTGATTTCTAGGACCCTCATGTCTAAATGCTACACACTTTACCTTAATACTCTCAGGTGTGTCAAGAAATTCTATGATCTTATCAATCTTTTCGATCCAATCCTCCATCTCTTGAGGTTAATTCTTACCCTTAAAGGATAATTTATTCTCACATAGGAAATATCGTGACCGATCCCTTTCTCCTCTACAAATTTCCCACACCTCAACAACTACTTTCTAGACTTTCGACACATTATGGTATAACACACGAACATTCCACATGATAACCTCGACAATATTATGATATATAAGAGGATTACCTTGAGGATTATCCACTAAAACCTCCCAAAGAACCCATAAAACATGTATTAGAGGCATACTATTGTGCACCGAAATAGAAGAATCTACCAGACAATAGAATAATGTTTGTTTAAAAAAGAAAACCATAGAAGAAATCCAATATTAAGATCAAAACTAGAGACACAAATCCCAACATCCCATGGAAACTTTATTCACTTCATGGAAATAGCTAGCCAAGAACTCATCACAACCTCCCTATCAAATCTCAAAAGTCCTATATTCAATATACCAGATATCCAAAGACAAGGAATCTTGAGGAAAAACATCACTTTGATAACAAACTGTGGTAAAACCAACCATGATACCCTATCAAACTGACACTTGACCAAAATTTCCATAGAACCAAAGGGAGTTCCTAATCCCCACGGGTTAGAGACAAGCACCCGAGCATAAAGAAACAACCATAGGGAACTATTTTTCCCAACTTGAAGCAATAATATAGAATATATATAAGTAAAGTAGAGATAGAAAAAAAAAGAGATAATTATATGCCATAACTAAAAAAATACAATGGAAATGATACAACAAAAAATAGTTATAACATCCCAAATTAAAAGTCCAATAATTAAAGTACAACTAAAATATGAATCCAACTACTCCATGTGATAGCATGAGAAGCTCCCACCATCTCACCACCATTTACCTAAACACAACTAACATAAAACCTCACTGCCTCACTATGAAACCTTGAATTTCCCTACATCGAAATATGTACAAAGGTTTATGCACCACCAAGGGGGTTCACAAGGTGTGAGCTAAGATTCTTAGTAGGATCCCACCCAGGTGTTGCATAACAAGTATCTGTACAATAATCTAAACATGCTCAACTTTAAAGAAAAAAAGTAATGATAAATAGTTTATAGATTTTATATAAAAATTAATGGAAAACATTTAATTTTCCCATTTTACACATTTCTGAAATAATCTAGGTAAAAATAGTTTCAAATCATTTTATATACATCAAGGCTATCAAATAAAACCAAAACAAAACATGTATCACATATCATATCACACCATGGTAGTAAAAGTTAAATATAATAAGATAAAAGCATAAGTAACATTATGCCAAGGATCAATATAGGTCAGGATAATAGACTACTCATACCATAATCAATGACTTGTGTGCACCGAAATCTTTAGAACCCAATCTTAAGAACAGAGAAACACCCAATGAGTGAATTCCCCAATAGTGTCAATATAAATTCCCTAGAATAATGGGGCTAGGTAATATAGAAACACCCCATGAGTGAACACCCCAATAATACATAGATGATGGACCTAAGATAAACCTTCCACATAAGTACCCAAGGCCTTCCATGTGCTCTATATTCTAAAAAAATTCATCAAAACCATGCTTTAAAAACCATTTTATAAATCTATTTCATAATGATTTGAAAATACGTTTTTTTCCAAAACAAGGGGAAAACTAGATTTTATCAAAAAACCATTTTCACACAAACACAAACTGATCAATAAGTCATGAAATTTCATTTATAAAATAATTTATAAAATAGGGACAATGCAGTTTATCCAATATAGGCTAGAGATAGAACCACTTACCACAAACTTGGGTCCCACATGCCCGCAATGGGATATACAAACAAGGAATAATGTAAAGACAAAAATGGAGGCCCTATAATCAATCCCCATGTCTCAGAATCAACTATTCCACACCCCTCTAGAGGAAGATATCATTATGATATCTGAAATAGGTTGTTCATCATAGTGGTTGAGGAATTTAAAAAGGACCCAAGATTTAATTTTAATTTCATCCCTTAGTAGTAATTTTTTCTCAAGGTTTCAGTGCACCTAGTTCCTCCAGATATGTACTGCATCGCTCTACAGTTTTACTGGTTTATTTTACTTTGGTTTGATTCTTCTACTACTTGTTCTTCATTGGTTGTCCCTTCAGGAGAGACCTACCCTTTTGGTTTTTGTCTTGTTCGATTGCAAATACAAGACATTTTCTATCTTGACATGATGCTTCAAATTTTTCTAGCTGGTCTGTTCTGCAGATGGTTACAGTCTTCCATGGTCAACCTTCCCTTCATATTTCTGCACTAGAAGAGGCAGAAATGCATCCCCCTTTAGTGATGGTGTTGTAGGTGTGAGGCCTCTTGTTTTAGATTTAATTTATTTGGTTTCTCTGTAATTATCTACAAGTTTAAGTGCATTACACCTCGTGGTCTCTGATTTTTAACTTTTGGTTTTAATAAATTTATTCGGACATGAATTGGGTGACCAATTAATGTCAATTTATTTAAAAAAAGATAAAACAACATGGAAGATCAAGAGATCTATAAACTCAATGTAATGGAACTGCCATGATCAAATGAAATGAATAATTATAAAGGATTACTCACCTAGAAAAACACATCACAACTGAAACAATGATCTACCACCAAACGAAATGATTCAGAAGAAGTAGAGGTCCCCAAAATCTCCTAGGAGAGATCTTAGGCCAAGAGGGAATACAGTCATGGTTGAATGAAAAAAAATTCACTCTTATGAAACCCTAAAACCAAAACCCGTGACATTTATACTACATTAAGTCCCTTTTCACATCATGTAAACCAAAAAACTTGAGTATGCTGAAAGACTTGTTTCCCTTTTATTAAAAAAATGATTTTAATATCACACGAAATGTAATGTATATTCATAGCATGCAAAATTTTCATGCCCTGCACCGATTCATGGATTCTACCAGATGACCAATACACGATGTGTAAAAAAATTACCTAGTGTGTATTTACCCTATAGATAATAAAATTCCATTTTCTATTGAAAAACCCAAACCAACTCTAGCATTATCCAAAATTGGGGAGAACCTTGAAAATACTTTAACGTAATTATACTCAGGCTCCATTAATTCAAAGAAACATATATTCATGAACTTTAGGTCATTTTTCCTAGAAAATTATCTTCATCTTTAGGAGTCCCAAAACACACCCGAATAAAAAGGGAAATTACAAGAGAGAAGAGGAATACCTAAAATTGGGTAATGAAATGTTACACTGATTATAGGAATACAAGGGGAGATGCAATTCCTCCTATTGGAAAATCTAGTTATAAAGTGAGCCTTAGATTTTCAAGGGGCCCTAGACCAAACCTGAATATATATATCTATATGTAATCAAGAATACTTTGGAATAATCTAAAGTGAGTCTTTTTAAAATGATAATTACAATAATGATTACATCATTTATAGGTATTGTTTTATTTGATATAGGGGAATCAAAATCATTTATATATACTCATATCGTGGATTTTTTAAGCATCCCATTTGAGCATGTGCATTTTTTAAAGGAATAATAAACTTCCCTTGGGAAGAAGAAGGGGAATGGTTTCTAGTGTCCTTTCCCTCTCTCCATATATAAAGTGGAAATGGAATGATTATTACTCACTCTTAACATGAATCTATTTGACATCATTCTTGGAAAGGATTTCATGGTCTCCTTAAAGGTTCATATTGATTTTTTATTATTATAAGGTATCCTTCATTAATCTGTATGAGAGTTCTCATCTATTTAAAGGTAAATGGGATCCTAGATCTAGTTCAGTTAGGCATCCTATTCCTAAAATTGGTAGGTTATCATGATAGATATAATCCATCTTAATGGATCCAAATAGATCAAATTAATGGGGTGAGATTCTTCCCATGGTTAGAGAATTTCCCAAGGTATTCCTTAATGACTTCTTAGGATTACCTCTTGAAAGGTAAGTTTAATTCTCTATCAACCTATTCTTAGGGGAAAAACCAATATTCTTTCCATCACATATCATGGAATTAGTGGAATTCAAGGATCTAAAATCCTAAGTAAATGATCTTGAATAAAAATATTTTATTCACCCTAGTGTTTCTCCATGGGTCACTCTAGTTATCTTTACTAAGAAGGTAGAGGAAACCATATGATTATGTATTAATTAGAGGAATTTTAATATATTTAACATTAATAAAAAAAATACTATATACCTTTTATTCATGATTTTTTTGAATAATTGAAGGGGGAGATTGGTTTTGAAAAGTTGAATTTTGGTCAGGCTATCATTAACTTAGTATGAAGGAGTCTGATATACTTAAGAAAAACTTCAGGAATAGGCATAGTCACTTTGAGTATCGAGTGATGTTTTTTGGTTTGAAAATTACTTCCAAAATATTCATATCATTTATAAATTATATATTACATCAATACCATAACTCTTTTATCATGGTATTTATGGATAACATATTGGCATATTCTAAACTTTAAGGGGAGCATGATAATCATACCAAGAACTCTTTATGGTCATTTCCTATGTAACAATTTATCAAATTGAAACTTTTAAATAAGATAGATCAATTTATTAGAACATGTGGTGTTAGAAAAGGGCATTTTAGTTGATCCGGAGAAGGTGAAATCTATTTTTTATAAGGAAGATCTAAATAATTTCTTCAAAATACAAAGCTTTGTGGGTCTAGTATTTACTACTATAATATATCACGTTTTTAAATTATAATTTTTGGTTCATGATATTTTTAAAATGGAATGAATGTTATTACATTAAAATTTAAAGAATATTTTGAGAATGTTGAAATTCATAAACGATAAATGATTTTTTGTTTAAATTTTTATTGGGTGGTTGAAAATAATAACGATTATATTATTATTTTCATCGAAGGGAAAAATATGAGAACACAAATTTTTTATAATATATATATATATATATTATGTTTTAATAATTATTATTAATTCAATAATGACAATAATCTAGTAACTGAGTGGTTTAGGATCTTTTTTAGCATCCACAAGGTTTGGGGACCAGTCCTCGATTGACACAATTACTATAGCAGTAATGTAGCAGTGTACTGTAAAAATAATGTGTAGTCAAATAACTATTAATACATGGAATTTCATATCATTTTATGGAATTTGGGACACATGGTACTTTGGTAAATTCATACAGGGTCTTTTTTTCCACCAATAGTAGGTAAAAGTAGGCACATGGAAGGACTATAATACAACCCGATGCATTAGGAAAACAGTACAAACCTAGTGACATGTAGGTATTTTGAGGTGGGAAACATTGAAAGAGGGATATGGGTGATGACACATATCAACCATCCATCTGTACTCTAATGTGGGATGGATGGATGTCCTAATAGGTTACTCTTAGTATAGAGAGACTAGTATGATGATACAAAACAATTGGTTAGTGGTGCAGTGGGGTGATGTGAAGACATCATTGGGTGGGTGGCTCAAAAGAGTGATAAGTGTGATGAAACCTATCATATGAAATTATTCCCATAAAACATTTTTGGGATAGAGGGGTTCTATATCATGGTGCATAAAACTAACACGGTGTAGTGACTTTGGTGGTGGGAAACACAACACTCATGATTAGCACCATAAGTATAATGAATCTGGTAGGGTTAATAACTGGTGGAACTACATGTTTCAGGATTATCATGTAAGGGTAAGGCATGTATTAAACTTTAATCCAACTAAGTTATAATTCTTCTATACTTATAGTCCTTCAATCCATGTATTGTAATAAAATTGGTCCAGTGGGTTATTGTCATTCCTTGTTGGGAGGGATGAGACTTGACTCACTAGGGTGCTTAAATGTGTGGGTGTTTAGTTACATATAATCCCATTCACCTATAATAAATAATTTATTAATTCAAAAATAATAATAATAATATGATATTAATATTATTATTGTTTAAAATTTAATTGGTTGTGCTAAAGATAAAAAAAAGGATATTAAGGGGGATGGGAAGTGTGATGTGCAAGAGGATATGGGGGAAAAAGGGGGAGCTATAGGTGTCACACACAGGGGGATAAGGAAAAATAAAAAAAGTAAAATTAATTAAAAAAATAAAATATATAGAAAATGTGAAAAATGGTGGGGGAGGGGGTGAGCAGTGTATAGGAAGGGATCATGCATGCAAGAAGGGGGAAATTTTTACCATCTATCTCAATTCTTCAAATCTTCTATTACCCATATCTCCTTCAATATTTATTATAATGAAACAAAATCAGTGGATTTGGATTAATCACATTAATTAGAAGGTAATAACTAAGTTTTTTTTGGTATATGTTAAATTATTTTATCTAGATTTAATTAAATTTTGTTTTTAATGTTTTGGTTATCATAGATTGAGTATTTTATGATTAAGGCTTCAATTGAAATCACTTATTAGTGGGGTAATAAAACCTAGGTTGAAAGTTCATTAAATCTAGGTGGGAGAATCCATGCACAACTCATTAAATCCAAAACCTTTATTTCATGACTACTTTTAAATCATCCTTTCATATTCTTAAAAGGATTTAGTATATATCTATTTACCTAAATTATGTGAATTGGATTCTTGTTTAGTTTCTATGGTATGTAAAGAGGGGTTCATCATATTCCTATGTTCAAAACCTATTTTCCTATAAATTGTGTATTATTCAAGTGTGTGTTAAAATTCATTTGAGGCAACTTAAAAAGGTTTTTAGTTATTATTAGTTTTAAAAAATAATAACCTTTTTATTTGGGAACAAATATATAAGAACTAAGAATGATTTTGGTTTTTTATTTTTTTATGATGTGTTTTAATAATTGTTTGAGTTATATTTTTGAGATTTTTTGATATTTAAATTTTATTGTTGTTGGTTGGAATTTATAAAAGGATGTGGTGTTTTCAATGGATCTTTAAAGTGTTGTTTCTTGGTTTAGTTTCTAAATAATAGAATTATGATTTGGTTTTCCTAAATACTTTCTCAATGTTCTGGTTAAAACTTTATAGAAGAGTTATAATTGAGCCATATTGTTTTATATAATGATATGTTTGCATGTATTGAAATGTGAATTTAATTTCTTTTGAATATTGAGTAAGGTATGACTTAGAGAGGATGTGAGATACGATTATATTTGGGTATTTATAAAGTGGGGTTTTGAAAATACTTCTTTCACTGTAGGATTCATCTTATCAAAAAATGTTTTAAATTGTGAATTTTCTTAAATGATGGATTATTTTTCTTATAATAAAATGGATTTAAATGATGGTCTCATGTGACTTGTTTTAAATTAAACGAAAAGATATTTTTTTTAAACTATCATGAATAGATTTTCTTTTAAAGTTTATTCATGGGGCGTGGAGAGGATATCTATTAGGTTTTTATGCTCATGTATCTATAATATTTCAAGTTTAGTTTAGGTTATTCTTGGGAATATTATTTGGACTTGGGATTTTTGATTTGAGTTTGGTAGTAGTGATAAGAAAAGGGGTGTTTTTATTGAAACATGGACACTAAAAATTTATTGATTATTTATAATGGGTTAATTATAATGGATTACTATAAAAAATAGTCAATTATAGTGGGAATCCATCATAATTGACCCATAGTGGAAAATGGAATCACAACTAATATTTTTTGTGATGGATTTTCTTTTATATCTCAAAGTAGAACAACATTATTATTTGGTATTAAATTTTATATCTATTATAAAATAAGTTGTTGTGAAGGAAAACCATATCAATAATAAATAGCCTTTGGATATGGATATCAAATTCCATAAAAAAAAGAAAAAAATTAATATAAAATTAATTAAAAAAACCAAAATATATAAAAATTTTCACATATGAATTAATTACCATTTTAAATTTAATATGTTCATTAAAAAATATTCATAATATGTTTATCAACAAAATATCATGGATCAATATGGAGGATAAGGATCAACTAAATAATCACGAAGAGGTAAATCCATCCCTAAACTAAGCATAAGTCATCGTATATAATAAATCATTTACTCATGCTACCGCTACAGTCATCAATATTGATCCCACTACTACTGCTCCCCCTGATCTATACAAATGATTTGAATAATATCATATTGATATCACAACCTCTCTTTATAATTTTTAGATGAAGATGATCTGCATGATCTCCCTAGAGTTAGATAATGACCTCATAATAGTATCATAATAACTATAAGGTATCAATTGTGAACCAATACCAACCACTCGACCTTTTTTGACACTATACTGAGTCACCCGTATCCAATTTTCCTCATCAAAACCCTACTCAAAGGTTTTCTGGCCCTTAGTATTAGCCCTAGTCTCATGTGTGTGAGAATGAAAAATCTCACATTCCTTCTTCAAATGAAATTATATATTTAAACAAAAAAATTAATTTAAGTGAATTTTTAAAATAAAAAAATACTAACCACAATCTGACAATATCAATCTCTAGTAATATCTCCAGTGATAAGATCAATGTACATACTCTTATAAACATTAGATTCTGTAAAATTGGTATGTTCAAATGCCTATATAAAAATAATATAAAAGTTTTACATTTAATATATATAAAAATCACTAAAGAAAATTAATTACCATATATTGTTGATGAATACTAAACGTATGTCTCCCAGCTATGTGTGTTACCCTCTTTGTCCCCCAGTTATGTCGAACTAATGATAATATCCTCTAAAACCCTATCTTATCTATTAGAAGAAAAATCCATACCAAACATGGGCTAAGATATAAAAAGGTCGATGACTATAACAAGTTTGATAAAGAACTATGACTCCAACTATTTCCATAGATCTCTTTATTATTTTTTGTAAAAATTAATGGCAAAACTCATGCCTACAAATGCTTCATGCTTCCCAGATGGAGAATATCAGGCTTTCATTGATAAGATACCATAAACACAACAAATAATTAATAATAGTAAGTTAATAATTAAATAAATTTAAAAATAAATATTATTCATTTATGTTCCATAAATTGGTCAAACAAGTGATGTTAAAAATCAATAAAAATATAATCCTATGTCTCCCAGAGTATGAAAAAATATTTCTATAGAATCACTCTTGCCTATCCAACAACTATATGTGAAAAATATATAAAAATAATAGATAATAAAATATTTAATATATAAATTAATTAATGAAAATCAATTAAAATACATAACTGAATATACCTCTACAATCATGGATCAAAATCAAGAGGTGTATTTTTCTAGGGAATAGGGCTTGGAATTATCGATATATCTATACCATGACCCATCTAAGTCAACTATGTAGTGGAGAAAACTTTTAGATCAGATGAATGGTCATCGAGATGATTACTAGGAAGTTCAACATCTGTGTGGGCATAAAAAATATCATCGATATCTTCTCTATCCATTTAAAACATGAAAATAACGTTACCTACAAATAATTTAAAATAGATAAGATATATCATTTATGAATATAACTAGCATGAAATTTCATCATTCTTCATCTTCATCCTCATATTCATATTCATCAGTGTCAATATATTTGTTTTCCTCCTAATCGTCATCAATTTATATATGATTTTTAGTTTCATTATCACTTGATATTTCAAATTCATTGGTTACATCACTAAAATTATAAACACTATTAACCCGTAACTATGGGGTTTCATCATTTATATCTTTATCTACTCAAGTAAAAGATATAATTGGTGATGTATCTTAATTTTTATTTTATTTTTATGCATATCAATAGAACCACTTTCATTTTCTATTAACTGATTTTCATGAGATTTAATTTATATTACACTCCATTATTTAATTAAATATCTTGAATTATCATAATAATTATCATAATAAATTTTATGTGATTGATGAACCATAATAAATGGTTTTTCTACTATAAGAATGATTTTATATTTAATATCAATGATTCCATGCTGGGGATGAATTAACAACCCTCTATCAGTATCAATCCAATAAAATTTAAAAATCGTTACATAATTATGTCCTATAAAACATAACTCAATTATTTCATCTAGTATTCTATAAAATTTAACTTCACTATATTTATAATGAGACACTTTCAATAAAACAAAATTGTCCATTGTTTTTTTATTCATCATATGTGCATGTATGATATCAAAATCCATTAACCACATTTTAATTTTAAGATTTAACCAAGTTAGAGAGTGGGTTACTCAGTACATATAATCGATTATAATTCTTATCAATATATTGTGATACCTATAAAAAAATAATTAACAATATAAAAAATAAAAAATTGATTTCATATGTTCAACCATAAAAAATTTACTTTATTAGTATTTTAAAACAATAGGAAAAATTATGTTGTTGGTGTTCTTCAAGAGCATCCAACATAATTTGTGTGAACTGTTTCTTGATACAACCATCATATAATCTATAAATGAATTAATATTAATTTACTTTTAAAATAAATATAAGGAACATTTGATAGTATCACCTTTTGTATAAATCATTTCATTTATTCATAATTTAGTAGAATATATGTATGAGATTTTTATTGTACATCACCTGAAATCCATCATTCATGAACTCTATGAAAACCAAGTTCAGGTTGATTTAATACTGATAATTGATGGTCCATGTAATCATTAACATTTACCTTATTACAATCCATTCAATTATGTTTTGAATGATATTCATATTGAAAATAATAAAATAATAAAATTGAAATTTCCAATTACAAATACACTTATACAATTGACCCTTCAACTAATTCTTTATTATGTACCTTTTACTTCAATTTCTACATGCATCTCTCATACAGGTACATCTATCGAATCTATACTTGACCTCTACATTTTGCTTCATGTTTAAAATTTAATATTAAATGTTCCATTAAATAAAATAAAGTTAGTGATTTTTATTATAATTTACATAAAATTAAAACAATATATTATTTCATCCAACCCAATGCATCATATTCTACTGACAGTGCACAAATATCTCAAAAAAACATTATATTTCTGTCAGAACATCCTAAATAAAATAATTCAACAACCCAATAAGGCCAATCAATAGTAATATTTCCATTATTACATGACAATCACGACTTTTTAATTCAGTATTCTGACAATTTATGACACATAAATCCAAATTGGGGATATAACCATTTGATAAACTCAAATATGTAATCCAATGATATAATAATAAATTATTTTTTTAGAAAATTCATTATTCACTTCTGGTTTCATTAAATCTTGTGATCTTTCATTTTAAAATAACTCAAATTTTGGATACCAGAATTTTTTTAGCAAGATCTAATCATGCCTTTACATTATCTTTAATCTTACCAGGTGTATCTAAAACTATATAAATTATTTCATCATAAAAATTCTTATCAATCTACATGATATCTAACATGTGAAAAACCAATAAATTAGAACAATATGGAAGGTCCCAAAAAATAATCCACTTTATTCAATTTTGAACTTTCCTAAAGTCATATATTTTTATTGGTTTATAGTTAGTCTAAAGGAAATAGGAGGTAATGAAGAGACAATAGATTTTATATCAGTACCTAAGACCACTGTTGTAAATTCATCTCTTTCAATTGTATCTTTTCTATTTTTTTTGTTTCTTTGGAAAATATAATCTTCAGGAATAAATAAGAAATGACAATAAAAAAAGGTTTTCTTCCATTGAAAAGAATAAACACTTTTCTTTCACTCATACAAAGACATCAATGATTTTGGACTATGTTTACTCCAACTAGATAACATTACATACGCTATAAAGTCACCGATTTTCCACATTAATGTACCTTTCATTATAAAATTATGTTTTCAACTACATCATATATAGTTACAATATTACTCTATAATAAATTTAACTCATAAATAAGTGGTTTCAAATAAATATCAATATTGTTTTCAGATGTCTTGGATTTAGTAATGTCAAAAAGACATATGGTTCCTTTTTCAACATCCAATGAGGTAAGTTGTATGGAATTATATAGATATTCTAACATGAATATTGACCACCATAAGAACAAAATAGACATAAACCATCTATAGAAATACCCAATCACATGTTATGAGGTTCTGAAGAAAAATACATATGCACCTATTCAAATTTTTTCCCTAAATAACCATCACAAGGACAATTTAAGCCTTTACTGATAGAAATATTGGATTTATTTCATTTCATCAATGATGTTGTGTTTTGAGACATAAATAAAAATTTTAATCTAGTTGTAAGAGGGAAATACCTCAACTGTTTAACAGGAACAAATTTTGTCTTTCCTCATTTTACCTATTTATACCTCAATTTTCCACAATGTAAGAAAATTAACTAGTGACTCATATTCACTATAATATAAGATGAAATCAGTTGAACATGCATGGATCTTCTGATAACCATGACCCAAATTATGAACCAACTTCATTATTTTATAGAAATTTGTAGGCAATGTATTTACCTAAGGTAATAATGTTTTATTTAAAGAAAATATTTAATCAAAACAACTATTTGACCTTCATTTATCTACTTTAATAGACATAAATTTTGTAAAAAATTTAAATTTTCTTATCTTAAAATCAGGATATAAGGTCACCTAAATAGATTTCAGAAACTCATAAAATTAAGATGGTTCCAAATTAGGATTTCAATTATCATTCTAAGTTTTTGTTTGTTGAAAAGATAGGTCAAAAACCTCTTGTACTAAAGTTTGAAACTATGATGGATCTAGAACCAAATTATTTGTATCTTCTTCTAAATTTCATTCACCACCTTAATACTAAAAACATAATATTTCTAAAAACTAAAATGAAATAGATGAAACCCAACATTGTAAAAAATTTAAAATCTCCCAAGGTCACATTTCTTATATAGACACTTAATTTCCCCTTTTGAAATAAATTCTGAATTTAATGATGCAAATGATAAAAAGTTTCCACACCCTCAATATATACAAATATTTATACCCAAACCATTTGGATTTCTATAATGATTTATCCAATCATGATCTCATAATAAAAAATATTTTCTAGTTTCTTTTCCCATGATTTTATATAAAAATAATAGTAATTACTAATATTAATTATTAATAATCTAATAAAAAAAGTGACAATCTGAGAAAAAAATAGAAAATCATAATATTTCCAATTACTAGTAATTAGTATAAAATACTTATAATTATTACCAATTACTCATAATTATTGTAATTATTACTAAATATTAATAATTAATGGTAGTTATTACTAATTATTACCAATAATTAGTAATTATTACTAAATATTGGTAATTATCATAATTATTGCTAATTATTTCTTAGCAGGTGTAATTATTGCTAATTATTGGTAATTATTCCCAATTGACAGTAATTGTTCCAAACTACTGGTAATTATTCTTAACTAAAGGTAATTATTTCTAATCATTAGTAATTATTGATAATTATTTGTATTTTATTAGTAAATATTGGTAAATATTAGTAATTATCACTAATTACTAGTAATTATTTCTAATCATTAGTAATTATCATTAATTACAAGTAATTTTTTCTAATCATTACTAATTATTATAAATTGTTAGCAGTTATTGTTAATTATTAGTAACTATTACTAATTATTAATAATTATTGGTGATTATTGATAATTATTTTTAATTATTCATATTTATTTCGACATATTAGTAATTATTCCTACTAATTAGTAACTATTCCTAATTATTGGTGATTATTCATAATTATTGGTTATTAGTACTAATTACTGGTGATTATTCCTAATTATAGGTGACTATTGCTAATTAGTGGCAATTATTACCCATGATTGATAATTATTGTTATTTATTGATAATTATTAATAAATACTAGCAATCATTGCTAATTACTGGAAATTATTGCTCATTATTATAAAATATTGATATTTAAAATTAATCATTGTTGATTATTGATAATGTTTTGTAATTTTTAGTATATATTTACAATTATTGGTAATTATTAGCAATTAATACTAATTATTACAAATTATTGATAATTATTAGTAATAATTGGTAATAATTGGTAAATTCTGGTAATTATTAGTAATTATTCTTAATTATTGGTGATTATTCAAAATTAGTAGTAATTATTACTAATTACAGCTAATTATTCCCAACTAAATGTAATTATTGTTAATTACTAGCAATTATTGTTAATTAATAGTAATTATTGTTAATTATTGGTAATTATTCTTAGTTACTAACAATTATTCCCAATTACAGGTAATTATTCATAATTATTTTCAATTATTCCTAAATAAATGTAATTATCACTAATTAGTAGAAATTATTTCTAATTAGTAGTCATTGTTGCTAATTATTTTTTAATTATTGTTAATTATTGATAACTATTTATATTTATTTCTAATTATTGGTAATTACTAGTAATTATTTCTATTTATTGGTAGTTAATAGTAATTATTACTAATTATTGGTAATTATTAATTATTATTACTAATTAATGGTAATTATTAGAAATTACTGGTAATTATTAGTAATAATTAAGAATTATTAGTAATTATTTCTAGTTATTAGTAATTGTTTCTAATTATTAGTAATTATTGTTAATTATTTGTAATTATTGCTAATTATTAGTAATTATTGGTAATTATTAGTAATTATAATGGATTATTGATAATTATTGATAATTATTAGTAACTATCATTAATTATTAGTAATTATTGGTAATTATTGGTAATTATTACCAATTATTCATGATTAGTGGAAATTATTCCAAATTATTGGTAATTATTACTAATTATTTTCAATTAATGATAATTACTAATAATTATTTCAAGTTATTTGTAATTATTTTTTATTATTAGTAATTACTGGTAATTTTTGATAATTATTTGTAATTATTTTTGATTATTGGTAATTATTTGTAATTATTACTAATTATTACTAAATATTGATAATTATTTGTAATTATTCCTAATTATTAGAAATTACTCATAATTATTGGTAATGTATTCCCAACTATTGGTAATTAATACTAATTACTGGTAATTATTACTAATTTGGTAATCACTGATAATTACTAGTAATTACTGGTAATTAATGGCAATTATTGCTAATTAATTATAATTATTAGTAATCATTACTAATTAGTGGAAATTGTTAATAATTATTACTAATTACTGATAATTATTACTAATTACCAGTAATTATTACTAATTATTGATATTTTTTACTATTTATTCCTAATATAAAACAAGGTAAATAAATTAAAAATTATTTTTTAAAATAAATACCTTAAAACAAATGCTTATATTGTAATAGAGATGCTATTGTGCTTATAAAAATCTTCGTGCAAAAATTTAACTATATGCAATAGAAAAGTTTGAGTGAAATATAAAGGATTTGACAAGTTGATGGAGGGGGTGTTGCTTAGGTCCTTATATAGGTTATACTTTTTACGACAAAGTATTTGCGATGAATTTTCCATTGAAAATACCACCCACCATAAAAAGTAATGGCGATAAACAAAAAGTCATTTGTGATGAATATAAAGATCCGTCACAAATTCCACCCACCATATTTATTTAATTTTACTATGTTGATAACTTATTTGTGATAGAGAACGCTTCCCTCCATAATAAATTTTCTCAAGAATAAGACTACTTGTGATGGAATGAGGTCTTCTGTGGAAAATAGTCTTTACCTGCCAAATGTCACGCATTGTTGGCAAGAGTATTTGCGATGGAATGAGCTTTTCCTCCACAAATTGTAATGTCCCATGTTTTGGATGGGTTGAAATTTTCAAAGGAATTTGAGTTTTCATTTGGTGGATGGGAAAAATTCTAATTTGAGCTTCAGAATATAATTTTGAGAGTTGAGACACTTAAAAATTTTGTTTATAGATGAGGTTTAAGGCTTAAGAGGTGTCTCGTGAGTTTGGATGAGTTT
Organism: Viscum album; assembly: GCA_963277665.1. Taxonomy (NCBI): domain Eukaryota; kingdom Viridiplantae; phylum Streptophyta; class Magnoliopsida; order Santalales; family Viscaceae; genus Viscum; species Viscum album. The sequence goes on along the minus strand of OY728165.1, from coordinate 1,980,331,299 downwards.
CGGGAGTGCCAGGATTCGAAAACCCAATTTTGGGAGAAACAGCCCTAGGTGTACGATTGGCACATGGTTAGGACAAATAGTGTAGGTCAACTATGCAACCCTTTTTGTTAAGGGGCATAATTTTCTAAAACTGTGCGGCCCTTTAGGTGAAAATGTGTGGCCCAATCCAGGTGCTAGGAGGGTGTCACACAGTTTTTCAAACCATGCACCTGTGGTCGCACGACTATGTGAGAGGTCCACAATAAATTTCAGAGGTGGCCGCATAATCTGTAGATGATTTGTTAAACAGTGAACCTAGACATATGATGGGACTATCCCTTTGGATAGTAGCACTGCATGGTTGGTGAATGGTTAGCCAAACCATGCGGCCAAATCATGTAGCTCATTAACATGGGAAAAATGAAAATTTCCCCCTTTACCCTTAAATGTGTTTCATCCCATTTTCCTCCCTCTTTTGACCAGGAGGTCCCTTGCATGAACCTTCCTCCCCATCTTCTCCCTTTTATTGGATCACACTTGTTTGATCTCTAAATTGAACATCATCAGGTGTGTTGAAAGTGTACCGGTTAGCCTATGACTCATCTTGCCTCTTTTATTAGTTTCACTTCTTTCTTCTGATGCAATCATCATGCAAGCTAGAATCCCCTATTTTTAGGGCATTCATATATTCTTCCTTTTTCTCTCATTTAGGCTCGAATCAAATCCCATAATTGAATGAGTGAATATCCCTAAGCATAAAGTAGCTAGTCTCATTCTCTTCCCTTAAATTATAGCATGTTTATATAATATTGTCATTGTGTCGCATGCTGGGATTTCTACGTGTTTCTCTAAAAAAATGTAAAATTCATTTTATTAAATTCTTAGACCACAACAATGATGTCTTTTTCCCCTTACATGGTTGGAGGCTGGACACCTCAACCTGAATAACCTCTTAGGGTGTGTTTTTTTACATGTTACTTTCTATCTTCATTGTCCTGTGATTACACCACCCTTGGGGTGTGTTCTTTAAATGCCTTAACACTCATACAAATTCCTAGATGAGTTAAGTGGTTTGGATAAACCTCATAGTCCTTAATAGCTTACTTTATTTTTGTCATTGTAAAACACTCAATCTTATTAATTGAATTGAATTGGAATCCATTTAATTGGATATATCCTGATGAATTATATTATGGATAATTGAATAATTAAATTGATAACAGTATGGATTGTATCCCTTTCCCCTATTTTATAATTAAACCACCTTTGAGGTGCGCTGTTTTACCTAATGAATAAGGGATGATTATTTAGATATGACTAAATTTTGTTATGGAATGGTCACTTCCCATGTCATTTTTTTATTTATACATGGATTGTTCTAATTTTATAGTTTTAATTGATAATGGAATATATAATCTCATATCCAATTTTAAAATAATAAATCTAATGTATTAATTAAGGTCTACTATTCTTAGAGCGATGCTGGGTTCCTCTTTACAGAATTCCAAGGATAAGGGCTCATAGGGCAAGTGGGATTATCTTATTTTGAATTATTACAAAGGGACCTCAGTTAGGATTGTGGATATGAAATTTTAAAACCTCTTGGTTGAGGATGTTGGACATGATGATTCACATCACTTGGGTTGCTGGGCATGATGTTCCACACCCCCTCGATTAGGAGATTGGGTATAACCCATCTCATTATTATTCATGATACTCAGTATGATGTCCTATATTAATTATAAAACTCGATATGACATCCTATATTACTTATGATACTCAACACGATTCCCTACATTATCCATGATACTTAAGAATGACATCCCTTATTACTCTATGAGACTCTTATGATTATATCTGGGCGCCTGAGTTATGCCTCAGGTCTAGGGGAGTACCACGTATCTATATATATGGCTATATATGTTACTATATATATAACACATATACATACATACAAACCTATATATATATACGTATACATGATGGAACTTCATCATAGACATTTCAGCCAAAGCCGAAGAAGGCATAGTCAACCAGGTGTCCTTGAGAAACCTAAGCCCAACTTATTTATATTTATTGGTTATTGCACTGAATTTATTTTGATATACCCACACACTAATTTATTTTATATACAGAGACTAGATTATGAATTAGAATCCATTGGTGGAAGCCTACTAAGTATATCTCACACCCTGTTTGGGTCACCATTTGGTAGCAGAATAGATATCATCTGGTTGCAGGTTTAGGACCTTGGTTTTTGTTGTGTGCTGATTATCTTGTACAAGGGATCTTAAGAGAACGGGATTGAGCTAGTGCTCAGGATGCTCATGGGGATAGACTTTGAGGAATCATTTTTTATTTATTTTTATTGTGTTGTATATTGTTATACCTACTATATGTCTGTTTCTTGTACATTATTGCATATTAATACATGGATATTTATTTATTTATTATTTATTGTCAATTATCATTTATCTTACTCTGATTATTATAATTATTATTTATTATTACTTCCACTATATTTATTATTTATCCAGAGGCTATAATCTCCCCATTGTACCACCTTATACTCTCACTACTAGTCGGAAACCTCTGATGTATGGGGAGGTGCGCTTGAGGCCATGTAACCCATCAACTTGAGGCACCGTTTTAGTTGATCTTGGGTTGGGATGTTTCAAAGTTGTATCAGAGCTTCTTTTCTTTTGGTCTTAATGTTTTGGAGATTATGAATGTGTGTCCACTTGGTAGATAACTTGTTTTTGGGTCTGCCCAACTCATGCATGAGGGAAAGGCCAAGTTTCTAGGGATGTGAATGGTGTTTATGTTGTTTCTATTATAGTTGATTATTATTTCACCTCAAGTGATTTTTTTACTTCCATTAGTTATTAATTTACTGATTTATGAGATTAAAGATTGGACCGACACAATAAGAAAGTATTTTGAAATGCATCATTAGAGGCACATAGAGATTCACATGTCATACATATGCCATGCCATATAGATTTCATTGCATATTTCTTGATGCATGATGATTTGTGTACCATGCTTGTGTGATTTATCAATATTATTCTTTGTTTAACATGAATTAGTGACTATTTATCATGCTTTCTTATATACTACATTTGGGTGATTTTTTCCATGGTTATTTCAATATTTACTAGAATTATTGCTATGATAGAATTCCTTGATATACTTATGATAAATATTATTAGTTATTAAAGTGTCCGTATCAACCTAAATGGTGTTTCCCATATTTATTGATAGTTCCACCTTAATCGAACAATTATAATGGACCATTGGTTTCATGGGTTGAAACATTTATAGTTTTGATTAAATGAGTGCTAAAAATAATTTATAAAGTGCATGGGCCTCTATAAATTGGAAAGGGTAAGACATATAATTAAACCATTTTATATGAACATGTTATATTCTGAGACTGAAGATAAAAACTTGGTTGAAATTACATGAATGCCAATTATAACTTATAAAGGCAAGTACCTTTATAACTTGGGAATGGTAATTCATCTAATTGAACCAGGATGTATATATATATATATATATCTATGCGTGTGTGTGTGAGTGTGTGTAAATTATTAATTTCAATTTGAACAGAACATGGTTTACTTTATGAAGGGTTGTAACTCTATTATTTGGGCATGATGATCCATATAACTAAACCCATAAACACACAACTCACTATAGGGAAAATAAAATTTTTTCAGCAGTTTTGAAAACCACCACTAAATATTCCACATAAAATTATTTTATAGTTGTTTTTAAAACCGCTGGTAAATGTATTTTTAAATTTTTTATTTAATTTTAGGGAAATTTTTTGAAAAACTACCACTAAATCATATTTTATTATTATTTTAATTTATCTTTATCGGCGGTATTGAGAAACAACCCTGAAATAGCAGTGGTTTTTAAAGAACCACCACTGAATTAATGGAAAAAATATTAAATATTACATATTTAATTATGATTTATTATTAATAATTATCATTTATTATTAAGAATCATTTGTTTTTTATTATTTAAAATTCTAATTAATTAGAATGTGTTAATTATTAATTATTTATAATTATTAGTTAGTAATTATTTAAAACTTAAATTAATTCATGGATAAGTTTAAAATCAAGTTTCTGCATCAAATAAAGATAAATTTTGATGAGAGTGTCCATTTTAACTCTTCATTCAGTAAAATTAAAGCTTATGAGATTAACTACAATGAAATTAGATAATAATTTGGTAATAAGTAGTATAATAAAAATTATTTTAGTTTCAAGAGAAGTTGAAAATCGAACTTGAACTTCAAAAGACCACAACTTTTGATCTGGGCGTCTGTTTGAGATCTACAAAATATCAAATCAAATTCTATGAAGAAATTTATTCCATGTTAACAAGGGGTAACCCTAATCATTTTTTTCATGGTAAAAAAGGCCAAAAAGGCCTCCAAAATTGAGTTTTTTGTTCAGACACCATGCTTTTTGAACATTCGATGATATTTCAGTTTCATTAAAGAGTCTCTTTATATTCTTGATGGGATGTATATAATTTTATTTCATGTATTTGCATTCCTGTTTATTTTTTGATGTTTCAATTATTGTGGTTTTCCTTCTTTTGGTGAGTATTTATTATATATATATATTTGTATGTATTTCTATATATCTATGTATATTTATTTATAATATATATATTTATCAATATTTATTTAGAATTATATATAAATGTATCTATTCATGGATATTTATATGTATTTATGAACATTTATCTATTTTTACATACATTTGAAAATATTTATATGTATTTATGTTTATATATTTTTATATCTTATATGGGTATATATATAGATATTTATGTTTACTTATGTTTATATATATATATACATATATATATATATTAATATATAATTATATACATGTCTGTGTTGATATAAATTTATGTGACATAAATGTCTATATATATATATTTATGTAAATTTTGTTATATGTATATATATTTATAGATATTTATGTCCATTTATTATTTATTAATTATTAATTACTACTTATTATTTATTATTTATTATATGTTCATTTCATATATATTATATATTATATATTATTTAATATTTAATATTTAATATTCAATATTTAATATTTTTTTAATATTTTTTAATATTTATTATAAATTTTTACATAATATTTATAATCTATTATTAATTCATTATTTATTATTTATTTATCAGTTATTAATTATTTATTAATAATTATTCATTAATGATTACTTATTATTTATTCATTTACTATTTATTTAATATTATTTATCTATTTATTTCTTATTTATTATATATTAATTTATTATTTATTATTAAATTATTATTAAATTATATTTTAATATTTATTTAATATTTATTATAAATTACTATTAATTTAGTATTTAATATTAACTTATTATTAGTAATTTATTTATAATTGAAGTATTAATTATTAACTAATTATTAATTATTAATAATTTATTATTTATTATTTATTTATTACTTATTTATTAAATATTATTAATTAATTTATTACTTATTTATCATATGTTAATTTATTATTCTTTATTAATTTATTATTTATTCATTATTTATTTATTACTTATTTATTATCTATTATTTATTTGTTAATAATTAATAATTAATAATTTATTTATTTATTACTTAATAATTATCAATGATTATTTATTATTTTTTAATGTATTATATATATATATATATATATATATATTAATCATTCGTTTGTTATTTATTAATCAGTTTTTTGTCAATTATTAATTATTAATTATTTAGTATGTATTAATTTATTATTTATTATTTGTTTTTTATTATTTATTATTTTTATTTTATTTTATTATTTATATAAATATATGTAAATATATTAAATTTTGTTTACTCATCACATGAAGATATTGTTGGAGTGGTAAAGTCTTTGTCGAATAATCAAGAGGTAAGGAGTTGAACTCTCACCCAACACACATATATATGCTGAATTTTTGCATGGCAGATGCATGCATGCATAACATGTGCATATATAAGTAAGAATAAATAAATAATAAACAAATAATAATTATATATTAAATAAATAAACATTAAATAAAAATTAAATAATAATTATATATTAAATAAATAAAAATTAAATAAAAATTAAATAAAAATTTAATAATAACTATTTAAGTAAAAAAAAAATAAAAAAATAAAAATAAAAATAAAAAAATAAACTGAAGATAAATTATTCTTCCCATTTTTAAAAAATCGCCATTACACCGTTTCACAGCGGTTTTAGAAAACTTCTACTAAACAAAAAAAACTCACAACAAGAAGCTTATTTTGGTGTAGTGACTTGACCAAAGTAGGTCAGTTGGGTAATGTTTCTTAAGTGATAGATTGGACGCGACCCAAGTAGGTCGGTCTTGATATGATATACTTTTGTGATAAACCCATTAAGGGTGTTTTCAAATATTGAATGAAATTGTGGGATCCTTGTAGGTTGCCTTATCCTTGTTATGCCATGGTACTTAACCCCATGGAGGTATGTTTATGATATATGTGATGGTTATTTAAGTGTGCACAACCACTTATATGGTGTTATATATAAATGTATAGTGACACCTTACTTAACCGATCCCCTTTTTCTTGAAAAAAGAATGTTCCACTACTTTTAAGTTTTATTATTATGAGGCGTTTATTAATTAAAATTCCAACTACAACCTAAAGAGTGTTTTCCACTGTAGATTGTGATTGAAATTTTCTTTAACAAATCCAAATATGAGAATCTTTATGGATAAAAAAAATAGAAAAATGAATTTATAATATTTATTACCTAAATTATGATAGAAATTTGGGCAAATAAATAATTTCTAAAAGAAAGTTTGATATAACTTGCCTATGTTGCCTTTTGGAATTAGATAAATAAAGTACCAAGTACAGTTGTCTTTCATGAATGAAAATTGATGTTCCTTAAAATGATTCTTTTAAATATCTAAATTTTAAATGTGAATTAGTTTAATGTCTCAATTGAAACCTTAATGTAGTGTTTTTAGTTTCAAACCTTTGGTGAAGGTTAATTCTAAAGTTGCCTTGATAGTTTTCTTAGAACGGGAACATGAGTGTTACTTGTGGGATTCTTCTTCTATCTCTTGAACCTAAATGATAGGTTGGTAAGCCTAGTGTTCTTTTTGTCATGCCCCTTATAGGGTCGGTACTTTATGTTTCAGGAAGGGGATTTCTTGAGGTAGATAGTTCCCTCTGAAATAAGAGCATTTTTAAATGTTAGGAGAAAGTTCAAATGTGAGGTTCCATTTGGGTTCCGGTTGTCCTGAGTAGGACTCTTAGTTAATGAAAGGACACCCTCAGTTAGATGGGTGGTTTTCTAGTAGGTTGGACCTCAAATGGGGGTATTAACTTATATAGACACCTTATGAGTGTCAGCTTCATATCCTTTGTCATTAACATCATGATCCATGTAGGTATATGACCTTCCTTCTTGTTTTAGGTATCTCTTTTAGAGATAGTGTTTTTGAGAACATTAGATGCTATGTAATAGAAGACCTTCAATGAGGTATAGATCTCATGTGAGAAACCTTAGGGATAGGTGGGAGACCCAGAGGCCCTTACTTTTGAATCAAAACCTTGTAGGTTAGCATTCATTTTGATTAAGGGAAACCTATATAAGGGGTTGGCCTGAGGTTTACATTTTCCTTAAGTGGTGAGCTTGGTTTTACTCTCTTTTTGAAACCGAATCACGATAGGTTCTCATGTTTTTTTATATAGGCATAATAATTCCCTTGGTTTTCAAGTAATCACCATAAGTGATTGATATTGAAACTAACTTATATGGTCAAGAATTTTTGGGTACCTATCCCAGATAACCAATGGTTTCACTATTGACACTTTATTTTTTGAAACGAAACTGTGAGGTAGGTGACCATTCGATAAATCATAGAAAAGGTGTAACAAACCCAACCCTAGTAGCCTAGAGCCATTTTATACTTTATTACACTGAAATATATACAAGGAATCAAATCTTAGAGGACCAATTGATTTAGTATTTTTGGAGAACCAGATACATACATGATACCCATTTTATATTGGGAATACAAATTAAAACATAATACATAAAAAAAAGAATTGTATCCTTGAAAACTCATTCAAAGACCTCTTCTTCATATACTGGTAAAGGAAATAAAATCAGGTCTATCTCAAATTCTCAGTAAGGGATATGTATAGTTGAAGCTATCATGAATCAAAGAATAATCAATATGGCATGGTAAATATTTGAACACACTTTCTACTTAATAAATAACTTGGATATCATAATTAGATAAGGAATAATCAATATGGAGAGATACATAACTAAACACACATGTCATTTAAATAACTTGACTGCAATAATAGACAAGACATAATTAATATGACAAGGTATATAACTAAACACACATGTCATTTAATCAATAATTTGAGAATAAAATTCATCCAAAGATAATATCATTTTGAAAATAACATGGATAATGACAATAACTAAATTTTCAATAAAGGTAATGATTAATTATTGTATTATATGACCATATGCATCATAATACCTATACTTTCAAGACCTTTCACAGGATAGTTTAAAACTACAGGTAGAAACCCGTTTAATTTGGTCAACTTATTTGTCTCATGTGACCTACCAATGCATCAAGGGGGTATATTATACTAGACCGACCCATCACTGTAGGTCTAAATCATTCCTCATATATTGAATAATTTATTTAATTCATGAATCAATATGCCTTATCAATAAATATACGTATTGAGAAAATGATATATATTTATTAATATTTATTTAGTTAATAAAATAACTTTCAAAGTAAACACCATTTTTAAAAATGGTATATAGTTTTGGAAATAATCATATCCATCAGGAAATAATATGAACATTTAATATAAATTTAATGTCCAATGAAAAATTGACAACCCATAGGGCATCTTGAATTCCTATGTGGCTACACAAATTTAGTAACTTATTAAAACTTAGACAACCTAACTAAAAATATAGTATCAAGAAATTCTAAGTTTCGAACCCACTAGGATAGATCATATGTTCTAAATTAATTAAAGAAATAAAAAATGAAATTGTTTGATTGTTTGGGGAAAAGGAAATACAACAATGATGATTGGTTTTGAATATCAAGATATAAGGCGTGCCAAGTTCAATGATTTTTGGGTTTTTGTTATAGGGATTAAATTGATATGGGTTTATTTTGATTTGGTGTTGAAATTGGGTTAGTAGGGATCATTGGTCTGGGTACCCTGCACTAATTCTGTGATTACACCATTGGAATGGTCATCTACTAAATTAAATCTCAAAACCAGGAAACCCAAAACCCTAATTATAAACAATCGACCTATATTTCATAATGGTAATATGAAAAAAGGCAATTAATTAATTCAATAAAATAAAAACCCTCAAATCACAAGCAACGATCACACAATTTCAAAAAATGGAGATTGGAATTGAATAAACAATGTTCGCAACAATCCAAAACATGAATAATTAATAAAAACAACCCCTAAGCAACACTCCCCTTATAATCACATCACCCAACACAAAAGAAACTACTTGCTCATGCTAGGCATTATGAGAAGGAGTAGAATGGGAACCCAAAGAAAAATGGTGGCGAAGAATAACAATGAACCTGGGCTCTGTGATGTCACTGCATGTGTGTAGTGCTCCATATACATCACTCCAACTCCCTCTAGTCTTAGACTCCCTCAAATAATTAGCCTAGGGGTGTATTGATAGGAAATCCTGCCAACATCCTCAGTTACAACGTCTTTATTTTTTAATACATCGACACTTACATGATGTTTAAAGGAGCTTCATATTTTATAATAATTCGATCCTCAGTCATCTCGAATCTTAGTGTAATCTTCTCCAAAATCTTGTCTCAAAAATTCTCACAGTGTGTAATGGATTCATGACTTGTCCTGTTCAGAAAATAATTTTGAAAAAATAATGACATGTAACTTTTTTACATGACGTGAAAATTTCCTTCTTTATTTTTATAGCTCCAATTCTTTCTCAAAAATATGGTGTCACATCACTTCACTTCTCTTGCAGCATAAAGTGTATTTTAGGTCCAAAATTCATCCCATTTCATTCATTTTTCGTAAATCTATTATTTCCTTCCATAAAACATAAAAAAAGTAAAATTTTCCAAAAATTGGAAATATTATTCAACTAAATACATAAATTAATATATTAAAACACTCTAAAATTAATTCATGAAATACAATTATCAAAAATTATTACAATAAAGTTATTGTTTCAATAGAAAGTTAATAATCTCAAAAGAAAGTGAGACTGTACAATAAATTTTTACCACTTGTTAATTTTCATGTAAAATCCCCTTGAATGAAATGATTCAATGTGAAACTTAAAATACTATGAAGTATGAATTAATCATGACATTACATGTCAAAGGGTAATTATATACACCACATAAAAGTGAATTGGTGCATAATATCAAATAAATCTCAATGGAATATAAATTGATATGAAATCCCTTACCCCACGCTTTAATTTAGTTGAACATTATTTAACCTCCTATATAATGGTTAAAATCCTGATATTAATTTAAAACATAACCATAATAATATTTATAATATCATATATTATATTCTTATAACATTTTACCACCCTTTTGTTAATAATATTTCTTTATTTTCATTATTTCGGGTGTTAATATCCTTGTTTTCTCATTCATGTTTTGTCATAAAAGTTATGATTTTTGTGAATATTATATAGTTTCAACATATACATAATAATAATCATGAAATAATTATCATAATTATATATAAAATATAATTTTAAAACCATTCACAATATATGGTTTTGAGAAATGAAGTACGTTACGATCATAAAGATGATAGGTCGTACGCACGCATGAGTAACATTTCCATTTTACAATGATCATTATAGAAAGATGGTAAGTAATATTTTATATTTAAATAATGATAATAATATAATAAATAAATTTATTTTCTTCAATATACTTATCTATATCATCCATGTGGTGTGGTGATGAAAAGAGAGTCACATCGCTTCATAAAGGCGGTAACCCACACATACACGAACGCTGTTATAATTTTTTATAAGATATTAAATGATATATTATCTTTCCATAATGATAAATATGTCATGAATATCATAAATATGAAATTTATATCATATATATTCACTAAATATATCTTTATCACCTTCCATGTTACGTGTTAGTGAAAGATAAATCACATCGCTTCACCAGGCGATAGTCTACCGTACACATGAGTGACCTCATCATATCACATAAGGAATGGAAAGTAAAAAATTATATATGATATAATGAATAAAAAGGTATAATTATGTTATAAATATCATATATATACTTTATATACATCATTATAACTAACCATGGAAGGTGGTAGTGGAAAACATGACATCGGTTCATGAGGCGGTAGTATGTTGTACACACAAATGATGATTTCACAACCCATTTGATGAAAGTAGAGATGGATGTAGGCCATTAAATTAACATAAAAAATATCATTATATGTAATATACTATATTTATTATATCATTAGGGTTCAATAATAATTTATGGAAGTGGATAAAGAAATAAAATAAAGATGCTCATTGAAGAACATTATCTCTTCTTTGGGTAACCTCCTTAGTTTTTCACCAAAAGAATTCCTAGTTTGTATTTATGACCCAAATAAGGATTATGGGATGATATGAGAGAATTTGGGAAGTATTTGGGTCATATTTTGTCTAACTAAAAGGGTGTGATGGTGTGAAGAATAGAGGAGAGAGAGTATGCTTTTATAGGTGAGGTGAGTGACACACTTTTAATTTTTGGAAAGAAAAAGGTGTAACCATGATTTTCACACGCCAAAAAAGTTTAAAATGGAGTATTATAAATAATTAAACATTAAAAAGTCTAAATATTTCCATATAACAATTTTTAAATAAGTTTTGAGGTCAATTTAACCCTTATTTTTTAGTTTAACAGCCAATAAATCTATTTTTTACTTTAACCACAACAATTAATTTTTACCATTTTTACTATTCATTATTTTAAAAAACTAATTTTATCTTATTAGATAATATAAATTATTCTGATTAAAAATATGGAATCAATTTTTTTTAAATTCAATTAATTTAAGTTTCAAAATGTAAATTAAAATTAATCCTGTAGAGTTGAAGAGAAAAAAGGTTTTTAAAGAGAAAATGTTCAAAAGTTTACAAAGTTTTTTAAAAAAAATTATATATGAAAATGATTAAAATAACCTAAATTGGATTAATATATATATATATATAAATTAAATAATTTTACTTTAAAACAAATTAAAAATTAATTTAACATTTTAAATTATTTAAATAAAAAGACAGTTTTCAATTAAAATTCAATATTTTTCATTATTCATCAAAAAATGAAACTTTTTAGAAAAATCCCTAAAAATTAACCTAAGATAATTTTGGAATTATAATTTCAATAATTAATTTTATATTTTAAAATAAATTTTCTAAAATTGGTAAAAAATATTTTTAAATCTTGTGCGTAAAGCACGACTAAACTGTTTTTAGAAAAAAATACACTTTTATAAAACATTTCTTTTTCTTCAAAATGATTATTATTGTCATTTATAATCAATAGATAAAAAATGTATGTGAGTAAAATTTATATTTTTCATAATTTATTTAGTCTTATTAATAACCTCTAATTTAATGTAGAGGTCAAAATTTTCATGTTTAAATAATATTTTAATAGAGTATCATGTTTTGTTTAAACCCAGTGTTACGTTCATTAAAAGTTATCGACAAAATTAAATTTATTCTAAAAGAAATATATTACAAATTCTTGGAGTATTAAATTATCCAATCTTAAAAAAAAATTCATCTTCTACATTTCATGGATATTACCTTCTAAATAGATTAGGGTTGTTCTTCTTCATAATATCCTCTAGTTCCCACATTACATCCTCTATTTTGTGATTTCTCCGAAGCACCTTTACCAGTTGAGTTGTCTAATTTTTGAAAAATTGATCACTAGTATCAAGAACATGGATGGGTTATTTGTAGTAAGATAGAAAAGGTTTCAATTATATTTCATTATGGGTGAGAACATGCATTGGGTTTGGTATTTACTTTCTTAACAATGATATATAGAACACATCATGTACTTTTGAGATATTTGGAAGAATTTCCAAATGATAAGAAACAAATCCAATTATTTCAAGGATTCAAAGGGTTTTATGTAACTAGGGATCAGTTTCCATTTCTTACTAGATCTTATAATTCTTTTCCATAGAGATACTTTCAAGAAATCATGATCTCCCACTTTGGATTCTAAATCTTTTCTCTAATTATCAGCTTAACTCTTTTTCCTAATTTGAGCCAATTTAATGTGAGTATAAATATAATTTAACTTTTTTGTTGTCTATTTAACAAGTTATGGGCCTACACATTTTCTTTCACAAGCTTCATCCCAACAAGTTGGAGTGTAACATCTATTTCCATATAATTCTGCACACAACTCCATTTGAATACTTTAATGGAAACTATTATTATATGAAAACTATACCAAAGGTAAATACTAAACCTAAATACATTTAAAGTCATGTTATCATGACTTCAAAATGTATTAAATTATTTGAATAGTCATTTTGGAATATGCATAAGTCTTAGGATGGTAGGCAGTGCTCAAATGAAGCTTAACATCAAGTGATTTATGAAGAATATTCTAGAATTTTGATGCAAAATAAAGATCTTGATTAGAAAAAATTGAAAGAGGTGTTCCATGAAGACTTAAAACATAATTTATATATATTATTGGAAGGTTATCAAAAGGTAAATATTATATTCTAGCAATACAATATATATATTTGGTTAGGTTATTAATAATAACCCATATTGCATCATTATTTCTAGGAGTATTTAGTAGTCATGTGACAAAGACCATAGTAACATCATCCCATTTAAATAAAGGAATAAGAATATGTTGCATTAGTCCTCTAGGATTATATCTCATAACTTTAAGTTTTTGAAAAACCAAACATTTGGACATATAATTAGCAATTTCCCACGTCATGTTAGCCCACAGAAAAATGTTCCCTAAAATACCTATACATCTTTATGCTTCCAGGGTGTATAGAAAAATTTAAGCTATGATGTCATTAAAAAATTCCATTTTTATCTCAAGTACATATGGAACACATAATATATTTCTAAATTTAGATCTCCATCTTTAAAAATGAAGACTACTAACTTCCCATCATTCACAACTTTAATTATCTTCTGAAAGTTCTCATCATCATATTGGGAACTTTTTTATATTTTCTAATAAATATGATTTGAAAATTATTTTAAAATGAGTGATGCATACCCTTAAAAATCCTATATATATATTTACTAGATACATGAATATGATATCCATACCAATCCTTATTTGGTTCAGAAATCCATGATCTTTCCCACTTAATGAATCTAATACCTTATTTTCTTTCCCTGGGTGGTAGTGTATTGAGAAATCATAATTCTTAAGCAGCTCAATCCATTGCCTTTTCCTCATGTTGAGATCTTTCCATGAAAATATGTATATTAAGATCTTATAATCTATGTATATATCACATCTTTAACCATTGATATAATGTCTCCATATACCCAGATCAAAGATTACAAGTGCCAACTCAAGATCATGGGTTGGATAGTTATGTTTTTGAGTCTTGAATTACCTTAATGTATATGCAACGACTTTATTATTTTTCATCAGGACACAACCAAGTCCATTCTTTGATGCATTAATATATATCACAAACCCATCATTTCTAGATGGTAGATTCAAAATAAGACCATTGACTAATCTAATATTTAGTTCATTAAAAATTCTTCGCATTCCATTTTCGAAATAAACTTAACCCCTTTACATGTAAGATTGGTTAATGAGTTTTCCAATCAAGAAAAATTATGAATAAATCACCAACAGTAACCTTCCAAAAACAATGAAACTTTGTACCTCAGTTATGTTCATTGGTATAGGCCATTCTCTAACTACATTTTTCTTTACAGGATCAATTGAGATTCCGTCGTTAGAGATAATATATCCAAGAAAAAAAGATTATTGAATCCATAAATTGCACTTACTAAATTTCCCATATAACTATTTCATTCTAAGAGACTCAATAATTATTCACAAGTGATTATCATGGTTATCATAGCTTTTATAATATACTAAAATATCATCAATGAATACAATAAAAAAATCATCAAGATATTCCTTGAATACTTTTTTCATTAGATTCATAAAAACGAAGGGTGCATTAGTCAATCCAAATAAAATTATAATAAACTCGTAATGTACATACCTTATTCAAAAAGTTATATTTGGAATGTATTTCTTATTTAACCATAATTGATGATACCTATAATTAAGGTAAATCTTTGAAAAATATTGGTCTCCATGAATTTGATTGAATAATTCATTAATGCAAGGCATCTGATACTTTTTATTTATCATAATAGAATTGTTTTTTCTATAATCAGTGCAGGAACTTATGGATCATTTTTTTATTAACAAAGAGAATATTGGCTCCCCATGGTGAAACACTAGGGATAATAAATCCATTATAACCCAAATACTATAGTTATTTCATTAACTCCACTAATTCCACACTGGCCCTTCTATAGGGAGTATTTTATATTTCTCTTACATCATAGATTAAACTAATTGAAAACTCAACTTCACGCTCTAAGAGATGTATAGGAAATTCCTTAACAAAAACATCAATGTATTACTATATAATAGGCACATCCTCAATTTTAGGATTATATTCTATATACCTAGATTTGTTTTCTCTTTTACCCCAATTATCTCATTCAATAAATCTATTGGGGGGTATATCTAGACATTTATCAGATGATGAAGTCTCTTCTATAAAGACAAGGAATTCTACATCTTCCTCAAAAATCATAATTTACATCTTCTTGAATAATTGTTTTTTGCATAAAAATTTGAAATCCAATCCATAACAAGGATTATATCAAATTAAACTATTAGTATGATAATGAGGTCAGAAAATAAATCACATTTATGTATCAAAATGGGGACTACCCGACACATCCTTTTTGTAGTGAGACTTCCACTAGGGGTTTTTACTGAAAAATCCATTCTTAAATTAAAAGGTAAATTTATAATTTTATTATAAAAATAATTATATATAAAAGAGTTAAAGGATATAGAATCAAATAAATCATTATATAAATTTTAGAATTGGATTAAAGTACCTACCACTAAATCACTAGGTTCTTCCACCTCAGCGGTAGTGATTAAATAAGCTTGGACTTCTCCCCTTGGCCTCTTATGTGGTGGATTACCTTATTGATCATGATGTTGGTGTGAATAATGACCAATTGTTTTATAGATTAAACACTATAAATCATTGATTTTTTTCTTTCCATTTCATTCATAATCTAGATAGCCCTTATCTTTACACTTGTAACACACTCCCATGCTCTTCAATCACTTCCCATGACGTTTCTTTATATAATTTTCACACGATGGAAATTTATCCATATCACTCTTATTATTTGATTCATTCCTTTTATCTTGGGGTTTAGATGGCCTCTTATTCTATTTATTACCCTTGAATATATTAATTATAGAAAACTCTTTCTCTATTTTGATGGAACAAAAAACTATTTCATCATAAGGTGAAAAGGTTTTAGAGACCAGCACCTTTGGAGATTCGGATTAAGACCTTCAAATAAATGGTCAATATTGCACTCCATATTGTGAATGTAATCCATAGAATACCTATCTAACCTGGTAAATGTTGCCTCAAACTCAACAACTTTTTATTCTTCATTTTTATTTAAGGTAAGGAACTTTCTCTTCATTTAATTTTGTTTCTAATGAGGGAAATATTTTTCAACGAATATCTACTTAAAATATTTCCATTTGATGAGTTCTATTTCATCTTCCTACCTATTATTATGGATCAATGACCATTATTGATCAACATCGCCTTTGATAAAATACATTTCAAGTGTAACATTTTCCTTTTCAAAACATACTAACACCATAAATATCTTCTCGAAACAATTGATCAATTTCTTAATTTCCATTGGATTAGTAGTCCCACCAAATTATGGATACTTCTATCACATAAAGTGATCCAGCATAGGATAATATTTCTATGGGATAGGTTACTCTATCCAGGCAAGGTTATTTGTCATAACATGATTAAGATGTCCTATTATACTCATAATTTTCTTAGTCTCAATACCAACCAGCTCCCTCAGTACGGAAATCACAACATTGTCTATGAGTATTGATACCTTTATTCCTTATAGGTTCCATTTATTAACAATGACATATAATAGATTATCTCATAAAATTGTGAACTTTAAATCATAATGTATAATTATAAATATGACTTAACACTTAACATAAATTAAAATTTATGAATCGTTAATATCAAATTATAAACTTGGTTTCTTTGGGGATATATTTATTTTCATATCCTTCATAATGGTTTGTAATGAAAATGTGAATTTTCCAAATCATATCCCCTAATAGCGTAAAACTAGGCATGCAGTAAGTCCCATTTTCTTACACCAAGTGATGATCAGATGTTACACAATGCACCATTTTCAGAGTTATTACCCCCCAGGTACCACTGTGATAGAACATGTCCGCTTGTAGTATCCAGATAGGTATGTATTTCTAGGAAAACCCATATAATATATTTCTTACAAAAATAGTAGGATTTTTTCTATACTTATCCACAAATTCTATCATAGGTTTATCGTCCATAATCTATGTTTTCCTTAATCTAGTTCCCAAGATTTCTACTAATATCACTCTAATACTAATTATAAAACCACAACCCCAGTAGCCCATAGATGTTGTCTACTTTATTAAATTATCATAGACACACAAAATAAAATCCCAAAGGACTGATTAGTTCAATAGTTTTGGAGAACCAGATACATACTTGATACCCATGTTTCATTGGGAATAAAAATTAAAACAAAATACATAATAGAAAAAATGAACTGAATCCTTTAAAACTTAGTCAAAGATATATTCTTAATATATTGGGGAAATGAAATAAGTAAGGCTGATCTCAAATGATCAATAAGGGTTGTGTACAATAGAAGCTATCATTAATCAAGAAATAATAATCAATATGGCATGGTAAATGACTGGACACACATTCCATTTAACCAATAACTTGGATATCATAATTAGATAGGTAATAATAAATATTTCAAGGTAAATAACTTAACACAAATTCCACTAAAATAACTTTACTACATGAATAGATAAGGCATACTCAATATGGAAAGGTAAATAACTAACCAAAAATTCTAGATAATCAATAATATAAGAATGAAACACATCTGAAGATAATATCATTATGAAAATATCATAGATAATAATAATAACTAAATTATAAATGAAGGAAATTCTTAATTATTAGACTCAATGATCACAAGTATCATGATAGATCTACTGTTATAAGGACCCAACCTTAAACATTACCTAATTTAGAATTAAATGAATAATTCACATTGTGGATATTTTTAGGTTTATAGTTTTAGAGAATTAGGACATAACTATTACATATCAAATTGAATATTATAATTAGACACCACTACTCAGTATCCATTTATTTTCATATAATAAAAAAGAAACATGTCTAGTTCCATGTTTTAGACAGCATGACTTTTCCTTGATCTCATCCTTGACCCTTATTATTCTTTAATTCATGTGGAAATAATTTCAAAAACATGGGATGAGAATAAAAATCTTAGTAAAGGATATAAAATAAAGAATGAAAACATCATCCCATTAATAAATACAAAACAATGAAACCATAATTTTCAATCCTAACATACCTTATGAAATCATAAGATTTATGAATAACATACAAAAATAATAAATCATAAAGGTAACTTATGGAATACATAAAATACTTACATTGTAGATATTACAGCTACATAGGGAGTTATGTTGGAATACCCATAATATTATATTCCCTAAATCTATTTAGAGAAACATTAACATTTACCTTTGTCACGTTACCCAATGCATTGGAGAGCTATCTCATGCTCACCCGCCCTAGGTTTATCATTGAACCACCCATATACGTAAACAATTCCGAAGAACCATAACAAATTCATAACCCTTAAACAAGAATAAAGGAAATATAACATTTCCACATTGTAATCACAACATATCATTTCAAAATATAGACATAATCAATGCTTTATCAAACCATCTTCAAAACCATTTAAAACATTTAATAAAGAGATTTTTGAATCAAAGTGTCCCATACCACTTTGGAACTTTTAAATAAATTATAATTTGAAAACATTAATGTCCATATAAACAAATCCTTAAAACCATTTTTAAAACATGGACATTAATAATAAAGATTTAGAAGAATAAATATTTAAAACATTTAAAATGATATTTTAGGTAAAGATTTTTTAACAAAAATAAGAGACTCTTGAATACAAATAATAGAGAAATAACATTAAATAAGAACTTTATAATATCATGATAATAAATAGATTCATGATATAATATGCCAAAGGGCAGTATATACACCATATAAGATTGAATTGGTGCATAACAACAATGAAGTCTTAATGGAATGCAAATTGAGACGAAATCCCTTATAAAAACTGTATCCTTAGATTAAGGATAAATCAATTACATAATAATCTCTGATAAATATAAATACATTGAATATGATTAGATATTCAGTGTAAATCAATCAGATAATATTCACACATATTTTTGTAAAAACAACACCAATGACTTGGATGTTTAACTCAATAAATGGAAATTGAGTTAAAATTACTCTTATCAAGTTCATATTGATGACTTTAGAATTTATATATGGATTGATAATGTGTATGAGAAGTATATACACACAAATGGTAGTTTAAATTACTATATAAGTAAATAAATAGTGATTTTACAAATAATCTGGGAGTAAAATAATCAATGAAGTATGCGTAAATCCCAATGAGTGGAAATTGAAATTTAAAATTCCCTTACCGATTTGGTAACTTAAGAAACATACACCCCATGAAAGAAGGATCATACAATGAAGATGTAAATACCCATAAATTAAATTATATTACACCAATAATACAATCATGGGTAGCACATAAACCAGTAAAATTGAAAATAGTGGCTAATATAGCATGAATCTCATGGTAATAAAAAGTGAGTTTAAAAACCCTTACCACCTTGTAATCAATTGAGTTGTATAAAAAAGTTAATAACAACCAAATGAATCATATAATACCATGAATATAAAAATAATAATGATAATATATATCAAATGGTAGTACACAATACAACAAATTCAAAAAATAAGTGGTGAACAATGGAAATCTCACAGAATTAAAAGTGAAATAAGAAACCCCTTAGCTCGTGTCCGACTTGACTCGTTTGTTCCTTGTTCTTCCTGAATAATAAAATTAAGTTAATTTATACTTGATTAATATAATTTTTCAATTTTATTATTCCTTTTATATAACTTATTACCATGTTATCAACATTATGTTAGCATTTAAGTTAATAATGGTTGTTTTGTTGATATTTGGTACTTGAGTAAAAAATGAACACCTTATAATTACATGTTGTCCATGTGGTCAAGAGTCCCTTATCTCCAGAATGATATTCATGATTTATATATAATATATATAATATATATCCTTTATATATATTTATTTATAATATTACATAACATTTATAGGTAAGAAATGAAATGCGCCATTCATGGAGATGGTAAGCCGTACGTACGCATAAACGCTACTTTCATTTCTATTTCATATTTAATGGAATGAAAAAAAATAATACATAAATATTTTATAATTACAGTATAATATAAAATATAATTTCATTAACTCTATCCTTTATATGTCCCACGTATGGCATGAAAGAGTCATATCACTTTGAGGGGGCGTAGTCCGCACTTCCTCAAATGAAATTATTGCGTTTACCCATAATGGAAACCATAAAGGTATGATATAAATAAAAAAATACAGAAGAATAAAGAAACAATAAACATAATATATATCATATATAAATATAGTTCCATAATAATGTCCACCATAAGAGGTGGTAGGAGAAGATTGAACAATCATCGTTTCGTGAGGCATTAGTTTGTCGTTAATAGAAACAACATGTTCTTTACCAATTAGATGGTGATGTGTGTAAGTGTAGTTCGAATAATTCTTAGAAAAACAACCTAGTATATTGAGGATACTGGTGTTGTTATAAAATAAATTAATAAAAAGAGTTTAGGGGGTTGGATAAAGAAAACAAAATAAAAGAACTTAAGATAAGACGTTACCTTTAAATCAGGTAACTCCCTTTGGTTTGAACCAAAAGGGTTCCTTGATGTTACTTCTACCTAAGTTAAGGATTATAGGTGGAATATATGGATCTTTAGAGATTATTTGGGTAGGGTTTGGATGATTTAATGGGATTTAGAGGTGTGAGTAATGGGTTAGAAGTGGTGTCCTTTTATAAGGGGGTGGATGGGCTCTTTAGGAAAGTGTGAAAATATTATTTCATTATATAATGATTTTCGGTTTCTAAAGATAAAAAACTCATTAAAGTTGAATATAAGATGAATCATGGTCTAAATAAAATCATAAAATAAGAATTGGATAGGTTTTGGTTATTTTTTTAATCTTTATAATCTTATCTATTTAAATCATTTATTAATGAGGTAAACACTGCATCATTATTGCATCATAAATAATTTTATTTATTTGATGTCTAAAAATTATAAAACAAAGAACATGATGTAGAAAATATTTTTTTATTTCCAAATAATATTTATAGTAAAAAATATAACTTATAGAACCCTATGTCAAAATTAATTTACTAAAATATATTTGTTTATGTCATTTTGCCTTTACTTTAAGTTAATTAAAATAGTGCCATTATCATTCTTAAGTGGCTCCATGGGGTCCCAAAATAGACCCAAGGATTCAAATGGTTGTACATGACTCATAAAATAAAGTTAGTACAAGTTTTAAGGTAATTTTTTATTATTATGATATTCTTTTTACCTTAAATTACCCTTTTTACCTTTAACCGTGGTAAATAAAAGTAAAAAGTTACGATTCACCAAAAATTATATTCATATTATTGAACCAATTTTTACTTAATTATAACAACAATGTATGTCAGATTTTTTAAATTTAATTCATATAAGTGGTAAATTTCATTTAAATGGAAAAGTCAGATTTTTAACTACTACTTAGTGGTTTCACTATTCATCAAAAATTGATGTTTATCAGAAAAATACCAAAAATTAAGCCTAAGATATATTTGATATTCCGAATTCAAAAATTATTTATATTTTTAAAAATTAAAAAAATAGATGTTTCATTAATTAATTTTAAATTAATTCCCATTTTCAAAACAAAAAGTGTGTTTTTAAGAAATAATAACTATCAAAAGATTGACACTTGTTTATGCCCAATTTCAAAGTGAAATTTCTTCTAATGACAAACATTGGATTAAATGGTAAAAATATAATCTAATTAAACTTTAAAAAAAATTAAAAAGTTAATCTAACCATATAAATAAATTATATTAAAAGGAAAATTTGAATTAAAATACAGTATTTTTCACTATTCATTAAAAATTGAATTTTATCAGAAAAATACCAAAAATTTACCCAAATTAAATTTTGATGCCCTAATTATAAATAAAAATTTCATTTTGTCAAATAGAACATAAAAAAGTGACCAAAACAAGATTTAAAGAGGGTTCTCCATCAAAAGGCGGTAAATCAACCTTTTAAAGAATATTAGAGTATTTATGCTTAAAATCAGATTCTTTCTTATTTTTAGCCTCTAAAATTTATTGGATAAAAGTAAAAATATTTAACAAACATGTATAATAAATTTTTAGTTAGTTATATTCATTCCAACCATTACAACGGCTAGGCGTTAACTACCATTTTAAAAAATAATATTAATATATTATTTTTCAGTACAACTCGACATTGTGTGCAACGTAAGAGTTCAAAGAAAATGGTTGTTGTGTATCAGGTATGACATTGAACATAGCATCCCATTTAAAGTAAAATTAATAATTAATTTAAAAATATGAATAAATATGAAAATTTTATATTCTTCATTTACTTGGGATGTTACATCCCTCTCCCCTTTTGGGAATTGCATCCTCACAATTTCAAAATTGGGCTCGGAAACGTCATAGAAATTTCCACATCATAAAAAAAGTCAATAAATATATAACTTTAAAATAAAGAAAGAGAAGTACAATGGTCACCCAAGACAAAAGATACTAGGATTCCATGAAAATATGGATATGGAGGAGAAAAAAAACCATCAAGTTCTGATGGAGAGTGATAGAAAACATGATTAGGAGAAAGTTAACCACCAGAAAATCACAAACATGTGATGGGTTAAACGATCTTTGATTCCCCAGTAGGACAAGTTTATAAAAAACATTTTTTTTTTAAGTTAATTTTCATAAATTTGAGGAATTTATTTATGATCTTAATTAAAACAATAAGGAAACATACTTACTTGTCATGTTGACTTTCATCATTTTCTAAATTCCTACCAAAAACTCATTTTTTCTTCAGACGATGAGTATTCAAGATGACTTGTTCACATTGAAAGTGACATAATCAACTTCTAAAGAATCACATAATTCAAAAAAGATGAACTATATTTTTCCGTTGTCTTTAGACTTTAGCCAAAACCCAAATGGTTAGTAGAAGATTAGATAATCCCCAAAAAGGATAATCTTTTACAAAAAGAAAAACTACTCTTAATCTCTAAATTTTTTCATACAATACCCAAAGTTCAATAAAGACCATTTAATAAAAAACTGTGCATAAAATTCTTCAAGGTAATCAAAACTAAGATCGAAACCCAAATCTCAAAAGGATTTAATCACATAGTCTACCTAGATAAATCTTAACATTTATCTCCAAATAACATCAGCTACTCTTAAAGTCTCATATTGAAAAGTAATTAACCTAATCACATATTCTCCATGATAGGTTAATCACTTCCATAGATAACCCAAAATCAAATTATTATGGATTCATAAAATCCTATAACTAAAAATAATTAGTCATTCTAACTAGGGAATTCACATTGTCTAGTAGTAAGTGATAAATCCCAATCACACTTTGGTTGTGGGTTCGATTCCCACATCTTTGCCCGATGCGATGGGTTGTCACGTGGTCTGCGTGTTTTCCTTTTTCAAAAACTATATAATTTTATAAAATTTCCAAAAAATAGAAAAATTAATAAAAAATAAACATAATATATTTTAACCACAAAGGTTATCTGATAACTTTCATTTTGCATCCCAAAATGTATTAACCTGTAATTTCCTCAAATTCAAGGATCATATAAACCCAAATGGTTCTTTATAACTATATCCACAAAAGAAAAGATAATTATTCCTTGAATAAAATTTTCATATATCAAACTTTAGGGTTACACATACTATAAAAAGTCTTCTAATGTAATCCCATCATCAAAAGAGCCTTAATACTTTTAAGCATTTCACCAACCTAAAATCTACCACAATACTTGAATCCATTATATGTTGACTTCTTACTCATTCAATGTTCTTCATGATCCATTAAACATTCCTTTCAAACTTATTCTGAAATAATTATTTACTATAAAAAAATCATGGATCATATCCTAAGATTCAATAATTTTTAAACATCAGTTAAGAAATAATCCATACCTTTCATTGGTCATTGTAAGTTTCCTCATCCTAAATTGGAATTTAATTAAGTATTGGTAAACATATATTTTTATGATCTGGGTGATCTCATTACCAAACCTTCCTCATAGGACATATCTTGGTATAATGACCATGCACACCATATTTAAAACATTCAATTAATCCCTCAGAAATAACTTCTTTCCCTTTCCTTGAGTCAACCAGATGCTTCCATTTTCCATGGTAGGTTCTTGATTTATGACATTCACTTCCACATCTATAGAATCTTCTCATCCCTTTGAAATTTTTTTCTATGTTTTTATTTCCACATCCTGGACACATAGGTTTTGAATATACTTACCTTTATGATTATTACCTGAACTTCTTTTGGGATTTGTTTCTCGCATATACGATTCCTTATAAAACCCACCAAGGTTCACGTGGTCAATCATGACTCCAAATAGTTGGTTTAGAATAACCATAAGATTTCTCATTGTATCTCCCATTTCATTCAGTTGCTCATTCAGAAAACCATCACAGTTTTCTTCACATCCTCTATTACTTTGGTACCTGCTAGATCCATCCATTTACTAAAACCAAAAAGGTAAGTGTGAGTATATTAGTAAAATAATCATATAATATCTTATGAGGAGGGTAAAAACTAAGATATAATTATTCATGTTATTTTAAACAAATTCACTTTATCTAAAATAACTATGACTCTTTCTAAAATCCTAACCATTATAGTAATGTCACTTATTCTTAAATAACACCGTAACCTATAAAGTTATATAAACCGACCTTTGATACCAACCATAAGGACCCAACCTTAAACATTACATAATCCTGAATTAAATGAATAATTCACATTGGGGATCTTTTTAGGTTTAGAGTTTTAGAGAATTTGGCCATAACTATTACATGTCAACTAGAATATTACAATTAGACACTACTACTAAGTATCCATTTTTTTCATAAAATAAAAAAGAAACATGTCCAGTTCCATGTTTTAGACTGCTTGGCTTTTCCTTGATATCATCCTTGACCCTTATTCATCTTTAATTCCTGTGGAAAAAATTTCAAAAACTTTGGATGAGAATAAAAAGTTCATTAAGGGATATAAAATAAGTAATGAAAACATTATCCCATCGATAAATACAAAACAATGAAACCATAGTTTTTAATCATAACATACCTTATAAAATCATAATATTTATGAATAACACACAGAAATCATAAATCATAAAGGTAACTTATGCATACATTAAATACTTACATTGTAGCTATCACAACTACATAGGGATTTATGTTGGAATACCCATCACAGTATATTCCCTAAATCTCTTTGGAGAAACATTAACATTTACCTCCATCACGTTGCCCAATGCATTGGAGAGCTATCTCAGGCACACTCACCCTAGGTTTATCACAGAACCACCCATATACGTAAATAATTCCCATGAACCATAACATATTAATAAAACTTAAAGCAAGAATACAGGAAATATAACATTTCCACATTGTAATAACAACATATCATTTCAAGATATAGACAAAATCAATGCTTTATCAAACCATTTTCAAAACCATTTAAAACATTTAATAAAGAGATTTTTGAATAAAAGTGTCCCATACAACTTTGAAAATATTAAATAAATTATAATTTGAAAAAATTAATGTACATATAAATAAATCCTTAAAACCACTTTTAAAACGTGGACATTAATGAGATATATTTATAAGAATAAATCTTTAAAACATTTAAAACGATATTTTAGTGAAAGAGTTTTTAACAAAATGAGAGACTCTTGAATACAAATAATTGAGGAATAAAATTGAATCAGAAATTTAAAATATCATGATAATAAATGGATTCATGATATAATATTCCAAAGGGCAGTATATACATCGTATAAGAGTGAATTGGTGCATAACAACAATGAAGTCTCAATGGAATGCAAATTGAGATGAAATCCCTCATTAAAATGATATCCTTTGATTAAGGATAAATCAATTAAATAATAATGTGTGACAAATATAAATACACTAAATATGATTGGATATTTAGTGTAAATAAATTAGAGAACATTGACACATATTTTTTTTAAAAACAACACCAATGACTCGGATGTTTAACTCAATGAATGGAAATTGAGTTAAAATTACTATTATTAAGTTCATATCGATGACTTGAGAATTTATAAATGGATTAATTATGTGTATCAGATGTATATCCACACAAATGGGAGTGGAAATTACTACATAAGTAAATAAAAAGTGATTTAATGCATAATCTTGGAGTAAAATAATCAATGAATTATGCGTAAAGCCCAAAGAGTGGAAATTGAAATTTGAAATTCCCTTACCGATTTGGTAACTTACGAAACATAAACCCCATTAAAGAAGGATAATAAAATGAAGATGTAAATACCAATAAATTAAAGTATATTAAACCAATAATAAAATCATGGGAAGTACATACACCACAGAAAAGGAAATTGTGGCTAATATAGCATGAATCTCACGGGAATAAAAAGTGAGATTAAAAACCCTTACCATGTTGTAATCAATCGAGTTGTATGAAAAAAAGTTAATTAACACCAAATTAATCACATAATACCATGAATATGAAGAGAATAATGATAATATATATCAAATGTCAGTACACAGTACACCACATGCAATAAATAAGTGGTGAATAATGGAAATATCACAGAATTAAAAGTGAGATAAGAAACCTCTTACCTCATGTATGACTTGACTTGTTTGTTCTTTGTTCTTCCTGAATAATAAACTTAAGTTAATTTATACTTGATTAATAAACTTTTTTAAATTTTATCATTCATTTTATATCACTTATTACCAATTTATAAACATTATTTAATCATTTAAGTTAATAAGGGTCGTTTTTTCTATAGTTGGTACTTGTGTCAAAAATGAACACCTTATAATTACAAGTTGTCCATGTGGTCAAGATTAAATTATCTCTAGAATTATATTAATCATTTATATATCATATATATCATATATATCCAGTATATATATGTATTTATAATATTATATAACATTTAAAGGTTAGAAATGAAATGCACCATTCATGGAGATAGTAAGCCGTACGTACGCATGAACGCTACTTTCATTTCTATTTCATATTTAATGGAATAAAAACATAATTATACATAGGTATATTATAATTAAAGTATAATATAATATATACTTTCATTAACTCTATCCTTTATATGTCCCAAATATGGCATGAACGAGTCATATCACGTTGAGGGGGTGGTAGTCGCACTTCCTCAAATGAAATTATCGCATTTACCCCTGGAAACCATAAAGGTATGCAATAAATGAAAAATAAAGAAGAATAAAGAAAAAATAAAATAATATATATCATATATAAATACAGTTCCACCGTAATGGTCACCATAAGAGGTGGTAGGAGAAGATTTAACAATCATCGTTTCGTGAGGTGTTAGTTTGTCATCCACAGAAACAGTATGTTCTTTACCAATTAGATCGAGGTGTGTATAAGTTTAGTCCAAATAATTCTCATAAAAAACACCTAGTATATTGAGGATACTGGTGTTTTTATAAAATAAAGGAATAAAAAGTGTTTATGGGGTAGTATAAGGAAAAAAACAAAATAACTTAAGAGAAGACATTACCTTTAAATCGGGTAACTCCCTTTGGTATGAACCAAAAGGGTTTCTTGATGTAACTTCTACCTAAGTTAAGTCTTCTAGGTGGAATATATAAATCTTTAGAGATTATTTGGGCAGGGGTTGGATGATCCAAGGGGTTTGAGAGGTGTGAGTAATGGGTTAGAAGTGGTGTCCTTTTATAAGGGGGTGGAGGGGCTCTTCAGGAAAGTGTGAAAATATTATTTCATTATATAATGATTTTAGGTTTCTAAAGATCCAAAACTCATTAAGTTAGAATATAAGATGACTCATGGTCGAAATAAAATCATCCAATAATAATTTTATAGGATTCGGTTATTTTTTAATCTTTATAATCTTATTTATTTAAATCATTTATTAATGACGTAAACGCTGCATCATTATTGTGTCATAAATAATTTTATTTATTTGATGTATAAAAATTATAAAACAAATAAAATTATGTATTAAATATTTTTAGATTTCCAAAGAATATTTATATTCTAATATATTACTTATATAACCCTATGTAAAAATTAATTTACCAAAAGATATTTGTTTATGTCATTTTGCCTTTACTTTAAGTTAATTAAAATAGTGTCATTATCACTCTTAAGTGGATCCATGGGGTCCCAAAATATACCCAAGGATTATAATGGTAGGAAATGACTTATACAATAATTTCAGGACATGTTTTAAGGTAATTTTGTATTATTATGATATTCTTTATACCTTGAATTACCCTGTTTACCTTTAACCGTGGTAAATAAAAGTCAAAAGTTACGATTCATCAAAAATTATTTTCATCTTATTGAACCCAATTTTACTTACTAATAACAAAAATGTATGTTGGATATTTTAAATTCAATTCATATAAGCGATAAATTTTATTTAAATGAAAAAGTCATATTTTTAACTACTACTTAGTGGTTTCACTATTCATCAAAATTGAAGTTTTTCAAAAAAATACAAAGAATTAAGCCGAAGATATATTTGATATTATGAATTTAAAAATGATGTATATTTTACCAAATTCAAAAAATATATGTTTGATTAATTAATTTAAAATCAATTCTCATTGTCATAACAAAAATCATGTTTTTAAGAAATAATAACTGTCAAAAGATTGACACTTGTTTATGCCCAATTTCAAATTTAAATTTCTTCCAATGACAAAAATTAGATTAAATGATAAAAATATAATATAATTACACTTTAAAACAAATTAAAAAGTTAATATAACTATATAAATAAATTATATTAAAAAGAAAATTTGAATTAAAATACAGTATTTTTCACTATTCATTAAAAATTGAATTTTATCAGAAAAATACCAAAAATTTACCCAAAGTAAATTTTGATGTTTTGATTGTAAAGAAAAATTTTATTTTTTCAAATATAACATATCAAAGTGACCAAAACCATATTTAAAGAGGTTTCTCCATCAAAAGTCGGTAAATCAACCTTTTAAAGAATATTAGAGTATTTATGCTTAAAATCTGATTCTTTCTTATTTTTAGCCTCTGAAATTTGTTGGATAAATGTAAAACTATTTTAAAAAAATGTATAATAATTTTGTATTTAGTTCTGTTCATTCCTTCCATTACAATGAATAGGAATTAACTACCATTTAAAATAACAATATTAATATATTATTTTTTAGTACAACTCAACATTGTGTGAAACGTAAGATTTCAAAGAAAACTGTTGTTGTGTATCGGGTATTCCATCTAACATATCATCCCCTTTAAAGTATAATTAATAATTAATTTAAAAATATGAATAAATATGAAAATTTCATATTCTTCATTTACCTGGGATGTTACATCTTTCTCCCCTTTTGAGAATTGCATCCTCGCAATTTCAAAATTGGGCTCCAAAACTTCATTGAAAGTCCCACATCAGTAAAAGAGTCATTAAATCTATCACTTTAAAATAAATAAAGAGAAGTAAAATGGTCCCCCAAGACAAAAGATACTAGGATTCCATGAAAACATGGATATGGAGGAGAAAGAAAACCATCAAGTTCTGATGTAGAGTGATAGAAAACAGGATTATGAGAAATTTAACCACCATAAAATCACAAAATTGTGATGGGTTAAATGATCTTTGAGTCCCCAGTAGGAAAAGTTAATAGATTTTTTTGTTTTAAGTTAATTTTCATAAAGTTGAGGAATTTATTTATGAGATTAAATAAAACCATAAGTAAACATACTTACTTGTCATTTATACTTTCATCCTTTTCTAAATTCCTACCACAAACTCATTTTTTCTTCAGACGATGAGTATTCAAGATGACTTGTTCACATAGAAAGTGCTATAATCAACTTATAAAGAATCACATAATTCACAAAAGATGAAATATATTTTTTCCATGTCTTTATACATTAACCAAAACCCAAATGGTTAGTAGAAGATTAGATAATCATAAAAAAGGATAATCTTTTACAAAAAGAAAAACTACTCTTAATCTCCAAATTTTTTCAAAAAATACCCAAAGTTCAATAGAAACCATTCAATAAACAACTGTCTATAAAATTATTCAAAGTAATCAAAACTAATATTGAAAACCAAATCTTAGAAGGTTTTAATAACATAGTATACCAAGATAAATCTTAACATTTATCTCCAAATAACATCAGCTACTCTTAAAGTCTCATATTGAAAAGTAATTAAACTAATCACATATTCTACATGATATGTTAATAATTTACATAGATAAACCAAAATCAAATTATTCTTGATTCATAAAATCATCTAACTAAAAATAATTAGTCATACTAACTAGGGACTTCACATAGTCCAGTGGTAAGTGATAAATCCCAGTCGCATTTTGGTTGTGGGTTCGATTCCCACAGCTTTGTCCGATGCGATGGGTTGTCACGTGGTCTGCGTGTTTTCCTTTTTCAAAAACTATATAATTTTATAAAATTTCCAAAAAATAGATAAATTCATAAAAAATAAACATAACATATTTTAAGCACAAAGGTTATCTAATTACTTTCATTTTGCATCCTAAAATGTATTAACTTGTAATTTCCTAAAATTTAAGGATTATATAAACCCAAATGGTTCTTTATAACTATATCCAAAAAAGAAAAGATAATTATTCCTTGAATAAAATTTTCATATATCAAACTTCAGGGTTACACATACTATAAAAAGTCTTCTAATGTAATCCCATCATCAAAATATCCTTAATACTTTTAAGAATTTCACCATCCTAAAATCTACCATAACACTTGAATCCATTATATGTTGACTTCTTACTCATTCAATGTTCTTCCTGATCCATTAACCATTCCTTTCCAACTTATTCTGAAATACTTCTTTGCTACAAAAAAATCATGGATCATATCCTAAGATTCGATAATGTCTAAACATCAGTTAATAAATAATCTATAACTTTCGTTGGTCATTGTTAGTTTCTTCATCCTCAATTGGAATGGAATTAGTTATTGGTAAACATATATTTGTATGATCATAGTGATCTCATTCCTGAAACTTCTTCACAGGATATCTATTTGTATAATAAACATGCACACCACATTTAAAACATTCAATTGATCCCTCGAAAAGAACTTCTTTCCCTTTACTAGAGTCAACTGGATGCTTCCTTTTTCCATGGTAGGTTCTTTCTTTATGACCTTTACTTCCACATCTATAGCATCTTCCCATACCTTTGAAACATTTTCCTATGTGTTTATTTCCACATCCTTGACACATAGGTTTTTGAATATACTTAACTTTATGATTATTACCTGAACTTCCATGGGGATTTGTTTCTCACATATATGATGACTTATAAAAATCACCAAGGTTCGGGTGGTCAATCATGACTCCAAATAGTTGTTTGAGAATAACAATAAGAGTTCTCATTATAGCTCCCATTTCATTTAGTTTCTCATTCATAAAACCATCACGGTTTTCTTCACATCCACTATTACTTTGGTTCCTTCTAGATCCAGCCATTTACCAAAACCAAAAATGTAAGTGTGAGTATATCAGTAAAATAATCATATAATATCTTATGAGGTGGGTAAATACTAATATATAATTATTCATGTTATTTTAAACGCATTCACTTTATCTAAAATAACTATGAATCTTTCTAAAATCCTAACCATTATTACTTTTGAGGTTCGTTGAACCTTTAATGGCCTTCGTGCCGGTCCCTCCCCCCCCGGCGGGGGAGGGATCCTTTCCGCTTCCAGCTAACACTTCTCAATTCTTCTCCCCCTTCTACAACCTCGATTTCCTTCCTCCCTTTCCCCAGATTCATCTCAACCCGAAAGTGCCATATCTTTTAGAAGGATGCCCTAATCTTCCAATCTCTTTCGCCGAGTACCATGAAGCTTCATATCTTCTGAATCTAACCTTGATTGCGCAGTTCAAACAATGACGTCCTCCAGTGGATGTCTTATACAGGTATGTTTTTGGCTCCTGGGATTTACAGGATCGTGCTACAGTGGGCTTACTTGACAAAAAACATATCATGATTCGTTTTTCAATGGAGGACGATTTGATCAAGGAGTGGTCCAGTGCTCCTCTAATATGCAACGGTTCCCAATTCGTTTTGTTCAGGTGGTCCTTCGATTTTCATATGAAGCGCAATATCTTGAAAATGGAAATATTGGTTAATCTACCTGATCTTTGTTTACCATTTCAAAATCCATCGATATTGCACATGTTAGGAAACTTGGTTGGAAGATAACTGTTCTCCAATAGTAGAACCAGGTCAGTATGTCATCCAGTAGCTCCTCGAATATGTATGGAAGTGGATGTGTCTATAAGGCCAGCTGATTTCGTGTGGCTTACAGTTGGGGAAGAATTCCGGTGGAAACAACCTGTTTTGTTTGAATCATGGTCTGATTATTGCTCTACTTGCAAAAAACTGGGTCATTTCATGACTGCTTGCAGGCGTGGAAGTGAGTTGAATGCTGGCTCTGGAGGCAGCATTAACATTTTGGTTGCTGGATCTAGAGAAGGGATGATGGAGCCATCATTACTGGGTGCCTCCAGGGACCAACCTAAGGTGGTGAAGTTACTAGATAAGAGAACAGAGGACAATCCAAAGGTGGATGATATCTTTAAATTCTTGAGGAAGGATCTGAGAGCTCCTCAGGTTGCTGGGCAGGAACTAGTAGGCTTAGTGGAAAGTGGTGTGGTTAGTGAGGATGGCACTGTGAATTCTAGCCATGGAACTTATGCACTGGCTTTGCGAGTAGGCGGTGGTATAAATGATGGAGTATCCCAACAGACTAGGGAGGGTAGTGCTA
Organism: Viscum album; assembly: GCA_963277665.1. Lineage (NCBI taxonomy): Eukaryota > Viridiplantae > Streptophyta > Magnoliopsida > Santalales > Viscaceae > Viscum > Viscum album. Next base: position 1,980,297,578 of record OY728165.1, on the reverse strand, counting down.
AGGATGGCCAGGACTGGGTAGAACCAAAACATGGCTACGATAGAGTGTCGAACGACAAATATGGACTCCAAATGAGAAGGACCTTGCCCTGTATTAACCTGAATAACCGTTTTGATCGTCTGGGTGATGATGGGTGTGTAGAGGGCAATAGTAGTAGCCTCTCCGGAGCAGAGTCAGGAAAGGAAATCTCAGATGACAATGACAATGTCAATGCAACTGGAGAGTATGGTAAGGGCCTTCACAGCCCAAGGAGAAAGAGAGTGAATTTCACGACCCGCCCTTGGGGCCCGTGCCGTGACTACCCCAAGCCCACCTTCCATAGGCCAGGGGCTGGCGACTAGCACCAAGGCGTAATTCCCGGTAAAAAGGGAAGGCATTGCCTTTGTAAAGTAACAAACACCATAAAGAAAGTAAGCAGAAGTAATCACTAAGTAAAAACTGGGTACAACAGTAAGTGCGGAAAAGTAAGTGGGCCAGAATACAAACCCAAACTGAAAGTAAAGTACAAATGAAAAAGGGAGTACGAAAACTGAAAAGTAAAGCCGCAACGTCGAGCCGTCCACTGGTACTCCTACCTGATGGGTAGGTACAGGTATCCACCTTAGCTCCTCTGGTCCAGTCGTCCGCTCTGTGTATGTCTCGCCCAGTGGTCCACCTCCAGGTACCGACTACTCTGCAAGCCTCAACCACGATCAGCGCTGTCCGTCATCTGCAACCAACACAACGTAGTGCGGGCATAGCCCATGCAGGGGTGAGTATAAGCTACTCAGTAGGGACCCCAAGACCCCGAAGGTCTCCCAGAATCCACAAAGGATAATCTATAAAGGAAATATACAATCACGAAGTAACATCCGACACTGCTTAGGTATATGCCCATACATATACCTAAGTCACCAATTCCAGTTCGGCTCCAACATCCGAGCCCAAGTTAGATCACGTCCACACAGGATAGCACAACACAATCCACATAGGAAAGCAAAACAAGATTCAGCTCACAAAGGTATATTTCTTCGTAAGACGATATAGATGATCAGATATTTCCACTGATTCATCTAAGCCATCAGACCCACACAGGATTGATAGGTACTAACCCCCGCAATGACCCACACAAGATCGATAGGTAACTAACCCCCGCAATGACCCACACAGGATTGATAGGTAACTAACCCCCGCAATGACCCACACTGGATCAGACCCACACAGGATCTGTAGGCGCTGGCCCACACAGGACCGCTGAGCACTGACCCATACAGGATCTGACCCACACAGGATCTGACCCACACAGGATCAGTAGTATTGATCCACGTAGGATCGTTGAGTGCTATAGTCGTCGCCGTCGAATCCACAAAGGATTTCTGTACAGTCGTCATCGTCGTCGCAGTCGCATCCAACTCTAGGGTTCCCGCACACAACAAGCTCGTTCGGGAGGGTTCGCTCCACGAGCCGAGGGGCTGATACATCAACTGACACATAGTCCGGAGTTGATGTATCAAAAAGTTCCGTATCGTCAACAGGAACTCAACGTCATAGACGGCGCGTTAATCAGACGCCCGGTCTGAGAGTTATTGGATTTTTCGTCCTAGGGTCCCGGTTGGTTTTTAAGTCAAAACCAACATGAACGTACTCCAACTACATCCAAACCTCGAGCGGAGTAAGACAAAAGGTCTGTGTCACTAAGAGGAATCCAACAAAGTTGACGACACATCAATTGGACGTCCGGAGCTCAAGTTATAAGTGTTTCCGCTCTGAGGGCCCGGTTGGTTTCGTGTACAAACCAACCCGTCCAAACACAAAGTACTCCTAAACCTTGAGTGTAATATACCTAAACGACTGTATCGATCCAAGGATCACTACACAACTGACGGTGCGTCGATCGGAGGTCCGTAGCACAAGTTATGAGAAATAGACCGAAAAAGCCCGGTATTAGGGGGTTCAGGCCCGGTCCGACCCGGCCCGGTAGCCCCTGGGTCGGCCCGAGCCAGGTCGACCCGACCCGGGTCCGGGTCCGGCCTGCTTGGGTGCGGCCCGACCCGGCTGGTGTGGCCCGGCCCGGCCTGGGTGCGGCCCGACCTGGCGGTCCAGCCGGGCGGCTCGGCCCGGCGCGCTGGCGTTGGCCAAACGGCCGCATAAAGGGGCGCCGACCCCTTGAACGAAACCGCGGCCCCACGTGGGGGCCACCCCTTGCCAACGGATGTAGCCGAGCGCCGCGTACCACCTCCATCGGTCCCGCGTGGTCACGGGACCAGCGGCCTGCCGCCGCGGATTCAGCCGCGACGGCCCTTCCCGGCGGTGCGTAGGGCGCCGCTGCCTCCTGGTGGCCGGCCGGTGTCGGCCCCCACATCCGGCCACCGGCGCCGCCGTTTCGGCGAGGCGCGCCGGCGGTGTTTTCCGCAGACCACCGGACGAGCTCCGGTGGTCAGTTTTTCCTGCCTTCTTCGCCAATGGCCCTCCCGGGACCGGTTCTTCACTACGAAGACCTCAAAACGCCCTAGCGGTCTGCTTCGTCGTCGCCCGTTGATCCACACACCAAGAACGAAGAAACGGTTGGTTCGGACTTGTTCGTTGGTCCGCACCCACCACGTTAGCGGTTAAAAAGGCTTCCGACAAATTTTAAACACATGCCGAGGATATAAATCACATAGATTTAAATGAACCAAAAACCCCTACCTCAAGCGTCGTCGAGCGAGGGTCTGTCACGGAATTGCACGTCGCGGAAGAAGGAACGTCACAGAAGAAGCATCGTGGAAGAAGCGTCGTGGAAGGAGGATCGTCGCGTTGCAGATAAAGGATTCGTCGGCATCGCGTCGTCGATCTCTGAGGATACGGTGTTCTTGTCGGCCTTCGTCGGAGGTCGGCGTTCTTCGCGTTCTTCGCATTCTTCGTCGAAGAAGAAGAAGATCTTCAAGTTCCTTAGCTTTTCTCCAAATCCTCTCAACACAACAAGACTAATAAAATAGGAGTTGTATTATTTTATTTCTCAAGACATGCATTTTAAAATTCAAAAAAGAAACAATCAATTAAGTGAATTAATTGCAACGTTTAAACCGCCAAATTAATGAGGCGTTTATTAACCAGATTAAACGCTAGGGTTGACTTCATTAAGAAGGGGGTGCGAGTGCGTTACTTAATTAAAGGAGGGGGTTTAGGAAGAAAAGAAACGGTGGGGCTTTTGTGGGCCCCACCTCACAAATATCCTACCAAGTGGGTAGGATATTGTGGGTCCCACATCATCCACTTAACTTAGGTTAAGAAAAATAAAATAAAAATCGGTTGCACCACTTTTATTTTATTCCTTAACTTAACCCCAAAAATTTAAAACCACACACGAGAAAACACAACTATGGAAAAGGTGTTTCTAATAAATTACTAGCGCTACGATTCCATCGGTGCCCTCAGAATTCGATCCCCAGCACCGGTTCAAAAGTTAGAAAAACCCGCTCGTTCGTTCACTGAACGTACCCGAGCTAAACTTCGGAAAAAGATTCCGGGCACACCGGGCCTCGGAATTAGGTGCCGTCAGAAACTGCATTTTTGTAAAATTCCCATGAAACCGGGGGTTTGTAACCCCCAGCTGGAAGGTAGGAGTGACCCCCCACGTGGGGGCCGCGTTTAATTAAGCAGGGGGGGGGGGGGGCAGCGCGCCCCCCCTTGTCTGCCCAGCTCGGTCACGCCGAGCTGGCCAGCGGACCGCGCCAGCACGCCGGGCCGGGCCGCGCCAGCCGGACCGGGCCGTGCCCAAGCGGGCCAGACCCAGACCCGGTTCGGGCTGACCTAGGGGGTCTCGGGCCGGGTCGGATCAGGCCCGAACCCGCTATTTTCGAGAAGTTTCCATTCAAACGTCCATAACGTGGGATACGGACCTCCGATCGATGCACCGTCAGTTGCGATGCGATCCTTGGATTGAGACAGTCATTTTGGTATATTACACTCAGGGTTTCAAAGAACTTTGGGTACGGCCGGGTTCGTTCAATCACGAAACCAACCGGGCCCTCGGAGCGGAAACACTTATATCTCGAGCTCCGGAAGTCTGATTTACGTGCCGTTGACTTTGTTGGATTCCTCTTGATGAGACGGAACTTTTGGAATACTTCTCATGAGATTTGGATGCAGTTGGATAGTGGCCGAGTTGGATTGTACCCGAAATCCAACCGGGCCCCTGGAACGAAAAAGCTGATAACTTTCAGACCGGACGTCCGTTTGAAGAACCGTCAGCGGCGTTGGTGATCACGTTGGGAAACAGTCCCTATTAGTATACCCTATTAGAGTTCGGGGTACAATTGGGATAAGGTCGGGTTGGTTCGCACACGAAACAAACCGGGCCCCTGGGACAAAAAGGCTAATAACTCACAGACCGGGCGTCCGTTTGACACGCCGTTTGTTGCGTTGAGACCCCTATGACGAGGTGGTTCTTTGAGATACTTCTTCATGGGAATTTGTGATACTTGGAGTATCGACCTGTAGCTCGTGGAGAGGACCCTCCCGGAGACGAGCGTATGGAGTACGGAGACCGTGTAGCTGGCTGAGACCAGATGACTGCTTGTCCGATTCGATTCAGAGTGACTAGCATAGCCCAGTGGGGAGCACTACTTTGTGAGGTGGCAGATCCATGGAGGAGGAGCACTAATTTGTGAGGTGGCATACCCGCGGTACTTGACAGGAGGAGTACCTCTGTAGGCTATGAGGGGGAGCACTACTATGTGAGGTGGCAGACCCATGGCAGAGGAGCACTACTGTGTGTGGTGGCAGACCCGCGGTACTCGATAGGAGGAGTACCTCAGCAGTCTTAGGTTAGTGAGCTGTACCTCGGAGTCGTGACAGGATCACTGTACTTTCCAGAGACGGAGCTCTTCAGCACTTACGGTTTCGATAATGAAAATCCTGGTTTGAGCTGAGTCTATGACCATTGTGTTTTCCTCATGATTGAGATGGGTCACTTGATAACTTAGGTATATGTATGGGCATATACCCAGGTAGTGGTTATCTGTTGTTTTAATAACCTTCGTGTTTCCTCATGATTGAGATGGGTTACTTGATAACTTAGGTATAATTTTGGGCTTATACCTAAGTAAGGGTTATCTGTTGAGATCCTCCTTTGTGGTTATCCTTGTTGGATATAGTGAGACCCTGAGGGTCTCTGGGTCCCTACTAAGTATCGTATACTCACCCCTGCACTGGATATGCCCATACCTCATTATGTTGGTTGCAGATGACGGGAAATGCTGACAGAGGCCGAGTGTTCGAGGACTAGACAGTACCCGGAGGTGGACCTCATGACGAGTCAGTATCCGGAGGTGGAATTCACGACGAGACGACACTCTGAGGAGGTTGACGGGCGAGAGTGTTGTGGAGGCTATCTGTACCTACCCTTCAGGTAGGATCCGTGGTGGACGATCCAGGAGCTGTGCTATCTATACCTACCCTTCTGGTAGGATCCGAGGAGGACTACCTAGGAGCTGCTTCTATTCTTCCAGCTGTTTGTCTTTTCTGTTGTACTTTCGTTCAGTTGTAGCTGCACTTTTCAGATGGTTTTTTATTCTGGACCACTTACTTTTCAGCACTTCTTTTTTGTACTTAGTGTTTTACTTCCTCTTGTACTCTGTGGTGTTTTTTACCTTTATAAAGGCAATGCCTTCCCAGTTTATCGGGATTTACACCTTTGGTGCTAGTCTCTAGCCCCTTCCCTATGGAAGGAGGGCTTGGGGTAGTCACGGCACGGGCCCTGAGGACGGGTCGTGACAAAAGGAAGGATGCTCCATCTCTATCCATGAAGGATATCTGCAAAGCGGCTAGCTGCTCTATCGCCTCCCTAAGTAGTTGGATGCCCGTCCTCTTGCGGAGAGCATCGGCTAATACGTTCCCTTTCCCAGGAGTATAGACTATCTCAAAGTCATTGTCCTGGAGGAACTCGAGCCATCACTGCTATCTCAGGTTCAGGTCCTTCTGCGAGAAGATGTACCTGAGACTCTGATGGTCAGAACTGGTGGCTGGGCATAAAGAAGGTTGTGGATGAGTTCGTTTCTCGATGCCTCACCTGTCAGAAGGTGAAGGCAGAGCACCAGGTACCAGCAGGCTTGGTACAGCCCTTGGAGGTCCTGGAGTAGAAGTGAGATGAGATATCTATGGACTTCGTTACTGGACTTCCACACACTTCCAGAGGTCATGACTCCATTTGGGTGATTGTTGGCCGACTCACCAAGTCCTCTCACTTCTTACCCATCAGAGAGCATGGCTCAATGGAGAGCTTGGGACGTATCTACATTCAGGAGATTGTACGGCTTCATGGTGTGCCATCATCTATCATATCCAATCGAGATGCTCACTTTACTTCCTGGCTTTGGAGGGGGTTGCAGGAGGCGTTCGGGACGCAGCTACGCCTGAGCACCGCCTTCCACCCACATACAGATGGTTAGACAGAGAGGACCATTTAGAATCTCAAGGACATGCTCCGTGCATGTGTCCTCGACTTTGGTCACAGCTGGGAGGACCACCTACCCTTTGTGGAGTTCGCGTACAATAATAGCTACCACTCCACCATCGGGATGGCACCATACGAGGCGTTGTACGACCGACCTTGCAGATCTCCTCTGTGCTGGACAGACCCTGGAGAGTCAGCACTTGTGGGACCAGAGATGGTCCAGGACACGATGGAGAAGGTCCAGGTCATCCAGGAGCGGATGAGGACATCTCAGATCTGGCAGAAGTCTTATGCTGACAGGAGGCGGAGGCCACTGGAGTTCGAGGATGGCGACCACGTCTTCTTGCGGGTCTCACCTCGATGTGGATTACAGAGATTTGGCCAAGGAGAAAAGTTATCTCCACGCTTCATCGGACCATTCCAGGTCCTCTGTAGGATTGGCGAGGTGGCTTATCGCCTGGCTCTACCACCTCAGTTACACCGGGTGCATGACGTCTTCCACGTATCTCATCTGAGGAGATACGTGCATGAACCGACGCATATCATTGACCATGGGGAGATGGACATTGATGATGGGGTGACTTTTGTGGAGGTCCCAGTGGAGATTAAGGATCGAAAGGAGCGGGTCCTTCGTGGATGGTAAATTCCTCCAGTGCGCATCAGATGGCAGCACGAGAACCTCCAGGAGAGCACTTGGGAGTTGGAGGCTCAAATGCATGCTCAGTACCCACATTTTTTCCCCTAGTTTATGGTGTATCTTTACGGGGACGTAAAGCCATGAGGTGGGAGTGATGTAAAGACCTGTAAAATTCAAGGTAATTTTTTTCTTAATTTTCTTGGGAATTTTACAAGAATGCAGTTTCTGACGGAACCTAATTCCGAGGCTCGGTGTGCCCAAAATCTTTTTCCGAAGTTTAGCTTGGGTACGTTCAGTGAACAAACGAGCATGATTTTTCTAACTTTTGAACCGGTGCTCGGAATAGAATTCTGAAGGCACCGATGGAATCACAGTGCTGGTAATTGCTTAGAAACACCTTTTCCGGAGTTGCGTTTGCTGAACGTACCTGAGCTAAACTTCGGAAAAAGATTTCGGGCACACCGGGCCTCGGAATTAGGTGCCGTCAGAAACTGCGTTCTTGTAAAATTCCCAAAAAAATTAAGAAAAACATTCCCCTGAATTTTACGGGTCTTTACAGGGAATAAGGAAATTAGGGATCCAGGGAGTTTCATTGCTAATAAGAAGAAGAAAAATAAGGGGCGTAAAGACTACTCAGGCCTCCCTAAACAAATGGAGACGCGGTCGGCTAAAAAAGGTGGTAACACCAAGAAGTAGGAGCTTCAGGGAGTGGAGGGCAGCAAGAGGAATCCTGGGCCAATTGGTGAAGTCAATGAGGGTACAAAGGGGAATGATTTTCTAGAAACACTGGCAGTTTATCAAGGGGAGTAAGAGAAACATTAGGCTGGGGACTTTCCTGGAGGGAATATATTGCAATCTGAGGATGTGCAGTTGGAAGATGAGGCTACAGTCACTGTGGGAAAGTCTAACGGATAGCAGTGGGAGGCTGCTATAGAACCCAAACAGGCTCTAGAAATTCTTATGCATTCAGGAGAATAAGTAGAGGAGAAAGTCCTTACAATTAATGCCACAAAAGAGGAACCAATGACGATGATGGGAAGAGAGATATGCATGGACACTAGTAGTAAGAAAAGTTAATGGATTGACATGCATGACCTTATTTTGATCAGGGGCTTCAACGGAGGGAAGATCAATATTGATGAGTATCTATAGGTTTGGGATCATTTGGAAAAACACTTTGAAGATCTAATAATAGAGGACCATGGATTACATGTACCATCTCTTTCTTGGGAATTATGTAGGGATAATGCATCCGGTAGTCTTAAGTTTGATTTCAACACGTATGTGGTTCACTTTAGTGGTGTACCAGGGTGATCTTGGGGTTTCTCACATTTCCTAAAAAGTGTTTTGATAATAAAAAAAGTTAACTTTCAGGTCACTTATGATTAAATAACACCCTAACCTCTAAAGTTATCTAAACCGACCTTTGATACCAACTACAAGGACCTGACCTTAAACATTACATAATCCTGAATTAAATGAATAATTCACATTGAGGATATTTTCAGGTTTAGAGTTTTAGAGAATTAGGCCATAACTATTACATATCCACTTGAATATTATAATTAGACACTACTACTCAGTATCCATTTTTTTTTCATAAAATAAAAATGAAACATGTCTAGTTCTATGTTTTAGACAGAATGACTTTTCCTTGATCTCATCCTTGACCCTTATTCATCTTTAATTCCTGTGTAAAACATTTCAAAAACTTGGGATGAGCATAAAAAGTTCAGTAAGGGATGTAAAATAAGGAATGAAAACATTATCCCATCAATAAATACAAAACAATGAAACCACACTTTTCAATCATAGCATACCTTATGAAATCATAAGATTTATGAATAACACACAGAAATCATAAATCATAAAGGTAACTTATGGCATACATAAAATAATTATATTGTAGCTATCAAAACTATGTAGGGAGTTATGCTGGAATACCCATCACAGTATATTCCCCAAATCTCTTAGGAGAAACATTAACATTTACCTCCATCACATTACCCAATGCATTGAAGATCTATCTCGGGCTCACCCGCCCTAGGTTTATCACGGAACCACCCATATACGTAAACAATGCCCAAGAACCATAACATATTCATAACACTTAAAATAAGAATAAAGGAAATATAAAATTTCCACATTGCAATAAAAATATATCATTTCAAGATATAGACAAAATTAATGCTTTATCAAACCATTTTCAATACCATTTAAAACATTTAATAAAGAGATTTTTGAATCAAAGTGTCCCACACCACTTTGAAAATTTTAAATAAATTATCATTTGAAAACATTTATGTACATATAAATAAATCCTTAAAACCATTTTTAAAACATGGACATTAATGATAAATATTTAGAAGAATAAATCTTTAAAACATTTAAAATGATATTTTAGTTAAAGAGTTTTTAACAAAATGAGAGACTCTTGAATAAAAATAATTGAGGAATAACATTGAATCAGAAATTTAAAATATCATGATAATAAATGGATTCATGGTATAATATTCCAAAGGATAGTATATAAAGCATATACGAGTGAATCAGTGCATAACAACAATGGAGTCCCAATGGAATGCAAATTGAGACTAAATCCCTCATAAAAACTGTATCCTTAGATTAAGGATAAATCAATTACATAATAATGTGTGACAAATATAAATAAACTCAATATGATTGTATATTCAGTGTAAATAAATCAGAGAACATTCACACATATTTTTGTAAAAAAAACACCAATGACTTTGATGTTTAACTCAATGAATGGAAATTGAGATAAAATTACTCTTATTAAGTTCATATCAATGACTTGAGAATTTATCAATGGAATGATTATGTGTATCAGAAGTATATCATCACAAAGGGGAGTGTAAATTACTAAATAAGTAAATAAATAGAGATTTTACACATAATCTTGTAGTAAAATAATCGATGAAGTATGCGTAAATCCCAGTGAGTGGAAATTGTAATATGAAATTCCCTTACAGATTTGGTAAATTGCGAAACATACACACCATGAAATAAGGATCATATAATAAAGATGTAAATACCCATAAATTAAATTATATTACAACAATAATAAAATCATGGGCAGTATATACACCACATAAAATGAAATAGCGGCTAATATAACATGAATCTCATGGGAATAACTAGTGAGATTAAAAACCCTTACCACATTGTAATCAATCGAGTTGTATGAAAAAAAGTTAATAACAACCAAATGAATCACATAATACCATTAATATTAAGATAATCATGATAATATATATCAAATGGTAGTACACAATACAACACAATCAATAAATAAGTGGTGAACAATGAAAATCTCACAGAATTAAAAGTGAGATAAGAAACCCCTTACCTCGTGTCCAACTTGACTCGTTTGTTCCTTGTTCTTCCTGAATAATAAACATAAGTTAATTTATAGTTGATTAAGAACCTTTTTAAAATTTATTATTCATTTTATATCACTTATTACCATGTTATAAACATTATGTAATCATTTAAGTTAATAATGGTCGTTTTGCCTATTTTTGGTACTTGGGTCAAAAATGAACACCTTATAATTACAATTTGTCCATGTGGTCAAGATTTAATTATATTTAGAATTATATTCATGATTTATATATCATATATATCATATATATCCAGTATATATATGTATTTATAATTTTACATAGAATTTAGAGGTTAGAAATGAAATGCACCGTTCATGGAGACAGTAAGCCATACATATGAATGAACGATACTTTCATTTCTATTTCATATTTAATGGAATAAAAACATAATTATATGTAGGTATATTATAATTAAAGTATTATATAATATATAATTTCATTAACTACATCCTTTATACATCCCACGTATGGCATGAACGAGTCATATCGTTTTGAGGGGGCGGTAGTCCGCACTTCCTCAAATGAAATTATCGCGTTTACCCATAATGGAAACCATAAAGGTATGAAATAAATGAAAAATAAAGAATCATAAAGAAAACATAAACATAATATATATCATATATAAATACAGTTCCATTGTAATGGCCACCATAAGAGGTGGTAGGATAAGATTGAACAATCATCTTTTTATGTGGCGTTAGTTTGTCGTCCACAGAAATAGTATATTCTTTATCCATTAGATGGAGGTGTGTGTAAGAGTAGTCCGAATAATTCTCATAAAAACAACCTAGTATTTTGAGGATATTTTTATTTCTATAAAATAAAGTATTAAAAAGTGTTTATGGGGTTGGATAAGGAAAACAAAATAAACGAACTTAAGAGAAGACGTTACCTTTAAATCAGGTAACACCCTTTGGTATGAACCAAAAGTGTTTCTTGATGTAACTTATGCCTAAGTTAAGGCTTCTAGGTGGAATATAGGAATATTGGGAGATTATTTGGGCAGTGGTTTGATGATCAAAGGGGCTTGAGAGGTGTGAGGAATGGGTTAGAAGTGGTGTCCTTTTATAAGGGAGAGGATTGACTCTTTAGGAAAGTGTGAAAATATTATTTCATTATATAATGATTTTCAGTTTCTAAAGATCCAAAACTCATTAAAGTAGAATATAATATGACTCATGGTCGAAATAAAATCATCCAATAAGAATTGGAAAAGTTTTGGTTATTTTTTTAATCTTTATAATCTTATTTATTTAAATCATTTGTTAATGAGGTAAACACTGCATCATTATTGTGTCATAAATAATTTTATTTATTTGATGTCTAAAAATTATAAAACAAATAAAATGATGTAGGAAATATTTTTATTTGATTAATTAATTTAAAATTAATTTCCGTTGTCAAAACAAAAAGCGTGTTTTTAAGAAATAATAACTATCAAAAGATTGACACTTGTTTATGCCCAATTTCAAAGTGAAATTTCTTACAATGACCAACATTGGATTGAATGGTAAAAATATAATCAAATTACACTTTAAAATCAATTAAAAAGTTAATCTAAACATATATATAAATTATATTAAAAGTAAAATTTGAATTAAAATACAACATTTTTCACTGTTCATTAATAATTGAATTTTATCAGAAAAATACAAAAAATTTACCCAATATAAATTTTGATGTCCCGATTCTAAAGAAAAATTTTATTTTTTCAAATAGAACATATAAAAGTGAAACAAAATATATTTAAAGATGGTTTTCCATCAAAAGGCGTTAAATTTTCCTTTTAAATAATATTAGAGTATTTATGCTTAAAATCAGATTCTTTCTTATTTTTAACCTCTAAAATTTATTGGATAAATGTAAAAATATTTAACAAACATGTATAATAATTTTGTAGTTAGTTCTGTTCATTCTATCCATTATAATTACTAGGCATTAAATACCATTTAAAATAATAATAATATTATATTATTTTTCAGTACAACTCCATATTGTGTGCAACATAAGATTTCAAAGAAACCTGCTGTTGTGTATAGGGTATGATATCAGACAAAAAATACCTTTAAATTAAAATTAATAATTAATTTAAAAATATTAATAAATATGAAAATGTCAAATTCTTTATTTACCCGGGATGTTACACCTGTCAAGACCTTTCACAAGATAATTTAAAAATAAAGGTATAAACCCATTTAATTTGGCCACTTTTTTTGTCTCATGAGACATACCGATGAATCAAGGGGAAATATTATATTGAGACCTCCCATTATTATAGGTCCAAATAATTCACCATATATCAAATAATCAATTTAATTCATGAATCAATATTCCTTATCATTAAAAATTAATATTTATTAAAGGATACAAATTTATCAATATTTCCCTATTTAATCAAATAACTTCCAAAGTAAGAACCATATGTAAAAATGATATATGGTTTAGGAAATAATAATATACATTAGGAAAGAATATTAATATTTAATATAAATTTAATTTATATTGAAAAATTGTTAAAATAAGTGATTTTTTCAATAGAAATTTAACAATAAAAAAAGAAAGTGAGATTGCACAATAACTTTTACCACTTGGTAAATTTTATGTAAAATAAACTTTGATGAAATGATTCAAATTCAAACATAAAATACCATTAATTATGAATGAATAATTATATTAAATTTAAAATGGAAAGTATATAAACCACATAAAATTTAATGGGTGCATAATATAAAATAAGTCTCAATAGAATGTAAATTGAGACAAAATCCCTTACCTCATGCTTTTCTTTACTTGAACTAGTTTTAAAATTATGTATAATGGTTTTAATCATGCTATTAATTAAAAAAATAACTATAATAATATTTTCAATATCATATATAATCCTATTATAACATTTTACCACCTATTTGTTAATAATATTTCATTATTTCCATTGTTTTGGGTGTTAATTGCCTTATTTTCTCATTTTTCTTTATCATGAAAATTATAGTTATTGTGAATATTATATAGTTTAATCATATAAATAATAATAATAATGAAATGACTATAATAATTACAAATAAATTATACTTTTAAAACCAACCTTGAATGATGGTTTTGAGAAATGAAGTCTGTTATGATTATGGAGACGATAAACCGTGCGTATTCATGAGTAATATTTCCATTTTACAAAGATCATTATGAAAAGGATGTAAGTAATATTTTATATTTAAATAATTATCATAATATCATAAATAATATATTATTTATTTAAATATTCTTATATATACCATTCATGTGGCGTGGTGATGAAAAGAGTGTCACATTGCTTTGTGAAGGAAGTGGTCCACACGTATATGAACGATGTTATAAATTTTTTAGTGTAAGAAATAAAATGATATACTATCTTTTAATAATGGAAAAAATAAAATTAATATAATAAATATTTCATTTATATAACATATATCCATTAAATTTATCCTTATCATCTTCCATGCTATGCGTTAGTGAAAGGCAAATCACATCGCTTTGTAAGGCAGTAGTCCGCTGTACACACGAGCGACATTATTGTATCTTCTAAGGAATGGTAAGTAAAAAAGGTATATATGATATAATGAATAAATAGATATAATTATTTTATAAATATTACATATATACATTATATCCACCATCATACCTGACTGTGAGAGGTAGTAAAGGAAAACGAATGACATCGGTTCGCGAGGTGGTAGTCTGTTGTACACACAAATGATGATTTCGTAACCCATTTGATGGAAGTAAAGATGGTTTTAGGACATAAAATTAACATAAAAAATATTAATATATTTAAGATACTATGTCTATCATATTATCATGGTTTAATAATAATTGGAGGATGTGGAGAAATAAATAAAATAAATATTCTTGTTGAAGAACATTATCTCTTGTTCAGGTAACCTCCTTAGGTTTGAAACAAAATACTTTCTAGGTTAGATTTATGAAAAAGCTAAGGATTTTAGTATTATAAGAGTGAATTTGGGAAGTTTTTGGGTTATATATTTTCTGAACCAAAAGTTTGTGAAGGTGTGAAGAAGAGAGGAGAGAGGGTAACCTTTTATAGGTGAGACTAGTGAGACACTTGTAATTTTAAAAAATAAAAATGTGTACCCATATTTTTCACATGGAAAAAGGGTCTAAAATGGATTATTATTTATAATTAGACATTATAAGGTCTAATAATTTAAATAAAATTGATTTTAGATAAGTTTTTAGGACAATTTAACCCTTATAGTTTTAGTTTAACCCTCGGAAAATCAATTTTTACCTTAATAACGATAATTAATTTTTATTGTTTTTAATATTAATTATGATAAAAAATAAAATTGAACCTATTATAGCATAAAAACTATTATTATTCTAAATATGGAATCAATTTTTATAAATTACATTCACATAAGTTTCAAAATTTAATTTAAAATTAATCCCACAGACGCAATGAGAAAGCAGGTTCTAAAAGAGAAAATATTAAAAAGTTTACAAAGTCTTTATATAAAAATTAAACATGAAAATAATTTAAATGTAAAAAATTATATTAATATATATATAATTTAACTTATTTTACTTTAAAACCATTTCAATATATAATTAACATTATAAATTATTTAAATTAAAATGCAATTTTCAATTAAAACTCATTATTTTTCACTATTCATCAAAAAATGAAACTTTTAGAAAAAATAAAAAAACACCTAAAGATAAATTTGGTATTAATATTTAAAAAATTAAGTTTATTTTTTAAAATAAATTTTATAAAATTGGTAAAAATTAATTTTAAATCATGGGCACAAAGCACAACTAAACCCTTTTTTAGAAAAAATACAGTTTTTTAGAAAACATTTCTTTTTTTTTCTTCCAAATGATTATTATTTTCTTTTCTAATAAATATATAAAAAATTTATGTTTTTAAATTATATATATTTTAATAATTTATTTAGTCATATTCATAACCTATAATTTAATTTTTAGGTTAAAATGGCCATGTTTAAATAAGATTTTAATAGAGTATCACATTTCATTTATATATGGTGTTTTTTGCATCGCAAGTTATTGATGAAATTATATTTATTCTAAAAGAAATATAATATAATTTCTTAGGGTGTTATAATATTTAGGTGATCAATTTTGAGTAGGGGTTCCAAGGGATCTCCTGTCGTCTTAAATATTGACATGTTGTTTAGCATGATCTGTTGGAAAGATGTGATTCCTATTGGCATGGTGACTCAAAGATTGGGGTAAATTAAAATAAGTGTCATGAAGAGGGATATTTTGAGGACATAATAGGTTACATTATATGGTGTAACATAGTTGTACCTAGACACACATTTTCGGGAGACGTGGTGTTAGGTGTTGGTTAAGGAAAGTATAGCTTGGTTAATGTGAGTGTGACTCAAGATATCTACACATGACCATTGATGAAATATTAGTGTACTTATAGATCATAGGTGATATTTACCAATATATTTTCATCAACTTGAGTATGATAAGAGAGAATTTTCTATATTAGCTACCTATCTAAAATTAATTTTGGTTTGACAGGGAGTCTCTTTGAGAGTTTCACTCAAGGAGCGATTTAAAATAATCCAAATGGTGAAAATACACTATTTTTCTTTAAGGGTGGAGACCCTCATTGTTACTTGAAAGTTGATTAACTATATGGAAACTATTATCATGAAACACTAATGATACATGAGTGATCTTACATTTTTTCTTAGGATGAGAGGGTCATTATCCATTCCAGTCATCATGTTCAAATTGGACAAGGCTTGGGATGTAGAAATCGTCACTCTTTTCATTTAAGTGGGGACAATGAAGATACTAAGGTGGAGAGATAGATGTTTCTTGATTTACGGAAACCCTCATGTGAGAAGAGTCATGGAAACTTGAGACTGGTTGTAGTATGTTGGTTTTGAAACTCGCATGCTGTTTAATAGAAGGAATAAGGCACCACTAGTTTTATCAGTAAATTTTTGGAACAAGTTTGATTATGGACTTGGGTGAATCCAGACATGGGATTTAAGCCAAGAGTTGTTTATGATGATCCTTGGAGGTTGGATTAGAAACATGTCAATTCTTACACTATACCATTACAAAAGTTTTTTTTGGAAGATGGTTTGTCCAAGAGGAATCACCAAAATTTGGGTATGAGATATAGTAAGTGTTCTGGAAATGGTCTCTGTACGCCATGGGATAAAAGATTCAAAATCTAATTCGGTGATGTGATGGATATAAAAGTTGAGAATTTTTATAAAGTGGTTGTCTAAAGGTGGTTCAAATTGAGTTTTCCTTAAATATTTGAATACAGTCGGTAAGGAACCACATTAAGTACACTATTGGGTTGAGACAGGTGTCATTCTAAAGATTTTCTAGGGCCTTTCAAGGAAAATCTATCACAACTAGTTTGAGAATGGTTGATTAGAGTTTGAATATTTTGATAAAATAAAGGACCAATGGAAGTGTTATCATGGATGACTAGATAAACGTAACTAGAGTGTCTCTAGGACACTAATAACGTTATGAAATAGACAATTCTAGGGGTGGGAATACCGCGACTCAGAATTGGCTATGAAAAATATAGAATATATGGTGACAACACCATGGTTCGGTTAATGAAATAGATAATGACATGATAATGTATCAGGTTATATGGGATCCTATAAGTTCCCCAATGTTTTCTTTTGAGTATGATCATTGGCTAGAGTTTTAGTGACTTATGTACCACATGCTTAAAATGAATCTTGGAGGCGCATTGGACATTTGAAAAATGTAACAAAACCGTTTTAGTGGGAATTCATGATTGGATTAGGTTGAGTGTTGTTTTTTTGTTTCCCCAATACTTATTAGGGATGATAATTTCTAAGGTGTGGAGATTAAAACATCCTGTTTTTTGGATGGGTTGAAATTTTCAATGGAATTTGAGATTTTTGTTTGGTGGATGGGAAAAATAACAATGTGAGATTCAGAATGAAATTACAAGAGTTCGGACACTTAAAAGTGATTTTTTAGATGATGTTTAAGGACATATAGGTGTATTTAGAGTTTGGATGAGTTTAGGGAGCATAAGTCTCTAATAAATTAGTTTCAGGAGACGTAGAGCTAGGAACATGATTGACACATAGTTTGGACTAAGTGTTTAGGTCAACCATGCATCCCCTTCTGTTAAGGGGCATAGTTTGTTGAAACCAAGTGACCATCTAAGGTAAAAAATGTATTTTAGTTTAGGAGAATGGAGGGTTTCACATGGTTTGTTAAACCATGCACCTGAGGCCACACAACCATGTGAGAGGTCTGCAATAAATTATAGAGGTAGGTGTGCGGGCTGTACATGGTTTGTGAAACCGTGTCTCTAGTCGTGCTAGGGGACTATCTATTTAGACTATAACACCACAAAATTGGTACATGGTTATCCAAACAGTGTGGTAAAACCATGTGGACCATTAAAAGGAAAAAATGACCATTTCCACCCTTTTCCCTTAAATGGTTTTCATCCTGTTTGTTTACCCTCTTTCACCCAGAAGGCCCCCCACATGTACCTTCCTCCCCTCTTCTCCCTTTTAGTTGATCTCCCTCATTTGAGATATGAATCAAATTCTATCAGGTGCTTTCAAATCAAAATGGTTAGTATAAAAACACTCTCACCTCTTTTTGGAGCACGTGTGGATGATCTAGAGGGATCCTGCTTTGGATCCTTCAAGCGACGATCACCATTGGATGTGGGAATATTTTCCTTGAAAGAGTGGGTGTTCAGAGGGATGGGGGGGGGTCTTTAGTGATTACTTCTATTTCATATATTTCTCAGTTTTGATATTAGGTTTCAATTTATTTATTTTATTTGGCGTGGACACCCGATGCATGGATTAGTCATGAAGGAATTTTATTTAATTTACATTACCTTTTTAATTAATATTGAATGAGATGAATCATTCCCAAAAGGAAATTCCCTAATTCCCAAGATCTTGTTCCATCCCATGGTGATTCTGAATTCCCTTCGAGCCTTATCACAAACTGGATCTGGCATCCGATGGAGGGATGACTCAGGTTGGTTCATGACATGTATAAAATAAATATGCCTAATATTACTTTGGAAATTTATCTCACATACCATGATATGTACACTTTTTTGATATTTCTTATACATGTAGAATATATTGTATATATCAAACAAGACTAAGAAAACTACATTGGCTGTTGGTTAAAACTATCTACCAATGATTGATGAAGAAAAACTAGATGAGTTCCTAGAATTAATGAAATGGGAATGTTAAATTTTCAAGGGATATAAAACTAGTATTATTTATAACATTTGATCTATTATAATAATAATTATTAGGAAATATACAAGGGTTTATCATTTTATAAAAATTATTTTGCATATATACATTAGATCAAACATGTTTTGGATTCTAATACATCTTAAGAAGTGAGTTTAATAGATTTTATCCCAGATTTTAGAACTATACCTAGTTATTAAAATTCAATCATATCATAATTAATTTTAACTATGATATTATACAATATAAAAAGGATGATAGAGAACAAAAAATACTATACTTGGTGATATATTCTCATGAGAGATTTTATCAGAGAGAGTTGAGGTCATAGTAAGCATATTTTCTATAGGTATTATGGTGGGATCATCAATTATATCCATTTTTCATTAAAAGCATGTTTTTCATGTGAAGATAACCAGTTGAGTTGTTAGTATTTGGATTTAGTTCAATTGTTAGTCTATTGGAGTTGGTTCCATTGAACCAAAAACAATGTACATTAGATTACCAAAATATACATGATGTTGAATATTTATTAATATCTTATCACAACATGATTGCTATTATGCATGTATTGTATGCGATCATTTTCTAAGGGTACCTATTTCACTGAAATATCATAGCTATTCCCTTCTATGATAAAAACCAATAAGTGTTATGATAATATTATTAAATATACGTTTTATGGTCAGATTATATCATTTGATGGGACAAAATTGATATACGACATTATGGGTAAAGACTCATAGTACTTTGATACATAATCTAATGGTGTACGACCTTGGTAATCTCAATAAGGAAGGTTATGAAAACCCTAATTGATAATATGAAATCCACATTTATATGTGTCATTGTATATTATTATCTGTGTTGTATTTAACGGTCCATATACTTTATTATTATTATTAATATTTATTGTTATTCATGATCTTTGATGTATTTACTAATACCATGATGAAATATGTTCATCAGAAGAAGGGTATGTTGGTATGTCATGAGTTATATACATTAATGTATAATGTAATAAAGGAATTTTCTATTATATTATTTAATAAAAGTCAATATCTTAGTCCATTTGATGAAAATGTAATTTATTAATTAAGTAGTTAAACATGATGTTCTATCAGTAAGTTAATTACTAGAATGTCAAAGAATGCGACATACAATACATAAGTTGATGGCATTAGTATTAAACCTTCTTGATTAAAGATACCAAGGAAAAGAGATTATATTACACAATTCACAATTGTATGTGATTATTTTACTTGTACCATTTAACTTATTTTTTTATGGGTGCCTTGGCATGTTACAAGTCTTTAACCATGGAATTTAGGTGTAACCACCTAATACCACTAATAAAGGGGATATAAGGGCCGCACAATAAGTGTATTCAAAACCCCAGTTAAATTCAACATAAATTTAACATATTGAATAAATATTATTTCTATATACAGTTTAATAATTATTCATGTTGGACTGAATACATATATTTAGTGAATAGTTATTCAAGAGGATATTAAGTGAGTTGAATATTAAATAGATATTTATTTTCAAGGTTATTTTTTATTTAATTACATAAAAAGAATATATATTTATTCTAATTTATTTAAAAGGCAACAAATATTTGTTTAATTAGTCATAAAAATGTGTAATAAATATTTATTCTCTTTTTTAGTAAATATAATATTTATTTTTTTATTGATGAATAATACAATGATATTAATTTATTCAAATAAATAGGAACTATTTAAGGTTTGATAAATATTGAGAAGGATTCATTCTCAATTAAAGTATCGATGTGAAAAGACATATTAAATATTATTTGAATAAATATTATTTTATTTATTCAGGAAATATAATATTTTTCCATGATTTTATCTCATATCAAGTAAATAATAATCATATTATTATTTTAGACATGGGGTTCTATAGGTATTTTAGAAAATAATAAAGGCATGGGTGAAATTATCATTTATATAATCCTAGGCCAATATAAAACCAATTATATCCTTTATAAATTAAAATCATCATTGTTCACAATGAAAGTATAGTGAGAATTCTCTCAATACCTAGAGATACATTCTACTAGAACACTCTCAAGAATGGATAGTGATCCTCTTCACCATTCTCTCAAGACTAGAGAGATTAATAATAGATTATTTTGGTGATCAATAACAAATGATGCATGTGATAGAGTCTTCCATGCTAGCACCCATAGATTTATATGATAACTTTAAGAGGTTCATGGAGCATGTGCAAATCACTATTAGAGAGATTATATCTTTGAATCATCTTTCTTAAATGAAAATACTCCAAGAAGTGGTCAATAAATTCATCAATGATGAAATAAATTCAACATAAGGTATTTATTTATACAAATAAATTAATTATAAGTTAAATGTGATGATTATGACTTCTTTTTATAGTGTTCATTTCAATTAATCTTCAAATTAATTACATTGTCCAGGGAATTATTTTTCATGTAGATCTTGGATTAATCATTGATTGAAAAAAAAATTGAGTTGGATACTTACTAATAGGTGGCTTTGTTCCCAATAAGTGGCTCTGTTACACCTAGAACCTTATTGTTAGGACCCAATTAGAGATACCTTGTGTTATGTGATGTTATTATGGACCTAGATAGGTCTAATTAGCCTCTTTGACATAATAGATGTGAATTAATGGTAGTAGTATACTTGATTCTTGACCTATAGAGTTCTGGTGAGTTTCCCTAATCCCTTTTTAGTTTAGTTATTGAGTAGTGCAGGGTCATTGTTCCTCCCCCACTAACTTATTATGGATATGTAGTTTATGCCTTGGATTTGGTATTTAATGTGTGTTGTTCATGTGAAATAAAACCTATATTATATTTAAATGTGAGTTTGATGATATTCCAACCTTAAAGTAATTTACATATATCATATTGTTGAGTATTATGTGATACTTTTTGTATATTTGTATATGTATGTGGGATAGATATGCCCTTATTATTATTAATGGTTTTGGTTGGGTTGGAATTATAATTTGTGATATGATGATCATGATGAGGAATTTCATACCCATTACATGGTAAGTTCATGACCAAGATGCTATGCCCATTATTATGGGGGATAATGCCTAGTTATATCGTATTTGTTTTAATGAGGTTCAGAATTCACATTATGTATCTTGGTTGTATTTGGGATACTATGCTTGTGGTAATGAGACATAATGTCCAATTTACTTTGATGATGTTGGATATGAGAAGTTATGTTAGTTTTCTTGTTTCACCCTTAGAAGTGGGGAGTACTACCTTGGGTGTGTTAATTTCAAGGAAGGGGATGCGATGCTTGTATAATAATGTCCATTTATGGGATGCAATGACCGTATTCATATGATATGGTCCAGGATTAGGGAAACTTTTACCTTTTATTTATATTCCTATAGTGAGGAATGATATTCCCTTCTGATGATAGACTCAGGATGGGATTCCCAGTATTATACATAATTTTACTTCTTCATGAAACACCTTAGTGGCCTACTTATCACAAACAACCAACATGACACCTCCTTCATGAATTGACTTTGTGGGACCTTCTTCATGAATGATTATTCCTTCAGTGTTAATCTACCGAATATATCCTAAAGTTTTTTCATCCTAACTTAATGTGTGAATAATGGTGTATTTATAGGCAAACACTCCATAAAATTTCACTAATCACTAATATTACTATTCAAAATTTTAGTAAATCTTATTCACAAACTCCCTTTTCATTGCGCCAACAATGAACCTACTATGAAAACCACATGATGTGATTCATAGTCTTGTAAAAATTATGTGGGTGTTTCTCCTATATAGGCCATCGAAAATTACTACCTCATCTCTACAAATCACTTCAGCATTCACACACTTCTTTCACATTCATGTACATTTTTTTTCAATCATTCTACCATAAAATATAGCCTTGAATAATTGTTACTTGAACCACCTATGTGGTCTATGTACTCCCTACATGGTAGTTGTGTTTCCTAAAGGCGTGGTCGACTGCCGCTAGCCGATGGTGATCGTCGCTTGAAGGATCCAAAGCAGGATCCCTCTAGATCATCCACACGTGCTCCAAAAATCCGTGGGAATGCCGATAATCAAACTCCGGGTGCTAGTGCGGTGATTCAATGATATCTTCAACGTCCCGACGATCACCGCATCGTTGATCTTACGATGCATGAGGAAGAACATGATCCGAGCTCTTGGATCATCAACTTCTCTCTCTAGGAATCAGGAGGAGAGAGTTTCTCTCAATTTTTCATTCCATAAATGAATGAATAGTGATGCGCACACCAAAGAGAGAGAGCCTCCTCTCTTATTTATAGAGACGTTGATAAATACCCGGTAGGGTTCCCCGGCCCCTGTTAATATCAACGCTCTCTAAATAAATAATTTCTACGGACTAAACTGCGCCAATATTATTTAATATTTTATCACATACTTGTAATATATATATAAAATATATTACGTGATAAAACCGATCCATTTAACTCGACTCGATGTCCCGCTTAATATTAAACGAACATTGAATATTAAAATAATATTCATTTGATTAATATTTTCTCGTATTTATTGAACTCGTAAATACATTAAATAAATTCAATCCCAAATATTAGTAACTTGAATATTAATGAATTTATTTAATTCTTTTGGTTATCGACAAAATGGAAAATGCTCGGACCCCATGGAGGGTCCCATTATGTCCATATACCTATTCAACTGAATAGGTCAGATTCTTGAATATGCTATTGTGTGTGACCCTCTAGGCCCTTATCTCAATAGTAGTGAATAAAATCCACAGACCAAGAGCGGGGTCTAGCAACCCGTCATGGCCCCTAAATAGATAATGATAGTCATTGCAATGACTACCAACCTACGAACACTGACTGTGTACTATAGTATCTTTTTCATTTGATATCTCATAGCGCAGGATGCACTCTTGTGTCATTTTTCTTATCTTGCTTTATTATTTGTTGATCTATACAGATAGATTTTCCTTCCTACTGCTTTGGCCAAATACTTATGAAGGTAGCACCATACTGATCAACCAGGCCTGAGATATACAACTTCCTAAACTTGGAAGCGACAAATTATTTCTTGACCATTCAACCAACGTCATACCACCAATGACGCACCCAACACAAACTACCTCGCCATGACATTACTGCCATGGTTTTCACCTTGCATTAAAGTACGTAATTAAATGATATACATTGGTAATGGTCTCAATTCAGGAGACCAATACACATGTCTGTAGATAGGAACAACCAACGAAACCCAAAAAATGTGGTGTTCCTATTGGCGGGTCTGTCCTCGTGATCTCACTACTAAAGATCACCAAGTGAGAACTTCATGAGAAGAAGTATCAATGATTATGAGCCCCCAACACCTAATAGTCAGACATTTACTATGTCCATTCAGTAAGATGTATCTAGACTATAGAACATATATTTAAGATCAATGTCATTATATCTTGAGGTTCTCATTATAGCCCGGGATCTTCTATAACCTCTTGATATGACAATTAACATTTGGAAATTACTATTATTATAGTGGACGCAGAAAAGTCTAAACTATAATGGTAAGATATCATCATGCATATCTAACTGCACACATGATACAATAATCAAAATTACTACATAGTTGGGTCTAGGGAACCTACTATTTCAACACTCTCACTTTCACTAGAGACAACTTGCTAACTCAACTTGTTAGCTACTCACATGATAAATACCATGCTTCTGCTAAGTAATGGATTTAACTGCTGGGCCTGCCATGTTTTCACTGCGTGGCATATCTGCTATATGCGACCTCAACAACTTGAGTAAAACTTATCAAGATAAGGTATCTCCAAGTATATTACTTTTTTCCATTGTCATAACTTGACAACTTGGATAGTAAGAATATCACAACTCTCATTATGATAATACTTTTCTCACTAGGTGTGAATCCAAGAATTGGAACAAATTGTTGCAATTTATAACTGCTTCTTAGCTGCCTTAGAAGCTGCAACGTACTCGGTATTTTTAGGTATGGCTACCACTAGATTTTATGAGTTTGAATCGCTTATCTCCTTTTCCTAACTGTGATACTAGATCAAATTGATCTAAGGACTACTATTATGTGTCCCACTATAACTAGTATGACTTCTTCTCCATATTCCAGGTACATATCATTTGCAGTGATCCTGGAAATAATTGATATCTTCCTATAATAAATTATATCCTAGCAGCATCAATTATTGTACATATTATAGCATATGTGATTGATCCATCGCTAAAGCATATGGTATCAATTCACAAATTTAATCTCTACACATGCTCCGAACATGTTAACCTAGAGATATTAAGCCATGTGACATAGGCAACAATTCTGAACTTGAATTGTTCCAAATTGTATTTTTCAATACAATTTCACTATATGTACGATTGACTAGGACCAAGAAACCTTTGGATCTACCTAAGTGGATCCTGTTCCCTAGAACTTAGGTTGCTACTTGAATTCAATCATTGGAGAATTTCTTTTAACCTGATCTTATCTAACTGTAAGATCAGAATCTGTTTTCTATATGTTACCGAACATATATCATTTGGAAAAAATTGGTGCTCCCACTAACCTTTTGTAGACACAAGGCAAAGATTCATTTATAATTAATGATCTAAGATCTTGTTGCTTACTTTAATCCAAAATTGGATTTTAGTAACTTTCAACCCTTATTGGCATCATTTGATGTCATCATCTCTTTCTGGTTGCGTCGTATAGACACCTTCCACGAAAAATGATCTTAAAATCCAATGACTAATAAAAAGATCTTATAAGTTAAGCTATGACAAGTAAAATTCTAATAGATTTAGGCGTACCGACTTGGTATAACCAATCGAGCCTTATGGTACCATACTTGTACCATCCATGTATCATTTCGTTTGAATACCCATTGCAGTATTCAATTTATAATCTCCTTTGTGATTTGATACATGGAATCCATTATTGAATTTTAGTTGATCTTTTAAATCTTAGATCTTTGCCTTATACTGCATACTTATAGGATTTTTTATTCTCAATTAATAATATATCACCGACCGCGGTGAATATAAAACCATTACCATGGTTTCATCCTTCCTACGCAGTATGTTTCTCTAGAACATTCCTATTCTACATGTACTTGTGGAACTTGTTCCTTATACCAACCATTTGTGCATCCCGAGAATTGACTAAGTATAAGTCAATTCAGCTCCCACTATCTCTAATAGAGATGTGCACCCTTGTATAGAACTGTTTTCTAATACTTGACTACATCTTTTCTATCTTAGGGATTTAGGTAATATCTTAATCAACTGTTAGGATAATTACCTTAGATGCACAACGTGTTTAATCTTGATGCATGTTTGTTTAAATTCTAACAAATTCTTTGCATCTAAACATGTCCTATGAGATAATAGATTTTCCATCATACTACGACTCATATGATATCCATTTGTCATTTTAGTTGGCATATTGTTTATGGGTTTACGCTGTTATTTTCAAATCACATTTTGAAATATGATGGAAGTTTCCGCAAGTTGCAACATTGATACAAATTACATCATAACTTTGATGTGTAACATATGCATTTAGGAATTGCTCCACGCTACATGTTTGTTGATCAATGTTAATATGTAAGACTCATCATCGATCCTCCTTATGAACATCAATACAGTGATGCAGATAAGGTAACATGCGTTTAGGAATTACTCCACGCTACATTATCATGATCGATGATTGCTTGGTCAAGATATTCTTCGGCCTGCCGATCCAAAGCAACTCATATCTTCTGACCAAACTTATACTTCACTATTCCTTAATGACTTAAAGGAAACTTATGAAGTATCTTTACCTCTTGCTTTATTTGGAATAGTTCACATTGTCTTATTGAACTAACCTCGGAAAGCTTTGTGGCATACCTTTATTTCTAAAGGTTTCTTTATCTAAAATAAGGGTGTCAAAAATACCATAGGTGTTTATCTATTCCGAGCCTAAATACCATATTGAGTATATATTTGACATCCTCTTTTAGTTTTACTTGAAAAAGAATCACATTTACACAACTGGGTAGGTCTTACATTTTATATTCATCATGTATTGCCATTGATTCAAATAATAGTGAACTATTTTTTGAGTATGTTACCTCAAACAACATTCATTCCAAAACACGGAATAATGTCTCATCATGTCCAAATGGGAACATGAGATAAATGTTTTTGGTTATACTCCAATTTTTTTTTTAATTTGAATCAATCATGTGGTAATTAGAAGTTATGTGTTTCTCCCCGCTAACTTAGGAATCACCCCTTTTCAGCTGCTTGAAGAAGACACTTTACTTCTTATAATGTTTCACTACTTACTTGGTTATTTTATTTCAATACATATATGTGAAAAGCATATTGTATTTTAATACCCAAGAAGTATGTTAGAAACATTAATATATTTGATGAATATAAACTGAACAAGAAGAGAGTACTTGCTTCTTGTATTTCAGTTTTTAAACTTCCATGAATTCATTTCATTATGTGATTCAAATAAACTCCTGTTAAATAACCAACCATTTGACTTTGAAGGACATGAAGAAGGTGTCTTCGACGTTAATTTCCATAATCCTTTTCACCTTTTCATTCAATGTATTCACCATAAGAATAAAATACGGTGTTATCTCCAATATTCTTATTCCTTGGCGAATGTTTCCTTAACGGTAATAAAGTGCTTACTCTATACGGTTCGTTTGTACCTTTAAATGAAACTATATTAATTGGGTATAAAAGGTATAAGAAATTGGATGGCATGAAAGATTGTAACCGAGTGTAATCATCACATTCAAATCTTTCTTTTCTTTCTCCTCGAAAGGATCTTGGAGATGAGACTATATGTGATCATAATCCAAGTCTAGATGCAGCCACCACAAATAATATCAGAATTTGATGATAACATTATGATAGAACCATCATATTATTTATTCATGAGTCTCCTGAAATCAGTTTTACACCCTCACTTCCTGAGGTGTCTTAACAGGTTGGGACATAGACACCTTGAATTTCCATTATTGTAGTAATGTGCGGAAGCGCCTATACTACACTTGGAATTTCATGTTTTTTTGGACATTAACTTTGTCCAATGTTTATCGCAGTTTTATTATGGTATTTATTTCCATTATATACAAATATACTTTAGAAGATTGTACTTTTATGTGATTACCTAATATGACATTACTGATTATTTAATCATTAAATGTCTCCCACTAATTTTTTGAATTCTAGGAACCCTCTGTACTAGAATCGGAATACTCTTGAGTATTCTAGTGGTAAGGATCCCTGAACCTCCCTCATAGTCTACAAGCTAGGGCTACGCCACTAATCGGAGGGTCCAAGGTAGGCTTTTGACTAGCCAACTGTATTAGCTCACGGTTCCTTGATCTGTTGAGTGAAGTCCCAGCTTCAAAAATCATTTACTTATTTACTCAATGCTTGACTCTAAAATTACAACAAGCTAGCTAAGGCTATTTCATTACTGCAATTTTAGTTAAGTCGACCCACCACAAAAATAAGAACTCCCTGGTAGTAAGAGGCACCCTCAGCTGAGGCATGAACTGGCACCTCGAACACCCGGTTTTGTTCAAACTTGAATGATGGAAGGATGCTTGTGACTTAATATTTTCTTTGAGGGTTTTATTGGTTTTATCTCGACGAATGTGACCCATTTATATTAAACTTGTTCATCTATGTTGTCGCACTCACAACTGTACTTTAATAGAAAAACACACGCCGCTTCTTTATGCATTTTATTATGTATTTTTTTATGTATTTTTCCGCTGTTCTAAAATGCATAAAATAATAAATAAATACATAAAGGAAAACTATTACCCGACTGACCTTGAGAATCTAAACGACCTAAGGGGCATCATACCTGTGTCGAAACTTGACACTAGATGCATCTCAACCCGTGATGTATGTCTGCTTCTCATTTGGAGCATCGCCACGTCTTGGCGGAGTCCATGTCATGTCTTGGAGTACCGCCTCATCTTGGCATGGTCCACGTGTCATCTTGCATCATCTTGATTAACGTTCTCCACCTCGTCTTGGTGGGGTCGACGTCGCTCGTCGTCTTCGTCTGAAGTACAAAGATACTCGCGCGCAGGCGAGGAGAACTTGGGTATAGATTTACATCAGGTGAATTGGGTGTGCAAGCCATTATAAATTTTAACCGAAAACAAAGATGATGCGAAGAACATCATTTAATTAATTACACACATCGCACGTAGTTTAAAAAATTAAATTAAATAAATAATTTAAAATCAGACATACGGGGCCAATGCTCAAGACCAGTTTTTAGGTATAAAAATTGCGCGATAAAAATTAAAATTCATAAATAAGTATGAGGGTTATTTAATTAAATTAAATTAAACAAATTAATAAATTCAAATAATCTAATTAATTATCGATCAATAAATTAATTTAATTTCAAAAATTAAATTAATTTTAACCTCGGGTATTAAAATTTATTTTCACCATAATTAATATATTAATTAATTTAATTAAATTAAATTAATTGATTAAATTAATTGATTTAACTTAACCCGAGTCAGGGGTTACCTGCCCGCCAGGAGGACCGGGCGGCGGCCAGGTAAGCTTGTCCAGGGTGCTCCTGGGGAGAAGCTGAGGTGGGCGGCCGGTCGCGGCTACGCTGCCTGTGCAGATGGAACCGGGACGACGACCCCGTTTAGAGGCGCTGCCTGTGCTTGCGCTAGGAGGGTTCACACGTGGGTCCAAGGAGGGTCGGCCGGGGCACTACCGTAGTGTGGAGAGGATCTAGAGAGTCCAACAAGAGTGCCCCTGGTGGGAGCAGGCCGAGTAGCAGTGAGGCCGGAGCGGACAGTGCGGCGTCCTGGGACTGGCCGACGGAGGAGGAGGCTGGCTCGGCCTGGTGTGCTACGGCAGGTGGAGGAGCTCCACGGAGGACACCGGGAGGTGCAGCGCTCAGAGAGGGATCCGGAGGTGGGGATACTGGAGGTCAGAAGGTCATGGACAGGGGAAGTCGGCGGAAGCCTTGAGCCGAGGTGGTTCGGGCCGGGGCAGCAACGCCGAAGCAGGGTGGCACCAAGGAGGCGGTTAGGAACTGCTGAGCCTGCCTTCGCTGCAGCTGCTGCGTGAGAAGGTGATGCGGGCCGCCTGCAGCGGCCGAGGTGCCAGCCAGTGGGCCACGGGGAGCTGAGATTAGGACCAGACGACTGGGAGCGGAGGTGGGTGCTGTCAGCACTGCAGGTCGGGTCGCGCGGAGGGCGGCTGGCGTGCGGAGGACCGCCTGGGTGAGCGACAACGCTGGCCAGGAGAGGCCGGTCCATAGTTGAGGCGCCAATGGGGTGAGGGGTCTCAGCTTTCTGTGGAGGCAGAGGGGTGCCGCGGCCCCTGGGCTGGCCGTCGCGCTGAGGTGGAGTCCCGGTGGCACTGCAGTGCGCCGCGCGGGAGAGGGAGGGGGTCCGCTCAGACCCCCTACAGGTTTTCTCTTTTTTTGTTGTTGTTTTTCTTTCAAGGGGCCAGACCCCTTTTTCGCTTTTTTTTTATTTTATGAAATCACATCAAGACCCCCTTGGGTCTTTCTTTGGGTTCTCCACGCGGGAAGACCCCCTTTAGGGTCTTTCTTTATATATATATATTTTTTATAAAACTTTCTAAAGTCTATTTTAGACTTTAGATATAATAATAATAAAATATTATTTTAATATAATAATTTTATTATTAATATAATCTTATTATTATAATCTTATTATTATAATTATATTATTATAATTATATTATTATAATTATATTATTATAATAATAATATAAATTATAATAATTATAATTATATTAAAATTTTAATACCCTTGTTCAAAAACGAAAACACAATCCATTCTGAAAATTTCGAATGACCATATCTTTGTCGTTCGAAATCGGATTGTATCACGGTTTGAACGGTTGTGACCGATTTTAAACCCTATACTTAATTTCATGAAAATTAATTTTATTTGGCTCAGAAAATCTACGCGAATCCCTTTGATACCACTGTTAGGTTTCTAGGGCCCGCAGTGGAAGTCGGTGGGCCGAGGATTTTAAAATTTTCATCGGCAGAACGACGGTACTTGTCGTCGCCGACGATCCGAGATCCGGAGAGGTCCGAGGATCTCACGTAGATTATTAAGAGCACAAAAATTAAAATTAAAAGGTACCCATTTCAAATTCGAAGGCACGATCGACTGCCGCTAGCCAATTGTGATCGTCGCTTGAAGGATCCAAAGCAGGATCCCTCTAGATCGTCCACACGCGCTCCAAAAATCTACAGGAAAATGCTGATCGTCGAACTCCGAGTGCTAGAGCATCGATTCAATGATATATTTTATGTCCCGACGATCACCTCACCGTTGATCTTACGATGCGTGAGGAAGAACTTGATCCGAGCTCTTGGATCATCAGCTTCTCTCTCTAGGAAGCGGGAGGAGAGAGAGGATCTCAATTTTTCATTCCATAAATGAATGAATAGTGATGTGCACACCAAAGAGAGAGAGCCTCCTCTCTTATTTATAGAGACATTGATAATTACCCGGTAGGGTTCCCTAGCCCCCATTAATATCAACATTCTCTAAATAAATAATTTCGACAGACTAAACTGTGCCAATATTATTTAATATTTTATCACATACTTGTAATATATATATAATATATTACGTGATAAAACCGAGCCATTTAACTCGACTTGCTGTCCCGCTTAATATTAAAAAAAACTTGAATATTAAAATAATATTCGTTCGATTAATATTTTCTCGTATTTACTGAACTCGTAAATAAATTAAATAAATTCAATCCCAAATATTCATAACTTGAATATTAATGAATTTATTTAATTCTTTTGGTGATAGAAAACATGGACAATGCTCGGACCCCATGGTGGGTCCCATTATGTCCATATACCTATTCAATTGAATTGGGCGGATTCTTGAATACGCTATTGTGTGTGACCCTCTAGGCCCTTATCTTAATAGTAGTGAATAAAATCCACAGACCAAGAGTGGGGTCTAACAACCCGTCATGGCCCCTAAAGAGATAAGGATAGTCATTGCAACGACTACCAACCTACGAACACTGATTGTGTACTATAGTCTCTTTGTCATTTGATATCTCATAAAGCAGGACACACTATGGTGTCATCGTCCTTATCTTTCTTTATTATTTGTTGATCTATCCAGATGGATTTTCCTTCCTACTGCTTTGGCCAAAGACTTATGAGGGCGACACCATCTTGATCAACCAGGCCTAAGATATAAAACTTCCTAAACTTGGAAGTGACAAATTCTTTATTGACCATTCAACCAACGTCATACCACCAATGACGCACCCAACACAAACTACCTCGCCACGACATTACTGCCATGGTTTTTGCCTTTCATTAAAGTAAATAATTAAATGATATACATTGGTAATGGTCTCAAGTCAGGAGACCAATACAGATGTCCGTAGATAGGAACAACCAATGACACCCAAAACTTGTGGTGTTCCTATTGGCGGGTCTGTCCTCATAATCTCACTACTAGAGATCACCAAGTGCGAACTTCATGAGAAGAAGTCTCAATGCTTATGAGGCCCCAGCACCTGATAGTCAGACATATACTGTGTCCAGTCAGTAAGATGTATCTAGACTAAAGAACATATATTTAAGATCAATGTCATTATATCTCTAGGTTCTCATTATATCTTGGGATTTGCTATAACATTTTAACATGACAATTAACCTTTGGACATTACCATTATTATAGTGGACGTAAAAAAGTTTGCACTATAATGGTAAGATATCATCATGCATATCTAACTGTACACATGGTACAATAATCAAAAGTACTACATAGTTGGGTCTAGGGCACCCACTATTTCAACATAAGGGACCTATGTGGATCCCACCATGTACAAAAGAATCATTGGAATCCTACTATACCTGATGGAAACATGACCAGATATTGTCTTTGCAACTTGCCTTGCGGCCCACATTCAGAGTAATCTAAAGGAAGAACATATGGTGATAGTGAAAATAATCATGAGATACATTAAAGGTACACATAATTATGGGCTATACATTACTTTAGGAAGAGATAGTGAACTATTATCATTTTCTGATGCTAACTAGGCTGGAGATGTAGTGGACAGAATGTCTACCAGTGGTGGAGCATTCTATATTGGGAAGAAATGTGTAGGTTGGTTAAGCAAGAAACATGAAAGTACTTCACTTAGTACCACTGAAGCTGAATATATATCTTCTACTAAGGAATGCACTCAGTTACTTTAGATGAAGCAACAACTGAGTGACATAGGTGATGAGGTGAAACAACCAATGGTGATTTACTGTGATAACAAGAGTGTAATTGATCTTACGAAAAATCCAGTTCAACATTCTCGCACAAAAAATATTTAGATTAGGTATCACTTCTTCAAAGAAAAATTTAAACAAGGAGTGATAAAAATGGACCATGTGGGAACTAATGAGAAAGTGTGTGGCATTATGACCAAGCCACTGTCATCGGCTGCATTTGAGAAACATTGATTGAACCTCAGTGTTCAGCCACCTCCCAGTGTATAAGGAGGTTACGAGATCTGAGGGAAGCAATGATCTATCTCTGAACCTTGTAAAGGTAGTACGTCTGGCACAAAGTAACTGTGCTAAAATCTTGTAACCCACAACTTGTGAAGATTAGTGGTTTTTGGTATGATTGACATACTATCAGCGTATTCTCTTTGGACGTAGCCCTTAGCGGTGAACCAAGTAAAATTGTTGTGTCCTTTCTTTGTGTATGATTGTTTTTATTCTTCACTTACTCTTAATATAGTATTAACAAGTTACTACCAACATGGAAACAATATCCATAGGTTTAAAAGAAAAAGTTGACACCCTAATTCACCCCTCCCCTCTGAGGGTGCTCCGGGGTCCTTCACACGGGTTATAGCCCAAGCCTGAGAATAAGAAGGTACACGATTTATAGCCCAAGACTGATAATAAGAAGGTATATGAGTTGTATACCAATCCTAAAAGTAATAAGGTACATTGGTTATATCCCAATCCCAAAAATAAGAGGGTACATTGGTTGCTATCCCAAACCTAAAGTAGGTACATGGGTGATTATCTCAAGCCTAACATGTTTTGAAGGTCTTGGTAGGTATCCTTAACATAAGATTTTCTATAATTTTGTGTATGCCACAAATTCTTTGTCTTATTACTATTATATGATTTCATGGATTATGCTCTTTATTTCCTTATGATTCATGTATTATGAAATTCTAATATTTATTCCATGATTCATGTTTATGATCTTTGTTATACAGTATATGATATTCTAATGTCATGATCATGTTCTCATACCATTATGATGATGTTTACGCTTATATATCTCTTTGGTTTACCCTTATTAAGAATCTAAGCTCACCTATTTTTATATTTCATTTCCCCATGTTATGAATAAAGGTTTTAAATAGAAGTAATAAAGGGGAATATCATTGTGGGAAACATTGAATATATTTCACCAAGTTAGAATATTTTGTTCTAAGTATCCAAATACACTAAACTATTATGGTCCTCAAGAATGTACATTTTTAATGAGCTGAGTATTCATATAAATTGATGTAATATCCATGTATGTTATGCCTAGGTCATTATATTTGGTATCAAAGTAAAAGTTTATTCAACATTTGGAAACTAGGATGAGAAAACCGTAGTGATATCCCTGTGGATATTTATAAGTATATGCCTAATGATGTCTCTAAGGATGAGTTAATGTTTAAGAAAATATCCCGGAATTTGGTAAAGGATAGAGTGAGTGGTTTCCTAGAAATGCATCCATGTCTGGATACTACAAATGGGTGTGGTTTTTCCATATATGTACCTAGTATTAACAACTCTGACAAGGTGTGTAGGGCCTGACTTGAGCATAACTTGGTACATGACAACATGACTTACTGCGTACCTGGTTTGACACTCTTAGGGGATATTCTTTAGAAATTAAAAAACTCTTTACAAACCAACATAAAGGATTTAAATAGAGTATGAATATAAATAAACTACAATAAACTTAAGGTGTCATAGATTAAAGAAGTTGGTGTCATAATTTAGAAATTATATAAGTGATTTTTTCATGATTATGAGGTTTTCTATTATGATAAATGTTTCTCACACTATGATTTATGGTGTTATTAAATAACATGAACTAGAATGAACTTAGTTAACATTGAATGTTTTAGATGTGAAATATATGAGAATTATAAAAATTTATGTCCTAATTGGAGATCCCATGAAGATAATCAGGAAGGTGGTATGAGTATTGGTTATACTTCTGAAGATAAATAGACTAAAAATGACATGTGAAAGGTATGTAATGTTCTAGTAGTTTACATTAAACATAATAAGAATGATTAGATTGAGGTTTAGTAACCTTAATACATGATTCATATTTAATATTCTAGGACAATGGGTATTAAGGAATAAGATTATGAAGCCCGATTAATGGTTAAATAATTAAGCTAAATGATTGAAGTGTATATGTTTTTTAATTCAAAAAATATGTTATATTAATCATGAAATATATAAGTATTTTTAGTATAAGTTTTTCATTAAGTATTGAAAAGGATATTCTGAATGATGATTAATACTTATAAAAGTGATTTAATAGAAATGTGATATTTTTAATTAGGGGAAGGTAACCCTTAATGTGTCCTTAATGTTGAGAAAATTGTGTTTAGCTTGGATAAAGTGGATAAAATAAATTGAATAGTATTGATTACCCTATAACTGATTATCTATTTTTTGAAAAAGTGGTATATGTCATCATGGATGAAGTTTAAAACTTCTTGGATTTATGGAATATATCCAGTAATCTTCAGAATAAGGAAGAATGCATGTTTTCTAAAAGGATTTATGGTAATTCATATTATTACCATGTTTTAAGAGAATATATGATGAGGGTATTCACATGTTGGGAATTTGAAAACCAAGATATACTTTGTGATATATGGGGTATCAATGTTAATATGATTTAATGACCTTATTTCTAATGTTTTGTATTTTCATATTTAGAAAGGGTTATAAGGTTAACCATTTATGAAAAGTTTAAGTTAAACTTCAGATGAAGTTTGTGATATTAAAGTATTATCTCACCACATAAGGATTTATGTATATTGGATAAATTGTGATAACCTTTTTATGTGATAAAAAATGACATATAGAATGAATTATTATTCTATTTATGGATCTCATGATCTGTTAGTTCTTCTAGATTCCCTAGAGTAAGAGATGAAGTGAGAACTGATCAAGGCACAACAAAAGGGTTATATTGTGCATATGAAATAGAATAAAATTAAGTAATATATCTTCTTGTAAATTTTCTTCAAGTTAAGGAAAAATGACCTTGAAACCAAAAATGTTATCCTAGTATCTTCATTTCCAATGAATCAAATGGCCCCTTAGATTATCGTATATTTTTGGATTTGTGATTGTTAAATTTCTCTTGACCCCATTCTCTATCACTATCTATTAGAACATGATAGTTATATTTCTATTCCATGTCCATGTTTTCACTTCCCACCTATATTCTCCTATGTGGAAACCTAGTTATGTGTCAGTATGGGTAACCGTTATATTTTCAAATTTCTACTTTTAAAGGTAGTTTTGTTATTTATTTTTATGATGTGGGTTTCTATGAAAGGAACATTCAAGTATTAGACCTTTGATAACCCAGAAAAATTTCAAGAGTGAAATTCATTTTAAGGGGGGTAGAATGTAACACATCAACACTACTAGAAAATAAGGCTACACCCATAGTTTTAGAAAAAACCATGGGTATAGGTCACCCCTATATACACAAGAAAAAAATTCATGGGAAGGACCTATACACATGGTTCTCAAAAATCCATGGGTATAGGGGTAGCTATACCCTTGATTTTTGGAGAACTGTGGCAATAAGTTTTGTAGGGTGATTTTTTTGTGGGAATGACCTATACCCATGGTTATCCCAAAACCATGGGTATAGGTCACCCCTATACCCATGGGTTTTGTAAAATATGGGAATATGTTTCCCGGGAAGAAAAAAATTTAACGAGAAGGACCTATACCCAAGTTTCTCTAAAAAATGATGGGTATAAGTTACCCCTATTGACATAGTTTTTGTAAGCTATGGTAATAGATTGCACGGGAAAAAAAATTCCATGGGAAAACCTATACCCATGGTTTTACCAAACCGTGGGTATATGTTGACCCATTATTTTTCCATAATAATAATAATAATAATATTAAATTATTTAATATAATTTTTTATACACATACATACATGCATAAATACATACATACATACATACATACATACATACATACATACATACATACATACATACATACATACATACATACATACATACATACATACATACATACATACATACATACATACATACATACATACATACATACATACATACATACATACATACATACATACATACATACATACATACATACATACATACATACATACATACATACATACATACATACATACATACATACATACATACATACATACATACATACATACATACATACATACATACATACATACATACATACATACATACATACATACATACATACATACATACATACATACATACATACATACATACATACATACATACATACATACATACATACATACATACATACATACATACATACATACATACATACATACATACATACATACATACATACATACATACATACATACATACATAGAGGGTAAAGGGGTATACATATAAAGTTGTATATTTATTTATGTGTGAAGAATGGTTTTGAAATGTGAAAGATATGTTATGAGGAGTGGTTTTCCAAATGTACAATATTGGTTTTTAAAAACTAAGGCCCAATTTTCACTTTATAATTTTTTTGAAAAAAGAAGTTCACTCCAATGGAATCCTATATTTCTATGTTTTTTGTGGTACTTGGATTTTATAGGATGGGCATGTTGGTATTATTTTAAGTAAATGGGGCTCCGTATTTGGTAGTGTAGGGAAGTGAGGTGTTATTGTATGACTATTTTGTATTATTGTGTAATTTAATTTTTTTCTCCATTTTGTATTTTGGTTATGGGAATGAAACATGGAAATATTGGGTGCTCAGGTAGGAGGACTAATGAATAATATGTTGGATGAGTCAGTAGGTCCTCAACCTAGTCTCTCTGGAAGGACCGTGTTGTAACACTAACTAAACATATGATGATACTATGGGTATTTATAGAACTTTGGATTTATCCTCTATAGAAGCTCATTCCTAAGGGTATTTATTCATATGATCAATCACAAGGTCATGAGGATCCTAGGACCCAAACTAACCTATCTACTTAGAGATTTCCCAGGGTTCTTCCCCTCCTTTTACTCTTGTTTTCCAAGGTACCATTTTTTAAATTATCTTTTTCTTTGTTACCTTTTAATGTATAAAATAATAAAATTATGTTTTAATTCCCATTTTTATAGAAAATGATGATATGCTATTCACTATTATGATTTTACTAAGGCTATTATTTTATCATCACATTCTTTCTTATAAATTTATTATTGTAAGGTCTCTCATTATTTGGAAAATGGTTTTAGAAATCACAGTTGAAAATGGTTTTTTGAAGGATTATCCTATTACTTGTTTTTAAATGAAAATGGAAAACTCTATTTTTATATATTTACATTTTCAAACTAGAATGAAATAGTTTTATCTTTACAGGTATGTCGTAGGGAATGTTTTCTCTTTGGCATCCCTACTATGCATTTTTATACTCAAACCTATATAACTATAATTTTTCATTCGTTGGTTCTATCTGATCTTTTATTCTTTCCCACAAGGATTCTTGGCTCATGTTAGTTGGGATATGGAATGTATAGTCACAAAGAGGTAGGCATGTGTATAGTTTAGTTTTTTATTTTAGTTTCTTTTATCATATCATCCACTTTGGATTTTACTACTTTCTACAGATAGAGGGGTATATTTGCTGGTAGGTGAAGTAGAGACATTGGATGTGGGAATATTTTCCTTGAAAGAGTGGGTGTTCAGAGGGATGGGGGGGGGGGTCTTTAGTGATTACTTCTATTTCATATATTTCTCAGTTTTGATATTAGGTTTCAATTTATTTATTTTATTTGGCGTGGACACCCGATGCATGGATTAGTCATGAAGGAATTTTATTTAATTTACATTACCTTTTTAATTAATATTGAATGAGATGAATCATTCCCAAAAGGAAATTCCCTAATTCCCAAGATCTTGTTCCATCCCATGGTGATTCTGAATTCCCTTCGAGCCTTATCACAAACTGGATCTGGCATCCGATGGAGGGATGACTCAGGTTGGTTCATGACATGTATAAAATAAATATGCCTAATATTACTTTGGAAATTTATCTCACATACCATGATATGTACACTTTTTTGATATTTCTTATACATGTAGAATATATTGTATATATCAAACAAGACTAAGAAAACTACATTGGCTGTTGGTTAAAACTATCTACCAATGATTGATGAAGAAAAACTAGATGAGTTCCTAGAATTAATGAAATGGGAATGTTAAATTTTCAAGGGATATAAAACTAGTATTATTTATAACATTTGATCTATTATAATAATAATTATTAGGAAATATACAAGGGTTTATCATTTTATAAAAATTATTTTGCATATATACATTAGATCAAACATGTTTTGGATTCTAATACATCTTAAGAAGTGAGTTTAATAGATTTTATCCCAGATTTTAGAACTATACCTAGTTATTAAAATTCAATCATATCATAATTAATTTTAACTATGATATTATACAATATAAAAAGGATGATAGAGAACAAAAAATACTATACTTGGTGATATATTCTCATGAGAGATTTTATCAGAGAGAGTTGAGGTCATAGTAAGCATATTTTCTATAGGTATTATGGTGGGATCATCAATTATATCCATTTTTCATTAAAAGCATGTTTTTCATGTGAAGATAACCAGTTGAGTTGTTAGTATTTGGATTTAGTTCAATTGTTAGTCTATTGGAGTTGGTTCCATTGAACCAAAAACAATGTACATTAGATTACCAAAATATACATGATGTTGAATATTTATTAATATCTTATCACAACATGATTGATATTATGCATGTATTGTATGCGATCATTTTCTAAGGGTACCTATTTCACTGAAATATCATAGCTATTCCCTTCTATGATAAAAACCAATAAGTGTTATGATAATATTATTAAATATACGTTTTATGGTCAGATTATATCATTTGATGGGACAAAATTGATATACGACATTATGGGTAAAGACTCATAGTACTTTGATACATAATCTAATGGTGTACGACCTTGGTAATCTCAATAAGGAAGGTTATGAAAACCCTAATTGATAATATGAAATCCACATTTATATGTGTCATTGTATATTATTATCTGTGTTGTATTTAACGGTCCATATACTTTATTATTATTATTAATATTTATTGTTATTCATGATCTTTGATGTATTTACTAATACCATGATGAAATATGTTCATCAGAAGAAGGGTATGTTGGTATGTCATGAGTTATATACATTAATGTATAATGTAATAAAGGAATTTTCTATTATATTATTTAATAAAAGTCAATATCTTAGTCCATTTGATGAAA
The DNA here is from genome assembly GCA_963277665.1 of Viscum album. Classification (NCBI taxonomy): domain Eukaryota; kingdom Viridiplantae; phylum Streptophyta; class Magnoliopsida; order Santalales; family Viscaceae; genus Viscum; species Viscum album. Next base: position 1,980,257,076 of record OY728165.1, on the reverse strand, counting down.
ATGTAATTTATTAATTAAGTAGTTAAACATGATGTTCTATCAGTAAGTTAATTACTAGAATGTCAAAGAATGCGACATACAATACATAAGTTGATGGCATTAGTATTAAACCTTCTTGATTAAAGATACCAAGGAAAAGAGATTATATTACACAATTCACAATTGTATGTGATTATTTTACTTGTACCATTTAACTTATTTTTTTATGGGTGCCTTGGCATGTTACAAGTCTTTAACCATGGAATTTAGGTGTAACCACCTAATACCACTAATAAAGGGGATATAAGGGCCGCACAATAAGTGTATTCAAAACCCCAGTTAAATTCAACATAAATTTAACATATTGAATAAATATTATTTCTATATACAGTTTAATAATTATTCATGTTGGACTGAATACATATATTTAGTGAATAGTTATTCAAGAGGATATTAAGTGAGTTGAATATTAAATAGATATTTATTTTCAAGGTTATTTTTTATTTAATTACATAAAAAGAATATATATTTATTCTAATTTATTTAAAAGGCAACAAATATTTGTTTAATTAGTCATAAAAATGTGTAATAAATATTTATTCTCTTTTTTAGTAAATATAATATTTATTTTTTTATTGATGAATAATACAATGATATTAATTTATTCAAATAAATAGGAACTATTTAAGGTTTGATAAATATTGAGAAGGATTCATTCTCAATTAAAGGATCGATGTGAAAAGACATATTAAATATTATTTGAATAAATATTATTTTATTTATTCAGGAAATATAATATTTTTCCATGATTTTATCTCATATCAAGTAAATAATAATCATATTATTATTTTAGACATGGGGTTCTATAGGTATTTTAGAAAATAATAAAGGCATGGGTGAAATTATCATTTATATAATCCTAGGCCAATATAAAACCAATTATATCCTTTATAAATTAAAATCATCATTGTTCACAATGAAAGTATAGTGAGAATTCTCTCAATACCTAGAGATACATTCTACTAGAACACTCTCAAGAATGGATAGTGATCCTCTTCACCATTCTCTCAAGACTAGAGAGATTAATAATAGATTATTTTGGTGATCAATAACAAATGATGCATGTGATAGAGTCTTCCATGCTAGCACCCATAGATTTATATGATAACTTTAAGAGGTTCATGGAGCATGTGCAAATCACTATTAGAGAGATTATATCTTTGAATCATCTTTCTTAAATGAAAATACTCCAAGAAGTGGTCAATAAATTCATCAATGATGAAATAAATTCAACATAAGGTATTTATTTATACAAATAAATTAATTATAAGTTAAATGTGATGATTATGACTTCTTTTTATAGTGTTCATTTCAATTAATCTTCAAATTAATTACATTGTCCAGGGAATTATTTTTCATGTAGATCTTGGATTAATCATTGATTGAAAAAAAAATTGAGTTGGATACTTACTAATAGGTGGATTTGTTCCCAATAAGTGGCTCTGTTACACCTAGAACCTTATTGTTAGGACCCAATTAGAGATACCTTGTGTTATGTGATGTTATTATGGACCTAGATAGGTCTAATTAGCCTCTTTGACATAATAGATGTGAATTAATGGTAGTAGTATACTTGATTCTTGACCTATAGAGTTCTGGTGAGTTTCCCTAATCCCTTTTTAGTTTAGTTATTGAGTAGTGCAGGGTCATTGTTCCTCCCCCACTAACTTATTATGGATATGTAGTTTATGCCTTGGATTTGGTATTTAATGTGTGTTGTTCATGTGAAATAAAACCTATATTATATTTAAATGTGAGTTTGATGATATTCCAACCTTAAAGTAATTTACATATATCATATTGTTGAGTATTATGTGATACTTTTTGTATATTTGTATATGTATGTGGGAGAGATATGCCCTTATTATTATTAATGGTTTTGGTTGGGTTGGAATTATAATTTGTGATATGATGATCATGATGAGGAATTTCATACCCATTACATGGTAAGTTCATGACCAAGATGCTATGCCCATTATTATGGGGGATAATGCCTAGTTATATCGTATTTGTTTTAATGAGGTTCAGAATTCACATTATGTATCTTGGTTGTATTTGGGATACTATGCTTGTGGTAATGAGACATAATGTCCAATTTACTTTGATGATGTTGGATATGAGAAGTTATGTTAGTTTTCTTGTTTCACCCTTAGAAGTGGGGAGTACTACCTTGGGTGTGTTAATTTCAAGGAAGGGGATGCGATGCTTGTATAATAATGTCCATTTATGGGATGCAATGACCGTATTCATATGATATGGTCCAGGATTAGGGAAACTTTTACCTTTTATTTATATTCCTATAGTGAGGAATGATATTCCCTTCTGATGATAGACTCAGGATGGGATTCCCAGTATTATACATAATTTTACTTCTTCATGAAACACCTTAGTGGCCTACTTATCACAAACAACCAACATGACACCTCCTTCATGAATTGACTTTGTGGGACCTTCTTCATGAATGATTATTCCTTCAGTGTTAATCTACCGAATATATCCTAAAGTTTTTTCATCCTAACTTAATGTGTGAATAATGGTGTATTTATAGGCAAACACTCCATAAAATTTCACTAATCACTAATATTACTATTCAAAATTTTAGTAAATCTTATTCACAAACTCCCTTTTCATTGCGCCAACAATGAACCTACTATGAAAACCACATGATGTGATTCATAGTCTTGTAAAAATTATGTGGGTGTTTCTCCTATATAGGCCATCGAAAATTACTACCTCATCTCTACAAATCACTTCAGCCTTCACACACTTCTTTCACATTCATGTACATTTTTTTTCAATCATTCTACCATAAAATATAGCCTTGAATAATTGTTACTTGAACCACCTATGTGGTCTATGTACTCCCTACATGGTAGTTGTGTTTCCTCATGAAATAGTACACCACACACACCTTATGTAGACCACATGTTTCCTTCATGATTTTCATATTTTCTATGAGACCACATACCTATTATGTGGAAACCCTTCCTTTGATTTGAAATTTTCATAAAATATCACCAAAACCTAAAACATCCCCTGATATTTTCACACAAAAAATTAGAAAAATATGGGAATCAATTATATTTTAAAAACTTCTTTAGTACCTCTTTCAAGATTCCATTTTCTATAATCTCCTTTATCAACCAAGAAACAAATAAAAAAACACAACAGACTATCAATTTTTAGATCTGAACACTTTAGTTTCAATAAGAATATTAAAATTTTGGAAAATTTTGAATTTTAATTAGTCTAATGGTAGTATTTTGGGAATTGTGTAGTTTTAATTTGGTGTAAAATTTTTTCACTAATTTATAATTTTTTATATGTATGTAATTTTATTGGTTAAGTGGTTTTTAATATGAAACCATTTTTAAGAGGAATTACCATTTTTTTGGCGGTGTAATTGAACTTAGTTGTTTATGGTTGGAAGTCATGAAACATATCGGGACTTACATAAATTAAATATCAAATAAATAAGTTGAATAAATTTAGTTAAATGACTTATTTCAATGTCAAAAAAATATACAGGGAGTTACATGTTCATTTTATAGACTTGTATGTTTTAAATCATGGATATTTAATGTTTCTAATTTGTATGAATTTTAAAGTGATTAGTTTTATTTTTTCCCACCCCTTCGTAGTTTTATTAAATAAATAAAAAATTTCATGTGTTTAATCAAGAACTTAAAACTTTTAGAAGAAGTGTTTTTAGAAAATTGTTTTGGATAAGACAAAAATGAATAACCATATGAATAAAAGTTTTTTATTTTAGTTATCATTTAAATAAAATGGATTTTGAATATTTAAGAAGGGATTTGATTTTTACCTTTGGAGATATTGATTTTGGTCTATTAAGGTAAATAATAAATATTGTGGTTGTAAGTGATGTTTTGTGGGTTATTTCATACTTGGTTTTAAAATGAGTAAACTCTTTTGTTTAAATGAAATATGATTTATAATTCATGTTTTTTTTCTAGTTATCATTTTAATTGAAATCTTTTATATGTTGTGAATTCTTTATATTTTCAAGGGTGTGATACTTTTCTAATGTATGAATTAATAAAATATTGTTGTTTTAATTAATTTTGTTGTAACTTGATTATTTTATATTGATAATTTATTATTAGTTTGACTATTATTTTGATGATATTTGGTTTGAGAGTAAGGAAAGTTTTTATAATGGGGATATCCCCACCTATGTATGAAGTTTTTGTGAACAATTTTATAATGTTTTCATGTGAATATTTTTAGTATTTGGGATCATCCCTTATTTTATAATTGGTTTATTTCATAGGAAGACCAAAAGATTTTCTGAGGATGAAATGTTTTTATAGTGGAGAGATGGTAACATCACATATTTTAAAATTTTATTTTTTGGTTTATGAATTTTATTCAAATGGAAAGAAAACTATTGAGATAAAATTTAAGGAATATTTTGAGATTTTTGAAATTAATAATTTATAAATGAAATTTTATTGTGTTTAAATTTTTTATAGGTGGTTAAAAATAATAAAAGTGATATTATTATTTGTTTAGTAAGAAAAAATAATGAAAACTTAATTCATTTATATATATATATATATGTATATATATGAGGTTTTAATAATTATTATTAATTCAATAATAATAATAACAATGTGATGATATCATCAACATCATCATCATAATTATTTAAAATTTAATTGGTTGTGTTAAAGAATAAAAAATAGGATGTTAAGGGGTATGGGGGCCTATGACGCATGGGAGGATATAGGAAAAAAAGTTGGAGTTATAGGAACTTCACACAAAGGGATAAGGGAAAAGAAAAGACTAAAAGTAAATGAAAAAAATAATAAAGGAGAAAAAATAAAAAATGGTTGGGGTGGGGGTGAGCAGTGTATACAGAAGGATCAGAAACGTGAAGAGAAGAATTTTGTTCCTTCTCACCCCTATTAATTATTAAAATCTCCTCTCATCCATATCACCTTGGATACCGATTATAATGACACATCATTGATGGTGTTGGATTTATTTTGATTAGTATAAGGCAATCCCTAAGTGTTTTTTGTTAGGCATTGATATATTTTATCTATATTTAATTAAATTTTATTCTTGTGTTTTAGTTTTAAAATATTGAGTTTATTATGATTAAGGATTAATTTAACACTACTTCTTAGTGGTGGAATAATACCCATATTACGATTTTAGTTGATCAAGGTAGGTGGGTCCATGCATAACTCTTTAGATTTAAAACCTCAATTACACAACTAATTTTAAATCACGCTTTGAATTTATTAAAAGTATTTAATATGCATATATTTTCCTTGATTGTGTGAGTTGGATTGTTTTCTAGTTTTTATGGGATTTAATGAGGGGTTCCTTGGATATCCTATTCTATTATCCCACTACCTTCCATGGAGCAGGTCATGGCTATAAAGATTCCTTCCCTCCTCGGCCCTCTTGATCTGAGGAGGGAGGATGAATCTCATTACCGCTTTCGTTCCCCTCTCACACCCCTTACTTTTCCTATTTAATAGATATGTCTTCCCTTCCTTTCTTCCCCACTATCTAAGTGATCCCTAAAGTTCATTCCTGTGTGAATAAAGATATTTCTACTCTTATTTATTCTTTGGAGTTCAAGGAATGCTCAGAGCTGCTGGATCTTACTATGGTTTCTCGTTTTGGGAAGAAACAACCCTCTGTTGACGCTTTTGACATGTTTGTCTTCTCGTCATGGAATTTTCAAGACTGGGTGGTTGTTTTTGTTTTGTATTCTAGGAATATTATGATTCATTTTTCGAATGTGGAGGATCAATCTATGCTTGGTATAATTCTCTGTAAGTTATGGATGGTTTTCGCTTCTTCATCTTTAAACGGTATTTCAAATTTCATCTATTATACTACTCTCTGGTCACGATGATCTAGATTTTTCTCTCCGATATCCTATTACCAATCTAGAATCCAAGTATTCTTCGGTTGATTGGTAATATTATTATTCAGTACCTTTATTCTGATGCCCATACTCATTCTGTTTTTCATCCGATTTATCCTAGAATTTGCGTCGAAGTTGACGTCTCGAAGAGTCCATTGGATTTCATAAACATAGAGGTTGAAGGAGAACTATGCTGGCACCAGAAGGCATGCTATGATTCATGGGTCCATTTCTGTTTGGGATGTAATAACATGGGCCACGAAGTTAGAAGATTCCATAGAAGCTCTGCTCTTTTTCATTAGAGAGATCCTCCTCATGATCTTTTGGATACTATTTCTGTTGTAGTGTGCAAGGCCTTTGAGATGGGCCAACTATCAACTAGAGAGTCTGGAATCTCTTCTGTCACTTAGAAAGAAATTAAATCATTGTTTCCAAATCTGAGAGTTGTGGAAAGCTTGGATGAGCATGTGGAGGTGCGCGGGGCTGTACCAAAGGTGTTGGAGCCCTTTAGGAAACATTTCTTTTCAGGTGTGGAGTCCAGCTCCCAGGAGGATCGGCTCCTACAGTGGCCTTCCCTGGTTCAATCAGCTGTAGTGAAGAGTGTGAAATCTAAGGTGACAGAGTCGTAGGTAGTGGATGTGTTTTCCCATCTCTAACATGATTTGGGTATAAACCCCTCACAGGTGGACAAAAAAGAGACTTTGAAAGTGGGTGATACTGAAAAAGAGAGTCCCTTGTATGTGATTATAGTGAAACCATCGGTTACAACTAGCACCACCGATGGTGGAACTCAAGGTCAAGGTTGGGAGGGTACTAACAAGCAACCATAGTTTATGGGACATGGATATGATTAGGACACAGAATCAAACATACTAAAGGGGATTAATTTCTTGTTGGAAGCAACATAAGCTCACCACAAACAAGTGAGGCTAGAGGAAGTGGGCATTTCAGGGCCCTTAGACCTAAACACCCTTGGTGCCAGCTCAACAATCTATCGAAATGCTGGGTATGGGGGGAATAATAATGTCTTGGAGAATAAAGTAGGAAAGGAAAAGTCTCTATGTAAGTAAAGGCCCCTCAAATAAGGCTCAATGATTAAGATGGGGAACCATTTTGAAGGTCTGTATGTTCAAGATCCCCCTTTGACTCAAGATGATGTCACATCAGGTGATGAAAACTATAGTAAACTCTCAGTGGATATAATGGACCGAATTTAAGAGAAAGGTCCTCACAACGTGAGAATGAATAAATGTAAAAAAGGTATTTGAGACTTAGGGAAATGTATTGTGGTCCAAAGGAAAAAATAAAAGGGATGAAAGGATTAATACAAAATTCCAAAACCAATGGAGACTAGGTCGGCTAAGAAGATCAGAAAAAATGAAAGAAAAGCCCACCATAATGGGGAAAGTAAAGAATCAAGTAGGAATACAAAAAACAGGAAAGAAGCGGATAGGTAATGTTTAAAACTCATCCTACACTCCAAGGAAGAAATGAGAGAACAATTTGTCTAACCCATTGTTTAAGAAGAGGAGATTAAACTAATTTATGAACGAAAGCTACAAGTTTATGACAATTAGGAGAACAAAGTGTGGATAGAAAAACAAGATCGAATCATGTACTGAGGATTCAATCAGAGCAAAATCAACTCAGAGGGATTTATTTAGACAATGGACATGATGATTACTCACCTAGAAGAGCTTATCAGAGAGGATCCAAATACCCAAGTTAGTACGCTGCAATGAGAAATCTATAGGTTAGCTGATTGAAGTAATCTTGTTCTTGTTTTTATTCATTTTATGAGCTCTTTCAGAACATAGTGGTTCTTGTTTGTGAACCATGGTTTCCTATTTTTCCTTAAAATGGATTAATAAAAATTAAAATTTGGATTGATGAAGAGGGGTTCCTCATGTTAATATGTTCAAAACATGTTTTTATACAAATTTTTTATTGTCCAATTGTGTGTTAAAATTCCATGAAGGTTTTTGATAAAGGTTTTCAGTTTTTATTATTTTTAAAAAAGAGGAACTATATGATTTTGGAAAAAGGATCTAAGAATTATGAATGAGTTTGGATTTTTTTCCTTTGTTGTGATATGTTTTAATGATTTTTAAGGTATCTTAGTGAGATTTGTTTGATATTTGGATTTGAGTGTGGTTGGGTAGAATTTATAAAAGGATATGGTGTTTTTAACGGATCTTTAAAGTGTTGTTTCATGGTTTAGTTTCAAAATTATAGAATTATTATTTGGTTTTCCTAAACACTTTCTCAAGGGCTCAATTGAAACTTTATATAAGATTCGGGATTGTGATTGATTGTTTTGAATGCAGATATGTATGCCTGTGTTGAAATATGAATTTTTTTTCTTTTCCTGATTGATGAAGGGATGTCTTAGAGGGGAGGATAGGGGGGATTTTTGGTATTTTTTTTTGATGTAAATGTGATTTATTTTAGGATTCATAGAACTCACCTCTCTTTAGTTAATCAAGGGGACTTTAAGATCCTAGGTAGGGAAGAATAGGATTAAGTAGTCCATTATACCACAACACACTAATTAAACATTTATAATACTTGAATAATTCAGTTGTGGTTCCCTTAGATGGGTTTCACCATGTCTCTAGGACAATAAATGCACTCTTCAGTGGATTGTTGGTTGTGGTTCCATAAGATGGGCATCACCATGCCACTAGGCCAAAGAATGTTCTCCTTAATATCTTATGAATATAATTGGATTTGGATTGTTGGATCATGTGATAGAGAGGTTATTCTATATTTCCTTAAATTTATTTTCCTTAGTTATACTCCCATGATATGGTTTACTTTTAGTTATCTTATTTTATATCTTTGGATCTTACTAATACTTATATTTAATTGTTTATTTCTTCTGCTTAAGTGGATGATATTATTTTTTAATTTCAATCATCTATACTTTGTTTATATGATATTATTATTTCTTATTTTTATTTTTCTTTATTTTACATGAGTGGATATTATTGCTCATTATTTTTCATATAGTATAACATGTATTTTCTTTATTAGTTGGACTTTTATGTGTGTGAATTTTCTATCTTAGTTCTATTCTTTTGTTATCAATTTAAAACTAAGTTATAAATGTTTTTTAATGATTCTTTTTTAAATAAAGGACATTTATTTGTTTAAAATGGTCAAAATTATTTTCTTGATTCTTTATTCAATTGATTTAAAAGAGAAGATTAGATGTAGGCATTTATAAAGTGAGGTTTTGACATCACTTTTTTTATTATAGTATTCATCTTATCACATAATTTTTAAAGCTTGGTTTCACTTTAATTGTGTATTTTTTTATTATAATAAAATGGATTTAAATTATGGTCTCATGTGACTTGTTTTCAATTAAATTAAAACCTATTTTTATAGTTTTATATTTTTTAAAACTAGAATAATAACATTTTCTTTTAAAGGTTATGCATGGGGTGTTGGTAGGATACCTACTATGATTTTATACCTATTCCTATATAACATTTTAAGTTAATTTTTGGTTACTTGGGACTAGTGGTTGCTCTTGGTATTTTCAATTCGAGTTTGGTGGCGGTTCCAAGAAAAGGGGTATTTTTTTTACATATAGAGATGAGTCGATGGTAGCCTTTTTGGTATTTTATTATTATTTTTTATTATATATTATTCCATGTTAGTGTTTTCCTTTAGTTATTTGTATTTAAAATTGATCTTATATTGATATTGAAATGTTATTATTATATTTTTATTTTTTTCATCATTAATGAGTTATGTTATATATTTATGCCCTGTTTATATTTTCTTGTTATTGAAAACATTTTCTTTCAGTTGTGTGGTCATCTAAATTACAAAGTGGTCATGCCAGACTTCTGGGTGGATGTACTATGTTTAATATTTATTATTCATTATAAATCATTCAAAATTGTATGTCTTGTATGTTCAGGCACTAGTTTTCATCCCATGGGGATCTGAAATGACCTTCAGGGCTCTCTATCGGTCAGATCAGTTAGGTGGTTCAGGTTAGTTCATGACAATAACAAATGGTTTTTGAAGACTTCTCAAATTTTGAATCTCCACTAACAGTTCTCAACTAGAAAGGGGTGAATTTTTTATGGATCCCCAAGTTCTAGGATCCCTTTAATGAATTAAATTTATGTCTAGTAACAACTTTGATATTTATTCTACATGATCCTGATGAGGTCCATGTTGTGTATTGCAATGCATTGATAATAGTATTGGATTGAAAACTTATACAAGGAGATCATGTGGTTGCCTAAGGATCTAACAAACTACACCTTTATGAGAATTATTACCCAACCAATGACCTTTAATTATAAGTGATCGTAAAGGCCTTTAAGTGTTGGTTAAATTATCTCTTTGGTGAGAAGTTTATGGTGTATACCAACCACAAAATCTTAAGTTATATTCTATCCCAAAAGGATTTAAATATTAAATAGAGGTGATATTAATAATACCTAATTTTTTTTTATTTCAACCTTACCTATAGATTGGTAAAGGGGAATGAGGTCATAAATGTACTCAGATGGAAGTTATCATCATAATCATTGAATGTTTTCACTAAGGATTGAAACTTAACAAGACTCTATAAAAATAAACCTGTATGTGAGGGAATAGAAGAAGGTGATATTTCTAGATAATGTCTATATTATACATTATTTTCTTGATATTTTCCATTATAATCAACTAGAGGTGATGAATGTCATCACCTTAGGGGGATCCTGAATAGTGGAGAGAGCACCAAAGATTGATTACTTTCTTCTAAGAGAATCCCTTGTTCCAATAAGTTCTATATAGTCCCTCTTATTGATGAGATAATCAATCATTAATGATTACCATCACTCTCAGTGGGCGTTTCACCTAGGAACCACTAATATATATTATGATATAAGAAACTAATATTGGTAGCCTGGCTTGAGGAGGGATATATCCACATATGTGTCAAAATTTCTACTTGTCAATAAGTAAAAGTGAAGCATCAAAATCCCTATGTATGATTCAAAATTTTCCCATCTCTACCATTAAGTGGAATGAGGTATCCATGGATTTTATTATTGGGTTACCTCATAACCCTAGGGATGGAATGATATTTGGGTAATTATTGACCAACTATTGAAATCAACCCACTTTTTATCGATTATGGATAACACCATGGTAAAGGAGATTGAAAAAATCTACATGTAGAATATTATAAAATTGAACATGGTGACTTCTACCATTATTTATTATAGAGATCACTGATTCACATCTTGATTCTAGAAACACCTATAAGAGGAAATCAGATCTTAGGAGAATTCAAGCATGACATACCATCCACAAATGGATAAGAACAAAGAAATAACTATCCAAATTTGGGAATATATGATTCACGTGTTCATGTTAGATTTTAGTGGATCATGGTCTGTCCATACATCATTGATTATATTTTCTTATAATAATAGCCATCAATTATCAATCATGATGAATCCCTTCGGATAATTATACAGTATGAATTATTGGTCCCCACTTTGTTAGGTAGAGTTTAGTGAGACATATTAAGTGGGGATAAGTTTGGTGAAGGTTATGATGGAGAATATGAAACTTCTTCAAAAATAGTTAAAGAAAAATTGGAATCATAAAAAGTCTTATATTGGGCATTGTTGTATACAACGATAATTTTTAGTTTATGACCAAGTGTTCATGAAAGTGTCTCCTCAATTGGGTCATTGATTATTAGGATGTTAGGGGAAGCTAATGATAAGGCGCGTAAGACCTTTTAAGATCAATAAGAGGACTAAGAATATTTCATACCATTTAGTATTTCCCCATCATCTGAAATTGATACATAATGTATTCCATGTCTTCCAACTAAAGAAGTTTCATCCAAATCCCCCCATGTTCTGAGTTGCGTAGAATTATAAATTGAGCCTGAATTCATTGTGGTCAAGTAACTGATATAGGTCATTGATGTTAAAAAGTATATTTTCAACGAATTTTTTTAAATTATTGATTAGTTTTATATTAAATTAAATTGATCACTTGTAAAGGATTATTATAATAAAAAATGTTTCAATGTACAAAAAAATGATCAAAACACATTTAATTAGCGACTGATACAAAATAATATTATGAACACTTAAATTTTAAAAAGTCATTTTTAATAAAAATAAATTTTCATTATATTTTATATTTTAATTTAAAAGTTAAATTTATAAATTTTAAAATTTGAATTTTATAAAATAAAATATATATTTCGAATCAAAATTTCAAAATTATCATAAGGTTATGTTCTTTAATTTTTCTAAATTGTAGAATTTTGAGAAAATAGTAAAAATATAGTTTTAAAAATACCGTAACTTTTATGATGTCATCATGATATAAAAAAGACTTAAAAATTTATAAATTTTTTTTCTCAATAAAATAAGTATTTTAATATTAAAATAGTGAATTTAAAAATGATATTTTTAATTTATAAATCCATGTTTGACACTTTGGTAACTAATTTATATTTTATTCTAATAAAAAACTATTTTTGATCATTTTTAGTTAATCAAGTATTCACATGATTCCATTCAGTTTTGGATGATTTTAAAAGTCAAATGAACATCATTTTTTAATAATAAGATAATTAATTTCATGGTAATAAATATTATTTATAGTATTTTAGCTAAATATGTATAAATTTATTTTTTTATCTTTAAAACAGATTTTTTATAAAAATTGTTTGTATTGTGTTATGCATGCTTATATTGAACATAATTTTTATCATATTTAGAAATTAAATATAATAAAAAAGATTTAATATTTTAAATTAACATGTAAAAATTATAAAATAATACAAATTTCAGTTTTATCCATAAAAATAAGTTACCCAGGTAAAATTTAGTCAATGTGGTAAAGCCTAAAATGAGGTAAAAGTGTTAAATCAATGAATAATGTCCTAAAAAATCACAAAACATTATATAAAAATGAGAATATGAGTTTATTATAGACCTTAACTTATCTCATTCTCATTAATTATAAATTTTTGATCCACTTTCCTTGAATATGATATTCCTTTAATATTAAGAAATTAATATTTATAAAAATGCTACCCCTCTCACTTATAAAAGTATGGATCCACTATCCTTTCCAAGAAACATCTAGAATTATAATTCCTCCATATAATCTTCTATATATCCTTCCATAATAATCCTCTCCCACTTTGGGTAGTTTCTGGTCTTATAAAAATTCTTTTAAGTCTTTCAAAATCAAGAAAGATACTTGTGGAGGTACAAATTATTCTTTGAGATTAGAATATAATTGAATAAGTAGAATATTAGGTAAGGGTTTTTTTATCTCACTTTTCCTTAATGGATACATGTTTTTAATTATGAAAATATTTTTTAATATGACATTTATAATTCCTCAATTATATATTATATCATGATTATATCTTTATTCATGATATTTAAAGTTCTATTTAAAGTTATCCCCATAAAAAGGATTTTGATCAAAATGTTATAAAATCCATAAGTGTTTCTTTTTAAATCTAAATTTTAATTAGAGATTTAATATATATAAATTTATACTTAATGGATTATTATGTTTTTTTCTGTAAAAACTCATATATTGTTTGCACCCTTGGTCATTTCTAGGTTTTACATGTCTTCTTAGAATCTCACTTCCCTTTTGTTCAGAATTCAACCGAAAGGATGCATATAATAAGAAACAACCTTATCTATTATTTATGGTTGGTAATATTCTTTCTCCATATCTATATTATTTATATCTTATTAGGAATGTTGTTGGAATCATGACTTATACAAGGTTAGATTTATTGTTAACTTGGTGTGACTAATCCCTATAAAAAGAATACTCAAGCTGATAGTTGTAATAGGTAAGAGAAATAGATATACAACAAATGGATAAGTACATGTCTGAAAGTCATGAGAACCAATGTTGGAGGCAATTCATACTAAATCTAGAAGATGAGCAGAATTACATAAATCTACCTAATTACCCATGTATTATTTTTCCCATGTAAGGGAAGTCACCACATATATAAAATTAGATAATCATAGATTCTATATAATATAATTTCAGTGACATAAGATAAATTTCTAAGTACCAACATATAGGTTATTTTTCAGAGTAAGATGGAAATAAGGGGTGAATTTCCGTTTAAAAAATAATGTAATCAATGTAATGGAAAAATTAAAAACAAAATGATTTTGATATGATGAAGTGATAATGTGATAAATTCAATCTATATTTTAAATTTAATATCCAATATAATTAAGAAAATAATAATAATGAAAATAATATTAATCAAATTTATGCAATTTATGTGTATCAATATTGGACGATGGAATGAGTAAATTAAAATAGATAGAAAAAATGGTTTGATTAAGGAGTCCAACAATAGATAAGGGTGAGCCCATATATCTCCTCCCATAGGTTTGAATGTTTCATCTTATTAATACATTTATTTTAGTGAATATAAAGTAACTTTGTCCTCCCTTTCTTTCCTTAGTTTTATTAAGAAACTTTTCACCCTTAATTAAATGGTAGTAATCACCTGTCCCCCTTGATTTTCACTAGTTGTAGATAGAAACCCATTATATAATGTAGGATAAGAAAATAAATATTATTTTGGTGAAAAACCATTAAAAATACGTTCTATTATTACTCTATAATAATTGATACAATTTAGAGGAGAGATATAGATAGAAAAATATAAGATCTTTTTAGATTAAGAGTTGAGAATTGACTGTCTAAGAGAGGGTTTAGAGATCACTAGATATTCAATATCAATTTTATCAGATAGTTTTTTAACACATTCATTAATGAGATAAAAGTAATAAATATCTCTATTTATAGTATTAATAAGAGTTTAGGATGACTAGGTTCAATTTGGGGATTTAATGGCCCTGAGCCAGTGCTTTTTGACCATCAATAAATTACCCTCAAAAGTTTCTGGAACACATCCACTGGCTAGACACCTAATGCTTCTAGAAAGCTGGTGCACTTTCCAAGACTCATTAGGATATTTCTACTTAAATTGGTTGGTTGGTACTCCTCCATTGTTTTGATGGTGGGCTCTTGGAGGTTGAGGTTGCTACTATCCACACCACCATACAGTTCCTTTTTCAAATGGAAGCCCTTCATGATTCTTCCAAAGCCTCTATTTGATCTTGAAACTTCCTTCCAAGGTTTCAACACATCTAAAGATACTTCAACATGATTTAAAATTATTATTAAAAGTATTCATCAATAAAATCAATCTTTTATAAGATTCCATCATTTTATTTATTAAGATCAACTTATATAACATTATAAATTTTACTTTCATACAATCAAATGAAAATTTTAAATACATTGATGCATGTTTGTGATCATAAAAACACCATGCGAGAGAGAGAGAGAGATTTAGGGGTAAAAAAATATCCCCCATTTTTATGATCATAAATACTTAATATAAAAATATTAATAAAGTGTAAATCAAGAGTAAAACATGTATTCAAATTTATTCAAGATATTATAGATTTATATATTCAACATGATCAAGATATTAAATAAAATATATTCAATATGATCAAGAAATTAACTAAAATATATTAATTATTATAAAGATATTTACTAAAATATATTCAATATTCTCAAGATATAAACATGAAAAATTAAACCAAATTCTCCCTTTTGAATTAAATAACACTTATCCCAATAATAATAAAATTTCCCGCTAAATAACTAAAACACATCTCCCCTTTGACCCAAAATATTCTCTCACTTTTTGATTATCAAAAGTAGAACAAGGTAAAAAATAAATTTAAATAGAGAATATAATTTCATAGAGGGTAAATCAATATAGAATTATATCCCCTTAATAATTATCATAATATTAGAAAAAATATTAGAGAATAAGGTATGTAAAGAAAGAATATTCATAAGATATAAATAATTAATTATAATGAGATGGATTAAAGACAAAACATTGAAATACTTATCATCTTAAATTAAAATTATATTCAAAGAAACTTTTCAAATAGAATTTCAAAAATTCAAAATAAAAGGATAAGAGTGAATTTAAATATTCCAAAAAAAATTAAAAGCTTTCAATTTTTTTTGAAAAAGACAAGAAATATAAAAAATTAAAGTAAAATAAATTTTAAATGTGTTAAGTTTGATTTGAAATTTTTTTCAAGTTAAATAAATAAAGAGATAAATAAAATATTTTTTTTAAATAAAAAATCTAATTTCTTAATAATAAGTATATATATATTATAGAGAGAGAATAGATATCTTTAAATTAATTTGAAGAGATAAATAAATGGTAAATAGATCTAAAAACCTATCCCCATGTAGACCATCCCATAAATTTATCAGATAAGGATCCCCCTTAATTAATTCATTTAATAAAGAGCTTAAGAGGTAATAATATATCAATTAATTCAAGATTTTTTACTCTATTTTTATATAAAATCTACTTTAGGATAGATCAATGATTTATATTGGTGTAGTTATATAAGATATCATGAAAAATTGTTTTTTGGTATCCAGAATTTGGGTCTGGCTGGGTTGACTAGAATAGATTTAGGTACCAAAACCTTCTTAAAATAAGATTTTATTTTGTATATATGGGTATAAATATAAATAGATTTAATTTTTCCATATTTTTTATTTTTTCAATCACACTCATAAAAAATATTCCCAAATTAAAAATTGTTTTTTAGGAACAACCTTTTACAAAATTTATTTTTTGTGAAATATCAATTTAATTTAAAAAACCAATTCTAAAATTACCCTTTATATAAAATTACAAACCAAAAATCATATTAGTATTATTCTCACCTTTGGGAAATTAAGAAATAATATTTTTTAGGCTCCTTGATTTTGAATTATAAATTCTCAACATTTGGTTGATCTTTTAATTTCAAAACAAAAACATTTTTTTCTTTGGAAAGGACATACTTTTAATTAATGAGTTGATCATTTTCATTAATAGATCATTTATATTTCTCTATAAGTTTTTTTTATTTTGAAATTATTTATTAATATAAATTATTGATATCATTTTTTTGATTGGATTAGCAAGAAAAAGAGTATAAATGAGAGGAAGATAAAGAATGATAAAGAGAGTGAGAAACAAGAAAAATAACCTCATCTCTCACCTAGAGATGTGCTATGAGGAATTTAGGAATTGGGTCTCTTGAGAAGGTTGAGTCCATGGAGTCATCACTAATACTTCAAGTTAATAATTTACGAGCTTTATTACCTTTATTATTTTCTTTTCACTTATTTTAATAGATTGTAATTTCTAATCTAATATGTCCCTTATCGTTTTATTCATATAATGTTACTTTAGGAGCTTTAATTTGATTTTTCTTTCTGGAACTGCGATTTGTTTTCTTATTTTCCTTCAATTTTTTAATATCTTTGTCAAACATTCAATATCAGATTCATTATTGGATGAATCTTCATCATTAATATAGTTAAAATAAATTATTATTTTGTATTATTTGGATTCCTTTACTTATTTTACTTATTTTTCAGATTACAACTTCATGGAAATTTGAAATGTCATGATGGATCAAAATAGTTCTTTTTGTACCATATGTTTTATATATTTCTCTTCTTGTATATCCATCATTTTGGTTCCCAATATCTTGATAAGACCCAAATAATTTTATTTATTAAAGTTTATATAGATAAATCATCACCAAGAGACTTCAATCCATTAATAATGTTATTAAAGTGAGTAAACATATCATAAAATGATTCATTTACATACATACTTAAAATTTTAAATTCTAATATTTACAAATCAATCTTAGTATGTTTCACTTTTTCATGCCTTCATGATTAATTTATAACAATTTCCAAATTTCATGAGCTATTTCTTAAGTAAATATAAAATTAAATACATTTTGGTTAAGACCATAATGAAAGTTGTTCATAGATTTACCATATAATTAAAAATAAGAAATATATTGTGGTTACCATTTATCTTATGGTTTAGTATTATAGTAATAAACACATATAACCATTTTCTAAATAGGATATACAATGATTTCAAGAAAAATTGACATGCATGTTTTCTAATAAGTGTAATTTTTTCTATCAAAGAAATGAGCCTGAGTGTAATAGGTAGATCCCATCTCAAGACCATACTTTGAAATATATCAAGACTAAACATTTTTTTGAAAAAACAAAATAAATTTTGAAAACATTTATTTTTGGGAACAAATTAAAGTTTTTGAAAAGAATGAAAAAGATATCCTTTTATACCAAGTATTAGTTTGAGTAAGATTAAAATGATGGGGGGGGGGAGGATTTACTTTTAAATAATTAATCAATCAATGCAAAGTAAAAATTCGGAAAAAAATGATTTCGATATGATGAAGTGATAAAGTGATAAATTAAATCCATGTTATAAAGTTAATATCAAAGTTAATTAAGTGATAAATAACAATATAAGGTGGATGAATAAAATTTATGTAATTTATTAATATTGAGATCAGTTGGAGTAATTCATAAATTAAAATAGAGAGAAAACATAGTTTGATGAAGGAGTTTGAAAATAGCCCAGTGTGAGCCCCTACATCTCCACCCCTCAGGTTGAGAGGTTTATATTATTAGTCCCATAATTTTAATAGAGATCATGTTACCGCATCCTCACTTTATTTTCCATGGTTGTAGAAAGAATCCCTCCTCCATTGCTTCAATGGTAGTAAGCACCCATTTATCTTTCTTTTCACTGGTTGTAGTAAGAAAATCATTGTAGAAGTAAGGATGAGAAACTAAATATTTATTTGGTGAAAACCCATTAAAAATACACTCTATTATCTCTATATAAGAATTTATACACTTTATATTAGAGATATAGAGAGAAAAAATGAGAGCCTTTGAAATTGATAATTAAGAATTGGCTCTTTGAGAGAGGGCTTGGAGATCACCAGAAATTTAAAATCAATTCAACCAGAGAATTGTTTCACAAATTCATAGATGATATACAAGAAACCAAGTTCTCTATTTATATTCTTCATAGAATCTAAGTAAGTTTAGGTTTGATCTAAGGCTTTAATGTCCTAAGTCGGTGCTTTTTGACCATCACCAAATTCTCCTCATAAGGTTCTAGAATTAATATACTGGCTAGCCGCTTGATTCCACTAAACAGAAAATTCACTTTTTGGTAATCACTAGGTTTTTATTTCTTCCTCTAGATATATAGTGGACTCATATAGGATTAAGATTCTACTTTCCACACCACTGGCAAGTCAAGGTTTCCTGCTAGTCCCTTTTTCAAATGGGGACCATTTAGAATTTTTCCAAAGCCACAATTTTATCTTGTAACTTCCTTCTAAGGATTAAACACATTCAAAGACACCTAAAAAATATTTTCACAGATTATTCAAAGTTTTCATCAAGAACATCCAACTTCAAAAAGATTTCATCCTTTTATTCATTAAGATCAATATATGGAACCATTTAAATGAAAATTCCATGCACTCAAATGGAACAATTACATACATAGATGAGTCATTGTTATCATGAAAATACCATAAGAGAGAGAGAGAGGTGAAATATAGACTTTCCCATTTAAGTTAATTTTCCCCAAATCTAAAATTGGCTATGTTGTAGTTCTATGTAAAGTAATTATAATGACCTAAGAAAATATGGCTATGTAAGGGAACTCACATATGTGAAGGCTCTATGTAAGAAAATTCAGATATGCAAGGATTCATATACCCAAATTAATATGCATAAGGGTCATGTAATGAAGGAATTTGGGATCTCAAGTAAGGGTCCCATATGTGATTTTAGCTTTATAAAGGATCTCACATATGTGAATCAGCAGATTATGAGAATTCAGCTATGTAAGACACCGTGTATGTTTTTTCATGTATATATTTTAAAGGACTTTAACCAAGAGAAATTTCATGTCATTTGAAACATGTTTTCCAAAGTTTTTAAATCATGAATTTTGTGGGGATTTAAAAGGAGAATAAAGGCCAAAGAACAAGGCGGTTTCAATGATCTTTGATTTAGGTTTTTGAATGGTTCTTAAAAATCATTCAAATTGGAAATATTTTTCAAATTTGATGAATTTTTATGACTAAAAAGTAAAAGATGTTTTAAATAAAAGTTTTTGAATCTTTTCAGTTAGTTTCTCGAAGGTTTAAAGGATGTTTGATTTGTTGAAGATGAATATTATGATAATTATAGAGGAAATATTAAAGCAATTTTTTTGTATTCAAAATTAAGACTCCTAAAGACGATTCAGGTTTATAATAGGAATGAATTATGATCTTCACCACTGATGTTAGAGTATTATAAGAAGCATATAAACTATTCTAGGTAGTTATTGAATCATGAATAGGATCACAGTATATTTGAAGATTTTTTTTGAAGATCTGGTTTCTTAAAACGAGGAGAATGAGGAGGAGGATTAGTGAAACCACACCCTCAATGTTTTGTTTTTTTATATGTAAACATATTTATAAGAAAATTATGTGTTTTATAACATTTTAAATTCCTTATATTGAATATTAAGGTAAATCACTAGAAGTGGAATTGTTCCAAATATTTACAGTGTGCCCTTATTGAATCCTTGAAACTATTATAGTGAAGAATGTTACAACCCTGACACATAACACATCATTGATGTGTGATCCTTGGAATAGACCTTTTCGATGAACTAAGTAAAGTATATTTATCCAATATTTACTTTTCCTACATCCATTGATATATGAGTATATGAAATATTGACAGGTTTTTACTACTCATGTTAACATGGGAGAAAGATTAAAGAAGTATGAAAAATAAATTCACACCCTAATTCACCCCTACCCTCTTAGGGTTTGTCAAGCTATGGTTTCAAAAAGTGGTATCAAAGGGTGTAAATTTTATTGATGAATATATCTATAAATAACATATATAATAAATAATCCTATGAATCATAT
This sequence comes from Viscum album, assembly GCA_963277665.1. Taxonomy (NCBI): domain Eukaryota; kingdom Viridiplantae; phylum Streptophyta; class Magnoliopsida; order Santalales; family Viscaceae; genus Viscum; species Viscum album. The sequence goes on along the minus strand of OY728165.1, from coordinate 1,980,236,193 downwards.
AGTAATTTCTTATTTTTATAGTGTAAATTTTCTGATACTAAAAAATAAAATGGGATCTCATATTAGGTATCTTGGTTTAGAAGTGATCACTATAAAAAATAATGATGTTCAAGTTAGTGATGATTTCAGATTATCTATGACGAAATAAGATAAAAATATACATGATGATAATAAAAAGACAAAGAATACTTTAGCTAATTATTTGTTAGATATAATTTATGTGTAGGTAATAGGTTGTTCCATTATAAAATATATTTACGAAAAATTGGATAATATATTTGAGGGTGACAACAAAGTGAAGGAAGTAAAACTTCAGGTGCTACATAAAAAGTTTGATGAAATGAAAATGTATTCTGATGAACCTGTGGATGATTTATTTAATCATGCCATAGATTTTTTTGGATACATCAGGGATCTTGGATATGTTATACCCAATTTAACAATTATGACAAAATTTTTGATAAGACTTCCAACTCACTTCAATGTGAAGGTGTCTAGTATAGAATAAGGGAATCAATCTAAAAATTATATTGATGATCTATATAGTAGTCTTGTGGCCTATGAGATGAGAATCAATATCGAGGGAACCATTAAATAGTGTATTAAATAAATTTCATTTAATGTTTTGGAAGAACTGAAAATCAATTATGAAGTAGAAGAAGGATAAGATATTGATGATGAGTTTCTCTCACTCATTTCATGAAAGTTTAATGAAGAAAAAATAGTGATATGAAGGGAAACCACCCTTTGATTATTTTAAATGGGGTAAAGTAGGGAACATTGTAGTTAAATGTCTTAAAATGTTTGATGCAAATGAAGAAGAAATTGAATATATGAAACTACCAATAAGGATATTCACTCCTCAAAGAGATCTCTTGCAAGGAAGATCTTCCAAAAATAAGTTCCAAAGAAGAATTATTGTAAGAAAGATGTAAGAGACTAATGATGATTCTTTATAAGGAGTGGAAATAGAATTTATATCAGATGAATAAGATTTCATGATATAAATAATCAAAAAAGGAAAAGTTGAGGAGAAGAAATATGATTAACCAAATAGAGTTTTATACTTCAAGTTGGAGTTAGAAGGATATCTTGGTTAGCTTGATATTCGAAAAAAGAAGAAAATAATAATGAGTGCCTTATTGAAAGACTATTCTAAATATGTGGATCATCTTGAGGATAAAATTGATCAACATAAAGAAGTGATTAAAGATAAAAAAACATGCCATACAAATATTGTATAATTTGTTGACAACAAACTAAAGATAGAAGATAAAGTCAAATAAATTGAAGATATTATCATGTTTCTTATAGAATGGGAAAGAATTATTAAATCCATGGAGGAATAAGTGGTCAATTTAAATAGAAATTTTGAAAAGTAATTCATCACATGTGATTCAAATAAGAAATTAAAATCTACAATATTCTATGATTTATAACTCTTAAAAAGGATCAATCAAGGATCAACCAGGATTGATAAAATTATGGATGACCAAAGAACTAGTTTCATGTGTAAAAATGGTATTATTTATAAAGAAAGTCACTAATATTATAAATTAAAAACTATGTGATATAAATAAAATGAAAAAGGTAAAAGAATATTTAAATTACAAAATAAGCTAAAAACCACTCTAGGGTAGGTGATTTGTGGATAGAAGGAAGTGGAAAGATATTTCCACTCATAAAGTGCCATTTTTGTGAATTTCTTGGTCACATATTTAATTAATTCCTAGAATAAATAATATATTTTGAAGGATAAGACCTCGAAAACCAACCAAGGATAATTTCACCATATTCCACTTCTCTAATGGATAATTCCTTTTATGGTTATTTTTTCATTTATTCTAACTTTGGACACAAATCTAGTATTTATAAGAAAAGTGAAACCAAGAATGTGTGTTTTAAAATACCATTGAGAATGGATGAATCAAAATATTACATAATTTTTATGAAGAATAGGTACACTATCATGGAAGGAGAAGATGAATTCGATTAATATTACCATGAATAAGTTAAATGTTAAGTGGATTCTATGACACCAACTCATCCCTCATGGAAACATAAGAAGATGACAGAAAAGTACAATCTTCTAGTGGTTTATATAAAGAATTAAAAGATTTATTTCACATGGATCATTTATTGTGGATGATCATGCCACTTGACTAAAAATCCCAATTGAGGAAGGTCTGTTTGTTAAAGATGAATTTTATGTGAATTATGGAGGCAATCTTCAAGTAGTTTTATTTTCATATTATTAATAGGGTCACTTATCGATGATCGAGGAGTATAGGGGGAATGACGAATGATCTTGACCACTTATGTAAGAGTATAAGAAATGTATATAAAATCCTTGAGGAAATTATGGAAATAAGAATAGGAACACATGATAATTGAGGACATTGTTTTTTAAAGATCTAGTTTCTAAAAAGGATGAGAATAAGTTGGAGGAGAAGCGTGACAATACCCTCAAAATTTTTATGTTTATATACGATCATATTTGTAATAAAAATTCTTTTTGAATACCATTTTTTAATCATTTTCTTGAATAGTGATCTAGTTCACAAGAAGCATCATTATGCATGATATTATTAGTGATCATTTCTTAAATCCTTATAACAACCCTAGTTAAGAGTGTTACATCCCGAGAACATCAACACATCATTGATGTGTGATCCTTGTAATATCCTCTTTGGGTGAACCATGTAAAATATTTGGGTACACTATTTACTTTTCTTGCATATAGTGGTATATGTGTACATGAAATATTAATAGTTTCATACTGCTCTTACTAACACGAGGTCAAGATTCAATAAGTAAGAAAAAGAAAGTCATACCCTAATTCACCCTTCCCCTCTTAGGGTGTGTTAGGCTATGGTTGAAAAAATGTTCTTATCTAAAATTAAAAGATCATTTAAATCCATTTTTATTGCCTTTTACTTTATTTAAAATAAGTTAAAAATACATATTTTTAAATTTTCCATAGGGGATTTTTTTACTTTCTTTACAATTGTGTGAAAATAATTTCTTTTTTAACAATTACCGCATGAATTCATTTTCCTTATTTTATATCCATTATAATTTATGAATATTCCTTACCAAGTCTTCATGGATTTCTAAAGAAATTTCTATTTCAATTATTTTGTGATTTTTTTCCTTTTTAAAATAAAAGTTATCATATGTAAATGAAATTTCTCCATAATTTTGAAATCAATTTTATAATACTATTATGAAATAATTTTTCATCTAGTTTGACATACTTTAATGTTTCTTATGCTTTAATGGGGATATAATTTTATGTTTCCAAACACCTTATCTCTATGGATGGATTTTGATCATGTTATATGTATGTTTTCCTGATTCCTATTTCTTTCTCATGGGTTAACTAAGATCTGATGGAATTATGAATGTTTTCATGTTTATAAATACTCACATGTATGGTTTATTATTATGTGACGGGAGGTTACATTAATTATATATAATGAGTTGGGTAAAGATTTATATCTCATGAGATTACATGTAAGGGAATGGTTAATGTTCCCACCTTTCCTCTACCTATAATGAATTGCTTTATGACCATAATTAGAATAGTGAAAGCAATATCCATAGAAAATATTTATTCTATAGGATTAAAGATATGGTTTCATTATAACTTGTTGACTTCCAAGAGATTCCATATTTAGATAGGTCCTTGACTATTCATAGTGTGACATGGTATAGCCAAGAAAGACCCAAAATTAAATATAATCTTCATCTTTGTATAAGTACTTACCTCTTTAGATAGGTCCTTAACACTTCACTAGTGACCATCTATGGATACTTGAAGATAATTTTCATCTATATTTTCTATTTTATTTGATGATTTATTTTTTAGGACATTGGGAATATTTATGAAATGTTCATCTTTTTTCTTCTCTTTATTTTGGCTCATCCCATTTCCGTGATTTGATATTTTTTCTTCACAACCAATTACATTTTCCCATACTTTTGAATCTTTAATCATTAAAAGCCTTCTATACTCCTCCAGAATAATTTTTGTCTCTTTCTAATAGATATACATATGAGAATCTTACAAACTATACTTTCTTCTCTATTTCCATTGATTTTTATTAATTTTCCATTTTACTCTTTAGAGTAACAAATTATTTTTTAATTACCTCAACTATCATATCTTTCTCCTCTAGTATGTATGTGATGTCATTGATGAGTTTTTCCTAGTATTTAATCCTAAGCTTAAATTCCATAAATTATTCTGATATTTCAAGATTTTTTAAATGTTCTTTTCCCCCTGATTCCAATCAATCAATTTGAACTTCAAGTTGATCAACATAATCTGATGAATCTAACAAAACAACTCTTATCTTTTTTTTTTCTCTTTCTTTGAATGTAATTCTTATCATGATTATCCTAAAGTTCTACCTTAAGATCCAAAAAACCAATCTACTGATTAACTTTATCTTTTAATAGTCATACATTTTTAATAGTATCCATCATGGATGTTTGGGTTTTAGATTTAAAATCCAGTTCTTAATCATCCCAAAAGTCATTATCATCTTTTCCTTCTTTATATACAAAACTATTTCACTATAATTTATTTCATTATTTGAATTCCACATTTTTGGGAAACCTTTTTTATGGTTTATACATTATTATTACTTTAATTTATTTATCATAAAACTTTCATGGGAACCAAGAGGCAATGTTACCAACTCCACCACATTGAAAATAGTCTAGAGTAAGATTTCTTTAAAATCTCCCTTTTCCTCTCTTTAATTTAATAGGAAAAGAGAAATAAGTTCATCTTACTCATTATCTTCATCAAAACTATCTCTAGAAACCTCAAGTTTTCCATGGATCTGAATAGCATTTCCTTGCTTACTTGATTTGTTGCATCTTCTGGTTTGATTCTCATTTCATAATCCACCAGACTACTTAGAATATCATCAAGAGAGAGTTTAGATAAATCCTTTTCCTCAAGGGATAAAACTTTTGTTTTGTACAAAGGTGAAAAAATTCTTAATATTATATTTTTAATCTTAATATATTTAATTTATTCAACAATTCCTCTATTTTCTCCAACAAATTTCATTAATTTTATTAAAAAAAGTATCTTCATTTTCATCCGGATGCATTTTAAGAACCTCAAACCTATTATTCAAAACTTAGAGTATGGAATCCTTCACTTTGTTGTCACCTTTTTATTCATTTTCTATTTTTTCCCTCATAGACTTGTATTAATTGAAACTCATAAACTTAAAATAAATTTGATCATATAGAGATAAAGTAAGATAGTTTTGTGCTTTTACATATACATCAAGAATTTTACTATTTTTTTAGTCATAGTAAATCCTGACACATTAGTGACCTCAATCCCCTAAGTAGTGGAAATAAGAACATCCTTCCCAAGGGATCTCAGATGATATATCATCATGTTATTACAAATCTATAAGTTTATTCCATCAAAGAGGGAGTATTTCCTATAATTCATTGATTTCTCCATGAAAACAATAGAGGAAATATTTAACTCCAAAAACCTGTATGCTCTAATACCCCTTGAAGGACCCCAGAACACCCTAAAAGGGGAGGGGTGAATCGTGGTGTAAAATTTTTCTTTTAAAGTGATGTATATTGTTCCAATGTAGGTAGGAAATTTTCAAACCTTTCTAATAGAATCGTGTAGTAATAAAACATTGACATGCATAGAGACAACAAAAAAATTTCCTTGGTTCACCACCAAGATCTAGTCTAAGGAGCATACGACAAAAGTGTGTTGGTCATAATAAAATATACTAATATTTATTAGTTGTAAAATATATAAGTTTAGACACAATAAATCTATGAAAAACATACTACCTTTACAAGATTTTATGGATTCCATACTACCTCCCTTGAAACACTTCCATCAAATCCTCAGAGATCACTACTTTTGGAGAAGTCTTACTCAGTTTAACGACTTGAAAGTCACTTAAGTAGATTGGAATTAAATAATTTTTCCCTGATTAGAAAGATACTCCACTTACACTATAAAACTTAATTGATACACTTGAATGCACTGATTAAACAAACCAAATAATCGAAAACCTTCATTCATGCAACACAAGGACTTTCCCAAAACTCTTTTACTAGCACACCAATTTTTTGTTTTTCACAAAAGATAAATTTAACTCAAACCATATCTTTTTTACAATGGGAAAATGTGTTTCACTCGGTCTTTTTATACATAAGGAACAATTTTCATGCATTTTTTTCTACACACAACCCTTCTACATGCAACTCTTTTGTGCTATAGTGACACCATATGTTCATTGGAAAAGTTACATTGAATGAAGGAGGTGGCCACCTATTTATAGACCTAGATGAAACTATATGAAAGTTCCTTGAACAACTTCCCACATGAACACAACTCTTTTTTTGACATCATCTTTGGTGCATAATAGTCTTGCGTTCCTTCCTTGGAATACAAATTTCATGTGTCATGAAAACTCATCTTTCACACAATTTCACCTTTTGCACGTAGCTCATGTCTTTGTCATATTTTGATGTGATGGCCCCTAAACATAAATTTTCAGTGGTTTTCAATTGACATTCATCCTTTTCTCACAACTTACATTGTCAAAAATAACTTTATCAATCCACCAAAGTTTAGACCAAAAAATTTGGCAAACACTAGAAAACAACACCATACTGAACACTAAATCCATATACACTGTAAAAACACTAGTTTTGAAAACTCCTTGATCAAAATAGTGTGGATTAATAACAAATAAAAACTAGATTCTATTTCCAAATACCAGCTATAACATTCCTTGGTTCCAACATTCTTCCTATAAATTAGTAATATCAATACTTGAATCATTTTAATCAGATTGATCATCTCCCCCTTGAGTGTCATCACACCACACGACAACACCCCCAATCTGATTAGTTCATTTTTTGAGTTTTCTGGTGCATCTTGTTAGACACCATAAAAAAATATACAATTTCCATTTTATTCTCTATCACATAGGGAATAATTAACTAGTGGTTGAACACTTCCTTTGTAATACATTATCTCCATATCATTTAAAGGTGGACCATCACTAAACTCTGAAACCTATATAATTTTGAAGTTATTTTTGGCCTTCCATGCCAAATGAGTAGGTTATTTCATTGGAATTTTGAATTTATAATGCTTAGAAAGGTGCCTAGTCTTCTTGCAGTTTATACAATTTAGGTTCTTATGGAACCTATCTATTGAGTTCCCAATACATTTTCAGTTGGCATAGAAGTGAGGTAGATTCTTTTACTCAAATGCGAGCTCTTGGTTGAATTCATTATCAATGAGATATATAGTTTCAATTTGGGGGTAGCTGAAGTCCAACTTCATCAAGAAATAAGGAAATTAGCCATACCTGATAATTTATGAATTCCTTATAAATTTTAATGGTTACTCCCACTATTGAATCTATATTCCAATTAATTTGTGGATGCTAGAAAAACCAATTTAGGCCTCTAATTCATATCCATACTTGGGTAATGGAATGTTTTATTAAATTTGGATAAAATAGAGGAACCTAGTATTGAATTCTTAGGATACCAGGTTTGAGGTAAAGGAAACCAAAGCCCCAAGATTTCATTTTAAGTTCATCCAAAGGGAAAAAATGTGGTAAAATCCCTTATATATCAATGTGATCCTCCATCCATAAAATCCAAAAATACACATAATTCTCATTTAAAAATATTACATCTTTCAAGGACTATCCTTTATGGGGATTAATATATGAGTAAGAATTGAATGTTGAAATTACTTAAGTTGATCATCCAAAATTTTATGGTTTTCTTCAACAGACACAATGGAGACATTCCTCATTATTATTTTATGCTAAGGAGCATCATTATAAAGATTAGAGAAGAAACTAGATCTAAATCTATAATCAAGTTTATTTTCTTGGAAAAACTTTGGATCAACCATATTCTTTAGTATTCAATGAAACACTACTTCATGAATCATCAGAGTAGCATACTTCACATGATTAAAGGAATTTTCACTAGAAACCTACAATGGTCTGATGAATACCTCTCTTGGATCAAAATAACACTATAGATTGAATTCCATTAGAAGAAAAATAGAATCAAATTACATATTTCCATATGATTCTAGATAGAGAAGCTCAAAAACCCAAAAATTAGTTTGTAAGTCCCTATTCACCTTTAGAAATCTCATAGGAATAGAAAGTCTCACATACTCTATGTTATTAAGTGATGTACATGCCACAAAAACAAAAATAACACCACCCTTAACCCATTCCCAATTTTTAAATGTTTATCACTTTATCAACATGAATCCAATCATATGAAATGTGAAATGAGATATGGGAGGATAAATGATTTAATTGAGATTAGAAAGAGGCTATAGATATTACAAAGAACAAGTGATAATTCTATTCATAATTTCTAGGTAAGACCACCACCCAATAATAATAGAATAAAAAATTAAATAAATAAATGAGAAGGTACTTGGAATCACCATTAAACATCCTCCGAGACTTTTCCTTGGGTCAGTACTCCATTACCATGGAGTTGAGAGTTCATAGTTTAGCATAATGGAAGATCACAAATAGTAAAAAGTAAAAAAGAATAAGAACATAGTTCTAATTAAAAAAATAACATTAGAATGAATATAAACAAATAGAATAAAAAATTTCAATAATCATCCCACAAGTGGTAATTTTCCTTTTCCCATATTCCCCACCTCCTATTTAAATAATAGAAAATCCCATTATCTTAAAATAATTTGAAAAAATGAATCATAACTGGTTGATATACTTGTCCTATGATTGAGATATGTATTCCTTAAATAGGAATATCAAGTTGATGTGATTTATTTTGAAATGACTATAGTGAAATATGGGATCCAATCAATATGATCATATTAGGAGGAGAGAAATGGTTCATGTGTTGAAGCTAGTTTGGACTAAAGTTGGTGGTTCTAAACTACTCAATAACAAACCTGATCTGTTATGAAATTAGTGGAGTAATCCTACACACTATTTAACATATAGATGCTTAGTATTGAATAAAAATCCATGCATCACATCATGGTAGTGTATTGGAACAGGGAAATACAAGCTAGTGTAACTAAGTGCTTCCATATGGATTCATAATTGACTGGTTAGTTTAAAATCCTTGATTCATATCATCTACCACAATGATCATGGTACTCTTTATGTTTTATTCGGTGAATTGGCAAGGAAATAGGCCTTATCATCTTCAATATTTGACTGATAAATAGAAAATTAATCAACGATTTTTTTTCTTCTTCAAAAAAATTTTCATAATCTTCAGTCGGACGTCATTCAAGCTTGGAAAGGATTCTTTGTTCATTTTAAAGATAGTTTGGGTATGGTGTTAGGAGGTGTTGGTAGGATTTTGGAATCTGATGCATAATGTATTGGTATATATTTAGGGTTCATATGGTGAATTAAGTTTCAATTTGTAGTTGGGGGCTTCTATGAAATATTGTAGTTTGGATTATCTAGGGAGTGTTGATAAGGATTGGCTCTATATCTGAACTGGAGTGAATACAACTTTCTATATTTCTATATCAATTTGTGGCTAGTGCTGGCTCAAATAGGGCTACCCACTGATATATGTTGACATCAAGGTGTGGATAATACTGGATCAAAAGAGGCTATTGTAGACATGTGTGGAATTGACCTACCATAACTAATATTCTTCGAGATATGGGACGTGTCTTTCCTATAGGTAAAGAAAAGAAATGATTCTTGAAATCAAGATAGAGCTTTGGAATGCTTGGCTTGGCATGAGAAGTTAGTTCAATCTGTATGAGTTAGAGCTAAATTCCAATATTTTATGATAGTGTTGGATGTGAATCTTCTTGGAGGCTGGTTTCATGTGAATTAGATCTCACTATGAAGAGGAAATCTAGGAAACTTGGGTGGTGTAATTTGGATGAGTTGGGAGATGCGTTCATACTGGGAGAACTAGTGGGATATAGCATGACTCGTAAATTTATTTGGTTCACTCATACATAAATATAGGTCCACACATATACAGATGATGAAAACACTCATATGTGTGTGTGTGTGGGGGGGGGTGGGCTCATAATTTTGCATCACATATCATCAAATTATAATATTAAACGAATTTTAAAATAATATTCAAAACACAAACTAATTAGAAATACTCAAAAAAAAAACACATGCAATTCCAGGTTATAATGAAAATTTATTTTTTTCACACAAATCAGAAAATTAAACAATATTTATTTTATTTATTCAAAAAACACCAAAATATGAAAATTTGATTAATTCTCATTTATTTTTGAGAAACAAGTGAGTTTAAATAGTGAATTAAAGGTAAAAGTTTTAATAAAATATCATTTTATTGCTCCTCAACACTTAAAATATTACAATCCAAGATAATTATCCCTTTTATGTTCATAATTTGTTTAATTACAAACCAAATAGTTCTTTACAAAATAAAAAATTTAGATTATCAATTTTAAACTATTCTTGAATTTACAAACTTTAATTTCCATCAGTGAACACATGTCACGTAACTATAATTTTCAAGAAAACCCATTAACTATCATGATAATACAATTTAAATTTTAGTGTTTTAGATATGAAACCATGTTCAATGTAAGACCATCAATCTTGAAATACAATTATAAAATATTTAAACAAGTATAATTCATAGTTATATATCAATAATTATTATAGTTTTTACTAAGTGGAATTAATAATGGAGATCAAAGAGTATTAAAATAAGAAAATCTCATTTTAGTGAATTTTGAAAACAAATTCAGTTTAGAAATCAAAATTTTCCAGGTTTAGTAGCTCAATATTTAAAAACAATTACAATAATATCTTTCACATCTTGTTTTATCGAAGAATTTAAAGTATATATTTTTAGAAAACAACCCACTCATCATAAAATTTTCAAATATTTAAAAAATAATTCCAAGATTGTATTCTTTCAATTTCATATCAACAATCATGTGTCACATATCCAACAAATAAATATCAATAGTGAAAAAAACCAAAAACTCAATTCATATTTTTCATATTTTTATTAAAAACCCATACCATAATTTTGTAATAATTAATATTTTCTAGAAAAATATTTACAAGTATTAAAGAAAGGTCTCAGTATCCCAAAAATCATAGTGAACTTAAATTTTTATAAGTAGTTCAATTTTCAGAAAATGCACATGTTCTCTTCATGAAACATCAAATATATCTATTAAAAAAATTCCAAACATTATAGAATCAACAGATAATAATATGACTATTTACAGCTTAAGAATTAATTTACACTTCATCCAACCACATTATAGGCACATCCTATCCAAATAGATCACATAAAGTTTAACTATAGATTCAGACATAAAATTGGTTAATCTTAAAATAACTATTCAAAGAACTAGTTTAAATCTACCCAAAAATATACATTTTTATTTTAATAAAGCCAACATTATTATAAAAACCAATCAAGGATCCAAAAAGGATAGGCTGAAAATAAATCTTAACTACCAAGTGAAGAGTAAAATAAATTTTTCAGTTATTTTACCTAAAAATTTCCTCATGCTCCATACATGAATTTAATTACAAAGGAATGAAATTCTTCTATCCATATGGAATTTAAACTTCAATATCCTTTAAAAACCATTCCATGACCTACCTCACTTACTATTTTTTCCTCTCCACTCAAAGAAAATACTAAAGTGGATTTATGATTGTTTACCAGAGTTTATGTGATCTAACCATATTCTTTCCAAGGTCCCAAGTTCTCTACTAGAAGAAAATAGTGTTCTACTCAAAATTAATTCCAACATGTTTTTATGTTTTTCAAGGGGTGGTAGGATTCTTTGTTTAAAAATATTAGGTAGAGGTGAAGAATTTAATCTTCTAATAACACAATATTTAAAAATTCAATAAGTGTTCATAAAAAATGTACTCACTCAAACCTTCACAAAGTGTATCACTTCCAACCCACTCTACTCTTTTATTCCAATTATGTGTGTCACAACCAAGAAATGAATAGTAATGAGAAAACTTCTCCTTTTATCTATTTTTTCTTCTATTTTTTATATTAAATTTTTATCTTCTTGTTCTAATCATTTTTTAAAATGCATAAATCTTGTTTTTTCTCTTTCATATGCAATTGTTTCTTTAGATATAAAGAACATATCATGTATAAATAAATATAGAATATGTATTGAAAAATCTCTACCCAAAATAGAGACAGGAACCCTTTTACTTAACCCTAAAATAATGATTTTGTGCCCTAGAATTCTTATAGAAATACCCTATATACCACACCTGATGAATATAAAACCAGAATGTGCATAAGATATGGGTAGATATGGAAGGATTTAATTTGTTATGTTTCTTTAATAATATGTATTTAATGGTATCTAAATCTTAAAAAGGTTCAAATGTAAAATATTCCCAAAATAATGGTTAATTGTATAAAGTGATTTTTATTTGAATGATGACCACTATGATAAATGTAGTACACTAGAATATTATGGATTAACATATAATCAAGAAAAGTTTTATTTTAGCTACATGACCTAAGAGACTCAAGAAAGTGATCATAAATAAGAATATACAATAAAGAACTTAGAATGTCTTTTGGGTAATGGATTTAAAATATGGATAGCCACTAGTGGATTTAGATTTCAATATATAGTTAAAAATCATAAAAAATATTGAAAATAATAGACATTGAAAAAAATTTGAATCAAAAATCATTTTATATTTAAATATTTAATATTAAGACCAAATTCATCACAATAAAAATAGAGTTAAAATATTTTTTATACATTTCAAATCAGTTTAAATAAATTTTGAAAAAAACATAAAAATGAAATGTACTTATTTCAAAATAGTGAAGTTTTCAGGTTTTTTTAAAAATAGTCTCACTAAAACTCATAAAAAAAACAAATAAAATAAATAAAAGAAAGTAGTAAACATTTACCCCATTCCTCACACTTACTTTTAGCTTAATATTCAAATAAATTCATAAAAATTTATATAACTTTCAAGAATATTTTTCACATGAAAATATAAAAAAAAGAGTACGAATCGAGTTCACTTGGGTAAAATTATTCATTTCATGTGGAAAGCCACAGGAAGGTGTAAATCATCCTTTTATTTTCTTCTAATGGTCTTTAATTTTTCTCCAGTAGCTGCTATCCATCTTGTATTCTATAATAAAAATAAAAATAATTTAGTCTCTTATTGAAAACTAAGACATAGAACTGAAAATAAAATAAAAGTAGAGGTAGAATCCAGGGTAAACCCCCTAATAGGTGATACATTTTTTATTTTCTATATTTGAAAAAACCTTGTATTTTCCTGATTCTTTTAGTGGATGTGACTTGTGTGGTAAGAGGCAACACATTTTTCTTTTCCCAAAACTCTTTAATCTGTCCATTTTGAGGCCCCCTTATTGACAATGTATCGAATTTGAAAATCCAATATTTTTATACATTTCTTTATGTTTGAATAATATTAATCCCAATATTATGAGTAATTCTTGTATTAATGTTACATTTATTAGTTTTTTGAATAATCAATATTTTAATATTTAAATAGGTTAAAACTTGATTTTTAATTATTTATTTCATTTTTTGAATTATCAGAATAAATCCTATACTAATATTTGGTTGTTTTTATGTTATAATAGTATTCCTAGAGGTGATTCTGAAATAATAGAGTTGATTTCATTAAGTTTAGAATATATTTGAAGGGATTTTGGAAAGACTCTTACGGAGTAAGAAATTTGGATAAATTGCATCACAACACCTGCGTATGAGATTATTTGTGAGACCATATGATATTTAATTTACATGTAAGAGAATTATCCTATAAGGGATACATTTAGGGAGGAAATAAGTCATTTTGAGGAGCCTGTATGATATTTAATCAAGCTGAAATTTACCGAAGGAAAAAAAATCAACACGCATAACACTTTGGCTACACGGATGACATTTCATCTATGTTTAGGATAATTATCCTACATATAATAAGATTGGAACAATAAGTAGTATATTTTTGTAGTTTTGAAATTATCCAAGGGAAACATCATCAACATAAAACATTTTCTCTACCCGTATAATATTATATATTCCATGTAATAAAATTAACTCACACGTAGGAAATTATGAGATTGTAAGACATTTTAATTGGATAAAATGGAAAGGCATGAGATTCATAGGATATTTACTAGTATTTACAATAATTATAATATATGTACAAAATTTTTATTCATATGGAATAAATTACTTTGTGAAAAACTATCCAAATTATTATCATAATAAGACCTTGAGGGTCTCATCTAGATTTTTAACTATGGCTATAACATGCCACTTTAGTGTTAATTAAACCATTATGAGGAGGAATTGTGGAAAATATTATGAAAAATATTTTATTTATGAACAAGTAAGGAAGATATGAATTTCTAGGAAGACTAGATTATAATATATATTTGAATCCATGAAGAATGTTACTATCCAAAAATACAATGTGAAAAGATTTCATGGGATTTGAGTGGTAGAAATAGAAGGAGGTCATGTCTCCTTAAAGGAAATAGGAAGATGCACCATAGTATAAGATTAGAATTTGAATAATGCGTGTGGAGAATCTATACAATTGTTTTTCATTTTCATTTAATTTTTTAATTTATTTTTACTCTATAGTTCCTTCTCCTCCCTCATTTATCTCTATTACCCTTCAAATGTAGATGTAAAACTTGAGTGATCCTATAAGGTAAGGCGATCTATTATATTTTTTGATTCATTCACTTAATGAATAAAATCTCTCTTCTATTGATTGATTTCAATTTTTAGTGATTTTTAATACTTTTAATGAAATTATTTTTATGGTTTTAAACTCATTAAGTTTTTACTAGAGAGGTTTATAATTTATAATCTCCCTCACCCAATGAATCTTGTCTCCAAGGAACATGTTTCATTGGGTGGTGAGTGTCTATAAATTATTGGTACATGTGTGGAGGTAGTGTATTACTTTTAAATTTCCCTGGAGCACAAATACTTGATTGAGTATTTCCATAGTATTTTAATAGTGGTTTACTAACATTTAACACACAAAGGTGGGGGGGGGGGTTAAACAAGGAATAATTACTATTTGGAAATTCACTGTAATAACGAACATCCAAGGGTGTTTGATGAATCAATTAAATTATTTTTCATTTATCAATTAATAATAAGAGAAGTAAATTTTTTAATGTATATGATAAAATTACATATAGAAATCCACCCCAAATCATCACTTTATTCATAATATTGGTTTTAATATCCTCGATTTATTATTATTTTCTTAAATTCAAAACAAACATAATTTCACAAACACCCCTATTTCTCTAAACCAACTAGTGAAAATTTATTTTTTTCACTCATATCTATATATAACCTAGGGTTACCACAATAACCACATTTAACTTATGAGAAATAAATAGTTTTTTTATCCACCCATGATAGGTTTCACAAAAAATATTGGCACTATTTCTAGGGTGTTTGGGTATTTTTCTTACATTTACTTCTATAACCCAATCTTCAAATAGCCAATTATTTAACTTTATACTAGAAATACATATAAAATTATTAACTAAGATAAGTGATCTAAATCTACAAATTAAATTGGAAAATACTTCTCTTACAGACTTAGGTAAAACTTATATGTTCACCTTAATCCTTTCACCATAGATTGAATTCTCAACCAGACCCTAAGATATTTTTCTTCACCCTAGTTCATTAATTAAAGAAATAAAAAATCTATTCCTTCTTTAAAAAATTAATTTTAAGTGAAAACTACCATAATATAATTACTTCCAAAATTTAATTTATTGGTAGGTGAAGATCCAAATAATCATATAAAACAATTCACAATTGTTTTCTCAACTTTGAAACTACAAGGAGTGGATGTGGAATGAGTTAAGTGGAGTTCATTCTCCTTCTCACTTGAAGGATCATCCAAGGAGTGTCTATAAAATTTATAAATAGGATAGGTTCATGAATGTTATGACTTACAATGGTGTTTCTTATAATGATTTTTTCCCTAAAACCAGGAGAAAAACCATCAATAATGAGCTCTATACCATTAAACAGTTATATAGAGAAAATAATTATGAGTACTTAGAGTGGTTTAAGAATATTTGTTCTAGGTTCCCACATCAAGCTATAGAGGAGATCCAAATTCGAGTATTGTTTTACCAAGGCCTACTATAAAATGAAAAAAACTTAATGGATGCCTCATCTAGAGGGGATATCATAAAAAAATAACTTCTATAATACATTGGAATTAATGAAAATATTAAAAAAATATCAAAATAGTTTCTCATAATAAGTACAAGGATCTCAATGGAAGGTAGAAGTTGACTTATAAAGGCAAAATTGAAGAAGAAAAACAAAGACAAAAATATCATTCCACCACTGTGTAAATAATATCACAAAATATGTTGTGAATAGATTAAATCCCTAAGGAAATGATATCAATGTGATATAAATTAGAATATAAAAATATAATACCAAGAAATTTTACTAATTAATGAAGTTCAATGAAAAACTTACATGAGAAAAATTGATGATGCAATTACAAAATAAAAGCGTAAAATTACAATTGAAAAAATAAAACATGAAACCCAAATCCCTTTACCACTAGCTCCTTATATAGGATTATAAATATCCTAGGGTCAAACCCAAATAAATAAATTACCTCCCCATTAATTAGGATAATAAAAGGTGTATGGGAAAATAAAGGGAAAGTGGACTTTTCATATTTGACCAGTAAAATCGACCAGATTCATCCCCATTTTTGGCGTGCCAGTATGTCATTGAAGATGGCCTAATCTAAAGGGGTCATAGAATAGAAATATGATATTACATGTTTCATATAAAATATTTCAAAATTTCATTCCAATTTTATCATCCATTCAAAAAAATTTCTTGAAATGGTGGGATTACTTTATGGTCATTCAGATCTGGCCATAAATTTAATTTTCATCTTTGACTGCCTGAATCACCATGAAAACTTACAAATTTGCTCCAACCAAACTTGAATGAAATGATACCCACAATTTTATATTTCTAAATTTGAAATTTTAGATTCATTATGATTTAATTTTGGGCCCCACTTTTGTTTTATGGGCTTAAGACCCATTATGGTTTTTTCAATTTGTTTATGCATTCATTGCAAAAAATATCCACATTTACTTGTGATTCATCCATTGATCCTAAAAGATTAAATTTTCCAAACAGAGTGATCAATCGTATTAAAAAATATAAAATTAATATAATAAAAATAATTAATTAGACAAGTATATGATTAATTGGGAACAAATTGACACTTTAAACATGAATTGAACAATGATGTGAAATAAAGGTAAATTCATGGAATTCAATAAAATTGGTGTTTATGGACATTGAAACACATGAATATTAAAATATAAACAATAAATATTAGCCTATTTAAATGGATAATCACACCATAACTTTAGTCTTTCTAGTCCTAAGAAAAAAGTTTCTTAAAAATATGAAATTTAATTCCCTTTTGCAAAACCATTTTTACATATAATACTCATAAAAATACATAATTATGAATGATCATGAAACCTATCAAATAAATTTCTCAAAATATAGGTTCAAAATAATATCCTAAGCCCAATCCCAATCCCTTTTTCAAATTTTCATCCAATTTCAATTAAGCATAATGATGTGTTGTGAATCCCAAAATACATGGGGACAATTTTATTATTCAAGGGAAAAATGAAAGTGAAAGGTGGGAATCACATTAAACCGTAATATGTGTATCCAATTTTTTTTCTTTTCATTTTTTAATGTTTTTTTTTGTTATTTTTTTGATCCAAAATATAGATCAAAATATCAAATCTGGGAAATACAACTATGGGGTCATGATCCCTAAGTGCCAAACACCACACATTTTTCCAATTCCATGCACTAAAATAGATTTTTAAATCCTAACTATGGGAAATAAAACTATGGATTCATGATCTTCAAGTGTCTAATACCACACATTTTGAATTTTTTTTTTCTCTAGATGGTATTTTATTTTTAATTGTTTTGATGGATACTCAAAATAAACTAAAAGTGGCGATGAACCATATTCTATGATTAAAGGGACTCAGTACTCAAACTTACACCCAAAATCCAATGGATGTTCATTGTGTCATTTTGATTAAGATGATGAAACTTTAAACATTGAAAAACCACATTAGACAACCACACTTTCAAAAAACTAAGATTATGAAGATAAACATGCATTAAAATCATAATTAATAAATTCAAAATCATTTTACATTAAGATTTCATGTTTCACAATGTAAATTAACATATAAAGTGACATTGAATTTAATTTTTATAATAGAGACACAATTTTTCTTAAAAACACTATATTTTCACTCCCCTAACATAGAATGAAACTACCCTTAATTTTAAAAGAGAAGACAATAGAGAGATTAGAATTGGGAAAAAGGCGGGGATGTTGATTTTAAAGGAAATCATGGAACTTATTCACTTGGTTTGAAGTTTATTACAAATTAAAGTAATAAATTGATCTCTTTGGGTTCACATCACATGTAGTCTCCTTGAGTATGATTGATGGATGGGTTTTAACTTTAGATAGCATGGGTTTTATTTTGTAATACTAAAAATGATTTAGTTGCTAAATCTTACAAACAAGATCCATTAGATCACATCGGATACCCTAAGGGGGTCCCCTTAACAAAAAAATAAAATAAAAATAAGCACAAAATAAAATATTTAAATAAAGAAAATTCCGAATCCGGGTTTCCTCCTGGTAAGTGATTAGTTTAAATTCTTTAGCTCGACTTGGATCCCCGAACTTATAAAACACCAAATTTCAGAATTTTAAGGACACCATTTTTTTCACTCCTACTAGATTGAGATTGATTCTTTGTTTGAAAATTTTTAAAGTACAATCCTTTGTTCCATAAGGAATGGGAAAGTCCACAGAATATCAGAAATGGTTGATCTAGTTTCTTATTTAGTATTGTATAAGACATAAATGATCATTCTTACTTTATTGGTTTCAAGTAAGGATTAAATTATGAAAAAATGTTTTTGATTATACAATATGATAGAAGAGTTGAGAGAGTATGTATAGACCTTGAATTCATGCTTGGGTTGGCTAACACATTCCAAAATAGGTGGAGAATTTGAATCAAACTTAGTTTCATTTTAAAAATTTATTAATAGAATTGGTTACTTTGGAATTAATGTTTTAAGAATTTTTTTTGAAATATCAGTGTCAGGAATGGTTTTGGTCTCATAGTTGGTGATTTATCCTAATGGTATAGTGATTGGTGTTTCTGAAAAACTATTAATGGATCAATTTTTGGGAAAATCAATCCATGATGTTGAATTACCCTCTTGTGAATAAAAAAAATCAACTTCCTATTGATTTAAACTCTCATTAATAGTCTCCTCCAATTCCTCAAGTTGACTTTCAAAATTACCTAACTAAATAAACTCATTATCCAGCTCTGATTTCTCAAATTCTAAAGTGTATTTTTCAACATTCTCATCTAATTTTATAGACTTTTATGGTTTGGGAATATTTATATAAAGTTTCTCATTATTCTTCACACTCATGGAAATATTCATAGTTTGATTAGTACATGAGAGGATTGTGTGTAACAAGAATCTTTAATCAAAGTTGAACAATGGACAACATAAGTGGGCATGGTTTTGTAATTATTTCAATGATTTGTAGTTCTAATATCAATGATGAAAATTCAAAATTGATTTTATCCATTTGTTCACAAAATTGTTCAAGAATTTATTAGGGATCATAATGGATAAGAGTTTGAATATTATGGAATTCTATAATATTGATCTCTTTAACCATCCTTGATAAGGCATAAAATTGTTCCTTTAAACATTCACTATCCCATTGATTGTACCTATCATCGGGTGTGGGGAATTAATTAAAGGTTTAAAAAAATTTCTTATATGAGGGGATTCAACATTTTGATTTACAATTTGGTTGTATAATGGGTTTAAGATTGGGTAATCTTTGAGATACTCCATTGGAGAAGAATCAAAGTGGGATTTGATATTTATTGGATAGAAAAAAATAGAAAGGGAGAGAGAGAAGAGAAATGGGGGTGAGAAAAGAGAATTTCAGGTGAGAAAATAAGGTGAGTGTCTAAGATACTTAGTTGGGTCCCTGATAATGGTGCCAAAATCTGGTTGCATCCAAATTTTACCTACTGGTATAAGTGGTTGTTGAAGTACAAGTAGGGATTGAATCCACTGGGATCGAAGAAGAAACCTAGAGACATGTACATTCTAGGGAGGACAGGATTAGAAGTTTCCAACTATGAGGATGATTTTAATGTATAAAATAGAATACTAAAGTAGCTAAGATAATATATTGAATATAAAAATGAAACAACTAAATATTTTAATGTATAAAATTAAATATTATGGTTTTATACAAGGTTGTTGTTAGGGATAGAATGGATGTAATTTTCTTATTATGAATTTTACTTTCAATAGTTCCAGAGGTATCAAATCTATGAGATAAGTATGAAATATAATTATTTGATTTAATAAATAAAAAATATAATTTTTAATTACATATTTACATATAGTATCATTTTCATGATCTCTATAAGTAATTAGTTCATACTTGCACTCAAACTGTGTAGTCGTTAAAGTTGGTGAAGACAAAGAAGAAAATATGTCAAAGAAAGAAACTCTCAAACAATCAAACTAATTTAATAATTTTATAACATAAAATAAAATAGAATCCACCCCCAATAAAATTCCCATAATTAAAATAAAAACTTTTTATCCTTCTATTGATGAAAGGATCTCAATAAAAGGTGGAAGTCGACTTATAAAGGCATAATTGATGAAGAAAAACAAAGACATAAAGATCACTCCAATGTTGTGTGAAGAATATCAAAAAATATATTGTGAATATATTCAATCCCTGAGTAAATGGTATCAAAGTGATATAAATAATAATATAAAAATATATTAAGAATAACTTTTATTAATAAATTAAGGTGAATGAAAAACTTATGTGAGAAAAATTGATGATGCAATTACAAAATGAAAGCATAAAATTACAATTAAAAGAATAAAACATGAACCCAAAATCACATAAACAAAGGATAATTATATAGGAATATAAGGATCCTAGGTTATATAAAACATCAAAAAATTCCCTCCCCATTAATTATGAGTGTCAAAGGTGGGTGAGAAAATAAACATAAAGTAGACTTTTCATCTTTGACCAGAAAAATCGACCAGATTCATCCACCTTTTTGGCATGGCACTATGTCATTGAATATGGTTGAATATGGAGGGAACATATAATAGAAATATTATATTCCATTTTTATTATAACATCTTTCAATATTTCATTCCAATTGGATAATCTATTCATAAAATTTGATCGAAATTGTGGTATAACTTTATGGGCGTTCAGATCTAGCCATAAATTTAATTTTCATCTTTGACGACCTAGATAAACATGATTTTTTTTGAATTAGATCCATAAAAATTTTAATTAAATTATACCCATAATTTTATCTTTCTAAAGTTAAAATTAGAGTTTCATTGGGATTGTATTATGAGCCCTACCTTTTTATGGGCCTAATTCCCATTAGGCTTTGTCTAGAAAGTTCTGTGTTCATTGAAAAAAATATCCACCTTCCCTTATGATTAATCCATTGATCCTAAAAGATACAATTGTACAAAAAAAGTTAAAAATAATATTAGAAAATATAAATTTCATGTAATAAAAATAATAAATTCCACAAGCGGATTTTAAATTGGGCCTAAATTGACACTTTAAGCATGAATTGCACAATGATGTAAAATGAAGTTCAATTTATTAAATGCACTAAAATTAGAGTTTATGGAAATTAAAACACATGAATATTAAAATATAAACAATAAATATTATCCTCTTTTAGTGGCCAATTTCTGATATTATGATACAAATGACATTGAGATAAAATAGTGAACAACAAGCACAAGCCAAGGCATGTGGTTTATGTTTATATCTTATCCATTTCACTAGATAGTTCACTTAAGTAAATGGAATGGAGAGTTGTGAAGAGAAATGTAAACTAATGTATTATCCACAATAAAATCAAGGTTATATAGATAGATACCAAGTTCAATATGGATATAGAAATCAATATAATTTGGCTATACCATCTTTTCAAAATCAATAC
Organism: Viscum album; assembly: GCA_963277665.1. NCBI lineage: Eukaryota > Viridiplantae > Streptophyta > Magnoliopsida > Santalales > Viscaceae > Viscum > Viscum album. The sequence continues at coordinate 1,980,213,933 of OY728165.1, read as the reverse complement.
CAACAAACCCCACTCCTTTTCTAACAACCTTAAAAGTAGTATAACAACCAACCATACTATTAAAAATACCATCCATTAAAAAAAATTGACCCTTTGAACAAACTTCATCCAATTCATCATCACTATTATAACAACAAAAGGACCTAAGGATAAAGATATTAGGAATAAATTTAAGGAACTTAAAAACAAAGTAAAAAATTGAGTGGAAATTATATCAAAAAATATATGAAAACTACCAAGAAAATTAGTCTCTAATACCAAGATAAATGTAAGTATGATCACCATAATAATTGAAAAAAAATTTCAACCACCATCCACACATGAGACTGAAATAAAACAACATGAAATTAAAGAAACAGAAACCTAAAATTCTATACATATTTTGGAAAAATAGCCAAGGGAATAAAGAAACATTAATGAGTAAGAGAAGGATGAACCAAGAAGGAGGAATTAAGAAACAAACCTCCAGAGATATCAATGGGAGATCAACTCCTATTTCCTTTATTAATGATCCAATATAAGAAAATCTAGGAGAAATAATTTCAAAGAGAAATTCTAGAGAAATTCTTGAAATTAGAGATCAATATACCACTTCTAAAATCTCTCCAAAAAATCCTAAATTATACTATGTTCATTAAAGAACATTTTAACAAAAATAAGATACTTAAAATAAATAAAAGGATCAGTTTCAGAAGAAGTTTATAAGACCTTATCACACCATAGTTATAAAAAAAATGTTAAGATCCATGAAAATTTTCTATCTATTTCTCCATTTACTATTTAACCTTTTATAATTCATTATATGTTTCATTTTATTCCATTAATTTTATTACTCACTTAGTTTTTAATTCCTTGAAGACAGGTGAATTGAATACCACAAGAGCAGTGGTATAACTATCAAATAGATCCACTACTTTTCTAGCACGAGTCTTTAGGTATGTGCTAGTAATAAAGTAGAATTTTATTTTACCTATTTAATTTTATATAACAAACATGGAGAAAGATAAAACACCATTAAATTTATGACACCCTCAGTTTTTAAGAAATAGTATAGGATTTGTTTCATAGGAGAAATAGGGGTTTGAACTAATTTTTTATATGGAACTAGATTATATGGTTTGGTGCATATTTTGTATAATGGAGGGTGAGAATATAGTGTGGTTGGAGAACTTATGCATGGTGGTTAATTTTAATGGTTTTGGTTGTTTTTTAATTTCCACGTCATAAAGAATTGACTATATAGTGAAGTCTTGGAAGGTGGAGTTTGGGTAGTTATACCAAATTTGGTATTATTGTTCCATAGTGGGTGGTTGCGACATAGTGCTATAATTATACCTTATTGGATGTGGTTTAGCGATGACCATTTCACCATGGTCCATTTACTTGGTTTATAGGATCTCACTAGTGACCCTGACACAAATTCTAAACATGTATTTAACTAGTCACCAATTTGGCATTGATGTTGAAATTAAATTATCATTTTTTCCAATTTGGAACCCATTATGGCTTGGCCTAATGTACTACATCATGATGCATGTTTCTCATGTTTTTCTATAAATTACCAAGGCCTCTAAAAAATATTCCTATTCCTTATCATTCCTCTAAAAAATTGGGAAACTCTTGGGTATCATCAAGATAACTTCTAGTCCCCAAACTCTTAGTTTCATCCATGAATTTGGAGGATCATCTCTTAACGATTCTTGGTGAGTTCCTTATACATTATATTTGGGTTTCCTCTATTATTCTTGGTTTTTATCTCTATCCCTGACCTAGGAATGGACAATGGTCATGTACTATGGATGAACCATCTAATCTATTGTGAGAGACTGATGAATGGAAATGTGTTCTAGGTTGATAAAATCTACATTGTGAAATATTGAACCTTCAAATATCTTATTCTAATATATTATTCCCTAAACTGAGAACCTCTTATTGAAGTGATTATCATTGGGGAATAGGATTTTTAGGCTCATTACAAGTGGTGATTATTGGATTTTTGGTTCTATTACTCTTAAGTTAGGAAGTTCTTTACAATTTGAAGCCATTATATAAAGTTGTTTCCTTAATATCAATCAAATGTGTGTACATTTGTAACCCATGAGAGCCATGATTTATTATGACCACATGTGTGTGTATGGATTCTAAGACTCATTCTTGATATGGTATGTTTTTTCCTATTCATTCTATATCATGTTGTGTATGAATTCATGACCTATGAGGGTTTTGATTCTAGTATCAAGTGACAGGTGAACCATCGTGTCTTGGTTATACCTTATAGGGGGATCATGTGTTATATGTGATAATGATGATAATATATCGAGACATAGGGAAGGGGTGTGATGAACTTATGGCCTGAGATGAGGTAGTGGTGGGAGATGATGTCCTTGTTGCTTGACCCATGATTGATACAGGGTATGATGGACATGTGGCCTAACCCATGACTGATATGGGGCTTGAAGACCTTATGGTCCGACCCAAGGCTAATTTTCCATTTGAATTATTAAAAATTTATGGAGGAATTGTGGTAGAACCATGAGCATGACTTCTTTTATGACTATTCTTCTAAAATAAGCTGAAGTAGGTACAATTGAGGTTATTGGAATCTTGGTAAGTGCATGACTGCTTAACACATGATTGATTGTTGTTTACTCACACTTTTTCTTATTTTCATGGTATACACATCTTATTAATGAACACTTATGTTAAGAAAAAATTGGTATTGTATTTCTAAATTTATACTCACACCCTCCATGGGCGTCTCGATGCATGTTCTGACTTCATGATTAGGGATATGGTAAAGGGTAAGGGCTCGATGATAGGGAGTTGAGGAGACCAATATTAGTGTTTAGAGGTAGTACGAGGATAGACTTCGGATTGATATTTTAGTTAATTTAATTATTTTTCTATTTCTTTCTTACATTCTGGTTTGACTTTCCATTTTTGGGGTCCTTGGTTAATTACTTATATGACTTGTGATAACCACCATGTAATCTATTATAGCATTGTTATTATTTACTTTTAATATAAACACTCATATTGTTCTTATTTTCTTGATACGATTAAAATTAATGGATTTTAATAATGAGGGTATACCCCCCCACTAATGACATTTATACCCTCACAAATAGATAACAACCACTTGCATATGAAGAGGCATGCATTATTTCATGTGACACTTCGACCTAGAATAGGTGATTCAGGTTAGGGAATTGAAAAGTGGTATTAAAGGGGGTTTTATTTTCTTTATTTATTATTGGATATGTTTTTAAAAAAGGTATAAATGAGACAGGTTGTGTGGAACTTAGGTAGGTAAGCCATGTACGTTCTTGAAAAACTCTTATATGATGGACCTATGAGTTACAAGTGATAAGACTACTGTTATAGTTGTGGTTTTTTTGGTTTCATGCCAATCTTGACTATATTGTGTTATTACAATTTATTGGATTTTGATGTGCTCATGAATCATGATAAGACACATTGGATCACATGTCATATATATTATTATTTCTTGATATACATGATGTCTATTTTAATTTAATGTCTTGATTTGTGATTTTTTGATATACAATGTTGAAATTTTATATTAATTTAACTTGTGTATGTTTGATTTATTAATTATATATATTATTGAGACTAACATGTGGGTATAGAGAACTAGGATGGAGCCTTGTTTAGTACTAATAGGGTTATACCATATTGTTGTGGGTAGATTCATAGGATAAGTTATCACAAAGGAATCACCAGTGTGTGCCTATAAACTACTTATGCTGTTATATAAAGTAAATTATCATAGGTATTCTTAAAATTCATTTGGAATTTTAGACATGATACCTAGAAATTTTTTTAAGGTACTACATATTGAAGTAGGACAGAATGATCCCATAAGGGAACACCCTTATTTTACCACCAAATGTATAGTATTGTGCAACTTAGTATGATCATGCACCTACTCTAGTGGTTTAGGTGGTGGAACTGTTATAACCAAGAGTTTTATGTATCGTTCCTATTCAAAGTGAATCACTTCTTAGGAAAATGGTTGATTATTCCTGGGACTTCTAGTTCCAGTATCTTCCATCCTTCTAGATCACTAGAGGCCCTCATTATGTTGATGTCATTGAGTGTATATTCTAATCAGTGTCGAATCCATAGGATTGAAAAGTAAAGATGGTTGCCTTCATGAACCTGGAAGGTAGGTGTGATGGTTATGTGTAGGAAAAATTTAAGGATCATCTCTTTAAGGAGTTATTCTTGGGTATGTTAAAAATGCATAGTTATTGATATTTTATAAAGCTTCACCAGGGACCAATGCTTGTGTCTTCTTAATCTGCTTGTTTTATGGAGTTGTTTTACTTCACTCCACTTTTTGATGGGAATGAGGCACAAAAGGAAAAAAAGTTTGAGATTAGCCTTCATATACAAATAAGGAATCATGCTAGGATATTTTACCTGATAACACATCCATATATTCTTTTCAAGGAATTCATGATTGAGAAAGGATTAGAGAAAGATATATTAGTAGGTATTATTCCATTAATTAGTGGATCAACTATTGGAATTCCCAGTATTACACTGGATCCCTCATCTTATAGAAAGAATAAGAAGGTTGAGGAGTTTTGGAACAGTGGTTGTGAGAAATTGGAATAGATTAGGATTTATTCAACCCCCTCTATGGGAGGTGGAGGTCACTAATAATTTTATTGTGGATGGAGTGGGCACTATAATAGATTTTTTCCAGAACCTTAGAGTAAGTGTCATTGATATGGTAATATAGTGAATATTAAATAGTTCTGTTGAGGAAATTGCTGATAGGTTATCATAGTGGTTTGAAGTATATGTGGACTATGAACTAGGGATTTGGACAAGGTACTTCCCATAGACTTTGGATAACCATAAGAGTTTCTCACCTTAGCAATAAACCTATGGAGCAGAGGCAGAAAAATTTTATACAGTGGAATAGGTTCCAACTAATGGTGGAGAGGGACCATTGACTGATAAAGGTATGATCTTGTTCACATAAAAATTATATTCTTCCTTGTTTGATATATAATATTTTCATTCATTTATATTTTATCAATTTATTACGAGAATTAAATTGTCAATAATGTTATCTTTTGAGTTTTTACCTCTTGACACACTCTTGGGGAAGAAATTGGATTATATCTAGATATGTATAGAATGTACTATAGTAATTTTTGAATATGGAAATATATGGGATTTCATGATTTTTGAGATGACTAGTTTGATATATTTTTTGCATGGACTGGTTAATCAGTTATTATGTGCACACCGATTGATGCAAGAGACAAGTATAATTTATTACACCTAATAGAGTTAAATTTATTCTTTCATATGAATTAGATTTAGGATTTGGAAGAATGGGTTCGGAATCAAGTCAATTTGAATATATTATAGTGCAGGTAGAGTTCATGGTTCTTTTTTTAGACCAGGTTGTAATTCCCTCATATTCTCCTCCTATAGTTGACATATATTAGGATATATTCCTAGATTATTTCTTAGGAATTACTCTTAATAGAGGAGTTTATTTTGATATCAAAATCATTCATAGAGTTAAAATTATATTTATTCCACCTTATCATATAATTATGATTGAGTTTAAAGAACATAATGTGAAGCTTAAGGATTTTAAGGTGAAGGGTTTTATCAAACCGAGAAAAACTCCTTGGGTGCTCTGATGATGTTCACAAAGAAGGAATATTGTACTATTTGGTTATGTGTGGACTATAAGAAACTAAAATAGGTGACCTTGAAGAATAGATACTATTTCTGAGGATCAATGACTTGTTTGATTAGTTACATGGATCTCAGTGGTTATCCACGATTGACCTATGATCAAGCTACCACCAACTTTAAGTTAGAGGGGAGGATTTTTCTAAGACAAGGTTCAAGATTAGATAAAAAATATATGAGTATCTTTTTATGTCTTTTGGGTTAAAAAATTCACCATAAGTGTTCATGGACCTCATGAATAAGATATTTCATCCATATATTGAATCCTTTATTGTGGTTTTTTTGATGATATCCTCATATACTCACGAACCTTAGAGATACACTCTAGACACCTGTAGAGTGTGTTGATCATACTTCAAGTACATACGATCTATTAAAATCTCTCAAAGTATCACTTATGGGTACATGAGGTAAATTTTCTTAGGTATGTGATCTATGAGGGAGGAATTTATATAGTCCCAGAGAAAGAGGTGGTCTTGGTGTATTTTTCATGCCCTATAAATGTGTCTTAGATCAAGCATTTTCTTGTTTTAGTTGGGTATGACAAATGGTTCATTCATGAATTCTCCTAGTTATAAGTTCCTATGAATGAGATTAATAAGAAGGGGTGAAGTTTGAGTGTAAAAACCAGTGTTAAGAGGCCTTCCTAGAGTTGAATATAAGATTGATGATGGCTATGATCCTAATATATCTGAAGCCTATGATTGTATATATTGTTTAATTTGACTCCTCAGGTGTTGGTTTAGGAGATGTGATGATAATTGGGATCATGAAGTATCTTATGAGTCTCACCAACTATAACCCCATGAGTATAATAAACCTATGCATAAATTAGAGTTGCTAGTGGTGGTCTATGCTCTGAAGTGTTTCTGAAACTATATTTTTAGTGAGGTATTTGTCATATATACATACCAAAATATCACGAGTTACATATTTCATGAATGTGAATTTAATCTACAATAGAGGTTTTTGGTGGAGTATCTACAGACCTACAATTTTGAGATGTATTATGCTATGAAGAAAGGCAATGTCATTGTAGATTCTCTCTATTGGAAAATGTTGGAGCATGGAGAGAGACCTTAAGAGGAAGAATAGTGGGTGGTGATTTTATTGAATGAATTATTAGAGGATGAATATGATTACCAAGGGGTGATGGCATGTTTTACCTCGGTTATCATGTAGATATTGATAGACTGGGTAAATACTATCTAGGATTCAGATCCAAAATTATTAGTAATACTAGAAAGGTTTACAGAAAGTGACCTAGTTCTAGGATGGTCGATGGATAGTGATAATGGGATCTTTGTACATGGGAGAGCTATGGTTCCTGATTCCATGAGGGGAGATATTATGAGGGACTCCCATTCCTCTCGTTGGATAGTTCACCCAGGTTCAACAAAGATGTATCCAGATATCAGGAGATGCTTGCAGTGGTATGTAATAAAGAGAGACATCACAAGATTCATCTCTTATATATTGAAATATTATAGGATAAAGGTAGAGTATCAAAGACTATGATGTTTAATTCAACCACTTATCATTCCTATATAGAAGTGGGATTAGGTTATGATATACTTTGTGATGGGGTTTCCCAATACCCTAAGAAGTCATGATGTTGTTTGGGTGATAGTTGACTAGATGATGAAGGTGAACCATTTCTTGTTGATCCTTGAAACTCACCCAGTATATTATTTGGAAAATATTTATGTCTTAGAGATTATAAAATTTCATAGAGTGACTTCTAGTATCTTATCATATAAGGACACATGTTTTACAATATGATTTTTTATGGCTTATAAAAGGATTTAGGGAATTTTTTAAAACTGAGTACAACATATCATTTGTAAACTAATTCAAAGTGAGAGAGGAAAATCCAAATCTTAGAGGATATGATTTGGGAATGAATCATAGACTTCAGTGGGGAATGGGATAATCATATGGTCTCAGTGGAGATAACATAAAATAATAGTTTCTTGGATTTGATTCATATGGAATCATTTGAGGAACTTTGTGACCAACTACATCTATCAATCTTATACTGGTACAAGGTATGTGAGACAACTATTGTTGGAATGAGTATGGTGAAGGAGACCTCTGAGAAGGTGAAATTGATCAAGAAGTAGTTAGTTAGTACTTAGAGTATATATCGATCATATAATGACCAAAGTAGATGAACTTTTGAGTTTTCTATGGGAGATCTAGTTTTCTTGTAGGCATCACCTCAGTTGGGAAATCATCATTTGCATAGGTAATGGAAAATAGAACCATGGTTTGTGGGATTATATGATATCACCAAGAATATTATAGTAGTGGGATACTAAATATACCTTCCTCCATGGTAGATAGGTATTAATAACATGTTCCATGTCTGTTAGATTCAAGGGTACAATCCCAATATTTCACATGTGATCAATTGTGAGGATGTTGGGTTGGAACTAGATATATAGTTTTTGGAGTACCCGATGTGAATTATAGACCAAATAAACAAGGTGTTTAGGGGTAATATAGTACCAATTATTCAATTTTTGTGGGGGTATGGGTGAATCCAATTAGTGACATGGGATCATGAGTCTAATTTTTAGGATCAATGGCCCGATTTGTTTGAGAAATACCACTAGAGTAACTTCTCATGGTTGAGAAGTCGTTAGCGGGGGATATTTGTGACACTATTTGTTTTAAATGAATAGACTAGGGTTGGTTTCATAGGATAAAAAAGAGAATTTGAATTGATTTTTTATAGGGAACTAATTCCCTAAAATGGTGTATATTCTGCACTGTGAGGGGTGCAGATGCGGTATGGTTAAGGAACTATGGTGTGAGAGTCAGTTTTGATGGTTCTGGTTATTTTTGAATAGTTGTGGTGTGGAACTTTGGCTATGACATGAATTCTTGGGAGGTGGATTTTGGGAAGTTCTTCCAAATTTGGTATCGATACCCCATATAGTGTGGTTTCGACATATTGTTCTTTTGAGGTAAAGTCTAAAGATAGGATATGTTCCCCTTTTTCAGAAAAACATTGATGTATTAACTAAATAGTTATCAAGACCTTCCCCAAAAAGAGAGGAATAGTTATCAATTTAACTCATACCTAGATCCAAGCTAATATTAAAAGCACCATATATAATAGAATATGTGGAGTTAGAGGAATTAAATAAGAAATTTCAATATATTTTGGAGAAGGGTTTTATTCAACCAATGTGTCTCCTTATGAAGCACCTATTCTATTTATAAAGAAGAATGATGGATCAATGCAGCTATGAATTGATTATATAAAAATTAATATGACCATAGTGAAGAATAAATATCCTCTTCCATAGATTGATAATTTGTTTGACTAGATTTTTGAGGTTCAATTATTCACCAAGATTGACCTCTGATCAGGGTATCATTAGTGGAGGACAAAAAAGAAAATATCTTAAAGACTGAATTACAAAGAAAATATGGGAATTAAGAGTTTTTTATTATACCCTTTGTCTTGAATAATTATTATGAAATATTTATTCATTTTATGAATATATTCTTTAGGGACTACCTTGAAAAGTTTTTATGATCTTTTTTTAATGATATTATGATATATTCCAAAAAATTAATGAAGAGATTGAGGATAATATAAGGGTTATATTTAAAACTAGAAGAAAAGAGATTCTTTTTGGTAAATTTAGATAATGTGGGTTCTATTTATATCAAGTTACATTCTTGGGACACATCTTTTATAGTGAAGGAATATTAATGGATCCAGCAATGATAAAGGCTATTAAGGAGCGTCTATGTCTTAAAATTTTAACTAAAATTCATAGTTTCCTTGATCTAGAAGGATACTAATGAAGTATTGTGAAAAAAATTCATGGATTTCTAATATAATAACCATTTTAACTTGAAAGATATTTAAGTTTATATAGACAAATTAGTGCGAAGAAAGTTTCCAAGAACCGAAGAAGAGGTTGGTTAGTGAACCTATACTAACATTACCCTATAACGGGGAAGGATCTGTCATTTATAGTGATTAATCATTAAAGGTAATTGGATATATACCCATGAAATATAGAAAAGTGATTGTCTATGAATCAAGAAAATTAAAGCCTCATGAAAATAATTATCCTACCCATGATCTGGAGTTAGCCACAATTATCTTTTCATTGAAGATATAGAGACAATATCTTTATGGGGAAAATTGTGATATATACACTGACCACCAAGGTTTGAAATATATATTCACACAAAAGGAAATTAACATGATACAAAAAAAATTATTGGAAGTTATTAAGGATTGTGATTTTTCTACACATTATCACCCTAGAAAAGAACTCAAAGTCATCAATGAATTGAGTTGGAAAGACCCAAAAATTCTTATGATGACGAGGATTGAAGGATATCCATTGATGAATGATAGGGTAATAATGTAAATGGAAGTTATAAGGGAAGGGAAATCATAAATACTATCCTAAATTATTTACCAACCATCATTGTTGTAAAATATCAGTAAATCACAAAGAGATGATCATAAGTTACAAAATAAGATAGAATCTGTGAAAAATGGGAAGTCTTATGAGTTCAGTTTTGATCATGACAGAGTACTAAGGTTTTATAAAAAACTTATCATTCCATATGAAACATAGTTTATGGATAAATATCACTACTCTATATCCTCTATACACCTAGAAATCACAAAAATTTATAGATATCTACGAGATCATTATTGGTGGGATAACATGAAAATGTATATTGTTGATTATACTTTAATATGTTTGGTATGTCAACAAGTAAAGGTTGATCCTAAACTACCCAAAAGGAGTGTTGAGACCACTACCCAAACCTGTATGGGAGTGAGAGAACATCACTTTGGGATTTGTTACTGGACTTCCAAATACATCCAAGGGGAAAAAATTTATATGGATAATCATTGATGGTTAATAAATTATACCCATTTTATCACTATATAAGAAGATTTCTACCGTGATTGTTTATATATTTAAGAAGTTGTAAGACTTCATGGGGTTCTACTATAAATTGTTTTAGACCTAGATATAAAATTTACTTCTATGTTCTAGAGGATCCTTCATAAGGCTCTGAACACTAAAGTAAACCTTAGAACAACCAATCATCTTCAAAATGATGGGTAATCTAAGAGTACTATAAAAATATTAGAAGAAATGTTACGGGCTATATCACTTGATTTTCAATAGAGTTGGGATCAACATATTACACTTTTTGAATTATCCTATAACAATATTTTTCACTTGAGTATTAAAATGGATAATTATGAAGAACTACATGGGAATGTGTGTAGAACTACAATATAATAGGAAAAATTTGTATAAGAAAAATAGTTGGGACCAGAAATTGTAAATGACACTATGGAGGAAATACATGTGATCCAGAAATATATCAAGCCTACTCAGAGTCTAAAAAAAGTTAAACTAAAAATAAAAGGAAATACTTAGTGTTTAATATCAGGGATATTTTATTCCTCATATTATCAACATAGAAATTATTCATGAGGTTTAAAAATAATAGAAAAATGAGTCCAAGGTATATTGGATCATTTAAGATTCTGGATCATGTTGGAGAAGTTTCCTATCAGGTAACACCACCTCTACATCTTTAAAATTTACAAAACATATTACATGTGTCCATATTAATAATGGATATGTTACACCAAACACATATACTAGACCCAAATGGTATGAAATTGGAACCTGATCTATTATATGAAGTAGAACCAATCCAGATTCTTGAAACAAGGGAATTAGTGTTAAGGAATAAGAAAAAATGAATGGGAAAAGTCTTGTGGAGAAATAAAATGTTTTTAAAAGATACATTAGAACATGAATAAGTGATTCAATAGAAATAACCCCTTTTATTTTGAAGTTGAACACAACTTTCAAGGACATAATTTCTTGGTGTGGGGGGGGGGGGAGAATGTAACAGCCTAAAAATTTCTTCTATGATTAATAAATGAACTCTTTTTTTCATAATGAATATTATATTATTATTTAAAAATGGGATTATATACAAAAACTAATTCAAAAAAATATCAGATTTAAATTAATAATAATGATCACTATATATAAGACTAGTATAGGGATATAAAAAAAATAGAGACCATGCAATGGTGTACTCTATAGGATCAAACTCTTCCAGAAAGATTATAACTTCCATGAAAATTGTTAAAAGAAAAATAAATGTGATGAATATAATATTCATTATCAAAATAATTTTAAAAACATTTTGGAATGAAGTAGTAAATGTTGATGTTTAATGCTATTTATATAATATGTAATCATAAATCTGACCATTAGGATATGATCAGTACCAAGCACCGTGCATATCTACATGGGGAAAGGCTAGATGATAAACCATGAAAGGTGGAGAGATAAGAACTATGAATAAAGAATATTATAGGGAGGGACATTTCTAGTGCAGTCAGGTGTGTGGTCCTTCAATTCATTTATTGGGCGTTGTGCCACTGCGCCTATGGGTCATGTAAGGGTTCCCTCTTAACCTGTAGTGACCTATCTTTTTAATGAAGGTTTGGATCATTAGTTTTTCAATTTGAATCCTTTTATTAATCATGGTAAATGTATAACATGGTCTAAGGAAGGTCCCAGGAGTGTCTTCAGATTATTTGAATCCTAGAGTTCTGAAAAAATGGGCAAAAGACTGGGCCGTGTAGTTTAGGGAAACCATGCGGCCCAGGCTGCACAATTTGTAAGAAAAAATGTGGTTACAGATAGAGGAACCTATGGGAAACATGATTTGTCTAAAACCATGCAGGATGAGGCACATGGATATTCAAAAATTGAAGGTTTTTAGATAATGGGATATCTTAGGGTTTGCATATAGTATTTAAACTATTATCTTAAACCATGTGCTCCCAATTTTTGGGTGAAAATTAGAAATTTCCCTTCATTAAATATTATAACCTTTTCTCCCTTTACCTTATTCCTCCATCATATATTGGAGCTTATTATTCTCCCTTTGAACACCCAATATCCTCATATAGTAATTGAGACAACTCCATCATCTAGTTTCAGATCTGCAATCTGTATAAGGCATTGGATCTATCTTGGTAAGCTATCTTAGTCTCTCAATTCCTATATAAGTTTATCTTGGAATCTAATGTTCTATTTAGGTACAAGATCATTGCCCCATTTTTAGGGAATTGTTATATCTCTCAAATCACTTCCAACTTTCTTCGAATATGAGGCTGATATCAAGAGAGGCGTCATCTATGACCTTGATTTAGGTGGTCATAATATTTTACCATTGAGTTATTATGTTTTGTAATTAAACCATTTTTCCACATGAAAACGTTTACCGAGCTTCTCCATTTAGTTGAATTATTTATATCAAATTGACCATTGCATATTATTATGAACCTATTGACCCTTTTTTGTTAATTCATAGGTTTTATACACCTTATATGGTCACCCCATGGATGTCCCAAGTGAAATTGGCTATTTTTGGTCAATTTTTCAAAGTTCTCGGAACTTTTTTGTTCCTTATGGATTAGATTTTAAATGAAATTTATCTTGATGAATGCATATAAAATGAAACCAAAGGAACCTTTTAGGTGTATTTCCCTCTTCTAATTGGAGTTAACCAAGTAGAAAAATTAATTTTTGTCCATGTTAGTTCCTAAGTGAGCCTTTGACCTTATAAATGGGTTTTCAATGATGTGGTAAATTGAATGAGTTAAATGGAATTGATCACATGGGTTGGATTATGGGAGATGGTATGATCTCCCTTAAATAAAATGAATCAGTTTATTTAATGGATGACTTCAAGGGATGGTAAGGCCATGCCCTCTTATTTATGTCTTATTAAATGCTTATCAGGTATTGTAATGTTTTAAATGGAATTGAACTTAACTAAAGGTACACATGATAGAAATTTACTCATGTGTTATGTTATGAACATAAATATGAATTATATATATAGGCTTGGTAGTCATGGAATTTGAGAGGTATTTCCTCATGTGATATGTTGTTAATATGATTATGCATTTATTATACATATATGGGATTGATAAATAAGTTGCATGAGAGGTTTTACCTCATGCCTTATATTATAAATGAATACACCATTATATGGTATGTGTATGATGGTAAGGGGTTTGATCATGATAGATAATCAAACTCCCTTGAATCAGCTATTTAGTATGGAATATCACACTAGTGATACTATATGGACGATGGGATGAGGCGCTATGTTCCAAGATTAGAGTGTTTCCATGGTTTCTCACTCACAATCATGAGTGTTGCAGCATGACGTCTCTCTATATATTGTTATGTAGGGAATGTACCATATTGCATGAGATTATAATCTCATTAGACTGGTCATGGATATATGAGTTACACCCCATACCATCCAACAATAGTATTCTAAGTATATGGAAACTTACGTCTGCACGTACTTCGTTCATATAGGTGGATGAAATATACAATTTAAAAAATATTATTAATACTATATATATAGTGACATGATCTGAAACAGAATCCATCCATGAGATGAAGTAGGTAGACTGCATGGTTTCTTATAATAACCTAAGTGGGATGGTTATTTATATCATAATTTCTTTCCTATTTTGCTTAAACCTGCACACTGTTTAGTTACAAGAACTACTTGGATTACATGTATAAACCATTGGCAGTGGCCTACTAATATTTTTATCTCACACCCTACTCAGGATTCATTTGTAACATGAGAATATTTATCCATATAAAGGTATTGTTAAGGGAAATCACCCTACTACAGGTTGTTGATATAGTTTTTCTTAGATAGAGTATAGAGAAGAGGACTGGGTTTTAGCTCAGGATTCTTATGGAGTAGATTTTTTTTGTTTTTTTATTTATTAATATTGTATAACATGATTGTATCTACCAGTTACCTTTCTATATTACAACATGACAAGCATACATGTATCAAAAAATTCCTTAAAGGATTTTGATATTATTATCAGTTGTTCAATTATCTATTTACGTTTCAACAGTTTATTGATTCTGTCTATTTATATATGCTTCCATTATTGTTTATTATTGGTTTTATCTACTGTGATACCATGACCCGAGGGTATCGTCTTCCAATGTATTACCTTTACACCCTCATTACTAGTCAGCAACCTCTGGCATACGTGGAGGCATGCTTAAGGCCGTGTGACCCATTGGATTAGGACATGGGTTAAGTGGATCCTGGGTTGGGATGTTATAAAGTGGTATTAGAGCAGTTCATTTCTTTCTTTAAAATCTAGACACAATATATTGGAGATTTATGAATTCTTGGGACTTGGTAATAAGTTGTTCTTGGGCATCGTGAACCCATGTTTGGGGTAAATTCCAATTTTTCTGAATTATAATTGTTGTTATGATTTTTCCAATTACTATTGATATTATTTCATTATTGGGTGACGCACATGTTGTGTTGTGGTTATTTTTATTTTTCTGATTGAGGATTTATTTCATCATTAGACCAATAATACAAGGGAAAGGAGCATTGTTACATGCATCATTATTAGGGACACTAAGACTAATATGCAATGCATTTTTCTATCCAATGTCAATTTTCAGCATGAATTTTCCTATTTTATATTGATAGTGCCTTGAACATGTATTGAATTGTGATTAAATCTATTTTAGGGATTGGAAAACATAATTAATACTTATGGTTTCTGATTTATCCTAACATTGTTTTCCTAAATAGGTTAAACTAGACACCTTAATAAGTCAATTATGTCATGTTGAGCAATAGACTATTCATCACATGGGATGGAACATGTTATAGTGTGAGTTGAATGGATGTCAAT
Organism: Viscum album; assembly: GCA_963277665.1. Classification (NCBI taxonomy): domain Eukaryota; kingdom Viridiplantae; phylum Streptophyta; class Magnoliopsida; order Santalales; family Viscaceae; genus Viscum; species Viscum album. The sequence continues at coordinate 1,980,198,383 of OY728165.1, read as the reverse complement.
TTGGGTTGATAAGGAGTATGGGAACTTGTAGATCTAAAGTGGTATAAAATCTAATTCAACCATTTTAAGTAATTTACACAATTGAACAAGAATACATTCAAAACAAACATGACATCTAAAGTGAAAATAGATTTCCTATATATGTGAAACAAAGACTTAGACCCAAACCTGGCCTTAGTAGTGGGTAGTGTGGTATCTATTTTATAAACTTATGGCCTGTTAGAGTCTCTTATATCATCCAGACCCAGCTTTTGAGGTAGGTAGAGAGACGTGGTTGTTTATATAAGAAGGATTTACTCATATCGTAGATAATTAAATTCAATATTATAAATTTCTTAAATATCTTCTAAGGAATATGTTTGGAATTATAGTATCATTCCGCCATGATTCCCTCCTATCATACTCCCTAAAGGCTGTGATGACCATGTACTTTAGGTGGAGGCCTAAGACCCATAAGTGATTCCTCCTATAGATCCACTTATGGATCCTCTTCTTATTACTGATATAAGCACCGATGCCTAGTTTCGAGAGGGGTTTCTATGTATGCTTCAGTTGATTCAAGGTTTTGTTTGTCTTACCCTGAGTATGGAAGATTTTACTTGTGAATTTTAGCAGCATCATCCTCCCACCTTTTTATGGGATAAAGAACCTCACATTGTAGAGTCTTAGCTCGAATCTATCCTTTCTATATTAGAGTATCTAGAGACGTCTCCAGAGCATAAGGTCAATATTGTGGATTATATGCTACATGACTTAGTGAAAGCGGTGGTGGGACATCATCACCTTGGAATATTGACATAGAGATATGGTCTGGGAAGATTTATAGACGATCTTCTATGATTAATTCTTTCCTTAGACTCTAATGGACGACAAGGCTAGAGAATTAACAAACTTGTATCAAGGGAGTATATTAGTTATGGAATACTCTACTTGTTTCATAGAGCTATATAAATTTTCTACTACTCTAGATGATGATGATATTATGACATCCAGATGATTCGAGGATGGGCTAGTCTACACCATCCAATCACCGGTCAACATGTTTTGGTTGAATAAAATTTCTGAAATCTTTAACCAATACCTTATTAAAATGTGAAACATGAGGGTAGACGAAGTTCTGAGTTTGGGTGGTTCGAAACCTAGATCTATTAGTACTTCCTATTTTTAGTGAAAGAGGCATTTTGAGGCTACTCGCAGAGGTGGTAGTAGCCATGATCCTCACATTGACAGCTTGTTGATTTTTCACTAGTATAGGAATAAGAGACATAAGAAGCCACAATGCTTGAAGGATCCAATAGAGTGTAGAAGATGTGGCAGGATGGTACATATCCAACATTTCTGAAGGACTTTTCCAATAGTGCTTACTATGTGTGGATCTTCAACTACTCCCCATTTAGGAGTGTGGCCAACATGATGATGATATGTGAGCAAATAAAATACCACCAGGTGATTGGGCTGAGGTGGCGGTCAGGAAAGAGGAAATCAAACTTATGATCCTTATCTTTAGTAGAGTGGCCTTTCTCAAGGTAGTCAGGCAGTGACTCAGAGATATGGTACAATCCAGTTACATGTAGTCCAACCAATTCCTAAGGAGTAGAATGCCAAACCGTCTACTATATGAGGTAATATTCTAGTAGGATCTACTTTAGTGTCTGCTTTATTTGACACAATAGAATCTAACTCATTTATATACGAGGAAATAACATAGAATATGGGCCTCAAGATCAATAAATTTCATGATTTTTTGATGTTAGACACCCTGTTAGGTATCTGTTCTAAGGGAGTTCACCCATTATAAAGATTTTTCCTCTTGAGATAGGAAGTTACCTTTTCATGTTGAATCTTTACACCCTCAACCTGATAAGATTTGAACTAATCATCAAGATAGACTGGTTAGTTACCTATCAAGCCTATACTAACTGTTATCATTGGAGGGTGACATTTACATCACCATAGGGAATTAGGAACATTCATAATGGATAATGGGATGTTAGTGTGACATGAGAAAGACCCAAGCAGTAGAGGTTGGGTAATGTGGTAGCTTTGATCTCCAGTATTTTCCTCAACGGCTAGGGGTTACAACCTACTATGTTTCTTCTTATAGTGGAGAATTTTAGATATACATTTCCTAAAAACTTATCTATTATACCTATAGTGCGAGAGGTTGAGTTTATTATTGAGATAGTACTAGGAGCATAACCAATAAACATTCCTCCTTATAGTATGGAACCTAAGGATCTTATGGAGATCAAGAAGTAGTTGGAGGATGTAGTGGTAAAAGGATTTAAACAACCCAACACTTCTCCTTGGGGTTTATTAGTCCTTTTTTCCATGAAGGAGGATGATACCCTTAGGCTCTATGTGATTTACCGTCAGTTGAATCAGCTCACGATCAAGAACTGATATCCACTACCCAGAATAGATGACCTATTTGATCAGATTGGAGGAGTGAAAGTGTTTTCAAAGAAATATTCGAGGCTGACCTATCATCAGGTGCATTTCAGGACTTCAGACATACCTCACACAACTTTTAGGAGAAGGTATGGACTATACGAGTACCAGATTATGCCTTTGGACTCAAAAATTTACCTGAAGTCTTTATGGATCTTATGAATCAAGTTTTCCACCAATATTTGGATTCCTTCATGGTAGTATTTGTTGAAAAAATCATAGTGTATTAATGCTCCAAACACGACCATGAAACTCATATTGAGATCACGTTGGATACACTAAGAGAGAATAACCTCTATGATAAGCTCAATAAATACCAATTTTGGGTTGAATAATTACACTTCCTAGGTCATATCATCTTGGAGTTAGGTGTTTCAGTAGACCCGAAGAAATAAAGGGATATAGATTATCGGGAGAATACCAATAAAGTCCTTAACATTCAGAGTTTCTTGTGGATATCAATATATTATAGACGATTTATCTAGGATTTCTCATGCCATTCAACATTGCTATAGGCTGGACAAATAAGGGTTTAAAATTTGTTTGATCTGAAGCTGGTGAAGTACCCTTTCATGATTTAAAGGTTCATTTGACTTAAGTGCTGATACTAATTATACCAGAGCCAGACCTGAGCTATAGTGTATACTGTGATGCATTAGGTATCAGGCTTGAAGATATTCTGATGTAGGATGAGTGAGTTATTGTGTACGGGTCTCATCACTTGAGGCCTCATGAGTGTAATTATCCGATTCCTGACCTCGAGCTAGCTATTGTTGTTCAAGATTTATTCTATTGTAGACACTATCTACTTAGAGAGAATTTTGTGTTATTCATAAAACACAATAGACTCAAGTATATATTTACACAGTGGGACCTTAATATTAGACAATGCAGGTGTGTTGAGTACCTACATTCATTTGATTTCAAGATTGCCTACATGATTAGAAAAGGGAATTCAGTAGATGATACTCAGAGATAGAATACTTAAACATATGATTTTTAGAAATCCAATGGAAAGTGGAATCTAATGGACTTATTCTCAGAAATGAACATTGAGGTTCAGTGGAACCATGTTTAGACTATCCTCTCAGCCTTAGTAGTGAATTATAATCTTATAGAATGGGTAATAATGAGGTAATTATTTGATCCTGGAGTCCTTTTCCTAAAGGAAATCAATTCAGATGATGATACATCTTCAGTTTGGACCATGGATGGGGTGATACCTTATTGTTACATGGGAATTTATGGGTCCAAACATACATTAGAGAAGAGATGATGTGAGAATTAGAAGCCTTAAAATGGGAGGTTCACCCTAGTGTCACCAAAATGTATCGAGATTTATAATTATAGTATTGGTGGTATGGTATGAAACATGAGAATTCTAGATTCATCACTAAGTCTTCCACCTATCAATAGGTGAAGGCAGAACATCAATGACTAGTAGGGATTTTATAGATGATGTCCATTCCTGAGTGGAAATGGGATGATGTTTTGATGGATTTTGTGACCGGTCTACCCAAATCACCTTAAGGAAATGATATAGTGTGGGTTGTCATTGATCATTTAATGAAGTTCACAAACTTATTACCTATGCAACAGACCTTCATGGTAGATGATTTGGGGAGGATATACATTTGAGAGGTTGTATGTATTCATGGATCTCCTCGTTATATCATTTATGATAGAGACACTCATTTCATGTCACGATTCTGGAAGGGGTTATAGAAGGATTTGGTACACAAGTTCTTTTGGGAACAAACTATCATCCACAGACTAATATACATATATAGAGTACTATATAGGTGCTATAGGACATGATCCATTCATGTGTACTTGAATTTTGGGGTTTTTAGGAGAAACCCATTCCCCTTGTTGAGTTTTCATATAATAAAAACTTTCAGGATACCATCAGGATGGATCACTATGAAGCCTTATATGGTAAGCCATAATGCTCTCCTCCATTATGGATAGAGGAATGGAAGGAAGATATGATTGGACCATGTCTTGTGCAGGAGACTATAGAGCAGGTCCAGTTGATTAGAAAGTGCATGTTGATAGCTCAGTCTAGATAGCAGTCATATTCCAACAGACACCGATGACCTCTTGAGTTTGAGGTTGGAGACCAAGTTTTCTTGTGAGTCTCACCTAGGTTGGGGAATAGACATATTCTAAATTAGCATAATCTCTCACTGAGGTTCATTGGACCCTTTTAGATTTTGAAACAGATCAGACCAGTGGCTTACTAGTTGACACTTCCTTAAAGATACCTGTCCATGAATAGTGTATTTAATGTATCTTAGCTTTACTGATACTATCCAGACCTATCTATTGTATTTCTGCTTGATGAGGCTGATTGGGTTTAGATTCTTCCTTTAAAGAGTATCTAGTGCGTATAGTGGATCATAGAATGACAAAACTCCGAGGAAGGTCCATTCTTTTGGTATGGGTGTTATGGCAGCATGGATGATTACATGACGAGACCTAGGAGTAGAAAGCTAATATATGATATCAGTGGCTAGAACTATTTGCATATGATACCTTTTACCCTCAAAATATTAACTCAGGGATGAGATTCTTTAAGGAGGAGAGGTTGTAATGATCCATCTTTTAAATGATGTTAAGGATTGTTGTTTTTTCAATTTGAATCATTTTCATAATGGTGGTAAATGTTTAATATGTTCTAACGAAGGTCCTAGTAGAATTTGGGGCTTGTTCAAATCCCAAAGTTCCAGTAAAATGGGAAAAGACCGGGCCACACGGTTTGTCTGAAACCGTGTGGTTGTAGACATGGGCACCTATAGGCCACATAGTTTGTCTGTAATCATGTGGGATGAGGTGCACAATCATGTGACAATTATAGGTTTTTGGATATTGGGATATCACAAGGTTTGTAAACCATGCGTCTAAATGGTGCGCTCCCAAATTTTGGGTGAAAATTTGAAATTTCCCTTCATTTAATCTTATAAAATTTTCTCCCATTGCCTTCTTCCTTCAATAGATGTTGGCGATTCTTCTTCTCCCGTTGCACTTCCACAAAACAGGGCAAGGGAAGCACTGACTTTTATCAGTGCTAAGAAGAAAGCGCTGATAAAGGGGTGGGTCTTTATCATTGCTATTATTAGAATTAATAAATTTTTTTAATAAAAAATATTATTAATTTATATAAGATTATTATATTTATATTTAAAAATAATGTTTATTTGTATAAATTAATTAAAAAATGCATGTTTATAATTAATATATATATTTTAATAATTAATATATATATATATATAATGTTTTAATTGAAAAAAGTATTTTTAAGATTATAATTAAATATATACATAATTAAATAATTATAATATTATAATAAATTAAATTAAATAATAAATATATTTATTATATTAATTTGATTTATTAGATTTATTAGGCTTATTAGGATTAATAGAGATTTATTAGATTTATATTTATTAGATTCAAAATTATTAGATTTATTAGATTAATTTATTAGATTTATTAGATTAATTCAATATATTTATTCTATTTGTTATATTTAATATATTTATTTTATTTATAAATATATAATACTTTTTAATATATATATTTATAATTAAAATTATTGAATATATATGTGTTTTCCAATGAATTTGGTCAATGAATATATTAATCATGCATATATGTTTTGTATCATGCATGAATGTTTATTTATACATTACATCATGCTGTCCATTAATGTTGTATATTTATTAATTCATAATGTTAACCATATAAACTATATATGTTATAAAAAATGTACTTATAAAATTACATTAAATATATCTAAATAATAAATATATTTTATTATATTATTAATGATAAATATAAATACTTCTCAAATACATTTGTAATTATAATTATAATTCTATATATATATAAATAATTATATAATTAGGCATATAATATAATAATTTTATTAATATATATATATATTAACAATTATATAAAAATATTTATAAATATATACTATTTATAGTTATTATTATAACTATAAATAAATAAATATATATTTGTAAATAATTAAAAAATTATAATAAATATATTTATTATATTACCTATAAAGTTTTAAATATATAATAAAATAGATATATTTATAAATATATACAAATATGTATAAATAAATACAAATAAAATTTTATTTATTTAAAGAATTATTAATTTATAAAAAATATATTTATTATTTCATATATAATATGTAATATATAATTAAATAAATATATATTTATAAATATACTTATAAATATATATAAAAATATTGATAAATAAATAAAAATGTTATTTATAGTTATAAATAAATACAGATATATTTAAATAATTTTAAAATTATAATAAATATATTAATTATATATATTTAAAAATTTATAAATATTTGATATATACAATTTTTATAATTTTATGATTATTTAAATAATTAAATATATATATATTTATAATTATATTTATAAATAAATATATATTTCATATAAATATTTATAAAATTAAAAGAAATATAGTTATATATATCTATAATCTTTTAAATATATACAATTAATATATTTATTTTTTATATTTCTATAATTATAAATATAATAAGTATATTGGTTATAATTTTATAATCACTTAAATTATAATTTTATAAGTATAAATAATTATATATTTATTTATAGTCATAATTATTAATAAATAAATATATATTTTTCATATATATCATTTTAAATAAATATATAATAATATAAATAAATTATTAAAACTATACCTTTATGAATGCTTTTTAATGCTGATAAATACCTATCTTTATCAGCACTAACAAAGCGCTGATAAAGGTATGTTTTATCAATATTTGTTTTTCGCTGATAAACAATAACTTTATCAGCACTTTTAACTAGCACTGATAAAGGTTCCGGTGGGTTTTATAAAAGAACCATAATAGGCTCCTCCTCCCTCACACCCTTTCAAGCCTTCGCGGAGGCCGACCCCTGCTCCTTCGAGCCCTTCTCCACTGCGACCCCCTCCTCCTCCTCCTCCTCCTCCTCTATGGCTGCCGACTCATCCTCCTTCGCCGTCGATACTGCCTCGTTCTCTTCCTCCACCACTTCCTTCTCCTCATCCTCCTTGCATGATCCCCTTGTCCACCTGTCCTACCCCGGCGCGCCCTCCTCATCTGACGACCATCTTGACAACCTCTTCTATAGCGCACAGATTCCCCCCAATGAGTCTCTATTTCGGTTTTCCTAGCTTCCATAGGGTGCGTAGGGTTTTGATGAACCCTTATGGGTAGGGTTTAGGTGTGATGTGTTTCCTTTGGGTTTTAGGTTGTACGAAGGGTCTGTGATGTCCTGTTCTCCCTTATATTGAAGCATCGTCGCATTTTCACACATATGAGGTAGGAGAATCTGCATTTTCATTTTCGATTAAGTCCATTTGATGCTTGAATGGTTTTAGTTAAAATTTTTACTTGATTTGCAGCTTCACAATACACTTGGTTAATCTGCTATAGTTTTTTCAAGTTAGTTGGTTTTGTTAAATATAGTTTTGAATTATTTTTCCCTGGTTATGTTTATGGGTGCTTATGGAAATTGTGTTCAATGGATGTCAAATGATATTTTGATAATGTTTTCAACATGACAAGCACCTTCGTATTACCCTTGAATAGTTTATTATGGTGTTTTATTGTTTTTTTTTTAATTTTTTTGATCTGTTTATAAATTTTTTAATAAACTATTCAGTTTATTTATAAAAAATTATTTTTAAATTGTTTGGCCCATTTATGAAATTGTTTATAAATTGTTTGATTTGTTTATAGAATTTCTAGTAAATTGTTTGGGATGCTTATAAAAGTATTTATAATTTGTTTTTCCTGAAAAAAAATGTTCATAAACTAGTTAACTTGTTATAAAATTGTTTATAAACTGGTTGGGTTGTTTGTATAATTGTTTATAAATTGTTTGGTTTGTTTGTACAATTTTTGATAAATTGTTTTGTTTTTTTTATAAAGTTTTTGTCATTTTAGTGTTTTGATGGATTTTTTATGGAAATGATTAGGTGTGTGGTTGGAAAGTATAAGATCCTTTTTGAAAATTGTGAAATTTTTGGGTGTGTGTGTGTTTGAAAATCAAGAATCCATTTGGAACTTTCGTAAGATTTTTGTGTTTTAACTTGGCTTAAAAAGTCACTTGGGCACTTTTTGGTAAATCCTTGGTGTAAAGGACCATTTGGACAGGATGGTATCATAACCAAAAACTGACTTGACTTTCCACTAACCTAAGATGCGTTCATGATCCCTATGAGATATCAACAATCCCTTGGAAAAAAATATACCATTAATGTGGAATATTTTACCTCTAAAATAGAGTAAATTAAAAATGATCTTTCTCATAAAAACTAGACATGTCCTATTCATAAGTAGAACATATATAAAAATAGTAGATACACCAAAAATAAATAAACAAGATACAAATATCATAGATGGAAAATAAAATCCCAATATTGACCAATAAAACTATTTAACCAGACATGTCCCATTCCTAAATCCCATTGGACCTATTTTGGATAGGTATAACATATGATTTCTCATTTTATGTTTTCTTTTGAGTTGGAAATCTCTTCTGCCACATGCCTCTCCTCCGTCGCGAATGCACCTATTTCGCACATCGAACTACACATTCACAGAGAGTTTTCTTCTCTTACTCATTGGTTTCCTCTTATTCGCATGTTATTAATGTTTGATATTGATGGTTATATTGTGAATTGTACGGGCTAAACACCCAGCTGAAAATCAAGGCCGTTGGTGGTCATTTTTTGTACACTAAATGAATTGAATGTTGGTTGGTTCTTGTTGAACATTTTTATATAGAAATTGGTGATTTAAATATACTAGGCTAATTAATTAATGCCCTAGGATGATAAAATTCTCTGATAACCCCTGAATTAACAAGTGGAATTTAATAAAAGATGGTTTGTAAAATCTGAAATTGTGTTTTTTTGGTTTGCATGGTGTTGCTATTGTGATCACGATTGTTTGTTTGTATGGTGTTGCAGTTATTGGTATGATTGGAATTCCATTTTTTTCCATGTTTCAGTTCCTCCACCATTGAATATCAATCCAAAACTTATGCATTTCAATGGAACCACCACTTTTTTACTAGTGAAATTCCACTGAATCTTAGAAAACCACTTCACTAGAGGACTCCATGGGACACTTTATGGACACCCTAGTTAAATAACAATATCAACACATGTAATGAATCCATCCACCTACAAGAACTCTTTGTAAAATCATACCATATATTAGTTTAGTTTTGTAGTTCTTGACTCGAGACATTATGTTTCAAGTGAAACACTAAAAAACTAGTTTAAAACAATGCATATAGATCACATTTGGGATACTAAAGAATTATAGAGAAAGGGCTTCTCATATCTATTTCCATTGATCAGGTGGTTGGGAAGATGGGTGTGATCCACTCTGGTCCTGATTAATGCATGGAGAGGTAAGGGTATTGTTTACCATAGCTAGTTCCATTGATTATAGTTAGATGATGACTCTATTTGAGAATCTTTTGTGTAATTATTTTGTTAAATATTAATATTAATGAATCATATAAGATGAATATGAATAAAGAATTGATGAATTCCAATCGGTTGACAAAAGAGTATGAATAATGCGTGAAAGTGTATATCAAGTTTGCAAAAGATCATGCTTATGCCCCTTCTCAAATCCTTTGTATGTGTTTATGCTGTTGTTATTCAATACAAATTAGTCGAGAGGAGTTGGAAGAACACTTGATCTGTCTTGGAATAGATCAAAGTTATACATGTTGGAATAAACATGGTGGAAAAACAAATGTAAGTAGTGGCTCAGATAACACTGCATTTTATGGATCATCTGATATGATTACAAGTGTGAACAATAAAGAAAACTGTATGAAGTATGTGATTACAAATGTTAATGATGGTGAAGATCATATTGAGGAAATGACAAGGATAGTTGAAGATAAAATTCGTGATTGCCCAAATTTTTTTGAGAAGTTAAAGAGTTGTACAAAGATTCCATTGTATGCTGGTTGCACTAAATATATAGCATTGTTAGCCATACTAAAGCTATATAATTTGAAAGCAGGAAATTGGTGGAGTTAATCAAATTTTTTGGAATTAATTTCTCTCCTGAATGACTTGCTCCCAGAATATAATGAGATCCTGAGCCAAACATACGATGCCAAATGAATGTTATACTCGATGGATATGATCTTTAAAATAATACACGCCTGCCCGAATGACTGTATACTATTTCCCAAGGACCACAAATCACTTAAAGAATGCCAAAAGTGTGGTTATTCTCGATACAAGAAAGATAAATCCGGACTTATGAAAGTTGTATGGTAATTTCCAATCATTCTAAGGTTTTGACACCTATATGGAAGTGAGGATACTGAAGGAAAATTGACATTTCACGCAGATACAATAGTTAAATATGAGAAACTACATCACCCAGCAGACTCTCCTCAGTAGAATGGAATTGATCATGAGTATCTTGAATTTGGAAACAAGCCAAGAAACCTTCTTCTTGTGTTATCTACAGATGAAGTGAATACTTTTGGTTTTCAAAGAAGCACTCACAATACATTGCCGATTATGTTGGAAAATTATAACTTACCGCCATGTTTATGAATTAAACGAAAATACATCATGTTATCTATGGTTATACAAGACCAAAACAACTGGGTAATGACATTGATGATTATTTGGATCTATTGATCAAGGATTTGAAATTATTGTTGGATTTAGGTGTTACGTTGTTTGATGCTTACAAAAAATGAAGATTTCACTTTGAGAGTCATGTTGTATGGGACGATAAATGACTTTCTGACTTATTGAAAATTTTCAGGATATATAATTAAATGAACTCAAGGGTGTCCCATTTGAAAACAAGACACAAAATTAATTAGGTTGAGAATTCATCAAAAACCGTGTTTCTCGAACATCACAGATTTATACGCTGAAAAAATCAATACCGATCTTGGAAGACATCATTCGATGGAATTTCATAAGAATGTAAATCACTGTATCCACTAACAGGTGATCAAATTTTTGAGAAATTAAAATATGTGGACACTAATTTTGGTAAACCGTTTTCGAACAACCTTACAAAAACCAGTTGGAAAGAGATATCAAATTTTTTGAATTACCATACTAGAATTATCTGTATATCAGACATTTTCTTGATGTTATGCATGTTGAAAAAAATGTATGTGGTGTGTGTCATAGACACGTTTCTAAATGCACCCGAAAAAATATAGTATGGAATTAAGGCTAGGTTGGACATGGTTGAAATGAGAAAATGAGATGAGTTTGCACCAATGGAGGGTGAAAAATGAACATTTCTTCCTCCTGTTGCTTACACTTATTACAGGAAGGAGAGATATCTGTTTTGCAACATCTTTAATGACATAAAGGTTCTAGAGGGGAATTCATCAAATATCAAGAACATCGTTTCAATGAGCGATTTAAAGTTAAAGGGTCTAAAATCATATGACTACCATGTTTTGATGCAAGATCTAATTTCTATATCTTTACATTGTATTTGGCCGAAGAGTGTCTGCCATACATTAACGATGATCTGTTTCTTCTTCAAATCTATATGCATAAAATTTATAGACCCGATGAAATTTCCAACTATAGAAAGAGAAATTGCTGTCATATTATTTGAATTGGAAATTTTCTTTCACCTGACATTCTTTGATATGGTGGTTCATTTTATTGTTCACTTGGTGAGAGAGATTCTACTATGTGGTCCTATATATTATAAATTTATGTAACCCATTGAATGGTATATAAATATTTTGAAAGGGTTTGTTAAAAATCAAAATCAGCCGGAGAGTTGTATTGCAGAGTGATATACTGTTAAGGAAAATGTTTAATTTTTTACCGAATACCTATATGGTGTGGAAAGCATTGGACTATTTAAATATCATCCCACTGGGTGGCTTGAGTGTGAAGGAATTTCTGAAAGAGAGGTTGTCACAATACATATTACAGATCAAGAGTAGGCCCACCTTTATGTTTTTCATAATAGTTTCGATGTTAACCCATATGTTCAAACCCACAAAAAAATTATTAGGTATTTTAATCCATCTAGGGATGAAAAATGGATATTAGATAAACATAATTGATAGTTTATAGGATTGTTTCTTGACTATATTTTTAAGAAGTCAGAAGAAAATACGAAATCAGTTTCAGAACGACTTTAATGGAAATCCAGAAGACCAAGTGTGTATGTATTATCTTACAATACTTATGTAGTTAATGGTTATACATTATATACTAACGAACATGATGAAGAAAATACCATGAAAAATAGTGGGGTTACACTTGTGGATGAAGAAATGCATGTTTCTGGTACAAAGGATAGAAATCCAATTTATGCGAATATGTCATACTTTTGAATCATCAAAAAAATATGGGAGTTGGATTATTTGAAATTCGAAGTACCGATTTTTCAATGCAGGAGGGTTGATAATAGGAGTGCTCTTAAAATAGATAAATTGGGATTCATGAAAGTTGATTTCATTAAGGAATGGGGATAAAGACGAACCATTTATAATGGAATCATAGGTAGTATAAGTATTTTATGTTCTATACTATACAAACCAAAATTGGTCAAGTGTTCTATTATCGACCAATAAAACTGAAGGGTTAGATAAAAATTCAACAGAGGATGACCCTTTAATTATAACTTCACAATCATTTTGCAGTGGTACCAATGTAGATGGAATTTTTTATGTTAGAAGAGACCCAAATAAAAGGATTTGGATATTCTATAGAGGGGTCAAATCTCTTCAACCTTTAAAAAAAAGAGTTCAATAATAGGGTTATTTTTTTATTGTAATATACATTGTGTTACCTTATGTTTTTATATGTTCAATACTGATTTTATCTAATCTAAATAAAATGTTAAACCTAACTTATGCACTTATTTATTCACACAATCTTTAGGCACAACGGGTCTCTCAACCTGCTACTGTTAGTACCAGTGTAGAGGAACAACAAGTTTCTCAACCTTTTGCTGCTGGTCCTAATGCTGAGGTACAAAAGGTTCCTTAATCTGTTTCTTTTGGTCCCAGTAATGATGATAGTGCTTTGGAGGAACATAATAATGATGATGAAACTGAGGAAATGGAAGGAAATGAAACCCTATCCACACAAAAAACCAAGAACACCATAGTTTGACAGCGTTAGATAAAATCTTTAAGGAAGAAGAAAAAGACATCAAATTTCAGGTGGGATGGAATAAATGATGCCAACATATTAACCCCAACAAATCTATGTTTAGTAGATACATTATAATCATCACTCGACAAAATGTGCCAATTGATGTACAGTCGTGGAACCATGTTGTAATTGGGATTAAGGCACTCATGTGGGATGAAATTATGGTAACATTGTGATATCATTTATTTAATTTATTAAAATAAAATAAAATACTAAAACATTGACATACTCTTCATCATCCCTTAAAGTGTTCATTTATAGTAGATGTCTCACATAAGGAATATATATTAAGAGTTACAGGAATGATTCATAGAGGCTTCCGCAAAATTATAAGAAAATATAATATTAAAGATATTGAAGGGAAAATCAAGCACACCCACATCCTCTTTATATGCACTTAATATCCCAAGGAGCATGGGATGTGTTTAACAGCCGTTGTGCGAATAATACTTTTTGGGTATATTGTGTCTGGTAAAATGTTGTTTGACATTACTTGTATTCATCACTTTTATTGATAGTTTTTATTTATGAAACAAAAATTAAGTGATTAAAATAAGAAATGGTCAGCAAAACCAGTGTACCCTTACAATAAAGCAAGGATGGGGTATGCTTCACTTGAGAAAAAATTGGTACGTATTTTAAATACACCGTAATACTTTTATGTGATATAAAACAACACCATAACCATGTTAATATATTTATATGAAAATTTATGAATTGAAATCGAAATCTACTTCCATCCCATGCCATGTTCTATGGAAGGAGGCTTGTATAAATAAAGGGGGAATACTGATAGATGAAAACACACAAAAAGTGTGGGAAACATGAGTAAGTATGACATAATATAACCTTGTTTTGTATTAAATTGCTATTATATAACAATGATTACTTATTTTACTATATTTTCTATCTGAAATATTCACAGGATTCAAAAACACTTGCAATTGATGTAGACATACTTTCAGCGGCCTTGAAGCAGCTAGAATAGTGAAGTCGTGTCAGAGGTGCGGGTTTTGGGGTGACACCCTGAACATATTTTTAGAAAAAAACAAGAGGAGGATAAAAATGAAGAAATTAAAATAATGAGAGAAAAAATATCTACCCTTGAAGAACAATTACAATGTAAGAGATAGATGATAGAAACTTTTATGGGGGAGAGGCGAAGAGAAGAAAAAACTCAAGAACAAACAACACATGAATATCCCACCCCACCCCCACCATCTTTGAGGCGATCCATTCCCCTAAAAAACAAATCATATATAAGGTAATAAATGTACTAATAATTGTTTCTATACCATGTTAATCACGTAGAAACTGATGAATTTAATGTACAGATATTCTACAGGGTGAAAATGGCTATGATTTATATCTTTCAACTCCAACCCATCGCCTTATAGTGAGGGCTACAATGTCCAATATGTAGAACAACGTGCTACACAACATACCAATTCCAATAGGTCATGTCAGAGTGTCAATTAATGTATCTCATGAGCCGAGAGATAAGCTACCTGTTTCAAATGAAGACAATGACATTGATACGGTCGAACAAGCTATTGGAACATTATCTCATGGACAAAAATTCTTGTGAAAAAACATGTCGACAAGGAGGTATTAATTTCCAATTTATTTTTCAAGATAAACCTTTAACATTTAATGAAAAAGGTATGAACAGATAAATGTTATTACAAAAGGACAAAGGGATAGGGGTGAAATGAAATATTGGATCAAAACCATCTCAAGGATCAACCAACCAATCAAAATGATCTACTGAGAGCACCTTCAGCCAACCAGTTCTATATCCACATTTAATATAATTGCAGGCTCATTTGGATAAAAATTTGATAGAAAGAAATACTCACACAATTGATTTTTAGAAAAACATATATGGAGGGGAAGAATCAGATTACATTAGTGCTGACAATGTAAATTAAATCCTTAATCATGAATGGCTAGGTGCCTCAGTTGTAACTGTCTACATGAGGTATGTTTTCATGATTTTATTTTACAAAAGATGATATAATATCATAATTATGACTAAATACATTTCATATTTTTCACATGAATATATATGAAAAAAATTTAAGGTATTTCCCCATGAATTTTTTTTGGACTTGTTAGTCCTCATATCACCTCTTCAAAAGAAGAAATAAATTTCGATAAAAGGGGTGAAATAATATCATCCCTGCTCAAATCATTTGAAAACAAAATTATGGATGATAGACACTTTTTAATACCAATGATTCTGGGGTAAAACTCTAAAATTTATTCATATCAACTATATTTTCATTTCTTTCATTACTTATTCCTTTTTGTGTTTTTAAGCATCATTGGATGCTATTTGCGGTTAATTTGGATACTCCAAAGATTTATTTTCTAGATTCAATGCATGGATATCCAACAAACCGACCACACATGATAGAGTTTGTAAATTTTTGATACACTAGATCCAAAATTTGTGAACTAAAAATATAGTTATATAATTTATATTATATTTTAATGAGGATTTTTTTATGATAGGCTGGTGCATCAGTATCATATACTTCATGGAATGAATCCAGGGCCTAAGGAAAAGAATGATGACAAGATCTAAAACTGGAGAAGTGTCAGGGTATATATAATAATATTACACTATCCAAACACATATCAAAACAAATTACTTATTTTTATCGATGTTTCTGCTATGTCCAAAACAAAAAAATGTAAAGGGTTGTGGTTATTATGTTTGTAACTTTATAAAAGAGATAAAATTTCATCAACAAACTAGCATCCCTGAAGAGGTATTTTCGAAAATAATTAATAGTTAATTGAAAATATTTATTAATCCTTTGTATATTTATATTTTTTTAGTACTTCCATGACTGTTACAAAAACTCATATTCACAAGATGATATAGATTTTTTTTATAAATGAATGGGAAACATACCTGATGAAAGATTGTACAGAAATAGGATGAAGGTGAATTCCTACTACTTATGTTATCCTTATATGATCCTTGATATCTTCCTTTTTTACAATTATTTCGAATCTATGATCACCATTTCTTATGTTTCATATCCTTTGGTTATGAATAATGGTTTAAAATTTATTTGTCTTTCTAGAAATAATAACTTAATGAGAGACTCTTATGAACTAGTTCTTTATGTTTCCATGTTTCCAAAATCCCTAGACCTAAAATATTATGGAATAGATCATTTATATTCTGTATTTTGGTCATTTATGATGATGTTTATATTAATATAGTGTGTTGGAAGAATATTGGTTGTGCATCACTCACAAATTTAATAACAAAACTAAGGATTATTCACTACTGTTGGTTTAATACTGCTTAACATAGCATCTGATCTGAACTTCCAATCTAGAATCCCCATGATGCTCTCATTAGACACCATCTCTATGATATCATCATTTGGAATACACTTTTGAGATCCTTAATTTAAAATTCCACATTCTTCCCATCTATTGTAAAATTAGAACATCACTTATGTGTATGTGTGGACTACAACCTCCACAAAGAGATGCGATTTGTTTTTCATTTACATTTTACATGGATGGTAATAAGGTTATATTTAATGAATATATAAGTTATATAAGATATTAAAATGATCATGGAAATGTGAATTATTATTTACCTTTCTTTATTTCCATTAGTAAAAAAATTAAAAAAATATTCATGCATATGTACAAACTACCATCTCCATGAACAATGTAATTCATTTTTCAATCTATATATTTTATGGATGAAAATAATTAATATATATATATATATAATGAATATATATGATATATATATCATATATATCATACTATATATGATATAATTATGATAAAATTTTATGTATTGGAACCACCAAATCAAAACTCTCATGAAAAATGAAAGAGTGAATACCTAGAAACAAATGTTTTAATAAGGAATTATTAATAAATGGGTGATCAAAATGTTATAAGAAGATAATATATGATATTATAAGTATAAAACTGATTCTATTGTTTATTTATAATAAATTTAAATTTATCATATCGGATTTTAGAACACATTCAAAGCACATCTTTCATAAGGTAAGGGTTTATCATCTCACTTTTATTTATGTGAGAATTATGCCATATTCATCACTTGTTTTATTTATGTGGTGTATATACAGCGCATGAATGCCTTCATGAAAATTATAGGGATTTAAAAATACATTTAATGATATCTCTTACATTAGGTTTTGATACACAAATTACTAAATTCGTAAGGTCTTATATTACAATCTCATTGTTTACTAGGATTATTTATGATTATATTTTTGATAATGATATTTTTTTCATCTACCTCTCAAGAAACTCATGAATATTTTAATAATATAGTTATTTATAAAGATTAAATGTTTTCCTTTAAATTTATTATATTTAATTACTCAATTGATTGAAATAACATTTTTTTAATGAAATCAACTTTATTTCCCTATTTGGTTGAAAATATTTTTTCTTCCATATCCATGTTTTCTAAAAATGTTTTCAATTTTTTTTAATATTATCCTATGATGGTTTAAATTAATTTTTACCCATGAATAAATTATTAAAACATGTTTTAAAAAGTAATCTTCATGTAATTTTCTAAATTAGGTAATTTTACTTTTTACCAAAAGTGTGAAAGGAATCTTTGTTTTAACATACATGATATAAAAAAAATTCCCACCCTCATGACCACTGAATATTTTAAAGATTCCATTAAAATGTTTCATGTTTCTTTTAAAATTAATTTTTTTCTATAATAATTTTTAAAATTTTATATTTTAAATAAATTATTTCAAAATTAAAAGGTTATTTTCCCCATGAAAATTCCAAGTAATCTTTTAAATGAATTTTTCATCTACGATAACATTTTTTGATATTACTAATTCTTTACTAGGGATATGATTCAATGATAAAATTATTATTATTTGTATATATTTTTTTATATTATGATGATGAGATATTTATGAAACTGGTTTATTTTCCATGAGTTATTATTTTATGAAATTTTGTAATGCTTATAAAACCTATTTAGTTTCCATGGGTTATGATATATGATGAATGATTTATGATTTCATGGAACACATATGTATGATTTTAATTATTTAGAAGGTAGGGATGGAATTATATATCCCTCTAATGAATTGGGTAAATATAGACATCTCATGATATGATAAGTACTATAATGGGAAGTGAAACCTATTTAGTAAGGGATTATGTCCGCTATGATAGTCTTGGAAGTGAAACTTCACTAAGGATAATATGGAATGGGGAGTGAACCCATTCCAATATTATAGTAATGATATTGATCCTTGAATAAGGAAATTATTTTTTTTATGATTATGAGTATTTCAAAAACATATGTCTTAATCCAATATTATGCTCTCATAGATCATGTTATTTTACTTTTTACAATTCATGACTTTTGAAATTCCAAGATATATTCCACGATTCATGATTATCATCTATGATATACTGGGTATGGTTTTCAAATTTTAAGATGATGTTCTCATGCCCTTGGGTTATTTTTATGATTAAGTGATCATTGATATCTACCTTGTTTACCCTTGAAGAGTATATGTGTCACACTTTCTTATATTTCATTTTCCAAGGTTATAAAGAAAGTTTTTAAGTATGACATGCCTAAGAAGTGTGATACTTACAAAGAACTTAGTGGGAGATTATTTAGATCTATTATGAACACGTTTTCTATGTATCCAAGTTTCCAAAGTCACTATACTTATATGATTTCTTCATGGAACCTATAAACTATAAAATATTTATGCATGAAAGGTTTGGGTCGCTATAGTTGGTATCAGAGTAAGGTTTAGTAATTATTTGGTGAATATTAGTGAAATTTGGTGAAAAATATAAGGATAAGACTAAGAATGTGATAAAATCCTCAATTTATGATTAGATAGAGATTATTTAGTTTTCCTATAAATGAATCCATGTTTGGAAACTACACATGGATTTGGTTTTGACACATATTCATCTAGGGGTAATAATACCAAAAATAGTGGGTTGAATTATATCTCAACAATCATTCTGGTGTAAAGTGATTGTTACCTTATCGTGCACTTGGTTTGATACTCTTAGGTATATTCTTGGGTTAAATCACATTTTCCTTATAAACCATTATGAAGGATTTGAATAGATGATAACCAAGGATGGCCTAGTTTAAACCTATGGTGTCATTTATTGAAAATAAGATTCCATGATAGAGATATATTATGGATGTTTTTTCATGATTATATGATTTCTCACTATGAATATTATTTTTAAAACTATACTTTTTGGTTTTAGCCAATGGATGTAACTTGGAGGATTCATGTTAACCTAGAATGTGATGGACAATGGAATAATTATCCTCACATGCAACTAAATTAAAGGGAGCTAGAAAGAGAAACCTTATGATTAATCCCAATCAGTTATCCCATTATATGATCAATAATATCATCTCAAGTGAGTTTCTTGATAGTAATAATATGGGAAAATGTATTTTTAGGAAGATCATGGAGGGAAGAAGATTAAAATTCCTACATGTCAAGTATGTGGGAAGATAAACTCAAGTAAATGTCTCATAGGAATTATAGGATGTTTTATATGTGTAATAGAAGGGAATAGAGCAATTAATTACTAATGAAAAATTGTTTTTTTTGAAATTAAATGAATTTCATTATAAGGTACTATTTATAGTTTAATGTCTTATGTGTGTGGAATATGGGAATAGTCAAAGACAATTCCCAAATCCAAGGGTTAACTCCTTGACCAATAAAGCACTGATTCAATGCCAATCATTAAAGTAAAAGGATTTAAGTGTTTATGTATTAGGATTCGATAATTCTATTGTATAAGTGTTATATCATTGATATTATTGATATAAGAATCATGAAGCATTAAATGATTTCTCCACATTAGTTTTTATTTAAGGATTTGAAAAAATATGTTGAATGGCTGTGATAACAAAGAAAATTGATTTACTAGTATGGTGATAATGATTATTTTGGATAAAGAGATGATTTACATTGATTATGTAAATAGAATAGTATTGGTAACAATGAAATTGGTTAGTGATTTAGGTTATCTTTAATAAGGTTTATTGTTTTTTTTAAGATTTTTCACTAGTGAAAAAACTAGATTTAAGGTCATTATTTTAATTTTTGATGTCGGTTTTTAACTAAAATATTTAAAGGTGACATAAAAAAATAACTTTTTAGTGTAGATTTTTATGAGAACTGACACTGAAACCCACACGGGGGGGGGGGGGGGGGGGGTCAGTTTTTGACTTTGGATTTCATAACAACCAATGATGAAAAACTAGTAGACGCTTGATTTTCAGTGTTGGTTTTTATGAAAACTGACACTAAAACCCAAATGGTATTTTTTTAATGTTTTGGTGTTGGTTTTTATGAAAACCAACTCCCAAAGCTATTTTTTTAGAAAATTTAAAATATTACACTTCCCAAATAATCATAATAACTATAGTAAAAAATAGTATACATCAATAAAATAGTAGTACTCATTAACTAAAAAACTACAAAAACTTACATCCCTTTATCTATTTAACCAAATAATTATCTACACATTTTTTATAATGTAGATTTCAAGTATACATACTTGAAATTTACAGCATTCCCATTGTTCGTTATTTTTGAAGTATTATTTTTATATCATTATGTTAAAACACCTATTATAACAAAATATTTATTTTTTGGAACACATCTTATTAGGAAATTGTAATATATTATTTGTAAACAATAGAATATACATACCACAAATCGCAATCAAACTCAAAAAATAGTTCAGAAACAAAGATTGAAGATGGGTAAGTTCATTTTGGGTATAATACACCATGTCATTTAATGTATACAACAACATTGAATGATATTAGATTAATAATATAATACTATGAAATAGAATAAAAAAATATCTAACCTTATGAAATTATATAGTTACCCCAGTTGTGATTATCTCATACACAAATCATAGAACATAATACCCATATTCAAAATGTTCTTATTGGCGATGAAAATATGGTTATAAAACATTAAATTGATAATAAAATACAATATATATATATATAAATTAGAACAATATCTAACATAAAAAATAATTACCTTTACTTTCACATAATTGATTGCATTTAGTTTCTTTATTGACATGTGTTCTTTGTTAATTTTTTTCCATGAACTACATTTTCATATATATGAACTAATAACACATTTATTAACAATGAGAATTAAACATAATGATCTTATAAAAAATAAAAAACTTAATTATCTAATAAGGTTGAAAATATTTTATGAACACTCCCTGATAAAGAGAAAAACCAATATAAGGTGCATTCACCTGGAAAAAATACACCTAACATCCAGTGACCCCTACAAAACAAAAAATTTCCCAATTAATTACATTATAATGACCAGTAGTTAATAATTATTTTTCTATTATTACTAATCAAGAAATGAAAAAAACCAACATCCAATATTCATATGTGATAATATCTAACATATATATGCAACTGTACTAGGATTCTTCACATGTTACACTTCCATGGAAAAGTATTCTAGATCTATAAAACTGTAACTGTCCATGCTGTCATTTTGTGCAAGAAGAATGTGTAGATACCTAATTTAAAAATAAAATTTAGTTAGTAAATTAAGCCATATTTTTATTAAAAAAAATAAAGATTCAAACATCAATTTACTTACATAGAAAACAACTGCAACACATTCAGGCCAAGCTCTTAAAATTCAACTAGATTCATAATATATTCTTTGAGTAATCTCAATGGATAATATCTTTTACATATATCAAAATTCATCCAAAATTCATAGATAATATTCAAGAAATAAGAATCCTAAGATAATATTTGTATCGCATAAGAAATATCAAAAATATCTAGAGTTTATTATTCCAGAACGTTTTGTTTCAATTGTGAAATTTCTTTTTCTTTCAGATAATACTATATAAGATAAATATCAAAAAACATTATATGTAATTTTCAATCACATGTAATTAGTATTTAAAAAAATTCATACCTCATATGAAATATAACAAAGAAGACCAGTTGTACAAACTAAAAAATGACACAGAAAATCCCTAACTCTGGTAATATCCGTAGTAGGAAATGATAGTAGAGCATTAAAATCAATAATATCAAGTATTGATACTCTAAAATGATCCATATTCATAGTCTGAAGATGTAAAAAATCCCACAAAAAATTTACGAGTCCTAACATAACAATATTTATACGAGGATCTCTCAAAAACAACTCACAATATACAGTTTGGTAAAAGCGAGGAGGTGGAGGATCAAAGTAGGTAGGATGGCTAGGGTAGTCCAGCTGGTATGGAGGTGGAGGATTAAAATATGAAGGATATGCAGGGTAGTCTGGCTGGGATGTAGGTTGAGGATCAAAGTAAGCAGGATGTCTAGGCTGGGTAGGCTAGGCACGGTAGTCAAACTGGGATGGTGGTGGAGGATCAAAGTAAGTAGGTTGGGTAGGCTGGGCAGGCGGGGTAGATTGTGACTGTCTTATCAAGTATTATAACAAATCCTACTACACAGTTACTTGTATTTGATCACCCTTATACTATTTCATCTCTTTTATCCTAGCTTTTAAATTTTCTATTTATGGATCATTTTATTTCATACTCTAACCAAAAAATTTCTAAATAATAACACCCGACTGATATCCTCTAACACGGCCAGGGAGTTCTACCTTCCTAAAGTAGTGTCTAGGATTTCCATCATACCCTTAGTGATAAAAGATCCCTATGTCTCTTGCTCCTTAATTTCATCCTGAAATAAAAATGAAAATATTATATTAGTGTTTATAATTTATAAAAAAGAAAAAATCAAGAAAAATAAATAATATTTACTTACAATTTTATCAGCTATTTAATGATATTCCACTATAAGATACTTTTAATTATTCCTTCTTCTCACTCATTTCAATTTTTCATGGTGAGTGAGAGGAGATGGAGGAACAAAGTAGACCATTTTTGAACCACAAATAGATCGACCTCTTATTGCTTCAATTTTTTCTTCAATAATTTTCTGCTCCAAATATGGATACCCGCCACGTGATAAAGTATGAGGTTATACATTTTTCAACTAGATCTCTTAATGAAATATCCCAGAGGCTTGTTACATAAAAATAAACTAATAAGTAATTAGATAAATATATAACAAATTTTACAATATAAAATAATTATCATACCTGAAATTTTTCTTCATGATGGGTTTCAAAAAATCTCTTCCATGTATATGCATTTATATACAGATACTTAAGGCATGGGTTTTTAAACATTTTCTTTCCAAAAACATAATTTTTTTGAGTTTTGTTTTAAAATCTATCCATTGAACCCCCTATGAAGAGATATTTATTTTCTTAATTTCTTTTATTTCTTCAAAATTTAATTTCATCTATAATTGAATAAATGAAAAATTCCATTTAAAGTATTTAATATTTAAAAAATGAGATAAAATAAATCAGTTGAGATATTTTACCATCACAGCCTCTCAAAGCTGCTATTTTGTAATCCTATCCACAAAATTCTAATTAGGATATAAAATACTAATCCTACAATAGATTTGCATTGATATATAATTGATAAAATGAACTACATTTGGTCCAGTTGCATTATTATCATCATCAAAATTAATATGTAATCATTCACCTCCATTATAAAGCAATAGTTTTGGTAAATGTATAACACCACATTTACCAACTTAAGAACTTGATTTATCTGTAGTAATAGTAGAATTATCCTCCACTAGGGATGCATCAGTTGTCCTATAGAAAAAATATATAAATTAAAAAGTTTTTTTTCATTAAATATGTATATTAATGAATATTTAACAATATGAAGAAATTGATATACCTTGGTAATTGCTCCTCTCTCTCTATATCTGACATTTCCACAAGTGTAATGAAGTTTTGTGCACCTACATATTATTAGAAAACTAAATATTTAAAAAAAAGAATGAAAAAATAAGTAAAAAATGTGGCACACATTTGTATATTTCAAAAAAAGAAACAAAATATAAATAATTAACAAAAAAATTAGGATACTAATTTAGTTTTTTTCTATATGCCTTCATCATGATCATTATGTACTGCATGAACTATGCCTGCCTTGTAGTCATTGTAATCATCTGAAAATTGCGTAATAGATGAATAAGACTCATGTATATCAATAATATCATCAGTATCATTCTCATCACCCAAATGATAAATTTTTACTTGGAAAACGATAGACCACTAATCATTTTATGGATCAATGACATAAAGTTTCTTCTTTTCATGTGTCGCCATGATAAATTGTTTCTCATTGTAATTAAATTTTTTCAAATCAACCAGTGTAAATCCACAATCATCATGTTTCACACAACTATTTCTATCATCCCAATTATACTAAATCACAATGACTTGAAATTTAGTATAATCAATTTTATATATATCTTCAAGAACACTAAAACATGCCGACAAAGTATAAATTGGGTTTTTATCTTTTTTCACTAGAAAAATGCACCGCTTCAACGATAAGCATCACACCACTATTTTGAACAGTACTCTTTTCATCCAGATTTTTTATGTAAAATGCGTACCCATTAATATCAAAAGTATTCCATGTTATCACATTAAGATATAGTCCCCCTACCAACCATTTCAACATTTATAAAGCAGATGTATCTGTTCTCAAATTCTCTTTAAACCATGAAATAAATGTGTTTTTATGCTCAATCATCATCCAATTTTAATTTTTTTAGATATCGTCTCTTTAATTCAGCAATATGTGATGATATATATGACTGAACATCATCTGTGTTGTTAAAAATATAGAAATGTTTATCCATCACTTCATCACATGGAATGAACTTTACCTTTAAGCCTTGAATCCCTATACCTTTAATATCAACCGTCAAATTTTGAGATATAGGGAGACTAATATGATTCACTTCATACAAATATTTAGTACATAACTAAATCACCTATTCTGATAAATATTTTTGAACAATAGATGCCTCTAGTTGATAAGGATTTTTAACGTATCCCTTTCATATTTTCACATCCCTTTCAAAAGTATACATCCAACATAAATAAACAGGCCCTCATATTCTTATCTCACGCACCATATGAATCACCAGATGGACCATTATATCAAAAAATGTAGGTGTAAAATACATTTATATTTAACAAAGTATAAGAGAAGCTTAATTCTATAACTCATATAACAAATTTGGATAAATAAATTTTATACAAATGTATTTGAAAAAAATACATAACCTGATGATAGTCTTTCTGACAGCTGATGACAATATACCACGTAGTGTGACCGGTAGTAGTTATTGCATCAATACATTACAATCCTAAGATTTCATACCTATTAATTTTCAATCCTTCATTGACATGAAATTCTTCACATTTTAGGAATATACACTAGGTACTTTTATAACATACATACACTGAAAAAAAATTTAACTTCTCACTCTTGATTCATAGATGAATTTGACGCCACCCTCTCGCTTCTTGTCCTATGTAACAAACCTATCCTTTAGAACCCTCGCACCATCGCACATCTCCATCTCCTAACTACCTCTTCTATCTACTTCACCATATGAACCATTCCTCCACTAATCATTTATTTAATTTTGTAAATAGACCACACCAAATGAGCATATTGGGGTGATGATCCTCCCCCAACTAAGAACCAGACAGTTTCACCAAATCCACCACCTAAAAATCAATCATATTTACTATTTTTATCTACTCCTACCACCCGTCAACTATCAAGGAGTTTAATTCCTTAGCTATCCAGTCAAAGGGTTCTCCCCTACACCCACACCAACACCCCTGCCACACTTTTTCCACAATTGAGCATCAGTTATGGTTTGTCCACTTAAAGTCCAAGATGTCGAGGTACAACAATAACTTAGACCTGGATGTGATTGAGAGCATTAATTTACATGAGGAGTTCCTTGAGATATTGGGATATATTTACCTCTCCACCATTATAAAATTGTTCGAGGAGATATTTTATGACCTCTCAGCTATGATGGACCTCGATATAGAACGCATCACCTTTCTCCTTAGTGAAGGCTCTAGGAGCTCATCCTTAAATATTTCGATGTCAGACTCGATATCTAATCTGAGGAGTTTGTTGCCTCCCCTGCATACTCTACCATGTCGCTGGAACCAACCAAGATGGATTCATTCAGGATTTGGTAACTGATATATCAAAACCCAAAATTCTTCCACAATCATTATAGGATGAAGAACACCCAGCTATTGGGCACCACTCTCTAGCTTCTCCACTTGGAATTGTCTCATGTCTAGTCGGCCATAAGGGATTCTTGTGGGATCATCAGCCAGATTATGGTTTGTATCCTAGTTTCTTCTGTGGGTGGCCCATCTATCAACATGAACCTCTAGTTCTCACATAATTACAATACCCATGAAAGGTTTCAACTTCATTACTCACCTTGAATTCAACCATAGTGCCTTTAATGAAACCCAACCTCTTTCATCACTTGAGAAGATGAAAACTATTGACCACTTCATGATTTATAATATGGGGATCTTGAGGAAGGTAAATAAGAGGTACCAGTGGGACCCAGAGTACATCACTGATCCTCCTGAGGATCCAGCTCCTCCATCCCCTACACTGGATCCTCGTTCCACTATCGATCAACCCCCCTGCTTCCACTTCAGCCCCCACTTCCACCTCCACTCAAGCTTCAATATATTCTAGCACAAAATTACCACCCCTACCACCATAGATTCAATAACTACCACATCATGACCTAACTACCCCAATAGTTATATCTAACCAATGTCTTATTCTTCAATATATTTTGGAGAACGAACACTATATTTTCTTCTACCCCCATATTCCCTTCATCACACCATAATTTTCACCACCCATTCCCACCACCACCCCTACTACTTCTCATTACCCACCTTGCATAGGAATAACTTCATTATCCATTACCACACCTTAAAACACCCCTATCAACCTCCCTTCTAACCTCATAGACCCTACCAATCAATTTTTTATCGGATAAGACACAATGGGTTAAGGACCCCACCCACCCATCCTCATATGAGGTTCCTCTGGTCAATCTAGATTCTAAAAATATGACCTCAGTATAAATTATCACCTCAACTCCTTTATCCTAGATCGATCCCACTTCTACCACCATAGAACCTATTATGTAGTTGAACCTTCTGTCCCCACCTCCATTGATGTGATCAATTTGGCATAGCTCATATAGGCCCCCACTATTCGAGAAGGGACATATGATGTAAATACTTACTCATATTCCTCTGTTGTTTAGTTTTTTACATGGACCCTCCCCTATTGTAAACTATCTAGGTGTCTATTTTGTGTTACTGTTTTTTTATTCCCATTATATCTTGTATTCAATGATGTATCATTTCTTATATATATGGATAAAATATAGTTTTTCACTTCACTATATGTTTTTATTATATTTAGTTTAATACAACATTAATTTAGGACTGTATAGCTCTTCTAGATATTATATGGTCATTGAGGAGCCTGTTAGGACATCTTATGGAATCCTTCTCGAGATCTATTAGTAGGTGGATGACCTATAGAGACAAGTTATGGACATTTAGCTCTAGGTCTATACCCAGAAGGGGTCCCCTCTATGGACTGACTGAATTATTTTCCCACCACATGAGATTCATAGTCAATACATTACCAATGTAGTTAATTCCACCAAGTGAACCCATGATATTGATGAAACCGCCACTAGTCCTTTCAAGAGGTAGTATAATTATGAGCTTATGGAAAACATATAATGATAATTTTATCCATACTTCTGCCTAATGATTTCATAGTTATCACTTTATTGGAAGTAACACATATGTTTTTTGTTTCTTTATTTTCATTGTGCTCTTAAGACCTTTGTTTCTCCTTTTCTAGAATTTTTCTTCATAGGTCATCCCAAAATTCACTGTACCCACTTACTGCATTTATTGAGTTGTGCTCTCTTATTTTGACTTTGTGCACCTACTCATTATTTTACTTCTATACTGTATAAACCCTATGTACTAATGTTTTATCTAGTAACAGTATTAAATTAATAATAATTTTGGTAGGTAGCCTAATTTAAAATCAACATCCAACAAGTTTCCCCATGGTATGAAATTCTATACATGGAGCTATCAATTACATAATTTTAAATTCTAAATTTCAATTTCATTTTTATATATTACACCATTTATGAATATCCCATTTTTACTTCTAGAACGGTGTGGAGACTATCTCATTTTAAGAGTGGGGGAGGCTTTCTTGATAATTATTTTTGAAACACTTTTATTTTTTCCTATTCTCACTAATATAGGAGAGATTTTTCATTGAAATTGTTATTTAAACTTGAAAAATAATGACATCCATTTATATAAAAGTTAAATTTAGGTTAGAGATTGTTGAAAACAATTTTTATTCCTATTTATATTTTTATCATGACAGCTAGGTTTTGTACTTTAATACTAATTATAGATTATTCTAATTAATTTTGATTGGATTATTACTAGATACTATGCCCTGAGTTATTACCAGTTATTTTAGATACTCCCATTTTTGAGAGGATTTTAGACCTCCATTGTTATATTCTTTTTTAAAAATATTTATTGAGTGATAAATTTCATTTTGATATTATTGAGTCTATAATTGAACAAATAAACCATTAAAATTATTGATCCAATATTTGTTGAACCTATTTTCTTGGGACCAAACTATATATATACGCTTTATTTTCCCATATTATACATGAATAACCTTATTATAATGGAGTTGTTTTAAGAATATTATCACTACCAACCCTAATCTTGGTACGATGAATGGTTTAATTTTTGAATAAGTGTAGAGGATTTATTATCTTCCATACACAATATATTCATATTAGGGATACGTATAGTGGCACTTTCACTAGATTTAAATGATATGGATCATGATTACTTTTGGAATTTTTTATTCATACCCTATTCCTTTAAAAAAATTAGTTTTGTAATAGGAAGGTCAAGAAATCACCATTACTGGTCTGATTAATCTTATGATGGATGATATGTGGTTAGGTGATGGATGTGATATTTGGCCTAGATATGATTTTTGAAAAATAAAAATCAAGAAAAAGAAAAGGAATAGGGAAAACTATTGATACTGACTTGACATATTAATGGACCTATATTGAGATATTTAGAGCATAAACACATTTTTTCAAGGAGGAGTTACTTCATTGCTCTATTCATGATTATTATGCATTATTCTGTAGATATTACTCTCATTTTTGAGATTTATTTTTACTATATTACTAAATTCCCTCAACCTTAGAGACATTAGAACCTTATTTCTTAAGCCCACATAATTAATTTTTTATTTTTATTTATGAAGTGGAAATGATAGAACCAATGAAAGCCTATGGTTAAAAATATGTATTTAGGGTATAAGCATAAATCTAGTTTTATTTTATCTTGAGTGATGAGAGAAATTTTTTATGAGGTAAATTGAAAATTGGTATAGCTTGTGAGGAACGATTACGAAATTGTAATTAAAAGAAAATAGAACCTGGTTAAAGAAATTATCGATGAGGTAAGTTTGATTTTCCTTATAGGATTGATTCTGGAGGACTTGATTTTTTCTGTTTTCACTTAGTTTTATTTTCTTAGGTGTAATGTATGTTTCCGATTTAAAAATAGTTTCTTTTTAAATCTTTGTTATGATGCTATTTTACACGAGGACAAGAAATTTTTCCATTGTGGAATAATTTGATAAGATAAATTCATATATATATATATTTGATAAATTTTGTTAATTTTTAATCAGGGTTTATTTGATATTACATTGGGTTTTTGTTTATTTTTGTAATAAATAGGAATTCATGAATCAAAGGCGGATATGATTAAAAATCAGAGAAATGATCATTTCACATCGTGAATAAGAATTAAATGATGTGTACTGCTCGAGAAAACCACATGTAATGTGAATTTCAAGCCATGAATCCAAAATACAAGGCTCGAAGCAAGTACCCGACATGAAGCATGATTATAGTTCATGAAAGATTTGAAGTTAAAATATGATGAAAGGCACAACATAAACTCAATACACAATGAGAAAATTTTGAAACCTAATTCATGTTGAATATTCAATACAGGAAATATGAGATATCCAAAAATTTTAGAGATTAATGCATATCTGAAGGAAAAAACTTGAATTTCCATTACATTTAAGGAAGTACATGATATATAATTCACTTAAATCAGGTTTACAATGTGAATCATATACATGTGATGAAATGGACGAGCTCTATAAATATATGGTGACTCTAATATGAAAAGTATCCTAGGACATCTAAACTTTCATTCTACCATTATTATAATTTTTTCACCCATTTTCATTTCCTTCAAACTTTACTTCTTTATTTTGTTATTTCAGGCATTTTATTATTTCCACATTGAATCTAAATACTCATTTGTTGTTTTATGTTGTTCTAACATTCCAATTTCAATCCTGATTGTTATGAAACATCAAATGAAAATGCGTTCTTCATTATTTCATCATTAATGTTATTTTTTAATTACTTTCATACAATTTCAACAATGGATTTATTTATTTTGAATCATTTAATCATTATGTTAAGTATTCCATCTATTTATCTACCCTTAATCAATTCTATGATGCATGACAAATATTCTTAGGTTTAGGGGTTGAAAGTAGGGGTGGTTTGAACCTAATTAATATCTAAAATCGAACTTGGTAACCATATGTATAGTAAATAGGTTTTAAAAAATTGTAAATATCATTTAATTTTACCTACGTTGACCATAGGTGGTGTAATATAATGACCAAGA
Source organism: Viscum album (assembly GCA_963277665.1). Classification (NCBI taxonomy): domain Eukaryota; kingdom Viridiplantae; phylum Streptophyta; class Magnoliopsida; order Santalales; family Viscaceae; genus Viscum; species Viscum album. The sequence goes on along the minus strand of OY728165.1, from coordinate 1,980,166,788 downwards.
CCTAGTTGAAGTTTACTAGACAAGGACCAATAACCTATGATTCTTTCTTCCTAGAATCCCATCTTCATGCACTTAGGTTTTAAAGAACTATAGACCAAGGAGTAGTTTCCATATTAAGTTGATCTAATTGGTTATAACAAGATCAATTGGTGACTTTTTCAATGCTTTTTATCCAATTACATTGGTCTATCCCAAGTTAGATTTAGGATCATCTATTTCCTATACCCTAAAATTGACCCAGAACCCTTTATTTAATCTAATTTAAATCCTAATACAATTATTTTAGTAAATTCAAATCAGAGAGAGTGATAGTAAGTAATCCAACTCAATAGTTTCTTATCACTGGGCTACTTTTCTACAAGATTTATTTATGGGTTTGACCCTGGACCTCCTCTTTTCTACCCCTTAGTAGATAAGTGTAGTTTGGGATATAAATTTATAATCTGATCATGCCTAAATAATTTTACAAATCCTTCTGGGTGAATCATCTATCCTTTAATTGACTTTGTTTTTGAAGGTTCCTCAAATATCACTTTTTTGGTGATAACATTCCACAAAAATGTTTCTTTCTCCCACAAAAACTCATATTTACTCTACTTTACATACAAATTTTATTTCTATAAGGTATTCAGTTCAATGATCAAATGATACACATGTTCCTCATTTCCTTTGGAGTAAATAAGAATATTGTTTACAATGACCACCACAAATTTGTTGAGGTAATACCTAAATATTATATTCATAAAATTCAGGAAGATAACTAGATAATTAGTGAGTCTAAATGGAATCACGATGAACTCATAGTGCCAGAACATTGTAAGAAAAGTGGTCTTGGGGATATCCTCCTTATCCACCTTTAATTGATAATATCATGACAAAATATCCACCATAGATAAGTATTTGGATCCACATAGTTGATTTAACAAGTCATCAATCCATTCCATAAGATACTTTTTCTTTATCATGATTTTGTTGAGACTATGATAATCAATTTTAAGGAACATTATTCAATGCTGCTTGTTGATGAAGAGAAGCAGTGAACCCATGGTTAAGCACTTGGGAATATAAAACTTTTATATATATTCTCTTATAATTGTTTTTCTACTCCTCATGTTAAAAAATGAACATTCTATATGGAATCTTAAATATTAGAAAATCTATGGGTCTGAGATTGATTATGAACTCGACCCCACATCTTAGATGAAGAATAGAGAATTATTGAGGAAACACACTAGTGAATTACCTTACAAGGGTATATCATCATGAATGATATTTTCTTTAGTATCATCCATTTAAGATAGATATTCTTTCTCATAAGGAAATAATATCTAGGATTGAGATGTTGGTACCAAATAATTTTAACCCTTCTCCTCACACTTGTATAGAATTAGAGGGATATTTTTTATATGAATGTTTATTTCTTTATCTTAGAAATTAATGTTAGCTCTATATAAGGAAAGATAATACATAACTATAATTACATAAAAATTCCACTAAATTTATCATCACAATGTTTTTTGGGAAGTTAATCGCACAAATATAGATAGAGGATGAGTTATATTATTGGGATGAAAAAATTGACCCATTTTTCATCCTCACTGATAACTTTAATTCCATGTTTTAAGGTGGTGTTTAAATAGTTATACTAAACTTGAAAGATATGAAATAATTCTAAGAACCATTGTAAAATATTACATTCCATATCATCTAATGAATAACTAGAATACCTGTCACCACTTCATTTTTGGGATCCAGTTCAACAGTTGTGATGGAATAAGCTCCCCATTTCTCTCTAGGCCTTGGAGGCTTTTTTCATTGGTTTTCATTAAAACCCCTTGGATTAGAGAATTTATTTCTATAGTGTCCTTGTTCCTTATAGTTTAAACATTGTAAAATAGACTAAGGGTTGATTGGATAATTCCTTTCTTCCATCACATTGGTGGGTTTCTCCTATCACAATCTCTATCTTGGTACCCTTTCTTCCTATACCTAAAGCATTTACTTACCCAATTTAAGAAAATTCAATGATTTGTCTTCCCACAATTTTGAAAAGTGGGATGTTATAATATCTTTCCACAATTAGTTTCCTCCATCATACCACTAAAATTAAATTCTATTATCCACTTGTTATATCTAGATCCACAAGACCATTAAGATTCACTGATCTCTATTTTTAATTGAGGGAACATTGAATAATTTCTTTATATATTTTAAAGTCTCAAATTGATGAATATTTTCATAGAATCTACTTTATCCCACTAAAAAATGTGTTAAATTTACTTTTAGAGGAGATGAAAAATCTAGAGGTGTATCATGAAAGTCTTGGGAAGTAATATTTAAACACTACGATGGATTCATAATCCTCTTTCTTGAGGCTAAGGAAACCCCTCTCCATTTTAGTCCAGAGAGTGTGAGGGAAATATTTAATGAGTTTTTTTTCTAGAATTCATTCCACTCCATCACTCAAATCTTCTCCTCAAGATTTTTATTTTTGACCAACATCCACTATTTATCAACTTCTCCATTCATATGATAAACAACCAACATGAAATTCTCTAGATCAGAACTTTAAAGGATGAATAATATATTTTCAATGGAGTTGATATATTTTCCTTGGATTAAAGGATCATAAGTTATACTAAAAGTCAGAGGCCTTTATCAAATAAAGGTCTCAAAATGAAACTTTCTCTTTTTTATGGGTACTTTGGAATTTCTACTAATTAAGGTTTCTGTTCCGAACCTGATTCAATTGAGAAATTATTATCATGAAGTTCAGGATTCCTGATCCCTTCAGGTGGGAAATCTCATTTGGGTAGTAATCACATTGCCCCTCACATTGGTTGTTGACTCTATTTCTCATATTTTTGTCCATTGACTATAATAAAGGGAAAGTTAGGGATGAGTATTAATAAAATATTAAAAAAATATATAAGAAACCATGAACATTAAAGGGATAAATCATACATGAAATTTATCAATTAACCTTTGAATTTATATGTTTCAATCTATGTTATCCATGATCTATTTCATAAGATAAAATATTATGGGAATTTTTTTCCATTCATTATGATTCATAAAGAGATTATAAATTTAAAAAATATTATCCTTGGGAGTATCAAACTAGGTGTGTAGAAAGGCCCATTATCGCACATCAGGTGAAGATAAATTCTATCTCAGTTCACCATTTTCAATGTTATTATCCCTAGGTGAAAATTTTCCAGAGACACATCCACTTATAGTTTCTAGATATGAATTTATTTTCATTGAAGATACTTAATCTATAATTTAACATAATTTAGGAATTTTTACTATATTTAGAAAATTATATAAGGATTTAACTAGAGTTTTCTAATCATAATTCCCAAAAATAAATAGTCTTTCCTTTGATACAAACTATAAAAACCCATGTTTTATTACACCATAATTCATGATTTATTACATAAAGATAAAATAAAAAACCCTATAATATCATGAGACGTAGTTTATTTGGGTAATTAGGGTCATAAAACAATAAATTTCAATATAAATACAACAAAACTATTTAAAATATCCATAATATGCACTTATATTCTATGGATCTTCTAAAACTACATGGGATAGACTATGGACTTACATAAGAAAAGAGTGAGATATAAAGTATAGCAAGGTAATAAACAAAGAATAGTGTAAGGTAAATCCATATATTTGATCCAATAGGAATATAAAGATAAAATAAGATGTGTGATAATCCTAATCATGAACAATGAGACATAATATAACATGATAACATAAAGGCAACATAGGAATGAGGAAATAACATAAAACATGACATCATAAACCTAAGTCAAGGATAAAACCCAAGAAAAAATAACATAGTGTTATTATTATAACCTCTTTTATACCATTAATTATATCTCATGAGATAAAAAAATTACCTAATGCATTGGATGACTATATAATTCTGGGCCCAAATGCCACTTTCATATCATGTACATGCATAAGTGCACCACATAGATCATAAAAAATAAGAATGTATGTAATGAATTTTAACCCCATTATTAAGGAGTGAGGGTTACATTCATGTAAATAAAAAAAAAATTAATTTTAGGTATAACTATATAGATACCCTTGAGTTGAAAAGGAGATGGGTATTCACCACAAAAATGTTTGGCATGTAAAATCGCAGGATAATTTCAACAACAAAATGGGTGTACATAAAATTTTATAGAAGGGGTGAATGTGAGATAAAGGGGTATATAATAACTTGGTAATCATAAGTAAAGTAATATGTAAGTGTAAAAATATATACCAACTTTAAAATTTTGAAATCAAAAGGCATGGAATAAAGAAGGTTCTTGAAGAAAGAGGAGGAGAGGATCCCTTACATTGAGAGAGCACTTCTAAAATCTTAGGTTGAGCTTCTTAAGATATTTTTGGATCATTGGGATGGATAAATATCGGGAAGTTTAGAGTAAATTAATTCATAAATGGATTTTAGTGAAGATAAAAGAGAGTTTGGGCGAACTTATATATTAAAAGAGAGAAGAATTCTTTATTAATGTCAAAACACATTTTTTCAACTCTATAAGATAAAGTAATAAAAACCAGAAACCATCTCAGGTTTTTTCCCATGGTTTCTTAAAAATAACATTTATTTTAATTATATTATAAGGCTAATAAATAATAACATTAAAATAATTCCCTTAGTGATGTAGAAGTGAGTCATGTCTATGAATAATTGATTTTAAAACCTTAAAATATAATACAGGTTGTGAAGGTTTCATTATAGATTTATAAAATTAATCAAATAACCTCCAAAAAACATTATTTTAAATTTAAAAAATAATTTTGGTTGTGTATATTCTTTATGTTATTTATTAAATCACATTGGGGCTTTTATGATGTCATAATACAGACTATATATTTATGCCATATTTATTTTTGACCCAAAAATTCGATTGTCTCAAAAAATTTTGAAAACATAAATTTTAGTTTTTAACATGGAGATCTTAAAAATAATATTAATTTTATCAAAATAAATTGATAAATATGATAATTTATACCTTTAAATAAAAAATCCCCATTTATTTATAAATAATATTTTTTCGACAATAATTATTTTCTGACCCTTATAAAAATCACATTTGACAACATAAAATTATATTATAATTTATATTTAAAAAATATTATTTAATAAATATTATTTTTAAATATCATTTATTTTAAAAATTCTTGAATTTAGTAAAATCCCGACTTAATGGAAACTATATATATATCCAAAAAATACAATTTGTGTTTCATCGTATTAGAATCTAGTTCTTATTAAACTAATTTTATATTCATTTAGAAAGTCATAATAATAAAGGATATATATAAAAATTATTTTATTAAAAAATTGAAATATAAAAATTCATACTTTTAGTGTCTAAATACATAACCTTTTATTAGATTAGATAACTCCCTAAGATTATCATGTGTAATGGGGAGATTTTCTTGGCGTGGTTTAAAAAATAAGGTTTGGGCCATGATATTGATGAGTTTGAAATTATACCATAAATAGTGTTGAATAAGGAAGCTATAAGTCATGCAACTATGAGGTTCTTAATAGGGTATGATCCTTCTAGCCATGAATATCACATCCTTTGTCTATGTCAAATGGACTTTATCCCAACCCTTAATATACTAATATTAATGGTCATTATACAATGAATATATTATCAAATATTATGATTCTTAAGAATCTTTTAAATTCTATAGACCATATAACGGTATGAAATAACCAAAATAGTGTATGTGTTTTATATAAGATCATTTTTTAAATAACGATTTTAATCATTTTAAAAAAATAATTTCATTTATAATAGTTTGGGTCATTATAGGTGGTATATTTTTTAGTTGTAAAGTTGGATATGGTGTGTTTCAAGGATGTGTTTCCATGGTTCTGGAATTTGCTGCATAGAGGATTGGTATCTACTAGGGAAACATATGGCAAATCTGGTTTTTGTATGTAGCAGGGGGATTTGATGATACATTGCAGGATGAATCATATAGGGTGAGATGTTAATGAATGGTGGTATATATGAACTAGAGTGAAGAAAAATCATTACATATGGACATCAAGGTGTTGTTGGTTTTAAGTTGATAGAGTTTATTAAAAAATGTATATAGAGTCATCCTACTATTATGGATCTACCTTGGGATATTGGGTACATCTTTCTAGGGGTAAAGAGCACAAACACTTCTTGAACTCAATATGGAGCTTTGAAAATCTTGACTTAACATGAGAATGTTGGTTCGATCTACATATGATAGAGTTGCATTCCACTACTTTGTGCCTGGTATGGATGTAAATATTCTTAGAGGTTGGATTCATGTGAATAAAATATCGCTACGAATAAGAAAGATAGTGCACTCAATTGGTGTAATTTTGATGAGTTGGGAGATGCGCTAAAACTGGGATAACTTGTGGAATCTTTCCTAAATCATACATTAGATTAGTTCACTCACACATATATATAGGGCCACACTTATGTAGGTGCTATAGTCACTCATACCGGAGGGTGGGGGGTGGGTGGGGGGGGGTGTTGGTGGAATGGACTCATCATTTTCCACTATACATCTTTAGAATCATTATATCCACTAAAATTATAATATTAAATAAAATTTAATATAATCCTAAAAACACACCCTAATTCTAAATAAGTAATAAAAACACATATAATTCCATGCTTTATCCTAAAATTATTTTTATCATAAAAATGAAGAAATTTAAATGAGATTTATTTTATTCACTCAAAACTAACCAAAATGCGAAAATATTATTAGTACCCAACTACTTGCAATAAATGAGTGAGTTTAAATAGATAATAATAGATAAAATTTTCAATAAAATATCATTTTACCAATGGGTAATAAAGTTAATCCATGATGGTACTCAATCCGCCGTGTTTATGGGAAAGAGGAGAAAATCCAATCCATGAAAGGACTCTATCCACTATGTTTATGATGATAGGGAGAAAACCCAATCCACCATGTGACTCTATCTGCAATGTGATAATTGTATTAGTGGTGAGCCTCAAAAAATAAAGTGATTTTCTATGATTATTTTTATTCCACAATCTTATGACACATTATTATTCCCATGTTATGGTTTCAGGGATCATGGTTTTTGAATTATGTCTCCACATCCCTATTACACTTGTTTTAAATTATGAAAAATCTTTATGCCATGACTCATGGTTTTCGATCTATGTCTTATTGGGTAAAATTATCTTATTTTATGTCCATGCACTTTGATTATGTTCTTGTACTCATATTATCATCGTATACTCTCTTATGATCATTTATTGATATCTCTTATTTTTACTATTTTTGATCATTTTAGCTCACCCTTTCTTATTTTCCATTCTATAGGTAAATGAAGAAGAGTATTAACTATGAGGTACCTAAAAGGGTATAATGTGTGAAGAATATATTTGGGCCATGTATAAAACAATTTGAAATGATACATTTAGGTAGTTAATCCCTAAAGAAACTAAACCTTTAGGTTTTGATATTATATTTTTATCTATGAGATGAAATGTTTAAAATTATGGAAATAAAGTAAATTATATGCATGTTATGCTTAGGTTGTTTGAGATGGTATCAAATATAGAGTGTAAAGACTATGATTTTATCATTTAATCCAAAATATTGGGTTTAGGGAATCTTAGTTGGTATCAAATAAAGGTTTAGTTTTTTTGGGATTAGGTTATTAATATTAGTAGGATAAAACTTATATAAAACTTATTTAAAATTAATGGGTAATAGGTTGATGCAATTATATCAATGTTGATCCAAAAGTACTATAGTATGAAAATAAAGTATCATAGGATAATAAATTTTAAGATTTATATTTAATATTCATATTATGGTTTAATTTTATTTTATTGGACTTTATCATGATTCTAAATAACCATTTTTGTTTTAGTATTTAGTTAGAAACAAGATCATGAAAGTAAAGTGGTGAAAAGTATGTTTATAGAAACTTATATTTTATATAACCAAGGAGGAATATTTGTCATAAATGGCTGATAATAATTAAAATCTCAATATATGATTAGTAAACACAATTTCTCTAGTATTACCCAAGATTATGAGATTTCCTTCTCATTTAAAATTATATCATGAGTCATGACTATATTAAGAACACCCTCATCTATTTTTACCAGTGAGTAATTATTAAAATTGTAACGATGAAATTTTTTAAGGGTTTATAATTTAACACCCCAAGATTTTATGAAAAGATATTGAACCAAGTATCCTAGAGTTTGTAGTTACTTTATTACATTGGAATAATATACAAGGAATAACATCATGAAGGACTGAATTGTTTATTATCATTGGTAAACGAGACACATACTTGAAATTCACATTAAATTTTAAATATAAGATTCACAAAGTGTTTTATTTTAGAACTCTATTATTCTCCTAATTGTTTCCCTACATATTAATAAAAAACACTCACTGGTATCCTAGAGAAAATAAAAAATAAGAAATTGGTGAGCACATATTCTCAGTATAGGTATGTGTACATTAGAAGTTATCATGAATACATAATATATAATCAATATGTAAATGTAAATAACTTAAACTCATTCCATTTAATGAGTAAATTGAACATGAAGTATAATATGGAAAGAATAGATTATAATCAAATAATTCCATATAAATAATCACATGATCTTGAAACTTAACTATGGATATTCTAACTAAAATAATAATCACATGGAACATCAATAACTAATCTCATAATGAGGGAATTCATAACATCAGACATCAAAACCATACCTTCAAGTCCTCATGAAAGGAAATTATAAATGGGTAAGGAATCATCTAAAAAAAATCTACTTTGTCTCATGAGACCCACCGATGAATTAAGGTGACATAGAGAGATATAACTACCTTTTACTAAGTCTAATAAATTTCTCATATGAAAGGAGTGAAACATAATCAATAGAAACATTCGTATCAGAAAATCTAGCATATGGAATGTTAATACTTTCAATAATCAATAAAGATAATCATAAACCATTCAAAGTAATTAGGAGAATGTTATAAAATAGTATATTCCAATCAACTAATCATAAACCATACAAATAAATAATAAGGATGTAATAATTATCACATATTACCAATTGAGAAAAAGGAAAATTTAATGTTCTTTATTTATGAATATAAATTCCATACAAAATCCATTTAAAACATTCTTGAGGAAAATAACCTTTTCTATTTGAAAATAAACTTTTAAAACTAAATGTTCACAAAATAATTTTAACATAATTTTCTTTGAATATAAATTTGGAAACTTGTAAAATAATATTTAAAAAATTGGGTGGTCATGACTATGAGAAATTATATATATTTCAAAAATGTTAAAAAAATATTTATTTCACATTTTTGGTAAAATCTATACTGGCCTTTTTTGGAAAAGGACATTATGATTCCTTTCAAAATAGTTTTTAAAAATTAAAAAATGGTTAAAAATTTATAAAATAAATCATTTGGATAATTTTAAAAACATTTTTGTAAGCATTTTTAGAAAAAATGGGTTTGGAAGAAAAAATATATTTTATCAAGGAGAGAAATAAAATCAGTACTTTCTTAAAAAAATTTCAAAATAATTTTAAATACCTAAGTGAGGAAAATGGTACTATTAAGTGAAAAGTTTAATAATAAACATAGGAGAATAAAATTCATGGTTTTATTGATTGATACATCACAATATTTCACCATAAGAAAATTTTATCATAAGCATTCCTGATAAATGATGAGATTTTAAAATATACCATTACAACTTTGGTAACTTTTGAATCATGAGCCTCATTATAGCTGTAAAATTAAAATAAAAAATAAAACCTATGGAAATAAATTTATTCATGATAGAACATATCAAAAGGGCATTATATACAACATACTATGTTGTGAATATGGTCTACGTATCATGAAAGTAAATGTGAGATGAGAAAGATTTACCACACACTTTTCTTTTGTTGAAAATAATTTAACCTCTTGTATAATTATTTTATAAATATTATTAATTTATAGTATAAAAATAATAATATTTATAATATCATATATTATCCAATTATAACATTTTAGCAACCAATTATTTATAATATTTCATTATTTTCATTGTTACGGATGTTAATTGCCTTGTTTTCTCATGCATGTTTTTTCATGAAATTTATGGTTTTTTATATAGGATATAAATAAATAATATCCATGTCCCGACCCATCCTCAGAGCTCGTGCCGTGACTTCGCCAAGCCCACCTTCCATAGGCTAGGGGCTGGAAACTAGCACAAATGGTGAATTCCCGATAAAAAGGGAAGGCATTGCCTTTAAACCTGTAACACACACAGTCTGAACACAAACAGTAGAAGAAAAAAGTACTAATATATAAAAGAAATGTGTTCTGAAAGTAGGTGGGAAATTATAAAAACGCAACTGAACAACAAGTACAAGTACAAGTAAAAAGGGAAAAAAAGATCATAGAACGTCCACCAGAGAAAATCCTACCTGAAGGGTAGGTACAGATCTCGAATAACTCATCCCTGAGGTACGTCCCATCTAGTCCAGCTCCGAGTAGCCTCCCGTCTGTCACCCTCATCCTCGATCACTGCTGATCGTCATCTGCACAGAACACAACAAGGTGCGGGCGAAGCCCGTGCAGGTGTGAGTATAATAATACTCAGTAGGGGACCCCGAGGCCCCCGAAGGTCTCCCAGAATCAAATAAGGATAAACCACAGTATAAAGATACAATCACGATGTATCAACCAATCCTACTTAGGTATATGCCCATACATATACCTAAGTTACCAATCACAGTCCGACTCAATCTCTTGAGCTCAAGCATATCTCAATCCACAAAGGAAGTAAAGTCAATCACCTCAATGATAACGACTGAAAGACAAGACTCAGCTTACATAGGTATACTACTCATGTAGAGGGGTAGATATTATTAGTTGTAGCCACCGAATCATCTCCTCTGTTGAACCCACATAGGATTCTAGAACAGTATCAGCGCTGTCGAACCCATGGAGGATCCTGATACATAAGTCATTGCCGTCGAACCCACAGAGGATCCTGGTAAAGTATCATCGCTGTCAAAACCATGGAGGATCCTGGTACAGAAGTCATCACTATCGAACCCACAAAGGATCCTGGTACAGAATTCATCACTATCAAACTCACGAAGGATCCCGATATAGTAGTAGGTCCATGTAAGATCCTATCATCTCGGTTGTAGCCAACCATAGGGTTCCCGCACACAGCACGCTCGATCCCGAGAGGGTCCTCTCCTCGATCCAAGTTTCGATACATCAACTTCCACGAAGTCTCGAGTTGATGTACCCCGTAGTTCCGTCTCATTATAAGGAACTCAACGCGACAGACAGCGCGTCAATCAGACGCCCGGTCTGTGAGTTATTGGCATTTCCGTTCTAGGGGCCCGGTTGTTTTTTAGGTTGAAAACAACCCAGCAATACCCCAACTGTGTCCAAACCTCAAGTGGGGTATTCAAAAGGAACCATATTTCTCTAAGATTTATGTCGTCGTAGACGATTCGTTGATCGGACACCCGAAGCCCAAGATATGGGCGGAAAGGTGAAAACTGGCTATAGAGGTTTCAGGTCCAGTCCGACCCAGTTAGAGCAACCCAACCCGACCCTGTTCAGACTAGGGTCTGAGAGTCTAACCCGGTCCGAGGATGCGGCCCAGCCTGAGGGAAGCCTAGCCCGAGGGTGGCCCGACTCGAGGCGGATCGGCCGATGGCGGCCCGACCGATTGGCCTGCGGGGCTGGCAGCTGGCCCGCATAGCTGGCGGCCTCCCAGCCCGCATGGTAGGCGGCTGGCGGCTGGCCAGCCCGCGTGGCCATGACGCGGGGGGGGGGGGGGGGGGGGGGGGTGCCGCGCCCCCATCTTTTGAAACGGTCGGCGCATGGCATGTCGACCTGGTAACCTCAGGACACGAAGGGTCCCGCTTGTATCGCGCTCCGGTGGCCGGCTAAGCCGGCCGACTTGGTTCCTCCACCGCGGCGCGATGGCACTGCGGTTCTGCTGCGCTCTGCGCGGCGTGACGATGCCACGCCACCTCCGCCGCGGCCTGGCCTGGCCGCGACTTCTAGCCTCTCCACGCGGTGCTATGGTGCCGCGCCCCTTCCATCTGCCACAACCCTCCTAGCCGCGGTTCCTCTCTTGTGTGGTGTGACTACACCGTGCCCTTTCGGCTCTGTCGTGGCCCGCCTAGCCGCAGCTTAGTTCCTTGCGCTGCGCAACGGCGCCGTGCCCTTCTGGCGGTCCGACGTCCCTTTCACCGCCGGCTTCTTCCGTGGTTTGCCTCCGTCATCAACAAAATAACAACGAAAGGGGGAGGGTCGGGCCATGTTCGTTTGGTCCAAACCCTCCTCATCATACGATATCATTTGGCTTACCAAACCAGAAATTTGTACGAAGAAGAACAGGGGTTTAATATCATATATAAAAATAACTCAAATCCCCTACCTCATTTTGATGAACGTTGTCAAAGGCGCAAGAAAAGAATTTGAAGATGTCGTCGTACGTTGCGCCCGTCACACGCCGCTGATCTCGGGCTCGAGCGTCTTCCTTGTTCTTCATCGGAGATGGTGCATTCTTCTTTGGATAGGATGTTCTCTCAATTTCTCCAAGGCTCCACCAGATGAAAGTTCCAACCAAAATAAAATAATAGATTTCCCTATTATTTTATTATTGGCATGAATTCAAAATAATTCAAATAATTAATAATGAACCATTAATTAATTCATGTGGAGTTGTCACTTTAATGAGAGAAGGAAGGTGAAAGGTTTGCCCCACTTTATGGAGACTTATAAGGGGTTAAAGATCATGTGGGCCCCAACCCTTTGATTGCAAGAGAAGTTAAAACTTCAGGTGGGCCCCACAAAATAATATCCTCTCAAGGGAGGTTTTGCATGGGTGGACACACCTCCAACCTTCCCTTGTAGGCTTAAACCGCCAAAAATAAAAATAAAAGAAACACTTTTATTTTTATCTAACCTAATTAAAAATGCCATAAACTAACTTCCAATCTCGTTAAAACGCAACTGTGGTGATGGTCTCCTTAAGCGAATATCAGCGCTATGAGTTCAACAGTGCCCTCATATTTCAATTCCGAGCACTGGTTCAAAAGTTATAAAATCCCGCTCATACGTTTACTGAACGTACCCAAACAAAACATCATAAATTGATTCTGGACACACCGGGCCTCGGAATCAAGCGCCATCAGGAACTGCGGACTTGTAAAATTCCCATGTGTTTAGAAAAAAGAAATTTTCCATGGAATTTCTGGGTCTTTAAATTCTCCCCACCTCCAAGATTTACGTCCCCGTAAGCTATAACTCACACTAAGGAAACAAATGGGGGGTACTTAGCACGTATTCGATCCTACCGCTCCCATTTTCTCTCCCAGAGGTTCCTATGCTGCCATAAAATGTGCACCAGAGGTACTGACTGTCCACGCAGGACCCGCTCTTTTCAATTCTCAATCTCCACTGGAACCTCCATGAAAGGCACCCCGTCATCAATGTCCAGCTCCCCATGGTCTATGATGTGGGATGGGTCGTGCACGTATCTCCTCAGCTGAGATATGTGGAAGACGTCGTGCACCCTGTGCAACTGAGGTGGAAGAGCCAGGTGGTAAGCCACCTCACCTACTCTTTTGAGGACCTAGAACGGTCCAATGAATCACAGAGATAACTTTCCACCTCGGCCAAATCTCTGTAGACCTTGTAGAGGTGAGACCCATAAAAATATGTGGTTTCCATCCTCGAAATCCAGTGGTCTTTTTCTTCTATCAGCATAGGACATCTTCCTGCTCTGTGTAGTCTTCATTCGCTGCTGGATAATTTTCACTATCTCCGTTGTAGCCTGCACCATCTCTGGTCCCATGAGTGCTGACTCCCCTAAGTCAGTCCAGCACAGAGGCGATCTACAAGGTCAGCTGTATAGTGCCTTGAATGGTTCCATCCCGATGGTGGAGTGGTAGATGTTGTTGTATGCAAACTCTATCAAGGGTAAATGATCCTCCCAACTGCGACTGAAGTCGAGGAACCATTCATGGAGCATTTCCTTGAGAGTCTGAATGGTCCTATCACTCTGACCATCCGTCTGAGGATGAAAGGCGGTGCTCAAGCGAAGCTGCATCCCAAAAGTCTCCTACAACCCCTTCCAAATCCGGAAAGTTAAACGAGCATCTCGATCAGAAACGATTGTCGATGGAACACCATGAAGCCGTACGATCTCCTGTATGTAGAGGCATCCCAAGATCTCTACTGAACCCTGCTCTCTGATCGATAGGAAGTGGTCTGACTTGGTGAGTTGGTCGACAATCACCCAGATAGAGTCATTTCCTCTGGATGTACACAGAAATCCTGTCATGAAATCCATGGATATCCCATCCCACATCCACTCTGGGACCTCTAATGGATGAACCAAGCCTGCTGGAACCTAGTGGTCCGCCTTCAGTTGCTGACAAGTGAGGCATCAAGAGACAAAATATGCTACAGCCTTCTTCATACCTGGACACCAGTTCTATCGTCGGAGTTCTTGATATATCTTCTCCACTCCTGGATGTACTTCTAATGGAGATGTGTGGAACTCCCTTAAAACTTCCTCTTGAAGTGCAACTGGTACCATGGTACATCGTCTGAAGAGAATGATGTGCTTCCCACCTACAGAAAATCCATTAGGTGTCTGCCTTGTGGATATCTGAGCACATCGCATCTCACATTCAACATCCACATGTTGTGCCTCCCTGAGTTGCTGAAGAAGTGGAGGAGTGACTGTTAGATACTGTAGAAAGACTGCTCCATCCCTATTCACAAAGGATATCTCCAACACGGCCAGCTGCTCCGTCGCCTCTCCTAGCAGCTGAATGCCTGATCTCCTACTAAGAGAATCTGATACAATGTTTCCCTTCCCAAGAGTATAGACTATATCGAAGTCATATTCCTAGAGAAACTCAATACAACACCGTTGTCTCAGGTTCAGGTCCTTTTGGGAGAAGATGTACCTGAGACTCTGGTGGTCAGAGTAGACTGTAAAACGCTCACCCATCAGATAGTGCTGCCACATCTTCTGGACAAATACCACTGATGCTAAATCTAGGTCATGGGTAGCATAGTTCTTCTCATGTTGTCTCACCTACCAAGAACCATACGCGATCAAAACTCACTCATGCACAGGACACACACGATTCCGGTCCCTAATGTGTCGCAGTAAACTACGTACCCAACGCCCTCCTCCGGTAGACTCAAGATGGGTGAACTAGTCAACCTCTACCTCACCTCCTAAAATCTCTTCTGGCATCTCTCTGACCACACGAAGGGTTTCCCCTTCTTCATAAATGCTGAAAGCAGTGATGTAACTCTGGAGAAGTCTGGAACAAATTTCCGATAGTACCCAGCCAGTCCCAGAAAACTCCGTACCTCCATCAAACTCTTGGATGGATCCCAAGCAAGAACTTCCTCGATCTTCACTGGATCTACTACAACTCCAGCCTCCGATATGACATATCCAAGAAAGTGTACCTCTCAGATCCAGAACTGTCACTTCGAGAGCTTACGATAAATCTAGTGCTCTTGGAGTGTGTCCAGTACAACCCGCAAATGGTAGGTGTGCTCCTCCTCGGTAGCTGAGTAGATCAGAATGTCATCGATGAAGACTACCAAAAATCGATCAAGGTATGGCTGAAACATCCTGTTCATGAGTCCCATGAACGCTGCTGCTGCGTTGGTTATGCCGAATGGCATAACCAAGAACTCGTAGTGGCCATACCGACATCTGAAGGCCGTCTTCTACACATCCTCATCCCGTACTCTGAGCTGGTGATAGCTTGACCGAAGATCTATCTTTGAGAACCAACACACTCCTTTCAGCTGATCAAATAGGTCGTAAATCCTTGGAAGTGGGTAATTTTTCATCACGGTCACCTGGTTCATGCGACGGTAGTCTACACAGAGCCGTAAGGTCCCATCCTCCTTCTTGGAAAACAAAGTCGGGGATGCCCAGGGTGAAACACTGGGTTGAATAAATCCCTTCCCCTGTAAGTCCTCCAGCTGTACCTGCAGCTCACGAAGCTCTATGAGAGCCATCTGATATGCTGAAGTAGATATCGATGCCGTCCCATGGTACATGTCAATGTATAAGTCCACCTCTCTGTGAGGAGGTTGTCCTAGAACATCGTCAGAGAAAACATCCGCATACTGATCCACCACAATAGGAAAACTCGAACTCCGCACATCAACCGCTCCAAGGATGATACTAGACATGTATTGTGTGATCAACTTCCCCCTCCTCTGTGTAAGTCCATCTTGCGCTACAAAGGCTCCCTTATCGCTGGTGAAGGTTAACCTGGTCCCATCTGTGCAGACACACTTCACTTCCTGCCTAATACAGTCAATCTGAGCATGAAATGTGGATAACAAGTCCATACCCAAAATGATGTCATAAGGCCTCGACACCGCTATGAGGAGATCCTAGATGAAGATCTCTCCTCCTAGAGAAAGCTCAAACTACCGGCACCAATGCGTAATCTTCGAGTCTTCTCCCATAAGAGTCTCTATCGGTAAGGATCGATCCAACGACTCTATCGGAATCTCCGAGCTCTAAAAAAGGGCACCAACAAAAATAGAATGACTTTCACTTGTGTCTATAAATGGTTCACCAAGGGTGGAGTAAACACAGATAGTACCTTGAATCATATTAGGTGCTCCGTGGTCGTAGGCCTCAATTTCCCGAAGCTGAGCCTGCCCCCATCTACCAGCTCCCTGTGGTTGGGGTAGACCTCCTGATGGTGGTGGTGGTAAGGGATCGAAATGTCGTCCACCACCTACTGCTCGGACAGCTCCTCTGCCATGTCCGCCTGCTCCCAGTGGACCACCATAGTCGAACCTCTACCTCTGACTGGGAGGTCCCTCTACTGTGTTCTGCTCATCTACATGGAGGGTCGGGCAGTTACGAGCCATGTGTCCCTACCCGCTGCGTGCATAGAACTGCCTGCTCGTCGTATGGATGGCTCTGTCTCGTGTGCCCTGCATAACCAAACCCGTATCATGGGGTCTCCCACATGATGGCCTGGTCCGCTTAGACCTCTACAAAATCTGTCTACTACCAACTACAGAAGACTCCGCTACGTGTCACCTTGTGGTGGGTCTCACTGCTGGTGATTGTTCAGCAAGAAAACTCCCCACTAGAAGGGCTCGCTCTAGCACCCTCGCCTATGTTGGGATGCTGAGGGAGATCATCGAAGCCCTAATCTCATGTATGAGTCCCTGATCGAAGGTCCGGGCCCTGAAGAATGGGTCCTGTACCATATCCATGGAGTAGCGTGAGAGGTTGGTGAACCTCACTGAGTACTGAGCTACCGTCATGCTACCTTACTGCAGATGCAGTAACTCCTGTATCCGCACTGCAACGAAGGGTGGATAGAATAAACTCTAACTGGAAGAGACTCTCCAAGTCTTCCTAGAGTAGTGATGCCTCGTCATGCACCTGGAGAATCAGGCTCCACCATATTCCTACTGCTGCATACAGGAGACTTGTGGCAAGGATCACCATGAGGTCGGCTGGTGTCCCTACCAATATGAAAACTCTCACAACAACCTCCATCCATTCCTTAACTGCCTGTGGGTCCATCTCTCCCCTTAACCTGGACAGACTCTAGTGATGGAACTCATGCAACGCACTCAGACGGAGTGCACTCTCTGATGCTGGAGATGGTGGTATCGGTGGCCCAAAGGGTAGTGGTACCGCTGGTACCTCCACTATGATGGGGCCCTGCACCGAGGCCTCATCGCTTGGTGGGATACCATCTCGTACGAAACTTGAAACCCTAGATGGATGCCTACATGGGGCCATCCTGAAAAGAAAGAGGTTTGTCGCAGTCAAAACAATATACCTGGTGAGCTGACACAAAGTAATCACGAAGAAAAATTTTCAAATGAAACACACACGTAATCATTGTTTTTTTGCACTAAGTCGGAAATCAGAAGTCAGAGTCCTAGTGTATGGATATGTCGGCCGCCGCACCAACACCGGTTTCCATAAATTGATAACCATAACCAAAACACTTAACACTATTGCTGTTAAAAGAATCAGAGTCCAAGTTATGTGGTTGAAACGACTCTGCTGATACCAATTTTCACGACCCGTCCTCAGGGCCCATTCCATGACTACCCCAAGCCCACCTTCCATAGGATAGGGGCTGGCGACTAGCACCAAAGGTGAATTCCCGATAAAAAGGGAAGCCATTGTATTTAAACCTGTAACACACACAGTCTGAACACAAATAGTAGAAGAAACAAGTACTAATATAGAAAATAAATGTGTGTTGAAAGTAAATGGGCCAGTATACAAACCCAACTGAACAAAAAGTACAAGTACAAGTAAAAAGGAAAAAACAGCTCTTGGATCGTCCACCAGAGAAAATCCAACCTGATGGGTAGGTACAAATCTCGAACAACTCTTCCCTGAGGTACGTCCCATCAAGTCCAGCTCCGAGTAGCCTCCCATCCATCACCCTCAGCCTCGATCACTGCTGACCGTCGTCTGCACATAACAAAACAAGGTGCGGGCGAAGCCTGTGCAGGGGTGAGTATAACAATACTCTGTAGGGGACCCCAAGACCCCCGAAGGTATCCCAGAATCCACAAAGGATAAAACAAATTAGGAAGATACAATCAAAAAGTATCAACCAATCCTAATTAGGTATATGCCCATACATATACCTATGTTACCAATCACAGTCCAGATCCAAATCTTTAGCTCAGGCACATCCCAATCCACAAAGGAAGTAAAGTGAATCACCTCAATGATAATGACTCAAAGACAAGACTCAGCTCACATATGTATACTAATCATGTAGAGGGGTAGAGATGATTTGTTGTAGCCACGGAATCATCTCCTCTATCGAACCCAGGTAGGATCCTGGAACAGTATCAGTGCTGTCAAACCCACGGAGGATCCCGATATAGAAGCCATCACTGTCGAACCCACGGAGGATCCTGGTACATTATCATCGCTGTCGAACCCACGAAGGATCCTGGTACAGAATTCATCGCTGTCGAACCCATGGAGGATCCTGGTACAAAAGTCATCACTATTGAACCCACGGAGGATCCTGATACAGTAGTAGGTCCACTTAGGATCCTATCATCTCGGTCGCAGTAAGCCATAGGGTTCCCACACACAACACGCTCGATCCCAGGAGGGTCTACACCTCAAGCCAAGTGTTGATAAATCAACTAAATCAGAGTCTCGAGTTGATGTACCCTGTAGTTTCATCTCATCATAAGAAACCCAACGCGACATACGATGCATCAATTGGATGCCCGGTCTGTGAGTTATTGGCATTTCCGTTCCAGGGACCCAGTTGGTTTTTAGGATCAAACCAACCCGGACATACCCCAACTGTGTCCAAACCTCAAGTGGGGTATTCCAAAGGAACATTCTTGCTCTAATCTTTCCATAACTGTAGACAGTTCTTCGATCGGACATCCTAAGCCCAAGATATGGGTGGAAAGGTGAAAACTGGCCATAACGAGTCTGGGTCCGGTCTGACCCAGTCAGAGCGACATGTCCCGACCCAGTCCGGACCAGGGACTGAGAGTCTGACCTGGTCCGAGGATGCGGCCCAGCCCGAGGGGGCAGCACGATCTGATGGGGCGGCCCACCCCGAGGGTGGCCCGACCAAAGGTGGCCCAACCCGAGGGCGGCCCCGCCAGAGGGCGGACCAGCCCAAGGCGACCTGGCAAAGGGCGGCCCGACCAGCTGACCCATGGGGTCGGCGGTTGGTCCACATGGATGGTGGCGAGTAGACCCGCGTGGAAGGCGGCTGACCGGCCCGTGTGGCCAGGCGGGCCACGCTGCGGGGGGGGGGGGGGGGGGTCTCGCGCCCCCCAGCTTCTGAAACGGGGGGCGCATGGCGCGCCGGCCTGCTTACCGCAGGACCCGAAGGGTCCGGCTTATATCACGCTCTGGAGGCCGGCTCAGCCGGACACCCTGGTCTCTCCACCACGGCGCGACAACACCGCGGTTCTGCTGGGCTCTGCACGATGTGATGGTGCCACGCCACCTCCGCCGTGGACATACTTGCTGAAGTTCCTCTCCGGCGCAGTGCGACGACACCACACCCTTCTGGCTTCGCCGTGGCCCGCCTGACCATGGCTCGGTTCCTTGCGCGGCGCGACGACGCCGCGCCCTTGCACCTCCAGCTGCTTCCGTGGTCCGCCTCTGTCGTCAACAAAAGAACAACCAAAGGGGGAGGGTCGGGCTGTGTTCGTGTGGTCCGGACCATCCTCTTCATATGATATCATTTGGCATACCAAACTAGAAATTTGTACAATGAAGAACAGAGGTTTAATCTCATATTGAAAAATAACTCAAATCCCCTACCTCGTTTCGATGAACATTATCGAAGGCACGAGAAAAGAATTCTAATATGTCGTTGTACATTGTGCCCATCACACGCCACTGATCCCGGGCTCGAGCATCGTCCTCGTTCTTCATCGGAGATGGTGCGTTCTTCATTGGAGAGGATGTTCTCTCAATTTCTCCAAGGCTCCACCAGATGAAAGTGCCAACCAAAATAAAATAATATCTTTTCATATTTTTTATTGTTGGCATGAATTCAAAATAATTAAAATAGTTAATTAATGAACCATTAATTAATTAATGTGGAGTTGGAACTTTAATGAGGGAAGGAAAGTGAAAGCTTTATGCCACTTTATGGAGAGTTATAAGGCGGTTAAAGCTCGTGTGGGCCCCAACCCTTTGATTGCAAGAGAGGTTAAAACTTTGTGTGTGCCCCAACAAATAATATCCTCCTAAGGGAGGTTTTCCATGGATGGCCCCACCTCCAACCTACCCTTGGAGGATTAAACTGCCACAAATAAAAATAAAATTAACACTTCTATTTTTATCTAATGTAATTAGAAATCCCATAAACTATCTTCCAATATCGTTAAAACGCAACGGTGGTGATGGTCTCCTTAAAAGAATACCGGCGCTGTGACTTCAACGGTGACCTCAGATTTCAATTCCAAGAACTGGTTCAAAAGTTATAAAATCCTTTCGTACGTTTACTAAACGTACCCAAACAGAACTTCAGAAATTGATTCTGGGCACATCGGGCCTCGGAATCAAGCGCCGTCAGAAACTGCGGATTCGTAAAATTACCATGTATTTAGAAAAACAAAATTTCCACGGAATTTATGGGTATTTACAATCTATAAGGGTAATAATTTTACAAATATAATATTTAATTAGTATATAAATTATTATAACCATTATTAAAAGTTGGTCATGAAAAATGAATCACATTGTTTCGTGGAGATGGTAGGTTATATATAGGCATGAGCCACAATATCATTCCCTTAACGGGTGAAATGGTATGGAAGATTATGATATATTAATTTTAAAAAATTTATATAATTTAATATATATCACATATATCCATTTAATTTATCCTTATTACCTTCCATGTAATGTGTAATTAAAAAACAAATCACACCGCTTCCTGAGGTGATAGTCTACCATACACGCGAGCGACATTATCTCATTTTAAATGGAATGTAATGTAAAATGGTATATGTGATATTAAAATTACTGAAATATAATAATATCATAAATATAGTATAAATGTGTTATATCTATCATTATCTCCATCCTTGAAAGGTGGTGATGGAAAACAAATCACATCGGTTCATGAGCTATTAGTCCGCCGTACACACGATCAATAGTTTCATTTCTCATTTAATGGAATAGGGGATGTATATAAATCAATAAATTAAAGTAATAACATCCTAGTATATGGAATAAATTGAGGTTGTTATATAATCATGTTTTACTATGATTTTATGGAGGTGTAAGAAGAAAAAAATAAAAGTTCTTGTTTAAGATCATTACCTCTTTCGGATAACTTCTTTTGGTTCGCACAAAATCTTTCTTAGGTGATATTTATGATAAAAAAAGGATATAGGAAATTTTTAGGGGAGTAAAAAAGTAATTTTTTCATTTAATTGAAAAAAATTTATTTTGAAGTGTGTATAGTGGAGGATAGGGTTGGCTTTTTTTATGTGGGGGAAATGACACACATGATTTTTTTGAAAATAATCAATTGCATCTAAATTTTTAGCAGTCCAAAAGCATAAAAAATCACATATCTATGAATAGAGGTTAGAAGGTTGAAATATGGCTATAAAATAGATTTTTTACAAGGTTTTTATTTCCTTTTAACCCTTATATTTTTGTTTAACCCTCGGTAAATCATTTTTTTACCTTAACTGTGATAATTATTTTATATTGATTTTACTATTTATAAAGGTTAAAAATTTAGTTAAAATTATTATATAATATAAATTATTATTATTAAAAATATTCAATACATTTTTATAAATTAAATTCAAGTAATTTAAATAATTCCATTTAAAAGTAAACCACATACATGATGAAAGAGTAGTTTTCCAAAGAGAAAATTCTCATAATTATAGAATATTTTAATATCCAAATTCAATATAAAATAGATTAAAATAAACAAAATTAGTTAAAATATACTATAATTGAACTAATTTTACTTTGAAACTAATTTAAAATATAATTTAACTTTGTAAAAAATTAAAATGAGAAGGCAATTTAAAAAAAATCAGTATTTTTCACTATTTATCAAATAATTAATCTTTTCAAAAAATTCTCAAAAATTCACCTAGAGATAATTTTGAGATGTAGATTTTAGAAAATAATTATATTTTTTATAATAAATTTTCTAAATTTTTTAAAAATTACTTTTAAATTATGTGTGCAATGTGTGACGAAAATGCGTTTTAGAAAAATACAGTTTTTTAGAAAATATTTCATTCACTTTTAAATGGTTCTTATTTTTATTTCAAATAAATAGATAAAAGTTTAATTTATTTTATATAAATAAAAACCATATAATTTTCATAATTTATTTTATAATATTCATACCCACCATCTTAATGGCTATGTTATAATGTTCATGTTTAAATTGAGTATCACATTTTCTTCAAACCCAGTGTTGCGTGCATTGCAAGGTATCAAAGAGATTGGATGTATTTAAAAAGAAATATATTTTTAAGTATCAGAGTGTTATATTATATTATAATATTGGGGTTTAATGTCATATATACTATCAAATATGATGTTCCCCATTTAAAATCTAAAAGTGTTACATTTTAGAATGTATATTCCAATAAAAAATATACTATCTTGAACAAATTATATCACACACAACACAGAACTAAAAAAATTATGATATATTATATTAAAATTCCAAATAAAAATTAATTAATTATGATAATATAATATGAAACATCATTAGAATAATTAAAAAAGGTGTAAGTCCTTAGGTAAATAAAAAGATAGTAATTAATTAAATTTTTTATTATAAAACAATATGCATTTTATATCTATAAATATTAGTATTATTGTTTAAATAATGATTTTAGTGTCATAATACCAATTAATTTATTAAAATTTAATGGTTAAAAGATAAATAAATAATTTTAATGAGATGCGATTAAATTCATTTAATGTTAAAAAGGGATATTTTTCGAAAAACTATTTCTAAAGTGTTGTGTATTTTTTATCAAAAATTAAATTGATCACTTTTAAAGGAATATTCTAATAAAAAACATTTACATAAATAAATAAATATATTAAAACAAATTTAATTAATAATTTATATGAAATAAGATTAAGGACACATAATGTTTAAAAAATATTTTTTTAATAAAAAAAGATTCTCATTATATTTTTTATTTAAAAGAAAAATTTATAAATTGTAGAATTTTATTTGGATAAAATAAAATTTATATTTTTATTAATAATTCCACATTTTTATTTGGGTTAATTTTTGGTATTTTTCATAAAAAAACTATTTTTGTGTGAATAATATATATTCAGTTTTTACAAATACCATCATCTTTATGATATCGTCAAGATATATGCATGGATTTAAAATTTATAAAGCATTTTTATTAACATAATATTTATTTAAAGAGTAAAATAATAAACTTAAAAATGAAAATTTTAATTTATAAACATAATTTTTTATATTTTTGAAAGTAGGTTTTATTTTATTTTAAAAAATCTACTTTAGTCCTTTTATTTTAAAAAATTATTCTCATGATGACATTGGGTTTTAGATGGGGTTTCAAACCAAATAAATATCCTATGTTTAACATTAAAATAAAAAATATCATTGGAATAAATACTATTAAAATTATTAGGACTAAATACGTTTAAATTCATTTTATGCTTAAAAATGTGTTTTTTTATAAAAACTATTTTTATTTCATTACGAACGCTTATTTTGAAGTTAATTTTCCTATAATTAGAAATTGAATCCAATAAAATGGATTTTTTGGAATTAATATTTTTAAATTATATAATAATCTAAATGTTATTTTTATTCAAAATATAATTCACCTAGGTAAAAGTTAGTCACTGCGGTACATACTAAAATGAGGTAAATGTGTTAAATAAAGGGATAAAGTCACAAAATATCACAAAAACTGATATATAAATAGGAGGATGAGGTTATGATAAAACTTATATTATATTATACTCATTAATTATAAATTTTGGATGAAATTATCTTGACTATGAAATTGCTTTTATATTAAAAAAATTTATTTACAAAAATTCCACCCCTATCACTTATAAAAGGGCCACTCCAACACCCTTTCTAAGAAACACCAAAAATTAAACTTCTTTACTATACTCTTAAAATTTTATTTTACTAATAATCCTATTCTATGTGGGGTATATTCCTGTATTATGAAATTATATTTCTATTTAAAAACTAAGAAGTCTTCTAAGAGGTTATATAATTTCTTCTATGAGGTTAAATAACACCCGACTAAGGAGAATATAAGGTATGAGTTTTTCATCTCAAATTTCCTTATTAGGTATATGTTTCTTTATTATGAATCTATTTTATTTAATATAGATTATATACTAACTCTTTGAAATATTATATAATTATAATCTAATTATTTATCTTATTTAAATTTTTATTTCAAGTTCTCCCCATCAAATGTATTTTTATCCAAATGTTATAAAATTCACATGGGTTTATTTTCAAAACTCCCAATAAATTTGGTATTTTATAGTTATAAATTACTAATTCAAGGAATTTTGTGATATTTATCTCTAAAATCCTATCAATTTTCTCATATTTTGATATTTATAGGTTTTTCATGTCTTCTTAAAATTTCAATTCATTTTGGTTTACAATTCAACAAAAATTATTTTTATAAGTGGAACCAACCTTATATCTTATTTAAATTCATGAATCTTCTTCCACCATGTCTATATTATTTATATATTCGTAGTGATGTTACTATCTATGTTTAAATGATTAATTAATTCCATTTTATATTTCCTCTAACTTTCTTTATAAAATTATAAAAATAAACTTTATGATATTTTACACATGGATTTTTTTTACTTTATTTTAAAAATTGAGAAATGAATATTTTTTAACATAGAATACATGAATTAATTTTCCCACCATTATATATATCATAATTTATAAATTTTACTTACCATTTTTTCATGATTTTACAATGTAATTTCTATTCCCACTGTTTTGTAAATCTTTCCTAAAAAAAGTTATAAAAAGAAAAAGATATTTATTTTTATTTTTCAAATCAATTCCATACGGCTCTTATAAGAGTATTTTTCATATATTTAAATTTAATTTAATATTTCTTATAATCATCTAGGGATATTATATAATTATACCATCCAAATTATCTCTCTAGATGGCTTATGATCATGTTATGTGGAAGTCTTCATGATACTTGTTTCTTTCCCCTTGGTTAACCAAGATATGATGAAATTATTATTTTTTCATATTTTCATGACACAAACTCATATGGATATATATGTGGTTTATTATTATATAATGGGTGGTTATGTTATAACACTCCAATGCATTTCAAAATGCTTTAAATCTCATGAGATTACAAGTAATGGAATGTGGAGTAAACTCAATCCATGATTGGACTTCATCCACTATATTTATGGGAAGGGGGAGTAAAACCAATACATGATTTTAAATATATATAATATTTTCATTGTAATAGTTAGTAAAACCAATCCATCATGAGACTCTTTACACTATGTTTATGGTAATGTGGAGTCAACCCAATCCACCAAGGGACTCTATTTAACGACCTGAAATTATAGACCTTGGAAAACTGATGTACGTTCAATAACTTATGTTACACTATACACCCAATGTAAATGATCCAAAAAACATCCAAATATAATTATTAATAAATTTGAAATGAACTATAAGATGTTAAACCATTAATATATATTACCTTTGGAAGATAAATAATTAATATGAGTTAATATTGGAAAATGTTATTTTCAATAAAAGATGTTTTCTTTATAATATATAACTTCATTGAAAATATAAATTTAAAATTTCCTGAATTTAAATTTTAAAAAATAAAATTCATTTCCAAATTCCTCAAATCAAAATTTTATACAAATTAATTTTTTATTTTTTCATGTCAAGTTGATTTTAATCGAAATATATGATTTTTCTGAAAATTATATTTTTTTTATGATTTTATCATTATTTAAGAATATAATAGAAGATTAAAAAACCTTTTACTTACTAAAATGTGTATTTAAGGAATAAAATTATGAATTTTAAAACACTCTTTGAACATATAAATCCTATGTCCAATATTTGTAGAACTATATTATATTGTTACTTTAAAAAAATGTTTTCGATCTTTTCTTCTTTGTATGGGTTTTGATGGTGAAATTAAATTTTGCATTTATTTTGAATAAAAATTATTTATAGTTTTTTATAATATAACATTTTATATCAAAATAATAACTATCTATGATACTATTATCTTGTACATAAACTTTTAAACATAAAAACACACTTTTTCTAAACGAATCCTTTTTTATGTGTTTTGTGTGTTTATTTTAAAATTAAAATTTCAAACCCATAAAAATTTTATTTGAAAAAATTAATAATTTATTTCATCATATATTTCAATTAGGTAAAATTTTTTGTCTTATTTTTTTAACTAATATTAATTACTAAAGTTAATAACATATTACCAAGGTAAAAATAAATAAGAGTAAACGTAGAAAAGATAAAATAAAAAGAAATAACCATTTGTGTTATCTCAAAAATGAGTTTAAGAAGATAATATAAACAGAAAAATACTTCCCCTACACTTTTTTTTTCTATTTTAGATTCATTAATTTTTGAATAGTAACATGACATTATTGAATATGTAATGGATACTTCCAAAACAATACTTTTCTTTCAATATTTAAAAATCCAAAGAATTCATACTTAAATATATACCACCTTTATAATAATATAACCCTCTAACATTTCCATAATAATTTTCTCACCTTTGTCTTGATTAAGACCTTCATTTCCAAGGAGTTTTCCAAGAGAAAAATCAAGCTTCCAACGCGAGTATTACTTCCACTCAATCTTTCCTTTTTCTATACTAATTCCTTAATAATCTCCAAAATGATTAATATAATTAAATAAGTGTAATTAGTACTCTTAAAATTTCATTATATTAATTTTAAAACAATAATTCACTACTTTCCATCCACTAAGTGAGACAAAAACATCGATAATTCATATATGTAGACTACCGCCTCTATGAAGCGATGATGTTTTTTTCATCACTAGCTATAAATATTGGTATTAAATATGGATTTTATGAATAAATAATTTTTATATTTCATATATGAAACTATTAAATGATCAATTGTTATGTTTCATCATTCTTTTCATTCATTTAGAAATGAAATTGTTAATCATGTGTACAAAGGATGACAACATCAATGAATGAAGAAATTAATTTGTCATCACAACCCAAAATTGATGGTTACTAGAATGTATTTAATGAGAATATATTATGTTTATCAAATGTTTAATATTATTTATATTTCACATCATCAATATCTAAATAGACCCCCTAATTGATTAAATCATTTTAACATGTTACAGTTTAGGCTGATTTAACAGTATATGTAAATGATGTTATAAAAATTATGTCATAAATAATTATATAAGGCCCCGGCCTTAAACCTTACTTAACATTGAATTAAATGAATAATTCTCATTGAGTATATTTTTAGGTTTAGAGTTTTAGAGAATTAGATCTTAACTATTACATCTCAAAAGATTACAAAGTAGACACTTCTACTAAGTTTCCATAAAATAAAAACTCTTAAAAAGAAACATGTCTAGTTCCATGTTTTATATAGCATGACTTTCCCTTGATCCCATCCTTGACACTATTACACATTAAGTCCTGTGAAAAACATTTCCAAAAAGAATGGGGTTAGCATAAAAATCTCAGTAAGGGAAACACAAAGAATGAAAACTGTTAGTTTTTCAAAACAATAATTAAACCATGTATACTTTATCAAAGTAATACTTTTCACCTTTATGAAGTAGTAAAAACTCTTCACTGAATAAAATATCAATACTTACCCTTTTTTAACCAAAATATTACCATAAAACCCATATAAAGAACACATTACATATGAAGGTAACTTGGGACAAAAACATACTTAAATGGAATAACCATACGGTTGACTTTCATACATATCACTTAATTGAATAGCCATACGGCCGACTTCCATTACCAATGAATTGGAGGTTATAACGTAACCACCCATCCTGGTATTCACGGCACCACCCGTCATATGGTTTATCATGTAACCACCCGTCAAATGTCCAAGTACCATTATAAAATCATAAGACATAAAAAAAATATAATGGAAAGAAAAAATTTCCACACTTTGATCACAATATATTAGTTAAATATATTGAAATAAAAAATCCATTATAAAAATCATTTTCTATACCAAAATATATAAAAGAGTATATGGTATTTATTTCATTTTAAAAACATTACGTCTTGTTGGGGAAGCCAAAGACCAAATAATACTCGCGGCAGCGGAAAAGGTCGTTTTCACCGCGTACGTAAAAAAAATTACTTTTTGTCGTTTTGTAAAATGAATCATATAAAAATATTACATTTTTATAAAATTAAAAGTCAAAGGGGTTTATACATCGTATAAAATAAAGTTGTGTATAAAACAAAATATGCCTCAATGAAAGGTGATTGAGATGAAGTCCCTTACCTCGGGTCCGACTTGACTCGATCGTTCTTTAACGTCCTAAATAATAAACTCGAGTTAATTTATACTTTCTTAAGAACCTTTTTAAAGTTCATTATTCCTTTTATATCACTTATTACCATGTTATGAACACTATGTAATTATTTAAGTTAATAATGGTCATTTTGTCGATCCTTGGTACTTGAGTAAAAAATAAACTCTTTATAATTACAAGTTGTTCATGTGGTAAAATATCCATTATAAAAAGAAATATATTCATGATGTAGATATCATATATATCATATATATCCATCATATACATGTATTTATAATAGTATATAACATTTAGTGGTAAAAAATGAAATGCACTGTTCATGGAGACGGTAAGCCGTACGTACGCATGAACGCTACTTTCATTTCTATTTCATATTTAATGGAGTGAAATCATAATGATATAAGAGTGTATTATAATTACAGTATAAAATCATATATAATAACTTTAACTCCATCCTTTATACGTCCCACATATGGAATTAACGAATCAAATCACTTTGAGGGGGTGGTAGTCCGCACATCCTAAAATAAAGACATCACATTTACCCATAATGGAAACCATAAAGGTATGACATATAAGAAAAATACAGAAGCTTAAGGAAAAAATAAACATATTATATATCATATATAAATATATTGACATCTTAATGGCCACATTTGAAGGTGTTATATGAGTGTTGAACAATCATCGTTTCGTGAGGCCAAAATTCACCATCCACAGAAAGAATATGTTCTTTAACCATTAGATGTAGGTGTGTGTAAGTGTAGCTCTAATACTTATTATAAAAACATCCTAGTATATTTAGGATACTGGTGTTGTTAAAAAATAAATGAATAAAAAGAGTTTAGGGGGTTGGAGAAGAAAAATAAAACATAAGAACACAAGAGAAGCCACTACCTTTAAAACATGTAACTCTTTTTGATTTGACCTCAAAGGCTTCCTCGGGAAGACTTCTGCCCAAAGTGAGGATTCTAGGAGTAAGAGAGGGATGTGGAGAGACAAAATGGGCAGGGATTGGCCGATAGAAAGGCTTGAGAGGTGTGGGTAAGGTGGTAGAGGTGGGGGCCTTTTATAAGAGAAGAGGACATGCACTCTTGGAAAGTTATAAAAGGTTACTTTATTATAAACTGATTTTAGGATTTAAAAGGTCCCAAAATTATATATTTATAGGATAAGGTGATAATAGTTCTAAATCCACCCATCCAATAGGTTTTTTACATGTTTAGGTCTTAGATTTTACATTATCTTTTCATTTTATTTAAAACGTTAAATAATGAGGTAATCGCTGCATCATCATGGTGTCATAAATAATTTAATTTATTTAATGTATAAAAATTATAAAAATAATATCATGATGTAGGAAATCATTTTATATTTATAATTAATATTTATAGTCAAAATTATGACTTGTATAACCCCATTAAAAATTGTTTTAGTAAAACATCTCATGTTTGTGACATTTTTATTTTAACATTAAATAAAAATTTATTAACGTAATTTTCCTAACAAAGTGGCCCCATGGGGTCCCCAAGTTGACCCATGGATTTTATTGGGCGTACATGACCCATCCAATAAGGGTATGACATGTTTCTAAGTCATTTCATATTATTAAAACATTTTTTTACCTTAAACTACACTAATTACCTCTAATCGCGATTAAATACATAAAAGTTACTATTCAAAAAAAATTATTTTAATCCCATTGAACCAAATTTTGATTCCTAATGACAACCATGTATGTCAGATTTTTGATATTCAAAACACAGAGGTGGAAAAATTTCATTTAAATGAAAAATCAGTTTTTTATGTACCACTTATTGGTTTCACTATTCATCAAAATTGAAGTTTTTCTGAAAAATACCAAAACTTCACCCCAAGCTATATTTGATATTATGAATTCAAAAATGATGTCTATTTTAAAAAATTCAAAACATATATGTTACATTAATTAATTTAATAATTAATTCTCACTGTCAGGAAAAATAGCGTGTTTTTATGAAACAATATATATCAAAAGATTGACATTAGTTTAAGTCCAATTTCAAAGTGAAATTAATTCCAACGACCACTATTGGATTAAATGGTAAAAATATATTATAATTTAACTCTAAAACCAATTCCAAATATAATCTAATAATATAAATAAATTATATTAAAAAGAGGTTTTTAATTAAAATACAACATTTTTCACTATTCATTAAAAAATAAACTTTATCGGAAAATACCAAAAATTTACACAAAGTAAATTTTGATGTCCCGATTCTAAAGAAGAGTTTTATTTGGTCCAATATAATGTATAAGAGTGACAAAAACTATATTTAATGATGGTTCTCCATCAAAAGGTGATAAGTGGACCTTTAGTGAAAATTAGAGTATATATGCCTAAAATTGAATTCTTTTCGTATTTTAAGCCTTAATATTTTATTGGATAAATGTAGAAAATTTAACAAACATATATAATCATATTTTAGTTATTTCTATTCATTCCCTCTAATACAACGTCTACATGTTAACTACCATTTAAAATAATATTATTTTATTACTAGTGTGCAATGTAAGATTTCAAAGAAACTCTTTGTTGCGTATTGGGTACACTATCGAACATAGAAACCCCTTTAAAGTAAAATTAATATTTAATTTGAAAATATTAATAAATATGAAAATGATTTATTATTTATTTACCTGGGATGTTACATCCTTTGCCCCTTTTGGGAATTTCGTCCTCACAATTTTATTCACTTATCAAAATAAGTGGGGGGTATTTATCCCTCATAGCATTTTCAGATTCCCACATTGCCTCTTCAACCATATGGTTTTTTCAAAAAACCTTTACCTAGTGAATTACCTTATTTTTCAACACTTTCTCTCTTCGGTCAAGAATCTGGACTGGTTGTTATTAAAAAGAGAGATTCTCTTCCAACTGAACTACCTTCTGGATCAAAACATGAGATGGATCTGGCATATACTTTCTCAACATCGAAACATGAAAAACATTGTGTACCTGAGATAAACTCAGAGGTAAAGACACTCGGTAAGCAACTGATCCAACTTTCTCTAGAATTTCATATGGTCCAATGAACCTTGGACTTAGCTTTCCTTTCTTACCAAATTGCATCACACTTTTCCACGGTGAGACTTTGAGAAAAACATGATCACCTACATCGAAAGAGAGATCCTTCCTCCTGTTGTCTACATAACATTTCTGTCTGCTCTGAGCTATTCTCACGTGTTTCTGAATCAACTGAACTTTTTCTGCCATCTCTTCTACCAATTCTGGTCCCATAAACTTCCTTTCACCCACTTCATCCTAGAAAGCTAGAGTTCGACACCTCTTCCCATATAATGCTTCAAACGGAGCCATCTGTATACTGGAATGAAAACAGTTATTATATGAAAATTAAACCAAAGAAAGATGTTGGTCTTAACTTCCCTGATAATCCATCGAACAAGCACATAGCATATCCTCTAATGTCTGAATTGTTCGTTCTGACTGCCCATATGACTGAGGATGAAAAGCTGTACTAAAATTTAATTCAGTACCCAACGACTTCTAAAGGCCCTTCTAAAAGTTAGAAGTAAACTTGGGATCACGATCAGATACAATGGATAGGGGAAATCCATGAAACCTGACTATCTCTTTAAGATACAATCGAGAAAGTTGATCTAGAGAGAAAGTATCTCGAATAGGAAGGAAATGAGAAGATTTAGTCAAGCGATCAAGAATAACCCATATTGCATTATTACCTTGAGATGTCCTCAGTAATCCCACAACAAAGTCCATGGATATATTTTCCCATTTCCAATCTGGAAATGGTAAAGGCTGAAGTATCCCTTTCGGTAACTGCCACTCTGCTTTAACCTGCTGAAAATTCAAACACTTCATAGTAAAATCAGAAATATCTCTTTTCATTCCATCCCACCAGTAATACTCCTGCAGATCTCTGTACATCTTAGTACAGCTAGGATGAACTGAAAACAGGGAACTATGAGCCTCACATAACAACTCATTCTTCAACTGTGAATCACTAGGCACACATAATCTCTTCCCAAACCTCAAAACACAATAATTATCAATGTTGAATTCAGGAAACTTACCCTTTTGAACTAGCTCTACCTTTTTCTGCAACTCACTGTCTTGCTTTTGCGCTTGCTTAATTCTGTATGATAGGGATGATCTCACTAATACCTGAAACAAAACAGAAGAAATTTCTACAACAACAACTTCTTTGAAAAATTTCATCAAATCAAAGACCAAACGATCCCGTTCCAAACGTAGCATGGTTAATGAAGCATTACTTTTTTGACTCAAAGCATCAACCACTTTATTTTCTTTTTCCGGATGGTAATGAATTGTACAATCATAATCCTTGATTAATTCCAGCCATCTCCTATGTCTCATGTTCAATTCATTCGGTGTGAATATATACTTTAAACTTTTGTGATCAGTATATATTTCACACTTTACTCCATACAAATGATGCCTCCAAATTTTTAGAGCAAAAACAACAGCAGCTAATTCCAAGTAATGTGTAGGGTAATTTACCTCATGAGTTTTCAACTAACATGAAGCATATGCAATTACCTGATCATTCTTCATAAGGACACAACCAAGTCCTTTCAATGAAGCATCACTGTAGATAACAAACTCACCATTCCTAGAAGGTAGTGCCAAAACTGGAGCATTCACCAATCTTATTTTCAACTCTTGAAAACAATCATCACATTCTTTTGTCCAGATAAACTTAACACCCTTCCGAGTTAGCTTAGTCATTAGACTAGATAAACGTGAAAAATTTCTAACAATCCTTCGGTAATAGCCTGCCAAACCAAGGAATCTACAAAATCTCAGTTACATTTGTGGGTCTTGGCAATTATTCAACAATCATTGTTTTTGCAGGATCAATAGTTATACCATCTTTAGAAACAATATGACCAAGGAAAGAAATTTGTTGCAACCAAAACTCACACTTTCTGAATTTCCCATACAATTTATTTTATTTTAAGGTTTGAAAAATAACCCTTAAATGACATTCATGCTTCTCTTTACTTTTAGAAAGAACCAAAATATCATCAATGAAAACAATCACAAACTTATCCAAGAACTCATGGAAAATTATATTCATATGGTCCATGAATACAGCAGGTGCATTGGTTAACCCAAAAGGCATAACTACAAATTCATAATGGCCTATCTAGTACGGAACTTAGTCTTCAGGACATCTGCTTCTTTTACTTTCAACTGATGGTACCCTAACCTGAAGTTAATCTTCGAAAAATACTGAGCTCCTTGGAGATGGTCAAACAAATCACAGATATGAGGCAAAGGATACTTGTTCTTAACAGTAATGTTATTCAAGGCTCTATAATCAATGCAAAGTCTCATTGAACCATATTTCTTTTTAACAAACTAGACATGAGCACCCCATGGTGATGTGCTAGGTCGAATGAAGCCTTTATCTAATAACTCCGGAAATTGATTCTTTAACTCTAAAAGTTCAACTTGATCCATTCAATAAGGGGGTTTTGAAATTGGCTTAGAATCAGGAACTAATTCAATAGTAAATTCAACTTCCCGATCATGAATAATACTAGGAAACTCATTAGGAAAAACATCAAGATACTCATTTATGACTGGCACATCATTAATCTGAACAATTCCTTTATTTTCAACAACATGTTCAAGGTAACATTCATTCCCATCTTTTAATAGTTTCTCAACTTCCTGATATGTTATCAAAATAAAGGGTTTATTCTTGTACACAAACTGAAAATCTTTATGAAAAGAAACCATTTTAGATCTGCAGTCAATCTTAGCATGATAAAAAAAAAGCCTGTCCATGCCCAAAATAACATCAAACTCTACTAGAGGCAAAACAATATGGTTTTCTAGTAGATTCTTTCCGCACAAAAGGATAGGAAGGTTCTTATAATTTATTTTTGTCTCAACGTTCCCTCCGAGTGTTTTTACCATAAGTTCAGGATTCATATCTTGAGATGGAATTTACAATTTACTAGAAAACTTCTCAGAAATGAAAGAATGTGTAGACCCTGAATCAAACAACACATTGGCATAATCTGAACAAACAAAAAGTGTACCTGATACTACTTCATTTGATGGCCCAACATCTACTAAAGTAGTTGAAACGGATTTCACCACCCCTTTCTGCTTGTAGTCTGGATGCTTTCCCTCAGTTGAGTTCTTTGTTAGACACTCATTTGTATAACGACCCATTTCATTACACTTAAAACATCTTACCCCTGGCTTTTCATTGCCTGCTTGTTCATCTTCCTTACAGTTACGAGCAATATGACCAGAATTACCACACCGAAATCACTTTCCAGACTTGGATAAACATTCTCCAGGATGAATTTTACCACAATTATCATAGGATGAATATTTGGTTTTCTTACCTCCTTGTTTCTTTGATGAAATCTTCCCCTTTGCCTACCAACTGGACCTCTTATTCTGTTGTTTTTCAAAGATCACCTGATCATCGGCAAACTCCATTTCCACCTTCTTCGCACATCGAACAAGTTTTTCATAACTTTTGAACTCATGAGAAGCTAATGCCCTTTGATACCTTGGATTTAACCCTGAGTAAAAACGGTTGATTTTACTGTCAAGATCTCGTATGAAGTTTGGAGCATACCTTGCCAGTCGAGTGAACTTTTCTTCATAAGCAGCCACTGAATCATCCTCCCGCCTCAATTCTAGGAATTGTTTTTCCATTCTAAGACGAACCCCCATAGGAAAATATTTCTCAAGAAACATACCTTTGAATGCATCCCAGTGAAGATCATCAATCTCATCACTATCCCTGATATTTTTCATCATCGACCACCACTGATCTTCTTCAACTTCAAAACGGTTAACATAAAGACTAACCTTTTGATGTTCTGAACACCCCATGACATCAAAAATCTTCTCCAGTGCTTTAATCCACCCTTCAACTAGCATGGGGTCAGATGATCCTTTGAATGATGGGGGATGTTGCCTCATGAAATGTTCCACCACTGACATGTTCCTCTGCGGTTGATCTGGCTGATCTTGTGCATGGATACCACCACCATTTATAGCCCGAGTCAACTATGCCATCACTGCAACAAACTGTTCAGTTCCGATTCTGACCATCTCGGGTTTCTGATTTGGAAGGTTGTCTTCCTCCTGATGTCGTCCCAACATAGCAACTTTGTTTCCTCTGCGGAAAACCATTCTGAGCACAGAAATATCTTAGGTGAAGCAACATGGTAATCTTTAAATGCTATATCATTTCAATCATACCATAAATTATTTTATAATTTAAAATTTTTCTAACTCCTAAAGTTGTCTAAACCGACCTTTGATACCAATTATATGGCCCCAACCTTAAAACTTACTTAATATTGAATTAAATTCATAATTCCCATTGACAATCTTTTTAGGTTTAGATTTTTAGAGAATTAGATCTTAACTATTACATCTCAAAAGATTACAAAGTAGACACTTCTAATAAGTTTCCATAAAATAAAAACTCTTAAAAAGAAACATGTCTAGTTCCATGTTTTATATAGCATGACTTTCCCTTGATCCCATACTTGACACTATTCCACATTAAGTCCTGTGAAAAAATTTTCCAAAAATCTTGGGTTGAGCATAAAAATCTCAGTAAGGAAAACACAAAGAATGAAAACTGTTAGTTTTTCAAAACATCAAGTAAACCATGTATAGTTTATCAAAGTAATACTTTTCACCTTTATGAAGTAGTAAAAACTCTTCACTGAATAAAAGATAAATACTTACCCTTTTATAACCAAAATATTACCATAAAACCCATATAAAGAACACATAACATATGAAGGTAACTTGGGACATAAACACACATAAATAGAATAACCATACGGTCGAATTCCACACATATCTCTTAATGGAATAGACATACGGCCGACTTCCATACCCAATGCATTGGAGGTTATAACGTAACCACCCATCTTGGTATTCATGGCACCACCTGTCATATGGTTTATCACGTAACCACCTGTCAAATGTCCAAGTACCATTATAAAATCATAAGATATAAAAAAATATAATGGAAAGAAAACATTTCCACACTTTGATCACAATATATCACTTGAATATATTGACATAAAAATTCCATTATAAAAATCATTTTCGATACCAAAATACATAAAATAGTATATGGTATTTATTTCCTTTTAAAAACATTATGTCTTGTTGAGGAAGCCAAAGACCAAATAATACTCACGACGGCGGAAAAGGTCGTTGTCACCGCGTACGTAAAAAAAACATTCATTTTTGTCATTTTGTAAAACGCATCATAGAAAAATATTCCTTTTGTATAAAATTAAAAGTTAAAGGGGTTTATAAACCATATAAAATAAAGTTGTGTATACAACAAAATATGCCTCAATGAAAGGAGATTGAGACGAAGTCACTTACCTCGGGTCCGACTTGACTCGATCGTTCTTTAACGTCCTGAATAATAAACATGAGTTAATTTATACTTTCTTAAGAACAATTTTCAAGTTCATTATTCCTTTTATATCACTTATTACCATGTTATGAACACTATGTAATTATTTAAGTTAATAATGGTCATTTTGTCGATCCTTGGTACTTGAGTCAAAAATAAACTCTTTATAATTATAAGTTGTTAATGTGGTAAAAGATACATTATATAAATAATTATATTCATGATGTAGATATCATATATATCATATATATCCAGCATATATATGTATTTACAATAGTATATAACATTTATTGGTATGAAATGAAATGCACCGTTCATGGAGACGGTAAGCCGTAAGTACGCATGAACGCTACTTTCATTTCTATTTCATATTTAATGGAGTGAAATCATAATTATATAAGGGTATATTATAATTCCAGTATAACATCATATATAGTAACTTTAACTCCATCCTTTATACATCCCACATATGGCATTAACGAATCAAATCACTTTGAGGGGGCGGTAGTTCGCATTTCCTAAAATGAAGATATCGCGTTTACCCATAATGGAAACCATAAAGGTATGACATAAAATAAAAATACAGAAGATTAAGGAAAACATAAACATATTATATATCATATATAAATATAGTGACATATTAATGGCCACCTTTGAAGGTGTTATATGAGTGTTGAACAATAATCGTTTCCTGAGGCAGAAATTCGCCATCCACAGAAACAGTATGTTCTTTAACCATTAGATGTAGGTGTGTGTAAGTGTAGCTCGAATAATTATTATAAAAAAATCCTAGTATATTTAGGATACTGTGTTTATTACAAAATAAATGAATAAAAAGAGTCTAGGGGGTTGGAGAAGAAAAATAAAACAAAAGAACACAAGAGAAGACACTACCTTTAAAACGGGTAACTCTTTTTGATTTGAGCTCAAAGGCTTCCTTGGGAAGACATATGCCCAAAGTGAGGCTTCTAGGAGTAAGAGAGAGATGTGGATAGACAAAATGGGAAGGGTTTGGCCAAGACAAAGGCTTGAGAGGTGTGGGTAAGGTGGTAGAGGTGGGGGCCTTTTATAAGAGGAGAGGAGGGGCACTCCTGGAAAGTTATAAAAGGTTACATTATTATAAAATTATTTTCGGATTTAAAAGGTCAAAAAATTATATATTTCTAGGATAAGGTGATAATATTTTGAAATACACCCATACAATAGGTTTTTTACATGTGTAGGTCTTAGATTTTACATTATCTTTTTATTTTATTTAAATCGTTAAATAATGAGGTAATCGTTGCATCATCATGGTGTCATAAATAATTTAATTTATTTAATGTCTAGAAATTATAAAAAGAATATCATGTTGTAGGAAATCTTTTTATATTTCTAATTAATATTTATAGTCAAAATTATGACTTGTATAACCCTATTAAAAAATTGTTTTAGTAAAACATCTCATGTATGTGACATTTTTATTTTAACATTAAATAAAAAGTTATTAATGTAATTTCCTAACAAAGTGGCTCCATGGGGTCCCCAAGTTGACCCATGGATTGTATTGGTCAGCCATGACACATTCAATAAGGGTAGGACATGTGTCTAGGTCATTTCATATTATTAAAACATTATTTTTACCTTAAACTACACTAATTACCTCTAATCGCGATTGAAAACTTAAAAGTTACTATTCACCAAAAATTATTTTAATCCCATTGAACCAAATTTTACTTCCTAATGAAAACCATGTATGTAGGATTTTTGAAATTCAAAACACAGAGGTGGTAAAATTTCATTTAAACGAAAAATCAGTTTTTTAAGTACCACTTAGTGGTTTCACTATTCATCAAAAATTGAAGTTTTTCAGAAAAATACCAAAACTTCACCCTAAGCTATATTTGATATTACAGATTCAAAAATGATGTCTATTTTAAAAAATTCAAAACATATATGTTACATTAATTAATTTTATAATTAATTCCCACTGTGAGGACAAATAGCGTGTTTGTATGAAACAATATATATCAAAAGATTGACACTAAATTAAGTCCAATTTCAAAGTGAAATTAATTCCAACGAACACTATTGGATTAAATGGTAAAAATGTATTCTAATTTAACTCTAAAACCATTTCAAAATATAATCTAATCATATAAATGAATTAGATTAAAAAGAGGTTTTGAATTGAAATACAACATTTTTCACTATTCATTAAAAAGGGAACTTTATCGGAAAAATACCAAAAATTTACACAAAGAAAATTTTGATGTCCCGATTATAAAGAAGAGTTTTATTTGGTCCAATATAATGTATAACAGTGTCCAAAACAATATTTAATGACGGTTCTCCATCAAAAGGTGATAAGTGGACCTTTAGTGAAAATTAGAGTATATATGCCTAAAATTGAATTCTTTTCGTATTTTACGCCTTAATATTTTATTGGATAAATGTAAAAACATATAAAAAACTTATATAATCATATTTTAGTTATCCCTCCAATACAATGGCTACGTGTTAACTACAATTTAAAATAATATTATTTTATTACTAGTGTGCAACGTAAGATTTCAAAGAAACTCTTTGTTGCGTATCAGGTACGCTATTGAACATAGAAACCCCTTTAAAGTAAAATTAATATTTAATTCGTAAATATTAATAAATATGAAAATGATTTATTTTTTATTTACCTGGGATGTTACAAATTATGAGATTTAATATAATTGTAATATAATTTAAAAATGAAATATTTAATGGTTTTTAATTATTAATGAAATTTTTTGTTAATATTTAAAATATTTATTAGTATATTACCCTTCGATCTTTAAATATGCTGAATTCTAGTTTTTTTTATTTCCATTTTCACAAGTCGTATTCATGTATTTAACATAATGAAAATGAATCTTATTTAATAATTTAAGAATAATTATTATTCTATATTAAATTATTTTCTAGTTATGAACTTAAAACCACTTAGTTAGAATAAATCCCATCTTAGTGATGTTTTTATGAAATAAACAACTGAAATTTCTAACACACAATGATGAAAATAAATTATAATAAGTTAATATATTTGAAATATATGGTTATAAAATTAATATAAAATGGTTATTTTTATATTAATATTATTATATAAGTTATTATGGTATTTATTTTCATTATATTGGTGGTTATATAATGGTTAAGTAAGTGGGAATTAAAGGTAAGGGTTTTCGTCTCAAATTCCACTCTTTGCGACTTGTTTGGTATTATGCACCTTATTTTATTTATGTAATTTATATAATTCCAATTTAAGAAATCATATCATGAATTATATTTTAATCATGGCATTTTAAGCTCAATTTAAACCCCATTCCTTCAAGGGTTTGTGATTAAAATTTTACTCAATCCTCAAGTGTTCTTTGTCTCAAACTTTAATACCTTGAGATATGTTTATATTATGAACCATGTTTTACTTTGAATAGTGTATTCCATATCCAAGGATTTATATTTTTAACATTTATTCATCAATAATAAATACCAATCCAAATATTTCTTCCATTAATTATCTTTTACTCAATTTTTACCTAAGTTTTAATGCTTTTGGTATCCTAATTTTCATTCATTGAGTTATGACCATCCTCTTAGTCTTAAAAGTTTAGTTTATACTGTCAATTGATTATATTACATGGTATTATATATTTTTTATATTAATTTACATTCTTAAAAGTTAACACATTTATATTATATGAAATTTATATTTTCAAATAAATTTAATTTCTTTGATATTTGGTATTACACATAACAATAAGTTTTCTAAACAATGATATACTATTAAAAATATTATTATTTAAACAAGACCATTATAAAATACTATTAAAATGATATTTTTCATGTTACATGAAACTATCGTAAAAATAAATGTCATGACACATAGGATATTTCTTTGATAAATTTAACTTCATGATTATAATAAATTTTTAAATATTATCTAATAATTATAATTTCATTTTGTGCTAATGGGATAAATAACTTTGGTAAATAAATATAAAAACTAGTTACCATGGTGAAACCTAAAATAGTATAATTAAGTAAACTTAAAGGATAAGTAATAACATGTTTTAAAAATAGGTGTTTTTATTATTATTTTAGAGGTCTTTATAAACCATATATTCTCTAAAATCTTTTATTTATCAATTTGGGTAGCACTTAGGGTGAGAGTGACTTCCCATTATTGAATAGTTTTAGATATTTATAAAAATGCAACTCCTAATAAATTATAAAATGGAACTTACACCCCTCAATTATTCATACATATTAATAAAATTTTTATTTACCAAAACTTTGAAAAAATTACCCTAAAAAATACTTATTCATTTTCTATAGATTTTGGTCTTCCAAAAAGATCAATCATAGGGTCCTTAATAAGAGATCCAAGGGAGTTTTTTCTATGAGAAGGTACTTTTCTTCACTTAGCTCTTTCTTTTTAGATCTTCTCATAACACCTTAATTAATCTAATAATAATTAAAATATAATAACAAATGTTTCTAAAATATACTTATTTGTTATTATGTTTATGTAATATCCTATATCTATATAATATTCAATCAAATGGGAAACAAAACTTTCAATCATGTGTACAACAGACTACTGCATTGCGAACCAATGTAATTCATTTTCTATCACCGCCTATCGTGAAAGGATATAATGATAGATTTTAATTATATATATAATATTTATAACATATTTATACTTATATAATTATAATATCAAATATACCTTCCAACTTTCCATTCCTTGGGAACACGATAACATTGCTCGTGTGTATGAAGGACTACCGCCTTGTGAAATGATGTGATTCGTTTTTCACTTACAATTGACATGAAAGGTATTAAGGATAAATTAAATGAATATATGTGATATATATTAAATAATAATTAATCTATAAATG
Organism: Viscum album; assembly: GCA_963277665.1. NCBI lineage: Eukaryota > Viridiplantae > Streptophyta > Magnoliopsida > Santalales > Viscaceae > Viscum > Viscum album. The sequence goes on along the minus strand of OY728165.1, from coordinate 1,980,124,143 downwards.
TTACATATTATTTACCTTCCTTTCTTTCTATTCATTGATAAAATGGAAACAACATTCATGCGTACATACGACCTACTGTCTCCATGAATGGTGTAATTCATTTTCTGTCTATAATTTTTATGGAAAAATATAAATTTATATATAATAAATATATAAGGTATTTATAAAATTTTTGCAATTATTTATTTGATGGATCCACGATCAAAGTAAATGTACCAAAAATACCAGACTAAAACATACATGAAAAATGAAGCAGTTATTACCTGAAATGTGATTTTAACAAGGAATTATTAATAAATGGCTAATAAAAAATAACATATATAAATAACATATGGTATGATAAATATATGTATGGTTCTATAATATATATATAATAAATTTATATATATTATATAATATATTAAAACATGTACAAAGGAATTATACACTTAAGGTAATGTGATTTTCATCTCACTTTTATTTCTATGGGAAACATGTCATATTCAGAAATTATTTCTTCTATCTACTTTATATTGTTTTGATTAATGTATTTTATGATACTTATTATGAAAATTATGGAGATTTATATATCCATATAATGTTCTTTATTTCATAGGTATTAAAATTTTAAAGGATACCAAAGTGGTAAAGGTTTTATGTTACAATATAAATATTTTTTGGGATTATTTATGATTATTCTTCCAATTATGAAATAATATTACCTATATATCAATAAACTCATTTATTTTCTTCTAATATAGTTATTTTTGGATAATAAATTTTGTACATTCATTCTATACTCTTTAATTACTCAAGATTCTGAATGAAATTTTTTGATAAAATTGACTTTATTTTTCTCTTCATTCAAAAAATATTTTATACTAAATCCATGTTTTCTAAAAATGTTTTCAAGAATTTTTTACTAATATTATTTAAAGTAATTTTTACCCATGAATTTATTTTTTATTTTTTTTAAATAATATTCTTTTTATTCTCTAAATAAATAACTTTCTGACATTTTTTAAAAAAATGGGAAAAGAATATTTATTTTAAGTTGTAGGACATGAATAATATTTCCCACTAAAATAACCAACCAATGATTTAATGATTATTTTAAAATTTTCCAATATTATTTTCAATTAAAAAATTTTCTTTAAAATTTGGGAAGTTTTTTAATTTTAAATAAATTATTTCAAAGTGAAAAGTTAATTTTCATAAAGAAATGTTCCAAGTGATATTTTAAAATCATTTTCCATCTAAAATGACATCCTTTTACATTACATAAGATTTATCGGGGATATAATCCAACGATAACGTAGTTATTATTTCTCTATATGATTATGGTTTATGATGATAATATGTTTATAAAACCTATTATTTGTTCATGATTTATTATATGATTTAATAATTAAAAGTTTATTAAACCCATATCTTTTCAATAGGTTATGCTATAATGAAATATTTATGAAACCAATTTATTTTTATGGGTTATGATATGATGAATGTTTTATGATTTTGTGGCACATATATGAATGATTTTGATTATATTATGGGAAGGAATTATATCTACCTCTAATGAATTATGCAAATATTTATTTCTCATGAGATAAATAGGATTAAAATGGGGTAGTGAATCTAGTTCAGTAAAGATATTTTTACACTATTATAGTCATATAAGTGGACCATAACTACTATGATGGTTTTGGGAGTGAACCAAATCCACCATAATAGTTTAGGGAGTGAACCCAATTCACTATGATAATCTAGGGAGTGAACCTTGACTACTATGATGGTTTGGTGAGTGAACCTAATCCACTATGATAGTCTTGGAAATGATCCTTTACTACTTAGGAAATGATTTTATATTATTATGTGTATGGCACAATTTCTTGTCTTATTCCATTTTTCTTATTAAATAGATGATATTATTTGATTATTTTATGATTCATGCATTATAGACTACCAATATTTATTCCATGACTCATGTTTATGATATATAATATTTAGGGCATGGTTTTAAAATGTTATTATCATTTCCTCATACCCTTATTCTAATGTTATGTTGATATATTAATTATTTATCATTATTGAAGATCTAAGCTCACCCTTTATGATGTTTACTTTACCCATGATATGAAGTAAGATATTAATTATAGTATGTTTAATAGGGTTTATAATTATAGAGAACAAATTGGGAGGTGATGTAGAACTCTTATGGGCCAGTTGTTTATATTTCCAATTTACCGAAGGCACTAGACCTATATGATTATGGAATGTGTGTTATGTAATTTAATGAATATCTATGTACTAAGATGTAATATATTTTTATGAAAATTGTGGGTTTCTATAGTTGGTATTAGTGATAGGATTAGTTACCCTTTGTAAATTGGGTTTAGAAAACATTATTAAGAAATATAAGGATAAGTCTAAGTATAATAAAATTTTAGTGGTTTCAAAGAAATTACATCCTTGTATGGATAATAAAAGTTAATATTCTTCTATAATAGTTTTACCTAGGGGTAGTAACTAAAAAAATAGTGCATTTATCTAGACTCAATCATTACCTGGTGTACGACAATTGGCCTTGGTGGTCACTTGGTTTGATACTCATGGGGTATATTATTTGAAAATTCAAAAACTCTTTATGATCCATAATGAAGTATTTGAATAATAACAACGGATGACCTAGGTTAAGACTAATGATTCATATATTATAAATAAGGTTTCATGATTTAGACATCCTATAATTTATTTTTCATGATTATGTGGTGTTCCACTATGATTAATGGTTCTCATACTATTCTATTTAGTTTTAGTCAAAGGATGAACCCAAAGGAATAATGGTAATGCTGAGTGTAATGGATAATTAAATTATTAAACCCCTAAACAACCAAATTTTATGGTATATGGAATGAAAAATCTCATTTCCATGCTCACAAAACTCTCTCAAGCTATGAATCACACTGATCTTCCAAACGAGAAGAGGGAACAACATTCTATTGAATCCTTCATGAGAAAACATGCACCTTATTTTTGTGGTTCTTCTAATACATTAGTGTATAAGAAATAGATCTGTACTAATAAAAATATATCTTCCATTTTCCAGTTTTCATAACATGAAAAATTCATTTTGGGTATCTATTATTTTGAAGGAAAATCAATGTTAGATTCCTCTCCAGAATACAATTTAATAAGATGAAATTTAATCCATGGAATGGGATGAGTTAAATAAATTATTTTTTAATAATTAATTTCTTCATATTATTCATATGGAAATGGAGAAGTAATTTCTTTAGTCAAATTAGAAGGATGATGAACCAATTGGTATCAATGAGGAAAATTTCACAAGACTTGTGAGGTATGCCTTTGGAATTATCATACAACCAAAAAGTAAGGTTGAATGATTATTTAGTTACATAAAACCAAGTATTATAAGGAATTTATCCATAATGGAATTCAATATATATGAATATATAATTCGATGTTCTATCAATGTGGAAAGGTAGATTCGAGCAAACCATCAATCTCATGGCTTTGATAAGAAAATAAATATGGAATTCAAAGTAAATTCTAAAAACCATGTAGAGAAGAATAATATCGATCATTTATGATCAATGTGTGGAGGGAAACGTGGTAGAGATTATCTTAAGGGGACCGGTAAATTCCTTAAGTGTGGAGAGGAGGTTTATCGATCAATTGAATGCCAAATTGGAAGGAATAAAATTACTAATGATATGAATAGAGAGAAAGATCCACAGAATGTACCACCCACACTCCCGTGATTTAAGTGCAAGGAGTTTGGTAATTATTCTAAATAATGACAAAATATGAAGGTTAGTGATGATTATATACATCAAAAACCTCTTAAGCTGTGATAAAAAGTGAAATCTCATGAAATAACTATTTCTAATATGGGGTAAGATAATGACATTGTGAAAGGTGCAATTACCATCTACTTTTGAATTGCTAATATCATATTTGACTCAAGAGAAATCCACACTTTTATATTTGAAGAATTTTCTAAGGTTATAAAAAGTACACCCAAATGATTAAATTTTTAACTATAAGTGAAAAACCCTAATGGCATTATGATCAAATCTCAAGTCTATGATTATTTTATAGTTTATTTTTATGGGAATATTATTCATATAAATCGTTTAATTCTACATCTATTTTAATTTGATGTTATCTTAGGCATGGATTTGATTTCTCTACATAAATTCCATATCCCTTTCCAAGAAATTTAAATCATGTTTGATATTCCAAGATAACCTATTATTTTTTATCAGTGTGATGATATGTATGGAATTATGATAGAGATCACATCAATTTTATGGGTCTTGATTACTATGAAAAGGGATTTTTATCTCATATTATTGGGGATAAACTAAACATTGATGATATGGATATTGTGCAAGATTTTGATGATGTATTTATAAAAGAGTTAGTTAGTCTTCTAAAAAATCATGAAGTTTGAGTTATCAATAGAATTCATACCTGGTGCTACACATATTTCAAAGAATGCATATAGAATGGCCATGACTGAGTTACTATAATTGAAGAAGAAACTTTTGGATAATCTTGACATGGGATTCATTTGACCATATGTGTCTCCTTGGGGTGAAACTAACCATTTTGTTAGGAAAAAATAAAAATTGATGAATCTCTACATTTATTATCAGGAACGTAATAAGATCACAATCAAGAACAAGGATCGTATGCTTTGTATTGATGAATCGTTTGATAAACTATACAGATCTTGATACTTTTCTAAGATTGATTTTTTTTCTGGATATAATCAACATAGGGTCAAAAGGAAGGATATATACAAGAACACATTCCATAAAAGGCATAGAAACTGTGAATATATAGTGATTAAATTTGGTCTTACTAATTCCAACACTATCTACATTGATTTAATGAATAGTGTCTTTATAGATTAGCTTGATTAGTTTGTGGAAGTATTTATATACAATATTATTATTAATTTAAATACTAAGGAAGGGTATGAAGATATGTTGAGAATTGTAATGGAGACCCTTAGGAAGGAGAAACTGTATGAGAAATTTAAAAAGTGTGGATTTTGGCTATAACATGTTTCATTTTTGGGTCATATAATCTCAGACGAGGGTATATCGGTGGATCTATAAAAGATGGATGATATTTAATGTTATCAAATACCAACCAAAATGATTAATATTTGAATTTTTCTTGGTTTGTCTATATATTATTGATGTTTTTGTCTAGACTTTTTCACGACTATCTAATCCATTTACTAAGTTAACTCGGAAGGGAGCCCAGTCCCTATGAATAGATGAATGTGAGGAGAATTTTAAGGAACTAAAGAGAAGGTTATTAAAAGATTCTTTAATTACATAACCCTATAGTGGATAATGATTTTTAATCTATAATTATGCATCAAATAAGGGGTTGGGATATTTTCTCATGCATAATGATATAGTGGTTTCTTTGCCTCATGAAAATTAAATGTTCCTGAGAAAAATTACCCAACTTATGATTTGGAGTTAGCTATAGTAATTATTGTATTAAAGATATAGATTAATTATATTTATTAAGAAGTATTTGATATATATAATGATTATAAGAGTTTAAAGTATATATTTACATAGAATTAGTTGAACATTTCATAGGATATTAATCGATATGATTAAAGATTATGACTTATCAATACATTACCACCATGGGAAAGAGAACAAGGTGGTTAATGTTTTGATTCAAAAGGATAATTATAGATTATCTATGATGAATATAAAAAATATCCAATATTACTGGATTTTAAAAGGATGGATATATAAATTGGGAATCAAGGGGGGAAAATATTATCTTGCTCAACCAAGTTTTGAACCATCAATATAAGTAAAGATTGAAGAGGCATAGAAGGAAGATGTAAATCTATATAAGAAGGTGAGAAATGTTATAGAGTTTTTCCTTGATTGTGATGGAATGATATGGTTTAGTAATCATGAATGTATCCCATCCATACTAGATTTGAATAAGTATCTATTAGAGGAAGCTAATAGTTCATCATTCTCTATTTATCTTGGAATTACATAGATGTATATAGATTTGAAATAGTAATTTTGGTTGGATGGAATAAAGAGAGATATTGTAGAGTTTTGTATACATGTTATTATTATATTAATAATTCAAGGATGAGAGAAAAAATTCTAAGGGGATGTTACAAGAATTAGTCAAACCTTAATGGAAATGGGAAAATATCACCCTAGTTTTTTTCATTGGACCGCTCAAAACATCTAAAGAGAATAATTATATATGGGTTGTAGTCAATCATCCTAAAAAGTAAACACACTTCACCTCTATAAGTGAATATGTATATCTAGATCACATTTCCATAATATACATTAATAAAGTGGTAATTTTTCATTGAGTACCACATTCTATTGTATTTTATAAGTATCTGAGGTTTACCTTGATGTTCTAACAAAGCCTTCAACAAGCTCTTGATACAAAGTTGAATTTCAAAACTGTATATGATCCTCATATAGATGGTTAGTATATGAGAAAAATAAAAACCCTAGATAATATTCTATTACCTTGTTCTATGGATTTCAAAGGTTGTTGGTATCAACACATTCCTTTAGTCGAGTTTTCTTACAATAATAGATTTCACTCAAGTAATCATATGGCTCCTTATGAAGCCATATATAGAAATAAGTTTAGAAATATAATGTGTTTGAATAAATATGGAGAATGAAATATATTGGTAATAGAGTTGTCTAATGAAATGTAGTAGATGGTTAGATCCATTTAGTAACACATAATAATCACACAAAGTTGATAGAAAATTTAGGCTAATAATCATCGACATAATCTAATGTTTGAAGTTGGTGAGATGGGTTTTCTATGAATTTTCCATGGAATAAGGTTATGAGATTCTAAAAGAAAGAAAAAAAAGGATATTTAGGTATATTTTACACTTAGATATTCTTGATTTAGTAGGGATTTTATTTTATTACTTAGGAGATCCACCGATCATCTCTCAGGTCCATAATGCGTTCCATTTATCTCTCATGAGAAAGTACATACTTGATTCTTCGCATGTACTGAGCTTTGAAGTAGTACCACTACATCATGATATCCTTTATGAGGAAAAAAATGGATATTCTAGATCAGAAAGAAAAATTTATTTGAAATAATACCACTCACCTAGTCAAGGTTTTATGAAAAAACCACCTACCTAAGGAAGCTACATGGGTACTTGAGGATATGATGAGGCAAAAGTATCCTCTGTTGTTTGTATCAAGGTAAAAAAATTTTGAGGTATAAATTAATTTTAAGTGGGATATAATGTAACATCATAATAATTTATGAAATATATATTTTTTCAGATAAATGTAATTTTTTTGATAACTTACGTTGCACGTAACACTATTTTTTTTACCAAACCACGATATATTATTAAAAATATTATTATTTAAAAATGATTTTTATAAGATAGAAATTAAATTGGGAAGTATAAAAAGGAATGTAAAAATTTTAAAAACTAATTATAAACGTTTTATATAAAGAAAATATATTTATAAATAAGCACTTAATTTTTAGTAACATCTTTATATGAATTGAACATATTTTGTCTCAAGAAAGTGTTTTCTATTGCTTTATGAGAACAAATAATTAAATTAATTTTTGAAACTTTTAAAAAATGTATTAAAAAAAAATAACTTAATTTTTGGAATCCACATTTCAAAAATATCTTACGGTTAATTTTTAATAAAATTCTGAACAGATTAATTTTTCAGGGAATAGTGAAAATACTATTTTTATTAAAAACTACATTTTCATTCAAATTTTTTAAAAAGTTATATATTGTTTTAATTTATTTTCAATTTAAAATTTGTTCAATTATGTTATTATTAAACTAATTTAGTTTATTGGAATCAAATTAATTTTTACATTTTATATTTAATCTTTATATAGTTATGAAAATGTACTCTTTGGAAAACCACATTTTTATCATGTCTGTGAGTTTAATTCTAAATTAAAATTTTCTAATTATGAGAATTTAATGTGAGAAAGTGGATTATATATTTTTAATAATAATAATTAATATTATATAATAATTTTAACTATTTTTTCGGTTAAATTTAATAGTAAAATTAACAAAAACTAATTACTGTAATTAATGTTTAAACGGGGTTTTGCGTGTTACGTGCGCCTATGTTAAAATTAATTTTACTCCCACATAGGGTTTTTATTTGATAAATTGGAATTAATATTTAGAATAATTAGGTGAATAGTTTCTAATAAGGATCATTTTATTTTGTTCTTAATGGATAAATGAGCATCGTAAATAAATAAAAAAGCTAGTTACCATAGTGAAAACTAAAATGGTATAAATAAGTAAACTTAATTGATAAGGAATAAAATGTTTAAAAAACGTTTTTTATCTCTTTTTGGTGTTCTTTATCAACCATATATTCCATGAAATAATTTATTTATCAATTTTGGAGGCACATGGGGTGAGATTGACTTCCCATTGTTGAATTGTTTTGGGTATTTACAAAAAATGGCAATCCTTCTCAATTATAAAAGAGGACATCCTCTCATTAATTATTCAAAAATACTTATCCATTTTTCTAAAAAAAAACTTCCAAAATACATTAACAACTTCATTATACATGTTATATATATATATTCTTTTTTTCCTAAAAGACCAATCATAGGGTCTTAAATAAGAGATCCAAAGGAGGGGTTTCTAAGTGAAAGTAATTATATTCACTAAGATCTTTATTTTTTACTTCTTTTACCACCTTAATTCATGTCATAAAAATTATAATATAATAAAAAAATTATATAGTATATACAAAGATGTTATTATGTTGATTTCATAACCTATATCCATATCCTCTTCTATAAAATGGGAAATGAAACTGTTGATCATTTGTACGATAGACTACTGCCTCATGAACTGATGTAATTCATTTTCTACCACCACCTCTTCTAAAAGGATATAATGATGGTTTTAAATTATATATATAGCATTAATAAAATATTTATAATTTTATAATTATAATATCACAAATACCTTCTTACTTTCCATTCAATGGTAATACGATAACGTCGCTCATGCGTATGACGGACTACCATCTCATGAAGTGATGTGATTAGTTTTTCATTTATGCTTACAATGGAAGGTGAAAGAGATATATTTACTAAATATATTTTCAATATATCTCCAATGGATTAAAGGCCTTCATTTTTATTGATTTTTTATTAGAGGTTCAAATGTGTAAAAAGGAAGCCGAGACACAAGGTAAGAGAATTTTCATCTCAATTTTATTTCTGTGGGACAAATGACATATTCAATACTTGTTTATTTTGTGTTATGTATGTTCTACACATATATGTATTTTTTTAATTATTCTGAAATTTAATTTTATTTACATATCTATCTAAATTTCTATATTTCATGGGGATTACGATTAAAAAAGATACCAAAGTGTAAGGGTTTTATGTAACAACTTCATTGTTTATCGAGATTGTTTATGATTATAGTTATAATGATGAAATCAAATTTTATAAATCTTAATAAAAAAATGTATTTTATTTCCATTGTTTATTAATAGATAATACATGATTTACTTTTATTTACCCTCTTTAAGTACTCAATACACTTAAATAATGTTATTAAGAAAAACATCTTTATTTGTCTCTTTGGTAAAAAATCCCTTCTTTCAAAATACATATTTTCTAAAAATGTTTTAAAGAATTTTTTAATATGAATGTTTAAAGTATTTTTTTAATAATTATTGGTTTTTTATAATTTTTTTAAAAGTAACCTTCATATCATTTTTTACACAAGGAACTTGTTGACTTTTCTTACAAAAATATTTAAGGAATTTTTTTAACATGTAAAACATGAATGGAATTTAAATACATCATTAATGATAAATGATTTAAAGATTTTGTTTAAAAACTTTCAAGGTTATTTTCAAATAAAATGTTTTATTTAAAATTTGGGATGTTTTTTATTTTAAATAAATTATTTAAAAGTGAAATGGTTATCTTCCTATAGTAATGTTAAATTTGATCATTCAAAATAATTTTCCATATAAGTTTACATCATTTGATGTTACTTAAGATTAAAATGAAATTTTATCAAATGAAAAAATCCTTATTCTTTCTTTTGACGATTTATGTATTTGATCAAAATATTTTTATGAAATCTATTCCTGCTTCCATATGTTATGATATGATGAAATTATGAAATATTTATAAAACCCAACTATTTTCCATGGGTTATGCTATAATAAAATGTTTATGAAGCCCATTTATTTTTATGGGTTCTAATATGATTACTATTTTATTATCTTGTGTCACATTTATACATGATTTTAATCTTGTTTTGGGTGGGACCTATATCCCCCGCTAATGAATTGGGTAAATATTGTTATGTCATGAGATAAACATGACTATAATGGGGAGTGAACCTAGTTACACAAGGGAATTTGTCCACTATTATAGTCATGGGAGAGAACCATGACTGCTATTATGGTTATGGGAGTGAAAACAATCCACTAAGATAGTCTTGGGATAAAACCTTGACTACTATGATAGTTTGGGGAGTGTTCCCAATCCACTATGATAGTGTTGGAAATGATCCTTGACTACTAAGAAAATGATTATATATGCTTATGTGTATGAAAAAATTTAATGTATTATGCCAATGATATAATTCCATGGATAATATTCTCTTATTACTTTATGATTCATGTCTTATAAACTGATAATATTTATTCCAAGACTCAAGTTTATGATCTATGATATGAAGGTTACGGTTTTCAAATATTATTCTCATATTTTTATACACTTATGCTCATTTTATATTGATATCTTCATTATTTAAAATTACTAAGCATCTTAGGTCACCCTTTCTTATGTTTCCTTTCCCAAGGTTATGAATAAAGGTATTAATTATGATATTTTTAAGAAGGGTGCTATTTATGGATAAATAATTTGGAGACAATATATAACTATTATGGACCAATTGTTTATGTATACAAGTTATCAAGGGTACTATATCCATACAATTTTAGCAAGTTTCATTATGTAATGTAATGAATATTCATCTAATAAGTGGTAATATATATGTATGAAAAGTTTGGGTCACTATAAAAAATATAATAAACCTTTTTAAAATATTGTTTTATATAGATGAGTATGTTTCTTGTGATGAATATTGATAAATAAAGTCCCATTTCCTTGAGTTACATTTGGTTTTCATGAAATCTTATGGGGTTATCCCACCTTAATATTTTATTGTATGGTAATTTATCTACCTTTTTTGGGAGAATATATTTTGATACAAAGTAATGTCTTTTACTCTTATTATAATGTTATTTTTCAACAAAATTATTTTTCAAGATGTTAAATTGAGGGTTTAATTTCACTTTCATATGTTATTAATTCCTATAAAAATTATCAAAGATAAAAATTATGTGTTTTCAAGTCTTTATTATTGAATATTATTTTTAAAAGTAATGGTTTTCAAAGTGTTTTCACTTAACCTTTTTAAAAATACTTTTTATGTGACAATGACATCGTCTTTTATGCTAATGCTAAAAATGTTTTCTAAAAGATATTTTAAGCTTTCATTAACATTTTTCTTTTCATTTTCATAACTATTTACAATAATTTGGTTTATGTAAAAATATTTATACACTAATATATATTTATACTTTATGGGAATAAACTCATATTACTAAACAATCCAATTCTTGATCCATTATTGGGTGGTATCGTTCAAGTATTATTTTCAGAGGATGTTTTTCATCTACGTCAACATCATTTTTTGTTTCCTTTTTTACTCTAGGGATATTTGTTTCTAGTTATAATCCTTATTTATTTGGATTCATTATGATCACATTATTCTAGTATTGACTTAGATATATGCCCCTTAGTATATATGATGTAACATCACATTTTACATAGTTTAGATTGGATGATATTCACCTACAAAGAATGTTATCTATTAACATGGGGAAAATAATGGTCATCATGTATGTTGTTATTCCTATATGAATAATTATTGGAAAGTTGAATATATATTGTTTGACTATCCAAATTATTTCTCCAAACGAATTATGATCATCTTATCCCTTTTATTGAAATGGGGAAAAGTATTAGTGTTCCATATATTATTCTTCCAATATAGACGATTATCAGCAAGTTGAAAATATATTTTTTTGGGAATCTAATTTATTTGCATGAGTTATGATGATTTTTCCTCTTTTATCAACATAGGAAACGTTTATGTATTTTTTTATGTATATATTAAAATATGCATGATTATTGGATTGTTTACTATGAATTGTTTGAATATCCACCTTCTTTATTTGGATTATTTATCATAATGTTACCCCTTTTATTGACTGGGGAAAAAATATTGATGTTTTGTATATTGTTATTCCAATATATATGATTATTGGGAAATTTAATGATGTATTTTTTACTCAATATATTATATGATGCATTCATTGGACTTAAAAAAGTGATGGGTGGGGCCTAGAATTATATACCCCCTTCATGCATCAGTATGAATCACGAGACAAACATGTTTGTGTATTTTGGTGTAAGTATACCTAAAGTAAGATATTTCTGGGGTGAAAGGATCATGAGGTCTAGGATCTTAATAGATTTTCTTATGGTACCAAATTAGCTATTTGACATTATTGATTTCATCTCTAAGGATCCATTTTTTGATATCTATGTGATCTATTTATTTCCATCATTATATATATATATATATTGTACTTTCATTTTCATTCTATTATGACTTTATTTTTTATTATCTAACCCACCCTAGTATTTATACCATGTTTTTTCCATGATTTCCTCAGTTGTATATTTTCCATTACTGATTTGATCTCACCCCTTCTTTTGATTCCATTTCCCCAGATTATAAATAAAATCATTAAAAAAATATGTATAATTGGATATAAAATATGGATAATTTATGGGATATGTTTAAGAATTACTATATATTAATTAGTTCCTTATATAGTGAAAAAATATCCATCAGTTGAGAAAGATACAGGTTTTGTTAGTTTATGTTTTATCCAAATTCTCTAAAGCTCTAAAACTATAAGGTATTATGAATGTATGTAATGTAATGTTTCCATTATTTAATTTAACTTATGGGATATTTATATCTAAGAACATAAAATTTGTATCAAAACCATTATGGGATGTATGTGTTTATAAGAATGGATCTGGGAGCACACATTTAGGGCATCACAATTGGCATCAAATAAGCATTTAGATAATTTTAGTGATTTGGATTATATTTATTAAGATAAATGTGGTGTTATAAATTCCATCAAAGGTTGATAATTTATAATTTAATATAATTTCAGACGTACAGATAACCCTTTAGGTTGTTTGAGAAAATATATTAGGGATTATGATTAGATAACTTTAGTGAAAACCGTAGAGATAATTATATGTATAGGATAAAATTTTGAAATTTTGGAAAATTAGATATTTTGTGTTTTTATTAGAAATAAAACCCCTTAATGGATTCTATATGCTGTTAAAGGCAATGAAATAGTTATAACCATGGGTAATAATTTTGGAGTTGGTTCCCTAGAACCAATTTTTTTCTACTTTATGATAAAATTTAATTCATGGTTTTTAATATTAATAAACCCCTTATCACATTATGATTATTCTACTATGTAACATAGTTTGTGATAATGTCCTAAGAGTAACTATCACACTAAAAGGTTACAACAGTTCCCCACTATGATGAGAACCCAAAAGTGCTATGATACTATTCTTGAATTTATGTTCTATTTCCAAATGATATCATTTGAGGTACTCAAATGATACAGGCTATTAGGGGTGGAGACTCGTATGAATTTGAGGCGCCAAATCATGGTGTATTCCATTGGTAATATCTAGTATGATATTATAACAATGAGACCCGCTAGTCGGAAATCCACATTTATATGTGTAATTAGATTTTCCTATATGTGGAAGTGTGTATTGATCCTTGGACTTTAAGATTATTATTAATGAGTATTTTGAGTCACACACTTGGATGTATTGAAGAAAATTGTGATGATAGATTTTCACGGTGAGGTAGGACACATTGGGTGCATCATGAGTAATATTGAATTAATGAAAAATGAGAGAAAGGATTTATCCCTTATATTCTTTAACAGAAGTTAATATCTCAAGTAATTTTTATATAAATGATATAGCCAAAATAAATCAACATCCATGGTGTTCTATACGCAATTTCTATTTCTAGAATGTTAAATAAAGTGATATAGAGAATATAGGTTGATGGCACTGGAATGAAACCTTCTTGATTTAAGATAGTGTGATAAAGGGATTATATACATGGTAATCATCTGTATAAGGTGACTTATCACTACAACATTAAATTATTACACAATGGGAGACTTGGTGTGTTTCTAGACTCTAACCTTGAATTTTAGGCTGCTTCACCTAATGCCACTGAGAAAGAGGACTAGAGGGTCCCACTCTAAGTGTATCCAGAATCTAAGTTAAATAATATATTATTATTTATTATTTAACAGGTTGAATAAATATTATTCTTATACATGGTTTAATAATTATTCAAGCATGCTTGATCGCATATAAATATTTTTCTTATGTTTGGAGAATATAATATTTATTTATTAGAAAATAATGCAGTGATATTTATTTAATAAATAAATAGACATTATTCAAGGTCTGATAAATATTTTGGAAGAATGTCAGACTGAGTTTAATGGTCTAGTGAGAAACAATCACTGAATATTATTTGATTAAATAATATTTAATTATAATTCTCAAGTTAAGTGCATGTAATGAAATAATAATATTAGTATTATTATTCGACATGGATATTATCTAGGATTAAATAAATAATTAAGGGAATTTGTGCAATTATTTTATTTTAACCCTAGCAATATAAATACCTGATTATGGTTTTTTCTCAATATCCAATTAATTTGTGCACAAAAAATATTAGAGGATCCTTTTAATCCAAGAGATATCTCTTCTCCAAGAACACTCTAAATAATGGTGAGAAATCCTCCTCCATCAGATCAAGGATAATGTTTTGGAAGGGATTCTTGAGGCGATCAAGGCAGAAGATGAATACACAAGGATCTTCCGTGATAGCACCCAAAGACTCCTTTGGTGACATCTAGAGATTCTTGGAACATTTTTGGATAACCTCTATAGGAAATCTACACTTGGTTTCTATAAATAAATGATAGTTCACCATAGATCTATCACAAGATTCATTAATGAAGAAAGAATTCCTTAGAGGAAATTCTTCATCTAATTAAATCAATTATAAAAAATATGTGTCATTATCCTCTCTGTCTTATTAAAAAATGATTAATGTTGTCTATATTTGATTCAATTCCGTTGATCCCAATGGTTAAACATCATATAGATCTTGGATTGATCATTGATAATGAAATAATCTGTGTTGTGCACCATCCATCACATGCTTCCGCTGTGACCGTAACCTACAAGTGGTATTAGAGGGAGAACATAATTGTTTATAATTATTTACAAATTTTTGGTGATTTCCAAATTTATAATTTAGTGTTTCAATTCAAGTTTGATCATTATTTTAATCTGAATTGAGAGATCTATTTCTTCCTCATTTATTTCTCATAGATCTAAACAAGACGTTTGATTTTATGATCAAAATAAAATCAAGGAACACATTTGGAGGTTACAAGGGTTTTTTTCCAGAAAACACCAAACTACACACTATGTAACCAGAGTTACACGCCATGTAATAATGTTTAAATCATAAATATTTTATTAATAAATAAATTCGAGATTATGCATTGATTAGTGTATTAATTACACCATTTAATGTAACGTGTGTTGACCAGAACTAAATTGTGTATGGTCAGCTGGACTACATGCCATATATCTCACATACACAGTATGTAGTCTCTTTGGGTTAGAGAAGAACCATGTATTCCATAAACAACCCAACTGTTTGGTGATTGTGTAACACCAAGCCAATATAGTGTGTGGCCCATTGGACATGCCGTGTAATCTAAATTTTCCAAGGTACATTTTACATGCCAAGTCCCTTGGTGTGTAACTTATATAGACAGTGATGGGTGTATATTCTGTGTAGATCAGATCTAAATGTAGTATACTTTTACTAAATTATGTTGATTCAAAACTTATTTATTTTACTATGTAAATCTCGAGACATGTACTTGCATGTGGTTGTAAATATAGGACATGCCATGTGATATTTTTTAATATATATAATTATTTTAATGTTTAATTAATATCTATGTAATGTTCAGATCTGTATATCATGTATGAGTTATATTATAAGTTGTCACTCTACATGAATTTTAGCATAACATGTGATCTTAAAATCATGTAATTTATGTAATCATCCATGAAGTGTACACTGTGAAAGTATGAGGTAAGTCATGTATTCCATATGTCACAAGAGTAAAAAGTATACGAGTATAATGCGTGTTGGGAAGAATCACATGGGTACTCACCATGTTTCCTCCAAGGTACATTTATGTAAAAAATTAATTTTAAATTAATTTCTTTAATTTTTATAAAATTATAATGGATGAGAATCTCAATAAAATTCAGATAAGAATTAAGATAAAAGGATCGATTAATTAAAGATAATAATTAATCGATTTGATCATGATTTATCTTAAATAAATAACAATTAAGAATTTAATGATAGTTTTAATAATTTTTTAATTCATGACATGCATGTGGATGATCACAAGCTTGACTAGACATTTTTTATGCGATTGAATTAATTTAATTTATCATTAAATTAAATTATTGGCCTGCATGTCCTCTATCCTCATTATTATGTAGGGTCTTCATGACCATGAT
Organism: Viscum album; assembly: GCA_963277665.1. Classification (NCBI taxonomy): domain Eukaryota; kingdom Viridiplantae; phylum Streptophyta; class Magnoliopsida; order Santalales; family Viscaceae; genus Viscum; species Viscum album. The sequence goes on along the minus strand of OY728165.1, from coordinate 1,980,107,256 downwards.
TTCTTTTATGTAAACCCTATTTCCCCTCACCTATGTGCGAGTAAAGGTAATATATAATGTATGGAGCTCCCATGATAATGGAGGTGGTTCAAGTATAGAGCCAAGGTGAAACCAATCCAAGGAGATAAAAGGTGGATAAATAGAAGGTTGTAAACATCAGCCTCAATTGGTTCAAGGTGTTTCTCCCCTAGGTCAATAATTAGTTTATCAAATGTTAGATAAAATAACCATTAGAATATCTCATGATAATAAACATTATTTTATTTATACCAGTTTCATGGTTCTTTCATTATGGATTTATTGTCACGATCACATAATTAATGAATTAAAAAGTATGCAAGATAGAACTAAAATAAATTGGATTATGGGTAAATATTATCTAAGGCATGGTTAATCACTTAATTAATCCCACAAAATACCAACAAACATGTGATAAAGATAATAATTTCAAATTTATGCATAAAAGATAAAATACCTTAATAAAATATTAAGTCGGTATAGCCTTCTAGTACTTTAGTTTGAATTGAACCGTAGTTTAAAGTGTGTTACTAGCCAAAGTTGGGGTGCTTTCAATTATCAAGGAATTCTAACATGAGGTTTTGGGTTCAATTAACTTGGTTTTCATATTTGGTTGACTTCAAAAGTTGGAATTGGTGTAACTAAGAGGAAAATGTTTAGGAAATCTAAATTAATGATTTTAGTATTGGGGAGTCCACTCAACAGATCAAGGATCTGTGAGTTAATGTAGTTGGAATTTGGAATACCTACCTAAAACCATTCGAGTTGCTTGAACAACAAAATTTGGGGTAATGGGAAGGGTAATATGAATCCTTGAAAATAGAAAATTTATGAAACATGATATTCCGAAGCTAATGGTGATGGCTATTGGGTTTTGATAAAATAGTTGGAGACTAATAAATAAAATATTTATTTATTTGTCTAAATTTTATTAGATAAAGTCCTAAAATTATTTTAATATTATTTTTTATAAATAGATATAAAATGACCTCAATCATATCATTTCAATCCAAAATTGAAAAGGAAAACCTTCTCACTTGAACACATTTCCAAGAGCACCAAAGGTGACATGTCATCCTTCACCATGAAAAGAAATTGCATGTATTGGAAGAACCTTTACCAGTTGTTCATAGAAATGTGGAAAGTGATGAAGAACTGTATCTCCATGAGAAACATATAAATGATTCTACATATACAATTCTTGATGCTATCATCCATTTCTAATGATATTTTAAAGTAACATGAGGATATGGATTCCTATATCATGATGTCTCACCTTCAAGATCACTATCAAGAGAAGGTGAGACAAGAGAGGTATGTGGTCTCTAATTCTTTTTACATAACTAATCTTAGGGAGTCTGCACTAGATAGGCCTCATTTAGTCAAGATTATCTACTACATTAATCACCTAGATATCTTAATTATTAAATTACCATATGAGTTGCATATAGATCTCATACTTTCATAACTACCTAAGACCTTATACAAATTTATTTTGAATTATAATATGGCCAACAATGAGAAGATTCATTTTGAACTTCTACCCTTGATTCTCCATTGGATAAGGACATGAGGTGGGATTAAACTATGGTCCTTAGGGTGAATACGAAAATGATGAACAAGGAAAATGGCCCCAATAATTATAAATTGTCCAAACCTCTTAATCACCATCCTTCCAAGAAGAATAAGATATAGAGAAAGGGAAAGGAAAAGGAAGAAATATGTTTTTCATATGGCAAGATAGGACATTAGAAGATGAACTGCACCCATAAGCATGGGGAATCTAAAGGTGCATTTGGTATCGAGTGAAATATTTCCATTTCTACACATTGGGTATTAGATATAGCTTTTGGTGCTCACATTTGTATCTAAATGCAGGAACCGAGTAGTTTTCAGAATATTTCTAGAGGGGAGGTGTATCTATGAGCTGCCAATGGTGCGAGGCTAGCTGTTATGGACATTGGTGACTACCACCTTTCATTGATAACTTTAATGATTTTGGTTTTAAGATATTTTAATTATGTAACTACAGTTACCAAGAACATAATTTCTTTATCATGTTTAGATAGAAATGAGTTAATTTTCTAATTTGGAAATAAAATTTGTATCTTTTATAAGGAAAAAATATTTTATGGTATGACACATCTAAATAACTATCTTTATGTATTAAATTATAAAACCATGTGTCGACAATTGATAAATAATCATGTTCACATGACTCATATAACATCTAGCCATGGAATCACAATCTTGTTCATGTAAATCAGAAGCTTTTAATAAAGCTCTATCAAGATGGTTGTTTAGAATCTTCTAAGCTAATACCACTTGATATATGTCAATTTTGTTTATATGAAAAAATAAACCAACCACTATTCAATGGACAGGGTGAAAGGCCCCTGAAACTTCTAGTATTGGTACACACTGATGTGTGTGGATCATTTCTAGTAGAAGCTATAGGTTGATATTCTTACTTCATAACTATTATAGATGACTTGAGAAGATACGATTATATCTACATGATGAGGTTTAAGTATTAGTACTTTGAGAAATTAAAGGAATTAAATAATGAATTAGATAATAATCTTGGTAAGAAGATAAAGAATCTTATATTTGATCAAGGTGGTGAATATCTTATCCAAGAGTTCACTGACTTTTTACTAGAGTTTGGGATTCTATCTCAACTCACTCCACCTTATACAACATAGTGGAATAGTGTTAGTTAAATTAGGAACCAAACCTTAAGGGACATGGTAAGGTTGATGATGATTCATGAAGATCTTCCATTATCCTTTTGGGGAAATGCATTACAAACTACGACATGCACATTAAACCAAGTACTAACTAAACAACAAATGAAATTCCCTTCAAGCTATGAAGTAGAAAGAAACCCATTTTATTTCACACATGTGTATGATGTTGCGAGGTTTTTTTAAAGCCTTATCAAGAAGCAAACTAACACCACATGGCATAAAGTGTATCTTTATAGGGTATCCAAAGGAAACAAAGGAATACTGCCTATAAGACCCCTTAGAAAAGAATGTGATTATTTACAGACAAGCCTTCATTATTGAGAGGGATCATATCCTCAAAAATAATAAAGGGAGAAATATTGAATTAGATGGAATTGATAATCAAGATACACAAGAGTTGTTATAAGAACAAATTCCATAGATCCCCAAGGAATAATTAGTTCTTGAAACACAAGTACTGCATAGGATCATAAAAGAGGCAAGAGAATTATAGAGATATGGTTTTTTAGTCACCGGGGATGGTGGATCATTATTGGTTGATAATGATGATCCTCTATCCTATAAGAAGGAAGTAGATATCTCAGAAGTTGCAAGATGAATAGAAGATATGAATTCTGAGATGGATTCCATGTATCAGAAACATGTTTGGGTTCTGGTAAATGCTTCAGTTGATGTAACACATGTTGGTTGAAAATGGGTATTCAATAGGAAACTGAACATGGAAGGTAATGTAAGTACTTATAAAGAAAGGATAACGGCTAACAATTTTAATAAATGTCAAGGAATTGACTATGATGAAACCCTTTCTATATTTTTTGTGTTTAAATCCATCAGAATAAAACTTTCTATAGAATATTAACATAATTATGAGATTTGAAAGATGTATGTCAAAACTTCATTTCTTAATGGGATCCTTCAAGATGATGTCTATATGAAAAAACCAGAAGTGTTTTTGAATCTAGGTGATTCTAATAGGATTTTAAGTTTTCAAAGATCCATTTATGGAATGAATCAAGAATCTAGGTCACAGAACATTTAAGTAATTGAATCCATAAAAGAATTTTTTTTCATTAATAATGAATGTAAACAATGTGTTTACAAGAGGTTTAGTGAGAGTGTGGTCGTTATCCTAGTAGTATATTTTTATGACATATTTCTTATTGTAAATGACATACCAGTATTACAATCTATTAAGGACTAGTTAAACAAGTGTTTTTACATTAAGTACATAGAATAAGTAGCCTATATTCTAGGGATAAAGATCCTTTGTGATATATCCAAGAGGATTATTTCAATAATTCAAATCACATACGGTGACAAGATACAAAAGAGATTTAGTATGGAACAATCCAAGAGGGGACTGGTTCCAGTGCCACATGGTTTATATATTATTAATAAAATGTGTCCCAAGACACAGCAAGGGAAAGAGAGAATAGGTAATATCCAATACGCTTCTGTGATAGGATCAATGATGTATTCCATGTTATGTACTAGACATGATGTTTCATATTCATTGACCATGGTAGGAAGATATCAATCAGATCTAGGATAATAGCATTGTACTGCTATTAAGGCTATCCTTAAGTTTCTAGGAAGAACCAAGGATATGTTCTTAGTGTATGGAGGAGATGAGAATATTGTCATTAGGGTCTATACTAATTATGGTTTTCAGAGATATCAAAATGATATGATGTCTAAATTAAGATATGTTTTCTATTTGAATGGAGGATTTGAGAGTTTGAAGTGTTCAAAGCATCCAGTTATTGCTAATTCTACAGTGGAGTCTGAGTATATAGAGGTTTAGGATATAGCTAAATAAGCCGTGTGGATTCATAAATTTTTCTATGATCTTGATGTGGTTCCTAGTATCAAAGACCCTATCAGAAAGTATTGTGATAATAATGAAGCAGTGGATCTTGCAAAAGATTCAAGGTCACACCAACAGACAAAGAATATACTATAGAAGTATCACCTCTTTGGGGATTTATATCAGAGGGGTGAAGTTGTAGTAAGAAGAGTATCCATGAAAGATTACATGGAGGACCCCTTGAATAAAGGCCTATCTCAGCAGAATCATGAGTATCATGTGAGATCTAGTAGATTGAATGTTGTTAGTAATTGGCTTCAGTGAAAGTGGGGGTCTATTGGAGTTGTTTCCATAGAACTAATTTATTTGTACTTTATGATTATTTTTTATACATGGTTTTTAATATTAGTAAACTACTTATCATATCATGGTTATTATTTTGTGTAACATTATATGTGATAATGTCCTAATAGTAGCTGTCACACTAAAGGGTCACAATAGTTCCCAACTATAATGAGAACCTGAAAGTGCCATGACACTATTATTAAATATATTTTCTATAAACGGATGATATCATTTGAGGGACACAAATGATACATGCTTTTAGGGGTTGAGACTCATTGGAATTTTAGACACCTTCACATGGTGTAATCCCTTGGTAATATCCAGTTGGATATTATGAGAACGAGACACACTAATAAGAAATCCATATTTATGCGTATCATTGGATGTTACTATCTACAACCGTGTGTATTGATCCTTTAATTTTAATATTATTATTAATAATAATTATGAGTTTTGAACTTAGATTTATTGAAAAAGATCATGATGATAGATGTTCATGATGCGGTAGGATATGTTGGGTGCGTCACGAGTAATATTGCATTAATTAATAATGCGAGAAAGGATTTATCAATGTTGTTCTTTAACAAGAGTTAATATCTCAAGACATTTAATGGAAATGATATATCCTAAATAAATCTCTGAACATGGTGTTATATAGTAAATTTCTATTCATATAAATTCAAAGAAAGAGATATCGAGCATATAGGCTGGTGGCACTGGCATGCAACCAGCTCAATTTGAGATATTGTGATAAAGGGATTATATTACACGGTAAGTCTCCGTATGAGGTGACATGTCATTTCGGCATTAGCTACATTATATATGGGTGGCTTGACATGTTTATAGATTCTAACCTTGGATTTTAGGCTACTTCACCTAATTCCATTGAGAAAAATGCTTAGAGGGTCACACACTAAGTGTATCCAGAATCTCAATTAAATAATATATTATTATTTAATATTTAACATGATGAATAAATATTATTACCATATGTGATTTAATAATTATTTATATATTACTGATCACATATAAATATTTATGTTCTATTTAGTAAATATAATTTTTTTATTTATTGGCGAATAATGCAGTGATATTTATTTAATAAATAAAGAGAAAGTATTCAAGGTCTGATAAATATTGTGGAGGAGTGACAGATCGAGTTTAATGGTTCAATGAGAAATAGTAATCTTGAATATTAATTTATTAAATAATATTTATTTATAATTAGAAAGTTAAACACATATTGAGAAATAATAATATTAGTATTATTATTGGACATGAGGATATCCCGAGATTAAATAAATAATTAAGAGAACTAGTGTAATTATTTTATTTTAACACTAGCAATATAAGTACTTAATTATTTTATTTTCTCAAGAGCCAATTTATTTGTTTAAAAAAAATATTGGAGTATCCTATCAAGCCTATAGAGATCCCTTTTCCAGGAATGCTCCCATGAATGGTAAGAAATCCTCCTCCACCAGATCAAAGAGAATGCTTTTGAAGCGATTATCGATGCGATCAAGGCAGATGATGAAAGTGCAAGGATATTCCATGATAGCACCAGAAGAATGATTCGGTGACATCTAGAGATTCTAGGAACATGTGTGGATCACCTCTATAGAAAATATACACTATATTTCTACAACGAAACAATGGTACACCACAGATCTATCACCAACTTCATCAATGAATAAAGAATTCCTTAGAGGTAATTATTTATCAAATTAAACAAATTATTAAAAATATAAGTTAATATTCTTTCAATATTATTCCAATGTGATTAAATTTATCTATATTTGATTAAATTCTATTGATCATGGTGATTAAACATTGTATAGATCTTGGATTGGTCATCGATCATGAGAAAAATCAGTGTTGGGCATCGCCCATCGCACACTTCTGCTGTGCCCAGTACCTAAAAATAAACCTTAAAATGGTGTATTGGGAATTAACTCAATCACCACCTAGTGCATGATAAATTATCCTAACTATAAAACTATTTTGACACTCATACATGATATTTTTTATTTAATCACATTCTCTTTAAAAACCATTATGAAGGATTTATTTCCTAATTAATATATGGGATTAGGTTAAAATTATAAGATAACCTATGTTAAAATAATATAGATTGAACTGAATATATCAAAGTATATAATAAATGTTTAATTAGAGAATACATATAAGGATTGAGTTTTCATATTTATATGATCAATTACCTTGACTTTATAGATAACCATGTTTAATTTAGTATTTGAGTGAAACATGATCATGAAAATGAATACAGAATGGAATATATCTAGAAACCACTATGTCTTATAACCAAATAGGGAAACATACTTAAGTATTTAATAATCTTAGTATATTACTATTCAGATTTAAAAGGTGAGTATTATATTCTTACCTAAGACAGTGAGAATGATATCTTAATAGAAATTAATTATTGATACTCTTAGTTATCTTCATTAGTGAGTGATATTTATTGATAACATTCTGATATATTATAGAAGTTAGGATAATTATGTGAAACATCTAAGGATTTTTCTCTAATAATTTTTTCTTTAAAGGATTGGAAATATATATTAAATGATATAAATAATCTTCAAGTATTATTTTATGATAATATTATATTTTAGGGATAACTATTGGAGAAAACATGATTAAGGTATGGGAAAATATTATGTTTAATATATGCTTCAGGTTGAGGTAATAAAAGGTTAATTTATGTTGATAAAATTTACTTAGATAGTATTTATATCCTTGAACATGATTATTGATTTAATGAAAACGTTATCCATGATATTTTTGGTAACTTTTATCTAATTTTTGGGATTATGATATATATTTATTAGTTTGTTACTTTATGAACAAGTGATTAATATATTTAAGGGTTAAAAATAGAGTTAATATTTGGAATAATATATAATCTCATTGTGGTTTAATTTTTTTATAGATTCAAATGTTTTTGGTAAAGGTTTATATAGAATATATGATTAGGATATTTACATACTTAGGTATATGATTGTATAAATGAATAATAATGTTTAAAGAAAGATAAGTAACTTAATATAGACTAAAGGAGTTAGGTAGATTCTATATTATAAGTTATATACTAAATGATAAATATGTCAATAATACACTCACCTATATTCTTCAATGAGTAATAATTAAAATTGCGAGGATAAAATTTATCTTTTGGGGGAGAATGTAACGACCTAAAATTCTTGTCCTTTTGAAACTGATCCTATGTTCCATAACTTGTGTTACGCACTACAGCTAATGAAAAAAATAGAATAACATTATTAATAAGGATATAATAAACACTAAAAAGGTAAACCATTAAAATATATTACATTTTGAAGAAAAATAATTAATATGAGTTAATATTGAAAAACATTATTTTCAATAAAATGCCTTTTCATTATATTATATAATTTATTTTTAAAACAAAATTAAAAAATTTTAGAATATAAATTTGATAAAATAAAATTCATTTTTTAATCACACAAATCAAAATTTTTTCAGTACGCTTTTTTTAGTTTTTCTAAAAAGGTTTTTTTATTCGTAAAATACAGGTTTTGTGATCATTATAATTTTTATGGTTTTATAATTATGTAAGCATATACCAAAAGATTACATAATATTTTAATTAATAAAATATTTATTAATGTAAAAAATAATTCACTTTATAATATTATTTAAACTTTTAAATCCTATTTTAAAAATTATTAAAACTAATTTAAAATGTTACTTTAATATAAACTATTTTCAGACTTTACTTTTAATTAAATGTTTTGATGTTGAAATTAAGTTTTGGATTTCTTTAAAAGCAACCTAACATTTATTTGTTTTATAATAAACCATGTTATTTCAGAAAACCAATATCTACTATAATATTATCTTGTACATAAATTTTTAAACTAAAAAACATACTTTTCCTAAAAAACATTTTTTACACATTATGTGCATTTATATTAAAATTTACAAGTAAAACCCTTAAAAATTATATTTTGTAAAATAATTTAAAAATTTGAAATCAGATGTTTCAAATTAGAGAAAATTTATAATCTTAATTTTTATCATTAATAATATTTAATAAGTTTAATACCAATTACTATGTATAAAAATTAATTACCAAGGTTATTTTAAATTTGTGTAATAGTTAAAAAGAAAAAAAAGACTAAAATCAATATAGGGTGTCTCTGAAATGAGTGGATGAGGATAATATAGATCCAACCCCACTCCCCTAAATTTTTTCCATTTTTGATCCATTTAAATTTAAATTATAATATTATATTATTGAAAATGTAATGTTTACTCCCAAAATGACCATTCCCATCACTTATAAAAGGGTAACACTTCCACCACTTTAAGACTCACCTCTCCTTAAAATTTCTTATTAAAACACTTCCACTTATATCCTAATATAACCCTTAAAATTATGGTATCTTATATATATATATATATATTATTCATGGGAAATACTTATTCAAGTTAGTTCCTCTTTATCGAATGGATTTTACTAAATTATGACATGAGTTTTAGAACTTTTGGTAATCCAATTTTTATTCATTGAGTTGTGATCATATTTTTGGACTTAGAATTTGGAAAAATACATCCAATTGATTATATTTTGTGATATTATATTTATTTGATATTAATTTTTATTTCTAATATATAATACACCTTTTAAAGATATTTCTTAATTTAAGGAGTATGTTACTTTTAAAGAATATTAAAAACTCAAGTCTCATTTCTTTGAGTTATTTTGTTTCATAATTAACTTATTTCAACCATTATTTGGTTATCCCACCCTAATATTTTACTTTATTTTTATTTGTCTATATATATGGTGAAAAGATATTTTTATACAATATAAGGTATTGGTACTCATTTTATAATAGATTTTTGAATAAAGGTATTTTTCAAGATGTTAAAATGAGTTTTTCCTTTCACTTTCATATGTCTTGTATTCCTCAACACATTTATCCAAGATAAAACTTTTATATTTTCAAGGAATTATTGATGAATTTTATTTTTAAAATTATTTCTTTTCAAATAGTTTTCACTCATTCTTTCGAAAAATTCTTTTGAAAGTGACTTGAAACATTATCTTTTAGGTTGATATTAAAATGTTTTTAAAGTAAATATTATGTTTTAATTTCCATTTTCATTTTTATTTTCAAATTTTTTTAACCTAATGAGGTTTATTTTTCATTATTTATACTCTAATATATATTTATATTTTTGTGTAATGAACTCATGGTACCAAACATTCCAATCCTTTATCCCTTCTTGGGTGGTATCGTTCAGGCATTCTTTTTCAAGTATGTTTTTTTATACATGTCAAAATCCTTCAGTGTTTCCATCATTACACTATAGATATGCTGCATTACAATATTACAACTTTATTATATTCATTTATTATTATCATGTTATTCATGTATTGAATTAGCTGTATACCCTTTTCTCTATACACTGTGAGCATCACATTTTATGTAATTAAGATAAGATTATGTTCACCTAGAAATAATGTTATTGTATTGACATAGGGAAATGTATTGTATTTCCATATGATGTTATTACAAGAACAATTATTATTGTCTAGTTGACTATGTATTGTTTAACCGTCCAATTTCTTTCTCTAGATGAGTTATGATCATGTTGTCCATTTTGTTGACAAGGTGAAAATTATTAAAACTACCTATATTATTATTCCAACATGGATGATTATTGGAAAGTTGATTATGTTCTATTTGACCAACCACTTTTTTTCTCTTGATGGGTTATGATCATGTTATCTCTTTTATTTATATGGGGAAAAGTATTTCTATTTTGTATACTGTTATTGCAATTCAGATGATTATTGGCATATTGACTTTGTATTGTTTGATAATCCACCTTCTTTCATTGGATGTGTTATGATCCTGTTATCCATTTTATTGAAATGGAGAAAAGTATTTATGGTTTGTTTTTTTTACAGTATGGATGATTATTGGAAAATTTGATTATGTATTGTTTCCTCATTATCTCAAATGATGAATGCATTGGACTTAAATAAGAGACAGGTGCGGCCCAACATTATTTATACCCTTGATGAATCAATAAGTCTCATGAGGAAGACATGATAGGCTATTTTGGTGTATTCATACCCTGAAAAAGATATTTACTTGACGGTTATATCTTAGTGTCTAAGACCATGATATCTTGTCTTATGTTATAGAATTAGTTGTACAAATTTATTAATTTCATCACTAAGGAACTGGTTATTTATACCCATATGATCTATTTATTTCCATTATTATCCATGTATATATTAGGATTTTAGTTTTATTCTGTTATGGAATTATTTTTTACTATCCAATCTTTCCCTAATATTTATTCCATTTTTGTGCAATGATTTCATCATTTTTATGTTTCCTCATATTGATCATTTTGAGATCACCCATTATTATGTTTCCATTTACCTAGATTATGAATAAAATTATTGCACATGATATGTCCAACAGTATAAAAATTTTATATATTTTATTGGGAGATGTTGAATACTTACTATGGATTAAGTAGTTCCTTGTACAGTGAAAAAAGAATTCATCAGTTAAAAAATATATGGGTTTTTTAGTTTATGTCTTTTTATAATTCTATGAAGAACTAAATCTATAAGGTATTTAAAATTTATGTAATGAAATGTTTCATTTATTTCATTTAACTTATGGGAGATTTATGTATGAGAACCTATATTTGGTATCTAGTCTAGTATTTAATGTATGTGTTTATAAAAACAGATTAGAGAGTGCAGGTCTAGGGTGACATAATTGGTATGATAGGAAATTTTATATAACTTTAGAGATTAGGATAATACTAGTTTAGGATAAATTAGAAGTTATAAATGTCACCAATGTTTGAAAATTTATGATTTATTATAATATCAAATGTATTTGTAACCCTTTAGGTCGGTTGGGGTAATACTTTTCTATTAGGATAAGAGAGATTTATTGTAAACCCTAATTATAAGTATAAGGGATAATTATAAGTGTAGTATAATATATTTTAATTTCGCAAAAGTAGATATTGTGTGGTTTTCCTTGAAATAACATCCATGTATTGATACTAAAAGTGGATGCAATATTTGAAATATTTATTCCTAGGGGTAATAACTTTGAAAATAAAATATTGGGTATTTAATCTACTAATCACCTGGTGCATAAAAAAGAGCCGTAACTTCATACATGTTTTAATACTCTTGGGGGATATTCACTATTCAATCAGATTATCTTTATGAACCATTATAAAGGATTTATTTCCTAATTAATTTAATGGATTAGGTTAATAATTATATGATAACCTAACATAAAGAAAATTACATTGAATTAAATGTATCAAATAATAAAATAAAGGTAAAATCAGAGAATACATATTGGTATTGAGTTATCATATTCATATGATCATTTAATTTTATTTTATTGATAAATATTTTGGATTTAATATTTGGTTGAAAGTGGATCATAAAAATAAAGATGAGAAAGATATGTATCTAAAAAACACTATGTCTTATAACCAAATAAGTTACCATACTTAAATGGTTGATAATTTTAGTGTATTATTTTTATAATAGAAAACATGAGTATCTTAGTCTTAACAAAGGCAGTGAGCTTGATACCTTAATTAAATTTAATTCTTGATACTATTAGCTATTTATACTAGTAAGTGATATTTAATGATGATATTATGGGATATTCTCAAAGTTATGATAATTATGTGAACCATATAAGGATTGTTTTCATATAATTTTTTCATTAAAGTACTATAAAGATATATTAAATGGTATCAATATCATTAAAAATTTATTTTTTTACAAGGTTATATTTTGGGTATAAATATTGGAGAATAAATGTTTGGGGTATGGAAAATTATTAGGTTAAATATATTCTTATTGTTTAAGTAATAAAGTGTTGATTGATTTTGAGATAAGTAAGATAGTATTTATAGCCTTGGAATTGCTTATTTATTTAATAAAAAATTGATCCATGATATTTTTGGTAAATTTTATCTTGTTTTTGTACTATGTTATATATTTATTAGTCTATGACTTTATGAATTAGTGAATAATAAATTTAAAAGTAAAAAATAGAGTTATTTTTTGAAGAATATATAATCTTTAGATGTTTTATTATCATGGATATTTAAATGGTTTTGGGAAGGGTTTATGGATATAATTTTATTAGGGTATATATATACTTGGGTATATGATTGTATGAATGAATAATGTTGTTTGAAGAAATATAAGAAACTTAATATAGACTAAGGGAGTATGGTAGATATAATATTAGAAGTTATATCCAAAATGAAAAATATGTTATGAATACCCTCACCTAATTTCTTCAAAAATAAATAATTAAAATTCTGAGAACATTATTTATTTAACGGGGGAGAATGCAACGACCTTAAATTCTAAACCTTGTAAATCTTATTTTATGTTTGGTAAGTTCCATTATAGACTACACCCAATGTAAAAAAACCACAACGCACTAAAATAAATTATTAATAAATCTATAATAAATAATTATATGATAAAATAAAAAAATATATTACATTTGGAGGTTTAAAATTAATACGAGTTAATATTGAAAAAAGTTTTTTAAAAAAAAAATCCATTTTATTTATTTTATTTAATTTATTTGAAAAAAATTATTTATTAATTCTAGAATTTATACCTGATAAAATAAAATTTATTTTTTGAATTACTCACATCATAATTTTATTAATATGTTTTTGGAGTTTTTTTCTCAAAATGTTTGATTTTTAGTAAAAAAATATGATATTTTCAAAAAATATAATTCTTAGGATTTTATAATTATATAAGAATATAAAAAAAAGATTAAACACATTTTATGTAATAATATATGTATTCAAATAATAACATTATTCATTTTAAAATATTATTCTAAGTTATAAATTATATTTTTAATATTTTTAGAACAAAATTAAAATGTTACATAAATAATTTTTTTGTTATTTTATACTAATTAAGTTTTTTATGGTGAAAGTAGGTTTTTTATTAATTTGAAATCAAAAATAATTTTTATTTTTTTTATAATAAATCATTTTATTTCATTAAATTATGTATCTATGATAATATTTTCTTGTATATAAATTTTTATTCTTAAAAATTAAGTTTTCCTAAAAAAACCGTTTTTAGAAATTATGTGTGTTTATATTAAAATTTAAATTTAAAACCCATAAAAATTTTATTTGGAAAAATGATTTAAAAAATTAAAATCAAAAGGATCAAATTAGGTAACATTTCTAGTCTTCATTTTTTTCATTAATATTATTTACCATGGTTATAAACTAATTACCATGGTAAAAGTTAAAAAGTTAAAAGAAAAATCCTAAAAACACTCTAATTTGAATTAAAAATGAGTTTATGAGGATAATATATACCCACATACACTTAATATAAACTTTTTTTGTTTTTTTTTCTATTGAAAACTGAATAGTAACATTACATTATTGAAAATGTAATGGTCACTTCCAAAACAACCTTTCCATTCAATTATAAAAGTGAATGACTTATACCATTTCAGGACTCACCTATACTTATAATTTTTCATGGAAAATATATTTATTTTATACTCTTATAACCATATTCCACATCCATAAGGTTTTGATCACGTTAATTTTCTTAAGAACTTAATTTCTAGGGAGTTTTCTAAGATAAAACTCAAGCTTCCAACATGGGTATTACTTTCACTGAATCATTCCATTAACTCTAAAAATTACCAAATAAAATCCAATTAGATTAATATAATTATATATGTATCATTATTATACTTAAATTTAATTATATTATTTTAAAAACAATTATTTAATGCTTTCCATCCACTAAGAGAGACTAAAACATCAATCATGTGTACGTGCTTACTACGACCTCCATAAAGATACATTTTCCATTTTTCATCATTGCCTCTAAAAGCTGGTATAAAGGTGTATTTTATGAATAAAAATTTTTTTATGTCAAAAATAAAATTATTAAATGATAATTTTTCATATATCATCATTCTTTCTATTCATTTAGAAATGAGATTGTTAATTGTGCGTACAACATAAAATCATCTCCACAAATGATGAATTTCATTTTTCACCATCACCGATCATTGATGTTTTCTATAATGGATTTTATTATTATATATGATGTTTATGAAATTTTTAATCTTATTTATTTGTTTCATTTTTATTATCTAAATACATCCCCTTACTCATTAAATCATTATGACTCCTTACCATTTAGGTATATTTAATCAACTTTTTAAATGATGTTATAAAGATTATATCATAAATTATAATGAGATATAATATAATGGTAATAAAAATAAATAATGATATATTTAATACGTTTTAATTATTTTGGAAAGGTTTTGTTAATTTTGAAAATAATTATCAATATATCCCCTTTAGATCATTAAACACGTCGAAAAATACTTAATTATAATTTCGATTTTCAAAAGTTATATTCATTTCTTCCACATAATGAAAATTGGAATTAAGTAATCCTTGAAAAAATGATTATTATATCTTTAATTATTTGGGAATACTGAATTTGTAAGGACTTATTGAGAATCAATCCTATCTTTATGATGGTTTTAGAAAACAAACAACTGAAAATTCTAACACAAGATGATGAAAATAAATAATAATCATTATCTTTATAATATATAGTTAAAAAATAAATAATAAAAGGCTAATATGTTTATATTATGGTTTTGTGAAAATTTATTAAGATAGTTATGTTCATTATATAAGATTTTAGAGAATGGTCAAGTATGTAGTAATACAAGGTAATGGTTTTCTTTTCAAATCCCTCTCTTTGAGATATGTTTTGTATTATATAACTAATTTAATTTATTTGATGTATATACTACCTATTTGAGATATAATATCATGAATTATCTTTTAGTAATAGTATTTTATGTTCAATTACAAACCAAATCTTTCAAGGGTTTTGATTAAACTTTTACTCAAGATGCAAGATTTATTTTTCCCAAACATTAATTCCCTAAAACATGTTTATGTTATGTAAAATGTATTACTTAGAATGGTGTATTCACTACTCGTGGATGTTGAAAGGACTAATCATGATCTGTGTGATCACTTATAAGGAAATGGGGTGAATAATTTATCTTCTCTTTTTATGTTTTCTTTCTTAAGAAACAACATTCACCTTCGATTAGTGAGAAATATCCCTACTTGAAAACAATAAATAAGAACAACCACACGAACAATAGTATTTAAATGGTTTACTACTAAACAAGAGTATCATATCCTTGGTATGGTTTGTAAGTGAACCAAGACCAAACAAACCACTACAAAATAATCCTTTTAGTGGTTATAATAAGTAAGGAATATCCATCACTGGGATAACACTATAGACCTTCCAATAGTGCATGTGATCCTCACATAGATAATAAGATATAAAAATGTTTTTCAGTGAAAGTAAGAACCTTCACAAATAGTTTTATGTAATTTTTCATTATTTTCTTGAAATTTCTTCACAATTTCCTATATTACAACTACTTATTTCTATTCACATTATTACACAAAAATGAGAATGAAAATCTTCCCATAATTATATATGAAAATATCTATCTGACAACTTATTAATCTAGTACTTTTGGTTTGATGAAACTTGGTATGATGCCATATTTGTTTGATCACCTATTCACAACATTTTCCTGATACCAACTAATTGTAAACTCTATCTGGTACAAGTTCATTTGATATCAACTAAATCCCGTTTCATACAATACTCTTCTCCACACCATTTGTTTAATACCATTACATCCCATTCTTATGATACCAAAATATTGAAAAATATATTTGGTATATCTTCCCTAACCAATAGATTCCTTGGTTGAAAAATCATTATAAAAAACCTACATCACTTCCACTTACTTGTGTGTAATAGTTGTGTCACTTCATACGATACCTTCACCCATTTATAAAGGCACCCATCCTCCATAACATTAGAAGAAAGCACAGACTGCAAAAAATTCAAATTTGTTTTTTCCAGTTCATATTTTGGGAAACACACTAAAAATTTTAATCTTCTGAACGCCTTCATGCTTCTTGAAATTTAGATAATTTCATTGACACTCACTAAAAAATTTATCTTTAAAATTCCTATAATATCATAAATAATTAAAATCATTCCTTTTCTTTTATTGAAACATTTAATGCCTATATCATCATTATCACATTAATGAATTTATGAAAACAACTTAAAGAACTTTGAACCATCTTTATGGTAAAACTTCACAAAACCTATTATTTCTGAGGAAACTTTATCTGATTATCTTTCTCAAATTAATAAGAACAACTCAAAAAAATATTACTAGACACTTCCTCTATCCTATTAGTTTCTTTGGAAACCATTTTCCATTTCCTTTCCAAGACAATCTATTTCCAAAAAACGTCATTTGGTATTTTTTTTATAATGACTTCATATGGATACTTTGGTTTGATCATTTTGTATATTCTTAAATTTTCATCTCTGTACAAGTCTATTCTATAGAATTTTTCCAAAACTACCATTATTCTGTCTAATGATCATATAAAAAATTATTTGACTCATTCACAACCTTTTATATATTTAACATACTTCCCTATCCCATTGTCTTGAGAGGGTGGAGGAATTCTATTAGGCCTTATGCGATTTTCCTAGGGTGACAAAGGATGGAATTAAACGAAAAGGGCTTCAAGAATCATTGGGGAACAATTTTACCTTTCGATACAATCAACCAACCAAACAATCCATTATAAACAAACTACATGATGCATGCCAACAAAATAACCCTACCCATAAATTACCAAAAGAGAACCAAAATATTCCATAACAATTCGAAAATACCAATACAACCAAACCAAATATCAGAGTACCAAATAGAAGACTACACAACAAGACAAAAAATAATTAGGAAACCATCCATATCTCCACACCAAGCTCCA
This sequence comes from Viscum album, assembly GCA_963277665.1. Taxonomy (NCBI): domain Eukaryota; kingdom Viridiplantae; phylum Streptophyta; class Magnoliopsida; order Santalales; family Viscaceae; genus Viscum; species Viscum album. The sequence continues at coordinate 1,980,089,328 of OY728165.1, read as the reverse complement.
TCCTCTAAGCACCACAACATCACCGAAGCATTATGCCAAACCACTAGAAAAATGAAATGATTCACTATTACCTGTGTCCTGGATTTCAACATCTGCAAAAGCACCCAAGTTCCAAAGTAAGGGTGAGTAATAATACTAAGGAGTATTTCCCCAAATTACTTCCCTACAGACTCCACTAGGATAAAAATGTTATCAAATTTATATAAAATAGATTTTATAAACATTAAATAGTGTAACCATTACCACAAGCCAAACATAACCTTACCAAGCCATATAAATCAAGGTAAATCCACAACTATTCCATAAGCCATAGAACCATCACACATTTACCCAAAAAATTCCATCTTGCAAACCAACACACAACAAGCAACAAAAAATGGTAGATCTTTTGTCCAACCCATTCACCCATTTCCATCTAATGGTGCTTCCCAACCACTCTCCATAATGGTGGATCTTATGTCCACTATCCATCACCATTTATAGTAAGAATTCACGCCCACTTCCACACCATCAACATAATCCATAAAAATTAATCATCCAATAAGGACAATGAACCAATTCCACACAATATGTACAAAACCATTTCCTACACATGTAAATTCACTCCAATAAATCACACATTTATTTTAGAAGCCTTCTACCATTTTCCATGACAACCACATTTCTATAAAACAGCATTTTATTGAAAACCATTTTCCAAAACCATTTTCAAAGTCCAAAAAAAGAATCCAATTTTAAAATATACATTTTAAAATGACACAAAAATACTCTCTTTCACAAATATCCCATTTCTCCTAAAAATCCCCAAATCTTCACCAAATGGGTTTTCACCAAGATTTCACACATCATCTTCACAAATAATTTCAAGAAAAACAAATTAATTGAAACCAAATCCACTAGTTATAACCAAGTAGATTCAAGAGAGAATCCACATACCATTAGGGTTCTGGTCTAATCGACCGACAAGAACCCGCACCACAAATCCGTTGAATGCACGACCGGAACCACTCTAGATACCCTTCGCTATCATCAAAATCCCTAAAATAACCACTTTAGGATACAAAAAACCCTATATATAGATGAAATAGATGTAGATATAGAAAACTGAGAGATAGGGAAGAGTGGATCTATAGAAAACCACAAAAAAACCATGATAAAAGACTTACCCAAGATGAACCACCTTCAAAACACCAACAAAATGCATAAAATCCCTTCCAAAATGAGTATAAGATCCCCTAAAACCCTTGAGAACCAAAAATACCAAGTGAAGATCGACGAGGAGAATGTTTGGAGTGATTTAGGACAATACCGAGTGTTACTATTTTTAAAAACCCAATCATTAATGGGCCACATGGTTAGATCATACAATTTAAAAAACCGTGAGCTGACCATGCAGATGCTACTACCTTGAAGGAATCTTTCATGGCCTCCCTGAACGATTAAACAAATAGCACGCAAACCATGCAGATTACCACTGCCTTAAGCTGCATGGTTATCTTGGGATTCTCGCACAACTTCCCCTAATTGTGTTCAAACCATGCACCCCTAAAATGCCTCCAAACTCTTCTAAGACCATTCCAAACTCTCCCAACCTCTTACTAACTCATCCAAAGAAATTTAAACACATAAAAATGCATAAAAAATAGATATATACCTAAAACTGAGGGTTATACATTCTCCCCACCATTATAATTTCTGTCCTTAGAAAGTAGGGAAGCATCTCATTGCTAAAAGAGCTCGGGCCATTGCTCAACCATCTCTTTCTCTTACACACAAGTCTCCTCCTAAATCTAACCATGCTATCAAAAAACACAAACTAGACCAATTATTTTATGATTCATGGATTATTATTGCCTATACACAATCTACACTGGCACGTGCACCAGAGAAGCATCTAGATCCAGCTCAACATGATCCCAACGAATCACATGGTCACGATTAGGCTGATACTTTTTCAACGGCGACACATGAAACACATTGTGCACTGCACTAAACCATAGTGGAAAATACAACTGATAAGCCTCCTCCCAAATCCACTCAAGTATCTCAAAAGGACCAATATACCTTAGTGATAACTTACCCTACTTTCCAAACCGATGATGTCCCAACCTAGGAGAGATTCTAAAAAACACATGATCACCCACCTCAAACAACAACAATCATCGACGATGGTCTGCATAAAATTTATGATGACTTTGAGATGTATCTATACTCTTTATAATCAACTTTAACTTCTCTATAGTCTCTTGGACAAGGCTCGGTCCAATCATCAAAGTCTCACCCATTTCCACCCAACATATTGGAGAATGACACATACGCCCATACAATGACTCAAATAGAACCTTATCTATTGAATCCTAATAACTTCTAATATAGGAAAACTACACTAATGGTAAGTGATCCTCCCTTGAACCACCAAAATCCATCACACAAGACCTTATCATATCCTACATAGTTTGTATCATCCTCTCGGATTAGCCATCCATCTGAGGATGATACACCATGCTCATCGTCAAGTGTGTCCCAAGGGCTTTCTACAAGGATTTCAAGAAACGAGATGTGAAGCTCAGGCCTCTATCTGATAAAAACAAAATTGGAACACCATGAATCTTTAACAATTCTCAGATATAGATTTTTGATAGATCCTACACCATATGAGTTTCAAAAATTGGGATGAAATGGGATGACTTTGTGAGATGATCCACAATCACCCATATGAGATCATGCTTCCTGACCATTCTCAAAATACTTTTCACAAAATCCATCACTATTTTCTCCCACTTCCAGATTGGAATAGGTAAGTATTGTTACATTTATGCTGGCCGCTGATGCTCTACCTTTCCTTACTAACAATTCAAGCATCTGGAGACAATCTCATCCACATCCCTTTTCATACCATCCCACCAAAACTATGCTTTTAATGACTTATACATATTATGAATTAAAGGATGGAAAATCCACCTGGAATGATGATAAAATTTGAGATGTTCCTCCTGAAAAGCCACTAGTTCCACCATCTGATTCTGAAAACAAAATAATTAATTCATATTTAGTTCCTAGCCCTCAATGGTATCCCCACCAATGAGTTTCGACCTCATTTCCATACACTTATAATTAGAATCTTATACCTCTTTAACCAAAACCTCCAAGTTAGGAACCAATGAAACTGGAAAGAAGACCGCTCCATCACCCCTTTCCTCATATTCCAACCACATATAATCTATGACTGACATCAACTAACACTGATCTGATGCCTATTTCACCACCTGAGGATATTATTTCCTACTTAATGCATCTGCCACTGAATTTCCCTTACATGATGCGTACATACAGTCAAAATAAATAATCTAGATATAATCCATCCATTTCATTTTCCTCAAGTTCAAATCTCTCTATGAGAAAATATGCTTTAAACTCATGTTATCATTAAACACCGTGAATTTATAATGGAAGAGACAATGTGGCCACATTTTTAAAGCATGAAACACTACTTCCAAGTCAAAATAATTTTTTGGGTAGTTCTTCTCATGGAATTTCAACTTCCTTGATCTATATGCAACTACATGACCCCCTGCATAATAAAACACCCCAAACCTGATCTCGATGTGTCACAATACACAACTTACCCTTTCCCTGGTTCTAGAAAAACCAAGATTGGTGCTGATATAAGGTGACCATTTGGCTCTTAAAATCATTTTTGAAACTAATCATCCCATTGAAATTGGATATTATTCATTTTCAATGATGTCATCAGTGAATCAAATCATGATAAATCACAATCAAAACATTGATAATAGCCAGATAGACCAAAGAATATCCGTACCTTGAAAACATTCCTTGGTAGTTTCCATGAGATAACATGCTCTAACTTATTTGGATCTAATGAAACCCCTCTCTCGGAAATAACATGTCCAAGGAAAGAAACCTCATATATCCAAAAGTCACACTTTGACAAATTGGGATAAAACCGATGATTCCTCAAGATCTCCAACACTACCACCAGGTGCGTCTCATGATCTACCCTTGTCCTCAAATACACCTGTATGTCATCAAAAAAATACCACCACAAAAGAATCCAAATATCTTTAAAATATCCGATTCATCAATTCAATGAACATTTCTAGTGCATTCGTTAGGCCGAAGGGCATAACTACATTCTTGTAATGGTAATATCTACCTTTGAAAACTGTTTTGGGAATATCAAACTTCTTCACCCTCAATTGATGATATATTGACCGCAAGTAAATTTTGGAGAACCATTAAGCTCCCCTCAATTGGTCATACAAATCATCTATGCATGGAATTGGATATCAGTTCTTTATCATAACCTGATTAAGTCTATGATAATCAACACAAATCCGTAGAGTTCCATATGCATTTTTAACAAACAAAACCGTCACTGCCCATGTAGACATGCTAGGCTAAATGGAACCTTTGTTCTCTAACTCCTCCAAATGCAATTTTAATTCCCAAAATTCTATTTGTTCCATATGGTAAGATGAAAGTGATATAGGACTGGTCCCTAGAAGAATATCGATTTTAAAATCCACTTATCTCATGAGTGGAAACCTTGAGAATTCATCAGTAAATACAGCCATAAACTGATCCAAAACTTCCATAAGAGCACTCTGCTAAAACAATTATACTGATGCCAACGAAAAAGTAACCAACTGATACGAGATCATTCCAAAAACTAGTTCCAACAAATCTGTTTCACCAAACCTTTCAATATTCTCCCCTCTAAAGAGGCTTTCAATGTCATCCTTTAACGTAAAACTATCCGTTCACACATAGAAATCGATGTTGGCCATAAACATCACCAACCAATCCATTCCCATGATTATGTCATAAGCATCCATATCAAGCACTGATAAATCACACATCAATTCAATGTCATCCACAACTAATAAACATGATCTATAGAAGAAAGCTGAACACTCTCTTTGACCCAAAAGAGTTTGTAGTTTTGAAATAGAAGGAATAATTTCAACATGTAAACAAGAAAAATCAATGATACAAGAAGAAATAAAAGAATGAGAAGTGGCCATATCAAAAAAATCTTACATCAATGCATAATTTAAAAAAACCATACCTCGCACCATGTACAATCATGAATAATCATCCACCACATACTTCTCATCTCCAAAAAATTTCTTTCTTTCCATGATCTACTCTTTATTACCCTGTTGAGGTGTCATGGAATTGCTATAATCACCATGAAGAACTTTACTCTACTGCCAAGGGGTAAGCTGTTGCCCTAGTCCAATCGAGTCATAAGACCCCTAAAACCCCTGAGGAGTGTCACAGACACCTGAAATTGGAGCATTCCAACAATAATGAAAAAGATGACCCATCTAATTACAGTTTTGACATGCTCAAGGTTCTGTCATTCACTTCCAATTGATGTGCCCCAAAGATCCACCCTGAAAACATCCCGACTTACTCTAATGCTTCAGAGGAAGATTCACTGATCTTGCCACTAGATTCTAAGTCATACTGCCACCCTGTAAATATGTATAACTCTTCTACTTGAACCCAATGTTGGAGTTCCCACTATTTACCATGGGTACCAACATGTTTCCCTCTCGTGTAGCCCCCCAAAAGATCCTATTCATCCATCATAGCTCTATTCCCCTTTTCTATGTATTAATTTATACAGAAAACCTCTATATTGGAATAAATTTCTTGGTTTAACCCAACTTCTAAAATTCGTTCCCTCAACGATGTAATTCCCGCCACCTTAGGTGAAAACGTACTAAGTTCATAATCTTAGCCACATATTCCATTACTAAAAGGTTATGCTACCTCTAATGGATGGAATCCATTGTATACTAAATTATAAACATATGAGGGTATAATTTGTTTATTAAAAAATTCCTCAAAACCCTCCCATGTCACACCTTGGTCTATCCCATCTTAGACTGCCAAGTCCCACCACTGAAGGGAAATATCTTCCAACATATACATGGATAATTTCACTTTCAGCTCTGTCGGTGTTCCCAAGAAGTCAAATATCCTATTCATTTTGTTCATCTACACTTTATCCCTTTCTTTCTCTGAATAACCCCTTAACATGGGTGGATTGTACCTTTGAAACTGAACCGCATGATTCACATGCATTTGTTCATCCACTTTATTCCCACTTTCCACAGCTTAGAAAGAATGCACTATACTCTTCCCTAGATTCTAGTTCACCTGAGGATTAAGTGAAAAAACATTTTCAGCATCTTCCTCTGGTTGGTCTCTATGACGCCTACCTGCTGCCATTTCTATCAATACAAAAAAAACCATAAGTCCCACTCCATTAATAAGAAAGGTTATACAATTTTCAAATTAACTAAGTTGAAACTATTACAATTAGGCTTCCACAAGTTCACATTTACCATGTTTTACTATTCTAAAAAATCCACCATATTTTGAAAATCAACCCATTTTCAAAATACCTCAAGTTTCCATGTTTTAAATTCTTCTATTTTGAAACCCAATTCATATTTTTTCGAATCCACACATTCATATCACCCCATAAATCATTATACCCCAATGAAATATGAATCATAGTGGGAAGTCATTTCTACCATACATTTCATGCTCATATCATTGGCTATACCCATGAAAATGAGATTTCCAATGCCTATAAGTGTCTCCAAACACTTATGTACCAAACTCCTTGGTAACATGATGTTCAGCATAAAAGTGTTAGCTACATAATTTTATGATTTACATTCCAAGTTCCGACAATACTATACCTTTATACCGTCCTGAGTGAAGGAATGGTCCAAGAACGAATGTCAACACCAAGAACAATAATCAATGCCAAAGGACACTGAACAACTGCTCTCACTTGAAACCCAAGGACTGAACAAACTGATACCACTTGTTACATCATGCCCCATCCCATTGGCTTGATATGGAGATGGAATTCTACTAAGCCTTAAGAAACATTTATAAGGAACCAAAGACTGGTAATAAATGCTAAGGGGTTCAAGAATCCTTGGGGAACAATTTTCCTTTCAAATAAAATCAACTAAACAAACAATCCATTATCAACAAACTACATGATGCATGTCAACAAAAAAAACCCAACCCATACATTACAAAAAGACAACTAAAATATTATATAAAAATTAAAAAATACCAATACAACCAAACCAAATATAAATGTACCAAGAAGAAGAATACAAAAAAGACCCCAAAGAAATTGGACACCATTCATAGCTCCACACCAAGCTCTATGCTCAAAGAACCACAACATCACAAAAGCATTATGCTGAACCACTAGAAAAATGAGATGCTTTACTCTTACCTGTTTCTCGGAATACAACATCTACAAAAGCACCCATGTTCCAAATCATGGGTGAGTAATAATACTCAGTAGGATTTCTACAAATGACTTCCCTACACACACCACTAGGATAAAATTGTTAGCACATTTATATAAAAAATATTTTATAAACATTAAATAGTGAATGCATTACCAAAAGAAAAACACATTTTTACAAATCTATTTAAAACAAGAGAAATATACAACTATTCCATAAGCCATAACACCATCACACATTTACCCAAAAAATTACTTTTTGTAAAGAAACATACAAAAAGGAAACCGAAAACGATGGAGCTTCTATCCAACCTGTTCAACCATTTCTAACTAGTGGTGCTTCCTGACCACTCTGCATAATGGTGGCTCTTCTATAACCTATACATCAAATTTTATAGTGAGATTTCACAGCCACTTCCACACCATAAAAAAATCCATAAAACATAATCAAGCAAAAATCATAAAGCACAAAGGCCACACAATAAGCACACAACCATTTACAACACATTTTAATTCACTCTGACAAATCACCCATTTATTGTAGATACCTTCTACCATTTTCCATGCCAAAAAATTTAAATCAAACCCCATTTTATTGAAAGTCATTTTCAAAAACCATTTTCATAATCCAAACAAAGTAACCAATTTTAAAATCACACAACAAAACCCCTATTTCACCAATATCCCATTTCTCCCAAAAATCCTCAAATCTTCACCAATGGGTTCCCACCAATATTTCACACATCATATTAAAAATTAATTTCAAGAATAAAATTAATTGAAACCAAATCCACTAGTTCTAACCAAGTTTAGTTGAGATATAATCCACTTACCTTTATGGTTATAGTGAAATTTACCCACAAGCAACCGAACCAAAAATCTGGTGAACGCACCACCAAAAACTCTATAAATCCACTTCCCTATCATTAAAAAGCCCTAAAATAATCAATTTAGGCTACAAAAACCATAGATATACAAGAAATGGATGTAGATCTAGAAAAGTGAGATAGAGGGATGAGTAGATCTATAAAAAACAATAAAACAACCAAGAGAGATGACTTACCCGAGATGAACCACCTTCAAACCACCATGAAGCCCATTAAAATAAGTTCCAAAATGAATTAGAGAGCCCCTCAAACCCTTGAGAACAAAACATTTCAATTGAGGATCGAGTGGGAGAATGTTTGGAGTGATTTAGGTTAATCCCAAGTGTTCCCATTTTTAAAAACCCAAACTTTAATGGGCTTCATGGTTAGATTGAACGGTTTGACAAACTTTGCGCTAATCGTGAAGATTATACTACCTCACATGCATCTCACCCAACCTCCCCACATGGTTAGAAAAACCATGGGCACATCATGCGTGACCCCACTGCCTAGAGTTTCATAGTTTTCTTGGGATTCTCATATAGTGTCCGCTAAGTGTGCTCAAACTATGCACCCCTAAAAACGCCTCCAAACTCTTGCATGACAATTCCAAATGCTACCAACCTCTTCCCAACTCATACCAAGGAATTTAAACACATAAAAATTCATAAAACGCTACATACCTCAAAATAGGGGTGCTTCAATCTAACAGATGAATTGATAAACACTTGTTCATTTTATGGTCTCTATAAGATGAATTTTTTAGGGTATCTTCTATGGACTCCTTTCTATAATATTACATAGATTAATCTATTTGATACTTATTAAAACAAAATTTGATAGATAGACTTAGTAAATTTATATATGATGAAACTTGGTACCACTGTAACTCTATATATTCATAAAATTCAAACTTTAGACCATGAAAATGACTTCACATATAGGGAATTTCAAAATCATACCTTAATATAATAACATTACTATAGTGTACTTCACAAACTTCATATCAAGAACTTTTCACATTTTCACCTTAATCTCCCTTTTTTACTCAAGACTGTATCATGATAACTTTCTGTGATCATGATGTTTGATACTTCAATAATAAAAAATAGTGCTTGAATTTATTTATCCAACATATATGTCTAACAGAGCTTATAAGAATATTTGGATAAACCATTAGTACGTCACTCTGACTGCTATCTTTACTTATATTGGATTCAAACTTCTTCTTTCTGTATAATTATTTCTAGAACTTTTAAGTAAAAATACTTAAGTAAACTTTATACTATAGATAAAAACCATGCTTCTCTAAACATCAATAATGTGTTTGAGACATTAATATATTCTCACTAATCATCATAATTGATTTATGTTTTCCAAATAAAATACAATACAAAAGAATACCCTCATTCTTCCCAAATAACTTCTTCTGAACATAAAAATGGCATAGAATCTCCTAGACTCAACATTCCCCCTTTTGGATTTTGTTGGAAACCAAGTAATATAAATTTATAAAACTTTTTAACTCAATAACTGAATTACTTATCCAAAAATTACAAGGATACATGAGTGAACTTAGTGTAGGAAAAATGAATCACTGAACAACAATACCGTGATATCCCTAAAGGTGTGATTTAATAAACTTTTATTCAATCCTTTACAAACTTTTTTACTTCACTTATAAATTTCAACCCCTAAGAAAAAATACACTCATCCACTTAACAAACTGTTAAAATAGTTTACAGATTTTGAAACCAAACATACCCAATTTAAAAACTACACCTTAATACATAAACCTCCTTGAAAGGTAAAATACATACTAATGAAAAGATTTATGTTACATATTTTATGCACATTTTTAAAATCTATCAAAATACAAAACGAGAGAGGAGAAGAATATCACATACCTTATCATTGAAGAGGGATAGGTTGTACACCCATGATCAAACTCAACTTATGAAATGTTTCCCTTGACAAGGGTTTATTAAATATATAATTTTTTTTATCTTTTTTAAAAACAAAATCTATATTTACTTATTTTCATTCTACATGAACACTAATTAAGTGATATTTAATATCAGTGTTATTAGAATAAAAATATTTCCCTTAATTATTAGCGAGATTTATAATACTTTTATTATAACATCCCAAGATAAGGGGAAACTTAACATCAAATAAAAAATTCTATAGATGTATCTTCATACATATTATTTTTATTTAATTTTTAGTGGTTTCTATATACTTATCCTCTATACCATTCAGAGTTACTAAATATTTACTCTTTTTTATACCAATTCAAACATATTTATCCCAAAGAGAAAACTCCACCAGATGTAGATCTTATTTCATCAACATAACATTCCCAATAAACATATAAATAACCAAAATATCCTTCTTTACCATGTTATATTACTTTATTCAAAAACAATTCTTCCTTTGATATATCTGAGAATTATTTTTCCCATCCATAATATGAGGCTCCTTTGGAGAACATTGATAAATGAAACAAAATTTAAAAAAAAACATGATATATAGGCTTGAATACATTTAATATAATATTATTATTATAAAAAATATAATATCTTTAGTATTAACCTCATTTCCATTCCCATCTTTTGAAATCTTTCTTCCCATTAAAATGGGTGTGGAAACTTGAATTTAATCTTACATGAGAAAATTATTCGGAAGTTCCTTAACACACTTATATAAAGATAGAAAAATGTATTTATTTATTTTGAATATTTGTAACCCAAGATATTATTTCATTTTACCTATCATGGATATTTTAAATAATTAATTCATCTCCATATAAATTTTTCACACACTTATTTATTATTACCAATGAATATAATATCATCAAGATAACCAATTAAAATGAGGGAAACCTATTTATTTTATTTTATGTAGAGGTTAAAATAAACAATTTATTTCTTGAAATTTAACTTTATTAACCAAGTATCTAATTTAGAACACCAAACACTCATATATTTATCCAACACATACAAATTATTCTTCAAATTGAATACATTACTTTCATCTTGACCAAGAAAAAAGCCACACTATCATTTAATATAAAATTCTTCATCAAGTTATCCATTAAGAAAAGATAACTTGACATATATCTAGAATATATTAAATATTTCTGGTGTAGTGATAAAAAGAAATATTCTGATAGTTTCAAGCCTTTTAACTAGGGGAAAGGTCTCATCAAAATTAATTCATTCAATCTGTGAGTATAATTTACAAACTAGTCCTGCATTGTTTCCAATAACATTCTTATTTTATAGTTTGGATATAATTTTTCCATTTATTATCCTTATCAATCTAATTCCTATCTTCATTTATGGAATCGATACACACATGAATCTCTAGATCCTCTTTAACATCTCTTGTCTCAAACTAGAAATATAAAATGTATGTTAAATTAACCATGACGTTCTATTGGTTTATACCCGTTTTCCTTGATCTCTAATTATGTTTTGGAATTAGAAATATTTCCTCAAAATAGGATGATATGAATGAGATTGTATCTTATCACTTGAAATAGATAAGTTATAATATTCATCTTAAATGGATTCTATATATTTACATCTACTAGATTTTTTTATTTTGTTTAAAAATAAAAACATTATTTTCACTTTCTTATATATCTACAATAGAATATGAAAACATTAAATCAAAATATTCCATTACTTTCACATCTGAATAGTCAACAATATTTCTTGTTTATTTATTATAGAACTTATATCCTCTACTATTGGGAGGGTAGCCTAGAAAGATTTCATCAACACTTGTTTGATAAAATTTTCTATGATTTTCACCATTGACTTTGATAAAATAGAGACTTCCAAAACTTTTTAGGTATTTAAAACTTGTGGTTTCACTGTAATATATCTCATATAAAATCATATTAGAGTTTTTCTATATAAAAAATGATTATTAATATTAAATTCTACTATATTATCTTACCTTTAAAATAATAAATAATTATGATGTTATATAAACATAGTTCATTCCATCTACAATAATATTTCATTTCTTCTTTCAGAAACACCATTTTACTTTGGTGTGTATAGTTCACTAACTTAATGATTAATTCCATGATTTTAAAGATAATCTTTAAACTTCCCTTTTGTGTATTTAGAATCATTAACAATTTTAATATTATTTATCGAATATCCACTTTTTTAGCATTAGTCATGGAACTCTTAAACATTTTGAGAGACTTTAACTTAGGTTTTAAAAACATAATACATGTAATGGTAGTAAAATAATAAATAAAGGAAATAAATTACTTATCTCCATTTGTTTATTTATTTCTCATAGGCCTGTATATATCATAATGTATACGTTTTAAGGGATGAGTTGAATGTATCTCAACTTTCTTATGTATTGTGTTTATAATCATACCATTTAAGAATATGGGACAACACAAAACTCTCATTATTTTTATATCAAGAATATCATGAATAAATTTTATCCATTTTAACTTTATCATATTCCTCTAGCATATATTTACTAACCTCTTATTCCATAACTGATTTTCTTTTATCATGTTCGGATAACTTGAACTTTGAACATCACCAACTTAAAACCAGTTTCATTTGGGTTTTCCATATTGTAATAACTTTCTTATCTTTAAGGATTTATAAAAAAATACATTTATTCTAATAAAAACATCACATTATTAATAATATAGTAGCGAAAAACTTAATTTTTTTTTTGTTTCAATCCCTCAAAAAATAAAAATCTTTTGGATTTTAACTTTTCTTTTTTTCTAATGATAGTAAATCCAACCCCTTGGATTCAATAGGAATCAGTATATAAAAATTCCAATACAACTTGTTTTTAATCATTCACATAATTATAATATATCAAATATCCAGGTATATGTGAAGAAAACCCATTATCCAGTATCCAAGGTCGTTCTCATTTAGTAGCTTTGAGAGAAGTTTCAATAACTAAGGCCTTATCCTTTCCTTTTTCTTCATTCTAATGTAGCTTTTGAGATTTTCAATATAAAGTTGGTTGTGATTATAACATAAAAATATATACTTTAAAAATATTTCTATGTTGATTACATTTTTTACAAAAATTTTCCATATGTTGTAATCTATTTTAAATCTTCAAACTGACTTTCTCAGGTTCTCTTCTTTGAGTGGGTTGAGTCATACTCAAAATCAAACTTCAATTCCTATTGGATTATTTATAGTTTTATTTATTTATCAATAACTACTTCACCATATTACCAAATATACTATAGTACCAAAATATCTATAGAAGTAATATTTTCCTCTGTAACTTACATACTGTTCATAACAATGTACCTGCTTTCCGTCAACTTTTTTACTATCCACCTTGGAACATTGTTGTATACCAAAGTTTTTTGAGTATATTTACATATTATTTTCCTTCTAATATTTATTCTTATCCTTAATAATATATCCGATAATATTTTATTTTTGTTCAAACTTTGAAACCATATAAATTCCATGATTTTTAAATCTACTTGTTTTGGATACATACACGGTCTTATTAACTCGATTCTTCTTCTGATTTTTTTAACTTATGTCTAACCTATGAGGATGATATTAAATTATCCTTATACGTTTTACACATATTATACCTTTCGCCAAATTATAAAACCTAGTTTTAAACGTTTGTCTTTTCTCACTCAACTTCAACATGTTTTCTATTTATCAAGATCACATTATTTATCCTTTACCATTATCTATTATTAAATTTTAATGTTGAGTTTTTTTCTTCATCAAATAATTTCATCAGATTATAAATTTATTTTAATAACATGGATTTTTATTCAACAAAATATTATTTTTTAGTTATTGAAATATCTTCTTTATTGAAATTTGTGTTCTCTATTTCAAGTTTAACAATATTTAGGAGAAATTTTCTTTATTATAATTTAAGAATAAAATCTATCTTTTCTCCCCAATTCTTCATATATATTTATTTCATCAATGGTTAAATTTTTATCATTCACTTGTTTAATATGTAATTTTTTAGCAGTATCATTTCTGGAGTTTCCAGCTTCTATTTCACTATCATCGTCATTTTGGTTGTAGTTAGACAAAAAGTTTCTACTTTTGTATTCAGATAACTTCTTTTTTTATATTTTAATATTAATTTTTTTTTGGATTATTCTTAAATTTTCCTTCTTCATTTTTTAAAATATTCCTCAATTTCTTCATCTTCCTTTCAGCATGGAAATTTTTTTATGAAACATCCAATTGCTTGACAACTAATGAACTTTATTTGTAACATTCCTTTATTATTACATGTTCTTATTTTAAAATTTTTAGAAAATAAAGACATAAATTTTTTAAATTTTTTACATACAACATATTTGGATTTAGAATCACTAACTCTTTCCTCAAGAACTATCTTAGTCTTTTTTTCTTAATAGTTTTGAAATAAATTTCTTGTTCAACTATTTATTTTTTATTTAGAACATTTTATCTTATCATTTAGTAAGTTATGAGAATGATATAAAGATCACCCAAGGATAAAGTTTTAGGATATCTATATTCTAATGATGATACCTTATCATCAAATTTATCTATAATAATTCATATCATATCTTTAAAAAATAGTTCAATCTTCCAACTTCTCACTGAAATATCTTCTTGTGATTAAAATGCCATTAACTCTTGTAAATAAGTCACCAATAGATTCATCATCACCCATTTGAAGATATTAATACTTTAATATCTCGATATATAAATTTTATACATTAATTTTTATATTTCATTTATAAATTTTGTTCAACTTTTCCCAAATTTAACACCCTGATATTTTAATAGAAGATCATTATGTTCGATAGTGTGTTCAACATGCAACACCATGCTTAAATGACATGTTTAATATAAAAATGTTATAAACTAGATGTTAAAATGGTGGGTATGAATAATATTAACTAATTTATGAAATATATATTTATATATAAATTTACTATTTAATATAAATTTTTAATAAATTTTTATTAAAGAATCAATCAATTTTTAGTAAAGTAAATTTATTCTCTAAAAATACGTTTTCTTCAAAAATGATTTTTATTGATTTTTTTAAGAAAATATTATAATTATTATTTGGAACTTTTATAATTTTTTTTATAAAATTAAATTCACTTGTGAATTTTTAATATTAAAACTAACTTAGGGTGATGTTTTGGTATTTCTTAGAAAATATTTTCTTCTAGTGAATTGTGAAAACATCTTTTTCTGTAAAACTATAATTTATTTTCAATAAATTAATTAATTTCAAAGTAAAATTATGTTACTAATCTGATTTAAAGTAACATAATTATTATTTAGTTATATTTAATACGCTTAATTAATTTTTAATCATTTATATATATTATTTTTGTATAAGTTTATTTTTTGTTTAATAATTTGATTATTTTAAAAATTGTTTTAAAGTGAATAATGTTTTCCCATTATAATTAATTAGAAAACCCCAAAGATGAATTATTTAAATTAAATTTATAGACTACATATCAATAAATATTAAAATTTATTCATATAATAATAATAATTATTATTCATAGAGTTATTATAAAATCATCTTTTTCTTGAGAAATACATTCTTTAAAAGCATCTTTTTCATCACGTCTACGGGATTAATTTTAAATTAAAATTTTAGAATTATTGAATTTTATTCAATAAAATGAATTAAATATTTGTATTAGGAATAATTTATATTATCTAATAAGGTTAAATTAATTTTTTTCCCATAATTAATAGTTAAAACACAAAAAATTAATTATCATAGTTAAGGTAAAAACTGGTTTATCTGGGGTTAAAATAAAAATATAAGGGTTAAAATGACCTAAAATATTGTATAAAATATATTGGATAGAAATTTTTCAATATTAACATGTATTTTTATAAATAATTAACTATATTTGAGCCCTTTATAATGTGAAAAATATGGCCACACCTTTTTCTATGAAAAAATTATAAGTGTGCTACTCACTACACTTAGAAAAAGCCACCCCCTATCCTATCATATTTAAACCATAAAATTCATTTTTATAAAAAAATATTTACAAAAATTAATTCAAAAATTACCTCACAAATGACTATAAACCTGTTTTATAAATCCAACCTAATAAGGCTTTGGGTGCCAACCTAAGGAGGTTGCTCGAAGAAGAGGTATCGTACTTAACTGAGCATTTTTATTTTATTTATTCTTCCACCTCCTTAAAATATTATTCAATTATTAGGATATAATAAAACCATTATCTACCATATAATGATACGTTATTATTTTAATTTAATAATCGTAATCAAACCACTCTTCCATCAAATGGGTTATGAAATCATTATTCATGTGTATACGGACTACCACCTCACGAACCGAAGTCATTTATTTTTCATCATCGAATCTCATATATTGTTATAATGATATATTTAAATAATATATATATATATATATATGATTTTTGTGGCATAAATATATTTATGCATTTATTAAAACACATGTACCTTCTTACTTTCAATTTCGTGGGGGACATGACAAAGTCACTCATGTGTACGGTAGACTATCGCCTCATGAAACGATGTGATTTGTTTTTCACTTAATCTTTGAATGGAAGGTAATAAGAATAAATTTAATAAATATATATTATATAATTGAAATAATTATTATATTCATGATATATTTGACATTATGAATATATAATATATCATTTTATTTTTTACACTGAAAACTGATAACGTTGTTCGTGCGTACATGTGGACTACAACCACAATGAAGTGATGTGATTATTTTAATCATCACCTCACATGGATGATATATATAGGTGTATTTAATGAAATTATTTTATATTTATGATATTTTTATCATTCTATAATTATAAAATAATATATACCTTCTTTTCATAATGATCATTGAAAATGAAAATGTTACTCTAGCATATTTACAACCTACCGCCTCCATGATCATAATGTAGTTCATTTTACAAAAAAATAAATCACGGTTGTTTAAAAAAATGACAATTTATGTATAATTATGATAATTATTTCATGATTATTATTCTTTATAAGTTTAAAAAATGATATATTTGACCACAATCAACATACAAAATCCTCTTTGAAACAATGAATCAAACGTCCTCAAAACACTCGATGTGGACTTAACTAATTAAGTATTTAAATATGATATTAAAATAAATAAAATAAATTATTTAAGCATAAATTTTTAAAACTAGAAAAATTTCTTATGAAATAAAATAATTAATATAAGTTTATTATATAGGAGGTTCAAACAGACATGAATAAAGTCAGACCGTACGTAAGGCTTTCTCATATCGCTTTTACTTTTGTGAGAAATATTTCATATTAACCACTTATTTATATTATATGGTGTATATAATTCACATTAATGTCTTTTAGAATTATTTTAATTAAAATTATTGGGATTTATAAACCCATATGAGGTTCTATTTTTCATGGTGTTTGGATCGAGAGATTACCAAAGTCTAAAGAGACTTCATCTCAATTTTCCTTCATTGAGGCATATTGTAATGTCACACACCTATATTATTTTATGAGGTGTATATACTAAACCTTTGAAATTTTATATCATTAATATCATTATTTTATTAATATTTAAACATTCAATTGATGTTATTATTTCATGGGGATTATGATTTAAGAGATACCAAAGTGGAAAAGGATTTATGTTACAATATCTTTTATTTTGGGATTGTTTATATTTAAGGTTATGTGGGTGGAAATAATGTGATATTATTTTCTTAAACCAAATTCCTTTACCTAAGAAATGGATATGAATATGGTTAATATATATAAGTTATATTTCTTCCATCATTCATTAAATAAATATCAATAAATTTATTTACAAGTGATATTGATCTTTTATCCTGATTTAGATTGGGAGTCTTTCTATTCTGTATCCATGTTTTCAAAAAAAATCTAAAATATTATTTTCAAAAAATAAATCATCTAAAAAATCTATCTTACATAGTATTTTACCATCTTTTAAATGGATTTAATATGAAATTTCTTAACATTTTTCAAATGGGTCACTTTTTACTGCCCTTTATATAATGTTTTGAAAAGAATATTTATTTTTAACATTTACAACAAGAAAGGATTGTCCTGCCATAGTGAAAATTATTTCACTTGGACCTTAAATTATATTTTTCCAAAGATATTTTTTTAAAAATTATTTTCATAATATTTTGTGAATTTTTTATTTTGGAAAAGTGATTTTCAAAGTAAAAGGGTATATTCCCCAAGAACATTTTTAATGATCTTTTAATGATATTTCCATTCATAAATGTCAATAACCCTTGATGTTACTTATCATCCATTGTGGATATGTTATAATGATACTATCATCATTATTTCACTAGATGAATTACTATTATTTCTAAGAGATTACTATAGAACCCATTTCTTTTCCACAGGATAATCATATTTCAATGAGATTGTTATGGAACACATTTCTTTCCCATTGGTTACTCATGTTTCAAAGATATTCACATAGAATTTTTTTCCATGGGTTAATCATGTTATGAATATAATAATGGTTGTTTCTATTATTTTATTATGAAATTGATTCTATATTAATCTTAATCATGATACGATTTTGGACATTGTATATGATGAATGGTAGTTTTGTTATAAACCAAGGATGGGTGGTTTTGTTATTTTCCAAGGTTAGGTGGTTAAATTATTAAACAAGTATGGGTGGTTCCATTATAAACCAGTTATGGTTGGTTCGATTATATACCAATTATGGGTTATTACATTATCAACCAAGGATAGGTGGCTCCATTATAAACTAAGGCAGGTGGGTCTGTGATATCCCTCCAATGCATTGGGTATCCCAGAGATAGAAGTCAACCATACTTGTTATTATATTTGTAAGATCTATACAAATATAATTTTCCAAGATACCAACATCTTTTATTTATCCTTTCTATAGTTATAATTTTTTCATTTGATCAAGATTGATATCACATGGATCATGATTATTGGTTATAATGACTATTGACTTTGTGAAAGCCCCATGCCATCTTTCCATGTTTGAGGATTTTGGTATTGATGGGTATGAAAATTATTATATTATGATCATGCAATTTTATTATATTATCTTTCCCTTATTATCATGACTTATCCCAATGGGTCCCAAGATACAACTACCCCAATCCCACCTCTTGTAGGCTAGGGGATGAAGACTAGCGCTATAAAGGCTTGTCACACATATGGGAGGCATTAAACTAAAGTACCTATATGAATGAACAAATCTTTAATCCCATAAAATGATGAAATTTAAAACAAATGATAAAAACTCATGCATACATCTATAATCACACAACATTAGTATGAAAAAAGTTGTAGAAATATTAAAGAAGTGGACATGTACAAGATTAACCAAAATTGAAAAGTAAAGTCCCACCTTCTCACACAGAGGGGACTCCTATCCAAAGAAACACTGGTATAAACCTCAAAATATCTATCTCAAACTAGATTCAGCTACTCCTAGTCCACCAAGAACTCAAAAAAGACCCATTGACTACATAAGACATAACACGTGTAGGTAGTTCCCATGCAGGGGTGATTATAACAATACCTAGTAGAACACCCTGAAATCACAAAGAACAATGCATCAAGAGTAACAGTTAGATCTATATAGTAATATGTCTACAGTGCATATAATAATAATATATAGTATACTCAATAAAGACACACAATCTCAAGGTAATGATAAAAACTGTAAATCCATCAAAGGATTCCCTCATGAAGGTTCTGTACAATGCTCTTCTGGGAGAACATACTCCATGAGATAAACTAAAATTGACGACACTCATCATAAGGGTAACACAAATCAGTTATATCCATGAAGGAAACTGAGAGGGCTCATCCAAGATACACACTCAATCAGACTACTCCTCATAAAAAAGATCAGATCTCGATACACATATACGAGGTCAATGCCCCTGGCTCACTAAGGGGACACTAGAGACCTACTGGAAACATCCTCAATGAAAGGGGTTATACATCCACATAAATATTTGTCATGCCAATTCAAACTACCCCATCTACGGTAACATGAAGGGAAATGAGGATCACTTCGGGCCTCTTTGAGGGATACATGATCCAAGCAATTATGTCAGCAGACGAAGTGGTCTAAGCCAACTTACTCTAGAATAAGGAAACTCACCCACACTACACTAATAATAAGAATACATAGTTAGATAACCATCTATTATGGGAACATGATTCCATACTGAAACCTAATAGAAATTGTCCATGGGAACACACTCAATCGATGCTGGTCCAAATAAGCTCACGAAAACTCTTAATGAAGCTGAGAAAAAGAGAAATAGGACTCCAACCTATCCTATAGAGAGTACAAAATGTATCCCCAGTGGTACATAGTGTGTGTAACTAAGTATGGAACTGACCGTGTCTAGTTATGGAAAAATCTGGACAAACATGTGGGGATCATCATTGGTCTGAAGGGATACAATTTAATCCAACTCATATGCCTCTAAAAATGACCTTAGATGGATAACTTGATCACAACATTGTGATCTACGTGAAAATAACTCTCGGAAAAGGCTATTCATGTGCCCAAATCAGACACCAAGTGAAAAAATAACTTTTCACTACATCCCACCTGATTGAAATTTCAAGGTCCTGAGCCATGAATCTGAAGAAGGTACCCAACATTTTTTTTTTGAAATGTCTCTCTCAATCTCAGGGTCACAATGTCACATACAGTTCATCAATATGACATATTATAAAGGTTATATTTTAGATACTATATTCCATAATAATAATAAAAATTATATTATTAGGTTTTATGTGGACTCAAGCCACACACCCAAATTAAATATCCAAAATTATTATTGAAATGACCATCTCAATGTCAGGGTCAAGATGTCACTGAATACATGTAAATCAGTCATTTCAGTTAAAATATATAACCAAAATAAGGATTTAATTAAAAAGTAATAATAATAATAATATTATTAACAATATTATTATAAATATAGTTATAATTATATTATATTATGAGGGGACTTGTGATTTAATACCAGAGGGAATTTCATGTCTTCTGTACAACCAGGATCATGCACATCATATCCATCTCACCACGCACAAGCAAGTGCCATCCCATATATTTGTTTCATTTATTTTCAATTTAATATTGTATGATTATATTTAATAATGTATTACAATTTAGAATTGAAACCTCACATGGATTCCTTTATGTTCGATCAGAGCAGTGCCAAAGGCTACCTCTAGTGCAGTACTATCATGACCACGATGCTGCCTCCCATTATACTTAGTGCCTATTCCTTCACACCACTCTTCCATGACTAGGGATCTTCAAATTCGAATATGACATGATGTCATCACTATGCATCAAACTCACATTGGTGATATTCATCCCAAACCCATGGTAATGATTCGTTGCACCAAAGACCAATGGAGAAAAAATTGTTCAATGGATATTTGTCGAACCACCGGCTAAATCGAATAACAATGATGATTTCATAAAGAAAATGGATAGAAAAATTAAAATATAAATATGTTAGTAATAGACCTCAACTAATTTCTGTGTTGGTATCGATTCATTCTTATAGGGAGATGGATGAAGAGAAATAAACAAACCCAAACAATACCAATTTGTATACCACAAGAAGATAAAGCAATTAGATAATTAAACAATCAACCCATGAATTAGTTAGTTAGATGATTAATTTGAATTTATATTGGATAAATCAAAACATGATAAATCCACGCACAAAAATCCCTACCTAGATTTGGATTAATCACTGAAGAATAATGATCGCAAGTTGTTGTTCTTAATGAGATCCATAAAGAGTATTGTCATTGGCGTTCGTTAAGGTACATTGATCATTGATCCCTGATCTCGATTTCCTCCAATGTTCCTCCACACTCTACACTCTAATCTTAGGGTTATGTGGATAAATCTAAAAAATGGTTATGACCATGTATTTATAGAGTTCAATAGGTCAATACACCAATAAAATAAAATAAATAAATAAAATTATTTTATTTTATTAATTTTATCTATGATGAAGTTTTCACAAACACATTGTGTTAGAAAAGAATATGTCATAACTAGGGTAAAACCCATGTTTTAAACAGATCAGTTTTATCATATTTCTCATGTGAACATTTTTTAAGAGTTATTCCACTTTTTTTGGGAAACTTCATGCACTTGAAATTTAATATATTTCAGAAATTAATTTTAGACACAATGTTTCTTAAAAAATCACACTATCTCACTGCCTAGCTCCATAAATATTCATAATAATATTCCAAAGCTTTACACGGAAAAAACTGGGACTTTAAATTATTCCCTCCTTCAAAACATTTCATCCTCAAAATTCCCAACTAAGCAAAAGGTAAGGATAATAAGCTCTCAAATGGGTCTCTTTCTCCCCATGATCTCTCCTAATGAATTATTATGATGTCAAAAAACATTAAAATAATGAAAAAACTCACCCAAAAGGGTATTTCTCCTACTGGTTCTCATCATTACGGACTCCTTGAAATGGAAACTCAACTCCCATGACCCAGCTCACCCAGCCTAGTATCACACAAATATTCGTGCACATACCCCCTCATCCATGACATGTAGAGAACACTTAGAATACAAAAAAAGACTACAATATTAGGGTTATGTGGTACACAACCTTGCTAACCAGAAAAGAAAATAAGAAAGGAAAGGGAATAAGATTCCTAAATATAGCCTAATACCTTGGCTAAAATTTCGTAACTCTCAAACTACAAAGTCCCCAATCATCATTCCATTGAGGAAATATAACATTTATCATATAGTCCTCATACTTCGTTTTATGAGATTTACCCTTTTATAACCAACACTATAATAAAACTAGGACCTAATCACTATTACACATTGGATAGAACAAGTACCAAAATATACTGAAAGGACCCTCATACATGGCCTAAAAAAGGTGCTACTCCATTGGGGGAGTGAAAACCATAATGATACACAAAATCCACAAATGGTAGATGATATTCCCTATTGTGGATCAAAACTAACATGAAATCCAAAACATGTTTTCTAAAACCCATACGGTTCACTCTACCTGACTAGTTGTTCATGGTAAAACACTATGCCCAACCACAATTTAGTCCCCAAATGCTTCCCACATCCTCTACCTATTAATGATGTGAAGTAAGAATCATAGTCTATAAGGATCGTCAAGGTAATTCCACAAATTCATACAACCTCCTTCATGAAAAATTTTCATGAACTTTTATCAAATGCCTATTGGTCATCACCCTTAGATATGTGATAAAATAGAAATCCTAACATGAAAACTCTCTGTAACTCCCTTGGTTTCCCAATTGATGCCAAGAGATCTCCATACATCCTCACTTATACTAGATGTATTTATTCAGAAAAACATCCTCCTTAGAACCTATTCTCAAATTGAAACTAGAATCACCATCCATCCCTAGAAAAGGGATGATGCGATTCCCTCCTTCAAGAAATTTCCATTCGGAATGTATCCAGTGGATACCCAATCAGGCATGATCTCCCAATCAATATTCCTAAGTCAAACATACCTAAATTGATGAAGAAGTTATGGTGTAACAAATATCAACTAGAGATATATTGCACCATCCTCACCCCCAAAATGGGCAGCTGAAATGTGGTTAAATATTCAGTCACCTCACTCGATAAATGTTGATGGAAAACCTCATTATGAGCATCTGCTACAAAGAACATGTCATGGGTGGCCCTCAACCTCACACTCACCATAATATATAGGGTCCACTATCACTCTGATTTTTAAGAATACATATCCCAAGAAGTGGACCTTTGAATCTATAATAGGATCCATGAGAACTTCCATGTGACTAGCACTCCAGAAGCATTTCTAGCACCATCTGCCCATGTCTCACGTGCTCCAAATCGGAAGCCGAGGAAACATGGATGAAATTGATTAAGACTACCAAAAACTAATCCCAAAAGGGTTAAGGATCTATTCTATAAGTCTCCTAATTTATCTTATAGCACACAAATCACCAAAGGGTATCACCACTAACTTCAAACAACTGCAATATCTTTTGAAAGATACCCCTGGTATATCCTTCTCCCAAACTAGAACTGGTGATAACCCAAATTAAAAAATAATATAAGATCCAACTTTCCTTTAACACTAGGGTAATGAAAATGGTATCCAATGGTGTAAATTGGTGTCAAATAGGAGATACAATAAAGGAAAAGTGGCATATAATTCTATGTGAAATATAAAATAGGGGAAATGAATGCACACATTGTACCTCAAACTCCACTCAATACTCCAAAATATCCCACCACTTTGAACTCATTACCTCCCTTTCCCACTTGTTTACCAACACTAGGGATTTCTCCAGAATCTTAGAACAACCAAAAACCTCAGTCACACAAGTCATAGAAACTCCTCCACAACACCTCAACACTATAATATTTGGGTGGAACTGACTCTCCCGCATTATCTTGGATCATGTATCAAGAATAAATCTTGGTGGGGTAATTTTCACTCTTCCTGGTATGTGCATAGTTATGATAAAAATTACCAATGAATTATTCTACCAATTCCATATATAAACCTATAGAAGTCACTCTTCCAGGACCAACATCAGTGAGGGGTCTCATTAAAGTGGGAAATTCACACCATATGTTCACATTAGTCCTCTACCATCCAAGAAGGGGGTGTAGCCCACCATGCAACCTGGGTGATATCAAACTCTAAAAATCGCAATGCCCACTGAACAAAGGTGAATCATATGCTAGTACTACCATAAAATACTACTGCACCATTGAGAAAATGGGTTGCAAGAACAACAATATGATCGGTCGGGATCTACACATGTTGGTAACCTAGAACCCTACCTTGGGTAAAACCTCTACCACCTGAGGGACTGTCTCATCATAAAACCTCAACGATCACTATCACTGGAATTTTCATAACAAACTAAGACTATTCATACCATCATCTTATCCTGCTGGAGTTATCAACTTCTCAACACATGATGATCATCTACTCAATCCACAGAAGGGTCCATGTGATTTTTTAAAGGGGGTATCAATTCTCATTTCCCACCTAGAGAAAAAAATTCATGAGTGGGTCCCTAAACCAGAACCTCATCACTCATCTGGTTTTCAACACAACATTGTCTAGGAATCCTAGATGGATGTCATCATAGAGGCATCCTGAAATTTATAAAGATGTACCACGTTCAATGAGTATATCTGGAGTGCTAACTCAAGAAAGGCATGAAAACTACAACCCATTCCTATCTGATGCATGTAAATTTTTTCCCCTGAAACCATTGTATACACATATTGAGTAAACAAGTAGGATATAAAGGTCCTGGTGAATGGATACGTTGACCTCCACAACAACACTGAAAACCCTATCCTGAGAGAAAATATCCAAACACATTAACACTATAACTCCAGTTCCCAAACCATACATCGAAACTAGAAAAAAGAAACTCCAATACTAAACCCAATCAGTGTCATACCACTTCAGGCTGGGTACAAATTTTATATCATTCTGTCACTACCCAACCCAACTGAACCGATATAAAACTACCCCCAGCCAGCCTCTAATTAGGTAGGGGCTGGAGACTAGCACCAAGAAGGCATATAGTATACATAGGAGGCGTTATCCTAAAGTACCCGTACACACACACATATATAATCCCATAAAATGACGAAGTGTAAAACTATAGATAATAATGAATGCATAAATCTATAACACCAACACTAGAGTTTGAAAAAAATTAATCAAAATCATAAAAAGGGGGCCATGTACTATCCCAACAAAAATTGAAAACTAAATTACCACCAATTCACACAGATGGGATTATTTTCAAAAGAAACACCAGTATACATCTAATTAATTCGAGCCCAAACTATCTCCACCATCTCTTAGTCTACTATAGACTCCACAAAAAGATCCATAATCTGCATAATACATGACACATATAAACAAATCCCATACAAGGGTGAGTATAAAAATATCCAGTAGGACACCCTTAAATTACAAAGAAAAAAGAATCAAGGGTAACAGTCAGATCTATACAAGTATATGTCTAAAGAGAATATAATGAGAATATCCAGTATACTCAACAATGACATAGAGTCTCAAGTTAAATATCATAACTATAAATCCATACTAGGAGTCTTGATCAAAGGTTCCATAAAACTATCATCCAAGAGAACACACTCCACAAGCTGAACTTCAACTAATGACACTCATCAAAGGGGTAAAACTCATCGGGTCTATCCTTGAAGGAAAATGACAGGGATTATCAGATATACACACTCGATTAGACCACACCTCATTAGAAACACCATATATCGATTAACAGATTGGGATCAATGCCTAGGGCTTACTAGAGGACACCATACCCTACTGGAAACATCATCCTAGATAGGGGATTGGTACCCATGTAAATATTTGTCACACTAATTACAAAAAACCCCATATATGGTAACATGAAGGGAAATGAATATTTATGTGGTCCTCGTGGTGGATACATGATCCAAGACAATTAGTCATTAGTTGAAGAATTCTATGTCAACTCACTCTAGAAAATGGTAACATTCCAACATTTCACTAATCACATGTAGTTGTAGTGGGATCACCCTCTATGACAAGAACATGATGCCACGCGGAGCCCTTAATGGAATAGACTATAGGAACACACTCAATTTATACTATTCCAATGAATCTCACACAAAATCTCAACAAAGATCATATAAGGATAAAAATAATCCAACCTATCCTCAATGGAGTATACAAAATGTCCTTGGGGGTACACGATATGTCTCACTAAGTCTAGACCTTCCCATGGATAGGTATGCCAAAATCCTAACGAACATGAAAGGATCATCATTGGTACAAAGATCTAAAATGTAATTTCACTAATATGCCTCTAAAAATAGACTCTAATGTCCAAATTTATCACATCATTGTGATCCACATGAAAAAATTCTCGAAATTGGATATTCACTTTCCCAAATCAAACACCCATTGAAAAAATGTATTTCATCATATCACACTCAAACAAAATTTAATGGGCCCAATCCATGAATCTAAAGAAGGTAACCAGAATTGGTCTTGAATTATATGCCTCAATTTTAGGGTCACGATGTCATAGATGGTTCGTCAACCCATCACCATATGAAGGAGATATTTTAGATACTATATTCTGTAATAATAATAATAATAATAGAGGGAACTCTGTATACCTGAACCACATGCTTGAATTAAACAACCAACATTAGTATTGAAATGACCATATCAAATCAAGTGTCATGATGCCATTGACCACAAATCAATCCTACATATCAGTTAAAAGATATAATTGAAACAAGGGTTTAATAAAAAAGTAATAATAATTATATTATTATTAATAATAGTTTTATTATTATTATAATTATATTTATATTATATTAATTGGAGAATTTTGGTTTTCGGTTAGAGGTAATTTCTTGCCTTTTGTACAAATAGGATCATGAACCTCAGCTCCGTCTCACCATGAACAAAAAGGTTTCATCCCATCTATCAGTTTCATTTATTTTGAACTTAATATTATATCATTATTTTTAATAAATTATCACAATTTAGAATTGAAACCTATTGTGGTTTCCATCATGTTTGATGGGAGAAGCTCCAAATGATGACTCTAGTTTAGTACTACAATGACCATGATGCCTCCTCCCCTTATACTTGACGCCTATTCCTTCTCACTGCTGTACCATGATCAGTGATATTAGAATTTGAATTTGACCCACTTTCATTACTGCGAATCACACCCACATTGGAAAGATTCATCCCAAATCCATAACAGTGATTAATTTTACTATAAAATGTTTACAAAATTATCATTCATTAGGTATTTTTTTAACCACCAACTAAGTAGAATATTGATGATGATTTCATGGAGAATGGGGAAAGAAAAATGCACAAATACAAATGTCAGTAAAGGACCTCAACCAATGTTTATGTTAGTCTCAATTAAATATCATACGTTAAAAAATGAAGATAAATAAACAAATTGAAACAATATCTATTCCTATACCATGGAAAAAAATCAATTACCCAATTAAAAAAATCGACCCATAAATTAATTTGTTAAATGATTAATCGGTGTTCTTCATGGGTAAATAAAAATGGGATAAATCCACACAAAACAAAATCTCTACCTTGATTTGAATTAATATGTAACATCCTAGTTCCGGAGGCCACCTAGAGGCACCCCGTACCCAGTAGGTCACATGGCCTCAAGCGCATTTCCCCAAACGCCAAAGGCTGCCGACTAGGAGTGAGAGCCTTGGGTGTGATAGTTGGAAAATTGTGACCTCATTGGCAGAGTACACAATGGAAATAAATAAACATGCAATAACGGAAGTAGTAATAACCAACAATATAAACAGTGGAGGACTAAATCCTCAAACTGGAGCACATATGTATACATATGAAATAATGCACAATACATAACTAGGAAAGCAGCCAAACAAGTCACAATGTCGAAAAACACTATAGTACCAAAACAAGTAGAAAAGAAAAGTAAACAGCTCCTTATCATCGCAAGCCAAAGCTTGATCCCATGCTCTCCTGCTCCAAGAAATCAAGTTTCAGAAGTCAAAGGGCGCTTTCCCTTGTCTATACCTGCAACAACATAGTCTGCTTGGGCCCAAAAGCATGGACCAAACAGGGTGTGAGATGAAATTGCAGTAGGCATTCACCCGAAGATCTGTGCATAACAGTCAGTGAGTATATGACAGGTAAAAGTACAATAAGTAGTAAACAACAACAATAAGCAATAGGTGGTAACAGTAAGCAGTAAGGCAGGATGATACAACAGCAATCAAACCACAACCAACAACAGCAATGAAGCACAAAGATAACAACAGAAAACTCTACGGGGAGTACTCGCAGCCATCCCCTCTGGTCCTAACCCAGATGTACCACAACCCTCTGGGCAGTGCACTCAGCCTAACCCCTCTATCTTGGTCATACGCAATTATGAGACTCTCTGGGGAAGCTCACTCGTTCAATTCCCCTTATAGTCTAGGGTAGTCAGAGAATCTCTTGAGGATGATCACGTGGTCTAACCCTCTTAGCCCCAAGGTCTAGAGACTCTCTAAGGAAGCTACCTCAGTCAATTACTCCTATAGTCTCAGGTATACCACAAAATCTCTAAGGAAGCTCACTTGGTTAATTCCCCCTCTAACCTGGGAAGGTTCTTAAAGAGATTCAAGCAAGGTAAGACTATCTAAGGAAGCTCACTCGGTCTACCCTCCTGTAGTCTATAATATCCAAGACTCACTGGGAGCTCACTCGGTCCATCTCCTCTGTAGTCTATAATGTCTAAGACTCTCTGGGAAGCTCACTCGGTCTATCCCTTATAGTCTATAGCACCAGGTTCTCTCAGCCCCGTGCTGGCCAGTGCATAATAATTCTATAGGGATAAAGTACACTTATAGAGATACTTGGATAACCAAAGTACACCTATAGAGCTACTTAGCTAAACAGTATATAGGGCAACAAGCACAACATGAGTTTCACTTAAACCTATAACCACAAGGCATGAACAGGTGTAGCAGCCAAAGGAAAACGAGACCCAAAGGGCGTAACAGAACAAAGAAAGGGAAAACACATCCAAGCTCAGCAAATTATCCCCTAACATGGTCAAATTACCTTTACAAAAGCATACAAGCAAGGAAATAAAACAACAAGGGCAAAAAGGTAAACACGCGATACCCCATTCATAGGTAAGGGTGGAAATTCACACATAAACTCAAAGACTTTGAACGGTAAGGCACAAACCACCTACCTCAATTCTAAAGGATCGATATACTTGAACTACGATGGATGATTCTCCCTAGAACATCATAGATCTGAGAAAAAACACAAAATTTTCAACCTTAGATATCTCGAGAAAGAGGGAGAATTGAAAAAAAATGTTCAAGAAGAAAAAATAACTCACTGCCGCGCTTCCAACGCAATCGACCGTGCTCGAATCGGAGAACAGAAAGAGGGATGGGACCTCAGGGAATATCCAGTGGTACGGGTCGATCTCGGTCGAACTAGACCTAGAAGAAGATTAAAAACATGATGAGGCACGACCCTGATCCGTTTAGTAAAAAAAGAAAGAAAAGTACACGACGTGTATTTTTAAAATACACGGCATGTAGTGGGTTTTCCGTACTCTACCAAAATCAGCCACCACATCACCCCTACACACCGTGTGTCTGGCCTGGGCATGGCCAGCACACAGCTTCGAGCCTAAGAAGAGTACACGATGTGTACTCAGAAAGTACACGGCGTGTACTTAGAAAATTTACAGAAACTCCATTTTTCTTAAAAACTCCAGAAAAAGGAAAAGAGTACCTAAAATGAAGATCTGGGTTCTTACATAATAATTGATGAATTATGATTAAAATTTGTTTTCATTGATAAGATCCACAAGATGCATTTTCAATAGCATTCCTTACTGTACTTTGATTATTGATTAACAATCCCAATGTCTGACAATGTTCCTCCATGATCTCCACACAAATCTTAGAGTTATGAAGATAACCCTAAAAAATGGTTACCACAATTTATTTACAGAGGGAAATAGGTTTCTATGTCAAGGGAATAAAATAAATTTTTAATTTTTATTTTATTTTATTAATTACTCCCATGAGGAAATTTTCCCAAAAGCACCAGACCAAAAACTGTTATGTAACACCTAGGGTAAAACCCTTATTTGAATGCAATGGTGACCTTAGATTTTTGGATCTAGACATCTATTTGAGAGAAATTCCTGTTTTTTTGGAAAAATACCCGTGAATGATATTTAATATATTTCAAAAATTAATTCTGGAAACACCGGTTCTTGAAATCCCAGGGAGTCTTAGTTTTTGGCACTCAAAATATTCATAGAAATATTCTAAAGTATTACACAGTATAATTTGGTACATTAAACTTATGATCATATTATTCTCATTGATTAAATTTAAATTTTAATTATTATGTTTACCCTTACTGATCATATGAGGTCACCCTTATTATGTTTCATTTTCCTCAGGCTATCAAGAATGACTTTAAATGAATTATTTCTAGAAGGGTTTCATATGTATGATGATGACCTAATGTGGAATATATAGTGATAGGTATAATGGGAGATGATTTTCATCTTTATGAACCATTTTTTTATGAATCCATGATATTATGTGTTTATCCTAATTTTCTAAAACTCTAAACTTAAAAGGCCCCTGAGAATGTAAGTGA
Organism: Viscum album; assembly: GCA_963277665.1. Taxonomy (NCBI): domain Eukaryota; kingdom Viridiplantae; phylum Streptophyta; class Magnoliopsida; order Santalales; family Viscaceae; genus Viscum; species Viscum album. The sequence goes on along the minus strand of OY728165.1, from coordinate 1,980,057,806 downwards.
TCTAATATTTCATTTTGATGTTTTATGTTTTGGATGGTTAAAATTGAGTCACCTTAATTGGTAAAAAATAAAAAATGATATGATGTTGTTTTGAGTACCGAATCTAGGAGTACGGGTCTGAGACCATTATACTAAATTCCTTTAGCTATTTTAATACCTTTAAACCTCATAAATTCAATTTTATAGAGTGAGGAATGTATATAATTCCCAACTTTACCATCATCCTTAAAATTATTATTATCAGTATCTATTAAGGGAACACCCTCAATTCAAGGATGGAAACCATCTATAGCAACTTTAAGAACATCGTAGCCAATAGTCATAGGATATGGTAATATCATATAATTAAAAATGTGATATATTTTCCCATAAATGATAAGAATACCCATACCATTGATAGAGTTATGAATATCTATGAAAACATTCACTTTCACCAAAATTTAGTAAAGAGTCAATAAATGAAACCTTTGATTTGATACCACTTGAAAGGACCAATCATGATCTGTGTTATCACTGAGAAGGGAAAGGGATGAATCAAAGATCTTATAATTTTTTTTATTTTCTTTCTTGAGAAACAACCTTTTCATATGATTTTTGAAAAATAAACCTACTATATAATAGAAAACAATAACAATCACAAAAACATATTTATTTTTAAGGTTCACTACTAAATAAGAGAATCTATTCCTTGGAATGGTTTTGAAGTAATCCAATACAATAAAACCACTAAAAAATAATCCTTTTGGGGGTTATAACAAGTAAAGAATATCTCTTACTAATATAGAACCATATTATTTTCAAAAATTCATGTTCCCTTCCCATAGGTAATAAGATATAATAATGTTTTGTAATAACAGTAAAAACCTTCTCCAATAGGCTTCAGTGCCTTGTCACTATGCTTCTTGAAAGTACTTCACACTTGGATTTCTTGCAAGTAATTATTATTCATATTCACTTTCTTATACAATACTGAGCAATGAATTATTCTTAAACTTATTACAAAGATATCCATATGATAAATTATCCATCTATCACCCTCATTCAGATAAAACTGGGTTCAATTACCTATTCTTTCGATCACCTCTTCACACCAATCTCCTGATACCAAATTATAGAAAAATATATTAAGTTACACTTTGAATAATATCAACTATATAACTATTCCTAAAATATTCTTCTCCACATTGTTTTTTAGTGCCTTAACAACCTATTTTTTTGATACCAAAATATTGGTAAATTATATCTAGTATCTCTTCCTCAACTAAGATATTCCATGGATGAGAACTGTCACCAAGAAACCTCTAGTACTTACTCTCTCTTTAACATAAAAAAGTTTTGATTTATATTTTTAATTCAATATTTTATATAGGAATCCATCCTATGAGACTTCAATAGGAAGAACAAAGTATTAGAAACTCAAATTAGAAGGTTTCTACTCATATTTTGAGAATCCAACTAAAAACTTTCAATTTCTAACTAACTTTAAACATCCTGAAATTTAGGAAATTTTTTTATGATCTTTAGATAAGATTCATCATTAAAATTCATATAATATAATCTAGAATCATGATCCCTTTTTCATGATTGTTGAAATTTTTTACATATGACTCATCATTGTCATGTTAATGACTTTAGAAAAATTCACAAAACTTTGAACACTACATTGAGTGAAAATTCATAAAAACTCTTATATCTAATGAAAAATCATATATTTCTCTTTCTTGATTTCATAAGAACAACTTTGGAATATTTTTCAAGACACTTTCCTTGTCTGATAATTTTCTTTGGAAACCCTAACCCATTTCCTTCCCTATAAAACCTCTTTATAATGAAGATGATTTGAAAAATATTTATTTCATGAATTCATATAGAGACTTATGGATGAAAATTATATATTTTATTTAATTATAATATTTTTCAAATTTCATATGATAGAATTTGTACAAAATAAAAAATTATTATATCTGATGAACATATAAAATCCTATTTAGTAGACTCTCAACCTTTTGTCTAACTAATGAATTGAAAAACTTTGGTTCAACTAGTAGAATATGAAAGATGATATTGTGAAGGTCTATCTGATGGACTCCAAAAGATAACATTACCTAGAGTCCTTTGTTCAATACTTATTAAAACTATATTTTATCAATAAACATAGTAAATATATACCCTATGACACTTTTTACTACCATAACTCTATATATTCATAAACCTCAAACTATGAACCATGGAACTGAATTCAAATCTTGAAAATTTCATGATTGTACATGTTTTAGATAAAATCAGTCTCGTATACTTTACAATCCTTCATAGCATGATGTTTGTATAGTTTTACCTCAGTATCCCTCTTTTTAGACAATCTTGGATCATCATAAATACCAATAATCATGTTGTTTGAGACTTTAGAAAGAAAAAAATTTCACCTAAATTTCTTTATTGAAGATATCTATCTAATATAACTCATGATAATATTTGGAAAACCTTCAATGCCTTACTTTTTATGATAGCCTCTATCTGGTTGGACTCTGACTTCTCTATTTGGTAACATTCTTTTCGGTTTTTTATCTAGAAAAATCCTTTTGAAAACTTCATATTATGGATAAAAATCATTCATATCTAAATATCAAGAACATTTTTGACATATTAAGACAAGATAACTAATCATTATATGTGATCTAGTTTTTTTAACAAAAGGAAATACAAAAGAAATCCATCATTATTCTCAACCATATTTTTCTTCATATAACAATGACTTAGAACCAATTTGTAACAACATATGTATCTTTTTCATATATATTTTTAGTAATGGTAAATGATAAACCAAATCAGTTTCTTTTCATCAAGTATATTTTAAACAATTTTGACCTCCATTGTAACGATTTTGGTTACCCAATTTTTATTCATTGAGTTTTTGTCATCATATTGGACTTAAAGGTTGGGTAAATCCTACCAATTTATTATATTATATGGTATTCTATTTATTTTAAATGAATTTACATTTCTACCACATAATACACCTTTTTGAAATATTACTTATTTCAAGTGGTATATTGATCAAAAAGGAATATTGATAACTCAAGTATCACTCCCTTGATTTATATTGTTTTATCATGAACTTATTTATTCAATTCATGGGTTTCCTACCCTAATATTTTATTATATGCTAATTTCTATATCTAAGTGGGTAAAAATATATTTTTATACTAAAGAATGTTTTGTTTCTCATTTTACAGTGTGAGTTTTTAAAAAATGTATTTTTCAAGATGATAAAAAGGGGTTTTCTTTTTTTTTACTTCACCTTTTCAAAAATAATTTTGGAAGTGACCCGTAATATTAGTTTTTTAAGTCAATGTTAATAATGTTTTCTAAAAGCTGTTTTAAGTTTTTATTTTATTTTTTTAATTTTATAAATGATTTACCCTAATATTTTTTTGTTTCACTATTTGTACTCTAATATATATATTTATCTTCTAGGGGAATAAACACATGGTACCAAACAATCCATTTCTTGATCTCTACTTGGGTGTTATCGTCCAAACATTATTTTACAAGGATAAATTTTCATATATGCCAAGATCCTTCTATTTTTTATTTGTTATACTGGGGATGGTATTTTGTAACTATAAACCTTCTTTATATAGATGTATTTTTATCAGGTTACTGTAATAATGACTTTTTATTATTCCCATTTCTCTATATAGTGTGAATATAAAATTTTATATAATATAGATTGGATAATGTTTACCTAAAAATAATGTTATTCTGCTTATATGGGAAAAATATTAGTATTACATATGTTGTTATTATAATATATTTGATTGTTGTAAAGTAGAATACATATCTTATGGCCATATAATTTATTTATATGGATGAGTTATGATCAGGTTATCCTTTTTATTAACATGGATAAAGTATTGGAATTTCATACATTGTTATTCTAATATAGATGATTATTGATAAGCTGACTATTTATTTTTTGACTATCCACTTTCTTTCACCAGATGGGTTATGATCACATTATACCTCTCATTAACATGGGGAAAAGTATTTGTGTTCTATAAGTTTTTATTCCATTATGTATGATTATTGGAATATTGAATATGTATTTTTTTAACAATACAACTAGTTTCTCTAAACAAGTTATGACCATGTTAACCCTTTTATTGACATAGTGAAATGCATTGATGTTTTTATTATTATTCTAATACGGATGATTATTGGGAAATTTATTTATGTAATATTTACTCAATATATCATATGATTAATTCATTGGACACAGTCAAGTGAATGGTGGGACCCAACTATATATAGTACCTTGATGAATTAATAGTTCTCATGAGAAAAACATGTTTGGGTATTTTTATGTTTACCTACCTAGAAAAAGATATTTCCTTGATGGTAAGATCATGATATCTTGGTTTATGGTATAGAATAAGTGGTATGAAATTATGTATTTCATCGATAAGGAACTTGTTATCGATATGAATGTGATATATTTATTTCTATTTTCATCCATGAATATATTATTTTTTCATTTTCATTATATTGTGGAATTATTTTTGATTATATAATCCTTCAAAAATATTTATTCCATTTTTATGCCATGGTTTCCATAGTTGTATGTTTTCCCCTATTGAGAATTTGAGTTTACCCCATCAAATATTTTAATTTCCCTATATTATGAATACAATTATTACACATGATATGTCTAACATGATATCTTGTGTAGATAATTATCAGGATATTTTCAATACTTACTATGGATTAAGTAGTTCCTTATATATTGAAAATATACCCATTAGGTGATAAATACAAGAGTTTTATTATTTTATGTTTTTTCCTAATTCTATATAGCTCTAAACATAAAAGGTATTAAAAATATATGTAATAAAATGTTTTCTTTATGTCAATTTACTTAGGAGATAATTATTCATGGGAGCCTATAGTTTGTATTAAATATAGTATGTTAAGTATGTGTTTATGGATATAGATCTTAGAGTGTGGTTCGGGGTGGTACACACTGTCCGCAATGTGATAATGGTTTTAGTGGTGATCCTCAAAAAGGAAATAATTTTCCATTCTCATGTTTATACAACACTTTTATACTACATTATTCTACATATTTTTTTATGGTTCATGATTTTTAATTTATGTTTCCAAACCCTTATTAGACATGTTTTATATTATTCAAAATCTTTATTCCAAAAATCATAGTTTATGATCTATGTCTAATTAGGTATGATTATATTATGTTATGTGCATACACTTTGATTATGTTCTCTGTAATAACCAGGTACTTTTTTGAGGTAAGTATCATTTATTTTCCATTAATTCTCAATTTAAATGTTTAAATATGGTCTAATATGAATTCCCTTTGATGGTATGGAGGTATCAGGAGTGTTCACGTCTATTTTGGAACCCATAACCCATGTTTTGGGGTGAAATGGCCTCACACATAGTTAGAAAAAACCATTGGATTGAGGCCGCATGACCATGGAACCAGGTATAAAATTTTGATAGTGGGTTATGGCATGGTTTTCGCATGGTTAAAAAAACTGTGTGAGGTAACCGTGTGATGTTCCCATTCCTATAGATAATCATGTATGTTTGGCACATGGTTTGGCCAAACCATATGGCCAAACCGTGCAACCCTATTATTTTAGGTAAAATGATCATTTTCCCCCACATAATTATAGTTAAACCTAATTATATTTATTATTCTCCCACACAAAAAGAACACCTTTGGGATCCCTCCATGGAGACCATTACTATAATTGAGATACCTCTACTATCTGATCACTGATTCAAGCACCGTTCATCTCATTGGATCCACATCAGTGTTTTCTCAATTATTTTTTAGTCATTTTTAATTCTTCTGGATATTATCTATTTTTTTTCGATGAAAGATAATATTCCCTATTATTAGGTTTTTCATCCATTATTAAATTTTATCTTGATCTGAGTCAAATCAGGAGATGATACATGACAACCTATCAACTACAAACCTAATATATGTGGTCTCATGCCTTTTGTTTAAAGTAGACGTGTTTATATAAGACATTTTTCCACTCACCCAATTTTCTGGTGTTGCCTTGAATAAAATTAATTCCTTGGATTGATAGAAATAGATAATGTAATTAAATAATAATGCTAAAGATTTTCTATTTTTTAAGGAACTTGAAAGGGAACCACCCCTTGGCTGTGTAGATTAATTGAGCTAGACCACCATGGGTGCCTCTTAGAATAAGACACCTTTGAGTGTTCCATTTCCCCTCTGGCATTGGGATGTTAATTTTGAAATTAATTTTAAATAAAATTGGTGAATTAGTTTATGAATTTAATTTTGAATTAAATATAAATATGAATTGTGAATTGTATATTTAAATGATTAAAGGAAGATATGGGTGACCAAGACCCTAGCCTCTTACATTGAGTTGATTATTTAATATTGAATTTCTCTTTATATTGAAATTACCATGTGATTTAAATAGAGGATATACCATGTAATTGGATTTTTAATAATGAGAATATTGATATAAAGAAATTCTCATGTGAGTTAGATTTAGGCTAATCCTTCTATTCTTGGCCAGTGCTTTGAGTAACCTTTCGAGGTGATATTAAATTGAGATGTCCTTAGTGATGACCTTGATATGTATAAATTAATTTTATTAAATGGTTTGAATATATTAAATGATTATATTCCATGGGTGATACATGGATTCATATGATAATTTTATGGATGGAATCGATTGGATTGAACCTTTATTATGCCTGAGTGATACTTGGTCTCCCTAGTGGACTTACAATGATGGACTCTAAGGCTTTACTATTATATGTCAATTGATACATGGATTTGTATGAAAATATATTGGATATAATCTAACGTAATTTTATCATTATTTCATGGGTTATACTTATCCTCCCTTTAGTAGACCTCCAAGGAGAGACTCGAATGTAAGGGATATTATACCGCACCTAGAACGATACCTAGATTCTTTACGATTTCCATTGATGGGATTATAGGGTTTTGGTTATGTTACACCTAAAGTGGGACTTATATTAAAACTTATAAATTCAAAGAATGGGCTTTGGTTTTTAATTGAATTATAAATTAAATGAGTTATATGATGCGTTTTCCAAGACAAAGCCCAAGCATGGATTCTGTCTTAATTTTTACATTATGGATGACCTGTTTATAAATCCTTGATAATGTTATCATGGGGGATATTGGGATAAATTTTGAGTATTGAGACTTAATATTTAAATAAGAATTAATGGTTAATTAATAATGCATATAATAGGAACATACTTGAATATTAAATTAGAGACTTATTGCTTAAATAGAATTGATTAAATGAATTTGTTATAAAATGATAACCTAGAATTTATAGGATGATTAATTTGAGTAATTACTTTAATTATTTAATTACTTCATGCAAACTATTTTTTAGATATATAATGAATGATTTGAACCTATCTTGGGTGGTTTCATACTATTATTATATCTCACACCATGTTCGGGCCACCTTTTGGTACCCAAATAGAATATATGATTACATGTATTGATAATGTAAATAACCCTACTATATGTTCTTGATGGTTTCTTAGGAGAAGTAGAGAATGGGTCTGAGCCAAGGATCATGATTATAGTTGAGATATTTTTGTCCTTTTTTTATTTTTTTACATATATTGTATATCTTCCTTTTATACATGTTTTGGATAATTTATTAGATACATATGACATGTATCATAATTTTTATATGAGTTGGTTTATGGTATTTATGATATATATATCTTCCACTATTTACTTATTGTCTAGTTATTATACTACTTCCTCTATATTTAGGTTATTGATTCCACTATGTTAAACTCTGGTAATGAAGAAACAGTTTCCTCATGGACACACCTAGGCCGTCACTGCTAGTTGGAAGGCTCTGGAATTTATGGAGATACACTTGAGGCCATATGGCCAATTTGGCTTGGGGAACCTTTTAGTGGCATCCAATTTTGGGACTTTACAAAGTAGTATCAGATAATTATATTTTAGTTTTTTTTGAAATAATAAAAATTGATATAAAGGAAATGGAATTTGGTAATGAGCTGTGCTCAGGCTTAACTAAACCGTGTGCAGGAAGAATCCAAATTTCCTTGAATTAAAATATTGATTTCTGGATAATAACAATTTCAGTTGATTTGATTCCACTATTGGGTGAAACATTTGAACTGTGATGTTATTATTGATATGATTATGTGTTCAATTTTGTTGAAACCTGATGAGATGAGGGTATAAAATCTCATGAATCATAGAGAAACTTGTTAGAAATCACATTCCATGCATTATTCCATGACATTTACGATGTATTACTTGGTGAATATAATTGTGATAACTTTTTTGATAGATATACCTATAGTTGTGATTGGTATTTTGGATTATAGGTGAAATTATAGATATAACTACTATTGTAATAGGTTTGTTGGAATGTGTTATGGTATGGATCATGAGGACACCATACTTTGGTTCCTAAAGATAATGAGACCTCATGGATCATATTTTGGATAACCCTTTGGTTCCACATATTTAATGTGAATTGTAAAAACTGTGAAATGAAAATGAATTCAAACAAAAATGAGTATGTAAATTCAAGTGATAATATAAAATGGAAACTAAAACTGTTTATAGAAGGGAGATTGACCCAAACCTGACCTTAGTAGTTTGATGTTTGTAGTATCTCTTACTTATATATGATCTATACATAACCCAAACCTGACTCATAGAGCATCCATAGGGTTGTGTCATGCATCAGTGCTTATTATCATGATTTCTATGCTTAAGAATTCTGATAACATGATTTTTTATCATTTAAATATAAAATTTGTGGTAATTAAATGGGATCCAGTCTTTAGTTTTAAGGTGTAGGGGAGCCTTATAATCAGGGAAAGGTAACTCATGTAATTGAACCATATCTTGAGATTTTCATATGTCTAACGACATTTTTTAAAATGTAAAAACTCTTTAAAACGGATTTTAAATGACGTGTAATCTTTATTATGTCTTAAACATCTATCAAAAGAACATGGAGATAATGTTATTGGCCAAAAAAATTCACAAATGGACTAGTAGTACCTGTGGCATGTTTCTTTTGAGAGGACCCGTTATGGGTGTTTATAACCATAATAAATAAAAATATTCTATTGTGTTTCTTTCTGAAGGAGAAAAGTTGATTTAACAGGACCCTCATAGGTCACCTTATCTTAAATAATTTGACAGGATTTTATTTTGATAAATTTTCTAATTATGACTGCATGTCAATAAATGGTTCATTCTTTAAAAAGGAAGTTTGATATGACTTACTTATTTTTTCTCAATGCATTCATTAAATTAGGGACCAAGTGATTTTATTTTATATTTGGTTCTTGATGTTCTATTTAAAAAATATTAAATGTTTAAATATTAAGGGTGAATCAAAGTAATGAATTTAAAAATGGAACCTTAAGTGGTATCCTTCGATTAAACCCTCGTGTAAGGGTAGTTTGAAAGCTCCCTTGAGTTTCCTTGGAATAAAAGCATGAGTGTTTTCCATAGGATGTATCCTTTTTTAAAGTTTCTTATGTCATAGGATATTAAGTCTAGGGAATTTTGTAGGCATGCACTCGTTATGGGTCGACACTTTATGTATTGTAAGGGGCTGATCGAGGTAGGTGGAACCCTTTTAAATTAAGTGCCTTGATAAATGCTGTGAGTTTCAATTGTTTGGTGTTGTTCAACTGCCATTGTCCCTAGGAGGACTCTTAGATTTTTATGAAACCCTTTTTTGGATGGGTGGTCATGGTATCATTGATCCTTGTTATAAGCATGAGAAACATGTAATGATATATTTTACTAGGTTAGACATGCCCAGGGAATCGTTAACCACTCAGTAGGTCTCGTGACCTTTTTATTTTCTATAGTGATGGATGAGTTGGTATGTTTTCATCTAGGTTAATGGTTTCATGGTGAAATGTGTGTTTGGGTTAAAAATATTGGACAAACTACTTGATACTTTGTTGGATAGGGAGTATAGCCAATGGATAGTATCGAGGATGGTAGTCTTGTTTCTAAAACATTAGGGAACTCTGTGTTCATATATGAAGAGTACCCATCAAGTTGCTAAATGACATAACAAACTGGTTTTGTTTGGTTAAATTATTGAGCCTTGAGATATTAAGTATGTACTTGGTTCATCTCCAATGTTTAGTAACCTATGCATTAAATTAATCAAGATCTTACCAATCTTTGGGATGACTACTATGAGAATGAGGTGTTTTTACACGCCAACCAGGTTGGTTTTAGTTTTCATTCCAAATGACTTGATGTTGTTATTGCGACTCAGAGGAGTGTCAAATTTATGTTTATGTTAAATCTGATCTAGAGTTCTTATGATGAACTGATATATCTCTTCTTTCAATGACTAGACACTCTTAAGGTGGAAAGTGTCACATCAGTTCTAGTGTTTGTGTAAGTTCTTTCTAAGAAGCATGAAATTAATGTTTCTTACTGAGTATGAAACCCTTGAGGACCACTTTTAGTCATGGATGAACTTCAGTGGTAAGACTTGAATAATAACAGGATGCCTCAGATGGTGAAGATTTGTGATCGGTTAATGAAATTTCATCTATAGGTGAAGCTGATATTATTTCAAAAGAAGTCAACCAGAAATGGTTCGACTGATCATATTGTATAACATAAATTTACTATTATTGTGGTATTGTTTAATGATGAGAACATAACTTATCTTGACATCATCCTTGATGCATTAAAATAGCATTGGTCTTATGCTGTGATGAAGTTTTAAAAGATGATGGGCATGTCTAGGGGGTTTTCTTAGTGTTGCGTGGTGAAATGTGGTTCATATTGAGTCATGGTTTGTCCTGAGTGATACTTAGGTTCCCATATACGAACACCTTTTCTGTAATCATAGAGACCAGCCATTTTTTTCTAACTTGACTAACTAAAAGATTCCCTTATGTGCTCAGTCATTGTTTTAAAGTGGATTCCTTGGCCAAATACCAATGTCTCACTTGTATACATAGAGTATGGACTACATGAGGTCAGTTACTGGGACTCTAGTTAAATGAATCTGAGGTTACCCTAGGCTAATATTGAGCTTGACAATGATGTTTTAAAAGGGGGAGGATTCCAGTGGGATGGAGTTGGGTTACCCCTTTTTTGTGCTGTGGAATGAATGTTTTAAATGGTCATGTAATGGTTTGACCAAGGAACATCACTATGAATTAGGTATGGTCTCTGGTGGTTGTGTTCATGGAAATGAAAAATACCAATGAATAAGGTGTTGTGATTCCATTTTTAATACACTGACCATTTAAGCCGAGCATTATAAGAATAGTCCGTCAGGGAAGATCAACTTTTTATCCTTCATGTTTGATTCTTACAATTGTAAGGTGAAAATTTGAACATGTCGCTAGGTTAATGAGGATTTGGTAAAAAGGTCAATAGTTTCTTTCATGAAATCTATTGTGATCAGTTTCAATTTGGTCGATCAGTATTCAACTATTCCTTTATGGTGAGGTCCCAAATATGACCTCAAATATAGTTGGGTTTTCCCAGTTAAAGAAGTCACTTTGGAAGAATTTCTAGAATTCTTAGTTGTATTATTTATAAAGAAATTCTGACAGTGGAGGTACCGTGGTTCGAATTTTCCCCATTTTGTGATAAATCCATGGTTGGGAGCACCATCGAATATATTTTTAAATAGAATACAAAGTGATCATGTTTCTAGCTAAACAAGAACACCATTATTGGTGTCCAGGTATGAAAGGAGGTTTTTATCCTTTTTTCATGGGATGTCCCACCTATAAATAGGTGAGGGTGGAACACCAGCGACCTTACATTCTTTTACAACATTTTCCCATCCCTAAGTGAAAATGGAATGACATTGAGATGGATCTTGTGATAGGTTTTTTGAGGTATCCTCGAGATAATGATGCAGTTGGGGTTTTTATTGATATGCTTAAAAATGTTTCACATTTCATTCCAATCAAGGAAATTTTTACTGATGATTAGATTGGGATGTTATATATTCGTGAGATAGTATGAATTCATGGGGTCCAAAATACTATCATTTCAGATAGGAATTCTTGGATTACATTATGATTCCAGAAAGGGATACAATGGGCGTTGGGTATACATGTGGTTTTGAGAAACACATACCTCCCCTCGATAGATGGCCAGTCAGAACACACTATTCAGGTTCCTGAGGACATGCTAAGAGCATGTGTTCTAGTTTTTGTGTTCTGTTAGGAGAGGCATATACCCATGGTTCAGTTCTCCTACAACAATAGATTTCATGATACTATACAAATAATGCCATATGATTCTTTATAAGGTTGGATATTCCAATCACCCCTGTGTTGGTTAAAGGTTGGTATGCTTAGAACTATTCTTGTTTAGGAGACCCTAAAGAAGGTGTAGTTGATTATAAAATGGATGGATACTGTGCAGTCTCATCAGAAATTATATGATTATTTCCACAGGAGATAGGGTAAGATTTACCCCTGTTATGTCAGGCCATTTGATATTCTGGAGAGAGTGGGGCCGATATACTATCAATTATAGTTATATTAGAGTTACTTAGAAATTCATGATGTCTTCCATGTATCTTATCTATGAAACTATTATTAAGACCCATCTCATGCTTTTTATCTCAAGGAGGTTTCACTTATTGTAGATGAATCATTTAATGAACATCCTATACATATTGAAGATCGTAGCATGACGGTTCCCTGAGGATGGTCAGTTCCTTTAGTATGGTTTCTATGGAAGAACAACCATGTACAAGATGAGACCTAGGAGTTAGAGGCCAATGTATGATTGAAATGGTGGAGGTTGTTCCCAGACATTCTTGACCACCATTGAGAGGGAAATTCAGGGATGAATTGGTTTAAGGGGGAAGTTTGTAAGAACCCAGTTCATATTTAAGGTAATAATCATTTATTTTACATCAATTTTCAGTTTAAATATTTATATATAACCTAATATGAATTCAATTTGAGGGTATAGAGTTATCAAGAGTGTCTGGGGATAGTTCAGAACCCAAAATCCATGTTTTAGGGTGAAACGGTCTAGAGAACGGTTAGAGAAAACCGGGAGACTTGGGCTATACAACTGTAGGACTAGGTATGAAATTTTGATAGTGGGTTCTATCATGGTTTCCACATGGTCAGTAAAACTATACAAGGTAAAAATGTGATGTTCCCCTCCCTATATCTAAGAGTGCAAGTTTTTCGCACGATTTGGCCGAACTGTGCAACAAAACTGCACGACCCTATTATTTTGGGTAAAATAACAATTCCCCACCACTTAATTATATTTCAACATAATTCTATTTCTTCTTCTCCTCCACACCAAGAAAACCTTTGGGATCCCTCCTTGGAGACTATTCCTAGAATTGAGACAACTTCTCCATTCGATCTCTGATTCAAGCATTGCTCGTCTCATTGGATCCGAATCAGTGTGTACTAGATTACTTTTTATCTATTCTACATTCTGTAGAATATCAGATTTTCTCTTTAGGTGCAAGATAATATGAAATATTATTAAGTTATTCATCTTTTCTTCCATTTTATCCTGATATGAGTCAAATCGTAATCTTATAATAGACGAGCTATCCAGTATAGACCTAAGGTAGGTGGTCTCGTGCCTTTCGTTAAAAATAGGAGTGTTTATATATGTCATTATTCCACAGGACCAATTTCTAGGCATCATCTTAAATGAAATTAAATCTTTTAATTGATAATAATGAACTACAAAATTAAATAGTAATTTTAATGTTTGGTTATTGGTTAAGGAACTTGAAATGGAACCACCCCTTGGGTGTGTTGATTAATTGAACTAGACCACCATGGGTGGATCTTGGAATAAGATACCTTTAGTTGTGCCACTTTTTCCCCTAGCCTTGGGATGTGAATTGTGAAATGAATTATAAATCAAATTGATGATTTTTTATGAATTTAATTGTGAATTTAATTTCAATATGAATTTTGAATTATATATTTAAATGTTTAAACTAATGGATGTGTGTCCAAGAACCAAGGATCAATCCCTGAGTTTCTTATTTAAGCTTGAATTTCTCTTTATATTGAGATTTTCATGTGAGTTAAATAGAGGATATTCCATGTAATAGGTTATTTATGAATGATAATGTAGATATAAATAAATTCCCATGTGTGTTAGAATTTGGTCAAGCGTTTTAATCTTGTCTAATGCTTTGAGCCACCTTTCTAGGTGACATTGAATTGAGATGTCCATGGTGATGACCTTGACATGTTTAAATGAATTTTAATAAATGTTTTGAATTTGTTATATGATTATATGAATTGGGTGATACATGGATTCATATGATAACTCCAAGGATAGACTCGATTGGCTTGAACATTTCTTATTCCTGAGTGATAGTAGGAAACCCTAGTGGACTGCCAAGGACAGACTCTGAGGCTTGACTATTGTATGTTGAGTGATACATGAATTCATATGAGAATTTCATGGATATACTCAAAGTGAATTTGATCATTATTCCATGGGTGATACTTGGGATCCCCACAGTGGGATTCCAAGGATAGACTCAAATGGAGGGGATATTATACCACACCTAGAGCGATACCTTGGTTCTTGTGGATTTCCATGGATGAGATCATAGGGTGTTGGTTATATTATACATGGATGTGTGACTTTGATTCAAACATAGGAATTCCAAATATGGGATAAAGTTATAAATTTAATTATAAATGAAATGAGCTATATGGAACATCTTCAAAGCCAAATCCCATGCTTGGATTCAGTCTTGATTTATACTTTATGGATGACCTGTTTATCCATCCTTGATCATGTTATCATGGGGGACACCGAGAAACATATCAGGTCTCAAGACATAATATTTAAATAAGAACGAATGGTTAATTTAGAATGCTTATAATTAAAAGAGGCATGAATGTTAAATTAGGGACCTCTTGCATAAATGGAATTGACTAAATGAATTGGTTATAAAAAGATAACCTGGACTTATTGGATGTTTAATTTTCGTAATTCCTTTAATTATTGCATTATTTCCTTCACACTGTCCTTTATATATATACAATGATTGATTGGAACGTGTCCTTGGGTAGTAACCTGCTAGGATTACATCTCACACCCTATTGGGTCCACCTTTGGGTACCCAAATAGACTATATGATTGAATGTGTCGTTAAGGGAAAGTGCTCAACTATAGGTTCATGATTGTTTCTTAGGACCAAGAAATCATGGGACTGAGCCATGGTTCGTGATGATAACAGGGATTTTTTTCCTTTTTTAGTTATATTATATGTATTTTATATCTTCCATATTTACTTGTTTTATATACTTTATTAGATAGATAAGACATGTATCATCTTTTATATATGAGGTGGTTTCTGGAATTGCTTATATATTATTCCTCCAATGTCTACTTATTATCTGGTTATTATACTAATTCTAGTACTTGTATGTTATTGATTAAACTATGTAAAACTATAGTATTGAGGGTATGGCATCTCACCTTTTTAAAATAACTTTTCATTACATTTTACAAACAGAGGACCTTTAAAGTCAAGTTTCTTGGAAATCAGGAACAAAATACATGAAAACTTAAAACACTCTTTTAAATCCCCTTGATAAGGCTCCTAAAACGTTCATCCTATGTGATTCCCCAACCCCAGTTACCCAAAGTCGGTGCATTATTTTAATACATTTGCATGATTACAATGAATCAGGTCCCGATGGACTGATCAGTTTAGTAGTCTTGGAAGATAGATTACATACATTAACTTTACATTATAATTTAAAACATAAAACACATCATAAATAGTTATTTGAGAATTCCATTATTCCCTTTAGCTTAACCCTGCATATCAATCATAATACACTTCTTGGAATCCTGGCAAAATGAAACATAAGAAAGGGGTGAGCTCAAACGCTCAGTAAGGGTAAGAAATACAACGGAAGATAACATAAATATTAAGCATTTTGAATAATTGAAACCACATGCCTTTACCAATAATAAAAATGGATACTTTTATGGATGGAATATGATCTGGGTAAATAATGCCATAATAAAACAAAATCATGGGTATTCTACTAGTCGAATGACCACATGAACAATCAGTATTATTTTCATAATGAGGGGATGTATAATGTCGGACATTCTAAATTTTTTTTCAAGGACTCGGCCAAGACGTCTAAAAATGATTAAGGCCTCATCCAAAACCATATATCAAATTAGGAAAGACCTCAACAAATTCCAAGTCTAGTTGTCTCATGAGACCAACCAATGCATCGAGGAGCTATATTGGGCTCCACCCGTCACTTACTAAGTCCAATACATTCCTCATATGAAAAGGTTTAAACATATCATAAACATTCGTATTAAAAATAGCATATGAAATGTCAATACTTTAACCATAAACCATGAATGGTATAAAAATAGCACATCCACAGTCAAACATATCACAAAACCTTCAATACAATATGAACGTTTTATATCATAATAAATCAACTTCAAATAAACTTAAAATCTATCAAAGGATGTTGACATAGATGAAATCAAAACCCTTTTTAGAGAAATATCTCTTTCTATTTTGAAATCATTAAAGAGTCACATAATTATAAAGAAAAATTTTACTTTGAAAATATTATTATAAGATTATAAGGGAATCTTTGATGATGTTATAACGGTGGAAAATAGCCGCACCCGCCGTATAAGTTAAAAAAACATTCTTACCTTAAATTTTTCGAAAAGGTCAAAAAGTACCTTGTTTGGAAAATGATGGAAAGATTACTTTTAAAAACACATAAGGGTATAAATAAATTTAACCCATTGTATAGTAAATATTAATTTTTTTTTGAAATACATTTTTAAGAAACATGAATGTGGATGATAAAGAGGTCCCAGTAGATAATTACATATAAACAACATCGGATAATGAAGAGATTGTAGAATTAACCCTTACCTGGTACTTTTCCTTGGCCGAGAGTAGGTTAACCTATGGTATAATGGTGAAATAATTGTTATTAAATTATACAAGAATCATATAAATTAATATGATATCATATATGATCTTTTAATATTTCTAAGTTAATAATATCTTAGTATTATTGTCGTTTCGGCTGTTAATGGATTCGTTTTACTTTATATTCTTTGTTATGTGAGTCATATTTGTTATGGATGGGATGTATCTTATTCATATACATAATGATATCAAGTCTTTAAAAATTATTTTTAATCATCAAATGAAAATTAGTCTTTAAGGGATACGATGGGGAATAAATCTCATCGCGTTCGTGGAGACGGTACTCCGTACATACACACGAGCGACAATATCATTTTTTTTATATTAAAATAATATATAGTTGGATGTTATATCATATATACAGAATCATTATCATGTTATATTCATTATTTACATCAATTACACATCATTATTATACCCATCCAAATAATAATGTATTGAATAAAAATTACACCATGATGTGGAGACGGTAAGCCGTATATACACACGTACGGGGACATGTCATTCAAAGGATGGATAGAATAATGAATATGGCTGTACAATATTTATAATAACATCATAGAATATAGAAGATACTAAATTCATTATTTTATAATGGAAATAACAAATAAATAAGCAGTGGAAGATGAAATGAACTTGAAAGAGGGTGGTGAAATTATTACCTCTTCTTCGGGTTATTCCTTTAGATTTGATAAAAGGGATTATAAAGGTGGCTTTCTGACTAAAGGAAGGCCTCTATAATGAAGTGAGGGAAGTTTAGAGGATACTTGTGCTGGATTTGGCCGATCCAAAAGGCTTTGAAGGTGTGCATTAGAGAGAAGGGGGAGTGCAATTTTATAAGAGGGGTGAGGGGAACCTTAGGAAAAGCTAGAAATATTATTTTATAATAAAATAATTTTAGGTTTCAAATGAATAAAAAATGGATTATTTAAAGTATAATTTCGGTATGGGTCTAAAAACACTCAACCAATAGGTTTTAGACAATTTTTGGTCACTATATTAACTTTATTTTTTAGATTTAACTCTTAGTTAAATAGTTTGACATTTACCATGTCTCTTTGTATTTTTATATTATATGGTTAATAAACTTACTATATACTTCCAATAGAACCCCAAGTGGTTCATTAATGATAAAACTATCATTATATAAGTCCTTTGGCCTAAACTTTGATTTTTAGGAATATTATATCAATTAATAATATAAAATTTGTTTTAAAAACTCCTTTATGTCAAATTTGACACTATTTAATAATTGATTTTTGTTAAAGTCTTAAAAACATTATTAATTCGAACCAGTAAAAACTTTCAAAATATATTTATTTTAACATTTATAATACCAACTATTTGATTATTTCATTAATAAGGAAGATACTACATCATCATCGTGTCATAAATAAATTTACTTATTCAATTTCTGAAATTTATAAATAAAATACCATTATGTATGAAATATTTTTATATTTATAATGAATATTTATAGTTGAAGAGATTAAATTTATAACCGTATGTAAAATTGTTTTACTAAAAGATATATGTTTTTTTCATTTTTGTATTTACTTTAACTTAATTAATATAAAGTGTCATTATCTCTTATAAGTGGCTCCATGGGGTCGCAAAATCGACCCAAAGATGCCAATGGTCGGAAATGTATCATCTAATAGGGTTAGGACACATTTTAGGATAATTTAATATTATTATAATATAATTTTTTTACCCTTATTTACCGGATTTACCCTTTAACCATGACAAATAAAATATTTACCGAAGTAATTATTCAAAATGTCTAAAAATAAAAGTTACCTATTTACACAATTTGGACGTCTTGATTATAAATATGGAATCCTTTTTCTAAATTCAAAACATAGAAGTGGCAGAAATTAATTTAAAATTAATTCCCATTGTCAAAACAAAAAGCGTGTTTTTAAGAAATAAAAACTATCAAAAGATTGACAGTTTCTTATGTCCAGTTTAAATGTAAAATTATGTCTAATGACCAAAGTTGGATTAAATGGTAAAAATATAATCTAATTATACTTTAAATCCACTCAAATGAATAATTTATCACTATTAATTATTTAGATTAAAAATGTTGTTTTTAATTAAAATTTAGTAATTTTCACTATTCATCAAAATATGAAAGTTTTCAGAAAAGTACCAAAAATTCACCCTAAGATAATTTCAATATTCCGAATCCAAAAATTAATTCCATTTGGAAAGATAAAATGTATAAATTTTGAAAAAGTGGCTATTACTAGTCATAATGGATAGTTTGATTGGTTGTGGTGTGTGTTAGAACTCGAAGTTGTGTACAACACATGCTACTGTATTATTCAGAGAGAAGCGTACCGTGGAAGCTTGGGGTGTTACATCCTACATTAAACTATTTAATCTCATAACCTGAAGACATACCTCAAAGGAAAGTGTGAGCAGAAATCCTAGTATGGAAAGAAAGGGAATCAGTTTACCTGTGATATCAATAATAACTTGTTGAAAAACATAAAGACCTGGGAAATGGAAGTAGAGGAATTTCATAATGAAAAGAAATTGAACCACAACATGAATATTTTGATAAAACATTTAATTTATATATTCATGAATATATCACCAAGGTTCATCCTAAAGGGTTTATAAAAATTACCAAGGTTATTCACCAAGGTATCGGGAAACATGTCATCTCTAGAGATTAAATTCTTTACCCAATGCATTAGCATGATATAAGGACACACCCTTAATATTTATCTATATTCATGTGATAAACATATATTATAAACAAAAATTTCATAAATAACCCGTAGAGAGTAAAAGTAATGGGTTTCACTTCAAAATCACGACGCTTTAAAAGTGCTTAGAAACATAATCGTTAGGTCTTTTATAACCCTTGGAAAAGAAATGAGGGTTTCATGTATATAGATTATAGAATAAAATATATCAATTTTATGTCTTGATTAATACCTCTATAAATGAAAATATATTTGGGTATTCAGATAAATAAAACAATAGAATTTCTTGAGAAAAAGAGAGAGATATTTTGAGACAAAATTTCTACAGCATAACAGCTATATAACATGGTTTTAGGAAACTATAAAAAGAGAGGGGACACAGGTATCAAATCAATAAATGAATCTTTTATAGTAGAGGTACAAAATAAAAAGAAATAATATCATGTTGTGGAATGAAACACAAAATGAAAAGGAAAATAGAAAGAAAAGAGAATATATGATTTCTTTTACGAAAATCCGGCAGCCTAACAACATCGCTTATAATTAAAAAAAATAAGTTGATGAGAGTGGAAAGGGTATCTCATAAATTGGAAATGAAATGTACAGTAATAAAGATATATAATAACATACCCCCACATAATGAAATGGAAACTAAAAGACATAACCTAAAGGAATTCATGACTTAAAAGAAGAGGGTGAAAGGTTCCAATACCTTGAAGAGTAAATTCAAATGCATGAAGGTTGGGACCATGGTGGGCTTCAGGGAACCTTTGGAGGAATACTTGTGAGGTAAAAGACTAGAAATTATATGAAAAGGATTTTTGGAATGAAATGAATTAGGGAATTACTTGGTATTTATAGGAAAAGTGAGGGAATATATAATTAATTTCAAGGGACACCTCATCGGTGGTATTTGCAAAACCATAGGCTTGCCAATGGTATTGGACACTTGGGACACCTCAGAGAATATCTTACTATTCAAAAGTCGACCAGAATGATTACATCATTATTACATCATTATTACATTATTATTACATCATTATTGATGCCATTAAACACCTGAAACTCAAAACTGTATTATCACTATTCACCAAAAAACAAAACATTTTATAAAAATATCATAAATTCACCATAACCTAATATTGATACTTTGAATTCAAAAATGAAATCCATTTTATGAAAATAATTTTCTAAATATTTTTAATTTTATTTTAAAAAAACCATTATTTATTAGAAAAAACTCTAAAACTAAAACTTATTTTTTAATACCTTGAAAAAGTAATCAAGGTCCCATAAAATTATCTTATTACCATAAGATAATAAATTAACAATTTATGATTATATTTTATGAAAATAAATTTCCATTTTAAATTATTAAATTAATTATAAAATTGTAAATAAATTATTTATGACATACACAAATAAAAAAACTTATACTATGATTGTTTTTTCACTTTTAAGATGTCTAAATTGTATTTATACATTCATGGGTTAAGTTTCTATTTTTTGGCCGATTTACAATTCATTACTATTCATAAAGGTATGTTACTATTCATACTTTCCTATTTACTAAAAATTATGTTGATCTTATTAGACTCTAAATTTATTTCTGATCACAACTATAGAAGACCATTTTTTGAAAATCATTTCAAATTATTAATTATTTAAAGTTTACATGAATATTTTAAAATACCCTTTTTACAAAATTCATCAATAATATTCATTCTATATTTATCCAGACATTTGAAAATCACAAATTATACCTTAATAAGAAACAAAAATTTTATTTATACCAAGGGATTACAAAAAGTATATAAGGCCTCATTACATATCCTATTATAACACCTACATAGGACCTAAGTGTAAGGTGTGCTATGGTGATATAATCTTGGGGGAGGATCAGAAAACATTGCCCGAGTGGTGATTTCTATCAGCTTGAACTTCTCCCTTAGGCGATTTTGTTCAAGATTCACCTGTTGATGATCAGCTTGGTCTTGGTCCAAAGAAAATACCATAAATGATACCTCCTTCCCATGCTCTGACATATGGGCTTCGTATGACCTATGTCTACTGGATGATTCCATAAACTCTACTTTCTGTATTAATTAACCAAGATGACTTGTATTTATAAAAAATAATTGTAACGTTAAGAGTTTAGTTTCCAATGGTATAATTGACCAATAGTCATATAACAGTTGAAACCTAATGGTATCACTTCATTAATTAAAGGATATAGTTTTGTAGAGTATAAAATGAAATAACACACAAATTTTGGAAAGAAATATTACTCAAAAGTTTGGGTCGTTACAGAGGGCATAGTCACCACATAGACTCACCTAGGCACTCATTGCTAGTCGGAAACAATTGGCGTTTATGTCGATTCACTTGAGTCCATGTGGTCAACCAGGCTCTGGGAACCGTTCCCTGAAATTTGTGTTTGGTATGTTATATTACCTTACTCATATGTTCATCTTATGCACTTTTATGATCTTTGATTGATATCTCTAATGTTTAACCTTACTAATTATTTTAGATCAACTGTTTTGAAGTTTCTATTCTATAGTAAAATGAAATAGGGTATTATGTATGGGGTGTCTAGAAGTGTATCACATGTGAAGAATATATATGAGATATGTGGAATAGATAATGTTAAATAATAAATTTATTTAACAAATATCTAGTGAAACTAAAACTTTAGGTTCTGAGTTTTTTTTGATTACCAGTGAGGTGAATTGTTTAAATTATGGAAATTACGGAAATTATATGAATTTTATACTTACTTTTTCTATGTTGGTATTGAAGATACTGTGTAAAGATCATGTTTTTATCACCCGATCTAGGAGTGTGTTTCTACGTCACCCAATTATTGTAAGATTAAAAATTATTCTAGAATTAAATAATGAACATTATAATTATTTTAATATCTTATATTAAAATAAAAATCGCCTCCATCCATTTCTATAGGCCTGTATAATATTTAAGATAATAAAATATGATTATATTATTTATGTACACTGCATAGAGAAGTAAAATGGCATATCACCTATGTTTTCTATGAATTATAGGGGCCTAATAATATAAGGAGTTTTACCATTAAAAACAAAACTACTAACCCATTTAGTTGATGAATAATGTGTGAGGTGGTGTGTAGTTAAGAAGTGATAGATATAGGCCACATTTACTAAATTCTATCAAATAGTAAAAACTAGTTAATGTGAATCAATTAACTAAATATCCTTCTCAAATAAGAAACCTTATACATGAATCATGATGTTATGTCCTCTAAATAAATGAGTAATACCTTATATATAGAACAATATATTATGTATCTCAAAATACCATAGGAATAAAACTTCAATGCATGGTTTACTCCATAGAACTAGATTATTTCTCAAGTAATGAATGTGTACACAATAACTATAAATGAGAAATATTATCTATGAAGATTCAAATATAATTCATTCAAATAAATAAAATTAAATCGTGGAACTTAATACTATTCAAATACTAAGATCCTTAAATTTGAATGGAGGCATGCCTTTAGTCAAAGGATTTGTAATTACTTATTTAGTGTTATTATACTTGATAAACAATTTATTATCTTTAAAAAATTAACTTATAACTATGAACATAATGTTGATTTGTTTACATTAACTGCCACTTTATTTATTCATATCCACAAATAAAAAAACTAAATTTTCATAATAAATTATTAATGGCCTGCATATAAAATCCATAAATTTATTCCCTAAAACTATAATCCATATCTATACACCATAATAAGTGGTATAAAAAATTATATGAACATGTATTCCATAGTAGAAGTGGATATCAATGTCTGATTAACAATTTTTCATGATATAACTGTGAAAGACATCATAAATATACACCCAAAAATTGATAAATGTGAATTAATCCAACTAATAAAATCTATATCAGAATTTTTGAAAAGAAATAAGATATATGTTTGTCTATATATAATGATGTATTATTTTTCCCCTAAAAGTAATGTCAACACATTCATCACAAATTTCTAGTGATCCATACATAGATTACTCTCATATTTTCCCAATATTCTAATTTAAAATGAAATTTCATTCATTATGTGTCTTGAGAATACATTAAAATTATAATAGTATAATCATATAGGATTTTTTTCACATCCCCAATCATTTTTAGGAATTTTAAAAATTAAATTTACCACCTTTAACAATGGGTTCTGTAGTTGGTTATTAAATTTTTATCTATAATATCTTTTTAAATTTATTAATGTAGGGTTCTTAAGATAGAACCTGAATTCCTCTCAATTTTTCTATTTTAATTTTAATTATAATTATATTGAATCCATCATCCATATATTTCACATCAAATTATATAGAGATAAATTCTTTCAACTCATCTAGAAATTCTATTCCATTAGTTGCAAGTAAAATTTCATCTACATATAAAACAAGGAAACATATTTTATTCCAAATAACCTATTAGTATATAAATTATTTCATAATGTTATCTTTGAAAAAAATAAAGTTATTACATCATCAAATCATTAAGATCACTATTGGGATGCCTATTTTAAACCATATGTTGGAATTTTATGCTCGTATACTAAATTCCTACCATCAATAGAGAGGAATCCTTCTATTTATTTAATGTAAAAAATCCACATCTAGATTACCATTCAAAAGGGATTTTTAATATAAATTTATATATAATTAGAAATCAAAATAAGCTAATAATTCAAATATAACATGTAATGAATCCTTGTAAGATATTGTATAAAATGTTTCTATATAATCTTTACCTTCATTTTTAGTGAATCGTTTGTCGACAATGTATGACTTGTATTTACCAATGTTTCCCAATGATTTTTTTTGTTTTAAATAACAATTTACATCCAATAGGTTTTATTCTAAAATGTAACTAAACAAGTTCTAAAACTTCACTACTCATGGAATCCATATCTTCAATAATGGAATCGTACCATATTTCTAACTCGTTACAACTCATGTCTTGTGAAAAAAATTTAGGATCTTTCTCAAATCCAATATTTTAGTAAAATTCTTATATATGATCTATATAGTTAATAGAAATTTATGATATTTTCATCCCTGTAGACCATATTAATGTTTATCCTTCATTTTTCTGAGAAAAAATAGGTTTAATATTTTGTTCAATGGTTTTATATTCCTAAACAACCTAATCCATAGGTTGATTATCATTAATTTGTGGAATCATATTTTTTTGAACACCACATAAAAAGGTAGTGTTATAAAAAATTATAAATCAATAACCTAAAGTAGAGGACTGATCTTTTGAAAGATATTTTTTGAAGAGTTTTTTATTATTTCCCTCCCAATGATCAGATCATTTTTATTAAATTTGGTATTTCTTGATTCCAAAATTTTAGTGTTTAATAATGAAAAATAAAAAAGATATCCTTTAGAACTTATAAAATAACCAATTAAGTAATTTTTGAAATTAATTAGATCCAACTTAATTTCACATGGGTTATAAACTCATACTTATGAAGGGATTAAAAAAATAGGCACATTTCATATAATCGGATTACATCCATTAAATAATTCAAAAGGTTTTTTTAAAACAACCTTGATGGGAAAATTACTTAAAATGTATAATTTATTTTCAAGTTATTTTGTCCACAAAATTTAAGAAGCATAAAATTACTAAGAATAATACATATCATGTCCATTAAAATTCAATTTTTTCTTTTAATTACACTATTTTAGTCTGGTGAACCAACCATAATGTATTGATAAACTACTCCATTTTTTGAAAGAAACCTCACAAATGGACCTGGTAATTGTTCAACCTTAATGAGTCTTTTATAATATTCTCCACTTCTATCTGATCTCCCAATATCAACTTTTTTACTGAATTGTTCCTCTACTTAATCCTTAAAAACATTAAAGGCATCAAGAGATTCATTTTAATTATAAATAAAAAAGAGATACATGTATCATTAATAGTCATATATGAATTAAATAATGAATTTATGGCAATGTAAATCTATATTTCAATTAAAAATATTTGAATATATGATTTCTAATATGTTTGATCTTTTATTAGAAAATTTATTTTATTTATTGGTCTGATTTCCCTTAATGAAATCAATTTAACTTTAATTGTTAGTAAAAACAATAGTACCAAGTACTTCATTATATATAGATATATGGACCTTATTTAGAGGTATGACCTAATATATGGTGAAATAAAATAAAATAATTTTCTATTATAACATCTCTTTTTATACTAGCATGAACATTCATAGAATTCATAATATCATTACATTGTAATTCAATTGAGAAAATAATATCTTTTAAAGTATCACACACAATGATTTCATTTACATATATTAATAAAAACTTAGTTTTATAAAAACTGAATGAAAAACTTGATGAAAAGAATTCTTAGTACTGAAATCAAGTTTCTAGAGAAACTTGGAATATAAAATATCTTTTCTAAATAAAATGTAAATTTTGTGCTCAACACTAGATTTCATGTCCCAATGACATCCACATGTGAGCACATATTATTTTATGAATAGATTCTAAGCTCCCAATCCATTGGTTTCCTTAAAGTTTTGATGAAAAAAAAACAGTGTTTTCAATACGCAATTTAGATTCAAAACCAATCATCCACGTGTTATAAATTATATAACCATATTTGATTCATAATAAACTAAATAGAATCAGATAATTATTTTATTTTCTAATTCTTCATTAGAAGGGAAGAATTAGTCATCTATAAATTTTATCAAGTCATGAACACTATTATGCTAATAGAATGAACCATGAATTCTATAACAAAATTTAGATTTTATGAATATTACACTCTGATGGTTTGACTATATATAATTTTCATATAAACCAATCATATTAATGTTCTACCATTATTTACTATAGGTGGCTTTTATTTCTGAATTGTAAAATCAATATCCATCTATCCCAAATGAATAAGAATTTTATCCTCCAAATTTTATAATTATTTCCCTTTAATCTAGGAAAAAAACAAAAATTGGAATAATTTGGTAGTAAAACTAGAAATAAAATACATTCTTATAAGTTCATAATTTATATTAGTAAATAATTATAAAATGAATTTAAAATATTAAATTTTATGTGGGTGAAATTTTATAATTATTAGATTAAAAAATTATGTTTTAATTGTGAATTAAATATTAAATATATAAGATTATGAATTTTAATTTAATAATTCAATAACCAATAGGAAAAAAAATTAAATATTTTATTTATAACCCATATGGCTAAATTATGAAAAAAAATTTAATATTTAATCAATAATGAAAATATAATAAAAATTACTATAGGCTAAATTTTACTATATGTCATACATGTTATTCAATTTATTATGATTTTAATAAATATATAAATTTTCGTTTATTTGGCGATACCTTGGAAATTTTAAAAATAAATAAAATTTACAAGAATAAAATTTAAATAATTATTTTATTAAATAAAAAATAAAAAAAATAAAAAAATAAAAAAATAATAAATTTTGTTAACAACAAGACAACTAAATAAAGTGAATTTATTAAAAATATAAATAATATCTTAATTTTATTTTAAAAAATGAGCTTCAATGTGTAATCGTAGAATTTATATCACTTATTGTGGGAAGTTCAAGATTCAACCTCCACTTAATATAATTATATATATATTATTAATATTTTATAAATACGTAATTTAAATTTAATTAGGAATTTCAGGGGGAAACATAATTAAATAAATGTTACAAAATTATAATTAAATTACTGTCTTATGCCTTAAAACAAATACCTATAAAACCAATATTTTTTTTATGATCTCATCATTTTCTATGATTTTCTCTCTATTTGTTTTTGGATGGACATATTTCTTTTGGGTTTTCATTTTTCTTTAAACCTTGGGGGTTGAGTCTATTTTTGGGATGGAGAGATTTTGTTAGGGGAAAAGACCTAAATATTGTGAATGTATGTTTGTTTGGATAAATTAAGTTTGGGTATAAATGCATCAACGGTATAAGGTAGTTCTCTGTGGGTTTAGAAGGATTTAGATGTTGTTCTTGTTTTTGTAGTAACTAGCCTGATATCTATCTCCCAGAAATTTTCACACCATGATCATGTTACATGATGTGAAATTTTTACTGGGAAGACGTCCTGAACTGGTTTAAGGTGTGAAATGAATACAAGCGGTGAAACTGGTTCATGTCATGTAATGTTCGACTAGGGTTATTTTAACCTAAGGAAAAACATTTTTTAGTGTTCCTCATGTATTAATAAATTCAATATGTGAAAGGGGTTCACATCATGAAGATATCATGATATTAAATTATAAGTCTTGTTGTGTGTAGGTTTTATTTCTTCATCCAGACAATGCTTTCTTCTTTGGCCCCTAGGGAGAGTCCAGGAGATTTTGAAGATATTCTTTCCTTTCTAGACAGCTTGATCAAGAAATTTATCTCTGGTGAGTTTTTCTTTGGGTTTCCCCTATATTCCATTTTTCTCCATTATCATATTGTAATATCTTGATTGCCGTTGAATCTAGATGTTTCTTTGAACTATGTTTTCTTTGTGATCACTATCACCCTTTTTCTTATTGGAGTTACCCATAGAATCAATTGCCTTAACCTTTGGATAATGGTAGGTGGTCTAGAACCAAAATTTATGATATAATTATAATTTTTTAAGTATGTGAGACATTGTGTGATTACACTAACATAACATGTGTGTTAATTAATAAAATAATGGTGATGATTAATCATGTGTTGAATTACTCCTTGTATCCCTTTGGATATAATGGTGTTAGAACCTAGATTATGACTACCTATAGTGTGATCCTACCCTTGAAAAGTAATGAACTTACTATTGGATTAAAGTATGTTTTATCATGACATGCAACCTCAAGTGATTGATTATGATAAATTCATCGTGAAAAATGGATTACTTGCAATGGGAATGAGTGGAACTGTTTTATAAGATGTGGTTTTTTTTTCACTAGAATGATAATGGTTTACAACCAAGTTGATAAATGAATGGAAAAATTAAAAGATAAAGGGTAATTAGATGAATTGACCCTTGTGGATTACGATGTTATATGAGTTATTCTTGATACTATATCTTGTGTTGGTATTCATGCTGAAATTATTATATAGAGGGATTTCCTTGGTGATGTTGAAATTTTTATATAATGTTCTTTGTCTTGTCATGTTGAAATTTTTATTTAAAGGTCTTGGCTTGGTTATGTTGAAATTATTATATAATGGGATTGGCCCATTTATTCTGTTATTCTTATTGGGCTTGGAATGATTATGCTGAAATTCTTATACAGATGAATTTTCTAGGTTATGTGATTGTGCCATGGTTTTTTTCTTACAGTTGGAATGGTTATGCTATATGCTCAAAGATATTTAGAAATGGTGTTGAAGTAGGTTGTTTGATGTATTATACTAATTTATTAATTAAATCAAATATTTATCACTATATTTCATGCACTTATTTATCAGACTGGTTTGTTTAGATATAGTGGTTTTGACCTACTAATTTTTAATCACACCCTATTTTTTCCTGTATTTGGTAGTCTATTAGATTACATGGATGTAGGTTTAAACAACGGAAAGGGAAATCATAGTTTATTATTTTTTTAGGATGGGTTGGAGTATGGATATAGGATTAAAAGGGGGTACAAGAATAGGGTATTTTGAGATTATTAGTGTTAGCATGTACTTTTATCTATATAAATTACGACATGACATTTAATTTTATTTCACACTATCACTATATGGTTTATTATTATTTTTTTTACTTGGTTAATCCTTTATTTTCTAGTTGTATGTTGTAATGTTTCCACTATTTCAATTACTATAGTATTTTTTTTACTTCCATTGTATTAAAACATTATACCAGGGGGTATAGTGTCCCTAATATGTTCTCTAAACACCACTACTAGTCGGAAGCCTCTGGTGCACGGGGAGGCGTGCTTTTGGTCCAGTAACCAACTTGATTTGGCCACATGACATAATACTAAATAAGGTGATGTTACAAAGTGGTATCAGTGGTCAGGATTTTATTTTCTATTTCCATTCTATTTTGTAAAGGTTGAAAGGAGACTGGGATGTGTTGAGACTTGGTATTGAGCTTGTGTATGGGTGTAGCTAACCCATGTATGGTGGAAAATCTAAATTCCTAGGGATGATAATGTTGTTCCTAATGTTCTTTTGTTAGGGTTGATATTATTTCACTTTGGGTGATTCACTTATGGTGTGATGTTATTTTTTATTAAGATTTATTATCATTTCCCAAAATGGAATGAGAAGAGTATTCATGCATCACGATAGGAACATAGGGATATATCTTGACATCTATTGTTTTTTTGATAGATCCATATTTATTACATGAGATATATTTTCCTATTAGAACTATGAAATGAGATACCGGTTATATCAGATAAATAAAATCAAATAACAATTATGTCATTCTAATTCACTTGTTAATCCATGATTATATAGATCATGAGCCAATGGAACTTTTTTTATCACCTATAAAGTTTGAACTTGTTTTTATGCCACATTATATGGATTTTGTTCGTATTATAGATAATATGACTACTCATAATATTTGAATTGAGCATAGAGAGAGTGGAAATCAATATACTCCTAACACAAATGAACCTGATATTTTTGTAGCTCTTAAGGATCATATGGATATTCATTTTTTTGTGAAATCTTCGTAATGGTTATGTGATCTATGGAAATAGATATTGTTTACACTATACCTACAATGTTTACGATGAGAAGAGAGTTTTAGTAGCAACATCCTCTACCGTTCACAAGGGAGGGAGTCCCCCAGGAATATGATTTCTTGATTGAGTTTGTCCAAAATATCTTAAAGAACCTCAAGACACTAATAGAAATGAGGGTGAGGATTTATGAATTTATGTTTCATGGGCCTGAAATGTGTTGGAGGGAAATTCTAGAGAAATTTTGTTAGAAAGAAGAGTTATCCTGGAAGAAATTCAAGGTGAAGTTCATGATCCACTATTTCCCTAATATATCTAGGGATGTGAAGGATCCCGAGTTCATAAATCTAATATAAGATGGAATATTGTTGATGGACTAAACATGAAATTTTACCAACTTGTAGTTATTTGTGTCATATTTAGTAGATAATGAGGTCTCTATGGAGGGATGTTTTCATGAAATGATTTTCAATGATATTAGGTCACTAATGACTATTTTTCCTAAGTATTTTTTTGGACATGATGAATCAGGTTATAATTAAAGAATAAAATCTAAGAGAGGCCCTGAGAATTGACTAGGTTCTTTATATTGGGTGAACCGAGAGATCTTCATTCTATAGTAGTAAGTGCTAATATGATAGTTATTTCTAAGGAAACAGGACCCAGAGAAACCGAGGAAGTGGACAACCCTCTTAGGATCATGTTCCGTTGCAATTCTATTAGTGTTGTATGTTTAAAAACATGTGGACTTAGTGTTCATACCCTACATTAGAGTTCTGTTATTATGGTAGGATTGACAACTTTTAAAGGGGTTTTTTGAGGAATACAATTGTAGAGAAGTGAAAGGGGATCATGATAAGTTCTACAGTTTGGGAAGGACATAGATACCTCTCTGAAAACTGGTAGTTGGAGTTTCACTGGACATTTTAGTCGAGGAAGGGGACATGGTACCCTTGGATAGTATTGGAAGTTCCAAAAAAGGGGAATAACAAAGAGGAGTTGGATTGTATAATTAGGTAGAGGGTCTAGAAAACTATATGTTATGTAGTCTACTCTGGCTAGATTAGATACATGACCTTATACTGTTAGAGTTGTGATTATTTTATTATCCACCCTTTCCTGTATTTTGTTTATTACACAAGAATCACATTAATTTTTATCTTCTATTTTTTAAATGTTTTGGGATTGGTTGTGGAATGTTCAGATGATATCTTGACCATCAATACATTTTTTGGAGTCTTGATAGAGAATATCAAACACTTCAAGGCGTGTTCTCTAGAAATTGTTGGTTACTACTTCTTTTGGGAACTGTTTATGATCGAAATAATTGGTTTCTATTTGATTGTAGGAATAGATTTATTTTTCTATACCATTATCATATTGGATATTATCAGAGGTGATTTACCTTTCTATCTAAAAAAGGTGGAAGCTATTCTCACTAGGGAGAGTGAGATAGTTATAATGTCCATACATGACCAATTCAGTTCATATTGAATTGTATCATGGCTCAAATAGAAGGTTTTGTTTTGGATGATGGTGGAGAGTAGAAAGATACTTTTCCTCTAGTGGAAGACTATTTTCAGGATGTCTTTTGTGACTAGTTATGCATTATACCACCTGAGTGGGAGATAGAGTTAAAGATTGAGTTAGTGATGGGATTTGAGCTATTTTCTATTCTAAATTATAGGATGGAACCAACAGAGGTTCCTGAATCGAAATATTAGTTGGAAGATCTATAATACAAAGGTGTCATAGAATCTAGTATTCCACTATTGGGTTCTCTAATGATTTTCTCCAAGAAGACTAATGGGACTTTTCACTTGTGTGTGGACTATTGGAGAATGAACTAGATAATACTCATGAATCAGTATACCCTTCAATGCATCAATGATAAATTTTATTAACTAATAGAAGGATGGATTTTATATAAGATTGATTTGAGATTTGGGTATCATCTGTTAAGAGTGACACCATATGACATACCTAAAACTACTTTTAGGACATATTATTTATTTAACAATTTTGTGGTGATACCATTTAGTGTGACGAATGCACCAAAAATATTAATGGATTTGATGAATAAAATCTTTCATCATTTTGTAGATCATTTTTTGATGGTTTTCATTAATACAATTTAAGTTCCCTCATAGTCAAAATATGATCATACTCAACATCATGACATTGTATTGAGTACGTTGAGAGAGAATTGAATTTATGCCAAGCTAACTAAATGAATATTCTTGATTGATAAAGTTCATTTCATAGGTCATGTAATCTTAGAGGCTGGAGTGTTAGTGAACCCACAGAAATTTGCATCCATGGTATCTTTATAGTGGCCCAATAATGTCTTTGAGATACATAGGTTTTTGGGTCTAGAAGGTTATTATTGGTGTTTTATCCTTGAATTATACCACCATAAAGCATCAATTTATGGGGTGACTAAAAATGGGGTGAAGTTTGTTTGGTTGGATTCTTTCAAGAATGATTTTTAGGATATGGAGATAAGAATGATCTCAACACCGATCTTCACTTTACTTATGAAAGGTAAGGAACATACCATGTATTATAATGTATCCAGAGTTGGACTTGATATAGTTCTGATAAAGGAGGATTGGTTTGTTTCTTATAAATCAATATTGTTGTGACCACATGAGAAGAATTATCCCACTCATGGTCTAGAGTTAGATGCGGCGGTACATTCCCTGAGACGATGGGGACATTATATTTTAGTTGAGAGAATTGTGGTGTACACAAACCAAAATTGACTCAACTAAATCATTTCATAGTGATACATTAAATTTTGATAGAGGTGGTGGGTCAAGTATCTATATTCTTACATCTTTGATGTAGCTTACACATTTGTAAAGGGAAACATTGTTTCATATTTCATAAGCCGAAATATGCAGTTAGATGCATTGAGGTTGTATTTTGATGATTAGAGGATGATGTAAATCTTTGAAAACATGTATATAGATGTTTAGGAGTCCTTGGGATGAGAATCTATGAATTAGACCTCATTTATACATTTTCTTCTTTAACGGATCAATATAGAGAAATTATTTGATCTGAAGGGCCTATATTTGAGATAAAACTTATATGGTGGAGAGATGCCATCAAGATAGTCTCATGGAAGTGGAAATTATCTTCTTTTATATGTCAAAGTAGAGTTTACTATGGAATTTCTCAAGGAGATAATGAGATAGTTTCATGTTTCTAGACGAGAGATAGTCCTAGGTTAGACAAAGATGTATCCTGATATCTATTGAAAGTACTAATGGATAGAAATAAAGAAGAAGGTAGTGGGATTTGTGGTGAGATTTTCACCTGTCAATAGGTGAAAAATGAGAATCAGAGGCATGCTGAGATTTTAAAAGATTTTCCATTCTCAAATGGGAATGTAACCATGTGACTATATATTTTGCGATAGGATTACCCAGGACACTTCACAAGAATGATAAATTATGGGTGAATGTAGATGAACTATCAATGGTAGACCACTTCCTGCCTATCAGGGAGACCTTAACTATTGATGATATGGTTTCTCTATGTGTGGGGGATAATTTTGTTAAACTATGTTATGAGGATTATAATTTATGATAGAGATCATTGTTTCACATATCAATTCTGACAGGGTACTCAAAAGGATTTGGGATTTCATGTTTATTTTAGCAAAACCTATCATCCATAGACTAAAATTCAATTTGGGAAGACTATTCAGATTATGGATAATATTTTATGAGCCTATGTTTTGAATTTTGGTGGTTCTTTGGAGAAAATTTTAGATTTCATGGAGTTCTCTTAAAATAAAATCTTTTAGGAATCAATCCAAAAGACACCATTCAAGGATTTATATGGAAGGATAGGTCATTTTCATCTCTGTTGTTTAGAGGAAGGTGAGTTAATTCTTGTTGG
The DNA here is from genome assembly GCA_963277665.1 of Viscum album. NCBI lineage: Eukaryota > Viridiplantae > Streptophyta > Magnoliopsida > Santalales > Viscaceae > Viscum > Viscum album. The sequence continues at coordinate 1,980,023,342 of OY728165.1, read as the reverse complement.
ACCTAGTATTGTGTAGGATATGTTTTAACAGGTTCTATTAATCTAGAAAAGGTTGGGGACCATTTATAGGAGACAAAAATCTTATACTGACCTGTAGATATGAAATCTAATGTTTGAGGTTCGTAATTGTGTTTTACTTTGGGTGTGACCATGGTTAGGGAATAATTTTATTAAGGAATAGGGAAATATAACACCACGTTTTGATGGGTTGTTTGACATATTGGAATGTATTAGTCCAGTGGAACACTGATTGAAACTTTCAAAAATCTATAGTGACTTGAACAATGTGTTTCATCAATGGAGATATCACCCTAAAACTTTTCATGTGGTATACATTGATGACGCTGCATTTGGTGTAGATGAATCCCTTTAGGAGCATCTAATACATATTATTGACTATAGTTAGAGGTATCTATGGGGTAAGACTATACTTATAATTTGAATTTAGTGGACACATGGGTGGGTTCAAGAGGAGACTTGGGAGAAGGAGTCTTATACGTAAGAAGAGTGGCGAGACTTGTCCACCGAGACCCCATAGTGATGTTTAGAGAAGCTCAGGTAAAAGCTATTATATGATTTGGATATTGTAAGTTCCTATATTTTTCTAGGTATATCCCTATTTTAGTTTTCAGTTGAAACTAAATATTTTTTCTTTTCTTTATTATTTAAACATTCGTGGTTCAGTATCTTTTGAGGATGAAAACATTTTATTGAGGAAAATGAACAAAAGTTTTGGTATATATGTTTTTTTGACTTAATCGAGTCTGGTTATAAATTTTTCAAGGGTATAAGAGAGTTCCCATTGGTTTTGGAAGGGTTTGGAAGTTCTTTTAGTTTTTTGGGTAGAAACTAGTCTGGGAGATATCTGCTAGACATTTACATGCCATGAAAATGTTACACAACATGAAATTTTCACTAGGATGATCTTGTTAACTGGTTTAGGGTGTGAAATTAATACACATAATGACACCAGTTCATATCCTTTAATGTTTGATCAAGGTTATTTTAACCCCTGGTGATGCATTTTTCTGCATACCTCATCAATCGAGAAATGCATGACATAAAATTGTTTCACATAATGAATATCTCATGATCTAAAATTATAATCCATTCCATGAATATGTTTTATTTCTTTATCCATGTAAAACTATTTCCCTCAGACCCTAGGTAGACTCAAGGTGATTTCAGAGTGATTCCTTCCATTCCATACATCTCAATCAAGTGTTTAATCTCTAGTGAGTTTCTTTGATTTTATTTTTCCTATATTTAATTTATTCTCTATTACCAAGGTGTAATCTATTGACTATAATAGAATATAAATGTTTTTTATCTAGGTTTTCCTTTTGATAACTATTACCTTATTTTTTGTTGGCGTTAACTATAGAAACTGTTTCCTTAATAGTAAGATAAAGGTAGTTGGTTTAGAACCAAACACTATGATCAATTTATAATTGTTTAAGTATGTGTAATATAATGTGATTTCACTAACATAATGTGAATGTTAATTAATAGAATAATGGTGATGATAAATAATGTGTTTTATTACTCATTTTATCCATTTGGATCCACTAGTATTGTGACCTAGCATGCAGATACCTATAGGGTGAGCCTACCCTACAACAATAAAAAAGTTAATAATTGATTAGTGTTTGTTTTAGAAAGACACAAGAACATAGGTGATTTCCTCTGATAGATTCATCTAAAAAAATTTCTAACCTATTATTGGATTGACTGGTGATGATTTATATGATATGGTTTTATGCATGATCATAATAATGGATTAAGAACAACTTTATAAATGAAATGGGTAATTAAAAGATAATGGTAATTGGATGAATTGACCCTAATGGATTATGATGATATAAGTGTTATTATTACATCTATATATTTTGTTTTGATTCGTGATGAAATGGTTATATAATGTTATTTTCATGGTGATTCTAAAATTATTATATAAAGGGCTTGGCCCTATTATATTGAAATGAATATATAAAATATTAGACAGGTTTTGCAGAAATGATTATATAAAAGGGATTGGACCTGTTATGTAGTAATTATTGTAGGTATTGTTCTAGTCATGATGAAATGTTTATACATAGGGATTTGAATGGTTATGTGACTATTAAATGGTTTTTTGGTTATGGTTTGCATGATTTTTCTACATGCATAGATTTATTCTGGAATCGTTCTGAAGTAGTTGGTTTGATGTATTATATTAATTTTTTTAATTAATACAACTATTTAATACTTTATTTCATTCACTTACTTATTATAATGATTCTATTTAGATAAAATGGTGTCCATGTAGATACCCAAAGCTTGACGTACATGGAAATTACATTACTTTTGCGGAATACTTAATACATAACAAAAATAGACACACAAGGACCGTAATATTTTAGTGTCTTTGGAAACTTGGAACGTAATCTTCTAATCGTGGTGAAAGATCCTCATCATCTCCCATAAAGATCTTCCCCTTCTTTTTTCTTACCTAAAACCTTTATTTATATCCTGGGGAAAATAAAACATAAAAAGGGTGAGCTGAAATGATCAGTAAGGGTAAGCATGGATAAAATAAAACATACTATATACATTTGAACTTAAAAACACGAACATAATGTTTAAACATCAAAAGCTTGAGCAATGACATAAAACATGGAAGTACGTAAGGCATAGATCATAAAGAAACATTAAGCATGATAAAATAGCATGGGAATAAAACATGTAATTGTGTAAACCATTAATCACATGATATGATTTCCATATTAGCCAAGGCATTGATGCCAAGACCATCTTAGTGGACAAAGTCCCTTTTTGAATCGAGTTCCCTCCTTGTTCTAGTCCTGTATTACTGAATCAGTTTAACTTGCCATTCCATCCATGTCTATATCACGAGATATAAATATTTACCCAATGCATTGGAGGTAGATATAGGTCCCACCCATCTCATAATTAAATCATTCTTACTTGTGCCACAAAATAAACATACATCATTCACAATAACCCAATAAATAAAAAGGGTTTCATAAACATCATCCCTTTATCACATAATCCATATAAAGGAAATGGATATCATTTCATAATAAGAAAAGTGAAACCATGTAAATCGTAGAGACATGATACTTGAAACATACACATATGAAATAATGTCATCTTAGATGAAAAATAGTTTTGATAAAACACTTGAAATGAATTCTTGAGGAAAGTATCCTTTCTTCTTCAAAATCATTCTCTTTTCACAAAATGTCATGAAATTTTAAAATAAAAGTATTTTGTTGAAAATAGTCATGAAATCTTTTGGAGGAAGCTGTTGGATCGAATATATAGATATGTATGTCTATTATATGGAACAATACAAGAGGGGGGGGGGGGTTAATTGTAGGTTTAAAAAACTTTGAGTTTTAGCAACTAAGAGATTAGTTTAAATGATCTTAAACTAATAAAAATACAAACACCCACAATTGTATTGAATATAAAAGGGTATGATGTATTGTAATACTAATGTAATGTAAAACAATTGTATTCAAGATGAACACAATAATCAGAGTAATACAAAGATGAATGATTCTACCTTAAAGCGTATAGAATCAATCAATACAATATGTAATAGATTGATTGTAATTGAAACAATTACAATTGAATATGTAAATAAGAGAGGAAACAATACAAATTCTTTTTTAATACAAGTAACAGCGGAAATGTAAAATAATTACAATTCTTTTAACCCAAAGAGAAGGGTTATCCTTTCACCTAGGATAAATGTTCTGTCTCACCAACACCTTGATGAGCCCCCGATACGATGATCGGACTGTCTGTCTGCCTATCCCTGGCAGCCCTCGATACGATGATCGGCACTTCTGTCTGCCTATCCCCGGAAGCCCTCGATACGATGATCGGCACGTCTGTCTACCTATCCCCAGAAGCCCTCGATTTTGTAGGTAATATACACCTCTGTCTTTCAATTGCATGAAAGCCCTCGATACGATGATCAGATGCACAAAGAAGATGAGAGAAGTCACAACATCTCTCTCTAGAATCTTGATTTAAGCAAAGTATCACAGTTGTTCCACAATGTCTCATTCGTTCTCTGTGTTGTACTCTCAGCTTCAAATGACCTCCTATTTATAGGCCTCAGGTTCCAACGGTCAGAACTCCTCCAACGGTAATATTTCACCGAAAAACTCGGAGGGACTTGGACACCTGGCATCATAACGGTCATATTGAAACAGAAAGCACGACATCGTTTTGATTAGTTTGTAACTAACTCAATGACATCGTATTGGTTAAAACATGATATATATCGATGATAAGCAATGGTACGATTCATATGAAACAAGTGTTTTTGTCTAAGTACCAAAACAAGTAATGAACATATGAATAGCAGAGTCAGTGCAATACATTTGACAGAGTCAGTACGATACGATTGACATAGTCAGTACGATACGATTGACAGAGTCAGTATGGTACGATTGACAGAGTCAGTACAGTACGATTAACAGAGTCAGTACGATACGATTTACAGAGTCAGTACGATATGATTAAAAAGACATTTGTGATTTCCAAAACAAAATATAGAAGTAAAAAAGATAACATTTGACTCAACAATCTCCCCCTTTTTGGAAAGCACAACACATAAAGAAAATATAACAATAAATACTTATCTCCCCCTGAGTTATTGGAAACTCTTCTGAATATGAATTTGAATACAACTAACTCCCCCTTAGGTATGGACTTTCGTAAGGATTGTATTCGTAGATTTTTCTTAAGAGTGTTTTAAAGCATTCTTCCCCTTTATAAAACATTCTCCCCCTTTGTAAACATTCCCCCCCTTTGTGATTTACAAAAAGAAAGGGGTAATCTTGAATTGTCTGAAGGAGTTAGAAAATAGACACAAGACAATGGATAAAAGAAAAGAATCATAAAAGCTATTACAAAACAAAGACAACATTCAAAGAGAAACAAATACAAGTCATTTGTTTTATCTTTCTTTCTCCTTTTTGATCAACTCATGATAAACCACATTCATATTTTTTATCTCCTTCTTGTCTTTAGAAATTGATTCACCCTGAGTTTTGAGAAGCTCTTGTTGGTCTATAAAAATCTGATCTTGATTCTTGATAGTCTCCTCCTGGACTCTGATTACTTCTTCAAGGGTATCAATTCTGTTTTGTAGATTCTTATTATCTTTGGATAACACAAAATTTTGTTTCTTCAACAAAACCATTTCATCCTTGAAAGATGAAACCTTTGAGAATTCAGATTGAAAAACATTCATTCTCTCTTGCAAGTCTTTTACTGAAGGAACATCGGCTCGTTGAGAAGACAAAAGATTCAACCTTTCAACTGTTTCTCTGTCAAGCTTATTGAAAGAAACTGCAAGCTCATTTGACAGTATTCTTATATCTTCAATAGATATCTCATGATCATTGATTGAGCTCTCTGTTTTGTACGACCACTTGGTCATCTTGTTGCATTCCTTTTTATGAGAAACCTAACTTTCTGAAAGAAGTTTCAAATCGGCTTCAACTGACAAAACTTTCTTTCTCAAGTCCTTTACAGAGCCAAAATTCTTCTTTTGATTGTCAGTAATAAAATCAATCTTCCCTTCCAGCCTCGGTAAATAAGGAATAGTCTTCTCAACCCTTATTAAAACATGAACAATGTAATCACTCTTCTTGAGAGAGATTGTATGTTCTGAATCAGTATCTTCATCATACGATGCCAATTCATTTGATCAGCTTGAATCTACAACTGGCTGTTTTCCTTTTTCTTTTTCTTTCTTCTTTCTTTCTTCTTCCACTTTGTCACTAATGACAACAACTTTATCTGTGTGAGAGGATTGAGCACCTTTCTTTTCTTGAGATGACATTCTATCCGGAGTTCGTTCTTGATCGGCATGAGGAGTTTGTTGAACACCTTCACTCAGCTTTTGAACGGATTCCTCCCTACTCTTCTTCGAACTTTGAAGAAATTCTAAAAGAAAATCTCCTTCCTCTTCTTCAAATTATTATATTTCTTCCATCAATTGTTTTCCTTTTTATTTCTCAGGAAGGATCTGTACGAAGGGATCTTGATGCACTTCTGTGGTAAGTTGAGCACTATCTTCCTCAACTTCTTTCAATACTTTAGAGATATCAAAGTCTTGAGCCTTTCTTTTCAAAACAGTTTTCTTTTTCATTTCAGCCTTAAGGGTTTCTTCTACCCTTATTCTTTCTGCAAAAGAATCAGCCGGGTCAAGTCCGAACTTTGGATCACCTTCCTTTCTCTGTTCCTTATCCTTTCTCCATTTGGCTACAACCTCCTTACTGTACCTTGGCTTCCTCTTATGCATTGAACTGGTTTGCGGATCAGAATTTTGAGTATCACCAGTATATTGAATGTCTTTGGCTGGCATAGGTGCCAATTGATTCTGAGCCAACTCAGCTTCTACATCTCTGAAAAAAGGTTTTGAATTCTGATCAAAACAAACATTCACCTTCTTCATAGTACTTTTGTTAACACAAGATGGCTTCAAATCTATGGGTTTTCCTTTCAAAGTAACGTTACAAAACTTCATACTTTCGAGAATGAACTTCGTAAGGATGGATGGATACATAATCATTTGGGACTTAATCCCTCCTGTCTTGACATTCTTAATGGTTTCAAAAACATACCCCATGAGATTTACTTTTCTCATATTCACAAGATAGTCAAGCATAAATATATCAGAAACTTTAAGAGTTTCTATATCCCATTTCCTTGGGATAAGAAAACCTTGCATCCATAAAGTCACAAACCGATTGTCTGGAGAAAGATGAGACACTTTTATCTTTTCTTAATTAATAACAAACAAAGACTTTTCAGCACTTTCTCTATTAAACGTACCAACTTCTTCTGGTAGTTTATGAGATGGACAGAAAGAATCCCCTTCTATTGGGACATTCAGAAAACGAGCCTCTTGTTTCACAGACATAGACAACTTTCTATCGTACACAACAAAATTGATAGACATGTCTTTGTCGAAAGATACAGTTTTATAAAACTGAAAAACTTCATCAAAGAGAACCGGATCTTGAGAAACATGTCTTTCAACACACAAATGGTCCCATCCTTGAAAGAGAATGATTCTTCTGATTGTGGAATCATACGAATCAAAAAAGTCTCGAGAAAATAACCTTTCTCTGTTAAAGTCTTTCTCTGTAAAAGTCTTTGAATACATTTCGGCGGGAGTGTTAGTAGAGGATTGAGACATAAAGATGATGCCGATGAAAGATCGTACAATGATTTATAACCGTTGGAGCAGAGCTTTGCCTCAAAACCTGAAAAACCAATGTGGGTTTGGGGAGGGGGGGGGGCTATTTATAGGTGAAAAAGGGGTGACCGTTGATCTTCTATGGTCATGATTAGAAGTAAACAGATCAATAGTTAGGATTAAAAACGAAAAAGGGAAAATGAAAAGAAAAAATGAAAAATACCTGCCGGAGAACGTAAGGTTGTTGTTGGTTTTTAGGATTAAAGAATACACAACCGTACGAAATAAAATAAAATAAAACTATCAATCGATATGCCGATGGAAAACGAAGTCGTTACCATGAACTGACAGGCCGATAGGAAACAATCTTGTTACCATGAACTGACAGGCTGATGGAAAACAATCTCATTACCATGAACTGACAAGCCGATGGAAAACAATCTTGTTACCATGAACTGACAAGCCAATGGAAAATAATCTCGTTACCATCATCATACAGTACGATGGAAAAGAAATTGATTACAATCATCGGTCGATACGATGGAAAAGAAATTCGTTACCATCATCGGTTGATACGATGGAAAAGAAATTAATTACCATCATCGGTCGATACGTTGGAAAAGAAATTCATTACCATCATCGGTAGATACGATGAAGTAAATAATAAGATAGTCAAGATGATAAATAGAAAAATGAATAATACGATAAAAACTGTCAATATGATAAAAAGAAAAGTAAAAAAGACATACCCAGAGAGTAAATAGTTAAAGAACATAAGATAAAAAGAAACATAAAAACATAGAAACAAATTTCCTCCACCTTTCAAAGGGAGTTTTTTAATGATAGGAGAATTGTAAAACATGAAGTAGATATGAATGATTATTTTAATGTAATCATTCCTAGATTCTGTTTTAGAAACTCAAATCTATCGAATGGTAATGGTTTTGTAAAAATGTCAGCAACTTGTTCTTGCATTTAGATAAATTGTAAGATAATATCTCCTTTTTGTGCGTGATCACTAAGAAAGTGATGCCTGACATCTATGTGTTTTGCACAAGAGTGATGTGTTGGGTTCTTACTAAGAGCTATGGCACTTGTATTATCACAAAGAATTTGAGTTTTGGAGAAACTCAATCCATAGTCAGTGAGTGTGTGTTGCATCCACAATACTTGAGCACAAAAACTTCTAGCTGCCACATATTCAGCTTCAGCAGTGGTTAGTGCTACTGAGTGTTGTTTCTTGCAGGGCCAAAAAACCAAGTAATCTTCTAAGAAATGACATGTTCCAGATGTACTTTTCCTATCCATTCTACAACCACGAAAGTCAGCATCTGAAAAACTTTTTAAAACAAAATAATTCCTAGAAGAGTAAAAAATACCTAAATCCATAGTGCCTTTTAAATACCGAAAGATTCTCTTTACGGATTTTAAATGAGGCTCTTTTGGATTAGATTGGTATCTTGCGCATAAGCATACATAAAAAATTAAGTCGGGTCGACTAGCAGTCAAGTATAGAAAAATTCCTATCATACCTCTAAATATTGTTTGATCTACTGGTTTCCCAATTTCATCAAGATCAAGTGTATTTGAGGTACTAATTGGAGTGCTAATACTTTTAGTTTTTTCATATCCATACTTTTTGAGTAAATCTTTTATATACTTATGTTGAGATATATAAGTTCCTTCTGGTTTTTGAGAAATTTGAAAACCTAAAAAGAATGTTAACTCACCCATCATACTCATTTCAAACTCAGATTTCATTAAATTTGCAAAAGATTCAGTTAAGTATTTTTGAGTTGATCCAAATATGATGTCATCAACATAGATTTGATCAATCAAAACATTTTTGTTTTCCATTTTTATAAAAAGGGTTGGATCTTCTGTACCTTTTGTATAATTTTTTTGTAAACGAAATCCTGTAAGTCTACCATACCATGCTCTAGGGGCTTGTTTAAGACCATATAGATCCTTGGTAAGTTTGAAAACATGATCAGGATGTTTCGGGTCTTGAAAACCAGGAGGTTGTTCGACAAAAACTTCTTCTTGAACAAAACCATTTAGAAAAGCACATTTGACATCCATTTGAAATAGTTTGAAATTGAAAAATGCTACAAATGCTAATAGAATACAAATTGATTCCAGTCTAGCTACAGGAGCATATGTTTCTTTATAGTCTATTCCCTCTTGTTGATTATAGCCTTTAGCAACAAGTCTTGCTTTATTTCTTACCACAATTACATTTTAATCACATTTGTTTCTGAAAACCAATTTTACACCAATCACAGTTGTTTCTTTAGGTCTATCATCTAAAGTCCAGACTTGATTTCTTTCAAATTCATTTAGTTCATCTTGCATTGCTTTGATCCAATCATCATCACCCAAGGCCTCACTTGGGCTTTTAGGTTCAAATTGGGAAAGAAAATCAAGATGTTTTATTTCATTTCTTAAGGAATTTATGGTTCTTATAGGTTGATTTACATCACCAATGATGTTATCACTGGGATTATTTATAAGAAACAATTGATTTGGATTTTGTAAAGCCTATTCATCAACATATGATTGAAAATCTTCTGTGATAAATGTTTCAGGAATACATTCTTGAACATTTACCTCATCAGAGTGATCTTCTAATAATGTTTGATAAACATTTTTAGAAAACACATCTGAGGATGTAGGATTGGGTTGGTTGAAAACAAAAGGATCAGTTTCATTGAATTTTACATGTACTGTTTCTTCAACAATACAAGTGTTTTTATTGAAAAATCTATAAGCCTTAGAGGTTGTAGAATAGCCTAGAAAGATTCCTTCATCATATTTTGGTGCAAATTTGTGTAGATTATCTTTTGTATTCAGAGTGAATACTTTGAATCCAAAAACTTTGAAGTATGAAGCTGTAGGTTTTCAGCCAGTCCATAACTCATATGGGGTTTTATTAAGAAATGGTCTAGTTAAAACACGATTTATAGTATAACAGGCAGTACTAACAGCTTCATCCCAAAAGTTCTTAGCAATTGAGTATTCACTCAACATGGTTCGAGTCATTTCCTGAAGAATACGATTTCTTCTTTCAACAACACCATTTTGCTGAGGAGTTCTTGGAGCTGAGAAATTGTGAGTAATACCTTTCTTACTACAAAAAGTTTCAAAATATGAATTTTGAAATTCACCACCATGATCACTCTGAATAGTTATCAATGGTAGGTTTTTCTCATTTTTAACTTGGGCTCTAAAAGTTTTGAAATAGGAAAAGGCTTCAGATTTCTTTGTGAGAAAGTAGACCCATGTAAATCTATTAAAGTCATCAACTAAAAAAAATACATAGTATTTTCCTCCAATGATTCCAGATTGTGAAGGACCAAAAAGATCCATATGCACTAGCTGTAATGCATTAGAAGTTTTAACTTCATTAATTGATTTAAAGCTAGTTTTATGTTGCTTGACAAATTGACAAGGATCACAGAATTTTGAAGAATCATATCTAAGGTCTGGTAGCCCCTTCACAAGTCTTTTCTTTGAGAGTTTACTAATGTTTCTCAGATTATAGTGTCCCAGTCTTCTATTCCATATCCATGATTGGTCTTCTATTTCACTTAAGCAGGGTATGTTTTGGATCCTAAGGTCTTCTATGTTAATAGTGTAAACATTATCTTGCCTATTGGCAGATAGAATGAACTCATCCTTGGAATTGTGAACAAGACACTTATCATTTCTAAAATTCACAAGGTAACCTTCATCACATAATTGGATTATGCTGATGATATTGTGCCTAAGACCTTTAACAAACAAAACATTTGAGATAAGAACTTTTCCAAGAAAAACAATATTACCTATACCAAAAATCATTCCTTGAGCACTGTCTCCGAAGGTAACATTTCCACCTTTTGTTTTGATAACTTTTTCAAAGAGATCTTTGTTTCCAGTCATATTTCAAGAACAACCACTATATATGTACCAAATATTCTTATTGGTACACTTCTCATTTTCCTGAAAAAGAAACAATTAGTTTTTCGGAATCCAAACTTGTTTGGATCCAGAAAGGTTAGATAAAAGAATTTTAGGAATCCACATTTGTTTTGAAAAATGAGCTTTATGAAATCCTAAAGATTGAGTTTTTTTAAGAGAACAATCTCTTCTCCAGTGTCCACCACATTGACACTTAGAACAGAAAGTGGTTTTTTGAGGAAAAAATAGTTATTGCTAAAAACAGGTTTGGAATAAGTATAACCAAGACCAGAACGATTTCTCAAAGGTCTAATTTGAGAATACATCCTGTCAAAGTTTTCTTTTCCATGAGTAATGTTTGAAAAACATTTCTTCAAGGATAAAATCTCTGACTTTAGTTTTAAAACCAAATTCTTATTTTCCAAAACATTTGAATTTGAACTAGAGTTAGGCTCTAAAATATTTTCTTTGAAATTACAGTTTCAAGATCCTTATAAAGTTTATCCTTATCAGATTTAACTTTATCAAGGGTTTTTAAAATACTTTCAAAATCAGAAGTTTTCACATCAAGATATTTAAAAAGATCTGATACTTATTTAGTCAAGATTGAAATTCTAGAATTTTCTTTCTCAAGTCTTTTCTTGAGTTTAGAATTTTCATTTTCAAGTAATTTAGAAAATCTAGAAACTTCTTCAAAAGAAGGTAAAGTATCATCTTCTGATGATGAAGATTCATCATTTGAAGATTCATAATATCTATTATCAGTATAATTTGTATTCAAAGAGACATTTGTAATAGCTTCAGCATTATGTACCTTAGCCATGAGACAATGATCTTCAAATGGTAATCTGGCTAAGAGTCCGATATTCCTCTGTCCTGATGTCTCATATTCTGAAGAATCATCTGAGGAATCACTACCACTTTCACTCCACGTATCATTTTCTTTCAAGACTTTATTTGTCTTATAAAACCTTTTCTTGTTTCTTTCAGAGTGTTTCTCCTTTCTATCTTTCCTTTTCAGTAAAGGACAATCAGGCCTTATATGTCCTTCTTTCTTACATTCATAACAAGTTACCTCTAAATCTTTCCTATCCTTTCTATCTTTCTTTTTGAATCTATATTGGAAATCATTCTTTCCCACAATCTTGTTCATCCTTGTAGCAATATTGGATAACTCATTATCCGAAATATTACAATCACTTGAATCAGATATAACAACTTTCTTGGATTTAGACCTTGTAAGCCTTTCAGGCATTTTAGCATTAGATGTAAAGGCTAAAATTCCATTCCCATTCTTCTTCTTGTTGAAATCAACATCTCTCTTCATTCTTGTCTCGTGCTATAGAAGAGTTCCAAAGAGTTCATCAAGAGTAATCTGGGAAAATTTTCTATTTTCATCAATAAATGTCCTTTTTGACTCCCATTCATTTGGAATTATATCTATAATCTTATCGACTAGAGCTTCATCATCAAGACCTTTTTCTCCAATAGATTGTTTGCTGTTGACAATTATTATAAACCTTTGTTGCACTTTACATACTAGCTCTCCATAAGGAAAAACAAATCCATGATACTCTGCTCGAATAATTTCTCTCCTTGTTTCTATAACCTTGGATGTACCAAAATGAGCGACTTCTAATTTCTTCCAAATACAGTTGGCTGCTTCACATGAAGATATTTGACTATATATATTCCTGGTCATAGATAATAATAAAGTATTGCGTACCTTGTAATTCAGTTGATATTCTTGCTTCTCTTGGTTGGTGAAAGTACTGACTTCTTTTTCAAGAATTTTGTAACCTCCAATAAGAATTATAAAGTTTTCTACACCAGTATTAATAACAGAAGTCTTCATATGATCTCTCCAATACTAATAGTCATTCCCATCAAAGATTGGCGGTCTAGAAGGATTCAGATTGTCTATTGACCCAATATTCACTCCTGCCATCTAATACAACAAAAACTTTTCCACTCCACACGTTAGTGTAGTAAGTATTTAAGATAGTAATATGAAAGAAATAAAGCAAGTAATAAAAATCAGTGGAAAACCTCCTCTGATACCAATTGTTGGATCAAATATATAGATATGTATGTCTATTAGATGGAATAGTACAAGAGGGGGGGGGGGTGAATTATAGGTTTAAAAAACTTTGAGTTTTAGAAACTAAGAGATTAGTTAAAATGATCTTAAACTAATACAAATACAAACACCCACAATTGTATTGAATATAAAAGGGTATGATGCATTGTAATACTAATGTAATGTAAAACAATTTTATTCAAGATGAACACAATAATCAGAGTAATACAAAGATGAATGATTCTACCTTAAAGCGTATAGAATCAATCAATACCATATGTAATAGAATGATTGTAATTGAAAAAATTACAATTGAATATGTAAAGAAGAAAGGAAACAATAAAAATTCCTTTCTAATACAAGTAACAATGGAAATGTAAAAGAATTACAATTATTTTAACCCAAAGAGAAGGGTTATACTTTCACCTAGGATAAAAGGTCTGTCTCACCAACCCCTTGATGAGCCCTCGATACGATGATCAGACTGTCTATCTGCCTATCCCTGGCAGCCCTCGATACGATGATCGACACGTCTGTCTGCCTATCCCCGGCAGCCCTCGATACGATTATCGGCACATCTGTCTGCCTATCCCCGGTAGCCCTCAATTTTGTAGGTAATCGGCACCTCTGTCTTTCAATTTCTTGAAAGCCCTCGATACGATGATCGGACGCACAAAGTAGATGAGAGAAGTCACAACATCGCTCTCTAGAATCTTGATTGAAGCAAAGTATCAAAGTTGTTCCACAACGTCTCATTCATTCTCTGTGTTGTACTCTCAGCTTCAAATGACCTCCTATTTATAGGCCTCGGGTTCCAACGGTCACAACTCCTCCAACAGTCATATTTCTCCAAAAAACTCGGAGGGACTTGGACACCTGGAATCATAATGGTCATATTGAAACAGAAAGCACGGCATCGTTTTGATTAGTTTGTAACTAACTCAAGGACATCGTATTGGTTAAAACATGATATATATCGATGATAAGTAATGGTATGATTCATATGAAGCAAGTGTTTTTGTCTAAGTACCAAAACAAGTAATGAACATTTGAATAGAAGATTCAGTGAAATACATTTGATAGAGTCAGTACGATACTATTGACATAGTCAGTACGATACGATTGACAGAGTCAGTACGGTACGATTGACAGAGTCAGTATGGTACGATTGACAGAGTTAGTACGATACGATTGACAGAGTCAGTACGATACGATTAAAAAGACATTTGTGATTTCCAAAAAAAATATAGAAGTCAAAAGATAACATTTGACTCAACAGAAGCTTCATGAAAATAAGGCTTTATAAAACTGTAAAAATCCTTTCATGTCGTATATGTTAAAAAAACATTTTTCTCGTACTTTTTTCGGAAAAGTCAAAAAGTACCTTGTAGGTTAAATAAAATAAAGATTCCTTCCATACCATGGGGTAAAAGTCAAAATGGGTAAAAATGAATTTAAACATACATGAATACACTTTTATAAAACATGGACATGGATGATAACAATAACCCCAGTAAATACTTATGAATAAGCAATCTCGGAAAAAAAATTGGATTTGCAAAATTATCCCTTACCTTATGTCCGATATGATTCGTATGTATCTGAACCTCCAGTATAATGATTTAAATATTGTCATTTACTTATTACAGAATCATATTCATTGTTATGATATCATATATGGTTCACTTATGACTTTATATTACCCGTTCTTTTGTAAATTCCATGTTAAAGAGCGTTTTGGGTAAAATCGTTTCATTTATCGTATGTGTTTCGACTCGTCGTTCTTGATATTATTACTTATATCTTGATTTACATAATTCCAGAATGTAAAACATGATTTATATATAATATATATTCATTATATACATATATATTATAGATCGATAAAAGGAATGAAATACACCGTTCATAGAGACGGTAGGCCGTACGTACGCATGAACGCTGTTTTCGTTTCCTTATTGAATTGAATGGAATTCAGTATATGACATACATATATATATATATACATAAATCCAGTACCATTATTATGTCATATATTTCATTATTATTCATTGTATATACTTTATAATAATTCTTGAATGGTTAATCATGGAAAATGAATCTCATCCCGTTCGTGGAGACGGTAGTCCATACGTACGCACGAGCGATGATATCATTCCCATGATTGTGGAATTGTATTGGAGTGTATGTATAATATTTCAGAAAAAATATCACTTTACAATAATCATATATAGTTATTTATTTACACCATTATACCCATCCATGTAAGGTGGTGGTGGAAAAACAGATTACACCACGGCGTGGAGACGGTATTCCGTACGTACGCACGCGTGGTGATTTCGTTTTCCGTAGGATGGATAGATGGTGAAATAGGGTTTTTTCATAATTATAATAACATATAATTATATGAGTGATACTGATGTTATTACTTCACAATGAAACAACTAAAGAAGAAGAAGTGTAAGAAGAAATAAAGTTGAAAGAATCGGTAACGGACATTACCTCTTCTTTGAAGCGCCTTTTTGAAACCTCCTCTTAGGGCACTAATATTGGTCTTTGGAGAAGAACAGAACCTCTAGGATGTTTCTAGGGAAGTGGAGAAGAGAAATTGGCAGGGGTTTTCCGATCATTAAGGCTCAAAGTGGTGTGAGGAAGAGAGGGAGGAGGTGCCCTTTTATAAGGGAAGAGAGAGGCACCTTTGGAAAAACTAAAAATATTATTTTATTATAAAGTCATATTCGGTTTTAAATATCTCAAAATTGATTTATTTCTAAGCTAATGTGGGTTTGGGTCGAAATACACTAATCCAATAGAATTTATACAAGTTTATGTTCCTATTTTAACCTTATCATTTAGATTTAACTTTAAGTTATATAATTTTACTTTTACCGTGTCTTTTTGTGTTCTTACACTATAAGGTTAATAAACTTACTATAACAAGACAAACGAACCCCAGGTTGTTTTTTATTAATATATATAACCGTATCTAAGTCATTTTTCCGAACCTTAGATTTTTAGGAATATAATAACTATTAATAATATAATATTTGTTCTAAAAACTATTTTATGACAATTTTGACACTATTTGGTAATTGATTTTTGTGAAAATCATAACAGAATGATTAGTTCGAAACAAGTTATCTAAATCAAC
Source organism: Viscum album (assembly GCA_963277665.1). Lineage (NCBI taxonomy): Eukaryota > Viridiplantae > Streptophyta > Magnoliopsida > Santalales > Viscaceae > Viscum > Viscum album. The sequence goes on along the minus strand of OY728165.1, from coordinate 1,980,006,938 downwards.
ACTAACATGTCATATTAACAAAGATAAGTTTTGGAATTCATAAAAAGTATCAAATTACATTTATTTGGGTATTTATAACATCAATTATGTCAGTATTTCATTAATAAGATAATTACTGCATCATCATTATGTCATAAATAAATTAAATTATTTAAAGTATAAAAAATAAAAATAAAATATAATTATGTAGGAAATCTGTTTATATTTCTAACGAATATTTATAGTCGAATTTATCTTATGTATAGATTTATATTAAAAATAATTTACTTATTAAACTTTGATTTTAACTATTTTAACCCTTCTTTAAATAAATTAATAATAAATGTCCTAATCTAATCCAAGTGGGCCTAAATGGTCATATTTTATTCCTAAGGTTGTTTTTGGTCAAATTACACTTATCCAATAGAATTAGGACATGTGTTAGGGTAATAATAATATCATTTTTACCCTTAATTACCCTATTTACTTTTAACCGTGTTAAATAAAAGTAAAATGTTACTATTCACCAAAAATTATATTTATCTCATTGAACCAAATTTTACTTACTGAAATCAACCGTGTCTCTAAGATTTTTTAAATTCCATTCACAAAAGCGGTAAAATTAAGTTTTATGTCAATTTGCAAATTCTCCTAGGAGATGGGTAAAAGACGGTCAAAAGTTCAGTAAAATTTTTATATATCTAAAATTACTAAAAAATGACTCCAATGAATTACATTGAACTTATATAGGTATTATGTATCAATTTTGACCTAAAATAAATTTAAATAAAATAAATAATTATTTAAATAAAAAGTCGGGTTTTAAATAGTAACTTAGTGTTTTAACTATTCATCAAAAATTGAAAGTTTTCAGAAAAATACCAAAATTTCACCCTAGGATAATTTCAATATTCTGAATCCAAAAATGAAGTCCATTTTAAAAAATAAAATTTATAAAATTTCCAAAAGTCAGTATTACTATTCATAACGGCTAGTTTTAATAATATTTTAATAGAATATCGTTGTTTAGTGAAACTCAGTATTGCGTACAACACACACTATCATGGAAGGTCGCGCTTGCATGTAATGCAAGCCAAGTCAGGGATGCGTGTTGTGAAAGCTCCTTTTGGTGTAGCATACAACACAAGACATTAATGAAATTAAAAAGAATATTTTTCGTAAAATCTTGGGGTGTGACATTCTACCCTCCTTAAAATGAATTTCACCCTCGAAATTCTTCGGGGGTTATAAATGGTTTACTACTTGAAATTTTCTTTAATAGAAACCTACATCGTAAAAAGGAATACCAAAACTTGGATTTAAAAACTAACATATAAAACGTAACGGTTACCCCAATTAACTAATCACTGGGTTTCCACATAGGAGATCATAGGTGAAAATATGGATATGGAAGAGAAATATAACCATCATGTTCTGATGGAGAGTGGTAGAGAACATGGCTATGAAAAATACAAAAATCAAAAAGCCATAAATTTGTGATGATCTAGGGTACCATCTGATTTATCGGATATAAGGACACTTGGACAACATATTTGGTTTTCAGGATCATTTCCCTAAAGTTGAAGAATTAGAATTAGAATAAATACTTACTTTATTTTGGTACAGTCTCACTATTTTTTGTTCTTTGAACAATTTCCACTTCATCTCTTAAAGAAATGAAGTTGAATTTGTTATTTGTGAAGTGTTAACAGATCATGTGATAGAATGATGGGTCATTTCATCTATTTTAAACAAATGGTTAGCAAAAGTTATCAAATATACATAAGTCAATCTATGGTGAGGTTAATCGTATATGATTAAAAAAATGAACTTATAATTAATATAACATACCAAGTAATAAAATAAAACAAGTTTCTACTAACCAGGGACTTCCTGTAGGCCAGTGGTAGGCGATAAAGGCCAGTCGCACTTCAGTTGTCGGTTCGCTTCCCACAGCCTTGTCCAACGCGATGAGTTGTCGCACATCCCGCAGGTTGTACTTTTTCTAAAACTATATTACTATAACATCCCATCAATAATATCGAAAAAAGTTCAATCCTTAAACAATACTAACTTATGTCCAACATAATCCATTCCAATCTTTAGGATTATCTAAAATACTTCGGTCAAAGCTCATAGTATAAAGAAAAAGATTACTTGAAATGTCACATAACAATCACGTGAATGCCATCATTTATCCCCCATATATCATAAGATATATCTTGTTTGTCAAATTACAAACATGTGAATACCTTAATCATGTATTCTCTTGAAGAATGAATACCCATTGAACCATAGTGAAAACATGAATGCAGTTAAAAGTTAACACATTCCACATACCAAAAACCTCAAAATTCTTTATACTCAAACCATGATATCACTTAGTCCTTATATCAATCATGAGCTCATGAATACAATCAATCATCTCATTATCTTCTTATCCCTTCATTATGTGCATATCATCTGCTTACTAAAATTTCTCAATCACCTTCCATGGTTACCGGTGCCATAAAATTATTGAAAATCACAATAGACCAATACATAAATATTCCAATATTCCACGATACTATATACACCATTATTTTGGAATCCCATTACATAAACACTTAATCATTCCACCACATCGTTGTCATATTCAACATCACCAATAGTGATCGCATGTGACTTCCCTTTATCCTTTTCCTTAAGTGTTTGCTCATGTCGATCATCATTAACCCTTGGATTAGGACATTGATTATCATAATGCCCCATTTCATTGCACTTGAAGCATTCAAGGGTTGTTGGTGCGTTATCTACAGTCTTTTCTTTATTCACACCATTAGAAACCCTTTTTCCATTACTTCAACACTCAGCTGCTCGATGACCTTCTTTTCCACACTTAAAACATTTTCTATTCCCTTTAAGGAAATATCCACCATGCTTCTTTCCACACTTTGAGCATAAGGAAACATTCATCTTTTTTTCACCATTATTCTGAGATTTCTCCTTGAACTCCATCTTTCATTTCTTGTCAAAACCATGAGATGGATATGTAAAACCAACTTCCATTTCTACCTTGATATCACAATGCACAATTTCTTCATAGCTACTGAAGTCTCTTATAGCTAATGCCCTTCGAAGATTTGGTTTTAAGCCACTAAAGAATTGATCAATTTTAATTTCATGTTGGATGATTAAGCTAGATCCATACCTTGAAAGCCTCATAAAATTCGCTTCGTATATACCAACAGATTCATCATCCTTTTCCCTTAGTTCAAGAAAATCCTTCTCCATCTTTGTTCGAAGAATACGAGGGAAGTAGTTATTGAAAAATAAGTTCTTGAACTCGTACCATTCCATGGACTCAATTTCATCTCTTGCCCTCGTATTCTTGATAATATTCCACCATTGATCAGCTTCACCTTCCAAACGATATACTGCTAAGATGACTTTATCATGTTCAGAACATTGAAGAACTGAAAATGACCTTTCAGTGGTACTGATCCATTGTTCAGCAACAAGTGGATCAGAAGACCCACTAAAAGAAGGCGGACGTTGCCTCATGAAGGACTCAATAGAATATTGTTCGCTTCTCTGCTCATTTGGAAGTCCATAATGATTCATAGCTTGTGTAAGTATAGTATTAATATTTTTCACTCAATCTCCCATAACATTTGTTTGTTCAGGAGTACAATCATTTCATTGTCCATTACATTGATCAACACGGTTCCTTCGGATTCCAGCTGTTGTCTAAAACCCAAAAAGAATAGTGTGAGAGGAAAAAATCATGCTAGGGAAAACAACATAATAAAGGGGGAGTACCTTCAATATCTAACATCTTAGGTTAAATTCTAATATCGTTACTGTAGTTCTAGGACTCTATCCTATACGTATACTTATCCTTAGGGACATCCCTAGACATACATTAGAAATATCTCTAGGGATCTCACTAACATTTTCACATCCTAGTTTCCAAAGGTTGACTAAACCTTTCCTCTAATACCAACTGTAGAGACCCAAAGCTTGACATACATGGACATTACATTACTTTTTCGGAATACTTAATACATAACAAAAACAGACACACAAGGACCATAATAGTTTAGTGTCTTTGGAAACATGGAACGTAATCTTATAATCGCGGTGAAAGATCCTCATCATCTCCCATAAATATCTTCCCCATTTTTTTTCTTACCTAAAACCTCTCTTTATATCATGGGGAAAAGAAAACATAAAAAGGGTGTGCTCAAATGCTCAGTAAGGGTAAGAATGGATAAAATAAAACATACCATATACATTTGAACTAAAAAACATGAACATAATGTTTAAACATCAAAATATTGAGCAATGACATAAAACATGGAAGTACGTAAGGCATAGATCATAAAGAAAAATTAAGCATGATAAAATAGCATGGGAATAAACCATGTAATTTTGGAAACCATTAAGCACATGATATGATTTCCATATTAGACCAGACATTGATGCCAAGACCATCTTAGGGGACAAAGTCCCTTTCTGAATTGAGTTCACTCCTTGTTCAAGTCCTATATTACTAAACCGGTTTAACTTGCCGTTCCATCCATGTCTATCACATGAGATATAAATATTTACCCAATGCATTGGAGGGAGATATAGGTCCCACACATCTCATAATTAAATCATTCTTACTTGTGCCATAAAATAAACATACATCATTCATAATAACCCAATAAATAAAAAGGGTTTCATAAACATCGTCCCATTATCACATAATCCATATAAAAGAAATGGATATCATTTCATAATAAGAAAATTGAAACCATGTAAATTTCAGAGAAATGATACTTGAAACATAAACATATGAAATAATGTCCTCTTAGATGAAAAATTGTTTTGATAAAACACTTGAAATGAATTCTTGAGGAAAATATCCTTTCTTCTTCAAAATCATTCTCTTTTCACAAAATTTCATGAAATTTTAAAAGAAAAGTATTTTTTTGAAAATAGTCATGAAATATTTTGGAGGAAGCTTCATGAAAATAAGGATTTATAAAACCGTAAAAATCCTTTCATGCCATATACGTTAAAAAAACATTCTTCTCATAATTTTGTCAGAAAAGTCAAAAAGTACCTTGTAGGGTAAATAAAACAATGATTCCTTCCATACCATGGGGTAAAATTAAAAATGGGTAAAAAGGACTTTAAACATATGTGAATACATCTTTATAAAACATGGACATGGATGATAGCAATAACCCCAGTAAATACTTATGAATAAGCAATCTCGAATAAAAATGAGATTTGCAAAATTATCCCTTACCTTATGTCTGATATGCTTCGTATGTATCCGAACCTCCTGTATAATGATTTAAAAAATTTCATTGACTTATTAGAGAATCATATTAATTGTTATTATATCATATATGGTTCTCTTATGACATTATATTACCCATTCTTTTGTAAATTCTATGTTAAAGAGCGTTTTGGGTAAAATCGTTTCATTTATCGTATGTGTTTCGACTCATCGTTCTTGATATTATTACTTATATCTTGATTTACATAATTCCAGAATGTAAACCATTATTTATATATAATATATATTCATTATATACATATATATTATATATTTATAAAAGGAATGAAATACACCATTCATGGAGACGGTAAGTCGTACGTACACATGAACACTGTTTTCGTTTCCTTATTGAATTGAATGGAATTGAGTATATGACATACACACACACACACAGATATATATATATATATATATATACATAAATCCAGTAGTATTATTATGTCATATATTTCATTATTATTCATTATATATACTTTATAATCATTCTTGAATGGTTAATCATGGAAAATGAATCTCATCGCGTTCGTGGAGACGGTAGTCCGTCCGTACACAGGAGCAATGATATCATTACCATGATTGTGGAATTGTATTAGAGTGTATGTATACCATTTTAGAATAAATATCACTTTAAAATAATCATATATAGTTATTTATTTACACCATTATACCCATCCATTTAAGGTGGTGGTGGAAAAACAGATTACAGCACGGCGTGGAGACGGTATTCCGTACGTACGCACACGTGGTGATTTCGTTTTCCGTAGGATGGATAGATGGTGATATAGGGTTGTTTCATAATTATAATAGCATATAATTATATTAGTGATACTGATGTTATTACTTCATAATGAAACAACTAAATAAGAATAAGTGGAAGAAGAAATAAAGTTGAAAGAATCGGTAACAGACATTACATCTTCTTTGAAGCGCCTTTTTGAAACCTCCTCTTAGGGCACTAATAATGGTCTTTGGAGAAGACCAGAACCTCTAGGATGTTTCTAGGGAAGTGGAGAAGAGAAATTTTTAGGGTTTGGACGAGCATTAAGGCTCAAAGTTTTGTGAGGAATAGAGGGAGGAGGTGCCCATTTATATGGGAGGAGAGGGGCACATTTAGAAAAACTAAAAATATTATTTTATTATAAAGTCATATTCGGTTTTAAATAGCTAAAAATTGATTTATATCGAAGCTAAGGTGGGGCTGGGTCGAAATAATCTCATCCAATATAATTTAGACAAGTTTATATTCCTATTTTTACCTTATCATTAAGATTTAACTTTAAGTAAGATAATTTTACTTTTACCGTGTCTTTTTGTGTTCTTACACTATAAGGTTAATAAACTTACTATAACAAGCCAAAAGAACCCCAAGTTGTTTATTATTAATACATATAACCTTATCTAAGTAATTTGGCCGAACCTTAGATTTATAAGAATATAATAACTATTAATAATATAATATTTGTTTTAAAAACTATTTTATGTCAATTTTGACACTATTTGGTAATTGATTTTTGTGAAAGTCATAATAGAATTATTAGTTCTCAAAAATTTAATTAAATCAACACTAACATGTCATATTAACATATAAATTTTTTTAAATTCATAAAAAGTATCAAATTACATTTATTTGGGTATTTATAACTTCAATTATGTCAATATTTCATTAATAAGATAATTACTGCATCATCATTGTGTCATAAATAAATTAAATTATTTAAAGTCTAAAAATTACAAATAAAATATAATTATGTAGGAAATATTTTTAGCTTTATAATTAATATTTATAGTCGAATTTATCTTATGTATAACCCTATATTAAAAATTATTTAATTATTAAACATTGATTTTAACTATTTTAACCCTTCTTTAAATAAATTAATAATAAATGTCCTAATCTAATCCAAGTGGGCCTAAATGGTAATATTTTATTCCTAAGGTTTTTTTTGGTCGACTTAAACTTATCCAGTAAAATTAGGACATGTTTTAGGGTAATAATAATATCATTTTTACCCTTAATCACCCTATTTACTTTTAGCCGTGGTAAATAAAAGTAAAAAGTAACTATTCACCAAAAATTATTTTCATCTCATTGAACCACATTTTACTTACTGACATCAACCATGTCTCTCATATTTTTGAAATTCCACTCACAAAAGTGGTAAAATTAAGTTTTATGTAAATTTACAAATTCACCTAGGAGATGGGTAAAAGACGGTCAAAAGTTCAATAAAATTTTTATATATCTCAAATTATTAAAAAATGACTCCAATGAATTACATTGAACTTATATAGGTATTATGTATCTTTTTTTTACCTAAAATAAATTTAAATAAAATAAATAATTATTTAAATAAAAAGTCGGGTTTTAAATAGTAACTCAGTGTTTTCACTATTCATCAAAAATTGAAAGTTTTCAGAAAAATACCAAATATTTTACCCTAGGATAATTTAGATATTCCGAATCAAAAAATGAAGTCCATTATCAAAAATAAAATTTATAAAATTTCAAAAAGTTGGTATTACTATTTATAATGGATAGTTTTAATAATATTTTAATAGCATATCGTTGTTTAGCGAAACTCAGTATTGCGTACAACACACGCTATCGTGGAAGGTCGCGCTTGCGTGTAATGAAAGCCAAGTCAAGGATGCATGTTGTGCAGGCTCCTTTTGGTGTAGCGTACAACACAAGATATTAATGAAATTAAAAAGAATATTTTTCATAAAATCTTGGGGTGTTACAGTCCACCAACTAATTTTTACTCACACTCTATTTAGGACAATATTTAGTACCTGAGCAGATTACATGGATATAGGTTTGGACAAGGGAAAGGGAACTTGTAGTTAATTATTGACTGCAGTATGTGTATGAGCATAGAGATGGGATTGACATGGGGATTAGGAAAAAGGTCTTGTGAGTTTATTTGTGTTAACATTATCTTTTTTCTATATTACTTCCAACATGTCATTTAGTTACATTTCATCCTAAAATTACATGGTCCATTATTATTTTGTTTATTGGTTCATCCATCATTTTCTAGTTGAATGTGGTAATGTTTCTTATATTTCCACAACATTAATATTTTTTCACTCCCACTATATTAAAACTCTATACTAGGGGGTATAGTCTCCTCACTATGTTATCTACATCCCCACTACTAGTTATAAATCTCTGTCATATAGGGAGGCGCACATGAGGTCCAGTAACCGAAAAGATTTTTTAATTTGAGAGAGTTATAGATTTGGGTTCATTAAAATTTTGAAAAATAAAAAAAATATAAACATAAGTATATTCCTTGAAAAAAATTGAAATTAAACACACAAAAATGTAGTGGTAATATATAAATTTTTATAAAGTAAAAGTTTAGGTTTCAAAAATTTCAAAATGATTTTTTCTTTATTTACTAATAACATGGAAACACCCCCCCCCCACACACATATGAGAACTATATAAAAAGACATGAGAATCATTCTACTATAGTGGAAAACTCTTAGTTCTAAAAATTGGTGGTTTTTGGTTTAAATATCCCATTTAACCCTTTTATAATGCAATATTTATTTTTAAAAAATAAATATATCTTTGAGAATTGTCCTCCCCATGGAAAATCTATCAATGAAGTGTAACTAAAAATTCAATCCATGATTAATCCATGGGAAACATAAAATAATATCTTAGAAAACTGCCTTTAAGAATGTCAAAAGAATCATTAAAAAATTCCAGAAGATAACCAAGGGTTATATAATTGTAAGCTACAACATTAGATTACAATTTTTTTATATTAATATTAATAAATATAAAAATAATTAACAACATTTAAATTTATATTATCCATATTATTTAGATGAAATTAAATTTATTATAATAATAATGAAATGAAAATAAAATTAGTTTTTATCAAGTGTACTGAACCAGAAATTATAAATAAAAGAATTATAAATTGAAATAAAATAATGAATAAGAGATCCAGAAAAGTTTATCAAATTGAATAATAGAAAAAATTTATCTAAATTAAATAGGTTTGATTTCTTTTTCAAAGAAAATCTATCTACCAGTTCTGATACTAAATGTAAAGAAAAAAATAAAATCAAAATCAAACAATATCCATTAACATTTTTTAAACCTCTTATATTAAAATAAGAATTACCTAAATTTTTTTATAAATACCTAAAATTTTTTAAAGATAAAATTATATTCTTTGATTTTTTATGTACGCTGTATGAAGAAGAAAAAATAGTGTATCTACTTTATCTTCCATGAAGTGAAAAGTCCAAATAATATAGGGTGTTTTACCCTAAAAAATTCTACTTACCACCCATTTAGTTTATGAATAAAGTGAAAGGTTTTGGGTTGTTAAGTAGTGGTGGAAACAAAGCCCTATCCCTCTCTAATTTATTACTTAAAACACCATCAATGTTGAAGACTCGCTTGAGTATGTGATTCCTCCTCTCTCTTTCCGTAATTATCTTCCCTCATCATCCATGTATCTCTCACCCAATTACAATAATTTTCTATAGTTATGAATCTAATAGGTTTAAATTAAGAATTTTAATTAGTAGGGATTTCATTAATTGTTTAGGGATCTATTATCTTTTTTTGGATGAAAAAAAACAATGATAATAGATTCAATGATTTTATAGTAGTTGGACATATATTAATTCCTTTACATTTTTAACCATGATTTCTTGATCTGTTTTAAATAAAATTTAATTAATATTAATTTAATATTGGTTATTTGGATAATATTTATTAAGTAAACCCTTTCATTTTCTTACATTTTCAAATGGATAAAGGATATATGACTAAATGGTTATGAAAAATATTAGTTGAATTTGATTCTTATAATATGTTCAATGAAATTACCAACCGAGTTTTTATGGATTGAAATAGATTAGTTTTAATTTAATTTTATATATAGTTTTATGGGTATTTTTTATTAATGATTCCCATTATTTAAGTGATGTTTGTATTTATATTAAATTTATTGGAAAACGGAAACCATGAATTATTAGAAACTTCGTGGGTGGGTTGTTCAGGTTCTTTATAGGGGTCTAAAGAAGGGTTTTAAATTAAAATGATATGTTAAATATGGGGATATAAATATTCATTATATATTCACACTTGGGACAATGTGCTCCATCAAATAGTTAGTCAAATGGGCATGGTACTCCAATGGGAACCTAATTCATAAATATAGTGTTGATGTAGATATATTAAGAACCCCAAAATCAATCCCTTAGAACCTCCCCATGAAAACTTACTTTGTATTAGTTATATTTCATTAATATATTCATTCATTTAAATACATTTAAATACATTATTTCATTCTGTACATTAATGTTTTTATATGAAAACCTTGTTATTTTTTTTCCAAAAAAATTAACATGAAATTCCTTTATATGTTTATTTCAAACTAGTATGACATTGATTTTTTATTAATGATTTTGCATATATTATTTTGTAAAATTTTACTTTTATTGAAATATGGGTGTGCATAGACCCTATTTTGATAGATACAGATAAAGTTAAAGTAATACTTTGAGGGAGATAATTCTCTTGTTAGCTTGGTTTGAGTTTTCGCGTAGGTGACCGAGCGGATGTCCCCATTTATCACATAGAGATGGATAGTGGTGTCTTATTTTAATTTTTTTATGAGTTGTGTCCTTCATAAGTATTTTTATATAGGATCTCTATATCAAAATTATCCTTATTTTGGTTTAGGTTGTTTTGACTATTATACAAGTGTACCTACATTTTGATGGTATTATCCTTATTTGTTTTGTTTTCATGGCCAGACATGGTCCTCATATGATCTATTTTAGTTTTTTACAAGTTTGGTTCAAAAAATATTTAATGGGTTTCAGGAAACACCAATACATGGAAATGTTATTTTGGGATCTAGGTTCACATCCCCTTGACTTTATTATTCATTATTAGGTGAAATAATTCTCACTTGATTATATTTAATGCCTTCCTAGTTTGATTGGGAACATACCTTAGGACTTGTGGTGGGTTGTCCCAAGCATCAGTTTAGTATAGGTTTATTTGGTTTATTATACAAGTTAACCTAGATATTAGTCACCAATGAAGAAAAATCTTAACTAAGATTAAGTATCAATAATTTTCTTATAAATATTTTATGTGGAAGCGGTAACATGTAATATTATGAGTATACATGATAAAAAGGTATAAAATAATTCTCTAATAAAAAAATTCCACAATACTCATGATTTCATGTAAAAGTCACTTCATGATACAACCTAGGTTTTTAAAAGTGAAAATATGATCTCATAATAAAGAAAGGGAATCTATGGATAACAAAAATATAGAGGGATTATGGTCCTAAAATATCTATAACAAAATCAATGAAACATTATTGTTAATTTTTTTTGGAAAAAAGTTTATTGTAACATTTTATATATATAAATTAATATTATACATACAATCCTTTAATAACTTTATTTTACATTTAAGATCTTGAAAAGTTATATTAACCAACAAATACCATAATCTATAAAGTAATTTTAACTTATCTTTCTCAAATTAAACATATAATTGTATGAAAAAGTTTTTCTAGAATAAAAACCAAATTAACATGGGACCATATATCATTAGTTTTAATTTATGGGAGAATAAATAAAAAAATAATACATATTATAGGAAAATACTAATTTAAAACCATTTTCTAAATATACTAAAATACTATTGAAAATCACTCATTCGTAATTCCAAAATAATTTTCAAACTTTATAATTCATTTTTTAAAACCAGTGGTAGGAAAATCACCAGAATTGATTGAAAAATTACCTAAGGGGTAGAAACCACCTACCATAGATAGATTCATGCTTTCCAAATCCAAAAAATCCTTATAAAATCATTAAAATATGTTAAATGTGATTCCAAGAATAACTAATTCAAATAAATTAAATACTATAATCAATGTGACCTAATCCTTAAATAAAACCTATGAAGATAACTCCTAAAACCCATCCAAAACTATATCAACTAAAATACCCAATTCAGACCAACATATCATCTTCTAATTTCATAATAAATTCAATAAGACCATATAATAAATTTTACCATAATATATTCATATCAAAAAAATATAAAAAAAGATGATAAACCCATTTAAGCCTCCTTGGGTCATGAGTTGAGGAATCCCAAAGATTTTAGATAAATTTCACATTTTTTGGTGAAATTAAATCTATATAACTAAAATATAATATAGGATATTTTAATATAGAGTTAGAAAACATGAGATGAGAAGGTGGGTGGGTGGTGGGGGGGGGATTTACCTTATATTTATAATGAGAAACCTCAATTAGATTCCATGGGATAAGGAAGGTTTATGTAAGGAATTAAGAAGCTCAAAGAGAGACGTGGGATATCCCATTCAATAGTTTACAGATAATGAAGACAAAGGAATCTAAAATTAGGGTAAATAGGATGAGGTGAAATGAATAAAAATAATATATAATGAAAAATCAACATGGTGCCCATTATAGGTCTACCAGGTACCTGATAACACCATAAAAAATATCCCCTCTTTGCCTCTTTCACTAGGTACCGGATGAAACTTCTGATTTTTCAAATTTATGTGCCAATTTCTCAAACCTTATAGGGCCTCCAAACCTCATATGAAACCTTTTACCAAATAAGAAAACACCTAATATTTTATCATCAAATTCTATAATCCTCATTCAAATGCTAAAACAAAACATGAACCCTCATCAAAAATAAAATGTTCATACATGATCATAGTTTCATCACTAACTATTGATATTTAATATAATTTAAACATTAAATTAAATAAATAGGGTCATTGGTTGTGATATAAATAGTCCTTAGAGAAATTTAATCAGTGAGTACTAGCTCCTCTCTTCAGGTTTTGTATATTGGTTTATCCACTAATTCTCTTATTTATAATGAATAAAACAATAACAAAATTTCTGTTTAGTGCATTTTTATAATAATAATTTTTAATTTTTACTATTTTTATATTAATTTTTTTAGTGTCTGAGTGGTTTTGGATGTGAAAAATAAGTGTATTGAAGTAAGGATTCCATGAGTAATGTGTGGGGTATCTCGGGTAATAATCAACCTCATAGTATATATCATTTAAATGTCCAATATAAATGTAACTAGAGTCATAGAATATTCATTAAACTCTATTTTCATTTTATGTAATGACTTAATACAAAAATAAAAAGTCTCTATGGATAATCTATTTCCTTCTAGAAGTATAATTTCACTTCATTTTATATGATTCGGTTGGAATTATATCTGTTGAATCACCAGTCTATAGGATACACTGAATGGAACTATATTTCATGATTTAAGTTTCCACTCTTTCTCCAACACACTCACCATCATATCAATCTAACTTTTATAAAAAATTTAGAGTATTAATCTCAATATCATATTTTTTATTTATTTGGGGTTCAAATAATATGAAGAAAGAGTAAATTACATTCCCTTCACCCCAAAAAATTCTTATCCATGCTTGTTTAATATGATGAAAAGATATAGTAATAAGACCTACCTTAAGATGATGCATGACCTTATTTCCTTGGTCTCCAGTAATTTCTCCTCAACTGGATTGATGATGGATGAATTATATAATGAGATGAATAATAAGAGTGGAATGGGGTGGGTGAGATAATTTTTGTGGATCAGGTTTGGATGGGACAATGAAATTTGAATGGAAATGAAATGAATGAGACAATGATATATTATGGGTTTAGGCTCTCCCACTAGGAATTAACTCCAACTTTCCCTGAACATACCTATATGCATTGGATAACTTCCACATGTCCATTCCTCTAAAATATTTCAACATATAACAGTTACCTTTAGCTATTCACTATTCCAGGATATTCATTCCTATCTCTAATTCCAAGTGGAAGGAATCTAGATAAGTAATAACTTAACACTTTATAATTTTCTTCAACCTAAACTTCTCCTAAAAAACACCATATTAGGGAAAATATAAAATAATAAAGATATTATCTCCATTTTAATGAGGTTTATGTTTCTTTTTCATTTTATCATAGTATATTTCCAACTCAATTATTTTATCTAATGGTGGTTTTCATCTCCTTCTCGTTCCTTCACTAGGAATAGTCTAGTGCATATCTAAATAGTGTCTAATTTAGCTATTAAGTCTATGTTGAGGAGATATAAGAGTGATATGGGAGCTCTTTTAATTTTAAACATAGTTAAGTGTTCATTATAGGGTAAATAATTTATTTTAAAGGGTTAAGGTTACACCATAGTGCTCATATAGTGAGATTGGATTGAGCAGTGGGTGATTTTTTCATTTTTAAATCAATATGGTTTAATGATTTCAATAAAATAAATATGAAAATTTATCTTTGTACATAATAATATAATTCTATTGAATTAACCATTTTCAATGATATTTTTATTCAATTGTTCTTCCAAAGATGGCCATGGGTGGATCTTAATTGGGTTCTAGTAGGGTTTTCAATGATTTGGATTGGTAATGAGATATTTCAATTCAATTAATTACCTAATTAATTATGTCAAAAGATGGTTATGATGATCAAGTGTATGACTTATATCTTTTAGAGACTCGATCTGATGGCTGGTAGGGACTTAGATTGAACTAGGAAGTGATGTATTGAACTTCATGATTCATATAAAATAAGGTCATCCCATATCAAAAATTTTATGGGTATGTAACAAACCATGTATTTATGGGTGATTTTTTGGGGAAAAAATTTTAATTTGAGATTTGGAGTAAGGGGTACATATCATGGAGGTATTTTTACATGTGTCTAGATGTTTAAGTGGTGTTCGAGGGTTTAGGTGCAGGTTGGAGGGGTGGAATTATATTTTAATCACAAAAGAATAACATTAGATACTGGGTACAAATCCAAAAAATACACGGTGACATTAGTAGAATCTAGGCATCCCAAGGGGTGCCATGTGGTACTCAGTGGATCCCAAACTGGTACTAGGCACACTGGCAAAACATGTGAAGCAGGGAAATTAAAAATTTTAATTATTGAATTAGTTTTAGAATTTAATCTTTGCTGAGGTATGCCTAGTTATCTACCTATGTATCATTTTTGAATTAAATTAAGTATGAAAAATAAGAATCAAAATGATACCTCATTCAATTTTGATCTAATACGTTTCTCTTGATGCTGGTGATTATTGTTTGATGGAAATTAATATAGAAACCTCTAAATCACCCACACATGCTCCCAAATACTTTTTGATCATCGTTATTTGTAATCTAGTTGATAGAAAGAAGAAACCAAGTTCTTTTAAATATTTTAATGATCATGGGAACACAACTACATCGATCTAGGAAGATGATATTTGATTGAGGGTACTTGGATCTCTTGGTTCTCTCTTTAAGAAGAGGGATAGAGGAGATAGAATATCTTAAAATCAAGGTATGGATACTTCCATTAATTGGGTCCCCACCTCTTAAATATGATTGTCAATAAGTTGTGGAAATCTCACATTGTCCCTCTAATAATTTTAACCAACTAAATAAAACTAAAAATGTCACCAACGATACTTAAATCTTTTCATAAAATAACTCCTCATCATAAATATAGGTTAGGAAACATGGTTTAAATTTGGAATTTTGGTATCCAAAAATTATAAAGGATCTTGATTCATGTATTGGTGTCCCCTTGAATATTGATTAGTTTACTATAAATGGTGAACTGAGCCTATATACCAGAATTATCGTTGAAGCCAATTTAGTTTCAAAATTACCAGAAGTCATGAAATTTATTGTTAACGACTACAAATATGACATTAAGATTGAGTATGAGTATAATCCCTCTTTTGTGTGGTATGTAGAATAATTGGGCATTCCTTTGGCACTTTTAGGGTGGTTTATAAATAGGTGAAAAACACTAGAGAATGATTGGAAGAATATTAAGAGAGCGAAAAAGGAAAAAACCCCCATCACTAAGAAGAGTGAACCCTCTAAAAGAAATAATGGTGGTAGAATGGGTGAAAAAATAGGTCATTATTCCTATATCCAAATCCAAATCTAGAAATCTTCTGCTTGATCTTTTTGAAGAAGTAGAAAAGTAAATAGTGGAAGATCTCATAGTTGAGGAAATTGTTCAGGATATCTTGAAGATCATCAATTACACTCAATCTGAAGAAAATATTGAAAGAAAAAAAATCCTAAATTATACTATTTAATCTATTTTGAATACATTTATTAACTTGAATAATGGGATATTCAATAAATCATAATCCTAGGACACGAATAATGTTGCATAACACTCTCTCCATGCTTCAAATGATTTTTTTGACGTAGGATAGGGAAGCCCCAAAATAAAAAATTAATAATTTCATGTGTGAAATCATGCATGACTCATTTGATCAGTTTCATTATAAATATAAATGCATCACCAAGAGCCTTGACCTGCAGTCAATTGTATTACTTGATCATGGTGCAAGATATGAAATATCCACCCTCATGAAAATGAGCTCAATGAGAAAAATATTTAGGGAAATGGGGATCTCTCACATCTTCCAAACTTGATAATAAGGCTACTCCTATATCCAAATAAGATGATTGACTTCAACGTACTAGTTCAATTATGAATACTTTTACCAAGAGTATGATGTATAAAAATGTTTTTTATGATGATCACAATATTTCTCTCAATAAAAAAATAGATGGATGTAGAAAAAATGGTATTTCTATAACCCCTATACATAACCAAAATGCTGATTATTATGATTATAGTAAAAAAATTACTTCGAAAATACTAAAATATATAAAGAAAAATAAATATAGAGGTAATGAATAAGTGGGGGGGGGGGTTTCCAACCCCAAACACAATTTTAAATTAATATCCTCTTTTGGAACTGATAGGGCATGGAAAAATTGGCCACTATGGACTCATTAGAAAGAGTTATTCATTATTATAAACCTATTACTTTTTCCATTTTGACCCTCAAATTAATTACTCTCCTAGTTATTTTTTTAGTTTAGAATATAAATTTTATTCTTTTATTATCACTACATCTTATAATTTTTCTATTAAATCTCTTTGGGGGCTTTCTCATTCCTCTTTAAATAATGTTTTGTGATTTTAACATATAAGATCATATGTTCACTTGTTAGGTTATAATAGAAAATTCACACATGTTCTTCTCATTCATATATGATAAAAATAGATACCCAGATAAAAGATATCTTTGAAAAAACATGGATAATATAAGGATAAACTACACGATCCTTGGATTATTTTTGGGGATTTTAATTGTATCCTCTATATTAGTTAGAAAATGGGCTCACCTCATTCTTCTATCTCTATAAGAGTGTTTAAATATTGTATATAAAACAAAAAATTAATGGAACTTAATTCAGTTAGATATAATTATACTTTGTATATAAGTCATTATAATAGAATAGTATCCAATAAACTTGATAGGTCTTTCATTAATGAAAAAATCTTGATCAATGGGATACTGTATCTAGAACCACCCTCCAAAGAGTTAATTCTTATTATCATCCAATCTTGGTTAGCCTTTATGTTAGTGTTTCTAGGACTTCCCTACCTTTTAGGTTTAATAATTCCAATACCACCTTCCTTAAGTTTTGTGAAATTGTTAATGATATCTATAACTCTCTAAATTGTTGAAATGACGGTTTCTGTTGTATCATGAAGCTATTTTTTTTTGAAGAATATGCTCTATGTATGGTGTAAAACCAATTCCAACCAAATTGAAAATGAGATTTCATCTTTGGGAGTCAAAATTAACTAGTTGTAATATTACTCAAAAAAATATAATTTTTCTTTTGATCTTCAGCATGAAATATAGATAAATATTATGTTAAAATATCTTCTTTTAGTTTACAATTAAATTTAGAATGAGATTTTCCAGGTCAAATGGCTTAAAGATATAGATATAAACACAAAATTTTATAATTACCAATCTAATATATAATAAAGTATATATACCTATTACATTTATTAAATATGTAGATAACATTATTAATAATGAGGTGTGACTTTCTAACTATATTTGTTTATCACTTTAGTAATATTTTCAATGTTCCAATGTTAAATAAGGATTTAATCAATGATATCATTCCAACCATTTTTATAAATTGTGACCACCACCACCATAACTTTATCCCTATTAATATTGAAATTAAAGATACAATATTTCACTTGAAGCCTCATAATGCTATATGACCTGATGGTTTTAATAAATCTTTTTTCCTGCATTATTGGGATATTATGCATTCGGATGTGTGTAATCTGGTTAAATCAATTTTCTGTAATGGCATCCTCCCCCATAGACTTGAATCCTATTCCTTAACCTTAACATACAATGTTCATAATGCCTTTGAGATTAATCTTTTTTGACCTATAGATATTTTTAATACTTTTTAAAAGTTCATCACCAAACCTCTTTCCAATATACATTCTACAATGGCTAATAAAATCACCTCTTGGAATCAATTTGGTTTTGTGAAAGGTATAAATATTTAGGATTGTATCTATCTGGATTCTAAACATACTAACCTTATAAAGAAATAAAATATAGGAGGAAAAATTTCCATTAATCTTGATATCAGGAAGTATTTTGATACTATTTATTGGAGCATTATTTACAAGGTTCTTTAGGGATTTAGTTTCAATGTTCATTTTATTAATATAACTAAAACCCTATTTAGATCTGCTCACATTTTTTTCCTCATAAATTTATATGCTAAGGAATATTTTAAATTCTCAATTGGAGTTAGATAGGATGAACCCCCATTTTCAATCCTATTCTCTATTTGTTAGGATTATCGAAGAAGGCTTCTTACACACTTGACAAATCAAGGTAAACTTATGCCCATTACTTACTCAAGAAACTTTTTTGTCCCTTATATTTTACATTATATGTAGATGATATTATTTTTTTATAATGGGGAAAAATTATTTCCAAAATCTCAAGGAATCCCTACCCTACTATGAATTTGTCTCTTGTCAGAATATAAACTAGAATAAATATAGTATTTTCTTTGGTAAAAGGTTCCTGGTTTCTATAAATATTTATGTTGTGAATAATTCGAACTTCCAAGAAGGGTACTTTCTATTTAATTATCTTGGTTTCCCTCTCTGTTGGGTAAATCCTTGAAGTATTTACTTAAAATAGTTGATCAAATAAATAATAACCTATATTCTTGGAATGGAAAATCCCTCTATATGGAAAGAAAAATTTACCTTGTAAAATCCAACATTATTTCTAAAATGGGTCACTCCTTGATGGTTTATAAATGTGTTATTGGATACTATAAAATTGTCATTGACTCCATCAATTTTTTTGAGTGGAATAATTATTGAAAGAAAAATAATTACCATCCCTTGGACTAACTACTGTAAGTCCCTTTATAATGGTGGTCTTGGAATCCATAACCTCAAATTATTTGATGATGTTTTAAAGGACAAAAATACTTGGAATATTTTTAATTGTAATCACATCACTCCTAATTTTCTTAGATCTAGGTTTATAGAAATATTGGAGAAACGAATAATAACAAATCTGGACTTGTCCATCCAGATGACCATTAAATATTCATTCTCCAACATTATGGAACATTCCAGATGGACCGCTGCGTCGGATTAGCTCGTGCTCGACCCGATCAGCAGGGAGGCAACCATTTTGGAGATACTCGACAAAAGGGGTTCTCTATTCGGGATTAACTTTAACCACTGCATCTGAAGAGCCTAGCGGTTCTTTCATGGAGGATCCAATTCAAATGGTACCACATTTTTTATTTGATATGTTCAAATAAAATTATTTATTCGGAGTGCTTATGGAATCGTTTTTCAGTATCATGACCAATAATTTAATTTTATAATCCATTATTTGTTCTAAATGTTCTTTTCAAGGATAATGATTTAGTATTTTTTTTGAAATGAATATAATTAAAATAAGTTACTATGGAACAACATTCATGAATTATTTATCTTCAATGTTACATTGAAAAAACTAGTGTAAGGGGAAAAAGTGTAGAAGTAACACCTCATGTGGAAGCATATGGCACAACCTGATAGCCCAAATAACTCCTTAAATATCGTCATACAATGGGATAACTGATAACTATTATTATAGGAAACAAACCGTACCTGTTTAATTATCCCATGATCCTATAAAATCCTATTAATAATATCCCAAATTTATATATTGACACTCATATTTATATAATGAATTTTTTAAACTCTCCCAAACTGGATATACTGAATTCTATTAACAACTTGATAAAAACTTACTTTTGGATCCCTATAATGATTTTTTATATGGGAACCAACATCTAAAAATATTATTTTTTCAAATAGTTTCTATAGTCAGAACTTAAATAATGTAAATGATGATTTTATATGATAAAAATGTTTTAATGAGACTTATATTCAGCCTTACCACTTTATTAATGTCTGTAGGATTGATCGTAATCAGATTCTTACAGATATCTATTTGTATGATTTAAGCATTCAAATTTGATCTAAATATATGCAATGATAACCACATATAGAAGATTCTAACCGTCTATTGTTATCCTTTGATAATGCTAATTTTTTTATGGAATTACGTGTTTGATATTTTTAAAATTAGATGTCTAGAAGTTACCTCCATTCAGACTCAGCTTCCACAATGTACATCAGATGATGCCTCCCCTCAAATCAGAAACCTGCTAATGGATAAAGTGAATGTTATTTTCCATATAATATGGTAAGAAAGAAATTAATTTATACATAACAACATTATTTTAAATTTCTAATCAGAATAGTTGAGGATACACACAATAATTAAATATCCTTGCATGCTGCAACATGCTACATGAAGCAACTCCATCCATGATCTTACTATAAAAACACGTTTGGGTGTTTCTGGAAACTGCATTCGGCCTAGAGGTAGTTTTGATGTCTTTTGGAAATCCCAACTTTTATGATGGATCCAAATCAACATTGATAGTGCCTCAAAAGGATAAATAGGACCTTCAGGTCATAAAGTTATTTACAATGATCATAATGGATAGGTCCTTGGATATTTTATGGAACATGTATCATTGCAACTTCTTTGGAATCTAAAATCCTCAGTGTTATCTCTTCATCCCTCTTATCTATAAAAAAATGATGGACCAACATATGTCTTAAAAGAGACTTTACCACCATTGTTCATGCAATTTGGAATGGTACCACTCATCTTACATGGAAACTCATAGATAGATAGATGGACTGATTGGACTCACTATTAGAACTCAACTACATCATCACCCTTAATTTTAGAAAGGTGAATTGGATAGTAGATAGACTCACAGAAAAAGGATTCACCACCAAAATCGCATGGTTGTATGATCTTCCTCGGGAATTAATTTAATTTTTTGAAAATAATTTTAATAAAATTACCAAATTTAGACCTTTTAAACATTATTTTAATTCCAACTAACATGACTTTGTACCTTTTGACCGAGTAATAACATTTAAAAAAAATATAAGGCATGGACTTGACTCATATATCTCAAAAAATATTAAAAAAACCTTGAATAACAATATTTTTTCATTATATTTTTTTACTATATTCACTAAATACCTTATAGAAACTGTAAG
This sequence comes from Viscum album, assembly GCA_963277665.1. NCBI lineage: Eukaryota > Viridiplantae > Streptophyta > Magnoliopsida > Santalales > Viscaceae > Viscum > Viscum album. Next base: position 1,979,985,025 of record OY728165.1, on the reverse strand, counting down.
TAAATAAATTACACCCTATTATTATAAAATTTAATAATAATGAATTTATTTATTTCTTATAATTGATTAGACTCAGACATATTATGAACACCACTATGGGGCCCATTATGTCCTAAACTCTAATTCATCATAATAGATCATGATTCTAAAGAAACTTTTGGTGTGACCCAATTGGCCCTTATCTCGATAGTAGTGAATGATAATTACAGACCAGACATGGCAACTAGAAACCCATCGAGGACCCTAAGAAGAGAAGGTTTTTTCATAGCAATGAGAAGCTTATACAAACACTGGCTATATAACATAATCTATTTTTCTGGTAATATCTCATAATGTAGGATTCACACTATGTGTCATAATCTTTTTTTGATTTAAATCTTCCTTTTAGAATTGATAAATCTTATTTTGATCATTCAATCAATTCTATACGACCAATGACACACCCAAGACATGAAAACTAACTATGATATAAATGTCATGGTTTTCATCTTGTATCGAAGAACAAAATAATATATTATACATTGCTAAAGATCGTAAGTTTATAGTACAATATACATGTTCATAGATAGGAATAACCAATAAACACTTCTCTACTTGACATCACCAAGTAAAAAAAACATGTTAAGAAGTCTCAATGCTTATGACCCCCAACACCTAAAAGGCACAAATCATATATCTCTTTTGAGCATTATGTTTCTATACTATAATACATATGTTTAAGATTATTTTCATTGTATATTGAGGTTCAAATTATAGCTAGGAAATTCTATAACTATTGATATGATAAATAATATAATTAAATTACCATGTTAAGATTGGAAATAGAAATACCAACACTTTTAGGGAATGAATACATTATTCACAACTCTCTATATTCATGATATGGTAATTGAAATTTACTATTCAAGTTGGGTCTTAAAAACACAGTTTCACAACACTCCCATTGGAACTATAGAAAATATTCTAAACATCAACCGATTATCTCTCACATGAAAAAATCATGCTTCAGTTTATTATTGGATTTATTCATGGGTCTACCATGTCTTCCTACATGGCTACTCTATCATTCGTAACTTCAACTTTTTAATTAAAATCCATCAAGAGATGATATCCTTGAGTATATTCATTTTTTTATTCTATCATAAACTTAGAATATTGGGTAATAATTCTATTTTAAACTTATAATAATGATAATACATTACATTCTATGTATTATTCTAAGAACTAGAACAAATCATTGCCCATTTAATACTACTTATTTAGCTGTATCAGAAGCCGCAACATACTCGGTATTTATAGATAAGGGTACTAAAAGATTTAGTGAGTAAAAATTTATCATTTTTTTATCCTATATATGAAATTGGATCAATTGATATATTAGAATAATAGTTTTTCCCATTTATAACTAGTGTTCCTTACCCTCTACGTACTAGTACATATTTTTGTACTTTCTCAAGTACTGTTGGATCACCATGTATTCTTATAATATAGTTCACTGAGATTTATCTAATATTTTCCTATTATAATGAATGTTTTGGAATTATCATACCTAGTACATAAATTGATATATGTGATAGGTCCATCATAAAACCATATGGTGTTGTACTCATAATTGTTGTCTCTTACCATGTCTTATAAATGTTTTCTTGGAGATATTTTTTCCATGTGACGTTGAAAGAAATTTTATATCAAAATTTTCCATCTTATATTTCTAAATACCCTATCAGTATATGTACTTTGACTTGTCCTAAAAAACCCTTAGATGAAACTCAGTAGATATTGTTCCCTTGAACTTTTATTACTACATTATGTCAATTGTTGGAGATTTACTTGTTTAATATAGTCTTAACTAAATATAAGTTTAATGATCCATTTCCATATGTTTTACGAACACATATGTCATGGAAAAATATGGAACTCCCACTAACCACTTGTAGAAACAAGGGAAAAATTCATTATAAATGAATATTATATGATTATTATGATTAATTTAATTCAAAATTGGATCTATATAACTTACATCAATTATTGTATTTACTTGATGTCATCAAACATTTTTAGTCATGCTATATTGAAATATTCCATAATATTTCAACCTAAAGAAGGTGGTTTTGGAATCCAATAGTGAAATATAATGATGAAAAAATGTTACCATGATATGTATAATTAAAATCATTTTTAATGATAATTAGTGAGAATATAAGGTCATAAACTATATCGAGAAGCTATAAAATTTTTCAACAATCATCTATGCCAAATTGGTGATATGATTGTACCACCAATGTATAGTTTTTGTTAAATTACCACCAAATTATTTACAATTTAGGGAGAAAATAAAAAATCATTGAACTTGATTTTAGTAGAAATAATTCATTCTTAAATTCATAGAGACTGTTCAATCATAACAGGTTACCCAGCACTACATTTTTGCATGAATAATTATTATTTTAGGATAATATATCACCCTAAATGGTGAATATGAATCCATATATATGATTTTAACATTCCCAAAAAAGTATGTTTATCTATAATAATTAGTCCCACTAAGACTTTTATAGTTTAGTGTTCCAATGATAACTATCACGCATTCAAAGTATAGACTTCAAAGAAGTCCAACATGCTCTCATAATATCAAAATAAATATAATCCCTCATAAATATAGTGTGTTTTGGATAATAGGTGTATCTTTGGGATATTAATGTCCTTAGTGGCTATATGATAATTAATTGAGATGAAATTTTCATTCGTTAAATGAAAGTTTGTTTATTGACTTATCCCTAATAAAATAATTGCATATTGAGTATAGTTTCTAACATAATGGATTTATATTAAATTATAACATATATGTTATCAATTTTTCATTATATTTTGGATATGGTTAAGGTTTAACTCCCTTATTTTCAACATATGTCTCGATAATGTCATAGATGTATTTTAAAGACATCAAAAATACCTCATTGATCCACTTTTTACAAACATCCGGAATTTGATTTTTTTAAGAAAATATGAGTTTAGAAATTACTCCACCCTACATTTTAATGATCAATGAAATATTTTGAGAATCATCATGAATTATCCTTTACCAATATCATGGATTTGATGTGTCTAAGGAAATGTGATTTTATGAAAAAAAATACTCTCTATATTTTTATGATCAATGAATGCCCGATTATGAAATTCTACATCTAATGAGGTCAAAGAAACTCATATCTTGAAAACATGCATGTTCCTTAATTAACTCTTACATTACATAAATTTATTAATGGATCATCATGAAGTATATGAATTTTACACAATATTATACTTGAAATTGTTCACACATATCATTTTACAATAATCAATGAAGCTTTGTCTCTTACCTTTATTTGTTAAGGGTTCTTTTTAAAACATGAGAAATAAGTGTGTCGATAATACCTATGGTTTTTAGCTCTAAAGATTAAAAACACTGTTCTAGGTATATATTTGATTTTTTTAATTTTATTTTAAAAATAATTATCTTGAAATAACTCTTTATTACCGATTCTTTCATTTTATATTCATCATTTATCTTTGATGATAAAAGTATTATTGAGCTATTAATTGAGTATTAAACACTGTAAGAAACATTAATTCTAGAAGGAATAATGTCTCATTGTGTCTTAAAAAACAATGAGATAAATGTTTTTGTAAATTTCAATAAAAAATTATAGCTTCACAATAATAAATAAACTTGGAAATAAAAAATCATGTGCTTCTCACCACTAATGTTGGAATCAACCTTTCTCAACCACTTAGAGAACGAACCTTGTATTCTAATAATGTTTCTATACTCATATGTTTTTTATATTTAAATGACCGTATTACTTTTAATTGATGAGTATTCTTTATTTGGGAGAAACTACTTGATTCTTTAATTCATTATAATTTATATTCTTATGACCTTTGTTACCACATGTGAAGAAAATAAAATAATATTTTATGAACTCCCTATTCATGTTTAGTTTCTTAAAAGGATTTTGTGAGGGTTCCTTTGGTGTCACCTTTTTATTTATCCTTTTAACTTTGAATTTATTATTTTTCACCATAAGAACATAAGATTTATAATTCCATAAATTATCATATTCTTGAAAAAACTTACCCAAAATATATTGACATATTTTCTCCAAACTATTCATTTTATTACACTCAATGAATTTGGAGTAATTAACTGAAAATGTGTAAATAATTATATTTATTGTATGATCATGATTCATGATGAATTAATCTTTCAATTTATACTTATTTTGTGTAATCATAATATAATTTATTTCCTTATTCATTTTTCCATTAAAATTTCTCTGGGATGAGGAAACATTGTATAACATCCAGGTGCAGGTTTCTTATAAAAATCACTATACGTTGATGATAGAAATATGATGTAAAAATCATATGATTCATCCATGAATCTCTTGTAATCTTCTTTTTTATCTTTAAATTTTTAATGAGTTAGATTAATATGAAGTGGGGACTCTAGTGCAAAAAATTACATTTTATCTCATAGTATTATGAATAAGAGCTTATAAAAATATTAGAAATTTGTGTCAGTTAGGACACATTTGTTGTTTAGTATTGATAACAATTTTGTTGTGGAATTAATTTTTATTTTTCTTCAAAATAAAAATTTATTATATTAGTAATTTCGTCTTGATTACTAGTTATTAGAAAATATAGTTTTATTAACAATAAATTTATTTAATTATTTTATCAAATCACAGTATCCCTAAACCACTAGATTTAGTTTACTTAGTCTCATGAGTATTATATTGGAAGGGATACTTTAAAACTATCCTCATAGTCCAAGCTATGGCTACCCCACTGCTTATAGATTCTCAAGGTTATCTTTTCACTGGACAATCACATTAACTCATTCCATCTTGATCTGTTGAGTGGAGTACAATATCCTATAAAACTATCTATATTTTACTCAATTATTTTCCTCTAAAATTTAACCAAGCTAGATATGATTATTTATTATATGTCAATTTTAGTTAAATCTACCCAACACTATTTTTATTACTCCCAATAGAAGGTAGTACCCTCGACTAGGGATGATGAGCACCTCTTACAATAGTATTTATAATAATAATTAGTTAGAGGGAATTTTGTCACATTATATAACATTTGAATGTTTTTATAGTTTTATTAGTGAATGAAATCTATTTCTATTTATCATGAATTATCTATGTGATCAAACTCACAAATTATACATTCTAAAATAATAATAAAAACATCACACATGTTTATTTTTTCTATGAATACTCTTTTATCATTTTATGTGATCCCATATAAACATCACAAACATAATAATAAACTATGAATAAAGAAAAAAATTGAGATTATCTTGATTTTATTCTAATGTTTGATAGATTGGGAGAATAATAGATTAATCTAGACCCCATGGGTAACTCCTTTAGTCATTTTTGTCTGAATCGAGTTGCATAAATCACCTTGTCCAATGAATTAAACTCTAATATGGTGTGTTTCTATATCATATAATAAACTACACCACCTTTCATCCACCTCTTTACACATTAATAATACATTCACACCTGTGAGAGAGCTCGAGAATGTGAAATACAGATAAATTGTTTTTATCATGGACATACAAACACTTATACATTTAATGAGGATTACGATGATGGAAAAATAATTATTTAATAAATAATTATTACAAAAAATTATATTATAATAAATAAAAAAATAAATAAATAAATGAAAAATGTGACAAACATTAATCGTTGAAGGATAATGATAAGAGAATACATATTAAAAATGTGTAAAAAATTAAATATGTATTTAATTATATTCAAGAGAAATCTTTATGAATTAAAAAAAAATTAAAAAAAATTAATTCATAAAAATATAAGTCACATGATTTCAGAAATAATTTTAATAAATTTCAAATATATTTAAAAATATTTCAAATATTTTACTAGAATTTTTCAAGATCGCAGATATTTATAAACCCCCCTTAGAGGAGTTCTAATCCCAAATTATGAATGGACTAGTTCTGGTGGGTTAGGCAAGGCCAACTCAGCCCAGACCGTGTCTGGGTGACTCGACTAGACATCCATGTTATAATTATGGTACACCCCATGGGGCCTGCAAGGTATTAATAGTGGCATATACCGTACCTCCTTATTTAAATAATAAATTTTCTTTATTAAAGCATGAATAGTTTCACTGGAACTATTCATGAGTTACTATTCATCTGCGGGTAATATTCACCAATAGATGAATTATTTGTTTTATTTTTTTCAGGTGCATCAACACCTTTTACAAATACTCATTATTGAGTCTTTTTATTTTTATTTTTAAATTTTCACTATTAAATGAAATGGAAAACCACCCAACCCATTAATTTTCCCATGGATGAATAGTTACTCTGGGTTATGATTCATCCAAAACAATATATTCATTTTAATTATATATTAACCCAAAAATTGTTTTCTTGTTATTCAGATGACCATATCTCAAACACTCAACCTCAAATTGAATTTTCATTAGTGCCGTTGGGACCATATTGACCCCCTCAACTCAAATTAATGAAAATTTAATTCTAATTCAGCATAAGAAATCACAAAATCTCTCTGATACCACTTGTTGGTACTGAAAATTCATTGGAAGCATGAAAAGTAGAGAAATTAAAATTTACAATAACCATATTATATTTGGAACACTTTATTTGGTGAGGCACACCTAGTTAAGAACCAAAGGATCACATGTGAATTAAATTAATCATGTAAAATAAAAATTTAAACCGCACCTCATTTGATTTGGATCAAAAAAATGTTCACTTACTAATGGTTATCATCACTCAAAGAAACCAAATTCAGAATCCACTATATCATCCATAAATTCTCTAAATGAATTCCCAATTATTGATCATTATACTTCAGTTTCTAGCACGAATAAACTAAGTTTTTTTTAATATCATCATGATCACAATAACACCACTATCTCCATCCAAGAAGATGATCATGGAATATGGAACTTGGATCACATATTTATATCTCTAGGAAGTAGGATGGAGGAGAGGTAATCGGTATAATTAATTTCATGAATAGTGATTTTATTTGGAGATACCCTCAGCTTTATTAGTTCATTTAATAAATCATAAAAATTTCACGTTGACCCCAACATGTTTTACCTTCTAAATAAGACTAAAAATGTCACCAAAGGCAATTATAAATTACTTTAAATTTGATGATTATTTTATCAATCACTTTTAACATTTAAATATATGTTATGTAACAAAATCTGAGCCATTAACTCAACTTATACCTCCTATAAAGTATTAAATGCATATTTTTCCTATATTAATTTAATATCTTTTGTATATTGTAAGTAAATAAATTCAAACCCATTTTTCTAAACTCTAATAATTATGAATTTAATTAATTCTTGTAATTAATTATACTTAGTCATATCTTTTCCCCAACCTGAGGGCCCACTATGCCCTAAAATACAATTTGTTAGAATTGGACTTTCTATTGAATACAATTTGTGTGAGATACTCTAGGACCTTATCTTGATAGTAGTGAGTGATAGTCATTGACTATGAGAAAATTATACCAACCCATCTAGGACCCTGAGGAGATGTGGTTTCATTATAATAATAAAAACCTTCTATGGAAAAATTTTCTGTAATATAATATCTTTATCTCATTATATCTCATAACGTTTGATGCACACTTAGTGTCATAATCCTTTATTTATTTATTATTTTATGACATTACTGGATAGGATTACCTTCTTCTACCATATCCATGTATTTAATAAAGGTACTACTATCATGGTAAATTAGTCCTGAGATATCTCTTCCTTTTAAAAGTGAAAAAAATCCTCTATTTACTATTCAATTAATTTCATACCCATAATGACAGACCCGATGCAAGATAACTCACCATGACATAAATTTCATTGTTTTTTTCTTTCATCAATGTACTAGACCAATTGGTACACATTAGTGATGATATCAAGTCAAGAGACCAATACAAATTTTCATATATAAGAATAAATAATGACACCTAAAACACGTGGTGATTCTATTGGTGGTTTAGTCCTCATGATCTCCTCTACATGAGATAACTAAGTGAGAAATTCATGAGATGTAGTCTCAAAGCTTATTCTCCCCCAACACTAATAACAAACATCATCTGTGGACCACTAGTATGATGTATCTACACTATAAGACATATATTTAATAATATTATTATAGTATCTTGAGGTTCTCATTATAGTTTAGAACTACTATAACCTATTGAAAAAACAAATAATATAGGGACATTACCCTGTATATAGTGGATTCATAAGTATCAAAACTATTATGGAAATAATAAATCATGAATTAATATATGTATACATAATATTTTAATCAAAAATTACTATCCAAATTAGGTCTATGGAACCATTCTGACAACACCCCCACCTGGACCGTTTGAACCCAACACCTCCATTCTCTCTCCCCTTAATTTTCCTCTATCTATATTCCACCTCAAAAGGTTCTTTAAGGATTTAACCTTGCTAAAATTATTATATATCAGATGTAGGAGGTCAACCTTGGTGAGTATAAGGTAATACCTAGGTTCTCTCTAATTATATTATGCATTGAACCGTCATTTCAGTGTAAAAACAACTTTATTGGTTGTTGTATGATTTCTGAATTTTAGATGAATAAGGAGGATCAAAGCTATGATATCAAATCAGTTAATATTGAGGTAGGAGGTTCCTTTCATATTTCTCCATATATTTTGTTTTCATATGTGACATTCATTCACATGTGATGGGATCTAGGTTTGGTAATTCTGGAAAGGGGTCGGGTGAGTCACAAAATGTGAGATATTCTGGGGTGAAGTCTCATAGGTATGAATTGAGTGTATCGCACATGGTTTGATAATTTTAAAGAGGCTTCATGGATATAATTAAAATGGTATCGAATGATATTTTGGTACAATAAACTTCATAGATTTCTAAAATCATGTGATTAGTTATGAATAACATTGATTGAGTTCATGATAAAGGGATTTTAGTCTTCTGTATGTTGGGGGCCTTAGGTAGAAATTCTATCACATGAAATGATTTGGGTATTGCATGTGAAGGGTGCCGGGTGTGTTATATATACACTAAAAAACCCATTTATGGGGTTTTTTATGTCAAAAACCTTAGGTGCGTTCTTTCTTGAGACCATATGAGATTCACTATTTCCTAGTGTAAGGTGTGGGGTCGGTGTGGTTTGGCTCGGGTAGCCTTTGGTAGAAATTCCTCTTCAAATAATGAAGTGTGAAAACCCCTTATAACCTTCATAGTCTTAAATAAGTTAATGTGAGGGATATGTATGGAGGGTCTAATTTGGATCATGGTGATATTTTGGATTCTAGTGATGCTTGTGGGGATTATGATGTGAGTTCCTTACGGCCTTATGGGTTAGGTGATTCCCTAGAGGGGCATTATGTATGGGTGTGTCCAAGTATGACTGGTGATCTTGAATGAAGATAGAATTTTGTTGAAGGTACCTAGATATCCTTGCGATATGTTTGTAAATATGGGTATGTATATGTTGGATGAGTATAGTTATAAAAGATAGGGATATTAATGATGTAAAATGTTTTAGGTATTCTCTAATGATGCACTAGGTATGGATCAGTGTCTAGTTGGGTTCTAGGTTTGGGATATGATTCTATGCTTGTTACTGTGCACATGATACTTGATTATGATCATATAGTTGATGACGATATGCAATGAAAAATGTCTTTCTTTGTGAGAGGGTTCTAGGATGAACCACTTTGAGTGAGTATGCATTGATCTAGGTTATGTTCACAGGAACAATCCATTAAATAAATGATGTTGTCATAGGTTTCCCTGAGTGAGAGGGCATTTATGAATGATGTATTTATGATAATTTACCACGAGTAAGTGTGTGTATGTGAGTGTCATGGTATGTGATGTGGTATGTGAAGTGATCATGGAACCTTTTACAGAGTGAGAGGATGATGTTTTTTTGATGTACTGGAATGTGATTGTGGGTTTTGAGTCTACCCTGAGTAAGAGGGCCAGGGCCAAGAATGAAGGTTCAAGGAACTGGAGAAGTGCCAATCGATCCTATTAATAACTTTAATTTCATCCTTTTTAGTGAACAATACACAAGAAAATGATATAGTATTATCATGCCATAATAATATAATTGAAGAATCTTAAAACCAAGAATAGAGGATCTTTCAAATTAATTTTATCATTAATTTAATAATAGTAATTACATTGATCTTGAGATTATATATTTGATGAATATTTTGATCATTCAAACCCATTTTTGATTTGTACCATCATTTTACTAAGAAGATAAAAAATTGAACCCATCTAGTAGTGATCCAAACATACTGCAAAATCTCAAACTGATGCTGATTGAACTATTGGTGCTAGAGTAGATGATATAGATGTCTTTTGTTGTTCATCTTTATTACAACACAATAGTTCGAGCTTGAAAAATCATCTCTATTTCTCTCTTGATATTGATAGTGATGAATAAGGTCGATAAATTCTCTTGGTCTTGAGAGAAACCCTAATGTTGTTCTTCATAAAACAATTTATCTAGGGATATGATAAGTTGTGTACCATAACATTGATTTCACACATTCATTAAAATGATATAATTATCTATATATATAGCTTGGGTTTATTATTGATAATTAAAAAATTATTTTAATAAAATAATAAGCCTAATATATTCTACATAATAATAATAATATGATAATTATATAATTACCTGTGATGGATTTAAAAAATAAATATCATTTTATAATATAAATAATTTTTTATTTATTTAAATGATATTTATGATTATATCATTTCTATTACCAGGAACATTAATCATTTTGATCACATTTTTTGATATTTACTAAACATAAAATAATAAATATTAATCATTTGATAAATAAATAAACATTTTTCATGGTTATTAGAATAAACGAATATTTTAATATTCACATTAGTATATAAATATTTTTTCATTAAAAATATTTTTAATTGCATTTTAATGAAAGAAATATATGAGTAAATATTCCATTTGATTATTTTTGAATAAATATTTATTTAATATTCAACTCATATATATATATATTTTATATCTTGAATACAATTTGTAACTGAATATTTTAGATCAAATAAATCTTGAATAAAATTTATTTCCCAATATTAAAAATAATATTTATTCTAACTATTAAATAAAAATAGTATTTAAATGATATTGATGGAAACACTAAGTCTGTGACCCCACATGTCTCATCCTCAGTGTCATTAAGAAAGCCGACCTAATGTTAAAAATCAATATCCAACAAAACATCAAGACACCCATATATGAATAATTTAATGCCATAATTAAAAAAAGAATACACAAACACTCAATAGTAATATAATACATTTTCCATGATATCTCAAATCAAAAAGGTTGTATACTCGAGTTGTCAACCTATGTGATCAATATATATTTTTTCCACCCCGAAATGAATTTTTTATCCACCATGGAAATGGAATTTTAGTTTGATAGTTTCAAAAAAATTAAATGGGTTGGGATATAATCTTCGATAAATGAAAGAGGAAAATACTATATTCACATATTCAGTAATGACATATCAATTATGACACACCCAACATATCCTACTTCATTATGATCATATGTTGTCACAATTTTGGGAAATATAGAAATGTATGTGACTCATGATATGAATTAATTATAATATAAAGTCTAAGGATCATTATAAATGTTCAAATATAGAAATATTGAAAGAAAATTAAATATGTAGAATTCATACTAGTAGGTTTTTCCTCATAATATCCCATACTAAATATTACCTAGTGTGAACTTCATGAGATAGAGTCTCAAACTTTTACAAGTATCAAGTATATTTTAATCAAATATATTATTTGTCCCATCATAAAATGTTATCCCGGCAATAGGATATAATATAAATAATATCATCATAACACTTCAATGTTACCATCATAGAGAAAAAATTATAATACATTTCAATGTGATAGAGACTTTACATTATCAAATTAATGTTACATAGAAAAACAGTAAAAATATGATATTATGTTTATTAATATTCAATAATTTGAATATACAGGTAACAAAATGTAAAAATTAGTTGGGTTTATGGTACTAACTCTAACAGAATCCCACTTGAACAAGAACTGACTTAAAATGGAATTTAGTCTTCCATATCTCACATGATATTCATGTTTCCATTGAGACAATATTTTAATCAATGGATCCACAAAATTATATTTTTGTAGAAATTATTATTAATTTTCACTCAACTCTCTGAGAAAAATTCCTCAAGATATTATAATTCTTAGGTATATGATTCATCCAAAAATTTGACATTGGATACTTTATCTGACCCACCATTGTAGTATTATCATTGTAAAATGCGATGAGATCCATACTTCTAGGAACCACATAAATATCATAGAAAATGTTTCATATCCACATTGTTTCTTTATCTACATAGGAAGATACAAGATACACATATTCTGCTATAGAATTAGAAACCATTAGTTTATTTGAGTTCATCCAACTCATAGATCCTCTATTGAGGTTGAATACGTATCCTAAGTGTGATTTTAGATCGTATTGATCTATTTGGAAACTATCATCACTATAACCTTTGATGAATAACTCTTCATCTCCTCCATAAATCAAGAACATATCCTTTTTACACCTCAGATAATTTAGGATCATAATGACTATCAACCAACATAAATTTCCTAGGTATTCTCAATATCTACCTACCATGCATAAGGAATAGAAAACATTAAGCCTTGTATATAGCATAGAATACATGATCGACCCAATATTTGATGTATATGAGATCTTTTTCATCCTATAGATCACCTATTAAATCTGGGGAAACATTTTATTAGATATATTTATACCATGTGACATTAAGAATAATCCTCTCTTAGATTATCCCACATTTAATATGTTTATAATGTTTTAATTGAAAGTACATTGACTTAGACCAAGAATCCTCCTAGATCTATAAAAATGGATATGGATCCATGTATGTATACTTCTTCACCTAATTACATTAGGGATAATATTGTTTTAAACCCCGTCTTAATGGATGGTAAGAACAATATATCATTTCTGATAAGTAATATGTAATCAATATATACTATTTATAAAGTGATCACACTCCTACTAAACCAATTGTAGACATAAGATGAACATTCATTATTTATAAAAAAAACTCTTATGGATTCATCATAGAGAACATTCCATAATATAGACACTTTTATCAACCTATACATGGATATATATAATTTTCATTACTTATTGGCATATTTTGGAGACACAAACCCTTATGGTTGTTTCATATAGACATATTCCATAAGGTTACTATTAAGGAATTATATTTTGACATCCATTTTATAAATATCATAATCATGGTAACATATCTTGGTAAGTATAAATTTAATGGATTTTAGAATATAATCTATTAAAAATGTTTCATCACAATCAATGTCGGTATGTATTTTAAACCCTTTTTCTACCATCCTATCTATATAGGAACAAAATATAACTTTTTCATCCAACATTTTCTTGAATAATCATTTTCAACAAAAAAATTTATCATCCACTATAGGATTTACCAAAATCCAAACTTGGTTATGTTACATTGGATCCATTTTAGAATTCATTTTTTTTACCATCTAGTAGCTCCGAAGACACTTTATACATCATTATGGGACACTAGTTCATTATTATTAACTAATAAAGAGTCATAGTCATCAGTGACTAGAAAACATCATCTATTTTTATTCTATAAAATCTCTATCACTTGTATAAAGTACTTGTGTTTCTATATCATTTTATTTAATAGATGATTTATGGAATATTTTCTTATTATAAATATAGTGTATTTTAAGTATTGACATAACTAAAGCCTATTTGGATCCCATGATCTAATTTAGAGATGTTCTCCCTCCTAATAAATGTGTGAAATTGGTTAACCAAAATTCATTTATCTAATGATTCATATTGGAATTTTAATAAGTAGGAAAAGGCCTATTTTTTATTAAATGGAAGAAACAAACTTTTTTTATGCTGGGTAGAGTAGAAATCATTACACGGATTGTGGGACCTGACTCGATGGTTATCCTTGAATGGATTGAAAACCCATGTAATAAAGGCCCAAAGCCCAAAATTACCCATCACTCTAGTTCACATTCACTATGATGCATGGCTTTATCGTTCCCTTCATCTTAAACCTTCAACAATCAAAAACTTTTACCATGGGTACAGACCACCTATAACTATTTCATCCATCCAAGCTCACTAGAATGTATCCATTATTATCAACCATCTATCCTTCTTATAACCAACCTCCACAACCCTAAAAAAAGGCTGGCGTTCTATCTGACACTTTCGGTCTCTGATACCATGCCTCATCGACCCTAATCCTACGCCACCCATAAAAAGGATCCCATCTATTAATACCCTGACATAACATTTTGGGTAAATAATCCATGCCACAATAAATTGTAACCATGATTATTGAGGATCTAACCCTCAACTTTGGATTTCATGGTCGATTCTCATTCCACTTGAACAAACACACATTTTTTGTTTTATTGGTGACATCCTTTAGTTTCATTTTGATATCCTAAAAAGAAACCCTTAGTACCTCAGGGTTCAATTTTATTTCCAAATATATCCTTAACAAAAAATTCATAAATCCATACTTGTATATATGATAATATATGCCTTCTCCAATACCAAATTTTATATAGAATTAATATTTTCACATTATTTGGAACTCTATTTAGTATGTGTTACACTATCTGTAAGCATATACCTAAATAGATAATGGATTTATTAAATGAATCATCATTTATCTCACTATTACCAACAACCTGTGGTTTCTCCTTTCACTTCCACCATTCCATAGTGGTGTATATGGAGGAGTTAGTTGAGGTATATTCTAAAACTCCCATATGAAATTAATGAACCCATGGTTTATATATTCTTTATTATAGTTTTAGTGGATATTCATTTTCTTATTACAAAGTTGATCATTAACTTCATTCTTATATTCCTTGAATATTTTAAAGGAGTTTGGTTTATACCTCATTATGTAGACATATCCATATCTACAAAATTCATTAGTAAAAGTTATGAAGTATGATAATACACCCCTTTCTTCAATGGTAAAATATACACACACATTTTTTTAAACCAATTCTATAAGCTCTATGTATTTTTCACCCTTTCTAACAAATAGAGATTTATTCATTTTATCTTTTAAATCGATGTGACACATACCATGATTTTTTGTTTAAAAAAATATAAATACCCTTATTGATGTAATTTTGTCAATATTTTTTCATTTACTTGACCTATCCAATGATACCATAATTTGGTGTGATATAAATTTTTTAAAATAGATTTTTTCTCAATTCCCAACACTTGGATTCCATATTTAAATACATTAAAACTGTTACTTTGATGCAAGAAACCATAATATCTATGATTTTATAAAATTATCAATTTTTTAATCCCAAATTTGAAAATAATATGATCTATTTTAATATTACAAACAAAGACAATGTTTTTGGTAATGATTTGTACATAATAAAAATTATTTAAAACCAAGATCAATCTTGTTAAAAATGCGAGATAATAGTCTCTAATATGCACTATATAAAATCTATCTCTATTTATAGCTTTTATATCCACCTCACATTAAGAAACTCTTATAAATATACATGGTTCCTATAATTGAATACAAATTTACGAACATATAGCTATATCTAAATCAAATTTGTAAAAAGATAATGATTTTACTCAATAAAAATGAACCTGAATCTTCCCCTTATTTCATTTCCATGGCATTATTATTATTCTATTGGACCTCATTTTTAAATGAAAAATAGATAAAACCATTCTTCCTCACTTAGCCCTTGATCCTTCTTCTCTTGGGAGCGCATTGCAAAGAAGCCCTGGGCTTATAATTTGTCTTAGGACCCTTAACTTTTCCCTTCTTCTTGTTCACTATAAGAATATAACTATCATCACACTTTATGTGCTTATCTACATGGAAAATCTTAGAAAGGAGATCTAAAACTCTCTTCTCAATTCTATTCATATTAAAATTTACAAAAAATCTAAATAAGCTCTGAGTAGGTGAGGAAATTATGAGATATGTGTATAATTATTCAAGTGGATTAAACAAAAAAATATTTGGATGATAAATATATAATGTCATCTTGACTGTATGATGCACATATTATATACCCTGTCTAATCTTTGATAAAAAATGTCCAATAAAAATATCATATCACTCTTATTTTTTTGTCCTAATAGAAATCGTGGATATGAGAGATCATGGAATATGTGTCTATGTTTATATGTGACATATTAAGTTCACTAGATATGGATAAAATAATCAAAAATTAAACATTAATAAAATTATTGAAGTGTTTCAAATAGATTGAAAATTTTCCTTACTTGCCTCCTAAGATGGTTGACTAGGAACTGAGGATTCCAACATGTACAATTTTCATTTACAGTGTAGTACAATTCACAATCACTTATACCACTCTTGGAAGTTGTTTCTATTCAGGAGCTTATCTTTTTCTATTTTTTATCATAGTATTATCAAGGTAGATGAAATTATAATTGTTCTACTAAAAATAAAATAATATTTAATTACCTTAAATTGATTACACAAATATTTTTGATTAAATAACTTTAATTTTCTTATTAGTATACAGTTATTTTATCGTGTCCCAATATCTCTTAATGTTGGACTCAAAATGTTATGTTGTGAGGAAATTACAGTGGAAGGGATCCTTGTTTACCTTCTAATAACCTAGACTATGTCCATGTAAATCATAAGAATGTATTATGTATATGGTCTTGAAAACTAATAGCTTGTAGCTCCTTGATCCGTTGAGTGGACTCCAAAATCCTGAAATCTGGATTTGAATTTCCATAACACTCTTCTCCAGGGTTGAATTTAATAGAATATGGATGTTAAATTTAATATAAGTTTGGTTAATTTTACTGATCCTCTTTCTTAAACTCCACATTAATTAAATGTTACCCCAACCATGACCAAACAGACACTTTAACTATGGGTCCATTATAAATAAAAAAATATAAGACCTTTATAATTAATATTTACTTGATATATTTTGTTTTATTTATGCATAAATTCATTATTTTATCCTTTACATGTCTTATTAATATTATGTGGATTCTACATAATTAATTAACCATGTCTTTGATAAAATAATTTATGCATAATCCATTCATTTTACTTTATATTTCATGCCTTATTATCTTATTCAATCTATGGGATATAGTTTAAAACATACATTGCATAAAATATAACCATGCGCATAAAAAAATAAAAAAAATAAAGTGACTTGATAATATTATTTTTAATGAGTTATCTATCGAGTGGACAATAAATAAAAATATGAGCCTAGGTGGAAAACTCTTTGGGCTATTCTTAACTTTATTTGTAGCATTCCACCATCGTACTTTACATAGTCTTGGTTGGTTTAACATCAGTTTGGTCTTGGAACACCTCATATAATTTTAACACCATAGTTTACATGTTTTATAATCACACATAGGTGTGGGGAATTCAGGGTATGAGACATATAAAATAAACCATGGACACCCAGGTCCTACATAATAAGTTTGGAAGGGATTACTTACAATCCATTATATTTCATTTAATAAAAATCTACCATACATAAAAATCCATGAAATAATATTAAATTAAAAAGAAACCCAACACACACATTGATAGATCAATCTCATGGCCAGTCACATACATGAAATGACATGATATTTATTCATGATAGAATTTATTTCCAATTTCAATATTAAATAAGATAAATTTATATTGAATAAATAATTAAGGTTATTAATTAATTAATTATTTATTTACCTTAATTATTAATCTAAATAGACTTGGAGATTCATGAGATTTAAAAATTTCATTTTAAATAAATTAAATAAATAAATTTTATTTAAAATACTCAAGTACAAGATGTGGACATGGATTCAATACAATGAGTATCCACCTGAACTACCTAACACAATGTACGGTCTTTATGATGTACTATTTGTTCACATGGAACACATAGTACATGAAGTTTCACATAATTACATGGAATTTAGTTCCACATGTCAATATGTGTATTCATCTTGATATTTATGACACATAGAATATATAAATCTATATGACATATACTTCGTTTAATGTTCTCATGACCCACATGGTGTGTGAGATGATCAAACCGAACATGTAGTTATAAAATTTACATGGATATAAATTAGGAATTTAAAATTATGTAAACCCTATCTCACAACATGTGCATTGCTACATTAAATATAGTTTGGTTTATTGTTGAAATTAATTTTCAATACATTTAATTAATTTACAGGGTGTGAAACTTGACTTATAGTGTTCTCTGTGTAAATATTTACATGTTACATGATGGGTATATCCTACTAGTTTCCATATATGACTGTTTTGGACACCTGTAATAAACCCATAGGGACTCATCATGTATTTAGTATTGATATTTATGAGTTACATGACAAGTGTTCTAGCAACATGAAATGAAATCCCAATTGGACCGTGTTGCTCAATTGGATATTAGCACACGATGTGATAATTAATTCATATAAAATTTAATTAATTACACACTACATATGTTAACCTCACGACCACCACATTATGTAGTGTTACCTAGATTTTATGTCATTTACACATCATGTAACCCTATAAACCATGTGACACCTCGATAGTCAATATGAAGAGTAATTATACAATGTGCAATGAACCACCACATGACCAGCAGTGATTAGTGAAACCATGTATTCATGTGGTTGGTCGAGACAACAAAACATGTAATTAGGTGACATTTCATGTAATTAGGTTATATAACTAGGATCATCGACAGATTTGAAAGGTATATCCATGTGTTATTCACCAGTTCTTGTCCAATTCTTGGTCATATGATAGTGAATGAACTCATTATCTCATCTTAATAGATTAAAAAAGGAAACCAAAATTAAAACATTATAAAATAATTGTGATATCTATCAACAAAATTAAATAATTACAAATTTTAATGTGACCACTCTAATACCACTTGAATGGTTTAGGAACAATGAAAGCACCAGTTGATCTCATGATCTTCATGGATTTTTCCAATTTCAATGAATAACTGATAATAACATGAAAAAGAATCATCATGCCACATGAATATACATTAATAATATTGATAAAGAATCCAAAAACCAAGAAGTTATGATCATTAATGTTAAAGTTATAATTAATTTAATAAATAATTACCTTGGTCCTAAAATTCAATCTTTAATGAAGATATTGACCATTTAAACGACTTTTTAGTTATAATATCATTTTTATAAAAGGATACAAAATAGAATCCCTCTAGTGGGGATCCAAACATGATCCACAATCTCTGAATGATGCCAATTGAACTCTGGGTTCTAGAAGAGATGATCCATATGTATTATATTTTTATTTGATCAAAATATAATCCTTTGAGAATGATTTTTTTAATATTGTTCTCTAGATATTGATAGGGTGGAAGGGGTATAGAAAATCTCCTAGTATTGAGAGCAACCTTATAGACGTTCTTTCTAAATAGAATTATTTAGGGAGAGGATACATTCTGCACAAAAAAATGATTTCAAATGTTCTATAATATGATATAACTGTTTATAAATAAAGCTATGGTTTATTATTTATAGTTTCACAAAGGAACTAATCAAATAAGAATCCTAAAATATTTCCCATGGAAAAAATTATAATATTATCATTATATAATGTCACACACTAACATACATAAATAAATATCATTTAATAAGATAAATTATTCATTTTATTTAAATTATATTTATGATTATATAATTTTCAATAGAAATCACATTAATTGAACCAATCACTTTTCTCAGAATTTACCAAACATAAAATAATAAATATTATCCTCTTGATAAATAAATAAATATTTTTCATAGTCTTGGAAGTAAATATTTATTTTAATATTTGAGTAATTAAATAAATATTTATTTAGTAATAAATTTAATTTGTTAATTTGTAAAAAAAAATAAGTCCTAAATAAATTTTATATTTGATTTCCCTGTGAATGAATATTTATTTAAATTTAAACACACATATATATTCTATCTTGAAAAAAATTGGAAAATTAATATTTTTAATGAAATAAATCTGTAATTTTCTCAGTATTAAGAATAATATTTATTATAAATATTTATTATAAATATTTTTTTAATGAAGATAAATGGAAATACTAAGTGTGTGACCCTATTGGAATCTTCTTCATTGGAATTAGGTGAGCTTTCCTAAAGTCCAAGAACAATCTATAGTAACTCATCAGGGAACACATTGAGGAAGAAGTTAATGTCACAATGAAAACAATCACACATGAATGATCACTGTGTAGTATAATCTATTTATCATGATATCTAAAATAAACTAGTTATACATATTTCATCATCTTATGTACTTGATATATCTTTCTTTGAATTCCTAAAATGAATCCATTAATCACCATAATCAGAGAATTTTAGTTTGACAGTTGTATTCTAATATAAGGTACTGAGATGTCATCTTCGTTAAATGGATGGTAAAAATAATTTATTGTCTTATTAATTAATAAAATACCACTTGTGATGATCCCAATATTCTCAACTTCACTGTGATCATAGTTTGTCACAGTTTTAGTAAATTCATCAAAGTATATGACACATGAGATTTATTAATAATAATCTCAAGTCTGAGGATCATTACACATGGTAAAATATAAGAATATCCAATGATTCCTAAATGTGTTAAATTTCTATTTTTGGGTTTGTACATATAATATCCCATCCTATATATTATCAGGAGTGAACTTCATGAGATGAAGTATCATCCACTTATGGGAAAAAATCACATGACAATTAGACATATTATGTGTCACATCATAGAATGTTATATAGACTATAAGAATTAAGTTTAATCATACCATAATTGAACTTTAAGGTTGTCATCATATCAAAGAACTATTATGACCTTTCAATATGATAGATACTCTAGAACATTATCAGATTAATGTAATGTAGAATAATAATTAGAATGTGTCAATATATTTAGTCATATTAAATTTTTTGAATATAAAACTAATATAATGTATAAATTAATTGGTTTGGAGGAATAAAATCTAATATAGATGATAATATGTGACCTTACCTAAGTGAGAAGGTGTGGTCTAGGACTCAAGGTAGGGATTGACTTAAAAATTCATGTGAGGATATTCCTTCAGTGGAAATATACCTGTATTGTTCTCGGATGTATTTGTGTCTTGAGATTATTCTTCCATTGTAATGGATAGAAAAGGTGTGGCAAACTACCTTGGTTATTTGGTTATCACATGATGTCCTGAAATGTATTATTGTGTGTTGATTATTTATTTTCCATTCATATAGACATTTAATATTGTCTCATATTTGAGGAAACCCATTTGTTGTTAACTAGTGTTATTATTTCTCACACCCTACACAAGAACGTTAGTGAATGCGAAGATCTTATTATTTCAATTTTAGGTGACATATTGTATGAGATATTTGGCTAGGATAACTGGATGGTGATTTGAGAGACTTTTCTAAGGAGGATCTAGAGTTTTATAGTTGAGTCCCCATAGTTTTTTTATTCTATATACTTCTGTATTTAGTTATCCCAGTAGGTGATCCATGTTATTTTTTGTAGGTATACTAACCTTGGGAATAATTCAATTTTAACGTATTGATATTTTATATTATTGATGGTTTTTATTCTCTATAAGCCCCTATGATTACTCTAAGGTTTTTTTGATTTATTAATTTTAATTTTATTATATATAATGATACTAAGGGTATAGTCTCCATATGTTTGGTTATATAATTTTACTACCAATCAACATCCTTTTCCATATAGGATGGTTCTCTTGAAGTTATTTGGTGATTTGGATCAAGCCAATGATTGGTTACATACATTTAGGTGTTCCAAAATGGTATCAGGGAATTGTTTTAGTTATCTTACCATTTAAGGACTTTATAGTCATAGATATGGATATATCATAACTAGGATGGAACATAGTTATGGTGTTTCCTAGAATCCTTTTTTTGAGGAAAATTCATGTTACTGGGGGTATGGGATTATTTTTTTTATATGTACTATCCCAATTGAGGTATTTATATATGTATAATGTTCTCAGATGAGTTATTTTATATGTTTTTACACTTAGCATGGGGTGAAAAGGGAAAATAAATTCAAGCATCATATCCGGCATGTAGGTTTATCTGTACATGTGTACGACTGCTTTTCTATATGAAATTATTTGGAAAAGGAAAAATAGTTTTCAATAAATAAATTTATAAGAAAAGGCTATGTAAATGGTTGAAAAATGGGGTACGCCTAATTAAAACACCAACTAAACTTATTTAGTGTTTTACTAAAAAACTTATTATTTATGTATTAATTATTTGAAATGGATATGGGTTTTTGAATGTTTTTCCTTGATGTGATGATGTTTTAGTTGTGCAATTATGAATGATAGTGCCTTGTAGTGGGTGGAATTGGGTAGTGATTTATTGGTATGGTTTGTATTGATGAGGTGTGCTTAGGAAACAACCGGTTTCAGATTTAGATGTTCTAGTTTATGTTGGACCATTAAGAGGTTTATGTTGGAATGTAATATTAAATTGGGATAGTGGTTAAACTCTCTTTATAATGAGTAGAGGGATACATGGGTAATATAGTTTTCATGAACCAACATAGGATACCCTTTAACTAGGCACCTGATCCGACCTGTGACATGGATCGAAGGGAATATTCTATCCCAATAGGCAGAAAACTAGAGTCAGGGCATCATTTAATACACCATTGGTAATATTTTAACCTGACAAACATGAATAGACATAGAAATTTAACTCATAATTCCAACATGAACACTCAATACATTGTATAACCATCAATAAATGCAATAATAAGTTTCAATAATAAACTTAAGCAAACATGGAACACCACAAAAAAAGAACAAATAATAACAAAACTAACTTAAATGTATAACATGATAAAAGTAAACCAAAATGAGGAAATTTGATATGGATTAATATATAAAAGGAAAATAATAAAAAAATTGAAAACCACCATCCCCATTTTCCAAGTGAAGTTTCTTCACTTTCAACCTCTATTTAAGACAAATCCATGTATAACCTGCACTGAACCTAAAAAGTATATAGGAATAAGCAATGATTCAAAATTGGTTTCTTATCCAAACACCATACATTACATTTAAGAATAGATCCATTAAATTATTATTTTAAATACAACTATAAATGTAAAATTTATACTTTTATTGAAAACCAATTAAATTATATCTCATTAAAACCATTTATTTCAAAACAATGGAGTTAGAAATTTCAAAACAAATTTACTATTTAGAATTTTAAAGGAAAATAATAATATGATACTAGGATTTTTTTAAATCCTTTAAAAAAATTTATTTTTTAAATTAAGAAGATTCATTACTCATTTTAAAATAGGGATACCGGCCAAGTAAATAATAACATAATAATAAAGAAAATAGTAAATTAGGAGAGAACATAGTAATTATTATCAACTATAATAAGAAATATAGTGTCAAATTCATTATAAAATAATAATAACAAGTAATCATGGGATTATAGGAGCATAGGGGATCATCCATGAAAACACTCGAACAGAATCCATCCAATTAGCACCTGATGTGATCCAAAAACTCTATCTCTCATTTTTAACATATGAGGCCTCAATGTATGGAAAATCCTTAATGTGGAGTGAACAAATCACTAAGGGACACTATCTAAAGAGTAATCATAAACTTGTGTATCATGCGAACCCAGATATTCCAACGAGCTACTCTTGGTTCCCTATGATATATATAAATATATTTATGTGATAAAGGGGATCAATTAAAAAAGCTATATTTTGAAACACAATAAATATAAACTATATCACATCATTTATAGAAGAAGAACCATTATAATGAATAATATATCACGAATATTTAATAAACCAGTCCCATAAATGGGACCATTCTATAACTAAATTATACAACACCAATGGGAACATTTCATTAGTGGTTTTAATTAAGTAAACTATCCTTATAAAGTACCTATTAATACATTAAACCATTCTTAGAAAAATAATTATTATTTTTGAACAAAGAATCCCATGGTAGACATAAATAATTACACATTAATCCAACAAGGTAATGGGAAAATATTTATTCAGATACATACATGAAATTAATTTTAAAATAAAAACTTTTAAATGATTTAGAAAACCCATTCATACTATAATTTAATAATTATTTTGAAAATGAAAATCTATTAATTTTAAGAAACATTATGTATGACTTATTTTGAAATTTTTTATGAAATAATAGAAAAACATTGGGAAATATTCTTTTAAACTCATTAATAATAAAAATAAGAACCAATTACATAGAAATAAAAAATAAATATATTTAATATGAATCATAGGATGTTCAAAATTTGATTACAATCAACAAGAAATCATGGTTATAAAATTAAAGGTTTATGTAATGAGCCAACCTATCTCAAATTCATTACTTCACTATCTGAGGTGTTAAACCACCATAAGTATGTAGGGAAAAAATTTAAAAGATCATGAGTAACCCTAAAAACCTGAAATATAAAAGTTAAAATATAAAAATATGAAACCCCATCTATCCAAGAATATTTTGGAGTGCGAAAATAAGAGGAAAAGTAAGAATGGGTGGACTGAAGAAAGTTTAAATGAGTTTAACTTGAATAATCGACACTAAAACATGATGAAAACCCATGATGGGAGCCCTGTAGATTGGGGGATGGAGGGGGATTTAAACACACCTTATATTTGAGATATTTACTTAAGATATAATGATAGTTCTTATGGAATTAATTTAATGAGCTAGTAATTTTAAATCCACATTTTTAATAAAACTTAATAGCCCATATGGTTTGGAAACACAGTTAGACACATAAAGAAATTACACATTAGGGATAATGGATAACTAAGAACCCATTTATTGGTTTGTGTGGATAGCTTATCCATCACAAGGCCATCCATTTGGGTGCGATGTGGTAGACCAAATTGGAAAAATCTCTAAGGGGTTGCACTTATGGGACTAACTACTATAGAGGACTATATTTTTGGTAGAATTGGTCCATTACACCACCTTGTTTCCCTAAATGGATTGAAGGCCTTTATTTTTATTGATTTTTGAAACCCCCTTTCAAGGGATGAGGGGAAACCCTTACAAGGACCACATGGTTATAGATTATATGGCCCTTAGGCTTAAGTGATTACATGACCCGAAGGTCTTAGAGAATTCAACCAGACTATAACTATAAGGAACTTCTCATCCCCAGAATCTACATCACGATGATATCTCTCCACCTTCACATAGATATTTGGCTAGGATTTCTGTGTAAGAAAAGACTGTTCCCGATAGCATAACCATACCCTCTCATTCATCCAAATCCATTTGGTTCTGCTCTGGTGAGTGCCCCTGTAACACCCCAACCCTAGTTACCCAGAGTCAGTGCATTATTACATATCATTTTCATGATCACAAGACATCAAATCCCAAAAGAACGAACGATTTAGTATCCTTGGAAGTACCTGATACATACATACGTTTTATATTTCATTATAAAATTAAAAACAACAACAAAATTGTCCCCTTTAACACATTCATATCATTTAGACTATCCCTACAAGTCAATCATAATATACTTCTTCGCATCCTAAAAAAAACATAGAATGGGGTGAGCATAGGTTCTCAGTAAGGATAATAATTTAGAGGAAACTTTAATAAATAAGCATAAACATTTAAGGCAATGAATAAGACTAAAATCTAATACTTTTAAACTCAAACTTCATCATAATATGGAAAAGATAAATCAAATAATTCCACTTACTTATTCACATGGATATTCTACTAGTCGAATAATAACATGTAATATCAATATCCAATTTCATAATGATGGAATGCATAATGTAAGACTTCATAACAAAATAGAAAAGGCATCATGACAAGACTAAAAATAATATTTTTTCAAGGCCTTGTGCCAAGGAACTAGTTTGTCACCTGGGACCTACCGATGCATTGAGGAGTTATAGTGGGATCCACCCATCACTTACTAAGTCCAATACATTCCTCATATGAAAAGGTTGAAACATAACATAAATATTTGTATTAAAACATGCATATGAAATGTTAATACTTTAACTATAAACCATGAATGGTATAAAATAAAACAATCATAGTCAAACATATTATAAAACCATCAACATAATAAGGATGATTTGTATCTTAATAAATCAACTTCAAACAAGTGTAAAATCCATCAAATGATGTTTACATAGATGAAATCAAAACTATTTGAGTGAAATATCTCTTTCTATTTTGAAATCATTTAAAAGTTAAATTATTATAAAAGAAAACATTTATTTTGAAAACATTCTTAGAAGCTTGTAATGGAATATTCGAAGATGTTATAATGGTGTAAAATAGCCACACACACCGTATAAGTTAAAAAAACATTCATTCCTTAATTTTGTCAAAAAGGTCATAAGGGGCCTTGTTTGGAAAATGATAGAAAGATTAATTTTTAAACATTTTATAAAAATTCCAACAAGGATATAAATGAATTTAACCTATAGTCTAATAAATAGTAAAAAAATGTTTTGAAATACATTTTTATGAAACACGGATGTGGATGATAAAGAGGTCCCAGTAGATACTCACTTATAAACAACCCTGAATAATGAAGAGATTGTAGAATTAACCCATTACCTTGTAATTTTCCTTGATTAATGGTACATTAACCTCATGTAAAATATTTAAATCATTGTTATTAAATTATACAAGAACCACATTCATAAATATTATATCATATATGATATTCTAATATTGATTTGTTAATAATATTTTAGTAGTATCATTGTTTTGGGTGTTAACTGATTCATTTTCCTTGATATGCTTGGTTATGTAAGCCATGTTTTTTATGGATAAGATGTATTTGATTCATATCTATAATTATATTAAGTTATTTAAAATTATTTTTAGTCATATAATTAAAATTATTCTTGAATGATCACGAAGGGGAATGAATCTCACCACGTTTGTGGAGGCGATAATCCTTACGTACACACATGCGACAATATAATTATATTGATGGTGAAATTTTATGTAATTGGATGGTATATCATATATATAGAATCATTAATATGTTATATTTATTATTTACATCAGTTATACTCATTATTATACCCATCCAAATAATGAAGTGTTCGAATAACAAACTACACCACGTTGTAGAGACGGTAATCTGTACGTACACGCATGATGAATTGTCATTCATAAGATGGATAGAATAATAAATAGGTTGTACCATATTTATAATAAAATTCTATTATGTATAAGGTACTGGAGTTATTATTTTTGGTATGGAAACAATAAATAATGTGGATGTGGAAGAAGAAAATAACTTTGAAAGAGGTGGTGAAATTATTACCTCTTCTTCGGGTGTTTCCTTTTGAGTTGATCAAAAGGGACCCTTATGTAGTATTTATGATAAATGTAATGCATCTAGGTTGAAGTTAGGGTAGTTGGGAGGATATTTTAGTAGGTTTCGGCTGAGCCAAAAGGCTTTGGAGTTGTGATTTTGAGAGAAGGGGAAGTACCCTCTTATAAGAGAGGTGAGGATTATTTTAGGAAAAACTTGAAATAATATTTTATTATAAAATAATATTCGGTTTATAATGGATCCAAAATGATTTATTTCTAGAATAAGGTGGGGATGGGTTGAAAAATTCTCAACCAATAGGTTTTAGATAGGTTTAGATCACCATATTAACCTTATCTTTATTATTTAACTCTTGGTTAAATATTTTAACATTAACCATGTCTCATTGTATCCTTATATTATATGGTTAATAAACATACAATAATATACAAAGAGAACCCCAAGTGGTTCATTAATGACATAAATATTATTATAAAATTATTTTAGACTAACTATAGATTTTTAAGACTATTATATCATATAAAAATATAGTATTTGTTTTATAAACTCATTTATTTCAATTTTGACACTATTTAGTATTTGATTTTGATTAAAGTCCTATAAACTTGATTACTTCGACAAAAATTCATTTAATAAACCCTAACATGTCATATCAAACAATAAAATTCATGTAATTCATCAAAAGTCTCAATTTGCATTTATTTGGATTTTTATAATATCAATTATTTTAATCATTCATTAATAATGTAATTATTGTATCATCACTATGTCATAAATAAATTTTATTATTTAATGTTTAAAAATTATAAATAAGAAACCATTATGTAGGAAATCTTTTTATCTTTATAATTAATATTTTTAGTCGAATTTATTTTAGGTGTATCCCTATATTAAAAATGTTTTAGTTATGAAAACTTGAATTTAAAAATTTTAACTCTTCTTTAAATAAAATAATAATAAATGTATTAATCTAATCCAAGTGTACCTAAAGGATCATTTTTTATTCTTAAGGTTGATTTTGGTCGAAATAAACTTATAAAATAGAATTAGGACATGTGTTAGGGTAATAATAATATCATTTTTACCTCTAAATACCCAATTTACTTTTAACTGCGGTAAATAAAAGCCAAAAGGTACTATTCACCAAAAATTATTTACATCTTATTGAACCAAATTTTATGTACTGATGTCAACCATGTTTTTTTTGGATTTTTGATATTCAATTCACAGAAGCGGTAAAATTATTTTTTATGCAAATTTGCAAACGTGCTTAGAAAGTCGGTAAAAGACGTTCAAAAAATTCATTAAAATTTTATTCATCTATTTTTATTATAAAATGAATTCAATGAATTTCATTGAACTAATATCGGTATTATGTCTCTATTTTTACATAAAAGAAATTTAAATAAAATAAATAATTATTTAAATAAAAATCTTGTTTTAAACAATAACGATGTGTTTTTCAATATTCTTAAAAAATTGAATGTTTTCAGAAAAATACCCAAAATTCACCCTAAGCTAATTTTGATATTCTGAATCCAAAAAATGAGTTCATTTGGAAAAATAAAAATTTTAAAAATTTAAAATGTGGGTATTACTATTCATGACGACTAGTTTGATTGGTCATGGTTTGTCAAAACTCCAAGTTGCGTTCAAAGCAAGCTGTTGCATTATTGAAAGTGAAACATACCATGGAATCTTGGGGTGTTTCATTTTTCCCTCCTTCAAATAATTTCATCCTAAAAATTTCTAGAATATTACTGCATAAAAATATTTGGGTGTTTCTTCATCATATGTTCCTTGGGTTCCCATGTTTCCCCCTCCATCTTATGGTTTCTTCGTAGAACTTTTACCAAACAAGTACTCTGATTTCTTAGCACTTGTTCTCTGGTATCAAGAATCTTGACCGGATCTTCACAATAAGATAGATCAGGTTCCAGTTCTATTTCTCCATAGGTGAGTACATTCATTGGGTTAGGCATGTATTTTCACCATAGTGATACGTGGAACACATCATGGACTTTGGAGAGACTTGGTGACAACTCCAATTTGTTCTAGAATTTTGAAAGTTCCGATGTACCCGGGACTTAATTTAACCTTGTCACCAAAACGTACAAAACCCTTCCATGGAGATATCTTCAAGAAAACATGATCACCTACTTGAAATTCCAAATCTTTCCTTTAGTTATTGAAAAATATATTTTGCCTACTTTGAGATTCATTGAGGTGGGTTTGGATAATATTTACCTTTTCCATTGTTTCCTCAACAAGTTCTATGCCTACGAGTTTTCATTCACCAACATCATCCTAAAAAGTTGGTGTGAAACATCTGTTTCCATATAATATTTCATATGGAACCATATGAATACTTGAATAGAATCTATTATTATAGGAAAATTCTACCAGAGGTAAATACAGATCCCACGTTCCATGAATGTCAAATGAGAAAGTTCTCAACATTTCTTCTAAGGTTTGAAGAGTCCGTTATGATTTTCCATTAGATTGAGGGGGGTATGCAATTCTCAAATGAATTTCAGTATCCAAGGACATCTGAATACCTTTATATAATCTTGATATAAAATGATAATCACGATCACAAAAAATTAATAGGGGTACTGTATGAAGTCTTTCAACTTCATTAATATATAGTATTGCAAAACGCTCAAGTGGTAAATCTTCTTTTATAGTAAGAAAACGTGTTGACTTGGTAATACAATCAATAATGACCCATATTGAATTGTTCCTTATAGGATAATTTGGTATCCCCATGACTATGTCCATCGTAATATCATCCCATTTCCACTCTAGTATGGGAAAGGGTTTCATGACTCCTCTAGAATGTTTTCTTCCAGCCTTCACCTGTTGAAAAACTATACATCTTGATACATAGTCAGCAATCTCCCTCTTCAAGTTGTCCCACCAAAAATCTTCCTTCAAAACTCTATACATATTAGTGATACCAGGGTGTATGGAGAAATTAGAGGTTTGACCATCATAAAATAATTCCCTTTTAGATCATGTATATCAAGAACACAAAGTCTCCTCCCCAATTTCAAAATTCCATCTTCATATACTTAGTCAATCAATCTACCATCATTCACAGCTTTAATTTTTATTTAAAACACTTCATTATCAGTTTGAGAAATTTTATCCTTTCTAGTAAATATGGTTTGGCAAACATTTGAAAAATTATTGATGTTTCAACTTCTATGATTATTCCTTTATCCGTTCTTACTTGGTCCCTAAACATAGGATCCCTTTCAACTCTCATATAGTTCAAAACTTCATGATTCTTTCTGATCTAAGCATCTTCCACCATATTTTCCATCCCCAGGTGGTAGTGTATATTGAAATCATAATCCTTGAGTAGTTCTAGACATCTCCCTTGCCTCATGTTGTGATCTTTTTGTGAGAAATATACTTTAATATCATGTGATTGGTATGTATCTCAAATTTTTCTCCATAGAGATAGTGTCTCTATATCTTCAAAGAAAATATTACAGCTGATAACTCAAGATCATGAGTGGAAAAGTTTGGTTTACGAATTTGTAGCTGTTGTGATCCATAAGCAATAAGTCTATCATTCTGCATAAGGACACAACCAAGTCCTTTATGTGAAGCATCACTATATATAACAAACCCATCATTCCATGAAAGTTGAGTCAATATAGAAGCATTGAATAATCTTCTCTTTAGTTATTCAAAACATTCTTCACACTCTTTGGTCTAAAAAAATTTAACCCCTTTACGTGTGAGCTTGATTAATGGGTTTTCCAATCGGGCAAAATTCTAAATGAAACACCTATGATAAACTGCTAAACCAATAAAATTGTGTACCTCAGTTATAATCGTCTGAGCTAGCAATTCTTGAATTGATCTTGTCTTAGAAGAATCAACATAGATTCCATCCTTAGAGGAAATATGACCAATAAAATAAAATTCTTTAAGTAAGAATTCACATTTTCTAAACATCCCATATAATTCATTACTTCTGAGGGTTTTTAGAATAGTGCACAAGTGATTTTCATGATCTTCGAATATTTTTGAGTATACCAAGATATCATCAATAAATACTAATACAAATCCATCAAGACATTCATTGAAAACTCTATTCACTAGATCCATGAAAATAGAGGGTCCATTAGTCAGTCCAATAGGCATTACTATAAACTCATAATGCACAAAACTTGTTCGAAATGTAATTTTCGGAATGTCATCCTTCGTCACAAACAAATGATGATATCCGGTTTGAAGGTAAATCTTTGAAAAATATTGTGCTCCATGAAGTTGGTCGAATAGATCATCAATGTGAGGTAGGGGATACTTTTTATTTACTTTTATAACATAGATCTCCCTATATTCAATGAAAAACCTCATAGATCCATCTTTCTTCTTAGAAAAAAGAACAGGGTCTCCCCACGGGAAAACACTTGGGTGAATAAATCCTTTATTGATCAATTCCTATAGTTTTTACTTTAGTTCCACTAATTCCACAATGGCCATTCTATAAGTTGTATTCGATATGGGATTTTGACAAGGAATTAAATCAATAGAAAACTCAATTTCTCGTTCTGGAGGATGTCCATGTAAATCTTCTAGAATACATCAATATATTCTTTCACAATATGTACAACCTCTATTTGAACATTCTTTTCGTCACCAATAGTTCTTTCATTCTCTTACTCCCCAATAATTTAATTTAGTAGTGCTAAAGATGGGGAATCTAGATAAGAATCAGGTGGTTATATTTCTGCTCTAAACAGAAGGTACTCCTTATCATCATTGAAAATTGTAACCTCCTTTTTCTTACAATAATTTTTTACATCATGGTCCGAAATACAATCCATACTGAGTATTATATAAAATTCAATCATGGGTATGAAGATGAGATCAGCAGATAAAGAATATTAATATTCCCTAATGGGGACTAAATCACAAAACATTGTTTCAATGATACTTCATAGAAGAGTTTTGACTGAAAACTCCCTTGGAAAATAAAATTGGAAATATCTATTTTTTATAGAAAACTAAGATGATTTGAAAAAACACTATGATCTAGGATCAAATAATGTATTGGTTAAACTTTATGGAACCATTAAATTACTTGCCACCATGTCTTTCAAAGCTTGAACGTTAGTTGTAGTGACCACATAAGCTTGGCCCCTCTCCCTTCTAATTTTCTGAGATAAGTTTCCTTAGTTCTTAGGGCATTAATTTTCATAATCCCCTATTTCTCTACAATTGTAGCATTCAACATTTACATCCTCTTTCTTTCCCTTACAATCACGAACATGGTGGCCTTTTTCACCACACTTTTAGAAGACTCCCATTTCCTTCAGGAAAGTACTGGGGTGTTTCTTCCCACATTTACCATAGAATGAAAATTCTACTTTTCTATTCATTCACTTATTTCCATTTCTTGAGTGTTTGACAGATCTCTTCTTCTCTTTCTTTGCTTTAAATTTGTAAGACTTATAGAATTCCTTTTCTTTCTTAATACGACGTGAGAGAATATCTTCGTATGATGATAAGGATTTTGAAACTAATGCTTGATGGAGAAATGGTTTTAACCCATCAAATAATCGATCAATATTACTCCTTTGGTTACGTATAAAATTTGCTGCATGCCTTGATATCCTTCTAAGGATAGCCTCATACTTTGCGACATTCTCATCCTTCTTTTTCCTTAGACTCAGAAATTGTCTTTTTATATCCACTCAATGGTCATGAAAAAATTATTTTTCTAAGAAAATATATTTAAACTCCCTCCATTCCATATTTTATACTTCTTAATCTTCATTTGTGATTTTAATTATTGAACACCATTGATCTATATCTCCCTTGAGACGATAAACTGCCATGATAACTTTTTCTCTTTCGCTACTCCCAAGAGCATAAAATATTTTCTCTAAGGAACTTATCCATTGCTCAGCTACAAATGGATATTTAGTCCCATTGAATTTCTGTGGTCGTTTCTTCATGAAGCGGTCTAACATTGATCCTACGCATTGTGGATCAAGGTGCTCCATTCGAGTAAAGTTATTATTTATAACCTGAGTGAGTTGTCCCAGTATGGTGATAAGCTGATCAACACCTGTTGCATCACCAGCTCTACTATAATTATATTGAGTAAGAGGGAAATCCCTATATGGATTATGTGCATTGATACCATTTCCATTTCTTCCACTAGGCACTATTTCTAAAAAATGGCATACAATAGATTTGTTTATAGATCACAATACATAATTTCAAACATGTAAAACAGTTAATATAAATTGAACAATTTATGGATATAATCTAGAATCATAAAAATATTTTCTTTGAGGAGTTATATACTCATAAATCCTTCATAATGGTTTGTAAAGAAAATGTGAATTATCCTAATCATATCACACGAGAGTGTCGTAACCTAGAGTGAAGCAAGGCTCATTGTCATGTACCAGGATACCCCAGGTCAAGCCCAAAACTCCTTGTCAGTATTTTCAATCCAAGTTACATCTGTACTAGAGCAGCCTGTACCTTCTCGTATCCTGAAAAAGATATATTTCATGGAAAATAAAAAAAATATCGACATTACCAAAATTCAAGGAAGTTCTTCTCTACTAATCCTCAAAGTCAATCTTAGGGTAATGTTTTCTAATCAGAGTTTTTTTAAATATAGCTTCGAAGGTTTTTACTAAACTTACTATGATACCAACTATAAAACCCCAACCCCAGTTACCCAAAGTCGATGCATTATTACATATCATTATCATGATCACAAGGGATCAAATCCTGAAAGACCGATCAGTGTAGTAGCCTTGGAAGTACTAGATATATAAATATGTTTTACATTACATTATAAAATGAAAAACAACAACAACATTTTCTCCTTGATCACATTAATATCCCTTATAATACCCCTGAAAGTCAGTCATAATATACTTATTCGCATTCTGGAAAAAATAAAACATTGATAGAGGTGAGATCAGGTGCTCAGAAAGGATAACAATACTGCAGAAACTTTCATAAATAAGCATAAAAATTTACATCAATGTATAAGAGTAAAACACAATACTTTTAAAATTAGACTTCAGAATAATATGAAAAATATAAATAAAATAATTCCATTTACTTATTAACATGGATATTCTACTAGTCAAATAATCACATGTAATATAAATATCCAATTTCACAATGATGGATTTCATAATGCCAGACTTCATAACCACATAGTCAAGGCCTCATGCCAAGACTACTAATAAGGTTTTTTCAAGCCCTTGTTCCAAGACACTAGTTTTTCTTATGACACCTACCGATGCATCGAGGATCTATAGAGGGATCCACCCGTCACTTACTATGTCCAATGCGTTCCTCATATGAAAAGGTTGAAACAGAAGAAAAACATTCGTATTAAAACTTGCATAAAAAATGTCAATACATTAACCATAAAACATGAATGGTATAAAAATAACACATATATAGTAAAACATATCACAAAACCTTCAATAGAATATGGAAGATTTGTATCTTAATAATTCAACTTCAAATAAGTGTAAAATCCAGTGAAGGATGTTGACAAAGTTGAAATCAAAATGATTTGAGAGAAATATATCTTTCTATTTTGAAATAATTTAAAAGTAACAAAATTATAAAAAAACATTTATTTTGAAAATATTCTTCTAAACTTGTAAGTAAATCTTCGAAGATGTTATTATGACCGAAAATCGCATCTCTCGTTGTACAATTTAAAAAAACATTAATTCCTTAATTTTGTTGAAAATGTCATAAATGACCATGTTTGGAAAACAACAAAAAGTTTATTTTATAAATATTTTATAAAAAGCCAAACAAGGGTACAAATTACTTTAAACCATTATTTATGAAATATTAATTTTTTTTGAAATACATTTTTAGGAAACATACGTGTGGATGATAAAGAGGTCCCAGTTGATACTCACATATAAACAACCTCAGATAATGAAGAGATTGCATAATTAACCCTTACCTTGTAATTTTCCTTGATTTAGGGTACATTAAACTCTTGTATAAAATTTAAATCATTTTTATTAAATTATACAAGGACCAAATACATAAATATGATACCATATATGATCTTCTAATATTGATTTGTTAGTAATATTTTAGTAGTATCATTTTTTGGGGTGTCAACTGATTCATTTCCCTTTATATGATTTGTTATGTAAGCCATGTTTGTAATGGATAAGATGTATTTTATTCATATCTAGAATGATATTAAGTTATTAAACATTATTTTTAATCATATAATGAAAATTATTCTTGAATGTTCATGATGTGGAATGAATCTCATCACATTCGTGGAGACGGTAATCCGTTCCTACACATGAGTGAAAATATCATTCTATTGATGGTGAAATCGAATGTAATTGGAAGGTATATAATATATAATGAATCATTAACATGTTATATTTATTATTTACATTAGTTATACTCATTATTATACCTATGAAAATAATGAAGTATATGAATAACAAACTACACCACGACGTGGAGACGGTAATCCGTACGTATGCATGTATGGTGAGTTGTTATTCATAGGATGAATAGAATAATGAATACAGTTGTACCATATTTATAATAAAAACATAGTATGTATAAGGTAGTTGAGTTATTTGTTTTATAGAAACAATAAAGAAAGAGGCAGTGTAAAAAGAAAAGAACTTTGAAAGAGGTGGTGAAATAATTACCTCTTCATCGGGTGTTTCCTTTTGAGTTGATCAAAAGGGCTCCATAAGTTGGCTTTCTGATCAATTTAAGGCCTCTTGGTCAAAGTTTTGGTGGTTGGGAGGATATTTGAGTAGGGGTTGGCCGAGCTAAATGGCATTAGAGGTGTGTTTTGAGAGAATGAGAAATACCATTTTATAAGAGAGGTGAGGGTTACTTTTGGAAAAGCTTGAAATATTATTATCTTGTACCATCATATTCGGTTTATAATGGCTTCAAAATGATTTATTTCGATTCTAAGATAGGTATGGGTCGAAAAAACCCTCAACCAATAGGTTTTAGACAGGTTTAGGTTACCATATTAGCCATATATTTTAGATTTAACTCTTGGTTAAATAGTTTAACATTTTCTATGTCTCCTTGTATCTTTATATTATTTGGTTAATAATCATACAATAAAATTCCAAGAGAACCTCAAGTATTTCACTAATGACATATCTATTATTATATAATTCTTTTGGCTGAACCATAGATTTTTAGGACTATTATATCATTTAATAATTTAGTATTTTTTTAAATTCATTTATGTCAATTTTGACACTATTTAGTATTTGATTTTTATTAAAGTTATAAAAACTTGGTTACTTAGAAAAAAATTCATTTAATCAACCCTAACATGTCATATGAACCAATAAAATATGTCTATTTCATAAAAAGTCTCAATTTAAATTTATTTGAATATTTATAATATTAATTAGTATAATAGCTCATTAATAAGGTAATTACTGCATCATCATTGTGTCATAAATAATTATAATTATTTAATGTATAAAAATTATAAATAAAATACCATTATGTATGAAATAGTGTTATATTTCTAATGAATATTTTAAATCAGATTTATCTTATGTTTAACCCTATTTTAAAAATGTATTAGTTATGATAATTTGAATTTAACTCTTTTAACTCTTCTTTAAATAAAATAATAATAAATGTCTTAATCTAATCCAAGTTGACCAAAAGGATCATATTTTATTCCTAAGGTTGATTTTGGATGAAATACATTTATCCAATAGAATTTGGACATGTGTTAGGGTAATAATAATATCATTTTTACATTTAATTACCCTATTTACTTTTAGTCATGGTAAATATAAGTCAAAAGTTACTATTAACCAAAAATTATTTTCATCTTATTGAAACAAATTTTAATTACTAATGTCAACCAGGTATCTCAAATTTTTGAAATTCAATTCACAGAAGTGTTAATTTAACGTTTTTTGCACTTTTTCTATCATGCCTAGAAAGTGGGTAAAAGACGTTAATAAAATTCAATAAAATTTTATACATCTAGTTTTATTAAAAAATGACTCCAATTAATTGTATTGAACTAATATAAGTATTACATATCTATTTTGGCTTAAAATAAATTCAAATACAATAATTAATTATTTAAATAAAAATTCAGTTTTAAACTATCATGTAGCGTTTTTCACTATTCATCAGAAATTGAAAGTTCTTAGAAAAATACCATAAATTCACTCTAAACGTATTTTGATATTCTGAATCCATAAATCATGCCCATTTTGAAAAATAAAATTTATAAAATTTCAAAAAGTGGGTATCACTATTCACAACGACTAGTTTAATTGGTCGTGGTGTATTAAAACTCAAAGTTGCGTACAACGCAAGCTATAACATTATTAAATGGGAAACATATCTTGGAAGATTGGGGTGTTACAAAAACTGATCTGAATCCTCCATTGGTGATTCTCCTTTTTTTGTAGAGTCTTTTTGGGGAAATGTTACTAATTATGTGGCCTAAAGGCCTTGAGGTGACCCTGAGGCCTTTAAGGTGTCCTGAAAGCCTTGCTGACCCGAAGGCCTGGGTGGCGTAGAGGCCTTAATGACTCCAAACCCGAACCGGTAGCCTAAGGTGAATGGTTCAGGCTACTACATTATCAAATAGTACTTGATACAATACTACTATAGTACCTTCTAAAATACTTCTACAGTACCCCTGGAATTGTGCCTCTGCCTAGTTTTGAACCTGGGTGTTGTGGATACACTTAAGGAGTCCTCATTGCACCACCTTGTTATGAGGTCTTTTGAAGGGGAAATTATCCCATATCATGTGGAAAAATAACTATATGGGTGAATCCAAAATTAGACAATATCACACTAATGATACTATGTTATAATTGGTATCATGTTCAAGGCATGTTCGATGTACCAATCAGTATGTCAAGCTAATACGGTGTGGGGATTCCCAGTGAGTGATATCACATTAGAGATGGTGTAGAACAAAAAACATATTTATAGGTAGATGTGAATTACTCTTATATTATGAGGCATTCTATGTTGGTGATATGAGGCAAGACCAATGGGAAAAAAACCTTGAGGGTTTGGATTAATGGGTTAAACTTCTAGAGGAGATAATATCATAGATAATATTTTTCTATTATGACACTATGATATGAGGCCATTTTTAGGGGAAGCTTGGACCATAGACCATGAAACAAATTAGTGAGGTTGAGATCCAAATAGGATAATATTATGGTCCATATGGTGAGTTACAATAGTGGCTGTTTTGGATGATGAAAATGCCTAGTGGTTGGTTGGTGTGAGCTATTGAGTTAGACATGAACTCTCAAGTGGATGAGTTAGTCGGGTGGCATGTTGGATAGGGACCCATGAGTGAGACAGTTTTTTATGTAGTACATACATTGGATATTTAGATACAACTCTTATAATGGGATAAAAGTAAGTAGTAGAGTGATATTGATTATTATGCCTATCGACACCAGGTTAAGATATGGTCAGTTAGTGGGATAGTTGGGCCCCACATACCTTGAAGGAAAGTAAGGTGGTTTTTTGTCCATTTAATATGGGAAAGTGAGTGGTTATTCATATTTGCTAGGTGAGTGGGAGCATGATACCTTGTTCAAGAAAAGAATTAGAGATACTTTGAATCTTAGAGCTATGTTAAAGTATCATGAGACCGATCATTGTCTTGGTTTGGGTGTTGTGATGGATTTTAAAGAAATGAAATCATGGATGGCAATTCATTATGGATGAATTTTAATTTTGAGTATGGGTAAGGTGAAGGATGAAAATCCTTGAGATTTTAAGATATTTTTGAATTAACTTAATCTTTTTGATATTTTTTATTTTCCACAATAATGAATATAGCTTTTGTTATATGAAAGAATTAAGTTTGGAATGATTTATAAACAAAAAAAGTCAATCATTCACGACATGAACCACTTATATTATAGTTTTTTACACACAAAACATTATTTGTAATGTTTTACACACAATTACAAGTTCTTTTGATAGCTCTCATAACACACAAAATAGAGTTTTATAAAACTACTAAATATTATTAATATTAATATTAAAATATTAATATAGTTATCAGTTAGGTGTTGGAATATAAATTAAAGATAATATTAACTAAATTATAAAAAATTTATTTAAACAAGTATATAAAATGAATCCTTTGGTTATAAAATAACTATAAATGATAGTAAGAACTATATGAAAATTGAGATATTCATTTTCTAGGAAAAATATTTTTATATGTAAAAACACCATTTTATCTCAATAAACAAAAAACCACTATTTACGATTTTTTTAGTAAAATTTATCTATTACATAATCAATCAACTTTTTTTTACACTCATGAAATCGATTTTATAGGCATAAGATAAGAATAAATACAATGTTATGAATAAAAAGATGTATTTTTCCAAAGGGTAATTTTAACACCTTTTAATGGAGAAACAATTTTAAATAACATTTTGACACTTTTATAAATTTTATATGAAAAAAAAATTATTTTTTAAATAAAAATATCAAAATTTTCGGTGGGTGAACTTTTGGTCTTTTTCTGAGAAGTTTATGTTTGATGAATTAGGAAAATACTAAATTTTAATTGAAAAATTATTTTTTATCTAAATTTTTTATATAGTTAAATTATGTTTTTAATTGGTTGTAACGTATTATTAGTAAATTTTTATATCAAATAATCCAATTTAGGTCATTGGAAGAAATTTCACATTGAAATTGGATATAACAACATTTCCAATTTTTGGACATTTTTACTTAAAAATTTTTACATCTCATCCTGTCTGCTTGATTAATTTTAAACTAATTTATAACAATAATATGATTGTAATTTTGAAAAAGGATTACATATTTTTAATAATAATATCCAAATTTAGTAAATAGATGATTTTTTTTGAAAATATGAATAGAAACTATAATAATTTTTGTTACCATGATTAATGGTAAGTTAGGTAATTGACTGTAAAAATAATACTAATAATATTATAAAACTACCCTAAAACATTATAAAATTACTTTATTGAATTTAATTACAAAATTAACACATATGGTTTGAAATTTAATTCTTTAATTTACAATTTTCCATTAAAATGATATGGATATTATTAAAATCAAAGGGAGTGACAAAATGTCACACTATTACTTTTAATAAGTACACTATTTATAATATGGGTGTTATATAGAAGATATGATAAACTATTTATATTTGAATAAAATATAAATGGTTTATCAACATTATTATGACTTATTTTTCAATTTTAGTTAAAAAATAATTATCATAAATAATTATCCAACGATGATACAATAATTATTCAATTAATGAAGAAATGAATTAAATGATATTAGAAATATTAAAAGAAAGATAATTTTACATAATTAAGGATATACCATAATTTTATAGAATAATTTGATATATTAAGGGTGTACGAAATGTTTTTAAAGAGTATATCTTGTTTTATTTAGTTTCATAAAGTCAAAGTAATAAATCTTGCCAAAATTAACACTTTTGATATTTTATGAAAATATTATATTATAAAATTATTTATCAATAATAAAAATGTTAAATAAGAACAAAATATATTATATAGGTTATAAAATATCATAACAATTCCATTTATGGTCTAATTTACACTTTATAAGTAAATATCACATCCTTTTTATATAGAAAAAGTTATTACTGTTATTTAAATTAAAATGGGTTAAATATGGGTTAATCAAAATGATAAGGTTCAAGATAACACCAAAACCTGGATAAAATATATTTTTTATGATATAAAAACCTTAAAATATCTTATATTACATTGATTTTTTTTAGGTATTTGGATTGATAATCAATTTATTATAAAATAATATTTTGAGAAAATCAAAGAGTGCCCCTTCCATATCCTATAAAAGGGAACCTATTCTTATCTTTTATTCCCACATTGAAGCCAGTTTTTTTCTATAAAACCCAATCCAAATGTACTAAAAAATTACCTCTCTTAATCCTTGAATCATTGTTTTAGGTAGAAATTCAACTAAGAGATTTATTCGTGGAAAACTGAAAGGTGATACCCGAAGAAGAGGTAACATTAATCAACAAATGGTTTTGTTTTATTAATTATTTAAATACCTTAATTTTTTTTATTTATTGTTTGTATAATAACTTAAATCTCTTAAATATACTTATATTTTTAATTTTATGGGTATAACCTACAAATTGACACACTTTCATCAAATGGGATACACAATCATCGTTCGTGTGTACGGCGAACTACCGCCTCACGAACCGATGTCGTTCGTTCTTCCATTACCGAATTTAATGGTTGATAATAATTATGTATTTACATTTTATTTAGTATATATAATATATATATATATATATATATTAAATTTTTATATCATACATACCTTTATTGTTTCCATTTTATGGGAATACCATAACGTCGTTCGTGTGTACGACAAACAACCACTTTGCGAAGCGATGTGAGTCGTTCATGATTGACATGGAATATATTTAAGGATGGTTTTAATAAAACTAATATATATATATATTTTTCATAATAATAGTTATTGAATGATAATATATCATATATATTTCTTTATATTATTATGATAATAAAATTAAAACATCATTCATTCGTACGTACGACCTACCATCTCCAAAAAAGTAGTATTTTATTCTATACAAATAAATTTTATGAATAACTATAAATAAATATATAATGAATATATATATATATATGATATTCATATCATTCATATCATTCATATCATTATGGATATGATTAAATCATGATCTATACAACAAGACCAATAATAAAAAGTCAAAACATGTGTGAAAAATAAAGCTGTAAGATCAATTTCTTAATAAATGTGTAATATAAAGTCAAAAGAAAATTATATATGGTAATATATATGTGAATATGGTTATATGGTAGATGTATAATAAACTTATATTTATCATACATGATGTTTTAACTTGTATGGAGGAAGTCAAGACTTTTAGTAAGGGGATTTCTAGTTTCACGTTTATTCCCATGAGACTTATTCCATATTCACAACTCATTTCTTTTGTGTGGTGTATATAATACCTATTAATGTAATATATGACATTTATACTTAAAAATAGGGGTATTTCCATATCACTGTTATGATATCTCTTTCATCGGATTTAGGTTTCACAAGTTTCCAAATCTGTATGATTATTTTGTCTCAATTTTCTTTCTTTGAGACACATGTCATGTTATGAATCTATATTATTTTATTAGGTATATATAATACAATTTTACATGTTTTAAAATGAATATATTTATTTTCATGATATTATATGTTTCTTGTAATTTTATTCTCTCTTCTATTGGTAATCTGTGTTCCTTCGAAACAATTTTTTCTAAAAATGTTATAAAAGTGTTTTAAATGATATTTTATTCAATTTATGAGAAAATTAATTCAAAGATGTTTAAAATGGTTTTCAAAGATTAATTTATAAAATTTCAAAGTTATTTTCAATAAAAAGGTTTTAAAAATGTTTTATGATTTTAAAAAGTGTTTTTAATCATAAATAATATTTTCCTCAAGAATTATTTGAAATGATCTTTCAAAACCATTGTCCATCTATGGTAAAATTATTGGATATTACTTAAGATTTTTTGGGGTTATTATTTAAGAATTATATCCTTATTATTTATATGGTTTGTTTATGTTGAATGATTTATGTTCTTTTATCACACATATGCGTTTCTTTCATTATTTTAATGGTGAGACCTATATCTCTCTACAATGAATTGGGCAATGAAAAATGTTCTATGAGATCAAATGGTACACTAGAGGTCATCATAAACATGAAGTAAGAGGGTACTTGTGAGATAATCCTAATTCTTCTATAAGAGGTTATATGGGAGGTCATTCTAAGACCTATATAAGAGGGTACATGGGTGGTCATCCTAAGCCTACAATAAGAGGGTACACATAGGTCATCCTAATCCTGAAAAAAGAGGGTATATGGGAGGTCACCCTATGACTGAAACTAGAAGGTACATGGGAGGTAATCACAAGTCTGAAGTAGTTACATGGTTTATTATTCCAAGCCTCAAATAATATGAGTTTCTTGTTAGGTATCATTGATATAAGATATTCTAATATTTTTTATATAACACAATTACGTGTCTTATGTTATGCTTTCATGGAATATGTTCTTTGATTATTTATAAACATCTAAAATTTATCCCATGGAACGATATTAGGATTTTTGATATACATTGTATAATTTGCAAATGTTATTTTCATATTATTATACTGTTATGATTATTTTATGAT
Source organism: Viscum album (assembly GCA_963277665.1). Taxonomy (NCBI): domain Eukaryota; kingdom Viridiplantae; phylum Streptophyta; class Magnoliopsida; order Santalales; family Viscaceae; genus Viscum; species Viscum album. Next base: position 1,979,941,002 of record OY728165.1, on the reverse strand, counting down.
TCATATGTTCATTTTTACCCTTAATGAGTATCCAAGATAATCTTTTCTTATATATCCTCCCCCCATGATACAAATAAATCTATTTAATATGATATGTAAAAATTGTTCTAGTTATGAAGAAATATCAGGGAAAATATGTAAATGTATTATGAACTAGTTTTTTATGATTCCATGTTTTTAAAGTCACTAAACTGATATAGTCTTTGGGTGTGTGTTTGTGTAATGTATGAAATATTTCAAAAAATGATGAAATTATATTTATTTTAAGATTGAGACATTATAGTTGGTTTCAGAGAAAAGGTTTATTCAACCTTTGGAAACCCAGAAAAGAAAACTTTAGTGATATCCCTAGGGATATTTCTAAGGATATGTCTACAAATTTATCTAAGGATAATCCAATGGTGTCATAGATTGAAAAATATGTGTCATGATTTATCAATACTTTAAGTAAGTTTTCATGATTATGTATTTTTTCATATAAAAAGTATTGCTCACACTATGTCTTCTAGTTTTAGTAAATGGAATGATCTAGGAGAAACAAGGTTAACATTGAATGTTTCAATGCAGAAAGTCTAGGCATTATAAAAATCAATGTCCTAAGTGGAAATATCATGAAGAGAATCAAGAAGGTGGTATGAATATTGGTTATAATTATGTGGATAAATATACCAAAAATGAAATTTGAAAGGCAAGGGATGTTCTAGAAATATGTTTTATATTAAACATAAAATAATCATTATATTTAGGTTGAGGAACATTAATACATGATTCTTATTTCATTCTATAGTAATGAATAAAATGAAAAATCATGAGTAAATTTTTAAGAATAATGTTGGTTGATTGAAATTTATATATTTTAAAATTCAATGATTATTATATATGAATCATGAAATATATAAGCATTTTCAGTATATGTATTTCATGAAGGATTGTAAAGTATAAAATAAACTCTAATGATGAATTAGAAAAGTGATTTAATGGCAAGTGGTATTCATGGGAAACACTAGATCCATGGAAATATAACTCTTAATATGTTCCTAATATTGAGATAATGATTTTCAGATAAAGATATGTTGGATATCAATATGTAAATTGGATGGTATTGATTACCTTAGAACTCATTACAGATTTTTTTTTGTAAAAGTGGTTTATGCTTTTACAGATGGATTTTACAACATTTTTGGACTTAATGAATATATACAATAATATTTTGAATAAGAATGAATGCATGTTTTCAATAAGGATTTATGGTAATTACCATGTTTCAAGAGAATACATGATAGATGTATTCACATGTTTTGTTGTGGACAAACAAGATTTACCTTATGATATATGTGGGATCAATGATAAGATGTTATTGAGAAATTTTAAGACATTATTTCTAAGGATTTTGAATTTCATATTTCAAAATGGTTACAAGTTCAACAATTTATAGAATAATTTATGTTAAAATTCATATTTGGTTTTAGATATTAAAGTATTTTCTTGCCAAATAAGGATTTATGTATATTGGATAACTTCTGATAGAATTTTTTCCAGGATAATGATAGATGAAATGACCTATCATTTTATTTATAGATCTCATGATCTACTAAAAATCAAAAAATAAAAAATTCACATTCATTTTTTGAATAATATATGAAGTGGAAATGGATCATGGAAAATCAAGGGGGTGGTTTTCCTGAAATAATGTATGAATATATTCTCATGAAAATTATTATGTTTTAGGAAAAAGAGTCTTCAAATAACATGTTATCCTATTTTTATTATTTTTGTGATATTATTGACCATTTATAAGCCTCTTTGGGTTATGTATTTTTGATTGTTAATTTTATCCTATCCATGTTCTCTATCACACTCCATTCGAAATTGATTGTTATATTTCCCTTTCTTGTCCTTATTTTCAATTTCCACCCATGTTCTCTTATGTAGAAAAATATTTATGTTTTACTTTGGGTAACTATTATGTTTCTAACTTTCTTTTTTAAACGATGTTTTAGTATCCATTTTAACTATGTGGGTTTTTATGGAAGGAACTTTCAAGTATTAAACCGTTGATAACCAAAAAAAAATTCAGTGGAAAAATTAATTTTAATTGGGGTAGAATGTAACACCCTGAGATTTAATTATTTTTTTGAAATTAATTTAATATTTTTGATAGTTTTTATTTCACACAACACTGAATATAGCTTTTGTTATGTGAAACCAATAATTTTGGATAGTGTTATACGCACCACAAAGTTAATCCTGTTCTACACACAACACATATATTATATTATTATACATGAAACACTATGTTTAGATTATGTTATACACAATCTTGAGTTCTTTCGATAGCCTGTATTACTTGAAAGACTGAGTTTTACGAAACTATGATATACTATTAATATTATTAATAAAATATTATTATTGTTACCACCTAGACATTGGAAAATAAATAAAAAATAATATTAACAAAAATATGATAATATGATTTAAAATTTTTTATAAAAGGGATACTTTGGTTATAAATTACAGAGAAATGAAAGTAATGACTATTTGAAAATAAATAAAATCATTTTCGAGGAAAATAATTTTTCTATTTAAAAACACTATTTTATCTCAAAAAATTTAACAAACAACAATTGATTATTTTTTTAATAATATATATATATATATATTAGATATTCAATCACTATTTTTAACACTAATCCAATAGATTTGATATACATAAGATAATAATTAATACAATTCTATGAATAAAAAGATGTATGTTTCAAAAGAATAATTTTACCACATTTTAAGGGAGAACCCATTTTAAAAATAATTTTTGATAATTTTATATTTTTTAGATTAACAAAAACATTATTTTTTAAATATTAACATAAAATTTTACTTTCTATTAACTTTTTGTATTTCTCTGAGAAGTTTCATTTTTAATGAATAGTGAAAAATATGGAATTTTAATTGAACACAATTTTTTCAATGAACATATTGATATAGTTAGATAATGTTTTGAATTATTATTATCGTAAAAATATTACAATTTTAAATAAAATTATCTAATTTAGGTCATTAGAGACAATTTCACATAGAGAGTTGATATTAAAAAATTTCAAGCATTTGTATTTTTTCACTTTAAAAAATCATCTCCTCATCCCATCTGTGAAATTAAATTTAAATTAATTTATATACCTTTTATGATTCTAATATTTAAAAAATTCGTATATATTTTTAATCATAGGGTCCTTGTTTTTCTAAAATCTCCCTTTTATTTTTGGACAATATGAATAGTTGGCTTGGTAATTTTTATTACCATAGTTTAGGGTAAATCAGATAATTAAGGGTAATAATAATAATAATAATAATAATAAACCAACATAAAACTTTACAAAATGTTATTTAATAAATTTAATTCAAAACATAACAAAAATTATATTAAATTTAATTATTTAATGGACAATTTTCAATGAAAATGACTTCGATATTATTAAAATCAAATAGAGTGAAAAAATGTCACACTCTTACTTTTAAAAAGTGTAATATTTTTAAAATGGGACTAAATAGAAGATCTGATCCAATATTTATTTTATTCTTCAATATATGAGGTTTATACAAATCTGAGGAATTTATTTCTAAATTTTAGGGGAGAAATAATTATCAAAAATAATTAAACAATGATGATACGATAATTATTCAATTAAAAAAACAATCAATTAGATGATATTAGAAATTTTAAAATAAACATAATTTTGCTTAATTAAGGAAATAAATGATTTTTATAGATTTTTAGGATATATTAGGGGTGTATTAAATGTTTTTTTATAATATTTTTTTTGTATTGAGTTTATTAAAGTGCAAGTAATGAATAATGTTAAAATTAAAACTTATGATATTTTATTAATAAATTATTTTATTAAAATATTTAAAAAACATAAAAATATTTGATATGGACCAAGGGGATTATATATTGTCTAAATGTTCATAAATGTTCAATTTATGGTCCATATGATAATTTATTAGTAAAAATCGTATCCTTTTTATATTGAAAATTTTGTTATTATAGATAAAATTAAAGTGGGTTAACTAAGGGTTAATCAAAACGATAAGAACTAAAATAACATAAAAAATAGATAAAATATATGTATTTATGATATTTAAACTTTAAATTTTCTTATATTATAACTAATGTAATTTTTTAGGTATTTGGGTTGATATTGAATTTATTATAATTAATCTTTTGAGAAATTCAAAGAATACCCCTTCCCTCTCTTATAAAAGGGAACCACTTATTATTTTTTATTCACACATGAAAAACTATTGGGTTCAGCCAAAAACTACCAAAATATCATCCCAATTTAATTATGTTAATCCGAGAAGCCTTACTTTGGGAATAAATCTATCCAAGGAAGTCCTTTGTTGTAAACCAAATAGAGATACTCAAACAAGTGGTAACATTCATCAATGAATATTTTTGATTTATTTCTTCCTTAAACCTATTAATTTTTTTTATTTAATCATTATATAATAAAACAAGTAACTTAAATGTAATTATATGTTTTTATGTTAAGTTTTTTTCCTACAACTCCCCACACTTCCATCATATTGGGTACACAATCATTATTTGTGTGTACGACAGACTACCACCTCGTGAAACGATGTCGATCATTATTCCAATACCACATTTAATGATTGGGAATAATGATGGATTTTTAGTTTATATATGATATATATTTTGTTTAAGATGTTATTATGCTTCTGTAATATTTATATCACACATACCTTTATTCATTCCATTCTGTGGGAACACAATAACTTTGTTCGTGTGAACGGTGGACTACCTCCCCGAGAAGCGATGTCATTCATTAATTTTTTAAATGGAATGTATTAAGGATGGTTTTAATAAACATATTTGATATATATGAAATGAAAATTAATATTTAATGATAATATATCATTTATTTTTATTTACATTAATATGACAAGAAAATGAAAACATTGTTCATGTGTACGTATGACCTACTGTCTCCATAAAGGGTTTATTTTATTTTCTACATTTAACTTTTATGAATCACCATAAGTAAATATATAATATATATATATTTATAAATATATATAAATGATATTTATATCATGTTTAGAAACCTGGTTACTATAGAATCATTTTTCATCGGATCGCCTTTAGTTAAAAATATGGGCCTTTAGGGCCATGTAATGGGCTTTCATGCCCACTAGGCCTACATGCGAGGTGATGGGATTCGTGCACACTAGGCCTACAGTCCATGTAATGATTAAATATGGATTTATCGATGGGATATCCACATGGGTTTTGACAATTTATTACCTTTTCTGTCTATGTGTGAGGTGTGTCTGTGTGTTTAAATTTAATTGTAACCCCAAGCCCTTAATATATATATATATATAACGAAAACAAATCAATAACATGAATCTGTTAATAAATGAGTAATATAAAGTCAGAATTAAATCATATATGGTGTTATATATATGATTATGGTTCTTTTATAGATTTATAAAAAACTTATATTTATTATAAAGTTGGTTTTAATGTGTTTGAAAGAAGTCAAGAGTTAAAGTAAAGGTATTTCTAGTCTCACTTTTATCCCCATGAGACTTATTCCATATTTCCTAATAATTTCGTTTATATGGTGTGTATACTACTCAAGAATGTTATCTATGAAATTTATCCTTAAATTTAGGGGTATTTAAATATCCATTTGATGATCTATCTTTTATGGGGTTTACAGTAAAAGGTTTCCAATTAGATAAGGTAATTTTTTCTCAATTTTTCTTCTCTGAGACACATGTTATGTTATGAAACTATTTATTTTCGGAGGTTTATATACTAAACATTAAATTTTTTTATTATGAATACCCTTATTTTCTGGATATTAAAAGTTTTATGTAATTTTATTCTATCTTCGGTCAGAAACCTATGTTCCTTCAGAATAATGTTTTCTAAAAATGTTTTAAAAGTGTTTTAAATGATATTTTATGAATTTTCATGGAAACAGATTTCAAAGATGTCTAAAATGGATTGAAAATATTAATCTATATGTTTTAAAGGTTATTTCTAATGATAAAGGTTTTCGATTTATTTTGTGTTTTTAAAAAGTTTTTTTTAATTGGAAATGATATTTTCCTCTAGGGATTTTTCAAATGACCATTCAATAGCATTTTTTATCTATGATAACATTATTTTATGTTACTTATTCTTTATTGGGGTCACTATTCATGGATTATATCATTATTATTTCCATGATTTGTTTATTTTTAATTATTTATGTTCTTTTGGTACACATATGTATGGTTTTTATTATTTTACAGGTGGGACCTATATCTTAATCCAAGGCATTAGTTAATAATATATGTTCTATAAGCTCAAAGGGTACATGGGAGGTCATCCTAATCCTAAAACAAGAAGGTATATAGGTGTTCATCTTTGTACCACAACAAGAGTGTACACTAGAGGTTATCCTAAGCCTGTATCAAGAGGGTGTAAGGGAGGTCATCCTAAGCCTTCAATAAGGGGGTACGTGGGAGATCATACTAAGCCTAGAACTAAAAGGTTGACAAGTGGTCATCCCAAGCCCTATGTATGTACATAGGTGATTAACCCATGAATAACATTATATAATTGTGTTGTTAGGTATCATTGACATAAGATATTACAATATTATGTGTATTCCACAATTCCATGTCTTAAGTTATACCCTCATGGATTATGTTATTTGATTCTTTATAAATGTATTTGATTTATTCCATGGAAAAATATCATGATCATAGATATGAAGGTTATATTTTTAAGATGTTATGTTCATATTCATATGAACTTATGCTTAAATAATGTTTCCTATTTTCAATTTTTACCCTTATAATCATCTATTATCACCCTTTATTATATTTATTTTTCCCTAGATATGAAAAAATTTATTAAGTATGATATTTCCAAAGGGTTGTAGTTATGACGAAATAGGTTTGAGAGGATGTAGATGTATTATAAACATGTTGTTTATGCTTCCATGTTTCCAAAAGTACTAAACTAATATAGTATTTGGGAATGTGTATATGTAATGTATGATGTATTTACCCAAAATGATGTAATTTCTATGTACGTTAATCTTGGGTCATTATTAAGGGTTTAAGTTAAGTTCAATATTAGAAACCAAAGTTTTTCCTTTGAGGGAATCAAGGCTAGTGGTGATGAATTTAAGTGGAAAATACTATGAGTGGCATGGTTTTTTTGGAAGGTGGGATAACATGACATGCTTGGATAATAATTTATTAAAATTAATTGGGGATTTTTTATTCAAGGTTTAAGTAACCTTGAGGTTTTATATGGGTTATTAAGGTTTGAAAATTTGGTGAGTAACTAAGTGAGAGTGAGTGATGAAGATGGGAAGATTCTCATGGTATGTCTTCAATGGGTAATTCTGTAGGAAAACTAAACATGGATTGGTAATGATGTAAACCTTAATATATCCCAGTAGTGAGCTCATATTGGTGTGGATGGTGGAGTTTTATTAATGATCCCAAAATATCCTTCTAATTTATTTTATGATTGTGAGGAGTTTGTGAAACATAGGTGTGTTGTTTTTCAGTGGAGTTGGGTGGTGCTGTGAAAATAATGTATGCTGGTTTAAGGGAAAAGTATGACTTCCATGTAGTGAGGTTCCCAAGATTATAGTGTTTGGGGGGTCTCAACCAGAGTGGTTTAAGACTTTGGAGGATTTTTCTTGGATCTTTTTGGAAGAGATGTAGTTTGGCACTGAGCATGTTTGGGAATGTGAGGTAGTGGGCAAGATCTACTAGGATGATCTTGATTTGGTTTTTCATGCCTAGTGTGACATTCCCATAGAGACTATGGTGTTTTAATGATTGATAGTGGTGACCAAGGGTCATCCAAATAATATGAGGTTTGTTTTGGATAACTTGAACTCAAAGAAATTTAAAGTGGAGTTTATGGGTTTTGGTTTCAATGATTGGAAAAGAAGGGATCAAGTGAGGAAAACACATGATATAATGGTTTTCAAATTAGATATTATCAGTGGAAAATTTTTATAGAAAATCCATTAGATGGGATAATCCTGCTGATTATGTGGTTGATGACCCCATATTAGAAGGATTTCGGTCAATATTAGGTCATACAATTTCAAGATTAATGGGTGGACATATGGGTTTCAATCCCATTTATAATGTAGTAGGGTGAGTTATATCCAGTTCTAGGGGAATACTAGATTTAATGATTTAACTTTAGTGGTGGATTCCATTAGTGAATTTGGAAATTGATAGGTTTTCACATCAATTTATTAGATTTATGGTATTCGAGTGTTTTTAATGTTGGTACATGGAAGAGGGAATGAAGAAAATATAAAAAATATCTAGAGATAACTAGAGAATAAACCATGAGAAAAGATTGGGCTCAGGTATTAGGAATTGGATATTTCAAAACTATGTGCATAGGCAATAGGTATTAAGGTAATTGTATAATATTGTGATGACTATGTCAAGTGGGGATAGTTTTTTCTCATGATTTTACTCAGTTTGAAAATTTATATTTGATATATGAGTTTATGTTGTGGTGGTTCTTTGAGGTCTTGGGAAACTTTAGAATATGAGAGATTTGAATAGATATATTCATGTTTTGAGTATCGTGAGATGATTTTCATGTAATGGTTCAGAACAATCTGGTCCGTTACTTTATGGAAATCCAATATTTAGGGTGTTCTGGGAGGCAACAGTGAATCATTTTAGGAATTTTTCCAAAATTCATGTTTTCCAATGGTGGGTCATCCCAAGGGAGAGTCGTGTAGATGACTCGTGAAGGTGACTCACAATGGTGGTTCAAGACTGGTGAGTCGTAATGGAAGGTAGTGATATTAGATCATGGTAGTAAGTCACATCAGTGAATTGTCCAGCAGTGAGTCTCAACTATGACTCATATCGGTGGGTCTCCAATGGTGAATCGCGACGGTGATTCATCCAACGGCGAGTCACCCAATGATTACTCATCCACTGGTATATCATTCTCCAGTGGTGAATCGGGATAATGAGTCATCTAATATTGATTCACCCAACGGTGAATCATCCACTAGTATCTCTTCCAATGGTGGTTCACCCAATAGTGAGTCATTTTCAACTGTCAAAATTTCATAATCTTCCCTGTTTTTTTAGTTTCACCCTATTAGCATTTCCTTTGATTCTAAATGAGTTAAATACCATATTTAAATGTTTTTTCAGCCATTCCAAACTATATCTATCTTCTCAAAACTTGAATTATCCCTTGACAATCCAAACTGCATGGTCATGGTCAAGATCTACCTTTAATGACCTTAAAAAACTATTGCTTTCATTGATATATGATATGATATTTCCAAAGGTGAGATCATATCTTCCTTGTATGCTACCATTTTCTCTTATTTCACCCCAATCCTTTCTTCCCCAAGGATCTTTTTGTTGTGATTTACACGTTGGATCATGTTTTTCCATAGAGGTTCTTCATACTTTCTATACACCCCATGGTAACACAATAAGTAAGTGCTGATTGTCTAGTTTTCCATGTAGGGATCTCTTCATCTCTCTTTAATATTTGTATCATTAGGGGTGGGTGTAAAAATTTCTCGTGGTAAAAATATTTTAATCCAAATTAAATAAATAAAATAAAATATATTTTAAAATAATAAACGGGGGCTAGGAAAAAGTGACAGAAGCTTCTGTTTTATTATTTTTTATTGATATTGTGTATTTTGTGGGATAATTACCCACTGAAAATCATGGTTGTTGGTGGTCATTGTTTGAACATGGGATGATCTATAGAATTAATGATGTTTGTTATGGGATGAATACTCCAACATAAGAACTGTTAACCAGATATACATGGAAAATAAACAGATTCCCCAGGATAACCTAGTTTCCATGATAACCATCAAATTAACAAGTTTAATTAAATAACAAATCCTTGTTAAATCTGAATATTTTTTGTTTGGTTTGTGTGAAGGTACTATTGTGTGCTTGGATGGGTGATTTGGGGTGGAATGGATGGTGTAATGGAATCCTAGGTTGATAGATTGGTTGATTATAAAATGAATGGGAAATGTTGTGCAACAGGGCTATTGAGTACGGTTGTGACAATAGGTGTTTCTTGGAGTGGCTTTAAGTTGGGGGTTTGTTATATTGAGAGGATGAATTGGGAATAACTAAATTTAAAAATGGTGATGGTGGTGATCGTTATGGGTAATTATCCTAGAGTTTCTCTATAAGTGGAATGTAGAAAGCTACACCCTGTGTCTTGGTATTGGTACTTGGTTATAGCATTATGTGTGTTAAACTAGTAGGATATTCACCTTCTAAAATGGATATGGTGGTGTTGAATATTATTTTGTGTGCCTTGTTATCTTCTATACATGGTAGTTACTCAGATTGTTATGGAGAAAATAAACACTTAATAATGATGAAAATAGGTTGATTGAATTGGCTGAGGATATGATTTTGAGTTGGCACCTTGTTGGGATGCAGATTTCATTTATCAACTTCAGAAGTTACCATCCATAATGTTTATAAATGAATTTATAATTATTAGAAAAGGTGTTGGTTTTATGGGGTGGTTTTTTGTTTGATTGAGAACTCATAGGTTGGGCTTGAGTGTTTTATATTCTATATGAATACTTGTATTTGATTTTTTTTTCAATATGCACCCCACCCTAGTTGGGCACTATGTTCCGAACACCCCCATCATCACGGGGGATGGTTTTTTCCCCAATATCCCAGTGGAAGGATGGACTGCTAGTTACATTCTTTCCCCTTATCTCTCTTCTAGGCACTAAGAGACCCAGATTATTTGGGTAGGTTGTGGTGTGGTTTATATGAAACATGTGTTTATGGAAAGGTTGGATTTACCAGGTGTTTTTGGGATTAGATTCATTTTTCATTTCCAGGTGTCTTTGGAATGAGGCGGGGTTGTGTCCCAGGTGTCTATGAGATGGATGTGAAGTGGTACATGGTCCATGTTTCTATGGTAGGGTTGTGATTAGCTTCATTTTCCCGGGATTCAGGACTAGCTATGAGCTCTCGGTGTCATTAACGTGATTACTATATTACTTTACATGACTTGTGCTACTTGGTGAGGGTACCCTGGTGAGGTTAGGCTGAATAGTATGCCTTGATAGGTGTTTCTGGGTTTTGTGGTTTTATCATAAGGGAATTAGTTTTTTCCTCCACTTTTTCATGAGAGACCATGGTTCTTCCTACTGAGTATACTTGTGTTCTCTCCCTACAATTATAATATTTCTTTTAGGTTTCTAGGATGACTATGTGGACCGTGCTAGGCATTACTAGAGTATACCTTGGAAAAACTACTGTGTCGCTACTTAGCCTTACTTTTGACACTTTTTCTTGAGTTTTATTGTATCTTGTAACTATTTTATTTTAAAACATGAATGTGGGGTGGATTTTGGATTTATTTTATATATAGTGTTTAGAGTTATTTTGGGATTGACAATCTTATCTCCTAATATTGTTTCCTATAAAAGGGTAATTCCTTCCATTTTGTGAGATTCTACACCCTTGGTGCTAGTCACCACATCGGGGCCTACTGGAGGTGTGAATCTGGGGCCATTATCTTCCATTATTCATCTTGAAGAAATTGGTTCATGAAACATACTTAATCTTAAAGAAGGGGGATCATGATAGACTAATATCAGAGGTGATGGTTTAAAGATAGGATGGAGTTTAGAGTTAGGAATAGTGAAGATTGATTGGGTTGGTAGGGAAACTGTGTTAGGTCATCTTGGTGCACGAAAAATTCTAGGGAAGACTGGATAGGACACAATATTTTATCCCCCCCCCCCGGGGGTATAATTCAAGGACTCTAATCCTATTGAACAACCAAGTGATAGTACATCGTTTGTAGGGTAGAGACCCTAGGAATGGCATGAGCATCATAATGACTTGGGTTCCTATTTTAATTGGGTTTTGGGGGGAATTTTAAATGGATAACATAATGAGTAAAAATAAATCTTGAATAAAATTCAATACTAATCTGGATTCTGAATTACTTGTTTACCTTTTAAGTTATGAAACCTTGTCATCATCCACATATGGATTAGGTAGTAGAGGCTTAGTAGGATTATCTAGTTGATTGGTGGAGGGTTGATCTAGTAGGGGAGGATGACTAGGCTTAGAGAAAATTATGTTATTTCTAGTGGTAGACCATGGGAAAGTACGAGGGAAGTGTTTCAACCATGGAAATAGAGAGATGGAATACGGATCTTGAGATCACCTTCAATTTGATTTGGGCTCTGATGAATTACTAGGATCCTTTGGGGGTAAGCCATATGAGGTTAGCTTCACATCTGTGATGAACACCATACCTAGTGGAGAGGAAGGAGTCTGATGTGCTATGGATTGATTTCGTGAAGTATTTCCGAGTAGAATTACATTCATCGAATATGAAGGTTGAGAAAAGGCATGAGTTAATATCCCTCCAACAAGGGAGTATGTTGGTTCGAGAGTTTGGTATCAAGTTCAAGGATCTCATTAATTTACCCCCATATATTTTTTCAGATGAGAATACTTCTGGGAGATTCCTAGAGGAAGAACTTCATCCTTATATCCAATACGTGATTACCCCCTTTAAGCTAATGACTTACTTGGAGGTCCAGAAGAAGGTGGAAATGGTTGAGGGGATGCAATCATAAGGAGGTATGCCATGAGAGGATAGGAAATATAGTTTTTTGGGAGGCAGGGTTACCAGTAGCATGGATCGGGCTCTAGGGCCATTGAGGTTTCGATCAGTAGGGAATCAACCTCAGTAGTTTCCATTTCGACCTTCTGAACCTCATACCTTTTATAAGAACTTAGGACCGTGGTGCTTCATCTGGGAAGCATGTGGGAATCTTTTGATTTTGTGCTCGATGCCTATTTTAGCATAGTATGGTAGAGGTTGGTAGGTTCATCATCCACCCCAATTGAATATTCCGATAAGAAAATTCTAGTAGTAGGGAAAGAAAGATCATGCTCCACTTAGGAGAGATGAAGGATGTAGAGGCTAACCTCATGGTGTTCCTCAGGGACATCAACTTAGTACTGGTAATGGAGTCAGTCATTAGTAGTGGGATAGAGAAGCTAGGCATGTTCGGTTACACATAATAGAAGTAGTGGTTCAAGCAGGGCCAAAGATCATTCAAGGTATGATGAACTTGTTTAGTACCCTTTATTGTGTTTTGTTTGATTAAGGATCATCAAACTCTTTTATTTCTCTAACTCTATCCCATTCTATAGGAATATATGTATAGAGTCTTATCACTCTCAGGGTGTTGAGTACACCATTCAGAGGTCAGACCATCTTGTTTGATTTGTTCCGGGGATATAAACTAATGATTGGACCACATTAGTCTGGTGGGGTTATTTTCTTGATACAGATGAAACCATATGATATTATTCTTAGCATCTACTGATTGTATCCCTTTAATGAAATTATCTAATGATTCTTGAAAAGATTCATGTTTTCTGATGTGGATGGAAAGTGTGTGGTATTTTTTAGAGAGCAGAGTTGTTAGGTGGACAGTCGGTGTGGGGAGCCTCTTCTTTCCTTGTTGGCCGAGATGTCAGTGGGAGTAGTAGAAACTGATGACCCTAGGTTTTTTGGGGAGTTATTGGATGTTTTACCCCATGAGGCTGTGATGTTACCCCATAGAAGTGTCACCGAGTTCGAGATAGTCTTATACCCCGACGATTGTTTGATTTCGATGGATCTTTATTAGATGAAACATTCTGAGTTGCGGGAGTTGAGGATTCCGATTAATGACCGGATGAAGAAGGGCTTTATCCAACCTAGTTTTTCACTATGGGGTGCTCTGGTGTTATTCAAAAAGAAGGTGGATGGTGGTCTAAGGTTGTGCATAGACTACTGAAGGATGAATTAGGTAATGGTCATGAAATGTTACCCTCGGACAACGATAGATGATCTTCTTGAAGAGTTTAGAGCTAAAAGTTTCTTTTATAAGATTGATCTACGGTATGGATATCACTAATTGATGGTGAAGGAGGCAGATATCCTAAAAACTACTTTCAGATGCAAGTGTGGGAACTTTGAGTTTGTAGTAATGCCATTATGTGTTACGAATGCACCATCCGTGCTCGTGTGGATTATAAAATTCGTCTTCTATGAGTTCCTAGACTGATTTTTTTGTCTTATTCATCGATTACATCTCGATCTACTCGAAGTAAGAAGAGGAGAGTACCAAGAATCTCTGAACAATTTTACAGGCCCTTTGACACAACTAGCTCTATAGATAGTTGTCCAAGTGAATTTTCTAGACACGAGAGGTGCATTTCCTTCGGCATGTGGTTTCCCATGAGTGTGTAGCATTGGACTCATCAAAGGTTGAAGTAGTTGTTTCTTAATCACCCAATAATGTTGTAGAGGTCCACAGTTTTCTTGATCTTGTAGGTTATTAATGAAGGTTTGTACCTAATTTATCTCAAGTTGCAGCTCTATTGATAGATATGACTAGTAAATACTAGTTTTTTGTTTAGAGTGATAAGTTCCAGACAACATTTGACTATCTGATGGTGAAATTGGAAAATGATCCATTTCTTTGGTGTCCAGAGTAAGGGGTTATTTTCGGGGTGTTTTGTGAAGCTTCCCGTATGGGATTGGTATGCTTTCTAATGTATTAGTGGGGAGTTATATATTATATGTCTAGGAAGCTATGTCCCCATGAGTGTAACTATTACAGTCACGATCTAGAGTTGACGACAGTTGTTCTTGTTCTGAAGCTTTGGCAGTATTACCTTGTTGAATAGTTCTTTGTAGTCCTCAGAGATCACCAGAGTTTGAGGAATATCTTTTCCCAGTGAGATATAAATTTTGGACAATGAAGGTGTATAGAGTTTCTTGAGAACAATTATTTTGAGATCTCTTACACCTCAGAAAATGTAAATCTCATCGATAATGACTTAAGAAGGTAGTCACAAAAGGAGGTAGTTCAAGAATCTATGGAATCTTGGATGGTGGTGGAGGAATTTGAATCCTTGAACATGGATGCATGAATGGATGGAAATAGAGGCTATTTATTTCAAATGACACTGCCGTATTCTCTGATGCAACAGGTGGAGGAGTCTCAGTGGGGAGACTCTGAGGCATATGTGATGCCTGATCTCATTGACCGTGGTGATTCTTTATATGGACTATTGGAGGATTGTGGGAAATAATACTGTTCAGAGGAAGGCAATTTGTTTTAGTGGAGATGCACGAGGAAGTCCTCTATGAGTTTCATAGTTCACCCTTAGCAATACACCCATGTATTTACAATATGTACCATGGATTGAGGATGTAGTTTTTTTGGACTAGGATGAAACAAGTAATGGTGTAGTTTGTGGAGAATTTCATAGTGTTCCAAAAAGTGATGACTGAGCACCGTGTCCAAGGTGGTTTGTTTCATCCATTATATTTTCCCGATTGAAAGTTGCATGAATTCTCAAACAATATCAAATTGTTACCCATGGATCAGGGAGCATATGATTCCATTTGGGTAGAGGTGGTTTGACTGATGAAATCAGCTCACTTCTTATAAATCAAGGAGTCAGGTGCAATGGATTCCTTAGAAAAGATGTACGTGGGTGAAATGGTGCATCTTCATAGAGTTACAAGTTCTAATGTCTCAGATCAGGTTATATGTTTTACCTCATGAGTCTAGAAGGGATTACATCATGAATTTCACACTCAGTAATGCCTCAACACTTCTTTCCACCCTCATACAGATGGATAGACATAAAAAACTATTCAAATTCATGAAGACATATTATGGGAATGCATCTTGGACTTTAGTGGGTCTTGGGTGTGACATTAACCCGTGGTAAAGTTTTATTATAATAACAACTATTAATACTTTATTGGCATGGATCTGTCTAATGCTTTGTATGAAAGAACATGTCGTTAAACTTTGTTCTATACAGAGTTTGGGGAGACAATTTTTCTAACCCCTGAGGTAGTGAATAACATGATTGAGAATGTTTAGCTTGTTTTTGAGAGGATTATAGAATCACATGAATGATAGAAGTAGTATGAAAATTATAGGAGGAGGCCCTTGGAGTTAGAGGTTTGGCACCACATGTTCTTTAAGATTTCCCCTCGACATGGGTAGTAGAGGTTCAGTAGAGGGAGTAAGAATTATCCCCGATTCATTAGACCATTCTTGGTGTTGGGAATATTTTGAGATGTGGCTTACTAGTTAGAAATTCCACCATAGATGGAAATGATACAGGATGTCCTCCACATCTCTCGACTCTGTCAGTATATTCTCGATTACACCTGTGTCATTGATTGTGGAGAGTTGGATATCAGAGGCGACATTAAATAAATGGAGGGACCGATAGAGATTTAGTTCTATCAGGAGAAGGTGATTCATGTGAGCACCATTCCTTTTTTGTCTGTGTTGTGGAGACATGGTGGCCGAGATGAGAGTACTTGGTAGATATAATCACAAATGTGTTCCCAATACCCAGAGTTATTTTTGAGTTATTCATTGTTATGTTTTTCCTTGTTATGTGATGTTTGAATAATGTTTTCTATTATATGATTTGTTTCCTTATTCCATAATTTGTGATGAAGTCCTAACATGGGGAAAAGGGAGGACCTAATTCCTAATCGAGACACATTCATTGAGATGTCATTGAACTCATACAAGTGAGTCAGTTACATCAAGAGAGGATAATATCTTGACATGAAGGGAGGAATTCCCTGATTCTTGTGTTCTGGAAGCCATGGTTGTTATGCTTGGGTGGTGTGTCTTTTGGTCGGTTTGGTTAGCAGATGTCCGGGGAGGTGTTCATTGATGTTGAGGTTTCACCCCATCTTTTGAACAACACAAGGTGGTTTATCATTGAATGTTTGTGTGCATCAAATGTAGCAAGATACTTTAGAGTTATCTCATAGGGATATTGTTCAGACCCCTATTTCTTTTGGGGTTGGTTTAAATTCTCAAGGGTGTGAATAGTTTGAGATGTATCTAATTTAATGGCCTGGACCTTTCTGGTCTATTAATTTGTGGAACTCTGGTCTTTAGGGTGTTCTGTGAGGTATCCATGACTCATTTTTGGAATTTTCCAAAATTCTAGTTTTTCTAGCGGTAGGCCATCCCAATGCTGAGTTACGTTAATGAATCATGATAGTGACTTGAAATGGTGGGTCCATAATGGTGAGTCATAATGATAGGTGGTGATGGTAGGTACAGTAGTGAGTCCTGATGATGACTAATCCAATGGTGAGTCACAACATTGACTCACACTGGTGGGTCGCCAATGATGGCTTCCAACAGTGATTCGTCTAATGGTGAGTCACCCAATAGTGACTCATCCACTGGTAGCTCGTTCATCAGTGGTGACCCACAACAACATGTCAACAAATGGTGAGTTACCAAATGGTGACCCATCCACCGGTATTTCATCCAACAACGGGTTACCCAATGGTGAGTCATTTCCAATTGTCAAAATTTCAAAATATTCCCAATTTTCCAGTTTCTCCCCTTTATCTTTTACTATCACACTAAATGAGTTAAATAACATATTTAATGGTTTTTGGAGCTATTTATAACCATATATATCTTATAAAAACCTGAATATTACGTTGTCCTTCCAAACTTTGTGGTCATCATAAAGATATACCTTTTATGGTCTTTAGAAAAACCAATCCCTTTGTTGATATAGAATCTAGGCTTTCTAAAGTTGAGATCCTCTCTTCCTTATGTGATCCCATTTTCTCGTGGTGTTCCTTGAACATTTCTTCCCCAAGGATCTGTGTGTTATTATATACAAATTGGATCACATTTTTTCATAGATGTTTTTCCTACTTCCCATGCACCCCCTATTTGCGATATAATGAAGTGTTTATTGTATTCTATTCCTAGTAAGGATCTCTTTATCTCTCTTTAATTCTCGTATCATGTATTATGGTTGTAAAAATGTATCTTGGTGAATATAGTTGAATCAAAATTCAATAAAGATGATTTAATATATTTTAATCCAATAAATAAAGGATGGTATAAAGTGACACATGGTTATGTTTTATTATTTATTATTGATATTGTGTTTTGTATGGGTTAATCACCCAGTAAAAATCATAGACATTGGTGATTTTTTTTCACATGGGATAATCTATGAAATTAATGATGTTTATTAGTGGATGAATGTTTCAACATGAAAACTATTAACCACATATACATAGTTAATAAACAAATGCCACATGATAACCCACGTTTTTTGATAACCTCTAAATTAACAAGTGAAATTAAATAAAGGATCCTTATTTAATCTGAATACTTTTTGTTTGTTTTCTGTGGTGGTACTATTGTGGGCTTGGATATGTGATGTTCGGTGGCACATATGGTGTAATGGAATCTCTGGATGAGGGATTTATTGATTGTGGATTTGATGGGTAGTGTAATGAAACGGGGTTACCATGTATGGTTGTGACGAAAGGTGTTTCTAGGTGTGGGTGTAAGTAGGGGGTTTTTTCAGTTGAAAATATGGATTAGGTGGAATGACTTTGAAAAATGGTAATAATGATGGTTAGAATGGGTAATTAACCCAGAGTTTCTCCACGAGTGGCCTGTATAAAGATTCAGCCCATATCTCAGGATTGAAAATTTGTGATAGCATGAAGTTTGTTAAACTATTAGGCTCATAAAATTACAAAATGGATACGGTGGTGGTGACTATTTTTATGTCTGACTTATTGTGTGAAATATTTCATGGTTTCTTTGATAGTGATGGAGAAAATAAATACATAATCATGAATATAATAGGTTGATTGAATTGGATGGTGGTATTATTTTGAGTTTAGGGATTGTTGAGAAGAGGATTTCATTTATCAACATCAGAGGTGACCATAATTAATGTAGATATATTCATTTATAAATAGTAGTAGTGTTGGCAGTGTTATGGGGTGGTTGGTTTTTTGATCGAGAACCCATAGGTTAGGATTGAGTGATTGATAATATATATGTATATATGTATATAGATGTGTTTTATATACGCACCCCACACCAGTTGGGAACTATGGGCTGAATATCCCCATCTTTATTAGAGATGGTGTATTTTACCAACATCCTAGTGGGAGGATGGATGTATGGTTACATTCTCTTTCTTTCTCTATCTTCTAGGCATTGATAGCCCAATATTCTCATGGTAGGTTGTGGGGTGGTTTATGTGGCCTAGGTGTCTATAGGCAGGGTGTGGTTTAACAGTTGTTTTTGGGATGAGATGTGTTGTGCTTTCCCAAGTGTCTTTGGGATGAGGTGTTGTCAATTCCTAGGTGTCCACAGGTGGGATGTGATGTGGTATGTGGACATGGTTTCTGTGGGCAGGATGTGATCAACTTTGTTTTTCTAGGTTGCGGGACTAGTTGTGGGTCCTAGGTGTCTATGGGAAGAATGTGATGTGGTTTGTGTATCCTAGGTGTGTGCGAGAAGGTTGTGAAGTAGGGATTGTGGAAGAGGTGTGAGTTCCGAGATGTTTTTCATTATGGTATGAGTAACTAATCAGTGGGAAGTGGTGTAGGGTAACCAAATCATTGATATGATTACTATATTAATTTACCTAACTTGTGTTTCTTGGTGACTTTTCCTCAGTGAGGTTGGGGTGGCTAGTATGACTTCATAGGTTATGTTGGGTTTTGTTATTTTCTCATAAGGGCATTAGTATGTTTCTTACACTTGTGAATGAGAGAATTTGGTTTTTCCAACAAAGTATACTTGTATTCTCACCCTAAATATATAAACTTCTTTCAGGTATCCAGGATAACTACGTGGGCTGTACTTGGAATTACTAGCTCGAACCTTAGAAAAACTGTTGTGTCTCTCCCTAGACTTACTTTTGGCCCTTTTTTGAGTTTTATTGTATCTTGTAATAGTTTAATTTTTAAACAAGCATGTGGGATGTATTTTGGATTTATTATATATATATTTCTTTGAGTTTTTTTGGAATGTACCATCTTATATCATGATCTTTTTTCCTCTATAAAAAGGGTACTGCTATTTATTTTGTGAGATTGTATACCATTGGTGCTGGTTTCCACACCAGGGCCTAGTGGAGGCAGGACTCATGGCTCATTATCATCCTTTATTAATCATGAATGAGGTTCATGAAACATACTTCATCTTAAAGAAGTGAGTTCATGACATTTCATGTAATATGTGTTAATTGAGGAATGATTGTTCTGTATTTAGGATCAGGCTGAATGTTTTCTAGAAAATATGGCATGGTTGGATCAAGATGATGGATTTTTTGATGGAATATAATAAAAAATTATGAACAAGCCGTGGAATTAGGTTAAAATGGATAGATATTTTATTATAGGAACATCTTGAATGTTTCTTGTGTTTTATAATCCCCATGGTGAATGACCCATTAATTAACTATTCATTATTTTTTAGGGGAAATTCAAATTTCAAATATGAAGAAGGGGACATTTTTAGATTTGTGATACATATCAGAAAACAAAGAGTTGGAGAATCATTATAATGTGTTATGATGTGTGTTTGGATGTTTGGGCGGTGATTGGGGAATTTAGGTCTAGGTTAAAGGGGTAGCATTTTGATGTAATGGATCAATAACAACACCAAGTTACTAGTATATATATATAAGGTACTTAGTGAGGTTGGTATAATCCAAGTACACCCTAGGATTCCACTATGTACCCATTCTACCCCATACTGATCCCCAATTGCAGCACACTAGTTTTTTTGTTTTAAAATTTTTATTTTTTTGGTTAGATTCCTTCTCCATTGCCTTAGCCACTTGAACCCAACACCCCGATTCTAACTCCCATTCATTTTACCATATCCCTCCCCCTTCCAAAGTCTCTCAAAGGCTCTTCTCTTTCTAGAATTACGATCCATCTAAATTAGGAGGTCTCCCTCTACAAGTGTTAATGTAAGACCCAAGTTTTTCTCTTTATCTTACGTGTTTCACTACTATTTTACAATAAAACCTATTTTAGGGTGTGATGTATGATTTATAACTTTTAGGAAAATGAGGATGAACCAAGCTCTAGTATCATATTTTTTAACTCATATAACATCAATGTAGGTGGTTACTTTCATATTTTACCATATTCTATATGTTTTTATGTGACATTCATTTGGATGTGAGGGGTTTCATGTTCATAATTTTTGAAAGGAGTGGGTTAGTTTGAAAGTGTGAGATAGGATAGGGTAAATCCTTTAAGGTATTAATTAAGTGTTCCACACATGGTTATTTTTATTTTAATGAAACCAAAAATCTATGACAACTAGGTGCCTCACCACTAGTTCGATCAAACATACCTTGTAATAATTAGGAACCATGTGATTGATGATGAATGGCCAGGGTTGAGTCCATAAGAGAAATATTATAGTATCTCATGTTATGGAGACGTTATATAGAGGTTATTTCACATTAAAGTATTTAGGTATTATATGTAAATGGTGTCAAGTGTTCCTTATGGTCTTAAAAAACCCCTTTTGAGGGGTGGGGTGATGTAAATGTTGATTTCCTGGGTCCAAGTCTCTCTTATAAGAAGGTTTCTATTGTATATGGGTTTAGACCTTATGTGGTTGTCATGTATAGTAAGGATTGTGAATTATTTATGGGGTCAAATATTTAAATGTGTGATCTTGGTATGGTTTGGATCAAGTTTCCTTTTAGTAGTGATTCTTCCTAGAAGGTGGAAGTGTGATGACCCATTAGTGTGACCTTATGGGTTTAGTCAAGGGAATTTATATATTATGGTCTGAGAGAATAGTATTCCATAGAGTGATGTTGTAGGTGACAGTGATGTATATGGGGTAAATGATGTGATTTTCCTATTGGTTTAGGATTTAGGTGATGCCCTAGAGGGGTATTATGCGTGGGTATAGATCATTATGACTGGTGTGCTAGGATGTAACTTGAATGTGTCCAAAGGGCCCTATAAATCCTCATTGGATATTTGATATCTATGATTATACATATAAAGGGAAATTATAGTGAGATGAGTGAGGTCTATTGATGGTGAGTTGTGTTGGAGTGTATTCTCAAGTGGTTGACTATGTGTGGATTAATAGGTAGTACATGTTTATGGATAAGATATGTTATCATGATCTATGTTATGTGTGTATTCCCGGATTGTGATCCTACCGTTGATGATGAGATGCAACACAAGGCCTTAACCTGAGTGAGAGAGCACTAAAATAGTCCACCCTTAGTGATAGGTCACTGTTGAAGGTTATGTTTACGATGCCTAACCCTAAGAGAGAGGGTTCTATCCAAGGTTACCAAAAGTTATAGCTTGTTGATTCATGAAAACCTCACCATAACTAATATAGTTGTGGCATGCAACATGGTATGTGATATGGTATATGATATAATTTTGGAACCTCATAATAAGTGATAGGATGGAGGCTTTTGATGTGTTGGTATGTGATGTTGAGATTGAGGCTACCTGAGTATGATGGTTAGGGGAGAAGATTAAAAAGTGTGACCTCCCTTGAGGGAGAGTTTGTGGTCTAGGACTCAATGTGGGGCTCAATGTGAGATGATGCATTTCTTTATAAGGTAGAAAACATGTTCTATTATTTATTCAATAGATTAAATGTTTTTCCTTTGAAAATGACCAAAACTAGTGTGGTTAGGTGTCATGGTGGCCTTATCAACACATGATGACCTAACACATGTTCTTGTGTGCTTGTTTATTTTATAGCAATAAACACACTATATATTATGGTATATCTGAGGGAACACATTGGTGGTTCCATATTGTGATTATTTCTCACACCCTATAGAAACACTCTTGTACATGTGTTCCTCTTCATGTTTCACTTTCTTGTGATAGGTTTTATAGGTGATTTGGTCGGGGTACCTAGATAAGGAATTTAGAGATTGGTCAAAAGGGGGAAATTCATTTTAATGTTCATCCACCCTAGTTTTTTCTCATGTTTACTATTTTATTTTGTCAACCTAGTGGAATGACCTTTAATTGTTTTTAAATATGCTAATCATGGTGACCATTCAATAATAACATGTTGATACTGTATATTTTTATGGACAAATGTTAATTGAAAATCCCTGCACTTACTTTGATGTTTTTTATTCGGTAATTTACATAGTATTATATGTGAAGTTATTAAGATTTTAGTCTCACCATGTCCCATTATAGGCTCTTGTTTATAGTTGGTACACTATAGCATACAATGAGGTATTCGTATGGTCATGTGGTTCTCAAAATTAGGTCAAACGTTAGTTACTCAGGATAAAGTGTTACAAGGGAGGTTGTGTTCTATTTAATCCTTAGTGATTCCAATATCAACTTGATCATTTTACAAATGTTACTATTTGGGTGTTTCCACTCCTGCGATGTGCCCTAATTGATCATGTAGTTCCACCGCACATTACGCCCTCTATTTCTCTTGTTACTTCACTCCATTCTTGTGGGCCCTTGATTATCCCTTAATATGTCTCAAATATTGAGTAGTATTTATCATGATAGGGTTCCCATTGGGATGGATTGACTTTAGGGGTTGAACATATTTGTTTTTCATAGTTTATTCATTATACTCAAGATATTCCTAGTAATCAAAACCTTGTGTTTCTCAGTCATCTATCCACCACTTAAAATATTTTTTACCTTAATCAAAAAAAATTCATCCATTTATTACTCAGATTATATGTTTTATTTAATTAATGTAATGCGAAAATATTTTAAGTGAAATGTGTTTAAAAAGTATTTTTATTCCAAAAACATTATAAACTATAATTCATAAAATATTTTTTCAAATAACCACAAAACACCATAAAATATAATAAAAATACAATATAAAAATAATGATAAAAACATGTTATACACAACCCCACACTTAAGCATTACTTTTACTAAAATAATTAAATCCAATAATACTTTCTCCAATAATTCATATCCTCTCTATCTTAATCCTTAATCATTGAATTTTGATTTCCAATGAAATATTTGAATCCTAATGGTAACTTGAAACACATATTTATAGAGAATGGTTGTATATAGTTCTGTAGGTTTGTATTTATTGTCAAAGATCATGGAAATTATAAACGTGAAGGTAATGTGACAGTCATAGGTTATGGATGTGTGTATCCTCTCATGAAAGAGAAGTTGATGGCATAGTGAATAAATAGAATAAGTAAAGGCCAAAGGTGTTTGGAATAGTAGGATGGAAAGATTCATTGGGACTTATATATCAACAATAATCAATTTATAAGTGAGAAACCGACCACTCAAACTACATTAGATAGCTTGAATAAAGCTATATTTTATATATTATTTAATAAGGTTTGAATTTTATGAAGTCTGATGTAGAGTTTTTGCAAATAGGGAAAACTCACAATTGATTGAAGAGAATACACACTTGAGATGATAGAGTATTTCATTAGAATACACTATTTTGATATTTAATATGTTTCGTCACCTTAGAACTACGATTTGAGGAGCTTGAAATTATTTTAATAAATATAATAAAAATTTGAAAGAGTTACAAGATTATTTTATGAAGTAAGAGAATCCTTGGAGAAAATTTAAAGAATATTCAATGCTATCTTAAAAAATCTGAATTTTAGAGTTCATGGAAAATGGATAATTCATGAATGTAATACATTTTCTACTGGAATATACAAATTCACTATGAATGTAAGACTTTAGGTGATAAGTAAAATACATTGAGATGATTGTAATAATTCATCTATAATATATGTCTCCTGAATACTGAGTGATGCGAAGTCATCCATAGAGCTAAATAAAAGTCTAACAGGACCATATAACTTCATCATATGTATTTATTACCCATATAATGACTTTAGAGTCTACTAAAAATTGAAAATTTATGGTCATATAACTTTATCAGCATCTTAAATCATGATCATAATACTTCACTTCAAGTATTTGAGATCTTCCCAAGAATTTTATCAAACACATAAGTTCAAGATAAGGAAGAAATATGGAAAAGTAAAGAGTGTAAGTCTTTTAGAGCTAAATTCAAGTCTTCTGTCCCAAAAATTAATTGTCCAAATATATACCTTTTTGAACCTAATATTTGAACACCACAATCTATTTCGTTCACACTTAATTTTTTTTGATGTTTTTATGGATGAAAAATATAGTTTCCATATTTCAAATATGATGATGATTATATTATTTGGGATGATTCAATGTTAGTTCAATAAATGGTCTAAACATCATAAACACCAAAATTTATTGTGATTCAAAGATGTAAGAAAGAGAGAAAATGATCTTATGATATGAAAAGGAAAGATTAATGAAAGATGAAATTATTTTCTATGTAAAGCTCCTTGGGATCTATATATGGGTAAAGTTAAGTTTATAAACTTTTTTAAATCTATGTAAAGAGAAATCTAAAAATTATTGGGTTTTAATTTTATGTTCTTTTAATCATGATACTTATTCAAGACTTGATACAAGTTTATTATGAATAATATTGAATGAGGAGTTCCATTTCATGTATTTATTGATGTTAAAAATGAATTTATTGGGTTTCCATGAATAATATAGATGAGGTTCCATCAAATTTTGAACACTCACAAGAACTCAGGTGATTGATTGGTCATTTATAAATGAAGATAGAAAAACCATTGAAACTCGATTTGTACATCATTATCTTTATTCAAGGTTGTTTGTGAATTATATATTAATTTATATTGAAATCTAGGAATTTTTCCAAGATGGAAAATTAATATATCTTTAATATTTCTCAAATCTAGAAATTCAAGATGAGTCACACATCACTTATATTTTTTTTTATAATTTTTAAATAGCTTTATATATTTATGAAGTTCATGTTTGAATAGAGATATTTTGAGTAAAATAATTTAAATAATCAAAGACTAAAGAAGAATACAAAATATTTTATATATTCATGTTTCAAAATGAGTATAATTTATTGAGTGTATCCTTGAAATACACCTTGAGTGAAAAAAATGAACACGAGTACACTGTAACAATAATTGGTATTACTATAATGGGTTTTTTCATTAGAAACAATTTTTTTTGATTCCAAACATACCCATAATGGAATATGTAAAATAATTAAGTTGAATGGACCAAAGGCCTTCTTATTTATTTATTTTTGATAACCCTGATTTCAAGGGATGAGGGGGAACCCTTATAAGGAATGTATTCTTAGGGATTGCATTTTTCATAGGCTTAGAAACAATACACGACCCATAAGTCTTAAGGAAATCCTACTGACTATGAATACTTGAAACCACCCCTCCCCAAAATCTGCATTATCATCATCTTTCCACCTTTGCATGGCTCTTTGGCTAGCTGTCTTGTTTAGAGATGCACATCCCCGGTACCGATGGCAATGAAATAACCTCTCAATATTTCAAATCCATTAGCTCTACTCTATTGAATGTGCCCTACTCTTGAATCCTTTTATAGAGCAGGTTCCTTATAGAATTTGTTTGTGCATCTGCAAATCAGGCAGACATGAAGGCCTTGAGGTGGCCCAAAATCCTTTCTGACCAGAAAGACAGGGTGGACCAAAGGCATTGAGGACTTCAAGACCAAAATGGTGGCCCACGGTGAATAGTTATAGCTTTTATAGTACCAAATAGTACCTGTTATAGTACATGCTACAGTACTTCATATTCCTGCTACAGTACCGGAATTATGCCTCCTCCTGGTTTCGAACCTGGGTCTCCTGGATGCACTTATAGAGACCTCACCAACTGGACTTAGGGTCATGTTCTATAAAATAATTGACAACATTTAATGAGATGAATTTTCACATGATAAGTGTATATATCAAGGAGAGCATAAATAACGTGTTAGGAATCCAAAAAAAAAGAATAAGTGGATATTATTGTGAGAATATTGTATGAGATATAGATAATATATGATAATTGAAAAACATAGATACGAAGAAAAAGAAGAAGAAGAATCCATTACATTTTGTATAAAGGAAGAAAAGAATAAGTATATGATATAACTTGTAGCTGAGAAGAAGAAGAACAGAGTGTGTGTTGAACTTGTTCAACCTACCTTATCTTGAAGAAGAAGAAGAAATTTGAGTTGATTATTTTGTGACAGATTCTATGAAGAATTGGATGTTGTTGACAGTTATAGAGGATGAGTTATAAGTGACAATTTTGAATATATTCAGGTATTTATAATCTTTCTATGATAAGAAAGTATATCATATTTTTGTGTGCAATCACAACCTTGGAAAAATATGTTAGGTAATATCAAAAAATTGATGGAAGAAGTGAACCTATTGGAGCAAAATATTATGGATAGAAGTATAAAGACACATTCACCTATGTAATATTTTAGAGTCTTATCACCTATGTAATATGGTGACCTACCATGCATAATAGGGTTTAATAAGGCTTCATGATTATCCATGGACACAAATTGTAATTGGTGATTCTATTATAATGGAGAATCTATTACTCAACAAGAGTTGAGATGACAAGGAATGGATTACTCACATCAAGACTAAACCTTGTAAAAATACAATATGATTATAATTGATTACATATTTTTATTTCTTGTGGTTGTGGATCACTGGGTAAAATAAAATAATATCTATATATTTTTAACCAATAATAGGGGCTTATATACTAAAGGGGATAAGATTTAAATAAATAATTGGAATTTGGTACAATCGGTCCACACCTAATTCACCCCCTCTAAAGTGTTTCTACATGGTCCACTAAGAATATAAAGTGGTATATGAGTATAGTTTTTCTCATATTTTAAATTATTGTGTCTACTCTGGGAACCACCCCACATGATATTTTCTTTCATGAGCATCTCACCCATCTAGAAAAGGCCTCATAAAAGAGGGTGATCCAACTTGACTTATGAATCACGTTATAAATACACTCTCATACTATGTGGGACTTGATTCCTGCTATTAAATCATAGTAGATAGCATGGAGGATAGAATCTATCTTGAATCTGAACCATGGGAACAACAATCTCCCCTACAGTACTAGCTATGGGGTTTTACGTTTCCCCTAAGCTTTGATTCCAGAATGGGAAAGGGTAAATCTTCCCACAAATAATACACCATAATATTTTTTTTTACTTTTGGAACCACTATGCATGGTTTTTTATTTATTGGGTGTTCCAACAATCTATAAAAGACCACATAATAGGAGGGTGATTCAAATTGACTTATTAATAACATCACAAACACCCCTCCCTCCATGTGGGACTCAAATCTTACTAGCATATCGCACCTAAAAGCAAGGCAGTTGGACTCTATCACAAATATAAGGGTATCACTACACAACTATAGGTTTGACACAAATTTTCAAATCCCACTCACTAAATATCATCATTCCACTAAACAATTTCATAGAATCAATGATTCATCTCTATAAATGAAATATATACCTCTATTTTATTCATATAATTTTAACATACACCTTCTATCCATCTCTCCAAATTTTTAGAATTATTAATTAAATTTTATATCCATATCATTTGAAATTTACTTATACAGGTTTTATTAGAAAAAAATAAAGAACTAAATCATTATTATTAGAAGTAATTATGTGTGGTTAATTTTGATAAATATGGTATGAAAGCTACAATGAATAAATAACTCTCATATTTTTGTTTACTATTATTTGTGGATTTTGATTTTTCAAACACATACCCTTATGCTAGTCCATTTCAAGAGAATTTAGTTTGGTTCCCAACTACTCATACTACTCAAATTCAAATGTCTGATCTAGTTTTTTTATGGTGAATATTTAAAGTGTTACTCTTGTTTAGTAAAATAAGTCACCCAAGGTTGAATTCATTAATCCAATAAATTCAAGACAAATATTTATTCAGAAAATTCCTATCATATTAAAATATAATGAAAAAATATTATAAATGAACTATTCAATGTATTTAACGTAAATTTTTCTCATAGATATTTTCAAGTAAATTTTCTAAAGAATTCTTATTTACAAAAAACATAACAATTTTTCTTCCCTAAAAACTTATTTCAAATCATGTGAACAATTTATACACCAAAAGGGTGATAAATTCATTATTTAGATAAAGAATTTAAGTATTATGAGAATTAGATTAAGTTGTGGTACAATGACCCTTCCTTTTATTCATTTTATTACTATACATATCCATCTCTTTCTTTCTAATGTATATCTTCCATTCTTTTACATTGAATTTCTTACAAAATTATGTAATATATAGGGTTGTGGAAATATAATTTATTTTAAAAAAAAATAATTAAAAAACAAAAAACAATTATTATGCATATGTTTCTTATTAAGAAACAATTATTTTAGAGTCATAATATTTATTTATTTCTCCTCAAGTAAAACCAGGATCCTTTGGTTGAAAAGTTATTTTTAAATTGGGAACCAATATTTTTTCTTCAACAATTGATTTTTATTGAACACAAAATGTTTCCTGATCTATCACATCATTATAAATTTTTTTCTTGTATGTCTTCCTTGATATGAAATTTTCATATCATTTGGTCCACTTTTAAATACCACATCTTCTTAGGACAGTCAACTATTAATGAATTGTTTACTATATATCATGGTCTAGTCTATTATTTCAATCTTGGTTTAATATTATATAAAACTTTTGTTTTTTACCTATTTAAATACATATTTATTATCCTTATCATTATCTTATTGATATGTTAGTTTTTCATTTATAAATAAATTTCTTATTTTTTATAGCAAAAAATGTTAATTTAAGATCAAAAAGAACTCTTTGACTCAAATATATGTATAATTTAGTGGTTGGTATATAAAGATCATAATTTTAAAGATTAAACCCAATGATTATCCATCTCAGGTTTCTTATTTTTCTTTTACCTTTTTTATTTATCTTCCTTAATTTAAAATTCAATAGGTTGATTCAGTTGTGTTTTTCAAGGGGTTTTCTTGATTTTCTTCTTCACTGACAGTTTTTTCTACTGATGAAATTTTAGTTGGTTCTTACACCTTTAATACCACATAATGAAATTATAATGGGAATCCTTACAAAAATTACTTATTATTCATTGATTTTATTTCTATAACTCATTCCATTTGGTATAATTCATCATTCATTGTAATACTATCTTGAATCACTATTTTTTACAACAAATATACTTGTGCTTCAGGATTTTGCATACATTCATGGGTGTTTTCTGAATTTTTTTCAATTATTATATCCATAGATAAAAAAAATATTTTACTCTTTTGGATGTGGTATTGTGTGGTTTGGATGAATATTTCCATTATTTCTTCATTCCATTAATATTTTTCTTGAATTTTTTGAAGACGGTAAAATATCATCTCACTCCCCTTATCTTACATAGTCAAATTTTATGGTAACACTCATTAATATATTGAAAAATTCATTGAATTATCATTAATTTTAGAAATTATAACTTTAACAGAGTCTTTCAGATCACTCTATAATTGTTTAAATCATTACTCCATGTTAGCAGTATGTTTCCTCTAATTATAGAATTTATAGCATACTAGAAATTAATTTGATCCCTCAAATATAATTCAAAATTACCCCTTGAAAATTCATCACATGTATTTGATAAATTTTCATTCCTCCAAGGATTAATTAAATCACTTATCATGCACTTTCCTTCCACATTAAAGGGTGAGTTAGTAGCTTTCATGTCAAAATTCCCACACTAAAATGAAATGGGCTCAATAATTCCACATGAATAAAAATGTTAATCCTTATTTGATTTTGTCCTTGAAAACAAGCCTTTAAATTATCCTTGAATATGTGTAATATATTCTTTTACACCATTTATGATTTATAAATCATTAGTCTCTACTCTTCTTCCCCTTGTAGCTTTTAAGTGATAATACATTGAAAACCTATTAAATATTTTTTTAATACAACAACTAACTTGTCTCTAAAAAAATAGCATATTCTATGTTAGAAAGTGTTTATATAATTAAATAAAGCACATATTAAAATTATTTTATAATATAAGGTTGTTGGAATTGGTGGTACTTGAAATACCGATAGTAATCCTTAAACCACTCCAATGTTTCACATAATTGTGCATTGTCCTCTTAAATAAAGTTTTCAATTTTACTGTTCAAGTAAAAAGTTTTTGGTAATGGATAATATTTTCCTAATAATGAATCCTTAATGGCCTAAAAATAATTAAAAGTGTCCTCTTATTGAAGAAACCAACTCCTTTCCTCCCCCATAAAAAAATATTGAAATCATTTTAGGTAAAAATAATCATCTATAATCCTATCAACTATAAACAATTCATTGTTATGATAAAATATTTGATGAACATATAGGTAACCCTAGTAGGTAAACCCCTATATGTAGGTAGAAATTCTAATTTAGGGTTTTTAAATATTTATTCGTTATCTTGAGTGATAACTTGATATATGATGTGTTCTTCCTCACTTTGGGAAATTAGAAGTCTATCAATATATATATGGAGTTTTATCAAAACAATTTATATCTATATTGTGAAGTCATTGTATTCTAATTACTGTCCACATAATTATTACTCTCCGATTTACATGAGTTTAAGTTGTACAATACTCACTCTAATTTTGATACAGTTTAAATTTCATGTATCAATGGCACAAATTAAATTAAAGATAGTTCCTGAAAGACTCTATGTGTACAAGTGATGAAAATTTAAGTAGTAAATATTCAATAATGAAAATTAATATAAACATTTATTTTTCATGATCTCTAAAATGATGTATATTTTTATATAATTTTTATTTTATTTATTAAATTAATTTAAATTATAGGATTAACTATGCATATCTCCAATAAATATTCTAGTGGTTATTAGTGATAATGTTCAGTTGTGAACTGAACACTCCCTAAAAGTGTAAAGGATCCTTATAGAATAATAACTTGTGAGAAACGGGTATTATCCATAGGGATAAGATGTGGGTTAATCCAAAAATCCACATATTTAAAATGATTAGACAATAATTGGGGGTGGAGTTGTTTTGTGTGTTTTCATAATAATAATTTATATGTTTTCATATTAATTTCATGGGTGTGAGAATGGTGTTGGTAATGATAAATAAGAGATGCAAAGTTTTGATTCAATGAGTAATGTGTAAGGTATCTATGGTATTAATCATCCTCCTTGTTATTTTTACATGTTTTTATTGTTACAAATTAAAATGTTTTTTTATAATTTATTATTTCCATTTATTCTATAATGTCTTCTTATATGTATTTTGGGAATGTTTTGTTTACAAGGAATTGTTGGGATATTTTTGGATTAGATTTTATTTAACCTTATGTGATGGAAAAATACTTTTATGTATGGTTTTTCTTACACTTAAATAAGTGTAATTTTACCATTACTTATTCATGAGTTTATTGGGTGTACCCTTTTATATCAATGGTGATGTGTGGGCTACACTTAAATAAGTTCGGGTTGACCCTTACATGGTATGTATATTGGGTATGTTACCCTTATGCGACCCAGGGTTTACCCTTACATGGGAAGAGCATTGGTGGTCTTACCTTTATATATCATGTTACAACTAACACTACCAAAAAACTGTTTAAAAGGTTACTTATACAATAGGAAAACAGCCCATACATATTTCCATGTCTAGCTTTACGTTGATAGGGTTGTTATTCTCTTACCCTTATGTGGGTTTTGTGTGACCCTTTCACAGCCCTGACCTTTCGAGTTTTGTCTCAATGGTTTCTTTAGAAATATCCTCCACTGAACACATGACATTGTATTGTTGAAGGTTGTTTTATTTATTTTTATCTCTTAATTTAAGAATTATGTTCATATATAAATCATAGCTCAAAGATGGTAAATAAGATGAGAGAAATTGAGGGAGAAGGAGACGATTAAGAGGTGGGTGAGCGTGTTCATGGATCGATTGTGGACACCATTCACAACTAATTCCAGGACTATTATTCCTATGGAGGGGTAAAAAATTTGAGTTTCAAGGATGATAAATCTACTATAATAAATCATGGAGGGATCTTTAATAGGTTAGGCTAAACCTTGGTAAGGGGTATCTATCAGAGTTTATTCTTATTCCTATTGAAGTTTTCACTGGTTCATTTTTTGTTATTTATTTGTTCATGTGTGTGTAGATGTTGATTTATTCCTCTAATAATTTTCTTATTGTTGTAATTTTATCACTAAAATAATTATTTTATGATTCCATTTTTTCTTTGTTTAATAATAATATGGTGGGGGTGGAATTATTACTATGTAGTGGGACCAAATTCGTTTGAACCATGTAATTTCTCATTTTATTTATTGTTGTGCAATTTATTTTTCTCACAGTGGATATTGTATACTGCTGTGCCCATCACTTTTTCTGGTGTTTTTTTTTCAATTTCTTATTTTTTGTACATCACAATGTTTTTTCTTTTTTATGTGGTTGTTTTTTATGACACTTGCAACTATCTTGTAGTCGTGTGTTTCTCTTGAATATATATGCTTAATAATTGTTATCAAATAAGTTTGTATTGAGTCTTCATATGTCTTTAGATAAGATATAGATTGAGAATATTGACAAGTAAAATGATTTAAATTTTTATAGAGTTAAAATTAATGCTCTTATTGTAAAAAATTTTCTTAAACAATCATTGATATGAGATATGAATAAAACCACCACTTTCTTACTATAGGGGAGACATTGACCTCTTTTGATCATGTGGACCCTATATTTTGAAAAGGGCTATTCCCCATTTTTGTTGACCCTATGTGATAAAGGATTACAGGATGTGGTCCACGAAACCTATCCTAGTAAAACAATGATGAAGTTGGAGAACATATAAATGAATATGTCCCTTTTATTGAAGATTATAAAATAAAATGAAACCTTCTAATCTCAAAATGGTCCCTGTCACATTTTTGCAGACTCATTTATATAACTTTAATAAGATATTGATTGAATTAGTTTACATGGAAGAGAAAAGTTAAGGACCAGTACCATGATTTTTTCTGAATTCCTAAGATGAATCATTTAATCATGTTATAAATTCAATGATATATGGATGGGATTACATCATTTAAGAAGATGGGAAGTTAACAGTCTTGTTTAGGGAACTTCAAATTCATGGATTGAAGATAGAGGGCAGTATGTTGAAGTTTGAGACTGAGTTTTTTAGTGTAATGAGTCAACCTAAAAATAAATTCAAATTAAAAAATAATGGTATTCGGTTTTATATTTTAGGTGCTACGAGTCTTGAACAACCATCCACATTAAGAGATACTTCTTAATGATACATCCATGGATAATATGGACATGAGAAATGTGGTATACATTGATTATGATAGTTCTAAGTTTCTTTAATTCTATTAGGAAGACCTTAGTATATTACATGTATAGCTACAGATTTTCTTTCTTATTATTTTGTATGAATGGATCCAAATGTAATTTATAGTGGCCCAAAATATTAAGGGAGGGTGTGAGTGGGGATATTTTTCAAAGATTATTGGGATTAGGTGGATACTTTTTAAGAATAGGTTTGATGAATTTTTTTTTCATGTGTTTGTTTTTTTCTACTTTTACTGCTTGATTTTTTAAGTATTTTAATTTTGAGATTGTTTAAACTCTTCACTTCTACTTATAATGTTTATTTTGGTTTGAAGAATTGAATATCGATATGTTTTATTTATGTTTTCTATAGGCATGGTAGAGATGACCAATACCACTTACAGTTTGTTTTCATTTAGTTACAAGTATGTGATGATGGAAGTCTAAGTATGTTAAGGTATAATTTTTTTTAATGTTGTTTCTTAGATTTTTTGTTTTTATGTGAATATTTTAGTATTTGAATTGATATACTTGGTGAGGGTACCCTTGTGAGGTTGGGTTGGACAATATTCCTTGATAGGTGCAGCTGTGTTTTGTTCTTTTATTATAAGGGAATTAGTTTGTTTCCTCCACTTCGGCATGGGATACCTTGGTTCTTCCTACTGACTATACTTGTGTTCTTTCCCTACATTTATAAAATTTCTTTTAGAGTTCCAAGATGACTATGTGGACCGTGCTAGTCATTACTAGTGTGGACCTTGGGAAAATTTCTGTGTCACTGCTTATCCGTACTTTTGCCACTTTTTGTTGAGTTTTATTGTGTCTTGTAACTATTTTATTTTTAAACTTGAATTTGGGGTGGAATTTGGATTTATTTTATATATAGTGTTTGGAGTTATTTTGGGACAGACCATCTTACCTCCTAATATTGTTTCCTATAGAAGGGTAATTCCTTCCATTTTCTGAGATTCTACACCCTTAGTGCTGGTCACCACATCAGGGCCTACTATAGGTGGGAATCTGGGGCCATTATCTTCCATTATTCGTCTTAAAGAAACAGTTTCATGAAACTTACTAAATCATGAAGAAGGGGGGTCATGACAGAAAGATAGCAGAGGTGATGGATGAAAGATAGGATGTATTTTAGAGTTAGGAATAGTGAGGATTGCGTGGGTTGGTAGGGAAACCATGTTAGGTCATCTTGGCGCATGGCAAAGACTAGGTAAAACTAGATAGGACACAAGATTTTAGCCCCCCTGTGGTCTAATGCAAGGACTATGAGATTACTGAATAACCAAGTGAGGCTACATCGTTTGCATGGTAGAGACCCTAGGAGTGGTACATGAATTATTATGAATTTTGTTTCTATTTGTATTGGGTTTTTGGGGGAATTTTAAATGGAAATCTTAATGAGTAAAAATAAATCTTGAATAAAATTCAATACTAATCTGGATTCTGAATTCCTTGTTTACCTTTTATGATACGACACCCGGTCATTATCCACATGTAGATTAGGTAGTCGAGGCTTAGTAGGCTGATCTAGCTGATTTGTGGAGGGTTGATCTAGTAGGGGAGGATGACCAGGGTTAGATAACTTTATGTTATTTCTAGTGGTAGACCTTGGGAAAGTACGAGGGATGTTTTTCAACCATGTAAATAGAGAGACGAATTGGGGATATTGAGATCACCTTCAGTTTGATTCAGGCTTCGAAGGAATACTAGGATCCTCTAGGGGTAATCCATATGTGGTTATCTTCACATATGTGGTGGACACCATACCTAGGGGAGAGGAAGGAGTCTGATGTGCTATAGATCGTTTTCGTGAAGTAGTTCCGAGTATAATTCCTTTCATCGAACATGAAGGATGAGAAGAGGCATGAGTTAATATCCCTCTAACCAGGGAGTATGTTGGTATGAAAGCATGGTATCAAGTTCAAGGATCTCATTAATTTACCCCCATATCTTTCTCTAGTTGAGAAGACTTGTGCGATCTTCCTAGAGGAGGAACTTCATCCTTATATCCAATAAGCGATTACATCCTTTAAGCTGACATCTTACATGGAGGCCCCGAAGAAGGTGGAAGTGGATGAGGGGATGCACTCATGGGGATGTGTACCATGAGAGGATAGGTAATATAGTTCTTTTAGAGGAAGGGTTCCCAGTATCAAGGATCAGGCTCTAGGGCCATTGATGTTTCGACCGGTGGGGGATCAACCTCAGTAGTTTCCTTTTCGACCTTCTCAACCTCATACCTTTTATAAGAACTTAGGACCATGGTGTTTCATCTGGGAAGCTTGTGGGAATCTTTAGATTTTGTGATCGATGCCTATTTGAGCTTAGTATGGTGGATGAGGGTAGGTTCATCACCTTCCCCAATATAAGATTCTGATAGACAAATTCTAGCAGTAGGGAAAGAACGATCATGCTCCACTTAGGAGAGATGAAAGATGTTGAGGCTAACCTCACGGTGTTCCTTAGGGACCTCAACCTGGGACTGGTAATGGAGTCAGTCATCAGTAGAGGGGCAGAGAAGCTGGGTATAGTTAGTTATACACAATAGAAGTAGTAGCTCTAGCAGGTCCAAAGATCATTCAAGGTATGATGAACTTGTTTAGTACCCTTGCTTGTCTTTTTTTATTAAGGATCATCACACTCCTTAATTTATCCAACTCTATCCCATTATATAGGAATATATGTAGAGAGTCATATCACTCTAATGGTGGTGAGTACACCATTCAAATGTTATACCATCTTGTTTGATGTGATCCGTGGATATAAACTAATGATTGGACCACATTAGTCTGGTGTGGATATTTTTTTGATACAGTTGCAACCATATGATATTATTCTCAGCATCCACTAATTGTATCCCATGCATGAAATTATCTAATTCTTTTAGAAAAGTGTCATTTTTTATGATGTGGATGGACAGTGTGTGGTATTTTTTTGAGAGCAATGTTATTAGGTGGACAGTCGGTGTGGGGAGCCTCTTATTTCCTTGTTGGACAAGATGTTAGTGGGAGTAGTGGAAACTGATGTCCCTAGGGTTTTTGGGGAGTTATTGGATATTTCCACCATCAGGCTGTGATGTTACCCCATAGAAGTGTCGTCGAGTTCGGGATAGACTTATAGCCCGATGATTGTTTGATTTCGATGGATCCTTTTTAGATGACACATTCTGAGTTACGGGAGTTGAGGTTTCAGAATAATGACCATATGAAGAAGGTATTTATCCAACCTAGTTTTACACTATGGGGTGCTTTGGTGTTATTCGTAAAGAAGGTGGATGTTGGTCTAAGGTTGTGCAAAGACTACGGAAGGTTGAATCAGGTAATGGTCAAGAACTGTTACCCTCTAACAACGATTGATGATCTTTTTGAACAATTTAGAGGTGAAAGTTTCTTTTCTAATATTGATCTACAGTATGGATATCACTAATTGAGGGTGAATGAGGTAGATATCCTGAAAATTATTTTCAGATGAAAGTGTGGGCACCTTGAGTTTGTAGTCATGCCATTCTGTGTTACGAATGCACCATCCGTGCTCGTGTGGATTATAATCTTTGTCTTCTATGAGTTCCTAGTATGATTTGTTGTCTTAGTCATCGATGAAATATTGATCTACTCAAAGTAAGAAGAGGAGAGTACCAAGCATCTCTGAACAATTTTATAGGCCCTTCGACACAACTAGCACTATAGATAGTTGTCCAAGTGAAAGTTCTAGACGCGAGAGGTGTATTTCCTTAGGCATGTGTGTTGTACCTCTCGAACCCCTCAAGGTTTTATTTTCATGATCACAATCACCCTCATATTTATCTAATCCTCTTTCATGTGTTTTTGGTTAATAGGAATCAAATCAGGTGGCCAAGGAATTGGGCCAAGAAAGAAAGAAGGCAAAGTGGACTGAAATTCAGTCCACCGGCCAACCGGTGGCTTCACCACCGGTCAGCCGGTGGAGCCTGGACAGAAGCCATCCTTCTGTCCAGACCACCGGCCAGCCGGTGGCACACCAGCGGCCAGCCGGTGGCACCTGCAATCAAGAGGGAGCCACTGCCTCCCCACCGGCTAGCCGGTGGCCTCAGCACCGGCTAGCCGGTGGCACCCTCTCCAAATAGTGTCAACTACTGCCTCACCACCGGCCAGCCGGTGGCTCTGGCACCGGTCGACCGGTGGCCCCTGGACAGGAATCCAATGACTTTTTGCAAACACCGGCCAACCGGTGGGACTGTACCGGCCAGCCGGTGGACACAGTCAAACTAGCCGTTGGGCTGTTGACCAGCCTGCCCACTTGGCTCCCAACGGCTCTTTTAGCCTCTCCAACGGCTCCGAAGCCTCCCCAAGGGTTCCATGCCTATAAATAAAGGCCAAGGAAGCCCCAGACACCAACCGGAACATATAGGAAGCCAACGGACATATTTTGGATCATTTGGCGTACCTCCGGCGGACTTGCTCAAAGGAACCCACCTAGCTCCAACAACTTCCACACCCAAGGAGCTCCTCCAAAGAAGCTTGGAAGCGGCCTTCAACATCTCCAATCAATCAAAGGCGCCCAAGACTTCTCCAATTACGGTTTTTA
The DNA here is from genome assembly GCA_963277665.1 of Viscum album. Classification (NCBI taxonomy): domain Eukaryota; kingdom Viridiplantae; phylum Streptophyta; class Magnoliopsida; order Santalales; family Viscaceae; genus Viscum; species Viscum album. Next base: position 1,979,902,143 of record OY728165.1, on the reverse strand, counting down.
GTGTTTTATTCATTTTGAGCTTTAAAATTGGGTTTGTGCCTACAAACCCCAAACTCTTTTCTCATCTCCCTTTCTTTGGGTTCTCACACCACCATTAAGGTGTGAAGAGGTTTCTTCAAGCCTTTCCTTTTAAAAGGCTTGTGTTTCGGTGAGCTAGCCTTCACCCGTTAAAAAGGCTAGTGGGTTCTTTCTATTCCATCAAAAGCAAGTGGGTTCTTGCTAAACCACAAAAAGCAAGCTGTAATAGGTCCTAGTGCTACCTCAAAGCCTAGTGGGTTTCTTGCTAAAACCATTGAAAAGCAAGCGGTAGGAATCTCTCAACGGTTGAGTTGGGAGCGGAGATGTAGGCCGGGTTTTTGGCAGAACTCCGTTATCAATTTTGTGTGTCTTGCCTTCTTTATTTCCGCTGCATTTCAACTTTGATTTTTAATTTGTCAATCCTTTTTTAAAAGGCAATTCACCCCCCCTCTTGCCATCTTTTCCTCGTTTCTTCCGACCCAACAATTGGTATCAGAGGGAAATTTGAGTAAATCCCTAACCCGGTTTCAAATTTAAGATCCATTTAGATGGCATCAACTTCTTTCGCCCCCGAGGGCTACTCATTGGGTCGGGCTCCATTTTTTGATGGGACCGACTATAATTATTGGAAAACCCGCATGACCACCTTTTTGAGAAGTATAGGATATCCCATTTTTAAAATAGTCATGCAAGGTTACACCCTCTCCTCCCCCGACGAATCCAAATGGACCCCCGCCGATATAAAGAATTTTGAGCTTGATGGCAAAGCCATGAACACTCTCCATTGCGGCCTTGATAGAAATGAATTTAATCGTGTATCTACTTTCTCATCTTCACATGAAATTTGGAAGCTTTTAGAAGTGACCCATGAAGGCACTAATAAAGTCAAGGATACTCGGTTAGACATGTACCGTCAGGATTTTGAGTCATTCTCTATGCATCCAAATGAATCTTTTTCTGAAATGTTTACTAGATTTACTGACGTGTGCAATGGGAGAAAGTCCCTTGGTGATGATGTTTCAGCTGAGACGATGGTCAAGAAGATCTTATGGGTCCTTCCGAGCTCATGGGCACCTAAAGTGACGGCGATCCAAGAAGCTAAGGACGTCAAAAATATGCCGGTAGAGGAGCTCATTGGATCTCTAATGACGTACGAGATCACGATGAGGAGGCAAGCTCAAAAGGAGGGCACACCAATCAAGACACCAAAGAATATTGCCCTCAAGGTACAAAAAGAAGTAAGCTCCTCCTCATCGTCCTCCTCCTCCTCATCTTCATCATCTTCAAGCGGCGATTCGGAAATGGAGAATCTCGCCCGCCAAATGCATAAATTTATGAAGAAGCACAAGAAGAAGAAGAAATCTCGCAAGGCGCGAAAGCAAGAACCCACCGCAAGATCCGAGCCCAAGGTAAAATGCTACGGGTGCGGCGAAAAGGGCCATTACAAGCCCGATTGCCCACTCAACAAGAAACGGGCCACGCAAAAGGAGAAAGGAAAGAAAAAGGTCCTCAAAGCGACATGGAGTGACACCTCCTCTTCATCATCCTCCTCCTCCTCTTCGAGCGACCAAGGTACAAAATGCCTAATGGCATTCCATGAGGTAACATCATCCGACTCCTCCTCTTGTTCTTCAAATTCCAATTCATTTAATCATCTTTCTTATGAAGAACTCTCACACGCTAGAGACCAACTAGAAAAAGGTTTTCATGAGCTTTCTTCAAAATTTGTTGCTTTAAAAAAGTCTTTCAAAAAACTCTCTTCCGAAAAAGAACAACTTCTCAAAGAGAAGGAGGAACTCTCCCTCAAAATCCAAAATTTTCTAAATGTTGATTCTATGGAATCAACCATCAAAGATCTAAGAGAGACCCTAGCCAAGTTCACCCAAGGTGAACAAAATTTGTCCAATATCCTAGGTTCCCAACGTATATCTAGAACCACCCAAGGGCTAGGATACACCAACCGAGCTTCCTCCTCCCATGCACCCACTATTTTTGTAAGGGGGAGCTCCGTTTTAAATTTTGCAACTATTGTAAAAAACCCGGGCACCTTATTTATGAATGTAATTGTAAAAATGCCCGGTACGGCCAACCCAAGTCTATTTTTTATTCGGACGAATTCTATAGGAGAAGACCCGCCATGAGACAAGTGTGGATTGAAAAATCCCTTTTGGCGAGTCTCACCGGGCCAAAATTTGTCTCTTTTCAAAATCCCTCTCCCCGGTGATTAGTTCTTTCTATTTAGGGGGAGTTAGGTTTTTTGATTTCATTTTCAAAATTTCGATTCAAACTTTCAATTTCAACTTTTGATTTCATTTTCAAAATTTTTTCATTTCAAACCTTCAATTTCAACATTTGGTTTCAAATTTCAAAATTCAATTTTTGATTCAAAACTTTCAATTCAAAATTTCAAATTTCAAATTTCATTTGGTTTAAAAAATATCTATCTTGTTTTTCAAATCTCTTTTCCCTCAATCAAGCATTATGCCCCGTTCTATTTTGATAATCACAAAGGGGGAGAAATTTCTTGATTGATTGGGGGAGAATCCTTTTTCATCATGCTTTGCATTGCCTTTAATCTCAGTATTTTACATTGTTTGTTTCGGTGATTGTGATCATCAAAATAGGGGGAGATTGTTGTACCTCTCGAACCCCTCAAGGTTTTATTTTCATGATCACAATCACCCTCATATTTATCTAATCCTCTTTCATGTGTTTTTGGTTAATAGGAATCAAATCAGGTGGCCAAGGAATTGGGCTAAGAAAGAAAGAAGGCAAAGTGGACTGAAATTCAGTCCACCGGCCAACCGGTGGCTTCACCACCGGTCAGCCGGTGGAGCCTGGACAGAAGCCATCCTTCTGTCCAGACCACCAGCAAGCTGGTGGCACACCAGCGGCCAGCCGGTGGCACCTGCAATCAAGAGGGAGCCACTGCCTCCCCACCGGCCAGCCGGTGGCCTCAGCACCGGCCAGCCGGTGGCACCCTCTCCAAATAGTGTCAGCTACTGCCTCACCACCGGCCAGCCGGTGGCTCTGGCACCGGTCGACCGGTGGCCCCTGGACAGGAATCCAATGACTTTTTGCAAACACCGGCCAACCGGTGGGACTGTACCGGCCAGCCGGTGGACACAGTCAAACTAGCCGTTGGGCTGTTGACCAGCCTGCCCACTTGGCTCCCAACGGCTCTTTTAGCCTCTCCAACGGCTCCGAAGCCTCCCCAAGGGTTCCATGCCTATAAATAAAGGCCAAGGAAGCCCCGGACACCAACCGGAACATATACGAAGCCAACGGACATATTTTGGATCATTTGGCGTACCTCCGGCGGACTTCCTCAAAGGAACCCACCTAGCTCCAACAACTTCCACACCCAAGGAGCTCCTCCAAAGAAGCTTGGAAGCGGCCTTCAACATCTCCAATCAATCAAAGGCGCCCAAGACTTCTCCAATTACGGTTTTTAGTGTTTTATTCATTTTGAGCTTTAAAATTGGGTTTGTGCCTACAAACCCCAAACTCTTTTCTCATCTCCCTTTCTTTGGGTTCTCACACCACCATTAAGGTGTGAAGAGGTTTCTTCAAGCCTTTCCTTTTAAAAGGCTTGTGTTTCGGTGAGCTAGCCTTCACCCGTTAAAAAGGCTAGTGGGTTCTTTCTATTCCATCAAAAGCAAGTGGGTTCTTGCTAAACCACAAAAAGCAAGCTGTAATAGGTCCTAGTGCTACCTCAAAGCCTAGTGGGTTTCTTGCTAAAACCATTGAAAAGCAAGCGGTAGGATTCTCTCAACGGTTGAGTTGGGAGCGGAGACGTAGGCCGGGTTTTTGGCCGAACTCCGTTATCAATTTTGTGTGTCTTGCCTTCTTTATTTCCGCTGCATTTTAACTTTGATTTTTAATTTGTCAATCCTTTTTTAAAACGCAATTCACCCCCCCTCTTGCCATCTTTTCCTCGTTTCTTCCGACCCAACAATGTGGTTTCCCATGAGGGTGTATCATTGGACTCATCAAATGTTTAAGTAGTTGTTTCTTAATCAACAAAGAATGTTTTAGAGGTCCATAGCTTTCTTACTCTTCCAGGTTATTACTGACGGTTTGTACCTGATTTCTCACAAGTTGTAGCTCTATTGATAGATTTGACTAGGAAAGACTAGTTTTTTGGGTGGAGGGAGAAGTTCCAGACAACATTTGACTATCTGATCGTGATATTGGCCAGTGATCCAGTTCTCTGGTTTTGAGAGTAAGGGGTGATTTTTGAGGTGTTTTGTGATTCTATCCGTATCAGATTGGGATTAATTCAAATTTATCAGTGGGGAGTTATATATTATAAGTCTAAGAAGTTACTTCCCCATGTGTGTAACTATTCCACTCATGATCTCGAGTTGAAAACGGTTGTGTTTGTGTTGAAGCTATGGTAGCATTACCTTGTTGAAGAGTGATTTGTGGTCCTCAGAGATCAGAAGAGTTTGAGGTATATCTTTTCCTAGCGAGATATGAATTTTGGACAATGAAGGTGTATAGAGTTTCTTAAGAACTATGATTTTGAGATCTCCTACACCTCAGAGAATGAAAATTTCATGGATAATGACTTGAGAAGGTAGTCACAAAAGGAGATAGTTCAAGAATATACAGATTCCTAAAAGGTGATGGAGGAATTTGAAGCCTTGAACATGGATGCATGAATGTATGGCAGCAGAGGCTGTTTGTTTCAAATGACACTGAAGACTTCTCTGATGCAATAGGTGGAGGAGTCTCAGTGGGGAGACTCTGAGGAATAGGTGATGTGTGATCGCATTGACCATGGTGATTCTTTATAGGGATGGTTGGAGGATGGTGGGAAACAAACACTATTCATAGAAAGGCAATTTGTTTTAGTGGAGATGCAAGAGGAAATCCTCTATGAGATTCATAGTTCACCCTTAGCAGTACACCCAAGTATTTACAATATGTACCATGGATTGAGGATGTAGTTTTTTTGGCCCAGGATGGAACAAGTAGTGGAAGAGTTTGTGGAGAATTTCATAGTGTTCCAACAAGTGAAGACAAATCTCCGTCTTCAAGGTGGTTTGTTTCATCCCTTATATTTTGCCGAGTGAAAGTGTGATGAATTCTCAAACGATTTTATCACAGGGTTACCCATAGATCAGGGAGGATATGATTCTATCTGGGTAGTGGTGGTTTGACTGATAAAATCGGCTCACTTCTTATAGATCAATGAGTCAGGTTCAATAGATGCTTAAGAAAAGATGAATGTGGGAGACATGATGCAGCTTCATAGAGTTATAAGTTCCAATGTCTCGAATCTGGTTATATGTATTGCCTCATGAGTCTGGAAGGGATTGCATTATGAATTTAACATTCAGTAAATCCTTAACACTTCTTTCCACCCTCATATATATGGTTAGATAGAACAGATTATCCAAATACTCGAAGACATGTTATGGGAATGCATCTTGGACTTTAGGGGGTGTTGGTTGTGGCACTAACCCTTGGTCACGTTTTCTTATAATAACAACTATAAATATTTTATTGGCATGGATCTGTCAGATTCTTTGTATGAAAGACCATGTCATTAAAATTTTTGCTATATAGAGTTTGCAGAGTAAATTTTTCTTATCCATGTGGTAGTGAAAATCATTATTGAGAATGTTTATCTTGTTTGTGAGAGGATTATGGAATCACAAGAATGATAGAAGTAGTATGCCAATTATAGGAGGAGGCCCTTGGAGTTAGATGTTGGGGACCACATGTTTTTTAAGGTTTCCCCTCGACATGGGTAGCAGAGGTTCAATAGAGGGAGTAAGAATTATCGCAGGTTCATTAGACCATTCGAGGTGTTGGGTAGAGTTAGAGATGTGACATACTAGTTAGAAATTCCACCACAGTTGGAAAGCATCTAAGATGTCCTCCACATCTCTCAACACCATTAGTATCTTCTCGATTACTCCTGTGTCATTGATTGAGGAGAGTTGGATATTAGAGGCGACATTAAATAAATGGAGGGACCAGTAGAGATTTACTTCCATTAGAAGAAGGTGATTCATGTGAGGAACATTCCTTTTTTGTGTGTGTTATGGAGGCTTGGTGGCCTGGATGAGAGTACTTGGGAGAAATAATCACAAATGTGTTCCCAATACATAGAGTTATTTTGAGTTATTCATTGTTATGTTTTTCCTTATTATGTGATTTTTGAATCATGTTTTCTATTAGATGAGTTGTTTTCTTATTCCATAATGTGTGATGAAGTCCTAACATGGAAAAAAGGAGGGCCTAATTTCTAATCGAGACACATTCATTGAGATGTGATTGATCTCATACAGGTGATTTAGTTCCACCTAGAGAGGATAGTATCTTGACATGAAGGGAGGAATTCCACGATTCTTGTGTTCAAGAAGCCATGGTTGTTATGCTTGTGGGGTGTGTCTTTTGGTCGGTTTGGTTAGTAGATGTACGGGGAGGTGTTCATTGATATTGAGGATTCTCCCCATATTCCGAACAAAAGAAGGTGGTTTATCATTAAAAGTTTGTGTGCATCAAGTGTAGCAAGATACATGAGAGGTATCTCATAGGGATGTTGTTCAGACCACTCTTTCTTCTGGGTGTGGTTTAAATTCTAAAGGGTGTGAATAGTTTGATAAGTATCTAATTTAATGGCCTGGACATTTCCGGTCTATTAATTTGTGGAAATCTTGTCTTTGGGTGTTCTGGGAGGTAACCAAGGCTCATTTCATGAATTTTCCAAAATTCTACTTTTCCCAGCGGTATGTCATCCCAATGCAGAGTTACATTAATGAATCATGATAGTGACTTGTAATGGTGGGTCATGACTGGTGGGTCATAATGATAGGTGATGAGAGTAGGTACAATATTGAATCCTGACGACGACTCATCCAATGGTGAGTCACAATGGTGACTCACACTGGTGGGTCATCAGTGGTGACTTTCAATAGTGAGCCATCCAATGGTGAGTCACCCAATAGTGACTCATCCACCAGTAGCTCGTTCACCAGTGGTGACTCGAAACAGCACGTCAACCAATGGTGAGTTACCCAATGGTGACCCATCCACCGGTATTTCATCCAACATTGGGTTACCCAATGGTGAGTCATTTCCAATTGTCAAAATTTCAAAATCTTCCAAATTTTCCAGTTTCTCCCCTTTGACTTTTACTATGACACTAAATGAGTTAAATGAAATATTTAATGGTTTTTAGATCTGTTTAGAACCATATCTATCTTATAAAAACATGAATCTTCCCTTGACCATACATATTTTGTGTTCATCATAAATATATACCTTTAATGGTCTTTATAAAAACCATTACCTTCGTTGATATAGAATATAGGCTTTCTAAAGTTGAGATCCCCTCTTCCTTATGTGCTCCCATTTTCTCTTGGCGTTCCCTGAGCATTTCTTCCCCAAGGATCTATTTGTTATCCTATACACATTGGATCACATTTTTTCATAGAGATTTTTCCTACTTCCCATGCACCCCCTATTTGCGATATAATGACGTGTTTATTGTTTTCTATTCCAAGGAGGGAAATATTTATCTCTCTTAAATATTCGTTACATGTATAGTGGGTGTACAAATGTATATTTGTGAATATAGTTGAATCAAAATTTAATAAATATTATTTAATATATTTTTATTCAATAAATAGTGGCTAGTAAAAAGTGACACATGGTTCTATTTTATTATTTATTATTGATATTGTGTTTTGTATGGGTTAATCACCCACTAAAAATCATAGTCATTGGTGGTATTTGTTTTCACATGGGTTGATATATGGAATTAATGATGTTTATTTTTGTTTGAATGTTTCAAAATTAAAACTATTAACTACGTATATATCTCTAATAAACAGATTCCTCATGATAACCCATGTTTTTTGATAACCTCTAAATTAACTAGTGAAATTAAATAAAGCATCCTTATTAAACCTAAATACTTTTTGTTTGGTTTTTGTGGTGGTACCATTGTGGGCTTGGCTATGTGATGTTGGGTGGAACAGATGGTGTAATGGAATATCTGGATGAGAGATTTATCGATTATGGATTTGATGGGTAGTGTAATGAAATAGGGTTTCCATGTATGGTTGTGATGAAAGGTGTTTCTAGGTGTTGGTGTAAGTTGGGGGTTTGATCAGTTGAAAAGACGGATTGGGAGGAATGACTTTGAAAAATGGTAATGGTGGCGGTCAGAATGGGTAATTCACCCAATGTTTCTCCATGAGTGGCATGTATAAAGATTCACCCCATGTCTCGGGATTGAAAATTTATGATAGCATGGATTTTGTTAAACTAGTAGGCTCTTGAAATTATAAAATGGATATAGTGGTGGTGACCATTTTTATGAATGACTTTTTGTGTGAAATATGTGGTGGTTTCTTGGATAGTGATGGAGATAATAAATACTTAATAATGAAGAGAATAGGTTGATTTAATTGGCTGGGGTTATTATTTTGAGTTTGTGGCTTGTTGAGAAGTGGATTTCATTTTTCAACTTCTTAAGTGACCATCATTAATGTTGATAAATTCATTTATAAATAGTGTTATAGTTGGATGTGTTATGGGGTGGTTGGTTTTTTGATTGAGAACCCATAGGTTAGGATTGATTGATTTATAATATATATGTATACCTGTATTTACATGTGTTTTATATACGCACCCCACACTATTTGGGAACTATGTGCTGAATTTCCCCATCATTATTGGTTAGGTTGTATTTTCCCAACATCCTAGTGGAAGGATGGATGGATGGTTACTTTATCTTTCCTTCTCTATCTTCTAGGCATTGATAGCCCAAGATTCTCATGGTAGGATGTGGTGTGGTTTACGTGACCCTGGTGTCTATAGTAAGGGTGTGGTTTAACCGTTGTTTTTTGGATGAGATGTATTGTGCTTTCCCAAGTGTCTTTGGGATAAGGTGTGGTTGTTTCTCTGGTGTCCATAGGTGGGATGTGATGTGGTATGCGGACATAGTTTTTGTGGGTAGGATGTGATCAACTTTGTTTTTCTAGGTTGCAGGACTAGTTGTGGGTCCCAGGTGTTAATGGGTAGGATGTGATGTGGTTTGTGTATCCCAGGTGTGTGCGAGAAGGTTGTAAAGTGGGGCTTGTGGAAGAGGTGGGAGTTCCAGGATGTTTTTCATTATGGTATGAGTAACTAATCAGTGGTAAGTGGTTAAGGTTAACCAAATCATCAATATGCTTACTATATTAATTTACATAACTTTTATTACTTGGTGACTATGCCTGGGTGAGGTTGGGGTGGCTAGTATGACTTCATAGGTTATGTTGGGTTTTGTTATTTTCTCACAAGGGAATTAGTATGTTTCCTCCACTTGTGAATGAGAGACTTTGGTTATTCCAAAAAAGTATACTTTTATGCCCAACCTACATATATAACCTTCTTTTAGGTATCCAGGATAACTACGTGGACGGTACTTGGAATTACTAGCTTGAACCTTAGGAAAACATTTGTTTCTCCGCCTAGCCTTACTTTTGGTCCCTCTTTTTAGTTTTATTGTATCTTGTAATAGTTTTATTTTTAAACATGCATGTGGGATGTATTTTGGATTTATTTTATATATATTTATTTTAGTTTTTTTGGAATGTACGATCTTATCTCATGATCATGTTTCCTCTATACAACGGGTAATGCCTTTTATTTTGTGAGATTCTATACCATTGGTGCTTGTTTCCACACTGGGGCCCAGTGGAGGTAGGACTCATGGTTCATTATCTTCATTTCTTAATCATGGAGTAGGTTCATGAAACATACTTCAAATTGAAGAAGTGGGTTCATGACACTTCATGTCATATGTGTTAATTGGGGAATGAATCTTCTGTATTTAGGATCAGACCGAATGTTTTCCAAAAAAGATGGTGTGGTTGGATCAAGATGTTGGATTTTTTTGATGGAATCTAATCATAAATTATGAAAAAGCAGTGTAATTAGGTTAAAATGGATAGATATTTTATTATAGGAACATCTTGAATGTTTCTTGTGTTTGATAATCCCCAAGGTGAATGACCCATTAATTTACTATTCATTATTTTTAAGGGAAATTTAAATTTCAAATCTGATGAAGGGGAGTTTTTTTATTTGGGATACATATCAGAAAACCAAGAGTTGGAAAATCATTATAATGTGTTTTGATGTGTGTTTGGATGTTTGGGTGGTGATTGGGGGATTTAGGTGTAGGTTAAAGGGGCACCGTTTTGCTGTAATTGCACAAGAACAACACCAAGTTACTAGTATATATATAGGGCACTTAGTGAGGTTGGTAGAATCCAAGTACACTATAGGGTTCCAATATGTACCCATTCTACCCCATACTGATCCCCAATTGAATAACACTAATTTTTTTGTGTTAAAAGTTTATTTTTTTTAGTTGGATCCCTTCTCCCTTGCCTTAGCCACTTGAACCCAGCGCCCTGATTCTCACTCCCATACATTTTACCCTATCCCTCCCCCTTCCGAAGTCTCTCAAAGGCTCTTATCTTTCTAGAATTATGATCCATCTAAATTAGGAGGTCTCCCTCTACTAGTGTTAACGTAAGACCTAGGGTTTTTCTCTTTATCTTATGTGTTTCACAACTATTTCACTACAAAACCTATTTTAGGGCGTGATGTATGATTTATCAATTTTCAGAAAATGAGGATGAACCAAGATGTAGTATCATATGTTTTAACTCATATAACATCAATGTATGTGGTTAATTTCATATTTCACCATATTCTATATGTTTTTAGGTGACATTCATTTGGGTGTGATGGGTTTCAGGTTCATAAATTCTTGAAAGGAGAGGGTGAGTTTGAATGTGTGAGATAGGATAGGGTAAATCCTCTAAGGTATGAATTAAATGTTCCACACATGGTTGAGTGATTTTAATAAAATGAAAAATCTATGACAACTAGGGGCATCACCACTAGTTCGATCAAACATACTATGTAATAATTAGAAACCATGTGATTGATGATGAATAGTCTGGGTTGAGTCTATAAGAGAAAGATTATAGTCTCTCATGTTATGGAGAACTTATATAGAGGTTATTCCACATTAAATTATTTAGGTATTATATGTAAATGGTGTCAAGTGTTCCTTATGGTATTTAAAACCCCCTTTTGAGGCGTGGGGTGATGTAAATGTTGATTTCTTGGGTCCAAGTATTTCTTCCAAGAAGGTTTCTCTTGTATACGGGTTTAAAACTTTTTTGGTAGTCATGTATAGTATGGATTGTGAATTATTTATGGGGTAAATTATTGAACGGTGTGATCTTGGTATGGTTTGGATCAGGTTTCCTTTTATTAGTGATTATTCCTGGAAGGTGGAAGTGTGATGAACCATTAGTGTGAACTTATGGGTTTAGTAAATGGAAAGTATATATTATGGTCTAAGGGAATAGTATTCCATAGAGTGAGGTTGTGGGTGACAGTGATGTATATGGGGTCAATGATGTGAGTTTCTTATTGGTTTAGGATTCAGGTGATTCCCTAGAGGGGTATTATGCATGGGTAGAGATGAGTATGACTGGTGTGCTTGGATGTAACTTCAATGTGTCCAAAGGGCCCTTTAAATCCTCATTAGATATTTCATATCTATGATTATACGTTGAAAGACCGAGTATAGTGAGACGAGTGAGGTCTATTGATGGTGAGCTGTGTTGTGGTGTATTCTCAAGTGGTTCACTATGTGTGGATTAATAGGTAGTACATGTTTATGGATAAGATATGTTGTCATGATCGATGTTATATGTGTATTCCCTGATTGTGATCCTACCATTGACGATGAGATGAAACACAGGGCCTTACCCTGAGTGAGAGAGCACTGAAATATTCCACCCTTAGTGATAGGTCACTGTTCAAGGTTATGTTTATGATGCCTAACCCTAAGAGAGAGGGTTCTATCCAAGGTTACCCAACGCGATATGTTGTTGATGCATGAATAACTCCCCATAATTGATATGGTTGAGGCATGCAACATTGAATGTGATATGGTATATGATATAATTTTGGAACCGCATACTAAGTGATAGGATGAAGGCTTGTGATGTGTTTGTATGTGATGTTGAGATTGAGGCTACCTGAGTATGAGGGTTAGGGGACAAGATGAAAATATGTGACCTCCCTTGAGTGAGAGATTGTGGTCTAGGACTCAATTTGGGGCTCAATGTTAGATGATGCATTTAGTTATAAGGTAGGAATCTTGTTCTATTATTTATTCAATAGTTTAAATGATTTTCCATTGAAAATGGCCATAACTAGTGTGGTTAGGTGTCATGGTGGCTTTATCAGCACTTGATGACCTAACACATGTTCTTGTGTGTTTGTTTATTTTACACCAATAAACACACTATATATTGTGGAATATCTATGGGAACCCATTGGTGGTTCCATATTGTGATTATTTCTCACACCCTATAGAAACACTTGTGTATACATGTAGCTCTTCATGTTTTACTTTCTTGTGATTGGTTTTATAGGTGATTTGGTTGGGGTACCTGGATAAAGAATTTAGAGATTGGTCAAAAGTGGGACCTTCATTTTAAAGCTCAGTCACCCTAGTTTTTTCTCATGTTTACTCTTTTATTTGGTCAAACTAGTGGAATATCCTTTCATTATTTGTATATATGCTAATCATGTTCACCATTCAATAATAACATATTGATACTGTATATTTTGATGGACAACTGTTAATTGAAAATCCATGCACTTACTATAATTTTTTTTATTTGGTTATTTACATAGTATTATCTATGAAGTTATTAAGATTTTAGTCTTACCATGTCCCATTATAGGCTCTTGTTTATAGTTTGTACACTATATCATACAATTAAGTATTTCTAAGGTCATGTGGTTCTCCAACTTAGGCCAAACATTAGTTACTCAGGACAAAGTGTTACATGGGAGGTTGTGTTCTATTTAATTCTCTGTGCTTCCAATATCATCTTGATCATTTATCAAATGTTACTATTTGGGTGTTTCCACTCCTGTGATGTGCCCCCATTGATCATGTAGTTCCACCCCACATTATGCCCCCTCTTTCTCTTATTACAGCACCCCATGCTTGTGATCCCTCGATTATCCCTTAATATGTCTCGAAGATTGTGTAGTATTTATCCTGATAGGGTTCTCATAGTTATGGATTAACTTTAGGGTTTGAACATATTTGTTTTTCATAGTTTATTCATTATACAAAAGATATTCCTAGAAGCCATAACCATGTGTTTCTCAGTCATCTATCCACCACTTAACATATTTTTTACCTTAATCAAACCCAATTCAACCATATTTTACTCAGATTAGATCTTTTATTTAATTCATGTAATTTGAAAATATTTGAATTGAAATGTGTTTAAAAAATTATTTTTATTCAAAAAACATTATAAAATATAATTAATAAAATATTTTTTCAAATAACCACAAAACACCATAAAATATAATAAAAATACTATATGAAAATAATGATAAAAACATTTTATACAAAACCCCACACTTAAGCATTACTTTTACTAAAATAATTAATATCAATAAAAATTTCTCCAATAATTCATATCCTCTCTATTTTAAGCCTCAATCATTGAATTTTTATTTCCAATTAAATATTTGAATCACAATGATAACTTGAAACAGCTCTTTATAGAGAAAGGTTGTATAGTTGTGTAGGTTTGTATTTATTTTCAAAGATCATGGGAATTATATAAGTCAAGGTAATGTGACAGTCATAGGTTATGGATGTGTGTATCCTATCATGAAAGAGAAGATGATGGAATAGTGAATAAATAGAATAAGTGAAGACCAAAGGTGTTTGGAATAGTAGGATGGAAAGATCTATTGGGCCTTATATATCAACAACAATCACTTTATAAGTGATAAACCGACCACTCAAACTACAATAGATAGCTTGGATAAATCTATATTTTATATATTATTTAATAAGGTTTGAATTTTATGAAGTCTGATGTAGAGTTTTTGAGAATATAGATAACTCACAATTGATTGAAGAGAATACACACTTGAGATGATAAAGTATTTCATTAGAATACACTATTTTGATATTTAATATGTTGCATCACCTTGGAACTGAGATTTGCGGAGTTTGGAATTATTTTAATAAATCTAATAATAATTTGAATTAGTTCCAATATTATTTTAATAAGTCAGAGAATCCCTGGAGAAAATTCACTGTAATCAATGTTATCTTAAAAAATATGAATTTTAGAGTTCATGGAAAATGGATAATTCAGGAATGTAATACATTTCATACGGGAACATACAAATTGTAAAGACCCGGAAATTTCAAGAAAACTTTTTTCTTGATTTTCTTTGGAATTTTACAAGAACGCAGTTTCTGACGGCGCCTGATTCCAAGGCCCGGAGTGCCCGAAATCAATTTCCGAAGCTTGGCCCGGGTACGTTCAGTGAACGAACGAGCAGGAATTCCTATATTTTGAACCAGTGCTCAAAATTGAAATCCGATGGCACCGATGAACTCACAACGCCGGTAAACGCTTAAGTGAACCTTTACCGTAGTTGCATTTATGCGGGTGAAGAAGTTAATTAATGGGGTTTGATTAAAAAAGTAAATAAAATTATTTAATCAATTTTATTTCATATCAAGGTGGTTTATTTCTCCCATGTGAAGTTGGTGGTGGGGCCCACATTCACCCAACTTCCCATGTGTGGATAATTGAAAGGGTGGGGCCCACACGAACCCCCCACCTTTTCAAATCCCTTAACTCCTTTTAACCCCTCACCTTCCTACCTCCCCATTAACTCACTTTCATTAATTTTTTGACAACTTGTTATAATTAATAAGGTGAGTTACTTAATTTCAAACTCTTGATATTCAAATGGTTAGGTTGTGTTAATAAAATAAGACTTGGTATTATTTTATTATTGTTAGAGTTTTTACCACCTTGAGAGGATTGGGAAGCGTGAAGTCTTCTTCTTCTTCACCCTCGACGGAGAACGTGAAGAACATCTCGGACTCCGACGAAGAACACCGTTCTTCAATGAGGAACATCTCCGCCGAAGAACGCGACATATTCTTCCAATGACTTTACCTCTTTGAACGAACCTCGACGACAACAGAATTGACGTTCTTTTTCCACGACGCCCGACCTCCGCGACGCTCGTCATCCGCGGCTCGATTGTCGTGCACCGTTCCTGAACTGAGGTAGGGGTTTTATTTATTTAATTGTTCGTGAATACCAACTTGATGATCTTCGTGTATTAAAACCAATTGTTATCGAATAATGCGAGGGGGTCAGACCGCACAAACACGACCGATCCTCCTCCTTATTTTCGTGTTGGTTTCTTTGTGGTTGGTACGGGAAAGCGTGGTGCCGTCGCACAACGCGGATTCATGCGGAAGGAAATGCGCGGTGCCGTCACGCCGCGCCGTGGAAAGAAGTTTAAGAACGTGACGCCGTCGCGCCGCGTCGAAGAAAACTGAAGACGTCGCGGCCGGAGCGGGGCCGCGGTGGAGGGGCGCGGTGCCGTCGCACTGCGCCAGACGATAAGGGCCGCGGCCGGTTCCGGGCCGCCGGTGTCGGAACTGGAAGGGGACTGGCCACCGCCAGTCCCGTTGAGCAGGAACCGGCCAGCCAGGTCGGGCCGGCTGGACAGGGAGGAGCCGGGGGAAATAAATTCCCCCGGCCAGCTTCAAACGCCCCCCTTAATTGAGGGGGGACCGCAGTTACACAGGGGGGCAGGCACCCCCCCCCCCCTTGCCGAAACGGATCGTCCAAAGGCTGAGCCAGACAGCGCGCTAGGCGCGCTGTGCCCAGCCGGACCAGCGCCTGGCCGGTCTGCTAGGCCGGGCCACGCCGGGCCGGGCCGACCCGGTCCGAGCCGACCGGGGGGTCTCGGGCCGGGTCGGTCTGGGCCCGAAACCACCATTTTCGGACCGTTTGGGTTCAATTGCCCATAACTCGGGCTACGGACCTCCGATCGACGCGCCGTCATTGGCAACATGAACCTTGGATCGAGACGGTCGTTTCGGTATATCTCACTCAAGGTTCCAGAATACTTTGAGTTTGAGCGGGTTGGTTCGTACACGAAACCAACCGGGCCCTCGGAGCGGAAACACTCATATCTTGAACTCCGGACGTCCGATTGACGTGTTGTCGACTTGGTTGAGTTCCTATTAGTGAGACAGATCATTTGGCATACTCCGCCCGAGGTTTGGATGTAGGTGGAGTACGGTCGGGTTGGTTTTGCCTTAAAAACCAACCGGGCCCCTAGAACGAAAAAGCCAATAACTCTCAGACCGGGCGTCCAATTGACGCGCCGTCTGTTGCGTTGAGTTCCTGTTGATGATACAGAACTTTTAGATACATCAACTTCGGACTATGTGACAGTTGATGTATCAGCCTCTCGGCTCGTGGAGCGGACCCTCCTGAACGAGCTTGCTGTGTGCGGGAACCCTAGTGCTGGCTGCGACTGCGACTTCGACGACGACTGTGCAGAGATCCTCAGTGGATTCGACGGTGACGACTACAGCACTCAGCGATCCTACAGGGATCAGTGCTACAGATCCTATGTAAGTCTGATCCTGTGTGGGCCTTTGCGGGGATTAGTACCTATTGATCCTTTGTGGATCTGATAGCTTAGATGATTCAAGTACTGGTCTTGTATCCTATGTGGTCCCAGTATAGATGAATCAATGAAGACAACTGGTCTTGTATCCTATGTGGGTCCTAGCTGTGCTGGTCTTGTATCCTATGTGGGTCCCAACTTCGATGATACAAGTACTGGTCTTGTATCCTATGTGGGTCCCAGTAAAGATGAATCAATGAAGACAGCTGGTCTTGTATCCTATGTGGGTCTTAGCTGTGCTGGTCTTGTATCCTATGTGGGTCCCATCTTAGATGATTCAATACTGGTCTTGTATCCTATGTGGGTCCTAGTATAGATGAATCAATGAAGACAACTGGTCTTGTATCTTATGTGGGTCCTAGCTGTGCTGGTTTTGTATCCTATGTGGGTCCCAGCTTTGATGATTCAGTGCTGGTCTTGTATCCTATGTGGGTCCCAGCATAGATGAAACAATGAAGACATCTGGTCTTGTATCCTATGTGGGTCCCAGCTTAGATGATTCAGTATCTATGTCTGATCATCTCTTTCACCTTTTTCGATGATATATACCTGTGTGAGCTGAATCCTGTTTGCTTTCCAGTGTGGATTGTGTTGTACTATCCTGTGTGGATTACAGTTTTGCTTTCCTGTGTGGAATACGTATACTTTCCTATGTGGAATGAGTTGTATTTGGGCTCGGAGGTTGGAGCTTATGGGAATTGTTGACTTAGGTATATGTATGGTAATATACCTAAGTAGTGTCAGTTGTTACATCGTGATTGTATCTTTCCTTTGTGGTTTATCCTTTGTGGATTTTGGGAGACCTTCGGGGGTCTCGGGGTCCCTACTGAGTAGCTTATACTCACCCCTGCACGGGCTATGCCCGCACAACGTTGTGTTGGTTGCAGACGATGGACAACGTTGTTCATGGTTGAGGCTTGCAGAGCAGGACGGTACCTGGAAGAGGACCACTGGGCGAGACATACTTAGAGTGGACAGCGAGAACCGAGGAGTAGTGGAGCTATCTGTACCCACCCTTCAGGTGGGATTTCCAGGGGATAGCTCGGCGTAGCGGCTTTTACTTTTCAGTTGCTGTTTTCCCTTTTGAGTTGTACTTTACTTTCAGTTTGGGTTTGTATTCTGGCCCACTTATTTTCCGCACTTGCATTTGTACTCTGTTTTTACTTAGTGTTTACTTTTTCCGCTTGCTTACTCTGAGGTACTTGCTTACTTTACAAAGGCAATGCCTTCCCTTTTACCGGGATTTATGCCTTGGTTCTAGTCGCCAGCCCCTGGCCTATGTAAGGCGGGCTTGGGGTAGTCACGACACGGGCCCTGAGGACGGGTTGTGACAAATTGGTATCAGAGGAGTTCGGTTCTATAGCGGACGCTGATATTTTCTATGTGAAGAAATAGTGTTTACTTTATTGAGTGTGGTTATCAGTCCAGGGAGTCCAGTGTTGGTGCGGTGGCTGACGCATCCGTACACCAGGACCCTAAGTTCTGATTTCCGAATTAATGCACGAAAACATTGATTGCGTGTGTGATTCATGTTTTCTTTATGATTACTTTATATCAGCTCACTAGGTATACTGTTCTAACCGTGGCGCACCTGTTTCCTTTCAAAATGGCCCCACGACGGCAGCCAGCTAGGGTTCCAAGAGTTGAGTGTGACTAGAGCCCACCGAGCGATGAGGCCTCGGTGTAGGGCCCTTTGTCAGCAGTGGCAACGGTGGTAGCTCTACCCGCCGAGCCACCGATGCTTCTAGCACCAGCCGCTGACGATGCACGTCACCTCAGTGCACTACATGAGTTCAGCACCAGCGACCGCCTAGGTTTCGCGAGGAGACGGACCCCCAGGCAGCCGAGGACTGGCTGGAGGCTGTGGTGAGAGTTTTCAGGTTAGTGACGACACCAGCAGACCTCATGGTGATCCTCGCAGTGAGCCTCTTGCACACGACAGCAGGAAGATGGTGCAGCTTGATGCTCCAGGTGCACGACGAGACATCTCTCCTTTGGAGGGACATTGAGAGCATCTTCCGCTCCGAGTTCATCCCATCCACCCTCCGTGCGGTGCGCAACCAAGAGCTGCTACAGCTACGGCAGGGTAGCATGACAGTGGCCCAGTACTCGGTGAGATTTACTGATCTCTCGTGCTACTCCATAGATATGGTACGAGACCCGTTCTCTCTGGCCCGGTCCTTCGAGCAAGGACTGAGGCACGAGATCAGGGCTTCGATGATCTCCCTCAACATTCTGACGCAGGAAGAGGTGTTGGAGAGAGCCCTTCTAGTGGAGAGTTTTCACGCCGAGCAGGCTCCAGTGATAGGGCCCTCCACAGGACGACCCGTAGTAGGGTCTTCTGCAGTTGGCAGTAGACAGGTGACGCATAGGTCCAAACGGGCCAGACCATCAGATGGGCAGTCACTGGATGAATATTCGGTTGTGTGGGGCACACGAAGGAGAGCCAGCTACACGAGGGGAAGGCATTGCTATGCATGCGGCAGGCAAGGTCTCATGGATCGAGACTGCCCGACTCGTCTTATAGATGAGAAACAGGTGGTAGAGGGACCTCCCAGACAGAGGTTTGGCCACGGTGGTCCGCAGGGTGCAGGTGGATGAGGCAGAGGAGCTGGCTGAGTAGCAGAGGGTGGGCGACACTTTGAGGTGTTGCCACCATCACCACCAGGAGGTCCACCCCGACTGTAGGGAGTTGGTGGACACGGGAGAGCTCAGCTTCAGGAAGCTGAGGCCTTCGGTCATGGAGCTCTGGGAGCAAATGGACAGGAGCAGAACTAGTGGATACATCTTTTTTTACTTCTAGTTCCTTGTTGCTATTGTGTAGCATCTTTGTATTATGAGCTGCAATAATAAAAGACACATACCTTTGTGATGTTTTCATTCCTGCCCTCTTTTGTGTTGTTAATAAGAGGTTCCAGTTTTGACTGTTGACTTGACACTCACTTGTGATACATCTACTGGAGGAGACCCAGTTACCACACACTGATGTCGATAGTGTGACTCAACCCTTGGAGGTGAGAGTAACAGTTGGGTCTCTTGGTAGTAGCGTCGAGGCCTTACGACGTCATCCTTGGTATGGATTAGTATCATCCATGTCAGAATTGACTGTATTAGGCAAAGAACGTGGTTCATCCAAGGGATGAGAACCGATTTCTCTTATCAGCAAAGAAGAAATCATAACAGCTCTTGTGGGACCAGAGGTGGTCCAGGCCACGATAGAGAAGGTCTAGGTCATCCAGGAGAGGATGAAGACAACTCAGAGCCGACAGAAGTCTTTTGCTGACAGGAGGCAGATGCCACTAGAGTTTGAGGATGGAGACCATGTCTTCATGCGGGTCTCACCTTGACGTGGATTATGGAGATTTGGCCAAGGTGGAAAGTTGTCTCCATGCTTCATCGGATCCTTCCAGGTCCTCAGAAGGATTGGCGAGGTGGATTACCGCCTAGCTCTACCGCCTTTGTATCCCTAGTTTGTGTTGAAGCTTTATAGGGACGTAAAGCCATGTGGTGGGAGTAATTTAAAGACCTGGAAATTTCAAGGAAATTTTTTTCTTAATTTTCTTTGGAATTTTACAAGAACGCAGTTTCTGACGGTGCCTGATTCCGAGGCCCGGAGTGCCCGGAATCAATTTCCGAAGTTTGGCTCGGGTACGTTCAGTGAACGAACGAGCGGGAATTCCTATCTTTTGAACCAGTGCTCGGAATTGAAATCCGATGGAACTGATGAACTCGCAATGCCTGTAAACTCTTAAGGGAACCTTTACCGTAGTTGCGTTTTTGCGGGTGAAGAAGTTAATTAATGGGGTTTAATTAAAAAAGTAAATAAAATTGTTAAATCAATTTTATTTCATATCAAGGTGGTTTATTTCTCCCATGGGAAGTTGGTGGTGGGTCCCACATTCACCCAACTTCCCATGTGTGGATAATTGAAAGGGTGGGGCCCACACGAACCCCCCACCTTTTCAAATACCTTAACTCCTTTTAACCCCTCACCTTCCTACCTCCCCATTAACTCACTTTCATTAATTTTTTGACAACTTGTTATAATTAATAAGGTGAGTTACTTAATTTCAAACTCTTGAAATTCAAATGGTTAGGTTGTGTTAATAAAATAAGACTTGGTCTTATTTTATTATTGTCTGAGTTTTTTCCACCTTGAGTGGATTGGGAAGCGTGAATTCTACTTCTTCTTCAACCTCGACGAAGAACGTGAAGAACATCTCGGACTCCGATGAAGAACACCGTTCTTCAACGAGGAACATTTCCGCCGAGGAATGCGACGTCTTCTTCCAACGACATTACCTCTTCAAACGCACCTCGACGAAAAAGGAATCGACGTTCTTTTTCCGCGATGCCCGACCTCCGCGACGCTCGTCATCCGCGGCTCGATTGTCGTGCACCATTCCTGAACCGAGGTAGGGGTTTTATTTATTTAATTGTTCGTGAATACCAACTTGATGATCTTCATGGATTAAAACCAATTGTTATCGAATAATGCGAGGGGGTCGGACCGCACAAAAACGGCCGATCCTCCTCCTTATTTTCGTGTTGGTTTCTTTGTGGTTGGTACGGGAAAGCGTGGTGCCGTCGCACCACGCGGATTCATGCGGAAGGAAATGCGCGGCGCCGTCGCGCCGCGCCGTGGAAAGAAGGTTAAGAACGCGACGCCGTCGTGCCGCGTCGAAGAAAACCGAAGACGCCGCGGTCGGAGCGGGGCTGCGGCGGAGGGGCTCAGTGCCGTCGCACCACACCGGACGACAAGGGCTGCGGCCGGTTGCGGGCCGCGACAAAGCAAGGTGACCGGCGGCCGGACCGGGCCGCCGGTGTCAGAACTGGATGGGGACCAGCCACCGCTGGTCCCGTTGAGCAGGAACCGGCCGGCCAGGTAGGGCCGACCAGATAGGGAGGAGCCAGGGGGAATAAATTCTCCCCGATCGGCTTCAAACGGCCCCCTTAATTGAGGGGGGGCCGCGGTTACACAGGGGGGCAGGGCCCCCCCTTGCCGAAACGGCTCGGCCAAAGGCCGAGTTAGACAACGCGCGAGGCGCGCTATGCCCAGCCGGACCGGCGCTTGGCCGGTCTACTGGGACGGGCCGCGCCGGGCCGGGTCGACCCAGACCCGGGGTGGGTCGTCCCGGTCCAGTCCGACCGGGGGGTCTCGGGCCGGGTCGCTCCGGGCCTGAAACCCCCGTTTTCAGACCGTTTGGGTTCAATTGCCTATAACTCAGTCTACAGACCTCCGATTGATGCGCCGTCAGCGGAAACACGAACCTTGGATTGAGACGGTCGTTTCGGTATATCGCACTCAAGGTTTCAGAATACTTTGAGTTCGGCCGGGTTGGTTCGTACACGAAACCAACCGGGCCCTCGGAGCAGAAACACTTATATCTTGAACTCCGGATGTCCGATTGACATCCCGTCGACTTGGTTGAGTTACTATTAGTGAGACAGATCTTTTGGAATACTCCGCCCGAGGTTTGGACGCAGTTGGAGTACGGTCGGGTTGGTTTTGCCTTAAAAACCAAACGGGCCCCTGGAACGAAAAACCAATAACTCTCAGACCGGGCGTCCGATTGACGCGCCGTCTGTTGCTTTGAGTTCCTGTTGACGATATAGAGCTTTTGGATACATCAACTTCGGACTATGTGACAGTTGATGTATCATCCTCTCGGCTCGTGGAGCGGACCCTCCCGAATGAGCTTGCTGTGTGCGGGAACCCTAGTTCTGGCTGTGACTGCGACTTCGACGATGACTGTGCAGAGATCCTCAGTGGATTTGACGGTGACGACTACAGAACTCAGTGATCCTACGGGGATCAGTGCTACAGATCCTGTGTGGGTCCGATCCTGTGTGGGCCTTTGCGGGGATTAGTACCTATCGATCCTTTGTGGATCTGACAGCTTAGATGATTCAAGTACTGGTCTTGTATCCTATGTGGGTCCTAGCTGTGATGGTCTTGTATCCTATGTGGGTCCCATCATAGATGATTCAAGTACTGGTCTTGTATCCTATGTGGGTCCCAATAAAGATGAATCAATGAAGACAGCTGGTCTTGTATCCTATGTGGGTCCTAGCTGTGCTGGTCTTGTATCCTATGTGGGTCCCAGCTTAGATGATTCAATACTGGTCTTGTATCCTATGTGGGTCCCAGTATATATGAATCAATGAAGACAGCTGGGCTTGTATCCTATGTGGGTCCTAATTGTGCTGGTTTTGTATCCTATGTGGGTCCCAGCTTTGATGATTTATTGATGGTCTTGAATCCTATGTGGGTCCTAGCATAGATGAAACAATGAAGACAGCTGGTCTTGTATCCTATGTGTGTCACAGCTTAGATAATTCAGTATCTATGTCTGATCATCTCTTTCACCTTTTTCGATGATGTATACCTATATGACCTGAATCCTATTTGCTTTCCTGTGTGGACTTTGTTGTGCTATCCTGTGTGGATTTCATTTTTCTTTCCTGTGTGGAATACGTATACCTTCCTACGTGGAATGAGTTGTACTTGGGCTCGGAGGTTGGAGCGTATTATAATTGTTTACTTAGGTATATGTATGGGCATATACCTAAGCAGTGTCGTTTGTTACTTCGTGATTGTATCTTTCCTTTGTGGTTTATCCTTTGTGGATTTTGGGAGACCTTCGGGGGTCTAGGGGTCCCTACTGAGTAGCTTATACTCACCCCTGCATGGGCTATGCCCGCACAACGTTGTGTTGGTTGCAGACGACAGACAACGTTGATTGTGGTTCAGGCTTGCAGAGCAGGACGATACCTGGAGGAGGACCACTAGGCAGGATGTACTCGGAGTGGACGACAGGACTCGAGGAGAAGTGGAGCTATCTGTACCCACCCTTCAAGGGGGATTTCCAGTGGAAAGCTCAGCGTAGCGGCTTTTACTTTTCAGTTGTTGTTTTCCCTTTCGAGTTGTACTTTACATTCAGTTTGGGTTTGTATTCTGGCCCACTTACTTTCCGCAGTTTCAGTTGTACTCTGTTTTTACTTTGTGTTTACTTTTTCCACTTGCTTACTCTGAGGTGCTTGTTTACTTTACAAAGGCAATGCCTTCCCTTTTACCAGGATTTACGCCTTGGTGCTAGTCGCCAGCCCCTGGCCTATGGAAGGCGGGCTTGGGGTAGTCACGACACGGGCCCCAAGGACGGGTCGTGACACAAATTCAATATGAATGTAAGACATTAGGTGATAAGTAAAATACATTGAAATGATTGTAATAATTCATCTATAATATATGTATTTTGAATACTGAGTGATGCGAAGTCATCCATTGAGCTAAATACAAGTCTAATATGACCATATAACTTCATCATATGTATTTATTACCCATGTAATGACTTTAGAGCCAACTAAAAATTGAAAACGTATCTTCATATAACTTTATCCACATTTTAAGTCATGATCACAATACTTCAATATAAGTATTTGAGATCTTCCAAAGATTTTTATCAAACACATAAGTTCAAGATAAGGAATAAATTTGGAAAAGTAAAGAGTGTAAGTCTTTTAGAGCTAAATTCAAGGCTTTTATCACAACAATTAATTCTCCAAATGTATACCTTTCTGAACCTAAGATTTGAACACCCCAATCTATTCCGTTCACACTTAATGTTTTTTTGATGTTTTTCTAGATGAAAAATAAATATTCCATATTTTAAATATGATGATGATTATATTATTTGGGATAATTCAAGGTTAGTTTAATACAAGATCTAAACATCATTAACACCAAAATTTATTGTGATTAAAATATTTAAGAAAGAGAGAAAATGATCTTATTCTATGAAAATGAATGATTAATGAAGGTTGAAATTATTTTCTATGTAAAGGTTCTTGGGACCTATATAAGGGTAAAGTTAAGTTTCTAGAATTTTTTAATTCCAAGGAAAGAGAAATCTAAATATTATTGCGTTGTAATTTTGAGTTCTTTTAATCATGATTCTTATTCATGCCATGATACAAGTTTATTATGAAGAATATTGAATGAGGAGTTCCATTTCATGTATTTATTGATATTAAAAATGAATTTATTGGGTTTACAAGAATAATATAGATGAATTTCCATCAAATATTAAACACTCACAAGAACTCAAGTGATTGATTGGTCATTTATAAATGAAGATAGAAAAACCATTGAAACTCGATTTGTACATCATTATCTTTATTCGAGGTTGTTTGTGCATTCTATATGTATTTATATTGAAATCTAGGAATTTTTCCATGATGGAAAATTGATATATCTATAATATTTCTCAAATCAAGAAATTCAAGATGAGTCCCACACCACTTAGATTTTTGTTTTATAATTTTTAAATATCTATATATAATTATAAAGTACATATTTCATTAGAGATATTTTGAGTTAGAAAATTTAAAGAATCCAAGACTGAAGAAGAATAGAGAATATTTTATACATTCATGTTTCAAAATGAGGATAATTTAATGAGGGTATCCTTGAAATACACCTTGAGTGAAAAAAATTCACAAGAGTACATTGTAACCATAATATGTATTCTATAACTATTGTTTTCATTAGAAACTACTTTTTGATTCTCAACATACCCATCATGGAATATGTAAAATAATTAACTTGGATGGACCAAAGGCCTTTTATTTATTTATTTTTGATAACCCTGATTTCAAGGGATTAAGGGGAACCCTTACAAGGGACGTATGATTAGATATTACATTTCCCGTAGGATTAGAAACATTACAGGACCCATAGGTCTTAAGGAAATCATAATGACTATGACTACTTGAAACCAACCCTCCCCAACATCTGTATCATCATCAGCCTTCCACCTTTGCATGGCTCTTTTTCTAGCTGTCCTATGTAGAGATGCACAGGCCCAGAACCGATGTCAATTACATACCCTCTCATTCTTC
This sequence comes from Viscum album, assembly GCA_963277665.1. Classification (NCBI taxonomy): domain Eukaryota; kingdom Viridiplantae; phylum Streptophyta; class Magnoliopsida; order Santalales; family Viscaceae; genus Viscum; species Viscum album. Next base: position 1,979,876,628 of record OY728165.1, on the reverse strand, counting down.
CAAATCCATTAGCCCTACTCTGGTGAATGCGCCCTACTCTTTAATCCTCATATAGAGCAGGTTCCTTCTATATTTTTTTGGTGGATCTGCATATCAGGCGTCCATGAAGGCATTGAGGTGGCCCAAAATCCTTACTGACCCAAAGGTCTTGGTGGAACAAAGGCATTAAGGACTCAAATCCAAAATGGTGGCCGGAGGTGAATAGTTACAGCTTTTATATTACCAAACAGTACCATCTATAGTACATGCTATAATACCACATATTCCTGCTACAGTAATGGAATTATGCCTCCTCCGTGTTTCGAACCTGGGTCTCTTAGATGCAGTTATTGAGACCTCACCAACTGGACTAAGGCTCATGTTCTATTAAATAATTAACAACATTTAGTGAGATGAATTTTCATGTGATAAGTCTATATTTCAAGGAGATCATTAATAATGTGTTAGGAATCCATAAAAAAAAGAATAAGTTGATATTATTGATAGAATATTGTACGAGATATAGAGAATATATGAGAATTGAAAAACATATATATGAAGAAAAAGAAGAAGAAGAATCCAATACTTTTGGTAGAAAGGAAGAAAATAATAAGGATATGCTATAACCTGTAGCTAAGAAGAAGAAGAACAGAGTGTGTGTTGAACTTGTTCAACCTACCTTATCTTGAAGAAGAAGAAAGAAGTTGAGTTGATTTTTTTGTGATAGATTCTATAAAGAATTGGATGTTGTTGATAGTTATAGAGGATGAGTTATATGTAATAATTTTGAATACATTCAGGTATTCATAATATTTCTGTGTTAAGAAAGTATATCATATTTTTTTGTGAAATCACAACCTTGAAAAAATATGTTAATAAACTTCAAAAAATGGAAGGAAGAAGTTAACCTATTGGAGCTAAAGATTATGGATAGAAGAATAAATACACCTTCACCTATGTAATATTTTAGAGTCTTATCACCTATGTAATATGGTGACCTACCATGCATAATAGTTTTTAATAAGGCTTCATGATTATCCTTGGACACAAATTGTAATTGGTGATTCTATTATAATGGAGAATCTATGACTCAACAAGAGATGAGATGAAAAGGAGTGGATTACTCACATCAAGACTAAACCTTGTAAAAATAAAATATGATTATAATTGATTACATCTTTTCATTTCTTGTGGTTGTGGATCAATGAGTAAAATAAAATAATATCTATATTTTTTTACCAATAACAGGGGATTAAATACTAAAGTGGATAAGATTTAAATAAATAATTGGAATTTGGTACAATCGGTCCACACCTAATTCACCCCCTCTAAAGTGTGTCTGCATGGTCCGCTAGGAATATAAAGTGGTATATGAGTATAGGTTTTCCCATATTTGACATTATTGTGTCTACTCTGGGAACCACCCCACATGATATTGTCTTTCATGATCATCTCACCCATCTAGAAAAGGCATCATAAAAGAGGGTGATCCAACTTGACTTATGAATCACGTTATAAATACACTCTCACCCTATGTGGGACTCGAGTCATGCTATGAAATCATAGTAGATAGCATGGACGATATAGTCTATCATGAATCTGAACCATGGGAACAACAATCTCCCCCTCAGCACTAGCTATGGGGTTCCACATTTCCCCTAAGATTTGATTCCAAAATGGGAAAGGGTAAATCATCCCACAAATATTACAACATAATATTTTTTTCCACTTTTGGAACCACAATGAATGGTTTTTTATTTCTTGGGTTTTCCATCCATCTATAAAAGGCCTCATAATATGTGGGGGGGGGGTGATTCAAATTGACTTATTAATAACATCACAAACACCCCTCTCTCAAAGTGGGACTCAAATCTTACTAGCATATCGCACCTAAAAGCAAGGCAGTTGGACTCTATCACAGATATAAGGGCATCACTACACAAATATAGGTTTAACAAACATTTTCATGTCCCACTCACTCAATATCATTATTCCACTATACAATTTCATAGAATAAATGATTCATCACTATAAACTAAATTGATACCTTTATTTTATTCCTATAAGTTTAACATACACCTTCTATCCATCTCTCAAAATATCTAGAATTATTAATTAAATTTTATAGCCATATCAAGTGTAATATACTTATTCATGTTTTATTAGAAAAAATAAAGAAATAAACCACTCTTATTAGAAATAATTATGTGTGGTTAATTTTGATAAATACGGTATGGAAGCTACAATGAATGACTAAATCTCATATTTTTGTTTACTCTTATTTTTTGATTTTTATTTTTCAAACACATAACCTTATTCTAATACATTTCAAGTGAATTTAGTTTTGTTCCCAACTACTTATACTACTCCAATTCAAATGACTGATCTAGTTTTTTATGGTGAATATTTAAAGTTTTACTCTTGTTTAGTGAATAAGACACCCAAGGTTGAGTTCATTAATTCAATAAATTCAAGAAATATATTTATTCAGCTAAATACTATCATATTAAACACTAATGAAAAAGTATTATAAATGAACTATTCAATGTATTTAAAGTAAATTGTTCTCAAAGATATTGTTATGTAAATTTTCTCAAGCATGCTTATTCACAAAAAACATAACACTTTCTCATCCCTAAAAACTTATTTTTGATCATGTGAATAATTTATACCCCAAAAGGGTGATATATTGATGATATAGATAATGAATTTAGGTATTATGAAAATTAGATAAAGGTGTGGTACAATGCCCCTTCATTTTATTCATTTCATTACTATACATATCCATATCTTTCTTTCTAAATTCTATCTTCCATTATTTTACATTTAATTTCTTACATAAATTATGTAATACATAGGGCAGTTGAAATAAAATTTATTTAAAAAAAATAATTAAAAAATAATAATAATTATGCATATGTTTCTTCCTAAGAAACAATTATTTTAGAGTCCTAATTTTGATTTATTTCTCCGCATGTAAAACCAGGTTCTTTTGGTTGAAAATGAATTTTTAAATTTGGAACCAAGGTTTTTTCTTCAACAATTGACTTTTATTGAACACACAATGTTTCTAGATCTATCACATCATTCTTAAATTTTTGTCTTGTATGTCTTCTTGGATATGAAATTTTCATATCATTTGGTCCACTTTTAACTACCACATCTTCTTAGGACAATCAAATCTTAATGAATTATTTACTATATATCTTGGTCTAGTATATTATTTCAATCATGGTTTAATATTATATAAGACATTAATTTTTTACTTTTTTAAATACATATGGATTCTCTTTATCTTCATCTTGTTGATATGTTATTTTTTCATTTATAAATCAATTTAATATTTTGTATAGCTAAAAATGTTAATTTAAGATCAAATAGGACTCTTTGATTCAAATATATGTAAAATTTAGTGGTTTGTATATAAAGATCATATTTTTAAAGATTAAACCCAATGATTATCCATATCATGTTTCTTATTTCTATTTTAACTTTTGGTTATTTATCTTCCTTAATTTAAAATTCAATAGGTTGATTTTGTTATGTATTTCGAGGGGTTTCCTTGATTTTCTTTCTTCAGTCATAGTTTTGTCCACTTATGAAAGTTTAGTTGGTTCTTACACCTTAAATACCACATAATGAAATTCTAATCGGAATCCTTACACAACTTACATATTATTAATTGATGTTATTTCTAGAACTCATTCCATTTGGTATAATTCATCATTCATTGTTATACTATCTTGCATCTCAATTTTTTACAACAAATATACTTGTGATTAATGATTTTTCATACATTCATGGGTGTGTTACGAAAGTTTCTCAATTATTATATATATAGATAAAAATAATATTTGACTATTCTTGATGTGGGATTGTCTGGTTTGGATGAATATTTCCATTATTCCTCCATTTGATGAATATTTTTCTTGAATTTTTTGAAGATAGTAAAATATCATCTCACACCCCTTATCTTACATAGTAAAAATTTATGGTTAACAATCATTAATATCTTGAAAAAATTACATGAATTATCATTATTTTTAGAAATTCAAACGTTAACAGAGTCTTTCGGATCACTGTAATTTTTTTGAAATTATTACACCATATTGGCAGCATGTTTCCACTGATTATAGAATTTATATCTTACTCGAAATTAATTTGATCCCTAAAATATAAGTCGAAAATACCCCTTGAACATTCATCACATGTATTTGAGAAATTTTCATTCCTCCAAGGCATAATTAAATCACTTATCATGCTCTTTCCTTCCACATTAAAGGGTGAGTTAGCAGCTTTCATGTCAAAATTCCCACACTAAAATGAAATGGGCTGAATAATTCTACATGAATAAAAATGTTATTCTTTATTTGATTTTATCCTTGAAAAAAAGTCCTTAAATTATCCTTGAAGATTTTTAATATATGATTTTACACCCTTTTTGATTTATACATCATTAGTCTCCAATATTCTTCCCCTTGTATCTTTTAAGGGATAATTCATTGACAAACTATTGAAGATTTTGTTTAATACAACAACTAACTTATCTCTATAAAAAATACCATATTCTATGTTATCAAGTGTTTATCTAATAAAATAAATCACATATTAAAATTATTTTATAATAAAAGAGGGTTGGAATTGGTGGTAATTGAAATACCGATAGTAATTCTTAAACCTCTCCAATATTTCACATAATTGTGCATTTTCCTCTTAAATAAAGTTTCCAATTTTACTCTTCAAGTAAAAAGTTCATGGTATTGGATAATATTTTCCTAAGAATGAATCATTAATGGCCTAACAATAATTAAAAGTGTCCTCTTATTGAAGAAACCATCTCCTTTCCTCCCCTGTCAATAAATATTTAAATCATTTTAAGTAAAAATAATCGTCTATCATCTTATTAACTAGAAAATATTCATTGTTATGATAAAGTATTTGATGAACATATAGGTAACCCTAGTTGGTAAACCCCTATATGTAGGTAGAAATTCTAATTTATGGTTTTTAAATATTTATTCATTATCTTGAGTGATAACTTGATATAAGATGTGTTCTTTCTCACTTTGGGAAATTAGAAGTCTGTCAATATATATGGAGTTTTATCAAAAAAAATTATATCCATATTGTGATGTTATAAAATTCTAATTACTATCCACATAATTATTATTCTCCAATTTACATGAGTTTAAGTAGTACAATACTCACTCTAATTTTTATACAGCTTAAATTTTATGTATCAATGGAACAAATTAAATAGAATATAGTTCCTGAAAGACTCAATATGTACAAGTGATGAATATTTAAGTAGTTAATAATCATTAATGAAAATTAATATAAACATTTATTTTCCATGAACTCCAAAATTATTTATATTTTTATATATTTCTTATTTTATCTATTAAATTAATGTAAATTGGTGGATTAACCATGCATATCCCCAATAAAGATTCTAGTGGTTCTTGGTGATAATGTTTAGTTGTGAACTGAACACTCCCTAAAAGTGTAACAAATCATTATATAATAATAACTTGTGGGTAAGGGGTCATATCCATAGGGATAAGATGTTGGTTAATCAAAATATCCACATATTTATAATGATTAAACAATAATTGTGGGTAGTGCTGTTTTGTGTGTTTTCATTATAATAATTTATATGGTTTCATATTAATTTCATGGGTGTGAGAATGGTGTTGGTAATGACAAATAAGATAATTAAAGTTTGGATTGAATGATTAATGTGTAAGGTATCTATGGTATTAATCATCCTCCTTGTTATTTTTACATGTTTTGATTATTACAAATTAAAATGTTTTTTTCATAATTTATTATTTCCATTTATTCTATAATATCATCTTATATGTATTTTGGGCATTTTTTTATAAGAAAGTGTTGGGATATTTTTGGATTATATTTTATTTAACCTCATGTGATGGAAAAATTCCTTTATATATGGTTTTAATTACACTTAAATAAGTGTAATTTTACTATTACTTATTCATGATTTTATAGGGTGTACCCTTTTATATAAATGGTGATGTGTGGGATACCCATATATAAGCTCGGGCAGACCCATACATGGTATGTATATTGGGTATTTTTCCCTTATGTGACCCAGGGTTTACCCTTACATGGGAAGAGCATTGTAGGTCTTGCCTTTATATATCATGTTACAACTATCACTACCAAAAAATAGTTTAAAAGGAGACTTATACAATTGTAAAACAACCCATACATATTTCCATGTATACCTTTATGTTGATAGGGTTGTTATTATCTTACACTTATGTGGGTTTTTTGTGACCCTTTTACAACCCTGACTTTTCGAGTTTTGTCTCAATGGTTTCTTTAGAAATATCCTCCACTGAACACATTCCATAGTGTTGTTGAAGGTTGTTTTAGGTATTTTTATATATAGATTTAATCCTTATGTTCATATATAAATCATAGCTCAAAGATGGTAAATAATATGAGAGAAATTTAGGGAGAATGAGACGATTCATCGGTGGGTGAGCATGGTCATGGCTCAATTACAGACACCATTCATGACTAATTCCAGGACTATTATTCCGATGGAGGAATAAAAAAATTTGAGTATCAAGGATGATAAATATACTATAATAAATCAAGTAGGGATCTTTGATAGGTGAGGCTAAACCCTGGTAAGGGGGTTCCTTCCTGGTTTATTCTTATTCCTATTGAAGTTTTCACTGGTTCATTTTTTCTTATTTATTTGTTCATGTGTTTGTAGGTGTTGGTTTGTTCCTCTAATTATCATCTTATTATTGTCATTTTATCTCTAAAATATTTATTTCGTGATTCCATTTTTTCTTTTTTATAAAAATAATTTAGTGGGGGTGGTATTATTAATATGTATTGGGACTAAATTGGTTTGAACCATGTAATTTCTCATTTAATTTATCATTCTGCAATTTATTTTTCTCACGGTGGATTTTGTATACTGTTGTGCCCATCACTTTTTATTGTGTTTCTTTTGTTTTCAATTTCTTATTTGTTGTACATCAAAGTGTTTTTTCTTTTTATGTGTTGGTTTTTATGAAACTGCCACCTATCTTGGAGTTGTGTGTTTCTCTTGAATATATATGCTTAATAATTGGCATCAAATAATTTTGTATTGATTCTTAATATGTCTTTAGATAATTTATAGATTGAGAATATTGATAGAGAGAATGATTTAAATTTTTAGAGAGTTAAAGTTAATGCTCTTATTGTACACAATTTTCTTAAACAATCATTGATATGAGATATGAATAAAACCACAACTGTCTTACTATAAGGGAGACCTTGACCTCTTTTGAGCATGTTGACCCTACTGTTTTGAAAATGTCTATTCCCCATTTTTGTTGAAATTATGTGATAAAGTGTTATAGGATGTTTTTCATGAAACCTATCATAGTAAAACATTGATGAAGTTGGAGAATATATAAATGAATAGGTCCCTTTTATTGAAGATTATAAAATAAAATGAACCCTTATAATCTCAAAATAGTCCCTGTCACATTTTTGCATACTCATTTAGATAACATTAATAATATATTGATTGAATTAGTTTACATGGAAGAGAAAAGTTAAGGACCAGTACCATGATTTTTTTCTTAATTCCTTAGATGAATCATTTAATCATGTTATAAATTCAATGATATATGGAGTGGATTACATCATTTAGGAAGAATTGATGTTAACAGTCTTATTTAGTTAACTTCAAATTCATGGATTGAAGATAGAGGGATGTAAGGTAAAGACTAAGTCTGAGTTTCTTAGTGTAATGGTTCAACCTAAAAATAAATTCAAATAAAATAATAATGGTATTTAGTTTTAGATTTTAGGTGATACCAGTGTTGAACTACCATCCACATTAAGAGATAATTCTTAAGGATACACCCCTGGATAATATGGACATGAACAATGTGGTATACACGGATTATGATAGTTCTAAGGCTATCTAATTTTACTAAGAAGAACTTGGTATATTACATGTATAGATATAGATTTTCTTTCTTATTCTTTCGTATGAATGGATTCAAATTTATTTTATAGTGGCCCAAACCTTTAAGGGATGGTATGGGTGGGGATGGTTTTCAATGATGTTTGGGATTATGTGGATAATTTTTACTAATAAGTTTGATGTATATTGTTTTCGTGTGTTTGTTTATTTCTACTTTTACTTCTTGATTTTGTAAGAATTTTAATTTTGATATTGTTTAAACTCTTCATTTCTACTTACAATTTTTATTTTGTTTTGAATAATTTAATACTGATATGTTTTATTTAGGTTTTCTATAGGCATGGTAGAGATGACCAATACCTCTGATGGTTTGTGTCCATTTAGTTACATGTATGTGATGATGGAAGCTTATGTAAGTTAAGGTTTGATTTTTGTTTAATATTATTTCTTAGATTGTTTGTTTTTATGTGAATAATTTAGTAGTTGACTATAATTGGTTTTTTAGTATAGGAATACATGTACCACTGTGGTAAATAATAGGTAGTTGGTTATGAAGGGATGATCATGTTTGAATTTAGGTTATTTGTATGTGAATACAATCTAAACTAGATAATAGTTTATTTTAGTGTATTTCTATAAAAATAGAAGCCCGTGTGTGTTTATATTTTATTATTTTGTGTTGAGATTTTATATTTTGGAAATTTTTTATTGTTACAAATTAAACTTCTTGTTTATTTTTCAATTTTTTTCTTCCATGTATTCTAATATCCTATTATATTTTGTTTGGACATGTTTTTTGAAAAAGTGTTTTCTAGACTTTTGGAGTAGTTTTTATTTAACCTTATGTGAGGGAATATTACCTTTAAATGAGTGGGATTTCTACTTATGAAAGTATAATGTCACCCTTACTTGTTGTTGAGTTTGTAGGGTGTACCCTTATATAGCCACATTGATGTGCATGATACCCTTACATGAGATTAGGATGACCCTTATATGGCTTGTGTAAGTTCTGGGCGCAATGAAATTGTCAAATGGGGGAATGAAAACGTTTTTTTCATGATTAATGATTAATATGAGGTCTAAATTAAGGTAGAAATTTTGATCATCAAAATTTTATCGATGACTATAGATCATGGATAAATTCTAAAACTAAAGCGTAGGATCATCACATATTATTTATAATTAATTTTGTAAATTAAAGAATTACCTTATGAGAAATTATTTCTTCATTGATGGATCTAAAAATGTATGTACATAAAAATGTCACTACATTATAGAAATAAAGAGTATATTACCTCTAGCGGTGATTGACATCTATTCCATTAACCTGTGAACGTCACTATTGGAATCTCTGGGTGCTTGCATGACAAACCCGATCTATTGCATCATTCACCTTTGATCGTCCTAAGAATGAATTCAAGGAAGAGTTCTCTTCAATCTCTCTAAACATGATAGTGGTGGTGGAGGAGGATTACTCTCTATTCTTGATAGATTTATTGGATATATATATAGAGGGATTTGAGAGGAATCTCTTCAAATATTATTATGTACAACACAAATGAATTGGATATCTTAAGAAAATAATATAACTAGATTTATATAATTCTAGGGTTAAAAAATAATAATTTCACATATTCCCTTTTCCATTTCTGTACTCCCTACCAAAACTCATTTCTATAATAATAATAATATTATTTCTTAATATACGCTAATCTCACAAATAAATTTAAATATTATATATCTAAATAATATTCAATATATATTATTTCCCACAAAACCATTAAAAATGGTCCTTAATTTCTCCATAATATTTATCAGGCCTTGAATAATGAATATTTTTTTAATAAATAAATATCACAACATTATTTACATATAAATAAATAAATATTAGATCACTATATAGAAAATAGATATTAATTGAATTTTCTGATCACATAATATTATTTCAAATAACTAATGATATAATATTTGCTAAAAATAAAACATGAATAATTATTAAACACGCAGAAGAGTAATAATTATTAAACTTCATAAATAATAAATAATAATATATTATTTAATTTATATTCTGGATACACTTAGTATGTGACCCACTAGAACTCTTTCTCAGCGGCATTAGGCAAAGAAACCTAAAGTCCATGGTTAGAATCTAGTAACACTCTAAGTCACCAAAAAAGAAGGAAGTCAATTACAAATATATATAATATCTCATATAGAGACTTACTAAGTAATATAATTGCTTTATCATGATACTTATAATCATGTAGGTTCTATTTCGGTGCCATCAACCTATGTGCTCAATGTCTCTTCCTTTGAAATTCTGGAAAATGAACATCCCTATAGAACACTGTGGCCTTGGATTTATTAAGAATATATTATTTCCATCAATGTTCATGAGATATCAACTTCCATTAAAGAACATATGGGGAAAATACTTTCTCACATTATTCATTGATGAAATATTACTAATGATTCACCTAACAGATCTTCACTATGAATATATGTTATCATGGTTTTCATAAATACATCTAAGTATGTGACTTATAATAATCATTAATAATAATCATAAAGTTCAAGTATAAATACATATGTCCATAGATAGAAATATACAATGACATATATAATTATGGATTTCTTAATGGAAGGTATCATTTGCATAATAGCCAACACTTGATATTACCAAGGGTGTACACCATGAAAAGGTTCATCAAAGTCCTATAAGTCTTCTATCCTGACAGCTTGTATCATTTGTGCCCTAAACTGATTTTATCTATCTATATAACATATATTGAAGAATACTATCGTGACTCTTGCATGTTTTCATCGTAGCATGGAACTACTATGACCTTTCAGTGTACTAACTAATCTTAGTACATTATAGCATATTTTCATTCATATAAGAACAATCATGATATTATAAAGAGTTTATTAATATTCAAAAAATGAATAAATTTTATTATAATGTACAAAAAATTTGGTTCTAGGGAACTAAATCCAATAGACTCCCACATGAACTAGAGTGAACTTCTAATAAAATTCATTTCTCTAGAACTCACATGATACTCATGCTCTACTAATTTAAGACTTTAGTCAATGAATCTTCCATGATTTCTTCTATGGGAACTATTCTTTCTACAACATTACTACTTTGATTAAAATACCATATAAAGTGATCATTTTGGAATATGTGATTTATTTATTAGTGCGACCTTGGATAATTCGAAAGATCCACCACAATATTATTATCACAATACACTGTTATACGATATTTACTCATATGAACCACATCAAGCTCATGGATAATTTTTCAGAACCAAACATTTTTCTTCAATTGCATTAGAGGCTGATATATACTCGAAATCCACTGTAGAATTAAGGAAAACTGTCTTATATTAACACTTCCATCTGAAAAATCCTCTGATGAGGCAGAAAACATATCATAACTGTAAAAACAGATCATTCAGATCTATTTGAAAACTTGAATTATTATAACCCCTAATGACTCCACACCACATCCGTATTCAAGGAACATATCCTTATTAATTTTTAGTTACATAAGGATATCCTTAACTATAGACCAATATGGTTTCCCTAGATCCAATTGATATATTTATTCCACTATCAATTCATAGGAAACATCAAGTCTAATATATAATATGACATACATTATTAATCCTATCACTGAAGCATATGATATGTTACTCATTATATCCTTCTCTGGGTTTGTCTGAGGACACATTTTATATAAAAATATGTATACCATATGATGATGGAACTAATCATCTTTTTGATTGTTCAATACTAAATATCTGTAGCATATAATTAATGTATGTATTATGAATTAGTCCAAGTAGCATCTTGGATACATCACAAATGATCTTGATCCTTAGAATACAGGTTCCTTCACCGAATTCCTCTATGAAGAAATACTATTATAACTAGTCCTTAAAAGGCAATAAGACTGGTATGACACTTCTAATATGTAATATGTCATCAATATATACTATTAGGATAATGACCACATTCCTTGTAAAACTTTTCTAAACACATATCTCACATTTATCATTAAAGAACCCAAATTCTTTTTAGCTTCATCGAAACAAATATTCCATGTATTGGATTCATACATCAATCTATAAATGGTTCTTTGTGAGATAAAAATATTTTTGGCATCACATGGAGTCATATTACCTTGTGGTTGGTTCATATAGATATCTTACTAAAGGACCCAGTTAAGGAAATTCGTTTTGACATCCATCTATCAAATTTCATAGTCATAGTAAGCTTCTATAGAATGTAGAATTATGATGGATTAAAACATGGACACTTGTGAAAAAGTTTCATCATTGTATGTTAAATGATTCTATGTAAACCCTTTAAAAAATAACCATTATTTATAGGAATTTAATTTACCTTCCATTTACTATTTTCTCTTCAATTCCCATTTTCATCCTACCTGAATTACACCAACTGGTTCATCGAACAAAACACAAACTTGGTTACGATACATGGAATTTATTTTAGAATTTTCAGATTCTTTCCATGTGATATATTTTGAGCTCTTTATAGTCTCTTTGTAGGATATAGGTTCATAATTGTCAATCATTAATGAGTCCCCATATTTATTTATAAAAAAACCATATACCTCTGATTATCTTACTCTCTAGTTCTTCTATGTAGTACATGTGTTTTAGGATCCACTTCTTATAGGTGGACCTATAGAATCTGTTCCTCTACTAAAATGTTTGAATCTTGGGAATTAACTTTATAAAAAGTCAATCATGCTCCCACTATCTTTTTTGAGAATGTGCTCCATCTCAAAGAAGATGACTTGTCTAGTGACAAACACTTTCTTATATGTGGGGTTGTATAGGTATTGTCTCTTTGTTTCCTTATGATATCCTATAAAGATACACTTTTCCCCTGATGTGCTAGTTTGTTTCCTGAAAAGGCCTTAACAAATTCCTTACAACACCATACACATGTATAAAACAAAATAGGTTTCTTTCTACTCCATAAATCGAAGGAAATTACATTTTTCACTTTATTTGGTACTTAGTTTAGTGTGTATTTCACAATTAGTAATTCATATCCCCAAAAGGATAATGGAAGAACTATATAACATATCATCTACCATACCATTTCTAACAAGGTATAATTCCTCTTTTTACTAACACCATTCCACTGAGGTGTATATGGTGGAATGAGAAGAGATATAATCCCAAAATCCCGTAAAAATTAAATAAGATATTGGTTAAGATATTCAACACCTTGATTTGACCAACTCTTCATTATCTTTTTTTAAAAAGGTGATGCCTTGGTCAAAAACGACCAAAGCATAAATATTATTAAAAAATGGAAGAAAGATTACAAGAGTCTAAAATACGGGATCATATTACAATATTTATCATGAAAGGAAAGGAGAAAATATGGAGTTATTTGAACTAAGTAATGTCCTGATTGACTCCCGTGTTGGCCAGACCACCTACAACCGCGTTTTCTTCTCGACAAACATGTGTGATGATATAGTTAAGATCACTAACAGAATGGTATAAATCCATCTAGAAGGTAGTAATCGGCCAAGCAATGTGGATTAAGCCATTCAAAATTTCTTGGACAATAGTCTTATTTATCTTATTTCAAATTTAATTATCTAATTTATTCTTGAATTCACTGAAATTGATAAAGGAATCATACTTATACCTCAATAAGTGGAATTATCCATATCCACTCAATTCATCAGTAAAAGTTATAATGTAAGAATACCCATAATATATTCTTCTAGAAATGGGCCACACACATCATTTTGTACAACTCCTAAAGATTTGTGACCCTTTCACCTTGTCCATCGGATTAAAGTTTGTTCATTTTTCCTCGTAAAGAATCATGGGGTATTTTAATTTTTTTTCTCAAAAGTGTCTAAATAACAATCTTGATAAAGGGTTGTCAAATTCTTCTCGTTTATATGACCACGATGGTGATTCTATAGTTTGGTGTTATATGAGTCATGTGAAAATGATTTTTTATCTATTTTTAATTCTTTTTTTTAAAAATTAAATACACAAAGACTGATATTTTAATGTTACATACCATAAAATATTTTGTATTTATAAAATAAACAATGTTCATTTTGAAACATGAAAATAAAACCATCTATATCTAGAAATGATACAAAAATTATGTTATTAGTAATAATTGGTACATAATAAAAATCCCATAAAACCAATATCGTTTCTATTTAAAATGAAAGGTTGTAGTCACCAATTGTTAGAGAATATATCATCACACCATTGGATGTTCACAAATCCACCTCTCCTCTAGAAATATTTTAAAATCTACTTGGTTCATACATTTTGATACATATTTTAGTACACCAATATATATCTAATACCCAATGAGTATATATTGAATGATTACACTAAATAATGAATTCTTCTTTAGCTAAAACTATCTTTTGGGTGCAGTTACTCTTCTTGTGGCCTATCTTTCCACATGAAAAACATAATACCTCATTTTCCTTTCCCAAACAATGGATATTCCTCTTCCTAGAATGATGGTGCTTGGGAGAATTAGATTTTTATGATTCTTTGGCCCCTTTTCCTGGTTCTTCCTTTTTCTTATTCACAATACAGACCACCTATTTATCATTTCCCATTTCCTTTTCTACTTGGTGAATCAGAGTAAGATGTTCCAAAAGTAACTCCACATTATTTATCATGTTCTAATTAACAATAAAATTTGAGGACTTTGGAAGTGAGGATAGTATGAGATCCATAGAAAATCATCTGGTAATTTAATCCCTACGATTTCTAAGCCTTTAATGTATCCAATAATCTAGACTACGTAGGGCCTAGATGGAACAAAATCTCTAAGATTAGTTTTAAATAGAGAATTTAAGATCTCACATCTCTCTTGTCTCACCTTCTCTTGATTGTGATCCCAAAGAAGAGACATCATGCTCTACACATCAATATCCATATGTTACTTTAGAAGATAATTTGTTATAAATAATATCATGAAACACAAAATATCTATAGAATCATTCAAATATTTCTTTGAGAGAGATAAATCTTCCTTCCTATCCTCATTACTTAGAGACTCAAAATACATTATTCCAGCACATACATGTTCCTTTTATACAATAGGATAACACGTAAGAACCTTTTCCACTCTTGGAAATTTGTGCCGGTGAAAAGGTTATCCTTCTCAAGTATGGATAAAAGTGAAATGTTAAAATCCATTTTTATTTATATTTATATAAATAATATTAGTAGGTTTTTATTATTTTATCTGATAAAATTTATACAAATAAATAAATATTATATTTATTAATATACCACCATTTTATTAAAACCCAATAACCCTCACCATTGGATTTGAGGTATCATATATCTTAGAAATTATTAGTTGAAAGGATACATTTTCACCCTATCATCACCTTGACTTTGGACGATTAAGGAATTTGTAGGGTTTTAGTTAGAAATTCCAAATACAAACTGCATTAAATCACCGTTACATGATCTTTTGAGTGGACTACCCCATCCTAAAAACCTTAAATTCGATTTAATCAACATGTGACTCTCAGTTACACAAATTACTACTTCGGTAGTCAACTATTGATATAAACTGTGTTAAGAAAACCCAAAACATCAAGTTATAAATCACTGATAATTTTAAGGAACCCAATTTTGGTTGTTCAAGCATTTTGAACTATGGGTTTTTTAACTGAAGTAGTGGAGGGCTATACCAAATTAATATATATAATTGACAGTTTTTATATTTTATGAATAAATTAACAATTATTATTTATATTACTTTCTTATTTATATTAAGTGGATTTAATAACACGATTAACCATTTTTTAGATAATATTTATGCATAAGCTAATTTATTTTAGTTTTATCTTGAATTCTTGTTAATTTATTAATTAATCTGATCGTGAAAAGACATCCCTAATTAAATAACCAAGAAAACATATAGAAATAAAATTATAAATTTTTTTGATCGTTATATTTTTCTAATTTTTATTTTATCTAGAAGATGGTTAACTAACCATTGGCTTAGGGAAAAAACACCTTGAACCATTTATGGTTAGTGTTTCAGCTTTCCACCTGTCCACCTATGTATATCTTTTAGATTATTTTAACCACATCACAAAAATTGAACCAGATACACTATCTTGGTATCTCCATCCATTACAAATGACTTTACTCACACACAGGTAAGGGAACAAAAGGATTGGTTAAGGGGTTTACAGAAATGAAAACGTGGGAATGGATATCCTTACAAAATAAGAGGAGAGATGAAAGACCTATCAACAATTTAATTTGAAAATAAATTAAATAAAACCAATTACATATAATGTTTTGGTCCAGGCTCATGATCATCCATATACATACAATTAATTTCATATTTAATAAAATTACATTTCAACTCTAATCATTCGAATTTAAGATAATTCATGATCTAATTACCTAGTTATCTTATTTAAGTAATCAATTCTTTGATCTTAATTCAGATCCAAAATTTCTTTATATTCTCATCCATAAATATTTTAAACAAATTAAATAAATTTATTTAAAATTAATTGTTTATAAAATTGTACCTTTGATGAAACATGGTGAATACCGTTGAAAACTACCTGACATGTTGTATACTCGTATACAGTTTTGTTTTTGTAACATTCGTAAAACATAAATTATCATGTAATTTTATGGATTGTACTATCCATTTTATGATAATAAGGAAAACAAGGTATTTATGTAGAGTGTTATGATTTAAGGCAAATAGAGTAATAACTATAAAACGACTTGTACATGAAATTTAGATCCAATCATTACAAACAAATTAATAATAAATTTATATAAATCAATAATAGTACATGAATTATACTATCAAATTAATGACCACATATAACACATGTTGATTTTTTTAATAGTATAATAAATTAATTTTTAATTCCGTAACACCCCAAGCTTCCACGGTACACTTCTCTTTGATTAATACAGTAACGTGTGTTGTATGCAACTTCGAGTTCTAACACACCACAACCAATCAAACTAGCCGTTATGAATAGTAATAACCACTTTTTAAAATTTTATAAATTTTATCCTTCAAAATGGACTTCATTTTTGGATTCTGAATATCGAAATAATATTTGGGTGAATTTTTGGTACTTTTCTGATAACTATCATACTTTGATGAATAGTGAAAATTACTAAATTTTAATTAAAAACCACTTTTTTTATTCGAAATAGTTAATAGTGATAAATTATTAATTTGAGTTATTTTAAAGTGTAATCAGATTATATTTTTACCATTTAATCCAATGGTGGACATTGGACATAATTTCACATTTAAACTGAAAAAAGAAAGGGCCAATATTTTGATGGTTATTATTTCCTAAAAACACGCTTTTTGTTTTCACAAAAAGAATTAATTTGAAATTAATTTCTTCAACTTTTGTGTTTGAATTTAGAAAAATGGATTCCATATTTAGAATCAGGAGGTACAAATTGTTTAAATAGGTAACTTTTATTTTTATACATTTTGAATAACTATTTCGGTAAATATTTTATTTACCATGGTTAAAGGGTAAATCTGTTAAATAAGGGTAAACAAATAATATAATAATAATAATAATTAACTTAAAACATATCCTAACCCTATTGGTTGATACATGTCCGACCGTGGGCATATTTGGGTCGATTTTGGGACCCCATGGAGCCACTTGTAAGTGATAATTACACTTCATATTAATTAAGTTAAAGTAAATACAAAAATGTCATAAGTATACATATTTTAGAATTTTTTTTTAAATAGGGTTATATATGTTATATTTTTGACTATAAATATTCATTATAAATCTGAAAATATTACCTACATAATGGTATTTAATTCATAATTTTTAGACATTTAATAATTAAATTTATTTATGACACAATAATGATGCAGTATTTTCCTTATTAATTAATGAATCAAGTAATTGGTATTATAAATGTTAAAATAAATATAATTTGGACGTTTTGGTGACATAAAAAAATTTTATTGGTTAATATGACATATTAGGATTTATGAAATAATTTTTTTCGAATTAATAATCTTTTTAAGACTAGAAAATCAATTATTAAATTGTGTCCAAATTGACATAATGGAGTTTTTTAAAAAAATATTATATTATAAATTGATATAATATTCCTAAAAATATAATGTTCATCCAAAAGACTTATATAATGATAGGTGTATCATTAATGAACCACTTTGGGGTCGCTTGATGTTTATAGTAAGTTTACTAACATATAATATAAAAATAAAAAGAGACATTGTAAATGTCAAACTAAATAACTAAGTGTTAAAACTAATGGATAAGGTTAATAAAATGACCCAAAACTATCTAAAACATATTGGTTGAGTTGTTTTAAAACAATCCCCACCTTAGACTTGAAATAAATTAGTTTGGAGCCATTATAAAACGAATATGAATTTATTATAAAATAATATTTCTATCTTTTCCTAAGGTGCCCCTCACCCCTCTTATAAAAGGTAACTTCCCCTTCTCTCTAATTCACATCTTCAAAGCCCTTTGTCTCAGCCAACCCCAACACAAATATCCTCCCAAATTCCCTCACTTCAAATTATAGGACTTATTTTGATCATAAAGACAACCTATGGAGCCCTTTTGTTCAAATCAAAAGAAAGAAACCGAAGAAGAGGTAATGATTTCACCACCCTCTTTCAAGTTCCGTTATTCTTCCAATTTTCATTCTTTTTTATTTTCATTATAAAGTAATAACTCCAATATCTTCTATATACTGTGATGTTATTATAAATATGGTACAAACATATTCAGTATTCTATCCATCCCTTGAATGACATGTCACCATACGTGCGTACGTACGGCCTACCATCTCCACGTCGTGGTGTAATTGTTATTCAATACATTATTATTTATATGGGTATGATAATGATGTGTAATTGATATAAATAATAAATATAACATGATAATGATTCTTTATATATGATATACCATCCAGTTATATATTATTTTAATATCAAAAGAATGATATTGTCACTCGTGCATACGTACAGACTACTGTCTCCATGAATGCGATGAGATTCATTCCCCATTGTATCCATTCAAGAATAATTTTCATTTGATGGTTAAAAATAATGTTTAAAGACTTAATATTATTCTGGATATGAATAATATAAAACCTATCCATAACAAAAACGGCTTATGTAACAAAGCATATAAAGGAAAACAAAGCAGTTAACACCCGAAACGACGATAATACAAAGATATTATTAACAAAGCAATGTTAAAAGAACATATATGATATAATATTAATTTATATGATTCTTGTATAATTTAATAACAATTATTTAACCATTATACATGTGGTTAACCTACCCTCGACCAAGTAAAAGTACAAGGTAAGGGTTAATTCTACAATCTCTTCATTATCTGAGGTTGTTTATAGGTAATTATATAATGGGACCTCTTTATCATCCACATCCATGTTTCTTAAAAAAGTATTTCAAAACATTTTTACTATTGAATAGACAATGGGTTAAAGTCACGTGTACCCTTACTTGAACTTATATGTCTTTGAAAGGAATCATTCCGTCGTTTTCCAAACAAGGTACTTTTTGACCTTTTCAACAAAATTGAGGTAAGAATGTTTTTTAACTTATACAGCAGGTGCGGATTTTTCCACCGTTATAAGATTGTCGATGTTTCACTTAAAGAATAAAGAATATTTTCAATGTAAATGTTATCTTTTATAATTATGTTACTTTTAAATGATTAAAAAAATATATTTCCCTCAAATAGATTTGATTTCATCTATGTCAACATCCTTTGATGGATTTTAAGATTATTTGAAGTTGATTTATTATGATACATAACTTCCATATAGTATTGAAGGTTTTGTGATTTGTTTTAATATGGATGTGTTATTTTTGTACCATTCATGGTTTATGGATAAAGTATTGACATTTCATATGCTAGTTTTAATACGAATGTTTTCGTTATGTTTATACCTGTTCATATGAGGAATGCATTGGACTTAATAAGTGATGGGTGGAGCCTGCTATAGATCCTAGATGCATCTATAGGTCTCATGAGACAAACTAGTGTCTTGGAACAAGGCTTTAACAAAATATTATTTGTATTCTTGGCATAAGGCCTTGACTATGTGGTTATGATAGTCTAGCATTATGCATTCCATCATTATGAAAGTGGTTATTGATATTGAGAGTAATTATTCGACTAGTAGAATATCCATGTTAATAAGTAAATGGAATTATTTCATTTTATTTTTCCATATTATGATGAAGTTCAAGTTTAAAAGGCTATTGTTTTAGTTATACACTGCCTTAAATGTTTATGCTTATTTACGAAAGTTTTTTCTATATTGTTATCCTTACTGAGCATCAGAACTCACCCCATTCAATGTTTTATTTTTCCCAGGATGTGAAGAAGTATTTTATGAATGACCTGCAGGGATAGTATGAGGGGATATGAGTGTGGTATATTGAGAAAATATGTTTTTGTAGTTTTTCACTTTATGATGTAATGTAAACTTTATTAATGTATCTAGGGATTCCAAGGCTACTAAACTAATTGGTATTTCGACACTTGATCTTTTGTGATCATGAAAATGTTATGTAATAATGCACCGACTCTGGGTAACTAGGGACGGGGTGTTATAGTTGGTATTAGAGGAAATTTAGTACAAACCATGGGAGTTAGATTTAGATAAACTTTGATTAGAGCACATAGAACTAAGATGTACATTGAGGATTAGTATAGAATAAATTATTAGAATTTTGGTATTTTATGGATTTTGTGAGTTTTCTGAGAAATACATTCCTGTCTGGATATGAGTAGGTTGAGGCGGATCTGGCACAGATGTACCTATGGGTAAAACCTGGAAACACCACTTTGAGCTAGACTCGAACGGGAACTAGTGCACGACAATGGGCCTTGCTGCACTCTTGGTTATGACACTCCCCGGGGATATGTTTAGGATAATTATAATTTTATTTACAAACCATTATGAAGGTTTTATGAGTATATACTTTTTCAAATAACACATTTATATGATTATGGATTATATCCATAAACTATTTAATTCATGTTAAGTGTTTTACAAGTTTGAATTTATGTATTGCAATTCATAAACTAATCTAGTGTATGCCATTGTTTAGAAATGGCGCCTAGTGGAAGAAATGGAAATCATATCAATGAAAACACTCCATGTAGGGATTTACCTCCTGCTCAAGATAATTATAGGGGAGCTGGTGATGCAAATGGTGCTGATCAGCTAATCACTATACTGGGACAACTCACTCAGGTTATGAATAATAACCTTACCCGTATGGAGCACCCTGATCCACGACATGGAGGATAAATGTTAGATCACTTCATGAGGCAACAACCACCAATATTCAATGGGGTATGAAATCTATTAGTAGATGAGCAATGGATAAATTCCTTAGAGAAAATATTCCATGCCTTGGAAAGTAGTGAAAGGGAAAAAGTTGTCATGTCAGTTTACCGGCTCACTGGAGATGCTAATCAATGGAGGTCACTGATTCAAAACACAAAGGAATATTATGGAGTGTCAAATATGGAATGGAGGGAGTTTAAAGAGATTTTCTTAGAAAAATACTTTCCTTGTGACCATAGAGTATATATGGAAAGGCAATTTCTAAGTCTGAGGCAAAAGGAGGATGAGAATGTCGTAATGTATGAGGCTAACTTTACAAGGATAGCGAGGCATGCTACAGATTATATACATAACCCAAGAATTAAGATTTATTGTTTCTTTTATGGGTTAAAACCATTTCTCTGTCAATCATTAGTCTCAAAATCCTTCTCCTCATACGAAGATATTGTATCAAATGCTATCAAGATAGAAAAATAATTCTCAAAGTCTTACGACTTTAAAAAGAAAGAGAATAAGAGATCTTCTTATCACTATGGAAATAGAAATAAGGGGAATAATGGAAAAGTTTATTATCCATCTTGTAGTAAATTTGGGAAGAAACACCGCAATACTTTCTTGAAAGGAATTGGAGTCTATTACAAGTGTGGTGAAAAAGGCCACCAAGCACGTGATTTCAAGGGAATGAAAGAAGCTACTGATGTCCAATGCTACAATTACAGGGAGATGGGACATTATGCAGATGAATGTCCTAAGCGTCAAGGGAACATACCTCAAAAAAGGCCAAGAGATCAAGGCCAAGCTTATGCTATCACTACTATTGTGGTTGAACCTCCAAAAGATGTGGTGGCAAGTAATATAATGGTTTCCTAAAGTTTAGAAAATGCTTTATTTGATTCTGGATCATCGCATTGTTTCATATCTTCCTAGTTTTCTATGAAAATTAGATATTTCCAATTTGATTTAACAAGGGAGTTGCTAGTCAAAACTCCTAAGGGAAGTTTCATTGCTACAAAGTTCTGTGAATCAGTTCCCATTAGAGTATATAAATGTTCTTTATCTGCTGATCTCATCATCATACCCATGATTTAATTTGATATATTCCTCGGTATGGATTGGAATTCAAACCATGATGCAAAAATTTATTGTAAGAAGAAGGAGGTTCCGATTTTTGATGACGATGATAAAGAACACCTTATCTTTAGAGCAGAACCGTCACCACCCAATTCTTATCTAGATCCACCCCCAATAGCTCAACTAAATTCAATTATTGGGGAGGAATAGAATGAATTGACTGTGGGTGAGGAAATGAATGTTCAAATATAGGATATACCTATTGTGAAAGAATATGAAGATGTGTTTCTTGAATATTTAACTGGACATCCTCCAGAACGAGAAATTGAGTTTTCCATTGATTTAATTCCTTGTTGAAGGCCCATATTGAAGACCCATTATAGAATGGACAATGTGGAATTAGTGGAACTAAAGAATCAACTATAAGAATTGAGTAATAAGGTATTTATTCACCCTAGTGTTTCTCCATGGGGAGCCCCTGTCCTTTTTGTTAAGAAGAAAGACAGATCTATGAGGTTATGTATCGACTACAGGGAAATCAATGATATAACAGTAAATAACAAGTATCCCTTACCTCACAATGATGATTTATTTGACCATATACATGGATCTCAATACTTTTCAAATATTGACCTTCGATCTGGATACCATCAGTTGTTTTTGAAGAAGGAAGACATTCCCAAAATAGCATTTCTATCCAGGTACGAGCATTACGAGTTTACAGTAATGTTTTTTGGGATGACTAATGCACCCCCAGTTTTCATGGATCAAATGAACAGAGTTTTCAAGGAATATATAGATGATTTTTAGTGGTATTTATTGATGATATCTCGGTATATTCCAAATGCTATGAAGTTCATGAAAATCACTTGTGCATTATCCTGATGACTCTTAGAAGACATGAATTATATGGGAAGTTTAGCAAGTGTGAATTCTGGCTTCAGGATATTTCTTTTCTTTGAAATATTGTCTCTATGGATGGAATCTTTGTTGATCCTTCTAGGACCAAAGAAATCCAAGAATGTCCAGCACCGACAAGTATAACTGAGGTACACAGTTTTATTGGTTTAGTAGGTTATTATCGGCGTTTTGTCCAGAATTTTTCCCTATTGCATAACCCATTAACGAAGCTCACACGTAAAGGGGTTAAATTAG
The DNA here is from genome assembly GCA_963277665.1 of Viscum album. NCBI lineage: Eukaryota > Viridiplantae > Streptophyta > Magnoliopsida > Santalales > Viscaceae > Viscum > Viscum album. Next base: position 1,979,853,003 of record OY728165.1, on the reverse strand, counting down.
TTTGGACATAAGAGTATGAAGAATTTTTTGAATAACTGAAGATAAGATTAGTCAATGCTCCTATATTGACTCTACCATTGGGGATTTATGGGTTCGTTATTTATAGTGACACATCGAAGAAAGGACTTGGTTGTGTCCTTATGCAGAATGATAGAGTTATTGCCTATGCATCACGATAGCTTAAATTTCATGAGCAAAACAATGCTACTCATGATCTTGAGTTAGAGGATCTAATCTTTGCTTTGAAGATTTGGAGACACTACCTCTATGGTGAAAAATGTGAGATTTATACTGATCACAAGAGTTCGAAGTATATTTTCTCACAGAAAGAACTCAACATGAGGCAAAAGAGATGGCTTGAATTACTCAAGGATTATGATTGCACTATACACTACCACCAGAGGAAGGAAAATAAGGTGGAATATGCTTTTAGTAGAAAGGATCATGGAATTTTGAACAATATGAGAGTTGAAAAGGATCCTATATACATAGATCTAGTAAATATGGATATGGGAATAACCATAGAAGGTGAAACATCAATGAATTTTCAAATGGTTTCCAAACCATCTTTACTAGAAAGGATAAAGAGTTCTCAGAATGATGATGAAGAGTTTCAAAAGAAGATTAAATATATAAATTATGGGAGATTGAGTGACATTGTGTATGGAGATGAAATTTTGAAATTTGGGAAGATAATTTGTTTTCCCAATATACCTGATCTAAAAAGGGAATTGTTGGAAGATGCTCACAGTTCCAATTTCTCTATATACCCTGGGAGCACCATGTTTTATATAGATTTGACGGAACATTTTTTGTGGGACAACATGAAGAGGGAGATTGATGATTTTGTGTCAATATTTATGGTTTTTCAACAAGTGAATGTTGGAAGGAAACAACCTGGAGGATTCATGCAACCTCTTCCCATAACAGAGTTGAAATGGGATAACATCACGATGGACTTTGTCATGGGACTACCAAAGACTCGTAGAAGGAACGATGCAATATGGGTCATTGTTGATCGTCTTACCAAGTCATCACATTTTATTAATATAAGGGAGGATTTTCCACTTGAACGTCTAGAAATACTATATATTAATGAAGTTGTGAGACTTAATGGAGTACCCATATCGATTGTTTCTGATCGTGATCCAAGTTTTACATCAAGATTCTAGAAAATTCTTCAGAAGGCCTTAGATACTGAACTTTGTTTGAGCACTGCCTACCACCCCCAAACTAATGGACAATCAGAACAGACAATTCAGTAATTAGAAGACATGTTTAGATCATGCTCACTGGACTTTCAAGGTACGTGAGATCAATATTTACAATTGGTAGAATTTTACAATAACAATAGCTTCCATTAAAGTATTCAGATAGAACTACATGAAGCGTTATACGGAAAGAGATGTTGCACACCAACCTGTTGGGATGATGTTGGTGAAAGAAAAATCATAGGCCCAGAAATGGTGGAGGAAACGATGAAGAAGGTGAAGGTAATCCAAACCCACATCAAAGCAGCTCAAAGTATGAAAAAGAGTTATGCCGATAATCAAAGGAAGGATTTGGAATTTCAGGCATGAGATCATGTTTTCTTGAAGGTATATCCATGGAAGGGATTCATACGTTTTAGTAAGAAAGGTAAATTGAGTCCCAGGTACATTTTACCTTTCTAAATTCTAGAACGAATTGGGGCCGTAGCTTACCATTTGGCAATGCTGCCAAATCTCTCCAATGTTCATGATTTGTTCCACGTATCACTATTGAGAAAATACCTGCTTGACCCAACGTATGTGCTCACCTATGAGGAATTAGAACTGGAACCTAATCTGTCTTATTGCGAAGAGCCTGTCGGGATTCTTGAAATGAGAGAACAAGTGCTGAGAAACCAGACGACCCTTCTGGTAAAAGTTCTATGGAGAAACCATAAGTTGGAAGAGGAAACGTGGGAACCCGAAGAACTTATGATGAAGAAACACCTGAGTCTATTTATGCAGTAATATTCTAGAAATTTTGGGGATGAAATTATTTGAATGAGGGGAGAATGTAACACCCCCAGCTTCCATGGTACACTTCTCTTTGAATAATACAGTAGCTTGTGTTGTACGCAACTTCGAGTTCTAACACAACAAAACCAATCAAACTAGCCGTTATGAATTTTAATACCCACTTTTTAAAATTTAATAAATTTTATATTTCAAAATGGACTTCATTTTTGGATTAAAAATATCTAAATTGTCTTAGGGTGAATTTTTGGTACATTTCTGATAACTTTCATATTTTGATGAATAGTGAAAATTACTAAATTTTAATTAAAAACATCCTTTTTAATAGAAATAATTAATAGTAACAAATTTTGAATTTGAGTGATTTAAAGTATAATTAGATTATATTTTTACCATTTAATCCAATTTTGATCATTAGATATAATTTCACATTTAAACTGGACATAAGCAAGTGCCAATCTTTTGATGGTTATTATTTCTTAAAAACACGCTTTTTGTTTGGACAATAGAATTTAATTTTAAATTAATTTCTGCCACTTCTATGTTTTGAATTTAGAAAAATGGATTATATATTTAGAATCAGGAGGTCCAAATTGTGTAAATAGGTAACTTTTATTTTTATACATTTTGAATAATTACTTCGGTAAATATTTTATTTACCATGGTTAAAGGGTAAATCCGGTAAATAAGGGTAAAACAATTAATAATATAATAATATTAAATTACCGTAAAACGTGTCCTAAGCCTATTTTTTGATACATGTCCGACCATGGGAATCTTTGGGTCGATTTTGGGACCCCATGGAGCTCGTTGTAAATGATAATGACACTTTATATTAATTAAATTAAAGTAAATACAAAAATGACATAAGCATACGTTTTTTAACAAAAAAATTTTTCTATAGGGATATATATGTTATATTTTTGACTATAAATATTCATTAAAAATATAAAAATATTCCCTACATAATCGTAGTTTATTTATAATTTTTATACATTGAATAATTAAATTTATTTTGGACACAATAATGATGCAGTATTTTCCTTATTAATGAAAGAATCAAATAATTGGCATTATAAATGTTAAAATAATTATTATTTTAATATTTGGTGAAATCCAAGAATTTTATTGGTTAATATGACATTCTATGATTGCCTAAATTATTTTTTTGATTAATAAAATTGGTAGGACTAAAAAAATCTATTATTAAATAGTGTCAAAATTGACATAAAGGAGTTTTTAAAACAAATAATATATTATAAATTGATATAATATTCCTAAAAATATAAAGTTCGTCCAAAGGACTTATATAATTATAGTAGTATCATTAATGAACCACTTAGGGGTCTCTTGGAATATTATAGTATGTTTATTAACCATATAATATAAAAATACAAAGAGACATTGTAAATGTCAAACTAATGAACTAAGAGTTAAATCTAAATGACAAGGTTAATAAAATGACCCAAACCGGTCTAAAACCTATTTTTTGAGTTGTTTTAGACCCATAACCACCTTATCCTCAAAATAAATTAGTTTGGAGCCATTAGAAACCGAATATGAATTTATTATAAAATAATATTTCTATATTTTCATAAGGTGCTCCTCAACCCTCTTATAAAAGGGCACTTCCCCTTATCTGTAATTCACACATTCAAAGCCATTTGGCTCAGCCAACCACTTCCAAAATATCCTTCCAAATTCCATCAATCCAACCTAGGGGCCTTAGTTTGATCATAAATCCAACCTAAGGAGCCCTTTTGATCAAATCAAAAGGAAGAACCCGAAGAAGAGGTAATGATTTCACCACCCTCTTTCAAGTTCCTTTCTTCTTCCACTTATTCTTTATTTTTTATTTCAATTATAAAGTAATAAATACAGAATATTCTATATATTGGGATGTTAGTATAAATATGGTACAACCATATTCAGTATTTTATCCATCATCTGAATGGCATGTCACCATATGTGCATACGTACGGCCTACCGTATCCACATCGTGGTGTAATTGTTATTCAATACATTTTTATTTGGATGGGTATGATAATGTTTTGTAATTGATGTAAATAATAAATATAAAATGATAGTGATTCTCTATATATGATATAACATCCAATTATATATTATTTTAAAATCAAAATAATGGTATTGTCACTCATGCGTAAGTACGGACTACCGTATCCACGAACGTGATGAGATTCATTCCCCATCGTATCCATTCAAGAATAATTTTTATTTGATGGTTGAATACAATTTTTAAAGACTTAATATCATTCTAGATATGAATATGATACAACCTATCCATAACAAACATGACTTACGTAACGAAGCATATAAAGGAAAACAAATCAGTTAACACCCGAAATGACGATAATACTAAGATATTATTAACAAAACAATGTTAAAAGACCATATATTATATCATATTAATGTAAATGATTCTTGTATAATTTAATAACAATTATTTCACCATTATACAGGAGTTTAACCTACCATCGACCAAGGAAATGTACAAGGTAAGGGTTAATTCTACAATCTCTTCATTATCCGAGGTTGTTTATACCTAATTATATACAGAGACCTCTTTATCATCCACATCCATGTTTCATAAAAATGTATTTCAAAAAAATTTACTATTGACTATATAATGGGTTAATGTAATTTATACAGTTATTTGACCTTATACATTTTTGAAAGGAATCTTTCCGTCGTTTTCCAAACAAGGTACTTTTTGACCTTTTCGAAAAATTTAAGTTAAGAATGTTTTTAACTTATTCGGAAGGTTTAGCTATTTTCCGCCATTATAAAATTGTCGATGTTTCCCTTACAATCTTATAAGAATATTTTCAAATTAAATGTTTTCTTTTATAATTATGTGACTTTTAAATGATTAAAAAAAGAATATTTCTCTCAAATAGTTTTGATTTCATCTATGTCGACATACTTTCATGGATTTTAAGCTTATTTGAAGTTGATTTATTAGGATAAAAAACATCCATATAATATTGATGGTTTTCTGATATGTTTGACTATGGATATGTTATTTTTATGCCATTCATCATTTATGGATAAAGTATTGACATTTCATATGCTAGTTTTAATACAAATGTTTATGTTATGTTTAAACCTGTTAATATGAGGAATGCATTGGAATTAATAAGTGACAGGTAGAGCCCAATATAGCTCCTCGATGCATCGGTAGGTCTATTGAGACAAACTAGTGTCTTGGCACAATGCCTTGAAAAAATCTTATTCAAGTCTATCACAAGGCCTTGACTATGTGGTTATGATAGTATGACATTATGCATTCCATCATTATGAAAGTGGTTATTGATATTGCATTTGATTATTCGACTAGTAGAAGTCCATGTGAATAAGTAATTGAAATTATTTCATTTTATTTTTTCCATATTATACTGAAGATCAAGTTTAAATGGATTTTTTTAGTTATACACTTCCTTAAATGTTTATGATTATTTACGAAATTTTTCACTATATTGTTATCCTTACTGAGTATCTAAGGTCACCCCTTTCTATGTTTTTTTCCAGGATGTGAAGAAATATTTTATGAATGACCTACAGGGATAATATAAGGGGATATGAGTGTCGTCTATGGAGACAACATGTTGTTGTAGTTTTTCACATTATGTTGTAATGTAAAATTTATGAATGTATCTAGTGATTACAAGGCTACTAAACTAATTGGTCTTTAATGACCTGATCTTTTGTGATAATTCCAATGTTATGTAATAATGCACTAACTCTGGGTAACTGGGGTTGGGGCGTTACAAATTCTGCTTAATTTGGTTAAATTACACAATGTCCACATTATAGTTTAGAAAAAATTTATTTTATTCAATTCATATACTTGATGAATGCCATTAAACTCAGTGTGTAACCATGCTATGGGAAATATTAGAGGATTTGACATGTAAATGGGGTACACATCATGTGGACTTTGAGTGACATGGTCACCATTCATGTAGGCTATATAAGTAGATACCTGACATGTCTATGACTAAAGGACTATACATTGTCTACAAATGTTACCCAACATGTACTATGGGTGACCACCTTCCAGGATAACTCAATCAACATGTGGTGTATAATTAAATCAATATCATGTAATAAATTCACATTCCTTGAATTGATTTTGAATTAATTCAGGGTTCATTAAACACTATTACATGACATATACCTCCTGGTTACACTGTTTTTACTCTTATGTTATCTATCCATACTCCTGAGAACCTCTAGATGAGGACTTCAAATTTAATTCATTTATAAAATTAATAATTTTGATTATATTTCTGAGAAATGAAAACGAAGTAAGTAGATTTCTCAATTCAGATTAACGAATGATTAAACTAGAATTGTAAACTAATGAAAAATATTGAAATCAATAAATTATACATAAATAATAAAAAATAATTATGAGACCCTTCAGATACAAATTCAAGGTTCTAGGAATAGCCAAAGACTTGGATATGGCATTCTAAACTTTTATTTTTATCATGATCAATGATAAATATGAGATTTATATGTTGATGAACACTATGATCAAAATAATATAATCAAAGTATATAGAAAATGGATAAACACTTGAACCAATGTGAAGTATCATCACCTATTATATATAGTTAATTAAAAAAAATTAAACAGATAGCTTATGAGAAATTCTTTCTTAATTTATGGATATGAAAACATATCAACATCGCTCAATCATTTCAATTTAGGAACTAAGATTAGATTCCATCTGATAAATATCTACCCATGTTCCACGAACCATTTAATGTAGCTATAGGAATATTCAATTTCTTTGCGTGGAAGATCTTATAATTTACATCATCTGTCTTTGATTTCCCTAAGAGTTGATTTGAGGAAGGTTTATCTTCTATTTATTTAGACATGAGAGTGGTGGTGGTGGAGGATATATCTCCAATATTGATAGTGTTCTTGGAGAGGGATCTATCTAGGTATTTGAGAGGATTGTCTCTAGATCTCATTGTGTACAACATAAATGAATTGAATCTGTTATGAAAATATAATATCTGGGATTATATACCACAAGAGTTAGAAAATAATTATCTCATATATGTCCATTATTTTTTTTATAACCTAATAAAATCCCCATTTATATAATAATAATAATAATAATAATAATAATAATAATATTTCCAGACATTCGCTAAACTCATAAATAAAATTAAATATTATTTATTGAAATAATATTAAATATATATTATTTCTCACTGAACCATTATACTTTGTCCAACATTCCTCTATAATATTTATGAGGAAATGAATAATGATTATTTATTTAATAAATAAACATCATTTCATTATTTTACAATAAATAAATAAATATTATATTCACTACATATCGAATTAATATTTATTAAATACTCTTATCACATAATATTCATTGGAATAACCGCTGATAGAAAATATTTGATCAATCAAACATAAAAAACTAATAAACCACATAATGGAATAATATTCATTTAAATTATTAAATAATAAATAATAAATTATTTGTTATCTGTGATTCTAGATACACTTAGTGTGTGACCCTCTATGCATCATTTTTAGTAAAATTAGGTAATGTAGCCTAAAGATAAAGGTTTTCATATAGTAACATACCATGGAACAAATATAGGAATAAGTTATTAAATGAAATAATATCTCATACAGATACCAACTATGTAAAATAATACCTTTATCGTAATAACTATAATAAAGAAGGTTGCATACTGGTTCAATCAAAATATGTGCTCGATGTCTCTTTATTTAACTTTTCAAAAATTGAACATACCTAAAGAACACTATGGAAATTCATTTATTTAGTCTATATCATTTCCACCAAAGGGATTGAGATATTATCTTCCATTATAGAATGTAAGGGAAAAATCATTTATCAAATTATTCATTAATGAAATATTACTTGTGATGCACCCAATGTATCCTACCTTGCCATGAAAATATGTCATTACTATTTTCATAAATACATAAAAGTACATGAATTACAATTCTCAGTAATAAAAATATTAAATTCAAAAGATTACTAAATACATCCAAAAATAGGAAAATCCAATGATACATATAGACATGTATTTCTTAATGCAGGGGATAGTTCTCATAATATCCTAAAATGGATATTACTGGGGGTTTATACCATGATAAGATGCCTCAAATTACTATGAGTCTCCACCCCAGATATACTGTATCATTTTTTTCCCTTAAATGGTTTCATCTAGCTATATAAAATATATTTAGGAAAATTATCTTGGCTCTTCTGGATTATCATCATAACGGGGAACTACTATGACCTTTCAATGTGAAATCTACTCTTTGGACATTATCAAATATTATGTTACATAGAAGAATAATCATTATGTGATATAGAGTTTATTAATATTACAAAAATTAAAAATTACATAACAATGTACATAGAATTTGGTTCAGGGGAACCAAATCCAACAACATGTGTATTGGGTGTGTTACCGTTATGCGAGCTAGGGGTTACCCTTACGTGGTATGAGCACTAGTGATCTTACGTTTTTCTTTCATGTCGTAGTTTTCACCAAACTTGCACAATGTATAATTACCCCTACATAATGGATGTGTGACCTATACATAGTGGAATATATACCTTTACATAGGAAGGGGAATGAGTTTGTTACCCTTTCATGGTTTTTTTAATCTTATGAAGCGACGACCATTTGAGAATTTTCGAGATATATTATTCAAGAAAATTCTGAATCAAACATTTGTACTTGGGTTTTTATAGGGTGTTCAAAGGATTTTAGGCTCTATATTTAAGCATTAATTCCATCTCATTGTATGATAAAGATATATCATAGCTCAAAGAGGGTAAAAAATAAGACATAAATTAAGCGGGAATGAGATGATCCATAGGTGGGTGAGCCTGCTCATGGATCTATTGGTGACACCATTAAAGACTACTTCTGGTAGTATTATTCTAGTGAAGGGATAATGGAACATGGATTCTGAGGTGGATCAATATCCTATAACAAACCTTAGAGGGTTATTTAATAGGTGAGGCAGAACCCTAGTAAGGGGGGTCATGCTATGTTTCTTGTTATTCCTATTGAAGTTTTCTCATGTTCACTTGTTAATGTTTATGTGTTCTTATTTGCATTGGTATTTAGTTATTCCTATGATTTTCTATTTATTATTGGTATTTCTCTCTCAAATTTTGTTTGTATATTACCATTATTTATTTTCAAATAATTACAATGTGGTGGGGTGGTATTATTTCCATGATTTAGGATCAATGTGGTCTGAATAATGTAATTCCCCATGTATTTTATCTTTCTCTAATTTATTTTTCACACTGTAGGTTTTTATGCCAGTATCCCCTTTATTTTTTCTTTTGGTTAATTATTGTTTTTTATTTCTTGTTCATTTTTATTTCTAGTATCTTTTCTTATTATGTGGTTGATTTTTGTGACAATGCCTCCTACCTTGGTGTTATGTGTTTCACTCTGATATATTTCCATAACACTCTTATTTCATGTTATTTGAACTTCTAAAAAAAATATAGTTATCAACATCACTCAGTCCTTAAAATCCAGTATCACTGTATCAGAGGTATAAATACTAGAATAAATAGTTCCATTGAATTTATATTAATTTATTGTAGTAGTTTTTCACTTCATTTTTTATGATCTGGTTGCTATTACATCCCTAGATTCTCATTCCATATGAAAAAATTAACATCAATTGATAACCCAGTTTTTGTTTTTAGTCCCACTATATCATCATAACTCTCATATAAATTAATCATTTATAAATAAGTCAAATAATTAAGTTCAAGACCATGATTATAAAAATCCATGTTTCAAATAACATGAAACACACACTACTAGAAACTTTAGCTCTATCCAATGTCAAAAACTAGGGATATTACCTATATCTACGATCCATCCATACATCAAACCTATAGGCCGACACGTAACCATTACATTACATCAAATTTTATGCATTATTATGTATATTTTTAATATATATATATATATATATAATCTATGTAAATAGTGACAAAGAATTGTTTATATGTATTCCCATGCAATTCTTGTGGGAATATTTTTTTTCCGGTTGTTTCCCAGGAAACCTATACCCACAGTTTTCAGGAACTGTGGCTATAGAAAGGGACCTATATCTATATATTTACAAAACTATAGCTCTATCCTGGACCAAAAACCTATATCCATGGTTTTCAAAAAAAATTGTATCTATATCCTAGAAATGATAACCACAGCTTTTTGAAATAGTGGTTATAGATTGGTGTAAAAACCCATATCCCTGGGTTTCATGAACCGATGCTATAGGAAGATACCAATAGCCATTATTTTCCAAAACTTAGACTATATCCAAGACCAAAAACCCTATACCCATGGTTATCATGAAAACCATGGCCCTAGACAGGGACCTATAATAATGGTTTTCCAAAACTGTGGCAATATCCTTGAGTATAAAACCTATATCTATGGTTTTCATGAAAACCATGGCTATAGACAAGGACTTATATCAATAGTTTTCCAAAAAATGTGGCTATATCTTTGAATAAAAAACCTATTGATATGATTTTAGAAATCCTTGATTTTAAATTGTACATATAGCCAAGATTTCATCAAAACTGTGGCTATAATGTGGGCATGAAAATCTATAGCCATGATTTTGGAAAACCATAGACAAAGTTTCAAGGGTATATCCCTATTTTCTAGAAGTGAAAAATTAAAAAAATATCTTTATCCCTAATAAAAGTTCCTTTCCAATTATTATTAATATAATGAGTAAATGTGAGTAAGAAGATATCCCCCCAATGATGATGAACAATATTCTCTTCCTTGGTCTCCAATTGATGATCCTCATAGCGAGTGGGTTGAATATGTATGAAATAATGAATGAGATTAATAATAGAAGTGGAATAGAGTAGGTGTTCTCTTGTGTATGGTTTGCGTTTGGTCAAAGTAGATGATAATTATTTTATGGATTACTCAAATATATTAGAGCCTCAATTCAATGGTTTATAGGTACCCAAGTTGAATCATGTAGTGGTGTAGTGTGTTTCACACATTATAGAAACTGATGTATCCCCATATAAAAACTTTTATGGGGAGTCTACATTGGTTATAAGCCTCAATTATTCGATTACTCACATGATCATTTTAATACATTTTTTATATATGTGATGTTTCCAATGTGGTTCCCTTTATTATATAGTGTAGATTCTCCCCATGTTATTCCTTGTACTTCTCTTATAGCACCACCCCACACGCAAGGGGACTCTACTCACCATTGATGTATCTCTAACAATGTGTATACTTTCTCTTAACATGATTTTGACAAGCTTGTATTGACTTCAAAAGATGAACATATTTTTTTGTCATTGTTTAGTAAATGTATTAATGAAATTCCCCCCAACCAGAACATTGTGTTTCCCAGTTAACCAAACACCACCTTCCTTTTCTGACCCTTCACTAAACACAATTCAACCATAAGTAAATTTTTTATTTAGATAATGAAAAATGATAATATTTGATATGTAAATTTTTTAAAATGATTTATCATCCATAGAAATTAAAAATATATTTCCTAATATATTTTTTGAAAATAACCACAGAACATCAAAAATATATATTAAAAATACTACAAAAAATAATCATAAATATATATTTTTAAAATATAATCCAAAACAAATATTATTCACATTTCATTTATGACGTATCTCTATAAATGTACCACATGAAATAAAGAATCCATCGAAATCACCTTCGGATAAAATCTAAAACACTTTTTGAGTAGCTCTTTGAGTTTCATAAATTGAATTATTATTTATTCAACCACAAAGTGTGACCATATGGTCCTTTGTATCATTGAAAAACAAATATGTATTCTTAAAATTTTAAATTCAAGGAAAGTATGGCCTCTAAGAAAGCATCAATAATAATATAGACATAAAGGGATATGATATGATCTTAATAAAATATATGCAGCTTTATGAATCTATGAAATAGTTGTGTCAGATAAACTTCTTAATTTCCTTATAGTATTTTTTTTCAAATTAGGGAAATAATACAATTTAATGCTCGTTTTTTGTTTTAATATTTGTTTTCAAGTAGATGTAAATATTGATAAAATTGATTGAATTTGTAAAACATCATTTATATAAACTAATGGTAAAATATTTATTTTGAATAACTTTTTGAGGATTTTAACATCAGTTATTTAGATAATACACATAAAAATTTATCTATAACATTGGTTATATAAATGTATGATTTTTTATGTAACTTTCGATGTTGGTTACAAAAATTATCAAATGTTTAATATTTTGATTTTTTAAAGCAATTTCAATACATATAAATCACAAAGAACAAAAAAAGTCATAATATCTATTAAAGTATTAAAAAAAAGAAAAAAAAATAAAACAAATGATTTATCCTTTTTTCATACAAGTGATGATGTCCTATAAATGTAAATAATTCTTTTACTAATATTAGTTTTATTTATACAGAAAACTTGTGTTATATTTTTAAGATATTTTTGTTAAATATAATGTATAATATTAAACACTTTCCCTTGATTTGAATATTTAATCTTCATAAAAAAGTAAAATCATTATAAAATAAATCTATGAAGGAAACAAATTAAAAAAAATAAAGGATAATATAATTTTGTAAATACCAAGGAAAATTGGTTGAATGAAGAAATTATGGAATGAAAAATAATTGGAATGATTAAGGATGAATATATAATGAATAGAGAAAGGGAGAATGAAATTATATAGATGGTATTTTAGAAACTATGCCCATGTTGTGATAAATTTATATAATGAAAAATAAAAGGTAAATGGGGATAATTTGAAAAAAAGAAACATTAATGGTGTTTATTTTGAAACATTACCTTTAAAAAAATAATATATAATTGATGTCAAGACCTACGGTTTTTATATCTTTTATTGTTGGTTAGAGTGGATGAATCCTGAGGGGGGGGGGGGTAGATTGAGTTTCTGTATTTTTTTGTTTAAAAAGTATTTAAAATTATATCCCACAATTTATAAAAACATCCCAATTATCTAAAATAATATGAAAATATTTTTTTTGAATGATTAATTAAAATATTGATTAAAACATTGTTAATTTTTATTAAAAACACTTTAAATTTTAAATAAAATCAGATCACATTAAAAACTGTATAGAAATAACAGATTATAACTAACTATCAGAGTATTGATTTGTAATTTTTTTGGAAGATATATGCTAATATTCTATAGAAAATTAAAAAAATAAAAAATATTATAAAATGAAATAAATATAACATGTTCAGCTTGACGAAAAGATACAAGACTTTCAACTTGATAGTCACCCATTTCCATGAATAATTACTAAATTATATATATATATCCAAAACCTAGATCAGATTTTATAGTTACAATTGTACACTTTAAAATCCATGATATACACCGCATTTCCCAAATTATTCATGGGATAATAGTGTAAAAATAATATAATAAAGAATATATTACACTCCAATATGGTTCTATATAAATTAATAATAAATATATATATTAATTTAAAAAAATGGAAGGTAAGAAAATAATAGATAGAGAAAAGATAGGAAGAGATAGAGTTTTAAGTAGATCAAAATGATCCTATTAGGTTGATCAATTTACATTAAATCTATCATTCGAAAGTTTTCAAAAGAATATCGCACTTAGGAGTCACAAACTGAGTATATTAGAAGCACATAGTGAATTATTACATTTGATCATTAGTTCAGCAAAAGTCCTCTCTAGTTTTTTTCCATGCATGTCTCTTCATCTTAAAGAGAGGACGTTATCTAATTATCCATTTAATAATACTTATAAATTAATCCCCCCACACATTATTCTGATATATAATCCTTAAATGATTTGAGTCTTTAGAAAAACCATCAACATATAGCTATTGTAGTTATAAATAGTCATCACTACAAAAGTTATACATGATGACATGGAATTTAATTAAGAAAAATAACACCAGATTGTGGTAACCTGAACTTGCGGTCACATGCTTGTGAAACATGATCGTGAAGTTACATGATCTTAGGGTCACTTTTTTATGTTCACTTAACATAGTCACATTCTTTTAGTTACTTTACCAGGTCACTCTCTCACAGTCATTTGATACGATCACTTTATTTACACATATAATAGTTTCAATTATTGATTTGTCTATATGACCACTTGATTTCATCATTTGGTTGTTGGAATCCTTAGTGCGGACACATGAATTATCCAAGATGTTTGTCCAAGACATAGAAAAAACATTCTCATGTTACACTTGATTAATTGTTCTTGTTTATGAGGCCACTTAGACATTGATGTGTAGTCCCTTTTATATAGCCACATGACCTTTAGAGTGAGTTAAACTTATTTATATAGTTGGTAGATACATTTACTTCAAGGATTTTCAATTTTCATAGTTTTGTACAAAAAATGTTTTACTATCATAAAATATAAAGTTCGTTAATAACATATGAAACATGACACATGAGAATTTAAATAATGAGTTCCTAGATTAAGCCAAAAGTTATATATTAAAAACAGTTAATTTTTTTAACGTTAGATATTATATACTGATATTAAAAACCACTATAACATAGCATGTTTTAAAAAATAGAAATGGTGTACTATTAACTTGTTTTAATGTTAGTTAATAAATTACCGCGGTAGAATCATAAGGTTTTAACATAATTTAGTTGAATAACTGGAATAAAATTGATTTTAACGTATGTTATTAAACCACATATGTTAAAAACCACCATAAAAGGGGTTTTAGCATTGTTTAGTTTATAATAGATGATAGAATGTTGAAAATAATAATATCTTTTCTACTAGTGGTAGAATAATATGTAACCATAAGAAACATAGTATTTTAATCTTGGAAAACTACTCATATGTTCTTGATTCTTTGAGTATAAAAAAACCAAATAGATGAACAAATTATATGTCTTTCACCACGATGGATGAGTACATTATAGACCCCTTATTTAACAGATAATAACATAAAAAAAACAATCATTGAGCTATAACTGTACACTTTTATAGTTTATCTCAATATGGGGACCATATTCTATACTCTTCATATAAGAGGGAAAATCCCATCTTGATTAAACTGAACCAATATCATGATCATCAATATAACCAAGCACCCTCAGATTATCTTATCCATTAGGAAATAATAAAAATGGTATCAATGTATGGAATTTATCATTCCATTTATCTAATCTAACCTTAGGTAATGTGGAAATCCAAATATGAAAGATGAATTTCTAATATACCAAATATGTTGTGTACAACACTCTTTGTGGTATACTACATGAGGTATCCACCATAAAAACTCCCTTTATGTCTCATAAGAATATCATTATCTCTAAAAAAATCATACTCACGATTAATTTATAATTTTTTCATAACCTATAATACTCCATGATGAAAATGAGTTATTCATATCTTAAATTCATACTTTTATTGGATAATTATCATTTCTATTTATTTAATATATTCAGTTAACATTAAATAATGATAAATTAGAGAATAATTTTTTTATAACATTATAAATTTTATATTCTTAATCCCTTTTATGAATGCTAATAAAACCATTAATAAGTGTCCATTTAGTCATATCTTATATGAAAAACCACTAGAAAAGCCATATATTTTATATACATTTAGGGTTTTGTTTAAAAAATTACTACAATGTAATTCTTACCACATCTATATGTGACCATATAATAAAAACCTCCCACTAAAATACTTTAATGTGTTACATTTATGAATAAATCCAATTTAAATAATGGTGACATATTGGAAAAATATATATAGTTTTCAACTCAATAAACAAACTATATATATAGTTTTCAACTAATTAATCAATCTAAATATAACTATCTACATTATTTATTTACCAACATTCCATAAAAGTTTTAGGATATTAAGTAACATTCATTTTGAATATAGTCAAGTATAATTCTTTATTTGATAAATTTTAAACATCTCCAAGTATAAATATACCCTTAATCAACTTTGAAATACTATATTTTCTATAGAATATCATGATGAGAAAGACAAACTCCTTTATGTTTAGGAATGACACTTATTTCCATAGGGAATATGTAACTAAAAAACAATTTCCAACCATATATAATATGTTATTCTATGTGTTCGGGGTGGTATTTTTAAAATAATATTTAATTCAATAAAATATTCCACCAATAACTTATGGGATCATGATTCCTCGTATTTTAACAAATATATTGGATAAGATCTATTATCATATATGAAACTCCATTTTATCCTTATATAATTTTCAAACTATGTTATCCAATCTAATGAATCATAAATTATGTGTATCATCTCATTTTATACATAAATATTTATTAAAAAATATCTTCTCTTATCATATAAGTGAAATGAGATAAAAATACACATCCTTTATTTAAATCAATCCAATATTTGAATATTCATTTTCATTCAAAATAATCATAATAAATACATTACTATAAAATTATAAAGTAAACTAGAAGCTCTATCAATTATCAGCTTGATTTTAAAATCTTTTATATTTTTAACATTTGTAAAATATAACTTTGGTGTCATATACAATTAAAAAATCTATTAAATTATTTTTATATCAATGATACCTAAAATAGAATCTCCATGTTGTCTCTCAAACCCATTTAGGTGTTATATGTAATTCTATCCAATGAGAACATTTCCCATCCAAAGAACCTTCCTTAGGTTCGTCCGACATTAACTAAAATATTGAATAAACATTATTGGATTCCATAATAAGAATTTTTTCTTTAGGTTTGAACTTTTACCTGTTTTTAAAGTTAATAAATAACTAGAACATGGAAATCTCAGGCCTAGATTTCATACCCTAAAAAAATCGAGGAAATTGGGTAAAATTTATATCAGAATCATTTATATTATTGAAACATTTTTGATAATAACATTATAATGAATTCATTAGAAATAATAATACCAAAATAAAATATTCAGTCTCTTCAAGTCATTGATATGACCAATAATATTGTGTTCATGAACATATTCGAACGTTACTTTGATCGTATTGCATCTAATACCTTCAAAACCTAAATTTAATTCATATAGGGATCTTATAATAATATAGATTCACTTGTTGACTTACTTCAACAAATGAATATTCGATAAGGGGTTTCCTTAACACATAAAATATTCCTTACTGATTAAGAAAAAATATTTTGTTTTTGTGCTTTTACAAGAAATTTACTTCATTGATCATTTCCTTTTCTTGATCTTAAAGTCATTATAAATGATAATAATGCCATTTTTTCTACAACAGAAGATTTTATTAGATGGGTATCAGGCTTCACAATCATTTTATAAGGAATTTTATTAAATTTACTCATATTAGAATGATGAACCATTTTAAATACATCAAATCCACTGGTATTCCATGATTTATATTTCATTATGTAATATGCTCAATTTTGTGTTTATCTCATTTCTTAAATATTTACACAGTCCCTTATGTCAATCTTATCACATATAACTATTGGATATTTGAGAGGACATCCCCTTTCCTTATCCAACACATGAATGAACATAACTCTATTCCCAAAGTATCTTATCTCCAAATGTTTCCAAGTTAATCTACAATATATGATTATACTAGGATTTGGATACTAAAATATTAGGTTTAACTATTTCCACCATGTCTTATATAATAAAATCCATGGGTACCCAACCTCTTCATGAAATAATCTAGTTAGATTTTGGAGATCTTTTTTGTGTTTTATTTTATAGGGATCTAATAATTAATATTTTTACGGTTTTTATTTTCTAACCATATTATTTCATGAATTCAATTTACATATAATAATTCATGATTTTTTTTTGAATTTTAGTCCATCTACCAAATAAATATATTCAAACTATATTGATGTGAATCCCTTTACAAACCAATAAATTATGTTACCAACATAAATTAAAATCCATCTATATTTTTACATATCCAAATGAATCTGATGTATAATGTACATGGAACCATTTCATGTATATGTTTATAATAATACAAAATCTATAATCCCAACATGATTAATCATGGAGCAATAGTTATCTAACCATCATTTTTATAGAGAAATCCTAAGATACCAAGCTAGTGAGAAATACAACCCAAAGTAACTTTTCATATGAATCATTACTCTAGAGAGCCATCAATTACATCATAATTATAACACCTAATATATATATAATATAAATAATTTCTTAATTTAATATCATAATCTAGAATACATGCCATTGTCAAGGTGTAAGAATTCTAAATAAATCATCATAACTAGTTTGAAACTCCTTCAATGTATGTGTAACAATTCATAGAAATAATTTAAAACTTTAAACTAATTTATATATTAATTAATAATATAAAAAATTTATATTTATGAATAAATTAGATAATAACTCTAAATAAATGAATAATACATAAAATTAGACATGTGATACACATTTATGACTAATTCATAAATAAATAAAATAAAAATACTATATATTTTATCCTTGCATTATAGAAAATCCAAAAATAAGTTATATTAAAGATTTATATGTATTTATTATATAATTGCTTACAAATTATACTCTACTTTAAATTTACTTAAAGAAATTATATGTGAAATATTAACATTTTATATGTAATTTCTATTATCTAATATTTCCATAATCAATATATTTAAATTTATTATTATTTTGTCTTGTTCATATATGTTATCTAAAATCTAATTGATATGGTTCAAATAATTTTATCAATTAAGGCCTTATAATATTAAAATTTTAAATTAACAATTATGTAAAATCATGTTTCAATATAATCTCTTTTATTTTTTTCTTTGTTTTTTTAGTTTATAAACACTATAAATTACCATTATAATTTCTATATAAACACATTATATCAAAATTATATGTCATAACATCTAAAATGAAAGGCACTTTAATATTAATAATTAATATGATATATATTTATTTATTAAATGATTCATAAACCGTTAATAGTTACGTATAAAAATATAGCAATTAATCAATATATAAAAACTTTGTAAATTAAATAAATTTCCAAATGTGACCTAATATATAATTTATAAACACCTTATCAATTAAATAATTCCATTAATAGTTTAAAGATATGAAAATTGAAAATTTTCTCTTCGTATTATATTTATTGATATATGTTATATCATAAGATGCAGTTCACCTTAAAATCGATGTCGTGCCCTATGATTTTTGTATCATGTATTATGATTGATAATAAAACATCATTTGTTATATTTCAAAATATATCTATATTTTGAACTATGGTCTAGTTAAAATGGAATACATATTTAGTTAAATAAATAAAAATTGTGAAGATGATACGATTCTATATATTTAGGAATGAAAATTGTATTCTTTCACACCATCATGCCCTACGATAATCCATATCATACATTATGATATATTAAAAACATAAAAAATTACATCGTGTCACTGACTATGATATCTTTTATCATATTTTTTGTTCATATCAAAACTTATGATATCCAATATTATAATGCCTATAGTTCAAAATCTATATTATATTTTACCAATTATAAAATGATACAAAAATGATATCCATTTTATCTTCCTTTTTAATATGATTTTAAAAATTAAAAATTATTAAATGGATATGATACCACTAATGGGTTTATAAGGATTGAATATCAATTATTTAATTATTGATAGACATTAAAAAACCTATTTCCGAAGATCACCTTAATGGGAAATAAAAAAAATTCTTTATATAAAATGAAGAAACTTTTTTACCTTATATCAAATATGGTTGATCCTATTAAAATCATTCCCAAATTTTATGTAGATCCTTGAAAATAAAACAAATGACTCCTTAATCTATGGTTCATCCATGGTCCAATTGAGTCACCCAATTTTTGGGTGGGATTATCCTTCTCAATATTATACACTAGTATATCTAGAGGTAAAGGATGAAGAAGAAGATAGATTTAGAAGTGAGAATCCATGGGAAATACAAATTCCATTTCTATTACCTTTAACCAGTTTATATAGGCTTAAAAGATGCTACCTAATACTTCCCCAGATTTATTCTAACATTCATAACATATGAGTAAATGAAATCCATTTAAAAATGGTTAATAACCCTTTGGTGATGCATTTTACATTTAAATAAAATTTACTCTCCCATAAGTATTATTATATGGAACATTACTAATATTGATATCAAATGTGGGATAGATTTGAATATTAAAACTTAACATTAATCTAACTTACTAATCATAAAATATTATTAAAGAATGTATTAATTCATAAAACAAAACTATTTCAAACAATCTGATATATCTTTTTGGTAATGAATAGATATATTTATATCATCACTTATGAAATGCCTAATCTAGGCATGCAATTTTCCCTGAGTTTATGCATGTTATATCATATGACATATAAATATTGTAGCCTATGATGTTATCCAAAATACTTCTTAATTATATATTATTTAGAGAATATCTACATCATTGGGGAATTTTATCCCAAAATTTTATGGGATTCACAATATTTTTGAAAATTTTTGGTCTTGAAAGCGGATAGTTTTAGTTAAATATTATTCAAAAATGGTTTTTATATTATAAAAAATGACATAGATGCCGGTTTCACATACTTATAATTCAGAAAAATCATATATCCTCTATATTCTATTGTTCTGTGATGTATTTCTATGCAATTTTTTACATTGAGTGTATGTTATAGACTATGATATATGTTTTTTAAATTTATATCCCCTCATGTGTGGGTTTTATACACCATTTGATCCTGAAAGTCAAAAATTCCATTAAGATATTTTCCATAAATTAGATAGGGTTTGGATCAAGTTTGTTATTTTTAGGTGATAAATAAATAAATTTTCACTTAAAAGGTATACATTAATGCTACATTCTCTCAGATAAAGTATGGCTTATGAATTATCTTCACACACTATTTATCATGATAGGTCTCAAATCACCCAAGTATCATTATTCTATAATATAATAGATATGAGAGTCTATTTAGAAAATTTCTCATATATATGTCACATTATGTAATATAATAAATTGATTTACATTTTTCATTTTCATAATTTATGTCATTCAGGGAGTTCTGTTTTATGTGTCATTTGGTACTACAATTTAAAAATTTCATAAGGGACATTTTCCAAGAATCTGATAGGATTAAGAGAATGTTTAGTGATTTTTGACTATCAAATATGACTTCTTAATCTATGATTTATAAAAAGAAAGTGAAACATTAAACCAATATGTACAACTCCTAGATTCTCAAATAATTTAATGAAATACTTACCCATAATCCCTAGTCAAGTTATGTAACTAATGACTATTAATCATGTCCAAAACCTGAAATGAATAATATTTTCATTTAATACAATACAAAAACCCATTATTTAAAACAAATAAAAGTATAATGAGAATGTGGGTTAATATAAATAACAACTGATATGGCTTGTTTCATTCATTTTTTAACTATGAGATTAGTCATTTTGTGAAGCTATAACATAACGTTGTTTAATTAATTTCACTTATTGTTTATTTTGATCCTAATGTCTATCTTTATTTGCACACACACAACTCATCAGCTCTTTCACCAAAACATTATATATATACAACAACCCAAAATTTTAATATATTATTTCTTATAAATAATTCAATGTGTTCGATAGCTTTCTTTACATGCAGCACCAAACTAAACAAACTGAGATAAATGTTTATAAAAATATAAATATTATGTATGAACACTAAATCCAACCAATTTAATTACTATTAATGAATAATAGTAACTAATTTATGAAATATTTATAGAAATAAAATATTATCTATTTTTAATATGAATGAAATTCAATTAGAATAGCTAAAATAACTAAGAAAATCATTTTATGCATAAAAAATATTTTTTCTAAAATTAATGTTTTATTTCAAGAAACTAAAAATATTATGGTTAGATAATAATAAAATATATTACCAATAAATTAATTATTATTTTATAATAAATAATAATAAAAAAAATTTAATATGTTTATAAAAATATATTTTCAAATATGAAAAGTTTTGCACTATATTTTGAGATATTTTATTAAACATTGAAATAAAAAATTTCAAAAATTAATTTTTAAAACATTAGCATCATTTTTGGATATATAAAAATAATAAAATATTAATATTATTTTTGTTACTTTTATATAAAAATTGTTTTTAGATGAATATCACAAAATAATGTTTTTTTAAAATAGAGTGACTTTTACGACATCATTTGGATATATGAATAACCTAAAACAAATTAAAACATATCCAAGACCAATTACGTATTTTATAAGTAAAAGTATATATATTTTAAAATATTATTTTTGAAATACAAACCCATATTCTTTATTTTATAATATAAGTAATATTTTATCAAAAATTATTTTTAATACATTACACATTTTTGTTTTAAATTTAATTTTTTAATTTTCATTAATTGAAAAAAAATAAATGATTTTAATATTTATAATTAGTGGTTAAAAATTATCAAATAAGTACCGCATTATTTTATGCATAAATTTTAAGTTACCTTAGGTAAAAAAATCATTTACCACTGTAAAAACTAAAATGCTAATAATAACAATTTGAGGGATAAAGTGTTTAAAAGATGATAGAAACATTGATATAATTACGTGTATGAGGTTTTTAAGGACCTTATATCATTATAAATAATTTTTTTCTCAATTGTTTATCCACTTGACTCATTTATCATGTGCTCCCATTATATTAATTTGAAATATTTACAAAAATGCCATTATCACCCCTTATAAAAGGGGATTTTCAAGACCACGTCAAGTTAATACTAAATATTTCTATTTAATATTGAAAAAATAACTTTTTAAATTAAAATATACTAATATTATAATATTTTCAGGTTTTGGTCATACTATATTAGCCCTTTCTATCCATTTCCAAGGGATTTTCCTAGGAATTCTCAAAGTACTCATCATGATTAATATTTTTTACTAAATGTATTTCTTTTATATATATATATATATTCTTTCCATTTATAATTTTAAAATAAATATGTAATTATATAGTAATTGTTTTTCATAATTAATTTTATTATTCTATAGTAATAATCATTTATCATCTTTTCTCTTTTCTATTACGAAAAATGAATTCAATTTTTGTGCATGTTGCGGACTATTGGCACTACAAAACTACTTGTTTTTTACTTAACCACATAAAAAGGATGGTATAACAGGTGAATTAAATAAATAATTATTATATTTATATAATTATTATTATTGTAACACATTAATCAATATAACTCATTTTTCACATTATATAGAAAATGAAATCCTAGACTGTGCATACATGTGGACTACTAACTCCATAGAACAATTGATATCCATTTTTATTTTCATCACATACTTAAATAAATGGCCACAAGAATGACATTAAAGGATAAATATAATGTTTATTATATCATTATGTTTATGGTATGAAAAATGTAAGAACCTATTGATTATATATTAAAAAATGATTACCATAAACTCAATCATTTAGAAAGAGTGAACTAAAAGGAAAATAATATATTCTTTCCAAATAATGGATTTATATAAAATTATATTCTATTTATAATTATTTATAATTTTGATATATCACTAAAATAATAAACAAATAATATCATCACATTTATGTTATAGAGAAATTACAGCTAAACCACCCCATAATATACTTTTAATCAGGGTAGGTTCAAGTTTGGATTGATTTAACTACCTAGTTGAAAAAATTGAATTTCTATCATATATGACTATTAGAACTTTTTTAATGGTATAATATGATATATGTATTTAAATATATTTTTTGGTTTTGTTAAGTTTTAATAAACATTTAACTCTTTAAATAAGAAACCACATTCTGTTATTTAGGAATCATTGAAACATCATCATCATTGATTTCATCTTCATGGTTTGTAACGAAAAATACCATGGAATGAAATTATAAAGTTATAAGTTTCAAGTTAATATATTATAGTTCCTTTCATTATCTAATAATTATGAATTTTTTTGACAATAATTACTACCAAAACAATTTTTATGAAACTAGTTCAAAGTGATAATGATTACTTATACTCGATATTGAGAATATGTAAAAAATAACAAATATTTATTTGTATAGACTGATTTTAAATGAGGAGTGAAAATGTATATAGTTATTAATAAGGTTATTTGGTATCTATTTAAAAAATTTATTTTAATTATTCAATATGTTATTACCTATTCAGAATGAATTTGGGAAGAGTTAAGAGTTTCCAACTCAAATTACCCTCTTTGAGACATGTTTGATATCATGAAACTAATTTCATTTATCAGGTGTATGTAATTAATATTTGATATATCATATCATGAATTATATTTTAATCATAATATTTTAAGTTAAATTAAATTACCTCTCTTTAATGGTTTTTTTATTTTAATGTTACTCAAGATGAAATGGTTTTTTTGGTTTCAATTTAGATTCTTTGAGACATGTTACATGTTATGCACCATGTTTACTATGTATGGTGTTGTATGGTTTACTATAACATGTAATTTATATAATTTACATCCTATTAATTAATGTGATATAATAAAAAAAATTAAATTCATTTTTTTTCAATAATTATTTTCAATCATGTTTTACCTATTTCGATTCATGATTAACATACATGGATATTACCTCATTTTAGATGTTTTTAGCACATAAAAAAAATTCCCGTGGAGTATAATATTTTAGTTTTTTTTGGAAAAATAGAAAAATAATATTCTATATTGGTGAAATATCTTCAAGATCTCACTTAAATATATCGACCATTAGTAATCCTACTTGAAATTCTTTTTCATAACCTAGGGAAATGACACATAAGAAAGGGGTGAAATTAGATTATTTTTAAGGGTAAACAATGAAGATATATAATAATAACATGAACCTAAAAGTATGAGAACATGAAAATAACACTTAAATATTATAACCTACATATCAAAGATCATATACAAGAGTCATTACATAAATATTTATAGTTAATAATACATGAATCATACAGGAAAAAAGATTAGAAGCTATGAAAGGATAACATAGGAATCAAACATAGAATTTGGTGCATACACATAAAACTACAAAATCATTACCTATAACACAAGGATTATTTCAAAAAAAACATATCAGTGAACTTCATGGGGGATATTCATACTACGAGGGATACACCACCATCCCTAGTCACAACCCCTTCCTTATAATGGAATGAGTTTACTCCCCAAACCATCTTTGTAGTCATGTTTCATAGAAAAGACCATCTTGGTAGTCCAGGTTCACTAACAAGACCTTCTTAGTAGTCAAGTTTCCTTCCGAGGACCATCCTAGAAGATAAATTACTTTATCAAACTGAGTTCAGTCCCCATTTTATCCATGTATATATCATGACATATAAATCTTTACCCAATAAATTAGAGGGAGATATAGGTCCCACCCATCACATATTGAAATCATAGAAACATGTGCCACCAGATCATAAAACATTCATCTTATCAAGACCCATTAAAAGTGATGGGTTTCATAAACATCATATAATGACACATGAAATTGAATGGGTATAAAAAACATGTCATATCATTATAACCTCTGGAAAAGGGACATGTTTCATAATCATTTCATCAATGAATAACCTATGAAAAGAATTGGGTTTCAAAAGTATATAACTCATAGAAGTGAAATAGGTTTCATAAACAACTTATCATCATAAAAATAAAAAATTAAATGAAATAACAAGAATTTTTTCCTTGAATCATATCCCCAGTAAACAAGAAACTATTTTAAAGGATGTTATATTAGAGTAGAAGGATTTTGAAATATCATTTGGAACATTTCCTAAGGAAAATAGTCTTTATTTTTTAAATCCCTTTCATAATTTTTAAAAAACTAGATTTATTATAAATAATGATTTGAAATTTCAATTAAAAAATTTCAGGATGATTTTGTTTTCTACTTTGAAAAATTAATTTTTAAAAACATAATTCATTTTGAAAATATTTTTATTTGAGAATAGTGGAGGGATAAAAATTAGATTCATTGAGTCCTAGTTGAAAAATTGTATGAAATTAGATTTGGTTGACTCCCAAGACATTGTAAATGAAGGCTCGTCTGATATAGAGGTCATTTATCCAACCTGATATATACAAGGATATGACATGTCCTTGTATGATAGCATCATAATCTTGTTCGGTGAAGGAAATGACCACATGAAATTATACAGGATCATTCTATGCATGATATATGTAACATCCTACCCCATTCCATTTCCTTGAGAGAGTGGAGGAATGCAACTTGGACTTAAGTGACATTCCCCAGATTCCAAAGGTTGGAAATAAATACTCAGGGCTTCAAGACTATGTTGGGGAGCGATTTTCCCTTGATATAAAATCACCCAACCAGACAATCCATTATCAACAAACAACATGATGTATGACAACCAAACACCGCAACCCATACATTACCAAAAGAAAACCAAACTATTCCATAACCTTTCCAAAATGCCAAAAAACAAAACCAAGAATCAATGTACCATGAGGAAGACAACACTACAAGACCCCATGGAACTAGGAAACCATCCATAGCTCCACACCAAGATCCACACTCCCATCACCACAACATCTCCAAAGAATCATATCATGCCTCTAGAAAAATGAGATGATTTACCCTTACCTATTTCCTTGAAAAAAACATATATAAAAGCACCAAAGTGTCGAACTAGGGGTGAGTACTAATACCTGCTTGGTTTTACCCCAATGAATTCCCTACAACTTTCACTAGGATAAAACCATTTTCACATTTATATAAAATATTTTGTATAAAAAATTAAATTGTGCAACCATTACCACAAGTTAAACATACCCTTAACATGCCATGTCATATAAGGGAAACCAAAACTACGCCATAATCCATGACACCATCACACATTATGCCAAAAAATTCCATCTAAAAAAACACACATACAAGGCCACTGAATGGTTAATCTTCTGTCCAACCCATTCACAACATTTCCAATAAATGCTACTTCCCGACCACTATCTATAATGACAGCTCTTCCATCCATTATCCACCACCTTTTATAGTGATACATCCCACCCACTTCCAAAAAATCAACACAATCCATAACACTTAATCAACAAACAATCACAATGAACCAAGGCCACATAATAAGCACTCCATCCCTTCCATCACATGCCATTTCACTTCAATAAATAATGTATTTATGAAAACCACCCTTTAACCAACGTTCCTTTCCCAACCACATTTCAATAGAAAAATATTTATTGAAAACCATATTTCACAAAACACTTATCATAATCAACCACTAATGATTTTAAAATCAACCATTTTAAAATCACATAACAACATCCCTTTTTGCAACAATAACCCATTTTAACCCAAATCACCAAAATCATCACCAAATGGTTTTCCAACAAGACTCACACAACATTATTACAATTAATTTCAAGGGAAAAAATTAATTTCAACCAGGAACACTAATTCTAACCAAGTGGAGTTGAGAGAGAATCCACCTATAATTTGGGTATCGACAAAATGAACCCATGAACAACCGCCCCACAAATCCAGCAAACTCTCCACCAAAACCACTCTATAATATTTTAACTAACATAAAAAAGTATAATCTAAATATTTAAGTCAATAAAGACCCTAGATATCCACACAATTTATGTAGATATATAATTCCAAGAGATAGGGAAGATTAGATCTAGAGAAAACCAAATAAAAACCAAGACATAAGACTTACCTAAGATAAAACACCTTCAAAACAACTTGAAACCCCTTAAAATACCTTCCTAAATGAGTGGGGGAGCACCCCTATCCCTTTATAAGATGAAATACCATGTAGGGATTGTATGGGAGAAGAAATGGGTATGTTATTTTAAATTCCGACGAACCCCATTTAAAAAACCAACTTTATTGGGCCGCACGGAAATCTCACACCGTTTGACAAAACATGCATTAACTGTAAAGATGATAAAACCTTGAAGGAACCTCCCATAGCCTACCTTCATGGTTAGAAAAATAGTGTAAAAATTGTGTGGGACCCCACTACCTTGAGTTGAATGGCTTTCCTAGGATTCTCACATGGTTTTCCCTAATCGTGCATAAACCGTGTGCCTTTGAAAAGGCTTCCAAACATTTCCAAAACCATTCCGAACTCTCCCAAACTCATCCAAACTCATACCAAGCACATTAAAAACAAAAAAATTCATAAAAACACTATAGAACACAAAATGGGGGTGCTACATTCTCCCCACCATTGTAAATTCTGTCCTCAGAAACTAAATAACCAACTTGTTGTAGGAAGAGCTCGGGCTATTGCTCAAACATCTATTTCTCTAGAACCCATGTCTCCTCCTGAATCTGAAAAAGATTCTAAAAAAAACTAAACTAAACCAATCATTTTCCCCACAAAACATTCTATTGTCTATCAAAAATACTCACTAGAAGGTGTACCAAAGAAGAATCCGGTTCTAGCTCAACATGATTCCAAAGAATTACATGGTAACAATCCAGTTGATACTTTTGCAACTGGGACTCATGAAACATCTCATGAAGAGAACTAAACCGTCGTGGAAAAGACAACCGATAATCCATGTCTCCAATCCACTCATTTATATCAAAATACATAATATACCTTAGAGATAACATTCCATGATTTCCCAACCGATGCTGTCCCAACATAGGAGAGATCCTCAAAAACACATGATCACCCACCTTGAATGACATTGGTCGTCGATGATGGTCCGTATATGATTTATAACAACATTGAGCTTTCGCCATCATATTTTTTTATCAAATTTATATTCTCTATAGTCTCTTTGATAAGGCTCAGTTCAATTATCGAAGTCTCACCTGTTTCCACCCAATATAGTAGAGAACAACAATGAAACCTATACAATGCCTCCAAAAGAGACATATGTATTTAATACTGTAACTTTTATTATAGGATAAATCCACTAATGATAAGTAATCCTCCCATGAACTACCAAAATCCATCACACAAGCCCTTAATATATCATCCAAATCTCGTATCTTCATCTCAGATTGGACATCCGTTTGAGGGTGATACATTGCGATCATTATCAACACTGTCCCAAGGGATTCCTGCAAGGATTTCTGGAAACGATATGTG
Source organism: Viscum album (assembly GCA_963277665.1). Taxonomy (NCBI): domain Eukaryota; kingdom Viridiplantae; phylum Streptophyta; class Magnoliopsida; order Santalales; family Viscaceae; genus Viscum; species Viscum album. Next base: position 1,979,823,666 of record OY728165.1, on the reverse strand, counting down.
ATCCTTGATTATCTATCTGATACAATAAAAAATGGAACACTATTCCTCTTTACCACCTCTCAGATATATATTTTTGACAGATCCCCCACTATTTGAGATTCATGAATCTGGATGAAATGGGTCAACTTTGTGATTCGATCTCCAATCACCCATATGCCATCATGCTTCTGGACCATTCTAGGGAGACCCGTCTCAAAATCCATTTCTATCTACTCCCATTTCCGTATTGGGATAGGTAAGTATTTCAACCTATATGTTGTCCACGGATGCTCTACCTTAACCCATAGACAAGTAAAGCATCCTGAAACAAAATCCACCACTTCCCTTTTCATACCATCCCCCCAAAACCGCGCTTTCAACGCCATATACATTTTATGAATTCTAGGATGGACAATCCATCTTGAATGAGGAAACTTATTGGAAATTTTCTCCTAACAAGCCACTGGTACCACCATACAATTCCAAAAATATCATAATGAATTCTTATTTAGTTTTCAGCCCTCAATTGTCTCCCCACCATTGAGTTTCGACCTCATTTCCACACATTTGGAATCTGATGCCTTTTCCACATTAACCAAACCATCTAAGACAAGAACAAAGGAAACTATAAAGAAGACTGCACTATCACCCCGGTCCTCACATTCCAATAACATTTCATCTATGAACAACATGAACTTCCACTAATCTGATGCATGTTTCACCACTTGAGGATATGATTTTATACATAATGCATCCACCAATGAATTTACCTTACCCAAAGTGTATATTTTGTCGAAATCAAGAATCTGATGGATTCCATCCATCTAATTTTCATGAAGTTCAAATCTCTATGTGAGAAAATATTCCTTAAGCTCTTGTGATCAATAAACACTGTGAATTTGTCACTGTAGAGATAATAATTCTACATTTTTATTGAATGAAAAACTATTTCCAAATCCAAATCATGTGTTGGGTAGTTCTTATAATTAAACCTCAAATTCTATGATCCATAGGAATCCACATGATCCCCCTCCATGAGAAAACACCCCATCCGTGATCTTGATGCATCACAATAAACCACTTTCCCTTTCCCTATATAGGAAAAACCAAGATTGGTGCTGATATGTGGTGACCCTTTAGCACTTCAAAGCCTTTATAACACTTCTCATCCTATTTAAATAGGATATTCATCATTTTGAAAGCTATCGTTTGGGAAGACAATCATGGGAAATCAAGAAAAAATCATCGATAATAGACAACTAGACCAAGGAAAATCCATATCTCAAAAATGTTCTTTGGAGATTTCTAGGAGATAACAACCTCTATCTTTTCCTAATAAACATAAACACATTTCCTAGAAATAACAAGGCCAAAGAAACAAACCTCCTATATCCAAAAGCCACAGTTTAAAAATTTGGAATACAACCAATTTACCATGAAGATCCCAACACTATCTACAAGTGCTTCTCATGCTCACCATTGTCCCTGGTTACACTAGAATGTCATCAAAGAATAACACCACAATAGAATCCAGATATCTCTAAAATATCTGATTCATTAATGAAACAAATATTTTTTGTTCATTCATTTGACTAAATAGCATAACCACATAATCATAATTTCCATATCGACTTCTAAAAGATGTTTTGGCAATATCCTCCTTTCTCACCCATAATTGGTGATATCCTGACCAAATTTCAGTCTTGGAGAACCACTGAGATCCCCTGAAATGGTCAAACAAATCATCAATTCATCAGAGTGGATAAAATTTATTTTTTATACTAATTATGCCGATGATAATAAACACAAAGACTAATATTTATATATACCCTTTTAATAAAAAACATCAGCGCAACCCATAGAGATGTGCTAGGCAGGATGAACCCTTTGTTTTCTAACTCTTCAAACTGCACCTTTATTTCACCCAATTCTGTTGTTGCCATTCATTAAGATGAAATTGAGATAGAAATGGTCTCTAGAAGAATATCAATTGTAAAATCCACTTCTCCCATATGTGGAAACCCAAATAATTTTTTTTTGGGAAATACATCCATAAAATGATAAACAACCGCTGAAAAAACACTCTACTCAACTGCTTCCACTGATTCCAATGAAAAAAAGATAACAGATATGAAATAGTTCGAACATTTGGTTCCCACAAATCTGTTGCACCCAATTTTTCAATATTCTACCCTCTAAAGAGATGTTAAATGCCATCCTCCATTGTAAAACTAACTGTTCACACCTAGTAATCGATGTGGGACTTAAACATCACCAACAAATCCATTCCATGTATTATATCATAAGCATCCATATCAAGCACTATGAAATCCGGCATCAATTCAATTCTTTCTACAACTAAGAAACATAGTCTACATTGGAAGGCTCGACACTCTCTTTGACCTAGAGGAGTTTGAATTTTCGAAATAGAAGGAATCATTTATACATGTATACCCAACAAATTGATTATGCGAGAAAAAAATAAAAGAATGTGAAGCTACCATATCAAATGAATATTGCATCAATGTTGAATTTAAAAGAACCATACCACTCACTATGGATGGTCCCGAATGGTCATCCACCACAACCTGTTCACCAATGAACAACTAATTTCTTGCAAAACTCTTCATTTTAATACTCTATTAAGGCGTCGTGGTATTAAAATATTCACCATGACCCACTTTTCTCGACTAATATGGGTATACTGCTTCCCTCATCCCATTGAGGTATAAGACCCATGTGACCCCTGAGGAGTGCCACAAACAGTCGAAATCAAAGCATTATGGAGATACTGATGAAGATGCACCATCTACTTATAGTTAAGACAAGATCAACGTTGTGCCGTACAATCATGTTTAATTTGTACCATCGAGCAATAATGAAAACATCTTAACTTACTGTGAGGATTTGGAGGACGATTCACTAATACTGCCATCCGATTATTATCCATACTTCCACCCTAGGAATAAGTGTACCTCTTTTTCGTGAACCTAGAATTCGAATTACCACTATTCCCCATTGTTACCAACATACCTAACCCACATGTAGCTCTAGAAAGATCATGTTCAACCACTGTAGCTCGATTCACTATTTCCATGTAATCATTTATACACATCACCTCTATTAGGGAACAAATTTCCTGGTTCAAACTAGCATAAAAAATTCATGTGTCAATAATGTACTAACCTCCACCTTAGGTGAAAACTGCACTATGTTCATAAAATTAGATGCATATTCCATTACCACCATGTCCCCTTACTTCAAATTGAAGAAATCTATAGTACGATGAATCCTAAATGTATAAGTGTATAATTTTTAATTAAGAATTACCCAAAACCCTCCCATGTCACACTTTGTTTTTTCCCATCATGGAATGCCATATCCCACCACTAAAGGAAAATATCATCCAATATATATGTGGATAGTTTCACTTTCACCTCTTTCATTGTTCCCAAGAAGTCAAATCTCCTATTCATTCTTTTTAGCCACACTTCATCCCTTTCTGGGTAAGAATCACCCCTAAATATGGGTGGATTTTCCTTTGAAACTAAACCTCATAATCCATAATATTTGGTTCATCCCCTTTATTCCCACTTTCCATAGCCTAGAAATCTTTTACTATACTCTACAATAGCTACTGGTTCACCAGGGGCTCATGTGCAACCACATTTTCAGCAGCTTTCTCCAATTGGACTCTACAATGCCTACCTTGTGCCATTTATATCAATAAAAATACAACTAGATGTGCCACTCCCTCAATGAGGAAAGGCATAAAATTTTCAAATTCAATTACAAAACAATTATCAAATCCAGGCCTTCCAAAAGTTCACATTTTATATGTTTCACTATTATGAAAAATCCACCATTTATTGAAAATCGACCCATTTTGAAAATACCACATGGTTCAATGTTTCAAATCCTTCCATTTTGAAACCCAATTCATATTTTTCCGAATCCACATATTCATAACATCCCATAAATCATTATACCCCAATGAAGTATGCATCTTAGTGGGAAGTAATTTCTACAATGTATGTCATTCGCATCTCATTAGCTACACCAAGGACAATGAGATATACAGTGCCTATAAGTGTTTCCAAACACTTATGTACCCAAATCTCTAGTAACTATAAGTTCATCATAAATGGGTAAGCTACATCATTTTAGGATATACATTCCATGTTCCTACAATCCTATTCCTTTCAACCATCCTGTCTCAAGGAATAGACCAAGAACGAATGTCAACACCAATACCGACTATCAAAACCAAAGGACCAAACAAGTGATCTCACATTAAAGACAAGGACCAAACAATCTGATACCACTTGTAACATCACACCCCATAACATTGGCTTGAGAGGGCAGAGGAATTCTACATGGACTTAAGAGACATTCCCAAGGCACTAAAGGCTGTAAATAAATGCATAGGAATTTGATAATAAATTGGGGAATGATTTTCCATTGAGATAAAACCAAACAAACAAACAATCCATTACAAGAAAACTACACGATGCATGATAACCAAAAAACCAACCTGTACAATACCAAAATACAACCAAAATATTCAATAACCGTTCCCAAATGCCAATACAACAAAACAAAATGTCATAGTACCAAACAAAAGACTACAAAACAAGACCCCAAAGTACTAAGACACAATCCATAGCTCCACACTAGGCTCCATGCTCCGAGAACCACAAAATCACCAAAGAATCATGTTGAACAACAAGAAAAATGAGATGCTTTACACTTACCTATGTCCTAGAAAATAACATCTACAAAAGAACCAATGTTCCAAAGTAGAGGGTGCGTACTAATACTCCGTAGGTTCTCCCCAAATGACTTCCCTACACACAACACAAGTATAAAACTGTTAACACATTTATATAAAAAGGTTTATATAAAACATTAAATAGTTCATCCTTTCCCACAAGAAAGACATTCCCTTACCATGCCACGTCAAATAAGGGAAATAAAAACTATTTCATAAGACATGGAACTATCACACATTATCCCAAAAAATGACATATTGGATAACACTCATTCAAGGAAACCAAACGGTGGAGCTTCCTTCCAATGCATTCAAAATATTTCCAACTAGTGGTACTTCATAACCACAATCTATAATGGTGGATATTACATCCACTATTTATCCCCTTTTATAGTGATACTTCAAACCCACTTCCATAAAATCAAAAGAAGCCATAAAACATAATCAAGCAATAAGAACCAAGCACTAAGTCCACACAATAAGCACACCAACCATTCAATCACAAGCTGATTCACTTCAATAAATCACCCATTTATTGAAACCACCCTTTATAAAAATTTCCATTCCCAACCATGTTTCAAATAAAAAATCATTATTTAAGACCATATTTCACAAAACACTTTTCATAATCAACCATTAAGGATTCTAAAATCAACCCTTTTAAAATCACACAACAAGGCCACTTTTTGTAACAACAACCCATTTTCCCCACAATGCCCCAAATCATCACCAAATGGTTTTACAACTATATTATCACAAATAATTTCATGGGTAAAAATTATTTACAACCAAGGTCACTAATTCTAACCAAGTGGAGTCGTGAGAGAATCCACCTACCTTTAGGGTTCCTGGGAAATCAACCCCCAAACAACCGCACCACAAATCTAGAAAGTGCTCCAACAAAACAACTATAGATTCTCTTCCATATCATCAAAAACCCCTAATATAAAATTCTTAGGAAAAAAAACCCTATATACACACACAACTAAGGTATATCTAGAAACCCGAGAGATAGGGAAGATTAGATCATGAGAAAACAAAAGAGAAACCAAGAGAGAAGACTTTTGCAAGATGAACTGACTTCAAAACACCTTGAAACCACTTAAAATACCTTCCAAAATAAGTGGGAGAGAACCCCTAGCCCTTGAGAAGAGGAAATAATTTATAGAGATTGTATTGGAGGAGAAATGGGTGTGTTAGTGTATATTCGAACTTACCATGTTTTAAAAATAATCAACTTTAATGGGCCATAGAGTTTGACAAACCGTTCGCTAACCATGGAGATGATATTACCTCAAAATATTATTGCATGGAATACCCACATGGTTTGAAAAACTGTATGAAAACCATGTGGGACCCCAATTATTCAAGTTTCATAGTTTTACTGGGATTCTCACATGGTTTTCTCTTACCATTCTCGAACCGTGCACCCTTAAAAAGGCCTCCAAACATTTCCAAAACCATTTCAAACTCTCCAAAACTCATCAAAACTCATCCCAAGCACTTTAAAAACATATAATATTGTAAAAAAATATTACATAAATTATTCTAGGTGTGCTACAATATAATTCGACCACAATGATATCAAATTCAAATTCTTGAGGGCTTGAAAATGCCTCAATGAGAGATTCTCAGATGTATCTTGAAAAACTCAGAGCATCTAGGATTGATAACCTAGATGAAACATTGTCTTTTCTCTTCAAAACACCATACTTTTTATTCCGAGTTTTGTGTTATCTATAATTAATATTCTCTTTTGAAGGCACCATAAGAGTTGATGTTCCTGATGTGGATGTGTCATTCTTTGGTATAGGAGCTGGAAGTGTTCCTATCCTTGGTGGACAAGGCTAGCTAAGTCTGGGAACCTATCAAGGAGATTGTAAGTTAACATGTAACAAGTCTTCCAAGATAATAATTTTAGGGAATACCCAATCATGCGGGGAAGAATAAATCAATTTCTCTTATTGAGCTTTTCGGAGTGATTTACCATGGGTTTTATCCTTGTAGACGGGTTGAGAAGGGGTTTGTAGAAGTAGTTGATTCCTGAAAGAAAATGTCTTCCCCTATATTCTCATCCTTGATGATCTCTTCCCCTAGTTTTTCAACAAAATTCATGTAAATTAGGTACATAATCAAAATCATCATTTGGGTATGGATCCTTGAAGTAAATAAAATTAACGGATCTAGAGATCAACTCCTCATATGATAATTATTCTACCTGGGGGTCGACTTTTTTCATACCATTTGGCAGGGCGGTGCCTGTGATTTTGAGATGGATGACTAGAAATCTTCTTAGGCTAATAATTTTATTTTCTTTAAAATAAGATCTTATTAATATATTTTATCCTTATCCTTCTAGATATGTTGATTCTTTGAGGAATGGACTTTATATGATTAGGCTTTTGATGAAGATGACTTTACTTTAGTGGAAGTAGTAGGAGGAATAATTGTATGTTTCAATTTTTTTTGAAGAATGTAATGGGTTTAGTTGATTATTTTTCAGACCATCCAGTCATTGAACTTCTACACATTATTTATTTTAACTTATTTTCACTCTCCATCCTCCTTTGGATCGGTAACATAATTTTTGGCCACCTAGGATGGTGAATTTTTCAATTTCAGTTTCCTAGAATCAAGCACATTTTGTAGGAGGTCCTTAAAAACAAAAAACATATCCTGGATCGGATACCCTAAATTTTGATGGAAGGGGGAATAGTTTGGCTGATCCTCATCACCAAAGCTTTTTTGGCTTCTTGGGAGTTAGAAACATGTCTAAGTTGTTCCAAAGTTGAGACAGAGTAGATATGGACTTGGTAATTAAGGAATAGAACTTGTTTTTCAACTCCTCAAACCATCTCCACCTATGATCTCTTGGATCATAATGATGAGGTGGTTATTGATGTTGAAAATTATGAGGTGGATCCCTAGGGTATGATAGAGGCTCTGATGTAGGAGTAGGTACATGGTCCTTCTTTAGTATAGTTTTAGTGGCCTCAACCTCTCTAGTTCTCCTTCCACAAGCTAATAGGATTACCCGAGACATGGATTTTGTCTTTGTGATGGTGTTTTCAAACTGTTGGGGAATTATAGACATATTATGTAACCCTAATATGAATTTAACATTGATCATTGGTGTGAAAAAATAATCACAGTGATTTGTTAGACAGATAGGTAAAATTTCTTCTTAAGGGATAGGTAGGTTCAAAGAATAAGCCAATCCTATACACTGAGAAATGAATTATGAGACTCTTTCATTTTCCATTTACTGGTAGTTTTTAGGTTCAAATATTATAGTCTTTTTCAGAATTTAGCTGAAATGGAAGAAGAACTTGTAACAGAATCTTACCATATAGTGATTGATCAGGACTTCCAAATCGTATACCATAACAATTATGGCCCCTACAATGATTTCACAAAGCTTCATAGATTCGCTACCTCTTATTGTTTTGGGGTTCCCACTATGGGATCACAAAAAGAGATGAAATGAATCATGTGCTTCTTATAATCTCTCGAGCTATTGAAAATTGGAAATGTAGGATTCCAAAGTTTGGCGAAGGAGGGTAAGGATCAACCCATTTTGGATAATACTTATTTTTTTGAAGTACTGGTGGATGCCTTTCAATCATAGCTTCTAGTTCAATCATTAATGACTCAATGGTGTTCATAAGAATTTTAGGAACATCTAGCATAGATGGGACTTGGATAGGTGGAATGGTTGGAGGCTGAATAGATGCACTGACTGACAGGACCACTGGTAGTGGAAGCACTAGTATCTACCACGGGTAACCAATATGGGAATACCTATAAGGATGTTCCTAACCATGTTCCGGATATATAACAAATGGTGAGAATTATTGATCTGCTATCACAGGGGTTAAATATTTTGGTGATTGATGTCCCACATTGACTGGATGTTCCCTTTCTGCCTTATTTTTGTGGAGAACCCTCTTTTCTGAGGTGTGCCAACTAGAATTGAAATTTGAGGGTCTGTATGTGGAGAATATATGCATGGAACATGGCCTTAGAGTGACTCTACATTGATTCTTCTCAACTCTCTCATTTCCTCCTCTTCCCGGCCTAATATTTCCTCTTGTGGAAGGGATTGGCCTTCTCCGAGGGGAAAGAGAGATATGGTATGACCCTTAACTTTTCCCTTATTAGGTTCCCTTCAACAATTTATAGATTGATTATATGATGAGATTACCAAAGTTTGGGTGAGCATCCAGTTTTAGGCACACAAACCATATGCATTCATTTCGGTGTGGAGCATTTTAAGAACATGAACTTCTATTTCATAATCCTATGATTCATTATTGTGTTCTAGATGATCTTAAATGATAGAATTTATTAAATTCATAGATGCGTAGGATATAATAGGTATTATATTGGAATATATGTGAGATCAACCTCTTTTACGCCCTCCACACGACCTTATATTTATATTTGTTCACTCTTAATGAACTATTTGGTGAAGAGTGAACAAAATGGAATCCCCTGATATTTTATTTTTATGCATTCCAAGTGAAGTTAATAATTCAATAAATGACATAAATAGAGTGGATTCATTTCACAACTTCTATCATAATCAGGAGAAAACGATTTTTTACTGAGGTTGGGATTGTTGGGGAGATAAATCCCCCATCACCTGAGGGCTAAGGATATTCATGTTCTTCCATCACAACCCTCCAGGATTGGTTGGCTGATCGAGAGTGTTGGGTTAAAAAAATACCCCAAATCTGAAGGAAGGGTTTGTTCCTGAACTACTGTGGCTGATATTACCATAGTGGCTCTTATGATTTTATGGAAGCTAGTCTGAATTTTGGCTAGGTTCATTATTCAACACTTATATAAATCACCATTTTAGAAGACTGATAATATATTTATAATATTTTTTCAATTTTAGGGTAGACATCCTCTTAGAGGGATTCCTTCTCAATGCTCTCAGAAGCATGATGCAAAAATATTTCTAAAAATTTATCTCTCTTGACCTGACATTGATAAAAGTTGGTTGGGGTTTATTCTTATTGAAAATATCTCTAGTAATTAATAAATTTAATTTATTATAGCCATCATAGGGAAATAATAGTACATGAGACCACTTTAGGTAAGCTTTTTCAGTTTGAGAGTGTAGTGTAATGAATCGATCCAAGTACACCCCATATTCGGATGCGAACACAAGATGGGGTATCTGTGATATGCTTTCGCAACCTCATTAATGCATCAAGGCATTCACGTTGAAGGGAAACCTTCTATTTCTAGATATTTGGATGTCGGGAAGCTTTGAGAGATACATAGTCAATTTGGAACTGTAACCCTTATATTACCTTGAAGTGAGTTTGAATCTCATAATATGGTAATACCTTTGTTTATAGGTGATGAAGAGTTTTCCATATGTTGAGGTGGATGTCATGCATACAATATTCCTCCAAAATCTCTTTAATGGTGTATTGAAAGCCAGATAAAGGTCAGAACATAATGGGTATATCGTCTTTAGCTAACTAAATCTTCATGTTTAGAAGATCTTATTCATCTTCTAAAATAGGTTCATAGACTAGGTTTAACTAGAGTGGACACTTCATGATCGTATTATGACTTGAAATGGTATTAAGTAAGGTTTCCTCAACTATATTGAAAGGTAAATGACCCATGGGAGGTTCAGAGAATGACCATATACTTGGGATGTCTTCTTGTTGAGAATGAATTTCACCTACCAGTGACAAGGAATCAGATAGGATTGGCCTCATATTGGAAAGTGCCTCAAGATAATAGGGATTTTTCGTCACTACATTTTCAATTAGATAATTCATTTAAAAATGACAATCACTAATGTAGAGAGAAATTTTCTAGCAATCGCCATCATGGTGAGGACCAACATGGTAGATTACAAAAAGAGTAATACTCGCTTATTCATTCATCTCTTGGACATAGAGAAGGTTTTCATGGCTCTCATCAAGATATATTCTCTCGAGGTTGACTGAATTATTTTCATGAAGCAACTATTCATGATGAAGTGTTCAATGAGGTCCTTCAAAATTACTGTAACTCCTCCCATTATCTGGTAATGGGGGGGGGGGTAAGATTTTGAGTTATAACAGATAAACACTTGAGGTATTCATGAAATCCATCATCAGGTGAAGCCTAATCTTAGATATGATCTTTGTTCACCAACTGTGCTTCATGAGACTTCTTCTTAGAAACATTCTTACAAGAAGTTTGGTCCACCAACTATGAGAAGTGGTCCTCATCTATAAGTGTTTATTCTTAACTTGGAGTGGCCATTGGAATTGGATGATTATATCCAGTTGGAACAAGTGTATATTCCCAGTCCTGTTATCCATATATTATGGGGGAGTTTTCCCCATGACCCTCCTGGACAAGAGAAGAGGTATTTGTCTTCTCTAGGGTGTTATGATGATTAGAAACCCATTTATATAGAATGATTTATATGTATTTCCTTTAGAAACTACTTTGTTCACTGTGATGATAACATGGCATGTCTATAGAATGTGGGAAAAAATTTCATTTTCCCTTTTACAATTACCAAAATATGTTTGGTGACTTCAATGACCAGTAATAGAATATATAAGCATTCTGAATATAGAGTAGGTGAATGTACCATATCTTATCCCCCCTTTCTTATTAGTGGATACTGATGATACTCATGAGTAGATAGTTGAGTCTACCCTCTTCTTATCATTGGGACTTTCTAACTGGATTCTCCATGTGTTACCAGATGAGGATGCTGGAAGGCATGGTAAATGTTGGTAGGTGTATGTTTCTGGTCATTGTTTTTCTCTAAACATGGTTGAAATACTTTGTTGAGTTCTACCCGATGAGTTTTATAGAAGGCTTGGTAGATGCAGGTAGGTCTATGTTCCTTATTGTTTGTTTCTGTGATATTTTGTTGTAGGATTATTTCTTTCCTCTAGGTGATTCTTCTAGATGGAAGTGTGTAGGTAGATGGGTGTATGTTCTCTCCCACTAATTAACACCAAATTGGGATGGTGGGATTTTTAGAAGGAGGGAAAGGGATGAACTTTCTCCCTATTGGATGATTATAATCCCTGACATTCCATCTGGGTTGCTCGAGTCTAAGGAACTTGGGATGGACAATCAAAGGTGACATCCTCATCACATTGAGGGTTCACTACCACACGACATTCATGAAAACTATTCTTGTAAGGATCCATTCATAAGAAAATTTTTGTCTTAGTGATGAGGCCAGAAGTGGACTCTTGATCCACATCTCTGAAATATTTGAGGGACTGGTCATTACGTTATGGGGATAAGCTCCTGAAATGTTTGATAATGGAGGTCATCACTGACTTCTTTAGGACCACCAATTTTCATTGACCAGATGTCAAAGGTGATTTTTGATCTCAAGGGACTGTTGGGAAGTCCCCAAGGTTGGGATGGTACTGTGCTGATGGAACTCATGAACCATATCATTGGAGACCCAAAATAGAAGACACTATTTCAGTGATGGAATTCATTATGTGGACGAGGATCTAGCCTAATTAGAAGCTGGGAGAATTCACAGGTGTATACATGATGGAAACCATAGGATTGAAGGGATTTATGGGAATAAATTTCCAGTAAATATGTCAAATGAGAACAACGAACTTTAGCAAAGAAACATATTTTTGGATGAATACACGTGTGATAGATTTCCTTCTCTGACCCTCATTTACTTTGAGAATGGAAGGGGCTTAATTGGTAAGTGACACTATCATCATGACTAAGGATTCAGGTTAGATTCACCATTTTTTGTTTTCCTAAAAAATGTGACTTCATTAGAGAATTCATTATTTCTGAATGGTTTCCAACAAATTTTTTAATGGAACTGTAAACAAAAATGGATTTATATCAATAGGGACCTGCTATCCAAAGGCATGAACTCCATAGATATTTTAACCAACAACGATTAAGAACATGCATTGGTCAAGAGGATGGGAGGTTAGAATCATCAAACACTTTTATGGTAAATTATTATGTACTCTAATACTATCTTATATATTTAATATATTTTAATGAATCCTTCATTAATTCACATATTTGATGTGGGTTATCTCAATATTATCAATCCATTATTATAATATTTGGTATTCATTATCATTCATATGTATTCGAGGTTCTTCATCAATTGAGGTATCCATCTATATATGAGGTTCTTTATTGGTGGTATCATTTCATATAATACATAGATATTGTTTGTTCATTATTATGATGATGATGGTTTTCTATCCAAGTAGTGGGGAACTCTAAATTTTATGATCATCCAGACAGATGAATGTCACTCTAAAATTTATCGTTATCTTGGGAGACAAAAGTTCTTATGATGTTGGGATCGAATTGATAGGTTGGATTCCTACATATCCTTGTGAAAGGAATCAGAAACCATGTTGTTTGGTGATTCTTAATAGGAAACATCATACCTTTTTAATTACATGTGGTAAGGACCAAACTGTATAGTTTAATTTCATGTGGATAAGATGTCTAGGAGGAAGGTTCCTAGTCAATGTTTTTTGTGGGACTTATTCTTATGTTTCCTAAGGTAGTTGGAAGGGATATGAAATACCAAGTTAAATTATAACTTACTAGGGATATAGAACAAAAACATAGGGTTGGTTTAGGATGTTGGGTTTGAACCATAGAGAGGCTTCCCACATATCCCATTTGGACGGAATTCAAAAACCACATAGTTTGTTGGTGATGACCCATGCCTATGGATAACTTCCAGGGTATGTCTCACAGGGGAGTATTGCCATTTGAAATGATAGGTTGGGGTTGTTCATGATAAGGATATCCCCTGTGATGGGACCAGGAGGGATGGTTTAACTCATGTTGGTTTGAAATATTAACTTGAGGTTTACTCCTGAAGAGGATACCAGAATTAAGTGGATTATGATTAGAGGATATTCCTAAGTAGGATTACTATTGAAGGTGGCATGATTTATCATTTCATGGATGAGATGATATGGAGATCAATCCAGGAGATGACTTTCTACATAACCTAGTTATGGTGGGATTCATAGTTCTTATAGTTCATTTATCTAGGTGTATTTTGTGGAGATTGTGATCATTACAAACTTATAATCCCACATGATTCATTATCGGTGTAAGAAATAAGATGATGTGAAATATTCAAAAAACCACATACACTTTTCCACCATAATTGGTAGAATATGTTGGGGCTATAAATAAAGAGATTGAGGCTATGATGGAAGAGGTTGGGGCTATGAAACCTCCCTCTATTCACTATACATTAGACAAGAGTCTATAGTATGGAAGGAACAATGGTGAAGGGTGTATAGTGGAGTGAAACTAAAACATCCTACATGAAAGGCTAGGGGTTTTACAAGGATGGTTTCCCACTGATTGGTCCTGGGAGAAAAGGGAAACATTTCCATTGTTCATGGGAAAATAATGTGTGATACTTACACTCCATACTAGGGACCAGAGGCTCCAGCTCTTAGAGATGTGAAGGGGATGATAGAATCCTATCCCTGGAATCCAAGACAAGGAACCCCGCAACACTGTTCCTAGTAGGAAAAGTGTGGATAATATTTTACCATATAAACCCAAATACTAATGGAAGACAAAATGATGTGACTATACTGAAGGCTTTATAAATTAGGAGTTCTTGGTGGAGGTTTCAACATGTTCACTTTTATTCAAGGGAGTAGGTGAAGGAGAATACTTAACTTGAGTGGATTTGAATCAGGCTTTATAAAAGGCTCGTGCAAGCTGATGTGGGGAGGTCAACCAAGGAGGATCACACAAGGTGTACACCGCAGAAGGGGTCTCCACCAAAGTATGTTTGGGAGATTTGGTTTTACCTTTGGTGATGAAAAACCTAGATGACTACACTCGAGAAAAGATTTTTTCAAGCCTTAAAGGGTCCCTATAGTGATTTAAAAAAATAAGTCATTCAAGTTCCTATTTGAGGAAGGGTGGTCACACTAGTCCTCTTAAATTAGGGAGGTTAGGAGAATGAGTTGCACAAGTGTTATTTATTTTTAACATTGAATGGACTTAAGTCCCACTATCCCCCTTTCATTCCCTCTCTTTAGGTGTTAGGAAACTACCTTTGAGGTTTTAAGGGACTTGGGAGAATCACTAGGGCAACAAGAGCATCAATCGAACATCAGGGAAATTCTTCCGTATCAAATGAAGGATCCAAGGGTCTATTTATAGGGAAATATTAGACTATGGTCAATGGTTTCTGGTCACATAAGTAGGTGGCACACAGGTAGGTCACACAAGGGTACCTTGTGCAACTATAGTTTTTTGGGGGACCTGGGTGAAAACATACAATCCATATCACAAGGAATGCACCCCAACACCCCTACTTGGGATCACTACTGAGTTATGGTCCTGGACCTTTGGGCTAGTCCTTTTCTACCATCACTAGCCCCCATGAAAAATGAAATGTTTCACCACGATCTTTTCGAGCATGATTCAGGAAGTTTTGGGTTGCAACACATGGTAATCCAATATTCTCATTATTCCAGCATAAAGACGTATTTCTACTTAAACTAAATATTTTATGTCTAAGTGAGGTTCACAAGTTCAATTTTTGTGGAGAATTTCATAAAATACATTTCATGGTTTCTACAGTCCTCAATGTAAAATAAAGTAAATTCTTGACTGAAACTAATGATTATGAAATGTTTGAGGTCATGTCCTTATATAACATGCTTTCGAAATGGAAAATAGTGTTTTAAAGTAAATTATGGTTGACACAAACCTACACCACAAACAATTAAAGGGATTTTAATAAGTTTTTTCCTGAACACCTATGTTTCAACAATTTTATCATTTTGGTTTTTTTATAAGGTAACTAGTTTTATAACCTATGTAATTTAACAATTAATAATAAATTAAAGTTAGATTTATTAGAAAATGTAGACCCAATTATTTCAAAATATTATGATGAATTTATAAAAAATAAATCCAATGTGTTTTGGAAATTAATTTTAAAACAACCTCATGTAACACACAAAAACACTATTTTAACCCGAACAATACAATCAATGTTTTTTCAATTTAAAGTTAAATATGTTCATTACTAAAGATAAATTGGTCCATGAATAGAACATATTTAATATTTACTATCATTTAAAAATACCTTTTCTGAATATATTTTTTTTTTATCAAATTTCATGTCTTTTAATAAAATATCCATGGATATAAAATAAATTAATGCCAAATTTGACATTATTTACATAATATAAATTTAAAAATATCCAGAAAAAATATGGAATTTTAATCTCTTAACTATATACCTATTTAAAATGATATAGTAATATAAAAATTAAGATAATTATTCAATCAATTTAATTCACTTTTTATATTTTCATTATAATTTATTTTAGTAAATTATTAAAAAAATAATTACTAATTTTGACATTCCATCTGAAATTAAACTAAATAATTCTTCTCTAAAAATTTAATAAAAATTAATATACTGAAAAAAATCCCTTACCCGTAAAAATAATTTTTACCACCAAAATGATTTGGTTTTTTATCCAGATCTCAAGGTTTCATAAATGTTAAAGGTAAGGAAGATTCACTTTTTGTATTTTTTCAGTCCATTACTTACTATATAGGTCAATTTCATGTAATAGTATAAAAATAACTCATAATATTATCAAAAATAGTGTATATGGTCAAAATATGGAAAATTAATGGCTTTGGGATATGTGTCTCAGTTCTTTTCCCCATAATATTAAAGTTTAACCATTAAGTGAAATAATTTTTACCTTAATCACATTAATTTTTTTGAATTAATTTCACAAATATTTTGGAAAAAAACTAATTTGAACTTTTTAAAATATATATATTATCTTGATTCCAAATATTTAATCCATTATTAAAAATTATTAACACATCAATTACAGAAATTAATTAAAAATTAATCCCATAAACGTTTCTTGAAAATGGGTTTTTTATGCAAAAAAGTTCAAATGATTGAAATGGTTTTATATCCATGATCAATGTGAAATTGGTTCCACTGAAATAAATTGGATTAATAGAAATAAAATTTACCAAATCACACTTAAAAAAAAATTAAAATATAATTTAAAAATATAAATAAATTAGAATGAAAGAAATATTTCAATTAATATTCATTATTTTTCACCATTAATAAAAAATGAAATATCTCCAAAAAATACCAAAACATTTACGCAAAGTAAATTTTAATATTCAAATATCAAAAATAATGATTATTTTTTCAAACCAAAAAAATTAGAAAAGTTTCAAAAATTTGATTTAAAACGGGTTCACCATTAAATGGTGGTAAAATTACCTTTTTGAAAAATTCATCTTTTTATTGATAACATTTGATTTATTCTTATCATATGCTTATAAAATGTATTAGACGAGTTTCAAAAAAATGTGATTTAACATATAATATATGAATTTTCATTAAAAATTATAAAATAACATTTTTAATATTTATTGAGGTAAAATGGATCTTATACATCGAATAATAGTTTTCTTAGAAAATGAGTTTTATTTATAACTAATCAACAACCAAAAGATTCATCTTATAAACATGTGTAAACCATAGTTTCATAATTTATTTAATATCATTCATATCATCCATTCTAAAATCTAGGTCATAATTCAAATAATATTTTAATAATAATATTAATAGTATATTGTAGTTTGGTAAAACTCAGTCTTGCATTTAACATAATCAATCAATGTAAGTCAACATTATGTGTAACAAAAGATAAAAATGGTGTTTTTGGTATCAGATGATAATTTGAGTGCTGCATATAGTGAAATTTTAACATGTTATTGTGTGAAATGAAATCCAAACATAGTGATTTCATATAATTCAGGCTATATTCAGTGTTGTGTGAAATATAAAATACTAATAAGATTAAAAAAATTGAAAAAATATGTCACAAAATCACAGTGGGTCACATTACATCCTCCTTAATTGTATTTAGTAACTGAATTTTCATTCACTAAGTTAGGGTAATTTTCTTAAACTTAATACAAATAAGTTAATTACATTATTCCCTTTGATTATATTATGTAGAATTCTCTCATTGTGCACATTTTTACCACATAATCCCATTTTTACTTTTTTGATGCTTCATGAAATATGTTTCTTTTAAAGGGTATTGATTAAATCAAATATCTTTTATTTGAGTTATAATGTTTCATCAGGAACATTTCTTTTCAATGATTGGGTTTTACATATATAATATTTTATTATATAGTATTTTATTATACAATTTGATAAAATTAAAGTTTAATGAAAATGAATGTTTGGTTACTCTTTTTACAATCTAATTTTTAATGAATGTAATTTTGAGAATAATAAAAAAAATTCATTTCAATTTCATATGTTTTAGTTTTCTCTATTAATTTAGCCAACATAAAATCTTTTTATATTAATGGATCCATTGTTGAATATTATTTTATAAAGTATTTATTTTCATAATATTTCACTTTACCATACCTTTAAAAACAACATATAAATTATTATTTATATATATATGTTTTAAATGTTTTCTAAAATATATTTTGAGGTTTCTATTCTATTTCTATTATCATTTTCTAAAGGATTATTCATAATGAGGTCAATGGTTCATGATTTGAACTTTAATATATATATATATATATATATATATATATATATATATTATCCTTTGGGGGATTGACCTCATGGTATCAACCAATTTGATTCTCAATCCCTTCTATCATGATAATAATCAAAACATTCTTTTTTAAAGGGTGTATTCATCTATTTCAATATCCATATATGATTCTCTTGTTATAGTGGGGTTTTTTTTATTTTGAAACCGTCAAATTTCTTTATGTGAATGGATTATGATCATGTTATTATACTATTGATTTAGTCATATACTCATTAATCTATATGTTGTAACCATCACATTTTATATAATTCATATTAGATGATGTTCTCGTAGAAATAATTTTATTCAATTAGCTTGGGGACACGTATTGGTATACCATAAATTTCTATTCCAGTACATATTATTATTGATAATTTGATTATGTATAATTTGAATATCCAACTTTGTGTCAGTATGGGTTATGATCTTGTAATACCTTTTAATGATAATAGGGGAAGTATTGATATTCTTGATTATTATTTACTAATAATGCATGTTTATCATGTGTTTATATTACATATTCTTCATTTTATAGATAGCCATATTTTTTCTGCCAAAGGTTCCTTATGGAATTATATGAATGGAAATTTTAACTCATATGGTGAATACATTTGACCAAATCATGTGATGCATTGGACTTAAAATTATATATCCCCTTGATGCATGATAGGTATCTCGAGAGAAATCAAGTTTCGATTTGGTTTATACCTCTTCCCACAATGGAATAAAATCATGGAATAAGGACTTGGAAACATGTTTTTGATGTAAAACATTATGCATTCAATCAGTATGATATCAATATTATTGATATCCAAGTATTTATTTTTTATAATATATATATAATGACCTTAGTTTTAGTTGATAATGGATATCTTGAACTAATAAAGATAGCCTAGTTACCTGATAACTAAGCTGGTCTTGACATAGCTTGAAGGGAATTTCTGATCCCCATGGGTTTACTAGAACCTGATATCACATACTATGAAAGTGGGAAATTTTTTTACACAAACACAAAAAAATAAAGATAAAATATTCTATATGCATACAATAAAAATCCATTGGGAGATGTGTACCAAAAGTCAGATAGGAAAAATAGCCCAAATACAACCACAAAGCACTAGAAAACAGGATATAAACCCAAGTACCAACGAACACAACTCTCAAAGCATAAGGATAAATAACTAATACCACATTCTAGTGGTACCTTAAATTTATAAAACATGGAATAAGATAATCTAAAAACACCCAAAGGAATAGGTTGTGTGTGAGATAAAATCCTAGTAGGGTATCCCCAAGGATTCCATAATAATATGTCACAATTAAGATACCATATAAAAATATAAAATTTAAATAAACTGATATGTAATTTTAAAATAAATAATTATTTAAATATTATATGATGGAAAAATTTCTAATGAAATGACTTAATAATCATTTTATATAAAACAATTTATATAAATTATGAATGAAAGTGTAAAACAGTTTACTGAAAAATGGAATATATTCCAAATAAAAACTATGAATAACATGGTCATCTGCCAAAAGGTATGATAGTTCCAAGATATGGGACTCCCTCACACTAAAATATTTATCATAAAATTATGTGTTCACACATCCCCCTGATACTAGCCAATGAGAAATCCATCACCATCCCATTGGGGATGTGACTTTCCTTATATGGATTGTTAGTGTTTTAAGTTGTCAATAATGTGATATCTTGAATAACTATCTAACTACCTAGGATTTCATGGGATTTAATACAAACAATGATGGTTTTTATAAAACTATTTACAAAAAAATTCACCCCATTATCCCATTTCAAATATTCCAATTTTCCTCTTAAAAATCATCATATGTGTTTTTATTAAAATAATTCATTTTTTGAAGATAAAACCACCAGGGTTATATCCAAATTTTTTATCCATTTTATAAAGTAAAATTTGAAATAAAATTCATCAACCCAGTTTGATAATTCAAATTACAAATTTAAATTCCACGATTTAATTTAAAAAATTTCCATCCAATTTAACAAGACACCTCAATTCAATGGAAATGTGATTTTTCCAAATTTCATGAAAAATATAATTTTCAATATCTAATTAAATGTAATTGGGTTTTTAATAAACAATTTGAAATAATTAGATTTAAATTAAAAAATTGACATTAAATCAAGAAATTTTGGGTTAATAAAAATCATCCATGATAACGGATCTACCTAGCCCAGGATTACAAGATCTCAAAACACAAAGAACGAAATGAAAACTCTAATGGATAATATCATCAAATTGGATCTGAGAATAAAACCATGATTCATGATCTAAAACACTAGGTATTAGATCACCCAACAACACAGAGAACAATGTAGCCCTAGGGATAAAAGAATAGAGAGTGGAAGAAATATAATGAGAAGAGGAAAAATACTTAGAAGAGATCAAAAATCATTATCCTATATCCAATTCAATTATTGAGCGGTGTAAAGGGGCCAAAAGTACCTCTCGGGAGACTTCAAGGAATAATAAAATTCTATGGGGTTATACAGGGCCATCAGTCACCTAAAAGAGGGTTTCAGGATTGTGGAAAATAATTTTCAGATAAAAAAATGCCAGAAACATGATTTCTTAGGCAGGGACATATAGGTAGAAATACCATGACCCCCCTTGAAAAGGGGTGAATTATATCTAATAGGTTGGTGCACAATTTTTTAAATCATGCACCAACCATGAAAACCCCCACTTCCTGGGGTTGCATGGTTTTCACCAGTACAGTGCAAATTTCAAGAAAACTGTGTGCCAATTGGGCACATCCCAAATGCCCTAAAAAAATATTTAAAATTTCACTCAAAGAACCCTTACATTAATCCCAAAAAATAATTATCAAAATAATGTATTAATAGTACCTAAAAAGTTTAACAAAATTTTATAACCTACCCACCATAGAAACATTATACCCCTAGAAAACCTATTAAGAAGGTTCCATGTCAAAAAGATGAGGCCACTGATCTATCATCAGTGCCCCACATTCCCATGCCTCATGAGAATCAGAACCTTTATTCTATAGAACTCGAACCAAAGTATCATCCTCTAAAAAATACATTAGTTTTAAAATAAATTATACTTACTAGATTTTCAATCGTGAATAAATTGGGTTCAACCTCAACATCGCTTCAGATCAGAACATGAGATGGACCAGATAGATAATTTCATAGTTGAGATGCATGGAACATGTTATGTATCAATTTCAATTGAAGTGGAAGTGATAAATGTTAAACCAATTTCCAAACCTATTCAACAACCTCAAAATGTCCCTAAAAATGAGGGAAAATTTCCCCTTTCCTTTTAAACCTTCAATGAACCAACTGAGGTAAAATCTTCAAGAACACCCAATCAACAGCTGAAAATTCCAACAGTCTATGATGATGATCAATATAATACTTTTACCGGATCCATTCCATCAATATTATTAAATGAATCAACTGAATATTTACTGTTATCTCTTGAACCAAGATCTGTATATCCATGTAACTTTTACCAATATCTTACCAACTGAATGAAAATTTACAATGTCGACTGAAGATGGACAAAAAAAGGATCCATTCTGATCTCAAAATGGTAACTATTATTATAAAAAAAATCACCATATCCAGGATAGTTATCTAAATCCACAGAAAATTTAAGAACACTAGCACCGAGCAAATTCTTAAGAATATATATAACACTCTTTTTCTATCCATCTAACTGTGGATGGTATGTCATACTCAAATGGACCTGAGAGCCTAGTGCCTCTTGAAGCCCTCTTCAAAATATATAAGTGAATCGAGTATCCCTATATAAGATTATAACATATGGAACTCAACGAAAATGAAAAATCTATTTTATATAGGGATTACCCAACTCTTCAAATTTGGTTGTATCATGATTGGGTATAAATTAAGTTGATTTTGTCAGCTTATCAATTACAGCACAAATAACATTATTCTTTCTCTAGGTAGATAGAAACCCCACAAAACAAAATCCATAAAGATATTATCCCACTTCTATGTTAGGAAAGGGACTGGTTGAAAAAAAAATGATGCACTATAATTCTCATCCTTGACCTGGTGGCACATATAACTATGAAAGATAAAATCGGCGACGTCTCGTCTCATACTAATCCACCACAACCAACAATCCATGTCATATAGCATGTTCATGGTTCTAAGGGTAACAACCCACTTGAAATTATGGAAGTACACCATCACAACATTCCTTACTGCCTATATCAAAAATATGTTATTATAATAGCATAGAATGACCTTGGTGGAGAATAACCATTCAGGTATGGTCTTCCAACCATAATGAGAGTCTCTAATTCTACGGAATTATTCATCAAGTTACTTCTTCTGAAGAATCATCTTTATAAGAGAAGTTATCAACTAATAACTAGATCTAGAAACCTGAACTGCTTACTCCAGGGCTCTAATATACAACTGTGAAAAAAGATACATCATTTTCTACTCTTTATATTATTCTTTCATATACTAGGTCAATGGTTTCTTGATTAAGGCATCTACGATGACTGTAACAACCCAAAAATTTATTAAAGAAAATCAATATTGATATAATTAAATGTCTTATAATTCAAAATGGTAATATAACATATTCACTTTCTTGGTTTTATGATTTTTTATTTTAAAATACCGTTAATAATTTTTAACGTTGCTAATATATCTATTGAACAGTGATGACATGATTAGTATAAATATAGGGATTTAACAAGCCCAATTTACTCAGACAAAGGATGTGATAGCCTCATCTAGTAGAATTTATCCATACGCAGCCAATTTTTCGGAGCTAAGAATGGAGGTAGTGTCACTGGGATTTTCTCCTCACGAATCCCACACCAAGCATCAACATGTTAATCTTGAACGAAACCACCTATAGGATATGTGGAAGTTAATAGAGATTACCACCTGAGTGATGTTATCTGAGCCTCCCTAAGATTCATTCACCATCACACCCCTTACCCTTAAGACTTATTTGGTTTTATAAGGGGTTATGTAATAATACCATAGCCCTACTATTATGTGCATTATTTTTTTATAGAATAAAGAATATACATTAATTTTGTTATTTTTACTTTGTAAATAGTTTTTAAAGAACTAATAATATTTTTAGTTACTTTTTAATTAAGAATTCTATTTTGAAGAATAAATGGATTTTTAATTAAATATTATTTAAAAAAAAATTATTACTAAATTAATTTTTATTAAATATAAATGATTGTATAATTTTTATGAATACAATTGTAATTTTATTAAGGTTTGAAAGATATTTTTTTCAAAACAAACGAATTTTTGATAAATGTCAGATTTTATTTTAAATTTAAAAACTCACATATTTAGAAAATTATTTAGATAAAATGAATATTATTTCTGGAATCAGGATGTCGAAATTATCCAATGGTGATTTTTTCATAATTTTCCGAGACAGTCGATTTTCTGGGTAATAATTAAACACCGTTTAAATATAAAATGTGTTTTATGAATTCATAATGGCCCAATAGTGATGTAATAAACCACTATGAAAGAAATTTTCATCCAATATATGTTTTAATTACAAAAAAATGTGATTAAATATTTTATTTATTTATTTTAAAAATCTTTAGTGGACCCTCCATGACATATAAAACATTTTAACATTTTAAAATGATTTCCTTGTGAGTGTGACTCACCTCTACATAAGCAAGAAAAATATTTTAATACTTTAGTCCATTGGAATTATGGAATAATGATTTCCACTCCCCTTTGGAAAAAAACTTGGGCAAAAACTATGGGATGGATTGTGGTTTTGATTAGTTTAATGTGTAGTGTCAAAAACCTAAATAATAAAGATTTCCATCTCTTTTCCTATATAAACCCACTCAACCTCTCATTAATCTTCACTCAAAAAATTTGTATCTCTAAAAACCATGTCCTCCAATCTCTATAATCCTCCCAAGGCACCCCAAACTCTCAATAAGCCTCTCTCAAACCTCTCCCTAGCCTTTGGGATCACACTTCTAAGTAAGGGATTTCTTCGATTCTCATTTTTGTCCAAATTTCATTATGTTGTTCTACCTTTTTTCAATTAAAAATGATTGGTTATGATTTTTAACCTCCAAAATACTTCCGTCCTTATTTTTTAATGATTAGATACCTCTTTACCTTTCATTAATACATCCCATGTACACCCGTTACCATGTCAAAATTCCGTAATGAATTTCTATCTTCTCATCTACATTCTAGCAATTATTTTATATTATTCATCTAAATACAATTAAATATGTTGGTAAATATATCTATATGAACCCTTTATAGTCAATTTCGTCTATATATGATTATATACCCATTTATCTCTCATCAAAAATTTCTTTGAATTATTATGTCACACCATTATGCTATAAAAATTGCACCACAATTTCCAAGCCAAAGTCATTCTGTAGTGAATTACATTCCCATTACTCTATTAAGGGATTTCAACTATACATACATTTACTTTTTTATTATATATTTTCATGAATTTATTCTACATTCCTTTATCATGGAATAAATTATTATGTTATTTATTCCATGTTGTATGATCTATGTGGAACACTTATGCATGAAATGAAATGATTAAGAAGAGTGCATCCTGATAGCGCTCAAATGCATTGGCTAATGATTGATATCATGATAAGTTAAGTGAAATGAGGGTTTAATAATCATAATTTAAGTGAAATGAGTTTTTACTCATTATCCATGTGAAATAATCGTTGGCTCATGAAAATAACATGTTAAATGTTGGTGCCACATTTCCATGTTACTATAATCATGCTATAGCATGCCTTTATGTTCATATTTCTCTTATACTCCATTGGTATTCCTATTGACTAATTAGTACTGTATTTTTCATATTATTCCTTATTTAATACCTTATTTGGATTTATATATCACCCTTTTCTTATTCATGTCCTTAGTTTATCCCATGCAAAGCTAAGTACGAAGGAATGTGTGTGGTCATGTAAAATACGTTTCCAATAAAGATGGGTATTTCATGTTTTATGTTGATATGTAATGTTCCTAATACCTAAACACACTAGAAATATTGATATTAAATGTTGTATCGATTGAATATTATATTTTATAATTCATGTTTAAGTGTGTAATTAAGAGCAGGTTTGTTATTACTCATATGAGAGGATAAGATTAGTTATTTTTGGGATTAGGATTTGAAAAAGCAGTGAAAGCCTTAGGGATAAGACTTTGTATAATAAAAACGTCCCTAAATTTTGGTGAATATTGAGTAATTGGTTTTTCATGAAAATAAATCCCTATCTAGATATGAGTAGGTAGAGGCGGCTCTGGAAAAGATGTATCTAGGGTTAAAACCCCAAAACACCACTTTGCGCTAGACTCAAACCGTGCAAGATAATGGACCTTGATACACTCTAGGTTACGACACTCAAGGGGAATATTCTTTGGTAAATTCATAAGCTTTGTATGAACCATTAATAAAGGAATAAAAAAATTACCATAAGAATATATGTTGGTAAATAGATTATGGATATCATAGATAAGTTATAGAAATAAATGTAATTTATAAGTTATACCTTTTTTTATTGGATTACCCTTTATGTTTTATCCCTAACATTCCTCTTATTCCAGCCAATGGCTGATAATAGGAGGACTCGGGAAAAAAACCTAGGTGAAGATCAATGTGATGACTATTCTAATGGGATTCCCAATCTGATGGGAGTGGGAATCACAAACTTTGATATGATACTCTCTTAGTTAACTCATGATTTTAATAGAAACATGGGTCAAGAGGAATGTCCACCCCCTATGAAATAACATGACACAATCAAGAGCTTCATGAGACAAAGGCCTCCTACTTTTAATGGATCATCTGATCCCTCAATCACGAAATAATGGATCAAATCTATTTAGAATATCTTTTCCATCCTTCAGTGTTCTGAACAAAACAAGGTTCTTCCGGATGCTTATCGTATGAAGGGTAAAGCACATCAATGGTAGAAATTGATCAAAAAAACAAAGCCTAAGGAGGATATCGAGGCATTGGAATGGAGGTATTTCTAGAAATTTTTTTTCGATAAATATTTTCCTAACACACTATGAATTATGTTGGAAAGGGAATTCCTCTCCCTCAAGAAAAAAAGATGTCAAATCCATCACAACATATGAGGAAAACATTACAAGGATTGGGAGATATGCCTCCAGCATTTTTGTTACCCATGAATGCAAGGTTGATAGCTTCATTGGGGGTCTAAAAACATTCCTAGAGAATGCCATAGAGATCCGTGACTTCGAGAGCTATGTGGAAATTATCTTATGGTCCCTAATAGTGAAAATGTAGATCAGTTAATCTCATGGTTAAAATTGGGTTAAGAAGCATAAGGTGGAATTTAATTTTGGAAGTCTGATGGATAAATCCAACGGTGCTAGGAAATTCCAGCACTCCACTAGCCAATAGGGAGGAAAGAAGCACCCTAGAAATTTCATGAAGGGGATGAGTAAATTCTTTATGTGTGGAAGAGAATGACATAAGGATATTAACTACTGGAATGAAAAACCTACTACTATAATAGAGGATTGGATCAATCCGTTCAACACTCAAAGCATTGTTCATTACATCAACTATAAAGAACCAGGGAACTATGTAAACTGGTTCCCTAAGCCAAGGGGTTTTGGGGGTGTTGACTCTCTTTTCCATCATAGGGTCCAACGAATGGAAAAGGGGAATAAATGAAGCACAAATAGGGTCACACTTTGAAGAAACATAAATTTTTTTATAAAGGCATGGACTAAGAGCCCATTTGGAGTGCGTCGCGCAAGATAACTACGCGCTCCACAGGTCACCTGCTCACCACATAAGGGTCATGGAAGTCCCTTGCGCACCCCATTTATTTTTTACCCAACGTGCACGGTGGCCTATAAATAGCCCATATGGGCCCCCCATTTCAAGGAAATATTTTCTAGAAGTCAAATTAAAGCTCTAGTCGCCCAATTCTTCAACCCAACTCGTCCGAAAATTTCTAAGGTAAATTTTTACCTATAATGGAAGATGTGAAGGAGTATGATAAGGCGTAAGTGTTTAGAATTCATCAACACTTGTGCACCTAAGTGTCCAGACCTCTTTAAAAGTAGAAGCACCAGTGCACTTCTATATACTTTCAATGAAACTTTGGCTCCACCCTTTTGGAAACATCTTAGGATAATACTAAAGGCTTGAGTTAAGTCTCACCCAAGTATTACCCGACAGATTCTCCATCGCTCAGGTGAACCGATGCCGCGCAAGTACACTTGCGCGCCAAATGACTTTCGCGACCTACACTTGAGTGCCAAATTCATTAGTGTTCCTCTCTCCCGTTCACCTCTACTCTTCAGGATATTAGCCCTCGAACCCCTGTTTAAAGCCATTTTTGGAATGGTTTCTTTGTACACTTCATTATCTGAAAGGGATTATGGGAGAACCTCTCCCAAAAAATCGCGACTTACAAGATTTATGTCACTATGTTTAGAGTTTTCCTCCATATAACCTCATCCTTTAAGATGAGAATATCTTTTGATTTGGGCATCCTTCTCCGGAGTAATCCCCAGACATAAGTTCCCTTAGTTTGGGCCTTCTTCTCAAGAGTAAGCCCCAGTCACATGATCCTTTAGTTTCGGCCTCCTCCTCAGGAGTAATCCCCAGTCATAATTTCCTTTAACATTGGGACTCATCCTCAAGAGTCAGCCCCATGTTATATGTCCCCTTTAATATCTGGGCATCCTCTTCAAGAGTAATCCCCAATCTTAGTTTCTTTTGATTTGGTCCTCCTTCTCAAGAATAAGCCCCAATAACCAGTCCCTTTTAAATTGGGCCTCCTTCACAGGAGTAAGCCCTAGGATAAAACTCTAAATCTCTAGAAAGTATAAAATACCTTTATGGACCCTGATCCTGGGCTTCTTTACTAAAGTATGTCCTGGTCTTCATCTACTTGGGAAGTCATACATATGTAAACCCAGATCATTTCTTGTGACTACGTTTTTCATTGCACAATTGTCAGGTTTACTGATATCTCTTGTTTCTCACACCGAGCCTGACTCACATGAGCTTAGAGTGCAAAGGTAATCACAAAATCTCTCTTTGGGCCATTGATCATGCATAAACCTCACATTTGTTTCACCCTAACAACGTGGAATTTGATC
Source organism: Viscum album (assembly GCA_963277665.1). Classification (NCBI taxonomy): domain Eukaryota; kingdom Viridiplantae; phylum Streptophyta; class Magnoliopsida; order Santalales; family Viscaceae; genus Viscum; species Viscum album. The sequence continues at coordinate 1,979,795,051 of OY728165.1, read as the reverse complement.
TCTTCCTTAAAAGTAGAGTATGCAGGTAGTATTTCTAAGGTTCAAGACCATTATTCATTAATTCTTTTCCATCCCATATGATGTTAAACTATATCCTTCTTATCGAACAATGTGGGTTCTGATTACTTTTTAACGAGGATACCTAGGTAGCGCATCTGTGGGTACGATCCCAACTCTGAAATAATCCATGTCTTTCTGAATGAAAATAAACTTCAAGTTCCCCACTGAGTGGATTTAAAATGTGTATGGTCATCATAATGACCAAGATATTTCTATGTAATTTATTTAAGGATACCATTGACTAATAATATCTAATACATATAGATGATTCTCCATTTATGGAGAACCTTTTATATACATAAATGATTCTCTAAAGGAAAAACTCATTTTCATGCTTGGTGAATTAATAAGGATTCATGAACATAACTTAAATCTATATGAGATTCCCTGAGTAGGCAATAATTCCCCCAAAAAAGGTGTGATGAACCCACCTTTCCATGCTCTCGACCAATACAAATTCTTAAGCCTAATCCGTCCACAACTAATGAGCAGATACCTTTGGAATGTAGGTCAAAATGGACATTGAATCACTGGGTGTTTCCGGTTCTATGAATAATCCTATTTGATGCCGATTGGAAAGTTTGAACTGTAAGAAAACAAGTTCATCCCCATTTCAAGAAGAAACAAAAATGGTGAACCCGATGTGAATCCTTAACCAAGTTAAATGATGTTTTACTTATTTTATGGGCCCCCTATTAAACTCAATATGAGGGCCAACAAAGCAATCAATGACATATGTTCTCATCCAAAAGGTGTAGTCTAGCCAAAAGTTTCTTGATTATGCATGTTATATCAAACAAGCACGCTTTTCCAAGATCTCTCTACAATACAAAATGACTTCTTTAATGTTGACACCTGTGAATGCCTCAGACGCTACTCCTACTGGATCCTCATCCACTCTGAGGACAATATCACCTACTCAGCATCTTCAATGCTGGGTCTCGAATGCATTGGTGACAGAATACCATAAACACGGTACCATCCCGACTCTGGAGGCCGCTCGAAAGGACCTCCATGTTAATAACTCATCCTGGTTGTCCAGAAAACAATGACCAGTGGTCAAGAAGCAAGTGGTTCCAACCACCATTTCCAACTGTTTCGGGTCTTTATCCCCGGAACGCAACAACCAGTCCCTCCCATATTATGGGGAGGTGAATAAAGAGGTCACTCAAGGCCTCAGTTCAAGAAGATAGGATCCCTTCCTGGGGAATCCCATCAACAATTTCCACTAGAATCGTGCAGTAGTTCACCCTATACTTGATGAGGGTATCACCTCAAGGTGTTCGGCTCAGGTCCCTCAGACCTGAGAACGCAAGACGAATCGTCAGAGGTGAAATTCAGCCAACAGGGAGGAGGTTCTTACCTCTTTCCCCTCTAAAGAAGTCCATCAACCTAACTTTATGGAAAACTTCAAGCGAGCATATACACCCGTTCGTCTTAATTTCACTACCCATCAGATTCATCTGGTAGTAACACACCAATCCCACTAGGCAATTCTGGTGGAGTACTATAGGAAGGAACATACACCAGTTTGTAAATCATCATCCAGTCAGCAAGCTCTTCTAATTGCATCCGAAGACGCTCGCCATCCAAATGTGGTGACCACCTGTAAACAAGCACATACACCTGCTTACACTCATCAATTTTTTCAGCAGTATCGTCTACAAGTATTGAAGGAAGTTCATCAATCATATTTGGTGGAGAATAATCAGTATGCACATACACCTGCAATTCATCAGGCTAACTAATATTCTCGTTTGGTCGCACCCAGAGATGCCAATTAGAAATCTCCAATGACAAATACGAGGAAGATACATCTTTCTGCCCCCACACATGAGTACTTTTAGAATTCACTGATAGGAAAAGGAGGATAAGTGCATGAAAACACACATACTCCATGAATGGAATGGATGTATATTCCCATTCCAACAGCTGAAGTCACCAAGCACATTCTAACAATGTTGAAAGAGCAGAAGAAAATACCTTCCCATATTCTGGATACCTGTCATAATATTATAACAACTTCAATGAAATCACAAGGAAAGAAACATAAATATGTTCCTATTAGTGGATTTACTCATCAACATGTCACCTCGAAGCAGATACACACCTCTGTTTCATTCCAGGAGGGGCATGGGGCATAACCCCCCATGTCATTCAGACAATTGAGTGGGGCACATACACCCAATTTAAATGGAGATAATGAGCCTAACCTGCCCATTTCTCCTGAACAGGCACATAAACCAATCCATAATAACCACTTTCATCAATAAGTGGTTTCCAAAGTGAGTAAGAAGGTGTCCAAGAAAAAGACCCATCCAGCAAAGTTAAGAAACCTAGAGCCAATCTGCAATAAGGCCTTTCTCAATGATGGAGTTCTTGAAGCCCTCAGACAATTATCTATTGCAAATCAAGATTCTACTCTCTCATTTCCAAAATCTGGAAGTAACAACAATAATTCCAAAGAACTTCATTAGACACTTCTTCATGAAGGCTTGATTAATGAAAATTTAGTCAATCTTGAAGTATCATCTTCAGATGAGAGCCATGATAACCCTCTTCATGGCCAGAAGACCAAGGAGAAAAAGGTTTCTTCTTTTACTGTAACCCACCATGGTGGTCCTCCCCATGATTATGAATTTAGCTGTGAAAGTCCTATCCGCAGTAGTAATTCTCCTTGCTTGGAAAACTTTTCAATGGATAATGCAGTAATGAGAAAGCCCTCTTATCTTGAGGCACCTGCAAATGTGAAGCCTGTCATGTCTGATGCCTTACCACATGAAGGTGAAATACTTTATCAATCAGAATATATCCTGGGGTGTAGGTCATTATCTGAACCACCCCTGGGCCATTCATCTTCTATTTTGACAATTGAACTCATCACCAATCTGGTTGAATTTGATGAAGCAACAATGAAGGACCGGCTTTTTTCCAATGAGGTAGAATAATCTCCATCAAATGACAAGGAGGAAGTGTTGAATATGATAAAAAAATTGGAGAAAGCGGAAATACCAGTTATGTTTTGGCCTTTGGATGACTCTCAGTATGGTATTCTAGATACTTTGACAGAAGATTGTATTCACGATATTCGTCTCAACATGTGGAAAACTGTTTGTCACTTAAAAGAGAAAATATTACCTTATGATGAATATTAAAATCATGTTAAGGTGATATAAGGGTTGCAACACCAAATTGACTTGGCATCTATCTCAGTTTCAAGACATCCAAAGGATGAAAAGCAGCAGAGATCCCTTCAGTGTACATTCCTTGGAACATTAAAAAGGTTGCAATAGTTAATTACCAATTCCCCATCTGGAATTCATATCAAGGGATGGGGTGTTCATGGAGAATTGAATTTCATTGTGCTCTCCAGTCAACAAATCCAGGAAAAAAGTGGTATCATGCAATGTTATTGCCCATGGCCGGCCACAACTAACTAGTTTTGTGCATAATCAATGTCTTTCTAAAGCCCAACTAGTTCTTCCCAAAGTCAGGCATATAAATAACAAGTTGTCGAATTACTCTTGCATAAATCAAATGGGAATATCGAACATTCTTCTCGTTTAGAGCATGCACATCATCAGCGGAAAGTGGTGTCAGAAATAATCCAACGGTCATATGATCTAGGTGATTTAAGGGGATGTCAGATGATGCATCCGACTAATTTCGGAACTAAAATCCACTAAATCAGGAGAGCATTTAAGAAAGTTTCAGATGCAGCAGCTCAAGAGCCACCTCAGCTTTCGAGGATGGGGACTCTTTTAATCCAACCCTCGGGATCAACAGACATGATTTGAGATGTTGATCAGAAAAAACAGGAACATCCCCAGTCCACCGGACTGGGGACTTTTTCAAATTCTCAATCTCTTCCTCAACGAAAGTCATTTTTCTCTCGATTAGGGAAGAATCCACAAGAGAAACACAGAGCCAAATTATCATGAAATTCCGACCAAATTACAGTTCATTAAGAAGTTCATGAGGGTCAACCAAAAAAAGGAATTGTATTATAAAGGACATGGAAGAAGACTGTATCGCAGAAATGATGATAGAAGGGATGCAATACATTATGAATCAATAAATGAAATCAATTCCAATTTCACTGATCCCCCTGAACATGAGTCTCACTCAGAGGAATCATATGGAGAAGTTCTTGTTCAAGAGGTTGTACGAAAAGAAACAAATTAAGGAGGTGTGAGTACCATTAGATAGAGGGTTTCCCCGAGGGAAGACATTCTTTCGGGTAATGCACTTCCATAATCCAAAAAGTCACATACCAAGGAAAAGGGTAATATTCTAGATACATCCCACCCTACCTCTGGAGAATGCCAATAACTCACATTAGAGGAAAGGTTCACACAACAAGAAAATGAAATGAAGGAGTTAAGGAGGTAAAATGCAGAACTACTTCAAGGTAGTCTTCCTCCTAAGGGTGCTGGAGTTAATCAATCAAGGTATTTTTTTGCAGCTACTTGGATAGATCAAGAATATCCCCCTTTAAAAGTACACCCAAATAGGTCCAATCCTATGGGTCATACACAACAACTGGAAATACTACCATCAGTGGCAGTACCTGTCTCCACACCCATCCAAAATCCAGTTATTTCACATGCTTATGTCTAAGATCAACCAGATGTTTCTAAAAAATTAATTACTACCATTGTGTCATTAACAACTCAGTTGGAAGCTATGGAAGGAAAACATGCTCAAGTTTAGGCGAAAAAAGAGATATTACCCTGAATGGGTGGATGAAATTCCTCCCCTATCAAATTTTTCGAATACCACATTCCAATTTTTTAATGGTTCGGGAGATCCAGAAAAACACTTAACACATTTTCTTTATCGTTGTGATCATATGATGGGAACACCTCAACAAAAATAAGTAGTTAAGCTCAGGTGTTTTGTATAGTCATTACAAGGACCTTCTTTTTTCTGGTATACAAGTTTTTAATCTTGGTCAATTACTAGGTGGGAAGATCTATTTCAAAGATTGCTTCTTCGATTTAGCTCCACATTACCAAAGACGACAGTTTTTGATCCTACAAATTGTAAAAAAAGGGAAAATAAAATAGTTTCAGATATCATTGCTCGCTCGAAGGGATTAAAATATTCCTTGAGATTAGAAATCCCTCAGAATATTTTCTACCAATCTGTGTGGCAATTTTTCGTGATGAATTACACACACCATTGATCTTTGTGAAATATAGAGGAGGTTTTTGAGACCTTACATCAATCTCTTAGCAGATCTAAGACTCTCTTATAGAGTCTAGGGCTAAAACTCGTGTAATTCCATCAGCCCCGGGAAAGAGAATAGGGAAACTAGAGACAGCTATAGTTACAATTAAACAAGCACCTATACCTGCTTCCACTTCAAAACCTTCATCATATCAAAGAGATTCACCTGTTGAGCTTCAACAAAAATGTCCTCCTCGTCAAGATGATCAAAGAGATCAAAGGCAGAAACAGTTTGAGGATTTAAAGAACAAGGTTTATTCTTTCTGGAATGAACAATTTTTTGGTTACATCATCTGAGCTCTGGAAAACAATATCATTCAGTTTCCAAGGCATAAAAGGGATAACAATGGAGGAGATGAAGACCTCACCAACTATTTACCGTTTCATCAGATGTTGGGCCATCCCATTCAGAAGTTTTTTGTCTTCAAAGACCTCCTGCAAAAGATGGTTGAATCTGGACATGTAAAACTGAAAGGTTCTTCAGCCTAGGTAGCATGTGTTATTGATACTGACCCAGAGGAAGAAGATGAGTTGCATGAAGTCAAAAGTAAAAATGCGCAGAAATATGATGATTGGATGGTCAGGAAAACGATCAACCGAATTCATGACATTTTACGAACACAATTGAATCAACCAATTGTGTCTTAGGATACTTCTACCATAGCAAAACCTGCTTCATCATAAGGAAAATCTTCAAAGAAGTGGGCATAATTTAATGAAATAAGAGTAGTCAGAAGAATATGAGCATGTATCAAAGCCTAAGTTGTCTTTGACCCTAGTGATCCACGACACTTGTGTGCCATTCCTACGCGCCCAACATCTACGTGCCATTCTTCCATGCCTAAACATCTGCACGCCATTCCTGTTCACCCTCGCATCTACATGCTATACTTGTGCTCCATAGACCCTTGATTTCTTCAGCTTTACCTCAAAGATGATCCTCTTTCCTTTTCAGATCCAACTCTAAGGGCGGACTTTGATTTATGCTCCTTTCCATCACAGGGTCAACCAAATGGCATCGGGGAATACCTTAAGCACAAAGAGGATCTCCCTTTAAAAAAACATAAAAAATTTGATAAAGGCATGGAGCAGGAGCCTATTTAGAGTGCACCGCGCTAGTTAGCTGCGCTCCTCACAAGTCACTTGCGCGCCCCATATGGGTTGCGCAAGTCACTTGCACGCCCCATTTTTTTTTCTCCCAAGGCTAATGGTGACCTATAAATAGCCCCTGTGGGCCCCCTATTTCGAGGACTGATTTTCTAGAAGTCAAATTCATGCTCTGGTCACCGAAGTCTCCAAGTCAACTCTTACAAAATATTCTAAGGTAACTTATTACCAAGAATGGAAGACTTGATGGAGTAGGATAAGGCCTATGTGTTTAGAATTCATCAACACTTTCACGCATAAGTGTCCAGGCCTCCTTAAATGTAGAAACACATGTGAACTGCCCTATCCTTTAAATTAAACTTGTGCGCCACCCTTTTGGAAACATCTTATGATAATACTAAAGTCTTGAGTTCGGTCTCGCCCATGTATCACCCTACAGATTCTCCGTCGCCTAGGTGAACCCATGCCGCACAAGTACACTTGCACGCCCAAGACTTGTGTGCCAAATTACTTTCATGCCAACTTCATTTGTGTGACTCTATCCCATTCACCTCTCTTTTTCATGATATTATCCCCCGAACCCCTGTTCAAAGCCATTTATGGCATGGTTCTTTTGTTGGATTCTTTATCCAAAAGGGATTACGTGAGAACCTCTCCCCAAACCTCATGACATACAAGATTTATTTCACTAAGGTTAGTGGTTTCCTCTATATAACCTCATCCTTTAAGAAGATAAGATCTTATTATTTTGGCCCCCTTCTAAGGAGTAAGCCCGAGTCACAAGTTCCCTTAGTTTGGGCCTCCTTCTCAGGAGTAACCCCTAGTCACATGTTCCCTTAGTTTGGGCCTCCTTCTAAAGAGTAAGACCCAGTCATAATTTCATTTAACATTAGGCCTCCTTATTAGGAGTAAGCCCCAATATATAAGCCCCCTTTAATATTTGGGCATCCTCGTTATGAATAAGCCCAAATATTAATTTCTTTTTATTTGGCCATCTTTCTCAGGAATAAGCCCCAATCATAAGTCCCTTTTAATTTGGGCCTCTTTCTCAAGATTATGCCCAAGGTTAAAACTCTAAATCTTCATAAAGTATAAAATACCATTATGGACCCTACTCCTGGGATTCTTTCCTAATTTAATTCACAATTTTCATCTACTTAGGCAGTCATACATATGTAAACCCCACATCATTTCTTGTGATTGCATTTTTCATGGCACAATCATCAGGTTTACTGATACTTCATGTTTCTCACACCGTGCATGACTCATGTGAGCGTAGAGTGTAAAAGTAATCACAACATCTCTCTTTGGGCCATTAATCATGCATAAACCTCACATTTGTTTCACCTGAACTACGTGGACTTTGATCTCTACCATAAAAGTTGAGTACGTAGGAATCATTTCCAAGGTTCAATCCCATAATTAATTAAATATTTTTGTCCCATATGATGTTAAATTATATCCTTCTTATCGAAATACGTGTGTTCTAATTTTTTTAATGAGGATATGTAGGTAGCCCATCTGTGGATATGATCCCAACTCTGAAATAATCCATGTTTTTCTGAATGACAATAAACATCAAGTGCCCCACTGAGTGGCTTTAAAACCAGTATGGTCATCATAATGGCCAAGATATTTCTATATAATGTTTTGAAGGATACCATTGACTATAAATCTCTAATCCTTATGGATGATTCTCCATCGATGAAGAACCTCAAATACATATAAAAGGTTCTCTAAAGGAAAAAATAATTTTCATGCTTGGTGAATTAATAAGGATTCGTGAACATAACTTAAATATATAAGAGAGTCCCAGAGTAGGCAATAATTCCCCACAAAAAGGTGTGATGAATCTGACCTCACATCCTCTCGACCAATGAAAATTATTAAGCCTCATCAGTCCACAACTAATGAGCACCTACCATTCGAATGTAGGTCCAAATGGATATAGAATCATTGGGTGTTTTCGGTTCTATGAATAAACCTATTATAAGCCGATTGGAAAGATTTAACATTAAACAAACAAGGTTATCTCCATTTCAAGAAGAAAAAGGAGGAAACAAATAACCTCCCAGGCATCAAGGGTGATCTTTTTCTGTCACTACCACCGAAGAGAACCCTGACAATGAAGTGTTGATAGGTACACTATTTATTCATTCAGGAATACAGAACATACTTTTTGATTTTGGTTCTATGAATTCTTTTATATCCAGAATGTCTAGTAGAACAATCCCAAAAACAACAAAAATCATGGAAGTAATGCTGTTGGTGAGAATGAAAAAAAGGGAAATCATTACATCCCGTGAATATAATTCCTCCCGTATCACAATTTTTGGTTTGAACATCCTGATGAAACTCATCATACCCCCTCTGGTGGAATTTGATAAAATTATTAGCATGGATTGTCTTTACCTATATAGATCCAACATAAATTTCCATGAGAGGGAAATCACTCTCCATATGGAGAATCGACCCCCGATTCTGTACATGTGCAAGGAGGAGGATAATCCTGCTTAGAACCATCATCTCATGTTTGGATATTATGGAAATATGAGCATGCATATATTTCTCAGATTATTGAGTAAAAGGAAGCAACCATCCTTGACGATATGCATATTATGATGGGATTCACTGATGTTTTTCCTATGGAATTTCCTGATCTTACTCCTAGAAGCGATAATGAATTATCAATTGAACTTATACCTGGGAAATTTCTAATATCCAAGACTGCATATAGAATGGATTTTGGGGAGCTTGATGAGATAAAGAAACAACTACAGAAAATCTAGTCAGAGGGTTTATATTCCCAAGTGCTTCACCATGGGGTAAACAGTCTTCTTCATTAAGAAGAAGGACGGGACAATGCACCTTTGCATTGAATATCGTGTGGTCAAAAAAACACTGACAAAGAACAAGTATCCTCTGCCACGATTTAATGACTTGTGCGATCATCTATGTAGAGAATAATAATTTTCTAAGGTTTATATGTGGTCGATATGTTATCAAGTAAGGGAGTAGAAGGAGGATATCCCCAAGACTAATTTTTGTAAAAGATATGTTCACTAAGAATTTATAGTAATGCCGTTCAGACTCACTAATTCTCTAACAATATTTATGAACATTATGAATAGAGTCTTTAAATATTAACTCGAATTTTTTTTGGTTATCTTTATAGATTATATTTTAATACACTCCAAAACCAAGGATGATTATGAGGAGCATCGAAGCACTGTAATAAAAACCTCGCGAAAGGGGAGGCTCTATGTAAAGTACAAAAAGTGTGAGTTCTGGTTAAAGGAGGTATCATTCTTGGGTTATATCATAATATGAAAATGGATATTTTTGGATTCCTCCAAGACATATTCAATTGAGGGATGGATGAGGCCAACATCGATAATGGATATCCATATCTTCATGGGGTTAGCTAGATATAATCACCGATTTGTGAGAATTTTCTCACGATTTTATAACCCTCTTACCATGTTTACTCGAAAGAGATTAATGTTTTCTTGGAGTATTGAAAGTGAATATAGCTTCATGGATTTGTAAATTATTCTTATCACTACACCTATACTCAAACTACCAATAGGTGGAGAAATTTTTGTGATTTTTAGTGATGCTTCGAAGAAGGGCATGCACTGTGTGTTGATGAAAAATAAAAAATTCATTACCTATTCTTCAAGGAAATTGAAACTTTAGGAGAAAACACATCCAACACATGATCTGAAGTTGGATACAGTAACATTCACTTTAAAAATTTGGCGACGTTACCTATTTGGGAAGATGTGAGAAAAATTTACAGATCACAAAAGACTCAAGTATATATTCATATAGAAATAGTTGAACATTCACCAACAACTATGGTTTGATCTAATTAGAGTCTATGATAGATCAATCCAATATAACCCTGGGAAAGTTAAAAAGGTGGAAGATGCTCTAAGTATAAATAACCGAGTGATTATTTCATTGATGAGAATTTAAATGGATCCAATAATTTTAGATTTAATGAATATAGACATGGGAATCATAAATAAGGTATCAGAATCATTCATTTCACAAATAATTTCTCAACCGCCTCTTTTACAAAGGTTAATGGATGATCAAAATAATGATGTGGTAATTTAGAAGAAAGTGGACACCATCAGATATATTAAATACTCAGTGTTCAATGTTAATAAAGAAGAAATTGGGAGATTTGGAACAAGACTATGTGTTCCATAAAATCCAGAGATAAAGAATGAACTTTTGGGTGATGCACATAGTTCAAATTTATCCATTTACCCAGGAAAAACAAAGATCTATTGAGATCTATGATAGAATTATTTTAGGGATTACATGAATAAGGAGATCACTGAGTATACATCAGAGTTCTTGGTATGTCAACAATTGAAGGATGAGAGGTAGAAGTATAAGGGGATGATGAAACTATTACCCATACCAGCATGAAAATGGGAGAACATCACCTAGGGATTTTCCCCCAGACTTCTAAAGACATCCAAAGGAAACAATGCTATCTATGTTTTTGTGGATGGTCTTACAAATACTTCTTAATTAATTTCAATTAAATAGGATTTATCATTGGATCAACTGGCACAGATATATATCAGAGAAGTGGTAAGCTTGCAGGGAGTACCACTATCTATTGTATCTGATTGAGATCCAAGATTCACCTCTATGTTCTAGAAAGTTCTTCAACATGCTCTGAATACTAAGATGAACTTTAGTACTACTTATTATCCTCAAACTTATGGCCAATCTGAGTAGACTATTTAAACATATGAGGACATGTTGAGAGTATGCTGAATGAAATTAAAATTAGGATAGTATCAACATATTCCTTTGGTTGAGTTCTCTTAAAATAACAATTTCCACTCAAGCATCCAAATGGATCTTTATGAAGCCCTTTATGGGAAGAGTTTCAGAACACTGGAATGTTGTGATGATGATGGGGAGTGAAAACTCCTTGGTCCAGAAATGGTGGATGAAATAGTGGAGAAGTTTAAGACCATCCAACAACACATTAAAGCTGCTCAGAGTAAAAAAAGAGCTATGTTGATAATCATCGATGAGATGTAGAGTTTTATTTCGGAGACATGTTATTCCTCCACATATCATCTGGGAAGAGAGTTATGAGATTTTTGAAGAAGGGAAAGCTTAGTCCACGGTAAAACATCCTATTTGATATCCTTGATCGTATTGGAGTAGTAACCTATCAACTAGCACTCCCATCGAACCTATCTCAAGTACATGATGTATTACATGTATCACTCGTGAAGAAGTACATTCCTGACCCATTTCATGTACTCATTCCATATGTGATACCATTTTATAATGACCTCTCCTATGAAAATAATATGACAATGATATTAGATTTTAGGGAAAATTTTCTATGAAATAAGACAATGCCCCTTACCAAGGTGTTATTGTGACACCAAAGTTTGAAGGAGCAATGCGGGAATTAGAGGAAGTGATGATATAGAGTTACCCTCATATGTTTTAGTGTGGGAAAATAAAATTTCAAGGGAGAAATTTCTTATGTGGGGAAGATTGTAATGACCCAAACTTTTATTAATGAAAATTCCTCTTGATTTAATGAAATGTCTTAATTTGTAAAATTGTTATATAACATATGAAAATCCTTGTTTTTTTGATTTGGGATTTTAAAATATAGTTAATAATTGTTACTATTGCTAATATAGCAATTTAACAAGGACCACATGATTAGTATAAATATATGTCTTTAACAAATCCAATTTACTCAGAAAAAGGAAGTGATGGCCTCATCCAATAGAAATGCTCTATATGAATCCCATTTGTCGGAGCTCGGAAAGAAGGTAGCATCATGGGGCTTCTCTCTTGACCAAGCCCAAGCTGAGCTTTAACATGTTATTCTTTAATAGAACTGCATACGGGAGAAGTGGAAGTTAATAGAGATTACCTTAAGAGTGATGTAATTTGAGCCTCCCTAAGAGTATATCACCATTGTACACTTTACCCTTAGGTATTATGTGAGCGTTGTAAGGGATAGTGTAAGAATACCCTAGAACTATTATTATGTTCATTATTTATGAATATAATAAAAAATATACATTCATTTAATTATTGATACTTTGTAAATTGTTTTTAATGTACAAATAATATTTTTAGTTAATATTCTATTAGGAAATCTATTTTGATGAATTAATGGATTTTTTAATTAAATAAAAATTAAATAAAATAATATTACTAAATTACTTTTTATTAAATATAAATGATATTATATTTTATATGAATACAATTTTAATTTTAGTTTTTGATTGAAAGTTGTTTTATGTCAAAACCAATGAATTTTCAATAAATGTTGGTTTTTATTTTAAAAGTAAAAATTAGAATATTTTTAAAATTATTTAGATAAAATTAATATTATTTTTGGAATCAGAATGTCGGAATTATCCAACTGTGAATTTTTCAGGTTTTTTCAAGATAGTCGATTTTTAGGGTAAAAAATAAATACAGTTTAAATATATAATGTGATTTAAGACATCACAATGACCCAATAATGATTTAATAAAATAAATTAAAATTTATTTTATTCAAATATATGTTTTACATTAAAAATTTTATTTTATATTTGATTGATTTATTTTAAAAAGCCTTAGTGGACCCTCCATGACTTATAAAACATTTTAACATTTTAAAATGATTTTTGTAGAGTGTGACTCACCTCCACATAAGAATGCCAAATATTTTAATACTTTCAAAAAATGGGATTTTAAAATAATTTTTTCTACTCCCATTTGGAAAAACCCATGGGCAAAAACCATGTGATGGTTTTTGGTTTTTTTAGTTTAATGTGTAGTGTCCTAAACCTAAATAATAAATAATTTCCCCTGCTTTCAAATATAAACCCACTCAATCTCATATTCCACTTCACTAAAAACATTTTGATCTAGAACAAACCCTTATCTACTCTCTCTTGAACCATCTCAAGGCACCCCATGATCCATTGAATCCTCTCTCAAACCTATCTCAAGCATTTGGGATAACACTTCCAAGTAAGGGATTTTTTCCTTTCTCATTATTGTCCAAATTTCATTATGTTGTTGTACAATTTTGTATTCAATTAAAAATGTTAGGGAATGATTTAAATCCTCTCCCATACATCCCTAACTTTGTTTGAATGATAATATTACTCTTTCTCTCTCACTAATGACGCACATGTACAACCATTACCATGTCGAAATTCCGTAAGAAATTCCTCTCTTCTCATTTATATCCGAGAAATTCCTTTATATTATTCATCTAAATTATGTTACATATGTTGGTAATTGTATCTATATGACACTTCTTACTATAAATTTCAGGTAAATTTGATTTGATACCCCTTTATCTCTCATAAACAATTTTTATGAATTATTATTTCATGCCATTATGCTGCAGAAATTGCACCACGATTTTCCAATCCAAAGTCATTATGTAGTGAAAACCATGTCGTTTTCTCTATCAAGGGTATAAAACATTACTCACATTTACTTATTTATTATAGAGTTTCAAGTATCTATTCTACATTACTTTATCCTGGATTAAATGATGATGTCTGATTATTCCATGTGGTATGATCCATGTGGCACACTTATGCATGAAATGAAATGATTAAAAAAGGTGGACCCCGATAGCGCTCCAATGCATTGGGTAAATATAAGTATCATGATACATCCAGTGCAATGAGAGTTTACCCATTATAATTCATGTTAAATAATTTTTTACTCATTATTCATGTTCAATGAGCCTTGGATCATGCAAATATCACGTTAAATGTTGATGCCACATTTCCATGTTATGATAATCATGCAATATGATGCATTTATGTTCATGTTTCTCTTATTTTCCATTGATATGACTATTCAATAACATTTACTGTGTTCTTAATGTTATGATTTTTTAAATCTCTTAATGAGATTTATAGATGACCCTTTTCTTATGTATGTCCTTAGGTTATCCCATGCAATGCTAAGTACGAAGGAATGTGTGTGGTCATCCAATAGAAGTGTTCAATAAATATGTGTATTTCATTTTTTATGTTGTTATGTAATGTTCCCAATACCAAAATACACTATACCTCTTGATCTTGTATGTTGTATCAAGAGGAGATTTTATGTGTAGAGCATGATGTTGCATTTTTTTCAATAAGGAGTCATGTGTCAATAAGTTATCAATATGTGTATGGAATAGCGATGATGGTTGTTGTGATTGAAGTGGTGATGCTTAAAGTGTTTTTAGTAATTCAATGAAGATCCCACTTTCATTATGGAATAATATTGTGAATAATTAAGATGATTTTTGAACTTATACCAAGTTCCAAGACTTGTATCAAGGTGATACATTGTTAAAAAACATGAAGAAGCCAATGCAATAATAAATTTCATGAGGAAGGAAGAAAAGATCCATCCATAGTCACTAGGTGAATGAAGTGTTAAAGATCCATTGACTGAATATAAATGGATGAAGATTAAAAATTAGATTATTTAATAACTGATCCCCAATGCTCCAAGACATGTGTTTAAAGGATAAAACACCACTCATTACAACATTGAAGACCATGCATTAAGATTTAATGGATGAAGAATGAATAAATGACCCATGCATCATCCCTGATTGGATTAAAGGGATGTTAAAGATCAAATATATGTTATTCCAAAAAGAAACATAAGGATGATGTTTGAATATGAAGAAGAGAGGTTTCTATGTTTGAATTAGAAAGCTATTTTATACTTTGAAGATTTTTTTATATGGGGCCCTACATAAAAATAGGCCAACCAAGGATGATAGTTGTGGTCCTCATTCTGAAGAACATGTAGGGCCCGAGGGTCAATCACGCTTAAGGGAAGCCCATAAGGCTATCCCCTCCTGAGGCTAGAGTGTGGGCTATGTATAAGCCCATAGAATCAGACATGGTGATAAACCCATGCACTATGATACATAGTGGGCATAAAGAGTTCGCCCGAGTAGAAGAGTGTGGATGCAGAAGCGTGCCCATAGAACACCGGTGTAGGTCAGCACTGGGAGAGGGGGGAGGAGAATTCTGAGCTGACTTTTCCATGGCTTGTTATTTAAGGAAGCCAAAAACTGAGGCATGTTTTGATTTGGGATGGGATTTAAATATGCAGATGCTATCTCTACCATCCATCTGATTGTGCGCACGATCTCCAACGCATGTCACACACCACTTCCCACGACGTGATCCTTGCCATCAATCTGATCCCACACATAATCTTAGATGCTCATTGCAGCCGGGATATGCCTTCTAATCAGGGTCGTCCACGATTGATCCAAGATGATCCAATGGCCTTGGCGTCTCCTTCAACCTCCGACCAAATAAAAAGACAACCTACATCACTGCTCTCCATTGCCACTGCTGATACACCTTGATTGAGCTCCCAACCACTATTTATGATAAATTATACTACATGATGATCATCTGAGCTCCACTATATCATGCATGCATTGAGATGAAGAGTTCGAATGAGGCTTAAGTAAATAAAGTTGTGAGGCCTCGTCTTGTATGAATGAAGCTCAGGTAGGATGGTTCACATGCATTCAAAAACACATGCACAGGATTTCTTCCTTTTAAATAAGTATCCAATGGTTTAAAAAGAAACACCCATGACTTGTGCCATATCTCAATCCACGTTAGAAAATATTCAAAGCTGAATTTATCAGGAGTTCAAATATTTGAACCCTACATCTTTGAATGTACTTATCACCTATAAAAGGATGATCCAAATCCATGAAGAGTCTACTTCTATTCTTAAAGAAAGGATCTACTACTTCTCTAATGAAAAAGAGAAAACATTAAACCCTATGGTTCGTAAAATGAAGAGTTCCATACAGCCTAGCTACACGAAGAATAAGAGCCATGCATCCCTTGTAAAAAGGGCAAGCATGAACCATCTTGGTTTTCAAATGGAACTGCACCTCTGTGTGAAGAAAATCATGAACACGTGATGGGATTTTAAACCCCCGTCCTTCCTCATTCATGAAGAAGAAACCCCATGTACCCAACCGATATTGAACCCTTGTTGTATTCTGTGAAGACAAATCCAAGAACCACATTTGGTTCTCTGAAAAAGATCCATGCGAACAACATGCGTGAATGAGAAGAACCCATGTCCTCTTATTTTGAAAAAAACACCCTTCTATCAATATATATTTATATATATACTATTTTTTAGGGGGTCGTATTTAATGAATAATGTAATTTTATGAAGGCATAAGCTCTTCTGTGCTTTGTTTGTAGAAGAATAAACCCGATCCCTCATGTATTCCCAAAGGAGGATGGAGAGTTCATGTATGACGCACATGCATGAGTATGCATGAATTGAGACAACCACGTCTACAAGAACATGCCATACATTGAATATACCCATTCAGGTTCGAAAAAGATAATACTCCCTCACACTCAAATAGTTCTAACAATAATATGTACAGACCCATCCCCCAACATTGGCCACAAAGGATCCCATCACCATCCCATCAACGATGTGACAAGTGAAATATGTATTGTCAATATTGTAAATCATCAATAGAGTGATGTCTCAAATTATTCTCTAACTATTTAATATTTAATGTTCACTAATAAAAAACAAGTTTTATAATTTTATACTAATATTTTTTAAATACCATTTATCCCATTATAAAATTTCAAATATGCCATTTTTCTTTTTAAAACCAACACACAATTTTTTAATCAAACAATGCCTTTTCCAAGATAAAACCAATGAGTTTCTATCAAAATTATTTAATCAATTTTCTACAATACCAAATTAAATTCAATTTCATCAACTCAATTTCATTATTAAAATAACATAATTAAATGGGAATTTTTAATTTTAATAATTTCCATCCAATTTCACAAAACACCTAAATTAAATGTAATTGTGGGTTTTCCCAATTTAATGCCAAATCTAGTTCATAATCCCAAATTCCATGGAATTGGGTTTCAAATAAACCAATTTAATGAAATTAAATTTAAATAAAAAAAAATTGAATTTAATTCAACAAACTTATGGTTGATAATAATTGGCCATCATAACAGAACCACCTACCTTGGGATCACATGATTTTACAACACAAAGCCCTAAATGGGAAAATCCAATGAACAATGTCAGGAACAATGATATGATCACAAATCCTAGATTCAAGATATGAAATAGTAGTGATTAGATCCACCCACAACACATATATCTATGAACCCTTATGGAAAAAAGAGGATAGAGTGGGGGAAGTGAACAAGAAGAGGAAGCTTATAGAGAATAGATCAAACATCATTCTTCTAGATTCGATTCACTTATGAATGTATGAAGAGGGTCCCAAACAACCTCTTGGGATCCTATAATGAAAAATAAAATGCTATGGGTCATACATAATTTTAAAAAACCAAAATACAGGGTTTCAGGATTTTTGAAAATAATTTTCGTATTAAAAAATCTATACACATGGTTTCCTATACATGACCACATAGTTGAGAAAACGATGCAGCCAAACCATGCCCACTTGAAAATTGGTGCACATTTTATACTTTGTGAGAAAATTGTTTTTTCAAATCATTTTACAACCATTCAAACCCACACATCATGTGCATCTACGGTTTTCACTATCAGGGTGCACAATTTGGGATAAACATTCACCAACCATGCACAACCCAAAAACCCTCCAAAAGTTTCAATATTTCACCCGAAGTGCCCTTAAATAAACCCCAATGAAATAATTACCAATAGATTGGTTTATGAGTACCTTAATATTGTAGTAGGAAATTAAAACACTATCTTTTTTTACTTATTCCTTCCATAATATTTATGCCATGTTTATGAAATGACTACCTCAGTTGTAAGCGCATGAGCCTCAGCCCAGTTGGTGAGGACTCCTTAAGTGCATCCAAGAGATCTGGGATCAAATCCAGGTGAAGGATAATTTCCAGTACTGTAGCAGTACTATAGCAATAATGTAGTAGGTACTGTAGCAGTACTGTAGTAGGTACTATAGCAGGAACTGTGCAGAACTATAGTTGGTACTGTAGTGGGAACTGTAGCAGGCGCTGTTTTGCACTGTACCAGCCAGGAATGTTCCCCTGTTTGGGCCTTCGGGCCACCGATTTGGTCCTCGAGTCCATTAAGGCCTTCGGTCCTCCCAGGCCTTCAGGTAAGTAACCCCTTCGGGCCACCTCAAGGCCTTCGGGCCACCTTATGTGAAGATTCAATCTAGACAACCTACAAGGAACAAACATCAGAAGGAGGATCAAGGAGCTTTCAACAAAGCAGAAGTTGAACAGATTACAAGAATGAGAGGGTATGTAAACTGCCATCGGGACAAGCCTGTGCATGCATGGGAGAGCCTTGCCAAATAGCCATGCAAAGGAGGAGACCTGAATACACGATGAAGATGCTGGGGAGGAGCACTTCCAAGTAGTTAGTCTAGGTTGTATGTAATGTTTAAATCCTACAGGAAATGAATTCCTCTAAGGCCTATGGGGATGTAATACTTACGCCTATGGGCCTTGTAAGGGTTTCACCTCACCCCTTAAAATGTGGATTATTAAAATAAATAAAAAATGAAGTCCATCAGGCCATCGGAGGATTACCTCATTTGTATGTTTTCTCTTACTGGGAATTTCAGCTCACCCATTTTGGTATTTCCTTTTACCCAGGTTATGAATTAATGTATTATACATGATATTAATAATATATTACATTTTATGGAGGAATTATGGTATAATTTTAATACTAATTATGGATTAAGAAGTTTTTTATATAGTAGAAAAAATACCCCTTAGTTGAGAAACAAATGGGATTGATTGGTTTATGTTTTGTATTAATTATCTAAAGATATAAACCTACATGATCTTGGGAATGCATGAAATGCATTATTTTCATTATTTTTTATAATTATGGGATATTTATATTAGGTAATTTATAGTTGTTATCAAATCTGACATGTAAGGTATGTGTTTATGGCCCTTTATCTTGGAGTGAGGGCCCCTTGGGTCACAATATACAATTGGGGGTTTTCCCTTATCTCCTAATAACACCACATGCAATAATAATGTAATATATTAGTTTATATTCTTGTAAGTTCAATATAATGATGTGATGAGAAGGTGAATCACACTTTGGAATGTTCTTAAGTATCTCATTAGATAAATTCTCCACTTATTCATTGATTTGATTATTTAATTTTTTTTTAACATTGAATCAAATGTAAAATAAATATTTTTAATTAATAATTTAATCAAATTAATAGGAAAAAACATACTAGAATATGTACTACCACGGTCTCATCTTCTCGATGATTGAACCACCATACTTCTTTCTGGTAGATAAGAGTTACACTTCATGTAACTACCTGAAAATATATTTATTAACACACTGAAACACACAAAAAAAAACCTTTTCAAATTCTTATGTTGTGTGATGGGATCATAGAATATGACGAGGCCTAGGTAATTTCTGATTATTTATTTGATGTAGAACCACATTCTACAATGTTTTTTAATATAAATAGTGTGATAAGTAATGTAATATTAAAAATAAAATAAAAATTACCCACCATAGAATTCATACCCAACCAATATTGTATCAAATAATACCATTTATTAGGTATAATGACTTTCATGACACTAGATAATGTATGAAGAAGTTTCATAAGGCTTCCAATTCACCTTGTTGATCTTATCCTTATAGTTATTCCACAATCCATGACAATTTTTTATATATATTTGGGTAATGTTATCATTGAATTATAAAAATATTTATTAGTAATATTTTACATAAATCAATTTTAAAAATATAAAATGGTTATTAGAAAAAATTTATATTGTTTTTTTACTAAAACATACATTAAAAATATGCCAAGTGTATAATAGGAGAATACATCCCACTCAAGGGTCATCAATGGCAACCTATATCAACCTCATATAATCCTCCCAAATTGACTAATTAGAGGATGTTCACTACCAACAACAATGTAGAAGGTGTCATCAAACAATACCAATAAAATACAACTAGAATAAATTGAATAATGAATCTTGTATCTCTTATACTTTACCAGAATATGTTGATGAAATTGGACACACTATGGTAATGAAAACTGAAAAACTATCACTATTATAAAAAAATAAAATCACAATTAATTGTAAATGTTATTATCAAATGTATCGGTAAATGAATCATTGGAATATAATCTATGTATGTAGAAGACTTAAATTATCATTTGTTTTAACACTCTCTCTTAAGGGGGTTTCATGATCACAAACACTCAATTATGTTTTAATAGTTAAATTTATGAGAATTCAATTTATTGGATGTAAGTACCATTAAAAATTAAATTTAATTCATTGAAGATATATTTAGGTATATTTAATATCTTAATAGTATTTTTGACATCATTAAAATAATCCATTTAACAAACTAAAGACTCAAAATGATGATTAATGTGATAAAGTCCAATATAGAATATTGCAGGCAGTTTTTACTACCCGGTGAAGGGAACTAAACAACGAATGTAAGTGGAAAAAACAATATATAAAGTAAGATCTCGTGAACTACATGGTGAGGAGAATTGGATATTTGGTGGTGTCTATATAGAAGAGGTGGCCTAAAAAAATCATACTAGTTACCTGAGGGAATCATACTAGCTATTTAGTGGCTTGACTCTATTAATTCACAATATCATTATTTCGGGGACCCTTCTCCTCTGAAATTATTATTGATAATTATTGAAGACTCTAAATAATTAGAAACTCTTACTATACCATTTGGAGGATATAAATAGAGGACCTTGAAGGATTTAATATTTTTGGTGGAATAAATATTGGATTTTTAACACTTTAATGATAGATATTTAGTATATTATCTCCAATAATATAATCCTCTATAGAGCCTTGTTATAATTTCAATTCTCCAGGGATATATTCTACATTTCCTATCCTTATCTTCTAAAGTTGAATCTACAAATCTTAAGTGATAAGGGAGTGACATTGTAATTTATTTTCACTATGAAAATCATTCTCTTATTTTAACATAGCTTCTATAACATGTTTTTGTCTATAGTTAATGAAAAGAAAGGGAGATGGGTTCTTACTAATGTTGAAGTATGAGATATAGGTTTCTTGCTACTACCATGATATATAAATTGAGAATTTTTTTCATTATCTCCATTAAAATAAAGGGAGTAATATAAAAATCTATCAACTTGAGGGGAGTATACATATGTCCTCACATTGAGCTATTACCAAACTCCTTTATCAAACAATTTTTTAGATCTCTCTGAATTTATTCATTTCAAAATTCATATAATATAATTTCACATACTCCTATAATTTCAATATCCCTTAACTCTAATACTCCCAATCTCTTAATTAACATTAAAAAATTCTTTATAAATTATACTAAAATTATCATAATCTTATAGTTTTCGTAATTTCATTAACTGATAACCATGAAATCACTATTACCGTATCAAAATTTAATTATTGAGTTCATTCATCAAATAAATCACATAATTTAGTTATCTTTATTTTATTTTATAATTTTAATGTACATATATTTTTTATTTTTTTTACTATTTTATTTTTTTATTTTCATCACACTTTTTTTGTTAGTTATTATAACGGAAACTCACCCCCTCTTGCCATAGTATCCAGACCTTCATTTGGTATCAAATCCATATTTAAACTAATACATAATTAGTTTGAATGTATGATAATATATAATGTCCTCTACCTCTTAAACTCCTGATCATTTCTTTAATGGAATAAATTACTATTATTATAAATTCCACATGTCAATTTTCATTATAAGCCTTGGATATACTATTTTTAAAATGGTTATGCATTTTTATTACCCTATAAAAGAACATGAAGATAAACAGACATCCCAAGATATATTTTCACATTAATTACATTTCTAAACCATTAATTCCATTTATTATATTCTGGGCCAAAAAATTAATTCAATATAATATCTACATGAAAAACTAATAATAAATTTTAGAAACAATGAAATATTAATCATGAAGAAATGAAAAAAAATACAAATTATCTTATAATGACTTGTATAGATAAGACTTTAAATGATTTATTATGCATTATAATAAATATATTAATTATATTTTTACTTTCTTTACTAACATTCCCAATGGTAAAAATCTATTGGTAATGATTCATGTATCAAAACATTAGTAAAGAAAATACGTTGGGTCTTACCAAGATCTTGGGAACTAATGTTGATGACTATAAAAGAAGAAAAATATATATATAATATTCAACATTAGGAACTAATTGGACTATTTATGTTGTAAAAAATTACAATGAAGTATTAATATGAAAACAAGCTAAAGAGGATGAGGATGAAATATAAGAGGAAATAAATAATACTTTCAAATCCATTTATGATGTTATTTCATCCAAAATCATGACTAAAGTTGAGAATCTGGAAATGAAATTGAACAAACTCAAGAAAAATACTTCAACTCACCATGAAGCAAAGAAAAATGAAATTTAATTACCAAAAATAACATGCTATGAATTCATGAAAAAATATCATATTTTTATGGATTTACCCATTTATAATTATATTATAAAATAGAAGAAGAAATTAAATAAATCTCTTATAGTCTCAACATATAGTGGTAGCGATGACTCCATGGACTCAACCTATATGTCCTTGTCAATTGATTCATTTCCTAGATGTATTATTGAACATATTGAGGTAAATTATAATGTTAAATTTCCGTATTATCCCATATCTTATACATCCTCATATTATTATTGTTCCTATTTATATTGATTTGAAGGAGAACTATATTATAATGAACTAAAACATCATAAAAATCAGATTGAAAAATATTTTTTAAAATATTGTCCTTTTATAATAAACATATAAATAAATTTAGTCTTGTTATCACAGAAATGTTAAAAACTCCTAAATATAAGGAAAAACATTTCAATGAAAAGGATGAATTGATTATGAAATTAAAATATCATTATAATATTGAAAATTTGGAATTCAGGGCCAAGGAGTATATAAAAAATCTTTCCCAATTCATAAATGGTGATCAATATTTAAATATTATTTTGGTTGTTAAATACCATAACAAAGATAATTCTAGAATTGGTATTTAAAATTCAAATAATATTTCTCAAAAAACATTTTTTAAAAGGATGTTCCAAAAATATTTTTTTTAAATATTGTTTGAAAATTGGGCATATAATATTTGAATAAAATAGAAAAATGATAGATATAAAAGACCCAATTATATTAAAATTTATTCTCATATCCCTAACATTAATAGTTATTCCAAGAACGTTTGGTAACCTAATTTACCTTTAAAAAACATTGTGTGAAAAAATATTTGGGTACCACGAGGCACTTGATTTGGAAATTTTTGGTAGGTATGTGCCATTGAAAAACATTGATTTATAATATATGTGGCAACTCAATGACTAAAAAATTATCCATCATTGAATATTTTGTTAATTAAAATGGATTATCTATAGAGAATAAATACACCAATTATGGGGGATCCTCACTTCTTTTTTCCAGGAAATTTATCTCATGGGGATTGGATTCTAAATGTTTAATTTTTTACCTTTGTAAACATAATTTCTAGATATATTCCCTCTCTCTCTCTCTAATATATTTCTTCTGGTTCTTTAAATGGTATTGATTATATTTTATAATTTTCTTTTGTTTTAATTATTTTTGTCTCTTTACTTATATTTCAATAAATTGATCTCATTTTATTCTTATTTTTTAAAAAATATTTCATAAATTTCTTTTTGAAATAATATTTTTGAAAATATTTTTTGTATTTTATTATTTTTTCCCTTGAAAATATTTATAATCACTCTTATCTTTTTTTTTATTTAATTTCTTTTAAAAACATTTCTTTTAATATATTTATAATTTTAGGTAATGAGTTTTTTAATCATCAATGTTATATCTATAATCCATCTCATATGCATTACTTATTTTTAACTTATAAATTTTCTATGTCCTACATTTATTTTTCCCTAATCTTTTTTTTAATCTTATAATAATCATTTAGGGGGATATAATATTATATGTCTCTATTATCTTATTTTTTTTGAAAGTGTCTCTTTGATATATGAATTATTCATTATTATAGTCTCTTTCATTTATATTTAATAGAAAAAATTGCGAGAATGTATCTAATAAATAGGGGAGAACATATATAATGTATTAGGGGTGAAGTCTACCAAGTTTCAAAGGGGTGGAATCACAAAACTTTTTCTATTGAGAATATTGAATATCATGTTTGAAATATCTTGAACATTAATATCTAAATTTACCTTGAATGTGTGATTCACATTTAATTTAAAATTGATATATATTTTTATGTTATGTTATTATGATCACAGAAGGAAATATTTTTGTACCAATTTCTCTCTCTCCTAGGTTTTTCATGATTACAAGCACTCTATTAAGTTTATAATTTTTTTATTTAAGTGATTTCATTTTCTATGATGTACATATATTTAATTACTCAGTTTAAGTCATTGAATATTTATTGAATTATCATTGAAATCATAGTGTAATTTTTGATATAATGGGAATAAGTCCTTTAACCAAATGTATGACTTTGAAGGATGTTTTAAAGAATAAAGTGAAACATGGAATTATATAGATAATACCGATTAACTAGAAGAGGGAACCAACTAGATCGTATAAGTGGAAAAAACCATAATATCCATCAGTATCCCACTCAAAACATGGTTAGGAGAACACTCTACCTAGTGGAATCTGGAAAGTATAGTAAAAATACAGTAAGTATATCATCCACCTAGTGGAAACGTATTGACTATCATGTGGATTTAATCTGGCAAGTAGAAATATCATTTTATGGTAGACTCTGAAACTATTAAATTTTAATTTAGGAAGTTTAATGAATCCAAATAATTCCAAAAAATTACTGTACCTTTTAAAGGATATAAATAGAGTAACTTTGAGTCTTGAAGAAATGCGGTGTCATAAAAAGTGGATACAAAATTCATCAAAAATGGATCTATAGCAGAGTATCTAATATCTCAAAATTATCTCTAGATTCATTTTGAATTCTTAATTTCCATTACACTCTTAAAAATTTCTTTTATTTATATCATCAAAATTTAATATTTACATTTTTAGATTGAAATAAGAGGAATTATAGTGAATTTTTGCAAATAAAATCCATTTCTACTTCTAACCAACCTTTTATAATGGGGTTCTCTCTAAAAATGATGAAAGATAAGGGAGACAAGTGCTTACTACCATTGAAGTAAGGGAGATGGGTTTCTTGTAAAAACCACAAAATATAACTAGATAATTTATTTCGTTATCTTTGTTAAAATAAAGATATTAATACAAATACCTCTCGACCTAAGGGTAGGTGATGTAGGGGCTCATATAGAGATATTTTCAAACTACTTATTCAAAAAATCATATCTCTCTCACTCTCTTAATTTATAAACATCATATTTCATATCACATCATATTTCATAATTTCATAGTTTCGATACACCTTAAATGAATAATGATTACTCTCTTAATTAACTTTGGAGTCATATTTATAAATCATATCTAAATTATGATGATCTCATATCTTTTATAATCACTTTAAGTGATAATATTTTTCACACTATTATCATATCTCTATTTAATTATTAAGTGAATTCATTAATTAAATACCATAATTTCTTTATCTTTACTTAATTTAACATTTATTCTACACATATATTTTTTATATTTTTATATTTTTTTAATCACAGATTTTTTTGTTAATTTTTATAAAGGATATTAACCAACTCTTTCCATAAAACTTATTAATTTAGCATGTTAGTAAGATATTCCATATATGAAGATAAAATAAAAATGTGTTTCTTCAGGGGTGATATACTGGTTGGTTAGATTATAGGTACCATAAATTTCATCTTCTAGATGGTTGGGTTTTAATGATCATAAGACATATATCCTTTAATGTCAATAGTATTTATAAAATTTAATATTATTTTCATCTAGATGTCTTATTAAAATAAAATTTTATCCATGTTAAAACAAAAAATGATGTCTGGGATTATTTGATACAATGTTATTTTTATCATTATTTTTCATGAACATTATTATTTTTATTATGATATTATCATATCATGTTTTATAATAAATTAGTTACCATTATGTAATATTTAATTAAAATAGTTTTAGTTTTAATGTTTATTTGTGTGTGTTTTTACGTCATAACATATGTGAATAAGAAGACTAATAGTGATGTTTTATGACCAATTTCAATTATATTGTTTCATGTGAGATAAGAAACCAATGATTCCACCTTTTGAAATATATTTTTTCATTTACTTGTTTTAAAGTTTTTATTAATTTTTGAATTAAGTTTTTTAATTTTTAGTGGATTTTACTTGTTTCATTATTAGAGTGCATGGTATCTATAATCATATATAGTATCCATGATTCTCATTTTGAATTATAGTATCTACACAAGGTGTTAAAAGTGGATTTTGTTTGTATAAATTCCTAAGACACAATTCCATGGAAATCATTCACATAAGGTGTTTGATAAAATTTAAAATATGGATTTTCTTGAATAAATTTAAAGTAAATTTTGATAAGGATTCTTATAAAATATAATTAATTCCCATTATTTTTTAATAACATTACCATTGTCAAATGTTTTTTTAGTTACCCTGAGAGATACAATTTCCATTAGCATTTAAATTTGAACTTCTGTTTCTATTTTTGGTACACAATGTTTCAATGGGGTTATAAAGGATAAATTTAATGTTTTTCAACATGTTTTCAAAATTTCATTCCCTAAGAAGTATTTTAAGTAGTAATTAGATATTAATTTCTATTTATTAACAAACAAAACCCCCATAAAATTGTATTTATGATAGTGGAAATAAAGGGTGATGTAAATAGTTATTCAGGGATTATGAGTAGTTTGTATAAATTGATATTTTTATGAAAGAGTGTTCTCTTAAAAGAGAGTTTTGAGGCGGTGGTTGGTTTATTATTGATAAATAATTTTCTTAATTATTTTTATTATACTGAGGTGTGTTACATTATATAACTCACCACCATTTAAATGTCATGGGAAAATTTGGGTAGCTAGGAAAGAGATCTAGGTAGGAGTAATTCATTAGGCATGATTAAAATCTTTTTAATGGGACCCTAGTTAGTAATTTTCTCTACATAGGGTATTTTTCCTCTTCATTTTGTCTAGAGGGTAAAAAAATGTGTTTAGATAATATATTTCATAAGGTTATCCAGTTATATGGATTATTCTTGCCCATTGTCCTAGACTTTTTCAAGGTCCCTAGGTGTTCCCTTGATGATTAGGTTATATTTATTTAGAGTATTTAAATTACTAGTATCCCTTACTGATTTACCCCACCTAATTTTTTTAGAATTCCTAATTATTCTTTATGTAAAGGTTTTAGAGATATGTTTTTATTTATTTAAACGAAAGTGGTTAATTTATAATGTAGTGAAAAATATTTTAAATGTAACTTGTTCTCCATATTTGGTCTATATTCATGGTTGGTGTTTTATTTAAAAGTCTAATCAACCTTTAATTACAATTCCATAAATGTTTTTGAATTATTCATCAGGTCTTGGGCTATATTCTATGTTTTTGAAACTTAAATGTTTTTAAACTAATGTTTTAAATTGGATATCACATATTTAATATTACTCCTTTTAAAATTTAAATGTATTCTTGGATGTCAATGGAAAAATTGAAAATTATAAGATAAATGATTTAATGCAATGAATATATATAACTTGTTTATTAATTCATACATTTAAATTATTATTTTATATTTTTTACTTCAAAAAATAACAATTTATTAGTTTTTAACCGATGTTCATAGGGAATGTGGAGGATACCTACATTGATTTATTGATTACACCCTACATACACACCCTGTGTGTGTGTGTTTATCCTTTGATGAATTATGATTTTTGTTAAGTACATGTATTACATAGATGTAATGACTGATCCATAAATTGGTAAAATTATTCTATTGGTGATATGTAAAGCCTATTTTCTTATTATCTAGAGATTCTCTCTTATGTGAAATTGGAATTTCTTCTATTAATATATGTTTAGACTATATTATTTAAATATTTCTAGTTTGTAATTCTGTATCCTTTTGTCTCTTTGGTCACATGTGTTTTTTTCATTAATTTTTCGGTTATGTGCATACTAATATTGGGTTTTCTATTGTTTATAGATTTATTATCCATTTTATTTTTATATTACATGTCTTCCTGTTTTATATTTAAAAATATATTTTTAAATTTTAGGATCCATCAATATAGAGGGAAATAATGTCATGATTTATTATTAGAGGTCCTATTATAGTTATTATTTAATCAAAAAATTCATCCCAATGGTGCATATATAGATACCGGAAACATTTTGTTATTTTTGTTGATCCAGAACATGACTCGGGCCCTATGATGGGATATCTTGAGTGATGTGGTAGGTTATCCCATGTTTGTTCACTGAAAAATTTCATCAAGGGGAATTATTATTGTATGTTATTTTGGAATTTAAGGTATTCAGAAGATAGGATTGTCATCACTGAAAAGTGTGCTATAGTTAACTTCCCATCTAGTTGTGATACCCCTACACCACATTTGTTTATTATTTTATATTAATTTATCTTATTTTGAGATAATTTAAAATTTTGGTTGTTTTTATTTTATTTTTATAATTCTTAATGTTTTTCTTCCACATGTAGTTTTTACATAATAACCATGTGGTTTCGTAAACATTTAAGATGACCTTTAAAAAGTGAGTTACATCATCACACAGTTTGGAGAACTATTCAATGCCACATTACATAGATTTTTGGGCTTCCATAAAGTTTGTTAATGGATTAACAAATTATGTATCCAAACCATGTGAGTTATAAGATTTTCATTTAAAAGAAAATTTATACTTATACCCATACACAATTATTAATTTTTATCTTTCTTCTTTCTCTATCACATAGAACTAATGGTAAGATGTATATTGGTATGATCCATCCCAATCCCCTCTGATTTCAAGACCCCTCTCATCCGATTTTATGTGTTTTACAAGTGGTAATCCCTTATTTACTTCCTCACATATTCCTTCCTTCTCCCCATGGTCACCTCCCTTAATATTCTCTCATCCATGAACACAAAATTCTACCTGGGATGGAATTAGGATTCATGATTATAATAACGATAGAATTTATAAATGAAATTCCATTTTCAAATAATTAAATTTTCATTTAATTAATTATGTTATAAATAACACA
This sequence comes from Viscum album, assembly GCA_963277665.1. Lineage (NCBI taxonomy): Eukaryota > Viridiplantae > Streptophyta > Magnoliopsida > Santalales > Viscaceae > Viscum > Viscum album. The sequence continues at coordinate 1,979,765,314 of OY728165.1, read as the reverse complement.
TGCACCACTTTGGTAACTTTTGACCATTATAAGTTCATATTACTAGATTTAAAATACCATTATGCATCATAACCATCGATAGAATATAAATTTTATAGTGACCATTTTGATTATTATATATTAAGGTTGCTGATAAATTCCAATTGTTACAAATGGAAGAACCAATGATCTTGACCATTAGTATTGTACCATTTGAATCCCATTTATTACAGCTTTTTAGGGATATGGAATCACTAATATCTGAACATTACAAAGCCTGATCTTATATTTAACAACTATTGCACTTTGAGAATCATTTATAAGAGAAGTTCAAGATTTTTGAAATCATGACCCAAATAATTTCTTTCGAACTATCTCACAAAAGTGTCTCCATAACACACCTTACCCTTAGGGAATACCCTAGTGTAATAAGAGGTCACATATCTTAAACATAATGGTATGAATTTTTATATTATATATTTTTAATAACATAATGATTATATTTATCCTTTTTATTATTAATTATAAATGATTAAATTTTTATTTTCATAAAAAATATTTTTTTATGTGATGAAACATAAATTGTATTTTTGGGAAATATATTATTTCAATCAAGACACTATTTTCAAGAATTTATAATTTTTTGAAATAAATGTAATTTTAATGAAATATTATTATTAAAAAAAATAATTTATATATACATTATAATATAATTTTATGAAGTCAAATATAATTTTCATAAGGCTCAGAAACTATTATCATTGTAAAACCAATATTTTTTAATAAATGAGGTTTTTTGATTTTGAAGTGTAAAATTTAATATTTAGGGAATTATTTAGATAAAAAATATTATTTCTCGAATCATTATATTGAAATTATATAATGGTAATTTTTTTATAATTTTCATAGATAGTCGCTTATTTTAGTAAAAAATTAATAAGGTATAAATATATAATATGTATTACGACATCATAAAATCCAAAACGAATATTTACAAATTAAATAATTTTTCCCATATCGTTTTCTGTAAAAACCACCCAACCCCCCATTAATATTTACTCAAAATAATTTTATCTTGAATTTACTATACCTTTACCTCCCTATATCCTTTAGAATGTATTTATAGTCACTTAATAATTTCCTCCCATTCTTTTAGAAGAGACCTCAAACGATAAGGGATCCTCTCTTTCTATCAATTCAAGCACATTATTTATATTATGCCTTTTGAATTCCATTTTTTCAAGTTGCAATATGTTTTTACACATCCCTATTAATGTAATTATTATTTATATGTGATAAGAACCCCATTTAACTCTCATTAAACCCTTCAATTAATTTTCATGTACCCTTATTATGATGCCAAAATTATCCAGCAATTTTATATAAGAAAAAATTATATAGTGAATAGATAACCCTGTTTTCACAAAAGGGTATTAACCTAGATATACCTATACTTCATTTATTAGGTAAAATCCACGTATTATAACCACACTCTTTATTCATGGTGTTAAAATGTACAAAATAAATTCTTATTTTTTATGATCTATGTGGCACACTTATGCATGTACATGATATGAATTTTCTGGGTGGGACTAGAATTATATATCCCATAAATGCATTGGAAAATAGTTTTATCCCATGATTTACCATGAAAGATTTTTTACGGGTTATCCTAATCACAAAATTTTATGATGTAGAGGTTTTTATCATTGAATTATGTTTATGAAATCTTGTTTTATGTTATTACCACATTCATATGGTGCCTTTATTTTATCATCTTATATAATGATTTGATATTAAACATTATGATTATCATCCCTCTTATGTTACCTTTATATAGATATGGAATCATATATAACAATTTAACTTATTCTATGATTTTAATTATTATCTTATTGGGCTCTATATCTCACCCATTTACTCATGTACATCCCTAGGTTGTCCCGTGAAGTTTTAGATGATCAATGAAATTTCTTGTGCCTCTTGTGGAGTCTTTATGTAATTGTATTATATCCATGTTTTAAGTTTTTATGTTTTCACCTAATTTCTCAATGACACTAGGGCTCATAATCATCTGGGATTTTATTATGCATACATTTATGTAATAGATATTTAATTATAGTGTATAAAAATATGTGTTGTCATAGTTGTTATCTGAGTAAAGTATAGTTATTTTTGGGTATATGATTATTAAAACCTAGTAAAATCTTTATAGATAATACTAAACAAATGAAAACATCCCAAAAGTTTGTTAAAGTAGTGTTGGTCAAAGTAGAATCTCAAGAGGTGGTTGAAATGGGTTCCTACTTAAAATTTATGTTCAAAACTATGTTATAATGATCCCCCAATTTTTTTTAACGGCCCATTTAATTAAGGTATTATATATATACACAACTAATTAGTCAACAGGTTTCTCAAAGGGTGATTAGTTCTCAGTTTAATTAGTGTATAACCCTTCTTATACTTTTCAAAAAAATTTACTGAATTATAAAAATACACACACTAACCCAAAATTACTATCTAAGTGAAAACAGAACAGTTTTATGTTTTAGAAAATATAAGCAGCATAAAATAGATAAAACAGAGTATTACATAGTATAGTGCATAGTGAAGTAAAAAAAAGAGGTTCAGTCTCAAGATGAGACTTAATCCTCTCCACTTGTTGATCACCTACCACCAAGCATTTTATATTAGAAATAAACTTGATACAGAGCCTGTATCGGGTTTTAAAACAGTTTTCAAAAACTGTTCAGGGTTCAAACACTCTACCATAGTTCTTCTTGGGAAAAAATAAATATTACAGACCACACACGGTCTCTTCCACATTTATACGTGGGAAAAAAATGTAGATGAAGTTTTATGTGAGGATATTCCACATCCTCCATTTTAAGCACATGAGATAGAGTGTGAAACAGATAGACACACACACTTCTAAAAAATGTAAAAAGAAGAAACACAATCGAGCAATTATGACGTGATAGAGTTTATAAGGATCTAGGTGTTTATAGTTCAGCTCTTGACTCCTTGAAGTGATGAATTTGAAGTTTCAGTCTTTCTCTAGAAGTTGTATCTAAAACAGAATGTCACAAATAGAGGTACTAGATTTTAAGAACTGAGTATTCTGTTTCTAGAAATTTTATGAAACATAGAAGGCAGCCTCATGTTGTTTTCCCAAAATGATCTTCTTGATGTTCTTGGAGTTCTCACTACTGTTTCATGACTGGTTCTTCCTTGTTCTTCAGTAATTTATTCCTTGTACATTTATCTTCTGAACTTGCATACATATGTCTGTGTATTAGTATTTCTTTATTCCTTGTTATATATCTTCTCTTCCTCGGTCTTATCTTCTATATTTAAGGTCTGAAAATAGATGTAAATATATCACCTGCAATCATTCTCGTACCTTTTACTATGAAGATATGGTCTCTTGATATGTCTACAATAAGCATTAATTTTGTCAAAAGCCTTAAAGTTATCATATATGACCGCTAAAATAATCATACGAATTTGAAAAAGTATGGAATAGAAGAGTATGGTAGACTGGTAATGGTAGCCTTCACATCGGTAGGCTTCAACAACATGTGCACATCAGCAACCTCAAACTGCATCCTTTCACTGGTAACCTTCAGCAGTAGGCTTGTATCAGTGGCCTTTGTATCAGTGACCATGTATCAGTGACCTTTGTATCGATGAAATTATATCGTTGACCAAGTATCAGTGACCTTGAATCAGTGAACATATATTGGTGACCTTGTATCTGTGGCCATGTACTGGGGACCATGTATCAGTGTCCTTGTATTGGTGACCTTGTATCAGTGACCTTGTATCGTTGACCATGTAATATCGGTGACCATGTAATATTGGTGACCATGTACTTAGATAAATTCTGCACTGTAAGCTTAACCAATCAAGCAGTGTGATTGAGAGTATATGAATATTACTCTATAGACACAAAGAAACATTAATGAAGCATAATTAACATAGAATTAAAACATGATTGAAACAGTATTTGGGATTATCAAAACATGATTTGGGATTATCAAAACATGGTTTGGTATTATCAAAACAGGTGATTCGAACATGCAGGTTAAGTGGTTTTTTTGAAAATACATCACTATTTGGATTGAACAAGTGGATGTGGCTATGGAAATATTGTATGTAGGGGTAGTAAACATGAAAAGGGGGCATTGGGATTGACATTATTTTAATATAGTGCATAAAAAAGTGAACTTTATACACAACTAGTCAGACACTCATGGGGGATATTCCTTATTTAATTCATAAACCCATTATGAACCATTTTTAAAGGAACAAAAATTCCCATAATATTTTATTTTCAGAAATAGATCATGGGTAAATTATATTGAAACATATAAATTCATATTCATGTAATACATGTCATTTTTGAGTTATCCCTTTACTATTTATGGTTTCCCTTTTATCTATATTATTTTTTTAAAATTCTCATCCCTAATTTTCCTATATTTTAATAAATATTTGGAAACAGGAGAAACCAAGTCAACAAAATATGTGAGGGGAAATGTGATGATTTACCAAATGAGATACCCAATCCAATGGGTGTATGATTCAGTAACATCATGATACTTTACCAATTAATTAATGTTATCAATTGAAAATTGATTAGGAGGACCCATATCCCTCTATGAAACAGAATGTTGAAACTGGGTCCTTTATGCAATAAATGCCTCAAGATTTTAGAGAATATTTTTATCCATTAATCATGAAACAATGGATCAAATCCATTGAAAATATTTTCTCCATCATTCAATGATCTGAGAAAGAGTCCATTTTGACTATTAATATTATGGAGGAAGAAGCTGATCAATATTGGACATTGATAGAAAAATAATAATCCTGATGATGAGATCATATTGATGGAGTGGAAATAATTCAAAAAATATATATTATTCAATGAATATATTCCTCACACCCATTTTTTGAAATGGAGAGAGACATATCCTAAAGAAAAACAGTGATGTATCCCTCAGGGTTCATGTGTTAAAATAAAAAATAATTTCATTATACACCTCTAGTTTTATCATTTATCATAAATGTATAGTTGAATACTTCTTTGGTGGGTTGAATTCATGTATATGAATATATTTGGAGATTTTATTCTTTTATCACTATGAAATAATTGTCCGATATGCACTAAACGTTAAAATGGAGATAAAAAATCTCATGGTTCTCATGGTTATAGAGGGAATAATTAGATAATGGATTTATATTTTGGGTGTGTGGTGATGAAATCTCATAGGTAAATAATTTCCAACACACCAATTTTGAAAAGAGTGGTAAGAAGCATGTCAAAAATTACTGAAGGGGAAATGAAAATTCATTAAGCATGGGAAGGAAGGACATTTATCTAACAAATGACAATATGATAAACCCACCAATATCATGGAAGAAATTAATTCCCTAGTAAAATATCAACCTACTATCTAATGCTTCAAATACAAAGAACAAGGAAAATATGAGAATGAATGAACTAAACCAATAATTTTTTGATGAACACCGACTCTAACAACCTCCATGGCCTAGGGAGAAAGAATGATAATATTCCATCACAATATCTAAGTTAGATTGTAGAAATAAAGTGGTTACTGACAAACTAGTTATTTATTCTTGGATAGTGAACATACTATTTGATTGCGGTTTTGGGCATTCTTTCATATCATTCTTTTTTAGTAGAACAATTCAAACACCACCTCGAACCGTGGAAGTCGAGTTATTAGTGAAGATGGAAAATGGGGAAATTATTATATCCCAAAAAGATAACCCATCCCCTATCAAATTTTTTTGGATGAATTTTTAAAAAATCCTTATGATACTACCTGTATCGGGATTCGATACTGTTCCAGGAATGGATTGATTTTCCTTGTATAGAGTCAACATAAATTATCAAGAGAATAAAAACATCCTCCATATTTAAAATAATCCTATAATTACATAAAAGTGAAAGGATATGAATGAATATATTTTGTAATCAACATCTCTGGAATGGATATTATTTTCTTGTGGGAAATATTATCCGGTGAAAATGATTGAAATTAAGGAAAATATAACTCTCAGTGACATGACAATTATAAGGGAATATTCTATTATATATCCCAAATAATTTACTAGTTTCCCTACTTTACTATTGGTTGATTTCTCTATTGGACTTATACCTAGAGATTTATAATATATAATACTCTATACAAAATAGGCATTGTTAAACCTAAAGAGATGAATAAAGAACTATAGGTTAATTTTCATAGACTTTATTGTTCCAAGTTCATTATTATGGGGTACACCGATCAATTTAATTAAGAATAATGATGGGTAAATGCGACTCTTTTATAATTATGATGAGCTCAAAAATATCATCATAAGAAAAAAATATACTCTTCTTTGGATTGATGACTTGTTCAAACAACTATGCAGATCTTAATACTTCTTCGATGGGGATTTTCGTCCGAGATAATGTCAACTAATGTTGAAGAATATGATATCACGAAGACTACTTTTCACACAAGGTACAAGTACTATGATTTAATAGTGATTCCATTTAAACTCACTAATACTTAAGATATCATTATGTACTTTATTAATAGAATCTGTAGGTATTAACTAGGAATGTTTTTTGGTAGTTATTATAGATTTTATTCTTATTTACTCAAACAAGAAGGACGAACATGAGGAGAATTTTAATACTTTACTGAAGACCTGTCAGGATTAATATTTGAATTTGAATTATAATAAAATAATGTTCTGGATGGAGTAAGTATCATTAATGGGTAATGTTATCCAATACAAAGGGATATAAATATGGATCCTTATATAAAAAAGGCAATGAAAAGATGGCCTAGACAAATATTTGTGTTGAAAATTCGCAGTTCCCTTGGACTATCTGGGTGTTATCATCATTTTGTGAGAATATTATCATGAGTGTCAATCCCAATAACCAAGATAATTATGAAGGGAGTGATGTTTGTTTGGGATAAATAATATGAGTAACAATTTAAATATTTAATGATGAGGCTAATCACTACACCTGTACTCACATTACACCTGAGTGGGGAAGTATATTTGATCTATAGGGATGTGTATAAAAAGGGTATGGGTTGTCTAATAATGTAAGAGGATAATTTTATACCCTATACCACACAATAAATAAAGATCAACGAGGATAAATTCACAATTCATGATCTATAATTTGATCTAGTTATCTTAAAATTTAATGTTTTGAATCATTATCTCCATACAGAGTAGTGTGAAATAAATAAAGATCCTAAAAGTCTCAAATATATATTCACACAAAACGAGATCAAACTGCACCAAATATGATGGTTAAAGTTGACCAATGATTATTATTTTTCATTTCATTACCATCCTATAAAGGAGAACATGGTGGAATGTTATTTTTGTAGATAAAATCCTATAACCCTATCAATGATGTGGATGTTATGAGATCTAATATTCTTGGAAACTGAGAGGATTCATGAGTGAATAAAAAATAGATATTCACCTTGATTTTTTCAAATAAAATATCAACCATACATTCTTTATAGGATCAAGTAGAACCAAAAAGATAATGAGATTCTATAGAAAAAAGTGGAAAGATATTACAGAGTTCAAAATTGATGTTTATTGAGTTATACGGTTTAGAATCCAGATATCTGTCCCATCAAAACTAGGGATGAGGAAGTAATTTTTTAATGATGCACTTAACCATTAATATATATTAATATATTAAGAGATATGATATGTAGGGATTAGATTGAAAACATTTGGTGGGTTGACATGAAGAGAGAGATTTCAGAATTTGAATCTCAACGCTTGGTATAAGTACAATTCAAGAAGAATCATATAAGTCTAAGGGTATGATGAAATGATTTCCCATACTAGTATTTAAATATAAAAAAATAACCATGGATTTCATTTTTGGAAAACCTAGGACATATACGATCAATAATGACACCTGGTTGGTAGTTGATTACCTTAATAATTTATCACATTTCATTTCTGTCATGTAATATTTTTGTCATAAAAAAATCAATAATACATATAAAATTTAATTGGTATGAATTAAAGGAGTTAACCAATACATTTTAATTTATTAATATTAGATGTTTACCTCATGGTTCTGGAGAAGTATTAAAAAATAATTTCATAGATTTCCACGTTTCTTTAATACGTATCACCCTCACATGGATGGTTATTCTGAGAGACCCAATTAAAATATAAAGGGTATACTAATATCATCATCAATGAGTTTATAAGGATTTTGGGATCAATGCTTTCCTCTAGTGGAGTTATCATATAATAATTATTGTATTCAAAAGGAAACATATATGGCTTTGTATGGGAATAGGTATCACACTTTCACATGTTGGGAAGAAGTTGTAGTACAGAAGATGAATGTACCTGATATAGTCAAAGTGATTTCAAATAATTTTCAAACTATTAAACATCACATGAAATCTTCAAAAATTCAATATATAAAATTTTTAGATAATCATTATTGTGATCTATTGTTTGAGTTTAGAGATAATGTGTTCCTTAATATATCACCATGCAAGAAATTCATGAGGTTTGGTATATAGTGAAATATTATTACAAGATACATTGGCCCCATTAGGATCCATGATCACCTAATTGTTTTCACCTATCGACAAGCACTCCCACCAAGTAAATCTAATGTACATTGACGTATTCCATGAATTCCTATTGTGTATATAAATCCAAAACCCATAAAATGTACTAGTTATAGAGTTGTTAGTATTGGATACATATTATTGATATAAGGATAAGTTGGTAAAGATATGATATCATATTGAAAATGTAATATGAAAAAAAAGAAAACTCACCCTATCAAAGTATTATGTAAGAACCACAATTATGGGGATGAAATTGGAGAATTGGACGAGGAAATGGAATAGATGTACCCTCATCTATTTATTGTATGAAATTAAATTTTATGTGTGAATGTAATGATGGTGGGAAGAATGAAATGACCAAAAAATTTACAAATTAAATTTCAATTTCAATTTAATAAATTCCTAATTAAGTAATGATGTTATAGAAAGCACATGCACCACTTCGGTTTTTTGGACCATTATTGGTTATCTCCTATCAGATTTATAAGACCATTAATCTTCACAACCATTGATAATATATCCATTATACAGTTGTATTTTAATAATAATATATATTAAGGATTAAGATAAATTTCAATTGACATTTATGGATGAATTGATGGTCTTGACCAATAATCTCGTACACAATGAAGCCAATTTATTATAGATACCGATGGAGTTGGAATCACTGGCATTTCTATTGACCAAGACAAAGGTAATATTAAAAAACTAAAGTATGAGTGAAAAAATTTATGAGATAAGTTCTTGTTTATTGAGATCATGACCCAAACCTTGTCTTTTAAATCACCCCAAGAAAGGGTCACGATCACACACTTTACCCTTAAAGTACACACAGGTGTAATAAGAGATTCTATATCTAGTCCCTAATAGTATAATTTATTATATATTTATCTTAAATGAAATCATAATTATATTAATCTTTTTTTCTTATTAAAATGTAAATGATGAAATAATAAGTTTAATAAAAATTAAATTTTGACACGATGAAATATAAATTGTATTTTTGGGAAATATATAGATTTAATCATGAATTTTTTTTCATTAATTCAATTTTTGTAAAAAAAATTAGTTAATTAATTTTATTATTAAATAATATTTATATAAATATAAATTTTAATATAATTTGGTGAAGATAAATGTATGTTTTATAAGGGCCATAAACGACAACCATATTAAAGGCCTAAATGTGTCAATAGATGTCTATTTTTGATTTCAAATTATATATTTTAATAAAAAGGTAATTTTTTAGACAAAATAAATATTATTTTTGAAGTCATCACCTCAAAATTATCGAATTGTAATTTGTTTAAATGTTTTTGAGACATTCGAGTATTTTGGTAAAAATTAAATATTTTAGAAATATATAGACTATATTATGATATCCAAAAATAAAAAAAGTGAAGTTTATAAAAACTATAAAGAGTATAAAAGACCAATTTTAGGAATCCCCTTTAAGACAATGTGTTTTGGAAGCTATTTGATTAATTTATAAACCCCTAATGAATACTCCAAAACCTATATTCCATTTAATGGTTTTGAAATTAATTATTTATGAACAAGACTCACTTCTATATCACCAGTATTATTATTTTAATTATTTATGTTTAAATATATATTAAATATTTATATCCTCTAATATCTGGTAGGATCCATTGGAAAAACCCATGGTAATGTTTTTATTTCATATTTTTTATCATATAGAATCCAAAACCCTAGTATAAAAACTAATAAAGAATTCCACTATATTCCTCTATAAAATCCTCCCAACCTCCCATTAATCATCACTAAAAACCTTTTTACAATGAGTTTAATATTAATTTACATCATAATATCTATATAAAGGTGTTATAAATCTCTTAATAATCACCTCCCATGCTTTTAGTAGAACCCACTCAATATAAGGGATCCTCTCTTTCCCCTATTTATTCAAGGTCCTTCTATATATTATGCATTTTTATTTACAATTTTTCATTTTGGGATATGTTTTTAAATATCCATATTAATATGATTATTAGTTTTATGTTATTATATATCTATTTCACTCTCATCAAATCCATACATGAATCTTTATGTATCCCTCTTATGCTGAAAAAATTATCCAACGATTTCCATGACAAAATTTGTTTTGTGAATAACCATTCCCATTTCAAATCATGGGTATTATCCTATATGTACTTATCCTTAATTGATGGTGGATTTCTATTTATATAACCCACACTCCACAATCTTGAGATTAAAAACAATTAAATAAATCCTTATGTTTCATGATCTACATATCACACTTATGGATGTACGTGATATAAATGTGACTAGTCAGAACTGGATTATATATCACACTAATGAATTGGGTAATGGTTTTATCTAATGATATACCATGTATGTAATATGGAAGCTGGCCTAAATAATATTTATTTATTTCTAGGGCATTATCATTGGATTATGATTATGATGTCATGTTTTATGTTGCTACCACATTCCCACATTACGTTTTTGTTATTGTATTACATCTTTTTTCAATGTTCAAGTTTATGATTCTATCATTTTTTATGATACCTTCATTTTACTCTTCACTAAAAATTACTTCTTTATCCTATTTTATTCTTTGAATTATTCCCTTATTTTGATTTATATCACACACATGTCTTATGTATGTCCCCAGGTTGTCCTATGTAGTTTTAGATGAGAAATGGAATTTGTAGGGAATGTTGTGGAGTTTTCAAATAATGGTTTGGTAACCATGTTTAAAGTTATTATTATATTTACCCTATTTCCTAAATACACTTGGACTCATGATATTTTTTAAATTTATTATGTGTACCATAATGTAATAAATCATCAACTATGGTGTATTAAAGAATGTGTTACCAAAATGATGGTTCTAATGAGGGGTTTCTGAGGTAACTAGGTATATGTAGGATTTATTTTTACTTGTTTATGTTTTCTCCACTGAATGAGACATGTTTTAGTTGTGTTTTACAATTTAAGAGGTAGGTGTTTATATGGAATTACCTTTTAATACATGTCATAAAAATTATTCAATGTTTTCAAATGTCATTATTTTTAAATGGTGACCATATATATTACACATGACGGTATTAAATTGGTATACAAATGAACTTTTAAGGTTGATTTGAAAATTCTATTTCATTGATGCTTATAAAATGGGAATATCAATTTTTTAAACATTTTGAAATCCCAAAATTCTATTTGATGTTCTGATTGAAACATTAAAGGAATTGTTTTTATAAAATTCTTGAGACCCTCTATTATGACCATAGACCTAATGAACTATTATGGATTGAGGATCCTTTGGTAATTATTATTTGGTTATACTTTTATTGATACCCATTCTTTGGATTGAAAAAATGGGTTGTGTCTTATAAGGGTGTAGTAGGTGAGATAAGATTTAATGAAAATTTTCTATTAGATAAAGTGATAATTTATTGGAATGTTATTATATAACCTCCTAATTGATATTCTAGGGAACTTGGGTATATAATAACATGTCTAATTGTATATTAAAAAAGTTTTGTGTTGGTTACTATTAAGTTCTATAGGATAATTACTCCCTCCTAGGGGTTTCTTTATTCTCAATAACCAAATGCGATACTAAATCAAGATGTTATAGTTTCACATGGGAACCCCCAAATAGATTTTTGAATGGATAAAAATACCATTATAGATCACATTATATCCTATAGAGTTTTCCATAATACTTATTTCATTTTTAAGAAGTTTATGGGATCCTTGTTTGTGCCTTGTTTATAAACCCTAGTTTTTATTTCATGGAACTTCTACTTTTTTGGGTTTATTTTAAATTATATTCATTGTTTTCATGGGCTCATTTCTGGGTAAATCTCATTTCCACTATGATTTTGGAATACTTTCAAACTAATTTATAGAAAAATGATTGAAAAGTGTTGGCTTTAGAGAAAAAATTGTTATTTTTGAAAAGTATTTTTTTATTTGTTTTGTAATGTGAGATGAATGGTGTTTTGGGATTACAATATAATTATTTTAAAATAATTTTTAATGGTTTAATAATTCATAACAAGAGTTCCCAACCTTTTTTTTAAATTGGTGGTTTTTTATAAATGTTCAATTTTGTTTTTCAACATTTTTTCCTTTAATGATTACATTTGGAAACCTATTTTATAATTTATACTAAAATATTAATTTTTTGGATTGAATTATAAATAAAATTGTAGAGTTTGTTTTGGGAGATACTATATGGAATGTTTAGTTCACACTCTCTATAGGCACCAATGTCCAGGTCTGTCTACAGCTTCGTTATATTATCTCACGTTCTAGGTTATTTTCTATAGTTTATTGGATGGTCAATGACCCTTTGGTGGAAAAGAAGACAAGGAGAGTGGTTTTTTGTCACAAGTACGGTATTATAAGGATTTTGGGTCTTATTTTACCTTGAGATGTGATATCAACCAATTTAGATTATTGTATTTTTGTTTTTAGCATTTTGTTCATTTTCATGAAATGTTCTTATTTTACATAGTTTTTTAGGATGGATGTTCCTATATATATTCCTTTTGTGGGTTGTTTTATTTATTTATTTTCTTCTTATTAGGTATTTATGGGTGTATAACCTATAAAAAATCAATTAATTAATCTTGAGAAGATAATAATGTTGGATTATTATTATAATAGTGGGCGGAAAAATTATAATTTTTTCTCTCCTGATACATGGGAACTAGTTTCCGGCATATGGGGATCTAGAATGCTCTTTGAGACCAATGAAGAGCTAGGTTGGGAGACATGTTATGTTATCTGGGGATAGTTCATAATAAATGGTATCAGAGCCATGGTTTATTAAAATGATCATATGTTAAAAACTCACTCTCTTAAAATATTGGGTGTCTTGGTAATATTTAGTTAGGAACTTCATTGGGACACATGAGGTTGTTTTTTAGTGGGTTCCTAATCACTGCCCATCCCGATGAATCTTTAGTGTCCATAGGTGGTTTGGATTTGAATATTGTAATGTGGGATTAAATTAGATTCAAAAGTGATGAAACGTTGGACATAATTGGAACAATGTGATATTCCTTATGGGGTTTTGTTAAAATTTGTCATGAATATAGAAAAATATTTGTACCGTGAGGCTTGGTTTCACAACATGATAAACATATCAGAGTAAATTCTTGATCATGGAAACTTTTTTGGAATTTTTGAATGACTGGAGCATGGTTCATTAAACCATGAGGCCAATTTAATAATTATTTTACACACTTTATCATTATTTTTTAGATCCATAGATTCATTGTTTATTTTGAGAGATTATTTAAAAAGAAAGAATAATCAAGGTGGGTACTGTAATATTTAGTCATTTTGAGAGAATTTTGGTGGTTACCTCATTTTTGAGATTACTGTGAAATTGATTTTTATACAAAAGTTTGATTGTATGAACAAAATGTTTTTGGGATGAAATGAGGCCTTCATAATTTCATTAGGAAATCCACAAAAAATTGGTTTTACAAATAGACTATGATTTGATTATAAAGTGATTTTTACCCTATTGGAGTATTTTACCATGAATGTCGGGTTTTAAAATTAAAATTAAGGGGGGTGTTTTTATGCATGTTGAAATTATAGGTGTTTTAAATAACATATAATTTTAAAAGGATTTATTTATTTATTTATTTTAAATAAATTTATTTTTTTAAATGTAATTTTATAAATTTTATTGGTTTTTAAACATGAGGGGAATTTAAATGGGGGTGTTTTTTCATGTTCTAAATTGTCTATATGGGTTTTTTTAATTTATATCCATTGGTAAAATTGGACTTTTATTGGTTTAAAAAATATGGTAGAGTATATAATGGGTTTTATTGTTTTCAAATATTTATTGCCTTTGAAATGAGATATAAATTCTCACTAAATTTATTAGGGATTTAAAAAGTAATATTTTAAAAAGAATTTTTATTTTCTGATGGGGTGTGTATTGATTTTTCCCTTTGTGTATTTTTTATTTTTTGATTTTTTTAGATTCCTCACCCAATTGGGTTCATGATTTTGGTACATTAATGTATTCCTCCTAGAAATCTCTCAACTAAAAGAAGGTTTATTACTCTTTAGGGGTGATTATTTTACTTTTTTATTCCCTTTCCCTTAATCCAATTTTAATATAGAGTGTTGTTTTACATTTAGGTGTTTTAGTGATGTGTTATTTAATAGTATTTTGGGTGATGAGACCAATGATACTTAGTTGGATGGTTAAATCATTTTGGTGTATCGTTCTTCTAAGAATTTCAGGTTTATGTCTTACATTCAGAAGGTGATTTATCTTTGTGAATTTTGTTCAATGGGTTTAGAAACATTGTGGTATTAAAGTGGATTTTTTGAGTGTTTTATATAAATTATTTTTTGGACTCTCTTAGATGAGTAGTGGATGCTTTGGAATATTCATACTTGTTTTTATTTTCCATGCGTGACAAATATTGTTATTCTATATTGCAGTGATTTTTATGTATGAGTTTCATATTATTACCTTAAGAATGGAAAGTCCTTGGATTTGTGTGTTTTGTGTAACTAGCCTATACATGCCACCATTTGATATTATTAAATGGTTAGTGTCTATTTAGGCCTAATTGATTCTACCATGAGATAGTGACATGGGTAAGAGGTCCTAATTTTCAACTTATTTTTTATTATGACCTATGTTTAGAGCCTATTTTATAATATTTTTAAGAATGATCTTTCTTGATTTGTGTGTTAGGTGAATTAGGAAGTTATGGTCTCAGTTGATGGACCCTATAATTATTGTTTTTCTTAGTAGAACACTTCCTTTTTACAGTTGATCTAACTTTTCAAGATTCCATAATTGGTGGAATATAGTTGTAATATTTATTTATTTTTGGAATTGTAGTTATCTTATGGAAAATATAATTATAAGAGATGTCATTATTTTATTACCAGTTTAGATCAATTCAAAATAGTATATAGACATTTAATTCCATTCCATTAGAATTTATTGTCATATGATTATGGTTATATTTTTTTAATGAGGTTACATGAATTATATATGAGTATTTTGATATATTTATTAATAATGGTTATTTCTCATTATTTTATTTGTGATGATGTCATCATGAGTCTTCCTTGACCCAATCCTCTTTCATATAGGTGTTGAGATTTTCAATTCTGTTTCGCTTCCACGTTGATTAAGAACATTATGGGGTCCAACATTTGGATGGTGGGGAGAATTGTGACACCTATCATTTCACTTATTTTTATTATTTTATATTATATTACAATATTTTTTGGTCATTTAATAGTTTAGGATGTTTTTATTTAAATTTTAAAATTATGGATGTTCTTCCTTTGGGAATGGTTTGCAAAAAATCAATGCATAGTTTGGTAAACTGTGAAGAATACCTTTATGTGGAAATTTCCTTCAATGCACTCTTTGATGAATCATACTGGTCACCCTCATGTAGATATTTGTGTTACTTTTACCTAGTCCCATTTTTAGATATTTTTGAATGTAATATTTTAACTACATGGGAAACAAATGATTGAATCTAAACTATGAGAAACCCTATAGAAATCATGAAATACCTTTTGTGTATATTGAAATTCACTCACATCATGTGAATGGTTAGTGGAAACTAATATAAAAAGAATACATTATACTCTATAGTTCTAACATAGATGTTTTTCATGGTTGGTTCACTGTTTATAAATTGTGGGGCTAAATTATGTGAGTCTATTTTGTCTATTCATTGGCTTTTAAACAGTTAGTGCACAATTTAGCAAACCATACAACCTAACTATGTGGGTTTTCAAATTTTATTTGAAAATTGAATTTAAACTTCCCAACCTAGTCAATTTTTAATATTTGACCTCGCTATTATCATTACTAATTCAGAAAAAGGTTTAAAACATATGTTTGATGAGGAACCCCTTAACCCATACTGTCTAGTATACTGATAAAAATAATTTCATTAAATATTACCTTTGATTCAATGTTATGTTTCCCATTGTACATGCACACACACACACTCACATACACACACACATATATTTCACATAATTTTCATATATACAACTATATATACCATAAAAATCTTAATGTTAAAAGAATATAAATTTTAGTGTCCTTGAGGAATATATATACAGGAAACTAATTTTATAACACTTATGAACAGTTTTTCATAATTGACCCACATTGGAATCCATTATGTACTTCTCATAATTTATACTCATCTTAATAAACCATTTATTAGATGCATAAGAAAGGGGTGTGATCAAATGCTCAATAAGGGATAAAAACTTATAAATATTCCATCATGGGTTAGACTATAATCTTATCAGAAAACATAGTCATGAGTGAAATATATTATTGAAAATAACATTGAAAAATATGAGTTATCCAAATGTCATGATAGAGAAACATGTATTATAAAATGAGAAATCATGTACCATAGAATAATCATGTGAGATAATCAGTGGAACGTGACATAAGGTAATGATATAATAAGTTCATGGAATCATAAATATGTGTCCCAAACACAAAACATTATATCAGAAGCATAAAGAAAAATCCCACCACTTAGACAACAAAAAAATATCGTTTTAGACTAACTTCCCATGCACCACACATGGTATATTATTATATTAAAACGTTTAAAAATTAATTTTAGGGATATATAACTTTTTTACACCTATTAATTCATAATATGTAGATGATCATGTGTTTCATATGAGTTAAAATAACCATACATAAACCATAAGTATGATAATACCTATGAGAATGAAGATTATTCTATAATATTGTATCAAAGTATTTTCAAAGTATATATCATAAGGAATCCCAAAATAAGTAAAAATTCAATCAATTAAAATGTTTTCATTTGAATAAATAATCATAGTTATTTAACATTTAGTTTTAATGTAGAAACTTTCATGAGAAGGATTGGAGAAGTAAGAATTATAAGAGGCCACTTAGGTGATGCTTCATAAAAAAAGTAAAGGGAATTTTAACTAACTAAAGATATTATTATAATAATTTATATTATAATTTAACTAATTGGGTTTAGACTAAAATAATGAGGGGGTTTCAAAATCAATTCATGTCTGAATAAAGTTTATGGGGGTTGTACTTGAGGTGAAATAAGAAATACGGATATTCCTTTAAATCAGGTTAACTTGAAAGATATAATTGAGAAGGGAATATAAACATGTATCATCCAAAAAAGGATTTCAATATAAACTAAGTATATTTATGGAACATATATACATATCATGGTTGAAATAATTGAGAAAAATATAAAGGAAATTGTAGAAAAATTAAGATAATGTGTTATCCAAATGCAACGAGGGTGGTTCGGAAGTTCCCTTATGAACAATATAATCCATGATGTAGGTAACATTTGAAAAGGGGTTTTATGTAATAAAAAATTTATATCCAAATATAATAAATAGTAAAATTAACAGAATACAATCTTATTGAAGAATATACCCAACATATAATAAAAATGTATAAGACGAACAACCAGAACTCAAATAATACAAATTTAGTTTAGAAAAAACCATTTCATTATTTCATAATTTCCCCATCATATTTAACAAACTAAATAATTATAAAATTATATATATTAAATAATTTAATATAAATCAATTTAATCTATATTAAAATTTATGGCATCCTGGTATTATCAACTATTATTTCATTATTATATAATTTTCTGTTAGGTTGGTTACTTGATGTTGTTCCGTGAATTTTTTTTCTATGTTTACCATGGTCAATGATGTTGTAAAATATATTAAAATACTATATAATATCTAATATCTATTTATTTAATTATTTATAAGTAAAAACATTATATATAGTGACATAGGTTTTCAAAAATGGATTTATAATAAGAAAGGTTCACTGATATGCTTTCTTTTTTTGGAAGTTATGTTTTCTATGATAGTTTATCTGAAATATCACTTCTATAATGTCTAACATTAGTTTTATATAATATATATAGTGTAATAAATATCATTATTATTCATTAATGTTATTTTTATATTCATCCATTCCGGGTGGCAATGGAAAATAAAATATGTCGTTCGATGGAGGCAGTTGTCCACACATACACACAGATGAGAGTTTTAATTTTCATTAAACAAGTGGGGTAGAAAAATAAAATAATTTCAGGTTTTGATTAATATCAATGTTATAAATATTAAATTTTCCATTAAATAACTCTTTTGTAACAACAATGTTAGGTGGTTATGAAATATAGAACATGTTTTTCATTGAGGTGGCAGTCCACACATACACATGACGACATATTCATTTTTACAATGGTTTTTTTATGAATACAGAAAAGCATTTTTGAAATAGTATAATAATATTTCATCATATTATTAATTTCAATTTTATCATAATTTTAGGGATATAATATAATTGAGAGGGTAGATGAAGAAAACAATTAATAGATCTTGGTTTAGAACATTACCTCCCCTTCTGATGTTAACCCTTGGGTAACAACATAAGGATCCTTAACATAGTATTTTAGAAATTAAAAGTGTTATAGGATGTCTGTAGAGATTTAAGGTGATCCTATTTTTGGGTTTTGGGTGATAGAAATCCTTAGTATAATTATATAGAAGTGGGGGTGAATAGTGGTATTTTTAATTGAAAGGAGTTCATTTTTTTATAATAAAATAAAATTTAAATACACTATTTAAGGGTCGAGTATATTCAAGAATGAAAATAATAGTTGGGGGGGGGGGACAAGGTAAATAATCCATAAAAATTTATTTATTTTATTGAAATTGGGAGAAGTATGGATATTATTGATGATTATTTACTTATAACTCATGTTGATCATGTGTTTATATTCAAAATTCATGATTTTATATATAACAATATTTTTGTTCAAAAAAAGGTTACTAATGGAATCTTTTGAATGGTATTGTTTAATATTATGTTCAGTGAATTGTAATTATTCATGTGATGCATGGGGTTCATAATTATATATCCCCTTTATGAATTTACATCTCTCATGAGACAGAATCAACTAGGTTTTGGTGTATGTCTCTCCCTAAAATTGAATAGTGTTTTGGCAGATGGATTTGGAAACATTTTTTTGATGTTATAAATTCTTCATTCCATTTTTATTAGATCAATATTACTTATATACATATTTTAATTTTTTCATAGATATATAATACTCTCTCTTTTAGTTTATTACGACTTAATTTTGTTTACTTAATCTTACTGTAATATTTATTCCATGTTTATGCCATGAAAACCTCAGTTATATATTTTCCCATACTAAGAATTGTATCTCACCCCTTTTTATGTTTCTTTTTACATAGGTTAATAAGAAAGGTATTGCACATGACATTACTAAAAAAGAATTATTTCACGTTGAATTTATGGGATATTTTGAATTCTTATTATGGGTTAAGTTGATTCTTATATAGTAATAAAATGTACCTTAGTTGAAGAAGAAATGGTCTTGATTAGTCTATAGATTTTATTAATTATATATATCTATAAATATAAATTGTATTAGGAATTAATTTAATTAAATAATATATTAATGTATTATAATTATGGGATTGTTATGACAATCAATTTTAGTTGGTACCAAATCCGGAATATAATGTATGTATTTCTGGAACATGATCTTGGAGTGTGGTTCCCAGGGGTCATAATATACATGTGAGCCATTTTATACCGGATCTAATCTACTAATAACACCAGCTGGGATAAAAGTGTAATTTGTTAGTGTATATTCATAGTAATATGGTACAATTATGAATTGGAAAATCATATCGCATTTGGGAATGTTGTTACATTCCTCCTTAGATATCTTCTACACTTATTCATTCAATTCTTCCCATAAAAAGTGTATCATTGACTCATAAGAAATATAAATATTTTCAAAAAAAATAGAATCAAATTAAAAATATAAAACACATTATAGAAGATTTAAAACCAGGGGATAATACTTTCGATGATTGGAAACCCATCCTACACTACCGTTGATAAGATTTCCTCTTCGTGAAACCATATAAACGTATATTTATTAACACACACACACTCCCCTTTTTCATTTCTATGATGTATGGTGATACCCTAGAATATAATGAGATCCATGCAATTGATGATTATTGGGGTGATACTCAGCCTCATCCTATAGTGTATTTTAATATAATGAGTGTAATGAATCAGGTAATATTTAAATAAATTATCAATTATTCACCATAAACTCCATAATTAGTTAATATTGAAGAAATGTATCCCATTTATTAGGTAGAATTACTTTCATGACATAGTAGATAATGTATGTGGAATTTTTATAAGGCTTCTAATTCTATTTCTGGAACATAACCTTATAACCCATCTATAGTCCATGAAACCTTTTGAGATATTCATGTGATTATTATTAGGGAATTATCAAAAAATATCCTGTGAATATTTGAGAAAAATAAATTGAAAAAATATAAAATTTCTATTTGAAATAAAATTCATATTTTATATTTACCATAAATTCCTCCAAAAAATTAGTCAATTGTATAATGGGACAATGCATCTTACTCTAGTTTCTGTAATGGTAACCTATAAGGATATCTTACAATCCTAAAAAATTGACTGATAAATATATTTTTACTACCAACAATAATTTGGAAGGTATCATTAAAAAATAACTATAAATAATAGATTCTATTGTGTAATGACTATTGTATCTCCTATTACTATACTAAATTGGTTTCACACTTTTTCCTTAAAAGTGTTTCTTTAATAAAGAAATTTAATTTTCAGCCCTATTAATATACTAAAATATGTACATGAAAATGGATAAACCATTATAATTAATGAAAAAAATATTAATATTATAAAAAATAGTATATTTACTAATTTTAAATTTTATCTTAAAATTTATAGGTAAATGAAACATTATCTGATACTCTACGTGTGTGACCCACTGTAATTATAAGGAGTTGTACTTATCTCTCTCTCATGGTGTTTTTATGACAAAAGACACTCAATTTTATTTCTAACTATTTTATTTAATATATTTTAATTTCTATTTAATGTCTTAATGTAATTTTTTACATTATTAAAATATTTCCATGAACCAATTGAATACATTGAATCATTATGCAATAAAGCACAAGATGGAATACTGTAAACAACGCTGGATACCCAATGTAGGGAATCGACTAGCTGGTATAAGGGGAAAGAACCAAAATATATAGAAGAATCCCATTATCTACCTGGTGAGGAGAGCAAGTAAACTTGTGGAGTATCAATAGAATAGGTATCCTATAACTATCATATCGTCTACCTGATCACATCATACCAGATATCCAATGGTGTTGATCCTGTAAGTAGAAAAATCATTATTTGGTGGACCCTAAAGCTATTAAATTTTAATTAATGATTATTAATTAATATGAAGAAATAAGCAGCGTTACTAGACTATCTGGATGATATTAAGAGAGGACCATGGAGGCTGGAATTAATGTGGTGGAATAACTAGTGGATATTTAACTCTTCAAGGATAGATCCCTAGCAGATTCTCTTCGATTTAAAAATTATCTATAGATCCACTTTAAAATATCAATTATATTGGGATTTTATATAAAATTCATCTTTGTATCCATAGAAATATATATATATATATATTTATATTAAGAGACAAAATAGTGACATTTTAATGGGTTTTCACCAAGAAAATTTATTTCATTTTCTCACATAGCTTTAACTCTTGGATTCTTTATACATCTGATGAAAAGAAAAGAAGATAGATGCTTAATACTATTGAAGTAAGGGATAGGGATTTATTTTTACCACCTTTTAAAATAAATTTCTAATTGATTACATTATCTTCATTAAAATTAATGGAGTAATATAAAAACCTCTGAACTTGATGGGAGGAGACATAAGGCCACATAATGATCTATTACCGAACTCCTCTATCAAGTTGTGTTTCTCTCTCTCTCTCTATTAATTCATGAATTTAATCATTGATATCCTATCATTTCACATACACCATTAATTTCAATATTCCTTAAATATTATATTCCTACTCGTTTAATTAACTATGGGATTACCTTTATAAATATATAAAAACTACCGTGATCAAATATTTTTCATAATTTATTTAATAGGAAATTGTGCAATCACTCCTATCATATGAAATTTTAATTATTTAGAGAATTCATAAATTAAATACCATCATGTATATATTTTAATTTAATTTTATATTTCCACTTCACACAGTTTATAATTTTTTATTTTTGTTTTATTTTTTTTATTTCCATCACACATTATTTGTTAATTTAAATAACAAATATCCACACTAATATTTTCATACTTACTAGGACTTAGATTTTTTCAGATACATATTAAAAATAACACCTATTTGGTTTTAAATTATTATAATATATTAATTCCACTACCTTTTATACACATTTTTATTCCATTAATGGAATAAATTGCACTTATTGGAAATATCTCATGTCAATTTTTCATTGATGCATTAGTTATCTTGTTTTGAAAATGGTTATACATGATTGTTACACTAAAATAGAACTAAAAGATAAATAGAAACCCCATGATATTGTTTGTTATGAATTATATGAAAAATACATGAATCAACTTTATTGTTTTCTTGACCAAAATAAATTCTATAGAATATCTACATCCAAAACTGCCCACAGAATTTGGTAATTGTTAGAAATTAGTCACATTGGAATAAAAAACCCCAAAGTAACACTGAATAATTTGTACATGGATGACTTTTAATTTCTTAGTATTCATGTAAATGAATATATTTAAAATATTTTCAATCTCTTTACTAACATTTTAAATGGCTAAATGGTTATTAGTAATGATTTTTCCGCAAAATCAATAATAAATAAAATTGTATTTCTCTTACCCAATACTTGGGAAGTATAGGTGATGACAATAAAAGAATAAAAAAATATCCAAAATTAACTACATGAGGACCTAATTTGGTACGTCATGACATAAAAAATTACAATGAAGCATTAATACAAAAAATAAACTAAAGTGAACAAGAAATCCAAAGAAGAGAAAATAAATATTTTTTCAATGAAATTGATGATCATGACACATTCAAATGTTAGACCAATATTGAGAATCTAGAAATGAAATTTTACAATGTCATGAAGAAAAATATTTCACCTCAACTTTAAGAAAAGAAAAATTAAATTTAAGGACCAGAAGTAACATGCTATGAATGATAGATAAAGGGACTCATAAAGATAGATTTATCCATTTATAGAATGTATATGAAGGAGTAGATGAAATGAATTAAATCTCTTAGAGTCTCATATTAGAGTTCTAGTGATGAATAAATGGACTCAACCTCCACAACCTCATAAATATATTCAATTACTAAATTTCTTAGGGAATATATTAAGGTAAATGATGAGTTTAATTATCCATATTCTCTGGTCTTTACTAAATCATCACATTCTTTTTCTCCCTCTTTATCTTTCTCCTCAAGACAACTAAATCCTGATGAACATGAATAGTATAATAATGATCATGAAAAATATTTTTGAAAACCCTTTTCCTTTAATAATGAACATAAAAATAAATTTAGCCTTTTTGTCACTAAAATTTTATTATACTTAAAAATAAGAAAAAAATTTCAACAAAAATGAAGAATATGTTTTTAATATTAAAATATCATCCTAATATCTAAATGTTGGAATCCATGATCAAGGATCTTAGAAACAATCTCTCAATTCATTCATGATGATAAATATTTAAATATGATTTTGGTTTTTCAATTTTATTGAAAAGTTAATTCTATAATTGGGTTTTCAAATTCAAATGATCATTTTTTTAAAAAAAAATTTATAAAGGGATATTCCCAAAAAAATTTCTAAAACATTTATAGAAAGTTCGGAATACTATTTATGAGTGAGATTGATAAAATTCAAGATACTGGAGAACTAATTATATAAAATTTTCTTATAATACCTATAATAATAAATCTTTTTCTAAAAATATTTAAGTACCCAAATCACTTTTAGCTATCGTTTTTATACCAAACATTTGGGTACCAAAATAAACTTTATTTTAATATTTTGAAATGGTATGTTCTATTGAAAATTATTGATTTATAATATATGTGGCCACTCAAGGACTAACAAATTATCCAACTTTAAAGATGTTATTTATCTATATAGATGATATATAGAGATTAAATACAAAATATTAGGGGGAACCTCACTTATTTTTTCCAAGGAATTTATCTCATTAGGGACTGAATTTTAAATTTTTGAAAATATTATTTCCCATATTAAAAATTGTTTATATATATACCATTTATTTCATGTCTCATCTATGCCTTATTGTTATTTAAATGGGATATGGTGTCATTTAAACGTTTATTTTCATGAAAATATGTTTTCCATTAATTATTTCTAATGAAATTGATATCTTTTTATCTTAAAAATTTATTTTAAATTTTTTTCTTAAAAATTTTTTTGAAAAAATATTTTATATGTTTTTTTTATTTTTATTTTTTTACCTTTATAAATTCATATGAATGACTATTATATTTGTGTTTTTATTTTTTAAGTGGTATAAAAACTTTCTTTGAATATCCTTACACTTTTAGATGATGTGGTTTTGTAATATTTAATGTTATATCTATAATCCATATCATACACATTACTTATGTCTACCTTATAAATTTTCCAAGACTTACAGGGCTTATTGTATATTTTTATAGTTTACGATAATCATTTAGGGGGAGATAATATTTCATTTATCTATTATATTTTCTTTTTTTACATGTATCCCTTTGATATATTAATTATTCAATATTTTCCTCTCATTATTATTTTATCGATTTTTTTAGAAATTTTCTAATATATAGGGAGAGAAAATATATAGTATATTAGGGGTGAATTTTTTAATGTTTATAAGTTGGATAAATCATATATCTTTATATCTTTAGAATATAGAATATTGTGTTTGAAATTTATCGAACATTAATATCTTGAATTACCTTAAAATAGTGATTCAATTTTGATTTAAACTTGATATATCTTTTTCATGTTATGTACCTGTGATTATCAAAAGGGTAATTTTTACCTATTTCTCTATCTCATGGGTTTTTAAGATTATAAAATGTAAATTATTTTTTTCTAATGGGTTTATTTAAGTGATTTCAGTTTCTTTTATTTAAGTATCATTGTTAATTAAATTAAATTCATTGAATAAATAGTTAAATATCATTGATATAATAATGGGATTATTGATATCATGGTAAAAAGTCCTTTATCCAATTTAATAATTTTATGGAATTTTACAGGGACGATGTTAAAAATTGAATTCTGCATAAAATACTGGCTACCTGGTGGAGGGCACCAACCAGATGGTATAAGTGGAGAGAATTTACATATGCATCAGGAGACCACTGAATAAATAGTGGGGAGAACAAGCTACCCAGTTTAATATGGAAATATGTGATAACCTACAATGATTCTACATGATATATAGGGAAATCAAACCATATGTGAGATGGATTCAATATAGAAACTTGGAATATCATTCTTTGGTTGACCCTGAAACTCTTAAAGTTTAATTGATGATGTTTAATGATTCCAATGAATTTTAGAAAGTAAAAATATATTTTGGAGGATATAAATATTGTACCTTGGAGGGTTTAAGATGTGTGCTAGAATAAATAGTGGATTTTAAATTCTTCAACATTCGATCTCTATTGGACTATCTCTAATATAAAAATTCTACCAAGATTCATTTTCAGGTTTCAATTCTCTAAGACTATTCAAAATTTCCCCTCTTTATATAATTATAATAGTATTTATCAATTTTTATTGATAATCCTATAATGAATACTTTCATCGAAAATATATTTATTATTCTCACCTACCTTCTATAAAGGGTTTCATTCCATAACTAATGAAAATGAAGGGATGTGGGGGCTCAAGGTAACAACCTGAACTATAATAAATACAATTCCCATTTTATTTAATTAAATGTCATATGTTGTAGTACGGTTATAGAAAATACATGCACTTATTTTTTTTTATTTTATCCAAATGGATTTAAAATACCATTAGATATCATTATGGTTGATAATATAGCCATTTAAAATATATCACATGATTAGTATAAATGTAGGGTTTTAGCAAACCCAATTGACAAAGACATGTATGCGATGGCCCCAACCAGTAGGCTCATACCATATGAATTGCATTTATTGGAGCTTCAGAGGGAGATAAAATCACTAGGATTTTCCCTTGACAAATCCCAAGATGATATAAATCAACTTATGCATGAGTGAAACTATTTATGGGATACTTTGAAGCTCATTGAGATGACATCCCAAACCTTGTATGATGAACCACCCCATGAATGTATCTTCATCGTACAACTTAATCTTAAGAAATTTTTTGGGGTATTAAAGGCCTATGAATAAATATGATAGCATTATGAGTGTGCACATTATCTTATATAGAATGATGAATATATTTTCATCATATTATGGTTAATTTAAAAATGTTTTTATTTCGGTATAACATAACACTAATATTATTTTTGTGTAATATTAAAATTCAATCAAGGAATTTATTTTGATTAATTAATGGTTTTTTAATAAATAATATTTTAATAAAATATTATTATTAAATAATTTTTTTAAACATAAATTATCATAGAATTTTTATGAAGTCAAATGTAATTTTTATAGGGGTTCAAAAGCTATAATTGTCAAAAAATAATACATTTCTAAATAAATGTAGATTAATATTTTGAAATTGAAAATTATAATATTTATAAAATTATTTTTATAAAATTAATATTATTTTTTGAATCAGAACATTGAAATTATCCTATAATGAAAATTTCCTAATTTTCCGAGATAGTCGAATTTTCAGGTAAAAATTAAATACAGTATAAATATAATTTGTGTATTATGACATCATAATGACCCAAAAGTGATATAATAAATAGTATAAATGGTATACACTACCAAATAAATGTTATAAATTTAATAAAATATGATTTTATGGTTATTTGATTAATTTTATAAAGAACTTATGAATCATCCAAAACCATGAATATATTTTAAGGGTTTGAAACCATGTTTTAAAGAGTATGATTCAACATCACATAAAATGGTATTATTTTATTATTTTTCACTTATAATTATATAATATTTATTTCTAAAAAAACATGGAAGAAAATATGTGAAAAAACCATGGTAATATTTGTGGATTTTGTCATTTTATTATATAGAGTCCAAAATCTATGTTTGAGAAACAGTAAATAAATCCTCACTCCTTTCCTATATAAAACCACATAATAACCCATTTAACATCACTAAAAATACTTTTACCACATCCTTACTCTTCCATATCCACTATAGAGTCATCCCATGGTTCCCATAACCTCTAAGGAAGCTCCTCCCAAGAATTTGGAGTCACACACTCTAGTAAAGAATCTTCCACTCTGCTCTTCTTATCAAGATCCTATTTGCTATTAAATATCTTAAATTAAATTTTTAATGTTTTTATATGTTATTACATATCCCATTTTTTTCATTTCATGTATTAATTATTATACAACCCTTTCAATATCATAATTCCTTTTCATGAACCCTTATGTACACCCATTACCATGCAGAAATTTTGTAATGGATCCCCACCATGTCTTCTTTATTAATGTTTATTTATTATCTTAGGGTTTCTATTTCAAATTAATAATGATGGGAAATTACTTTTCATGTAACTATTATTGATTATTTTATTATGAAATTAGGATATTCCTCTTTTACTCTCCTTAAACCATTTTAGGAATCTTTAAGTGACACTATTATGTTGGTGAAATTTCAGCACAATTTTTAATGCCAAAAGAATTTTGTATTCAACACCTCACCCATTTCCTATCAAGGGTATTCACCTTTATTTTTTTACATCTTCTTGTCTTCATAATAACATGATTTTATTCCATACTCATTGATCATGGAATAAAATATGATAATGAATGAATCCAAATTGTATGATCTATGTTACACACTTAAGGATGGGAATGAAATAAAATTTATGGGTGTGCCTAGAATTATATAGCACTTCAATGAATTAGGTAATTGTTAGTCTAATGATAGGTTATTTTGGTACATGGAGAGAACCTGATTCAATTATTGTAAATTTTTAACAATGATCTCTTTGCATTTTATCGAAGACATAGGTTTATGATGATGTGTTTTAAATTTGTTTTAACATTTTTCATCTTATGATTATCATGATATATCATGCCTCATTATTAATTCCCATATTATTCCCTATTGATATGCCTATTTTCTAACATTTATTTACTTATTCCATCATTATTACCTTACTGGGTTTTATAACACACCCCTTTCTTATGTATTTCACGAGGTTATCCAGTGCAGTTTTAAAATACATGGAATATTATGATCATGTTAAGGATGATTCCAATAAAGATGATGTATTTTCTTATTTTAAGTTGTTATTTAATTTACCAAATTCCCAAATACACTATAATTTATGATCATATATCTTTTATTAAGAGAAATTTTATAAAGTAAATCATGTTCTTATGTGAAAAAAAGATTCGGGATATTATATATAGTATCAGAGAAAAAGTTAATTATTTTTAGTATTTGGATTAGAGAACTATATAAAAAGCCTTTAGGAAAAGACTTGGTATAATGAAAAATATGAAAATTTAGGTTAGTATAGAGTAAGTTGTTTATCATGAAAATAAATCCCCTTATGGATACTACATGTAGACGTGGTTCTGGTATAGGTTTACCTAGTGCAAACAAATCAGATACGGTGTGCCAAGCTAGACATGGAGTAACCTGGTACAAAACAGAGAGACTTAGTGTGCACCTGGTCTGGAACTCTAGGGGGCATAATTTGGTAAATTCATAAGCTCATTAATAACCATTATTATGGGAATAAAAAATTCTCATAATAATATATGTTAGGAAATATATGATAGATAACATAGATTAAATCCTTTAAATTCATAAGTAAATGAAATTAATAAGTTAACCCTTTAATGTAATTAAATTCCCATTTATGTGAGTAATATTTTAAATTAAATCATCCCTAATTATATTATTTTTCATGATAATGTCTAGAAATAAGAGGAATCAGGTAAATGGAGATCGGGGAATCTCAAGAATATCATAGTGATAAGAAGCAGAAAGTGGAATTTAATTGTGGAATTAATATGGAGAAATCTAATGGTGCTTAGAAATTTCATCATCCTACCCTTAAAAGGTGCAGACACAAGTACCCTAGAAATTTTCTAAGGGGGGTGATGAAAAGCTTTCAGTTTGGGAAGGAAGGGAACCTAGCTAGTGATTACGAACAAGAGAAGCCCACTAATGCTGTAAAGGATGGGAATGATGAAGTCAACCCTCAATGCATTTTTTATTTCTTAAACTGCAAGTAACCATGACCCTTTTTTAATAAATGAACTAAGACAAGGGTTTTTGAAGTCAAACAAGAGTATCCAAGGTAGTTATGGAAAGATTTTTTCCATCGAAACCACTAAGGATGATCCTAATAATGACGTATAGATAGATAAACTATTTATTTTTACAAGAATAACAATCATACTTTTGATTCAAGTTCTAATTATTCATTAATATCATAAATGTTTAGTAGAACTATTAAATCACCACCAAAAAGCATGGAAGTAGAGTAGTTGGTAAAAATGGAAATTGGGGAAATTATTGAATCCAATGTATATAACTTCAACCCTATCAAAATTTATGGTCTGATATTCCCAATGAACCTTGCCATATTCACATTGGTGTAATGTGATGAAATTTTAGTTATGGATTGGATTTCCTTATATAGATCAAACATAAATTTCCACGAAAAGTAAATCAATCTCTATATTTAAAATTGACACCCCCAATTCTATATAAGTGAAAATAATGCGTTGAATATTATTTAACACCAACATATCAAGAATGGATATTATAGACATAAAAGAAATATTATCTAGGTAAAATGATTGAGTATATGGAAATAACCATCCTTGAAGTCATGAATATTGTGAGGTAATATGCTTATGTGTTTTCAGAGGAATTTTATGGTCTTACTCCTAGACAAGAGTTTGAATTTTCAATCAATCGTATACCAGAGGAATTTCTATTATCCAAGACTCCACATATAATTGAGGTTGTGGAAGTTGAATAGATAATGAAAAAACTAAAAGTGAATATTGATTAAGGGTTCATATGTCCACGTTCTTCACCATAGGGTGAACCAGTCCTCTTCATCAAAAAGAGGGATGTGCCAATGCACTTTTGCATTCAATATCATGAGATCAAAAAGATCATGATAAAGAAAAAGTATCCTATTATATGGATTGATGAATTTTTTGATATTCTATGTTGATAAAAATACCTCTCCAAAGTGGATGTTTAGTTAGGAGATTACCATGTTAGGGTGATGAAGGAAGATATCCACAAGACTGCTTTTCATAGATGGTATGTGCACCATGAGTTCATAGTAAAGTCTTTTGGATTCACTAAAGCTAAAAAAAATTTCATTGACATGATGAATATAATATTTAGATATTACATTAAAAAAAATTTGGTGGTATTTATAGATGATAGTATAATATAATAAGAAACCAAGGAGGAGCAATAGGAGCATTTGATAACTACGGTAAAGACCTTATAAAAGCGGAAAATTATGAAAATTATAGAAAACCTGGGTTCTGGTTGAAGGAAGACTCATTATTGTGGAATATAATCATAAAAAAGGGATATATATGGATCCATAAAAGATATAATTAATTTAAGGATGTCCAAGGAAAACATCTGTGAAAAATATCTATATTTTTGTTAAATTAGTTGGGCACTATCATTGATATTTGTGAAATTTTTATCGATTATCAAACCATGAAACCATGATAACATGAAAGGGAGTCATGTTTTCTTGGAATGAAGAATGAAAAGATATATTCAAGGGGTTTAAATTGAGTTTTATCACTTCAACTATTCTCACACTACCCACAGGTGGAGGGATTTTTGTGTTATTCAGTGATTCATCGAAGAAGGGATGCTTCAAATGATGGATTGGGCTTTGTGTTATTTCAAAAATGAAAAAATTATAGTCTATGGTTTAGGGTAGTTGTAATTTCAGGAAAAAAACTACCCAATGCATGATATAGAGTTGGATGTGGTGATATTTGTTTTGAAACTATGGGGACATTATCACATTGGGTAGAAGTGTGAAATAAATACTGGTCGCAAAAGGATTAAGTATATATTCACACATAAAGATATGCATATTCACCAAAAAATATGATTAGAGTAGATAAAGGACTATCAATTATTACTTAGTTACCATATTGAGAAAAGAATAAAGTGAAAGAAACTCAAATTAGAATGGATAAAACAATTTAATCATTGTTTTAAGTTGATTAGGTTTTGATTATCTTAGACCTAATGGGGATGGACATGGGAATCAAAAACAAAGGAACACCATCAATCCATTAAAAAATTCTTATTCAACTGTCTCTTTTGGAAAAGATAAAGGATTATCAAAGAGGTGATTTTTTAAATTAGAATAAAGTATAAACTATAAGAAAAGTGAAATCCTTTGAGTTCAATATTAATTTAGAAGTTGTTGTGGGATTTGGACACAACTCTACATACCATCAATTCCCGGTTTAAAGAAGGAACTACTAGATGATGAGTATAGTTCAAATTTCTCTATTCACCCTAGAAGATAAAATATGTATCATGATATCCAAGAGAACTATTGGTTGGAAAATATAAAGAAGGTGATCACTAAAAATACATTAAAGAGCATGGTATACCCGAAAGTGATGGATAAAAGTTAAAAGACTAAGGGGATGATGAAACCATTAATCATACGAACATGAAAATGAGATAACATCACCACAAATGTTTGTGATGGACTTCTATAGACATCCAGTGGAAATAGTGATATATAGGTTGTTTTGAATTTTTTTAAAAAGACATATCAATTTATAACAATTTGACATGATTTCTTGCCCGATCAATTTTCATTGATATAAATCAGATAAGTGTTAGGTCTTCATGAAGTACCACTATCGATGGTATCCAATCAAGATCCAAGATACACCTCCATGTTCTAGAAAACTATTCAAACCGATCTAAGAACCAATTTGAACTTTAGAGTAGCTTTTCACCCATAAAATTATGACAAATATAATAAGACTATTTGGACACTGGAAGACATTTTTTGAGCATGTTATATGGACTTAAATGGAGGATGGGACCAAAATCTTCCTCTATTAGAGTTTTTAAGAAACAACAGTTTCCACTCAAGCATCCAAATGTCCTTATGTAATTCCCTTCATGGGAAGAGGTGTAAAAAAATATATATTACGATTAATTTAGGGAATGAGATCTTATTGGTCCTAAAATGGTTGATGGAATGGTGGAAAGGTCAAAACCATTTAGTAGAACATCAAGGATGACCAGAGTCATAGAAATAGATATTCTTGAAATCATTGAAGATATATTGATTTTGATGTTAGAGACAAGGTTATCATTTATAAATCTACATGGAATTAAGATATTAGATTTTATAATATGGGAATTGTTAGTAAAAAATCATTATCCCTTTTGATATCCTTGATCCCATTAGAGTAGTATCCTACCAACTAGAACTCAAACCTAACTTATCTCAAGTACATGATATATTAGATGCATCCCTCTTGAGAAAGTACATAACAAAACAATTAAATTTAATAAATCCATATGTTGTACCATCGTAGAATGATAATTATAATGAAGGGGAACCAGCGAAGATCTTAGATCATAGAGACAATGTTCTTAGAAATATGAAAATCCACCCGGTTATAATGTTGTGGAGACACCACAAGTATGAAGAAGAATTGTGAGAATCAATGGATGTGATGAAATAGAGTTACCCTCATAAATTTTAGCGTGGGAAATTAAAATTTTACGTTCAAAATTCTATAATGGGGGAATATTGTAATGAACCAAATTTTTATAAATAAAATTCCCCTTTTTATTAAATTAAATATCTAATTTTGTAATATAGTTATAGAAAACCCATGCACTTATTTTGATTTATTATATCCAACTGGATTTAAAAGGAAATTAGGTATGATTACCATTGATAATCTGTGCCTTGAAAAATGATCACATGATTAGTATAGATATAGGGTTTTTTCAAATCTAAGTGAAACAAATAGAGGAAGTGATTTCCTCAACTAGTAGGATCGTACCCTATGAAGCCTATTTATGAGAGCTTATAAGGGAGATAGAATCACTAGGAGTTTCCCTTGATAATGATAGATATTATATCAAACAACATAATCATGGGAGAAAATATTTATTGGATAATTTGATGCACATCAAGATCACGACACAAATCATGTACACCAAACCACCCCATGAAAGCCTCACCACCCCACACCTTACTCTTAAACAATTTAATGGTGTATTAAAGGAATATTTATCACGAACCAAGAATTATGAGTATGAAAAATATTTTTTATATAATTATGAAAATATTTTCATCCTATTATTCATACTTAATAAATGATATTTATTTCTATATAAAAAATCAAAAATAGTATTTTTGGATAATATTAAAATTCAATTAAGGATTTTTTGATGAATTGTTGTATTTTTATAAATAAATAATATTTTAATAAAATATTTTTATTAGAGAATAATTTTTATGTATGGAAGATCATATTATTTCTGGGAAGTCAAATTTAATTTTTATAAGTGTTAAGAAATAGTTATTGTCAAAAAACACAACAGTTCCCAATAAATGTCGATTAATATTTTAAAAATGAAGAAAAATATTAATAAAATTTCTTAGTTAAAATGATAATTATTTTTTAATAATAACATTATAATTATCCAATGGTTATTTGTTTCATAATTTTCCGACACAATCAAATTTTTGTGTAAAAATTAAATAAAGTATAAATATTCTTTGTGTATTATGACCTCATAGTGACCCAAAAGTGATTTTATAAACAATATAAATGGTTTTAACGACCAAATATATCTTTTAAATTTACATTAATGTGATTTTATTTTTATTTTGTTCATTCTATTAATCCCATATCAATTCTCTAAAACCATTGGTATATTTTAAGGCTTATAATAATTTAATTAAGAGTATAACTGAACTACACATTAGGAAGGGTATTATTTTATTATCTTCAGATTGTGGAAATATAAAATTATTATAAACACTCCCATTTGGCCAAAAAATTCAAAACCCATGGGAATTTATGTGGTTTTGTTTATTTTATTATAAAGAGTCCAAAACCTATGTTTGAGAAATAATAAAGAAATTCTCACCTCTTTCCTATATAAAAGCACACAAGATCCCATTTTTTCTTAACTAAAAATACATGTATAACCTCATTACTCTTCCCTCCTATATATATAGTTCTCCAATATTCCAAAATCTCTCAAGAATCTCCTCCTATGAATTTGGAGTCACACACTCAAGTAAGGGATCTTCCACTGTCTTATTTTTATAAAGCACCAATTTTATGTTATTTCTCTTAAATTAAATTTTTTTTCATGTTTTTATCTATTATTAAATACAAAAATAATATCCATTTCATGTATAAATTAGGATATTATCATTTCACTCTCATAATTTCCTCCCATGAACCCTTATGTACCCCCATTACCATGTTGAAATTTTGTATGGGATCATTACCTTCTCTTCTTTATTCAATTTTCATTATTGTATTATGTCTTGTATATCTATTTACCAATGTTAGGAAATGTCATTAAATTTCCCTATTACTCCCCATTTTATTTCCAAATGATTATAGACCCCTTTCTCTATCCTCAACCCATTTGATGAATTCTTATGTGGCAGTGTTATGCTGTTGAAATTTCACCATGATTTTCCAATCCAAAATAAATATGCAATGAATACCATACCCATTTCCAATATAGTGTATTCACTTTTATATAATTATACATATTTTAATATGGACATACAAGTATTTATTACAAACTCCATTATAATGGAATAAAATATTATGATGAATGAGTTGATGTTTTATGATCAATGTGGCACACATAAGCCTGATAAGGAAATGAAACTGGTGGGAGTGCTAAAAATTATATAACACTCTAATGTATTGGGTAATGTTTAGTCTCATGAGATTTCATGTTTTGGAGAAGAGTGAACCTGATTCCTTTATGTTAATTTTTAAAAAATGATGTCTTGGATGTTTTTCCTTGACAAATTTTTATGCTTAAATGTTTTAAGTTGTTTCAAAATTTAGTATGTTATCATTATCATGCTACATCATTCCATATCATTCATTTAACTTTTATTCCTCATTGATATTCATATTTTCTAACTTGTATTTCATTATTCAATTATTATCCCCTTACAATTCTTTATATCTCCTACCATTCTTATGTATGTACCAAGTTTATATTATGTAGTTTTGAAACCATGGAGTATTACGATCATGTTAAAGGAATTTTCAATAAAGATACTGTATTTTTATATTTTATGTTTTTATGTAATGTAACCAATTTCAAAAGACATTGGAAATATAAGACTTATGTGTTCTATTAAGTGAAATTTTATATTGTAAATAAATAATTATTTTTATATAAAAATAAGGGTTGTTTTACTTACTAGCATTGGAGTAATGGAAATGGATTTCATATTAAAACCACATAAAATTAATTTAGAATTTATATCATGATCATAGTTAAAATAAATAATTTAATATACAAACCTCATGATCCTAGGGGAGGTGAAACATAGTCTCACACTGATCTATTTCAAAACTCTGTTATTAAGCCTTTTTCTCTATCACTCTTAGTCTATGCGTTTCATAATTCTTTTCAAATCATTTTATATAATTTCATATTTTCAATACGTATTAAATCTGCTACACTTACTCAATTAATTAACTTTGGAAATATATTTAGAAATCATATATAAATTATCAAGATCACATATCTTCTATAAAAACATTAATTTATAATCATGTTATCACTCTTATCATATCACAATTTAATTATTTAGAGAATTCATAAATTAAATACCATCATTTCTTTATATTTATTTAATTTTATATTTTTGATACACATATATTTTCTATTATTAATATTATTATTTTATGATTTTTATCACACTTTATTTATTAATAATTATAATGTAAATTCACCCAAATATAAATTCAACTTAAGGATTTAGAAAATTTGTATGATATTTCACTAATGAGGATAAAATAATTGTGGGTTGCATTATGGGTGATATAATGGTTAGTCAGCCTCTAGGTATCTTAATTTTCATATTTTTTATTATTGGGATTTAATGATCATGAGACAAGTATCATTTAATATCAATACAATTTTTCTAATTTAATATTGTGTTCACTAATGGTGTCTTATTCCTATAAAAGGTTAGGTATGATCGCACAAACAACATTGAGGCTTAAAAGTTCCTAATACAGTGTTATGTTTCCCAATATTTTGATTTTACTTACTAATTTTGATAAGGTTATTATTATTTAATGGTTTGTAATTTATTAGTTACCATTATACAATGTTTTCGTAAAATAGTTTTTATTGATTTTGACTGAGTTTTAATGTTGTATCACATGTGAATTAGAAGATAAATTTTGATGATTTGAGAAAAATGTCGAATATAATGTTACATGTGAGATATGAAACCCATGGTGCCACTTTTTGAATTAGATTTTGTCATTTAATTTTTTTATAATTTTTTATTAATTATGGAAGAGTGTTTTCTTTTTTAGAAAATTTTAAAAGATGCATAATTAGAGTTCATGGTCTACCTAACTATGCATATCAAGTAATAATTCTATTATCCATGCATGGTTAGATGAATGTTTATCCTAATAATGCATCCAAACCATGAATGCTTCTTGTAACTCATTTTTCTAAATAATCTCTTATACATTATAAATGAAGGGTTCTTATATTTTTCTAACAATTTCTCAACATTAATCTAGGTATTCCCTCCTCCCATACTCCCATACTTCAATCTCTCTATATGGAATAAACAGATCCTTTAGCAATTATTAATTATGGTTAGAAACATAAAATATTGTCCTCTTTTTTTATCAACTTCTACTTTCATATTCTTCCACATTTCTCTTTTCTAATAACCATGAATGTTACGGTTACACGTTAGGTGAATTGAATTTTTTTTTCCAATTTTTATGTTTTGAAATTATCATATAAGTAGTATACTAGTTTCTTATATGAAAAATATGACTCCAATTCTTTATTTCCATAGATTTTTAGGTTTGATTTTGTATTCTCCTTTATTGATTAATCATTTAGTTATTAATATTTTAATATTGGTTTTAAATTATAATAAATTTTATAATTCACTAGGCATGATGAGAATCTTTATAATGGGTCCCAAGTAGTGAATTTTCTCTAATTTGTGGATTTTTACTCTTGATATGGCCAAATGGGTAAATAAGGGTGTTTTTTAGTATATCCCATACAATATTCTGGTTTTATGGATTCATATTTAATGTTCTTTAAGATTTTCTATAGGGTTCCTATTTGTTCCCATGTTGATTAAATTATATTTACATTATAAATTATATTACCAATATCAATTATTGATTTAATACTCCCCTTTTATTATGTTTTTATAATTTTTATTTATGTAATTGTTCTAAGAATTTTTATTTATTTATTAAAATGAATTTATTTATTTGATAAAGTAGTAAAAAAGATATTAAATATAACTTTTTATCCTTATTTGGTCTATATTCATGGGTGGTGTTTTATTTGAAAGTATAATCACCCTTTATTTATGATTCCATAATTTTTTTTAAATTATTCATCATAGCTAGGGATATATTCAATGTTTTTTAAATTAGAAATGTTCAAATTAAAATTTTAAATTAGACATCACATATTCAATATTACACCTCATTTTAACACTTGAAAGTATGTTTTGGTTAACAATAGAAATATTGACCATTTTATGGGAGGAGTTTTTATAAAATGTTTTGATATTACTTTTTGTTACATTATATAGTAAATTGATAGTTATATATATATATTTCAGAGAAAAATCATGTATTAGTTTCTTAATGATTATGCATAGGCCATATGGAGAATTCCTATTTAGATTTATTTATTTAATCCTATATACAAACCTTTTGGGTGTGGGTATAATTTTTCATATTATGATTTGGGTTTATTTAATTTATTACTTATATGTAATAAGAGATCCATTACATGGTATGTTTATTCAATTAGTGGTAGGTAAAACATGCTTTCTTATTACATAGATACTATGTCTTATGTGACATTGATCCTTATTCTATTAAGATATTTTTATCATGTATTATGTATTTCATCAAA
The DNA here is from genome assembly GCA_963277665.1 of Viscum album. Classification (NCBI taxonomy): domain Eukaryota; kingdom Viridiplantae; phylum Streptophyta; class Magnoliopsida; order Santalales; family Viscaceae; genus Viscum; species Viscum album. Next base: position 1,979,726,259 of record OY728165.1, on the reverse strand, counting down.
GTTTGGATTTATATCTCTTATTATCTCTCTGTTCAATTTTTTTTTGTATAATGAATGGTTATGTGCATGATAGTGTTATTTTTTTAGTTTTTAAAGATTTTTCAAATATTTTATGTCATTACACCTTGATTTCCTCATCTTTGTTTCAAAATTGAGTATTTAACATGTATGATTCACCAAAATATAGAAAGATAATGCAATTATTTTGGTTTAAAGTCCTCTTATATTTAATTTTTATAATAAAAAATAATTCGCAATGGTGTATATATTTTTCTCTGATACTTGTAGTTAGTCATGATGATCATGAAAATGCCTCATGCATTGTGATGAGTGAGCTCGATTGATCTAGTAGGTCAGCCCGAGTTAATTCTTGATGAACATGAATAACTTACACATCACAAAGGGTTTTATTTTAATTATTTCAATTCATAAAAATATAAAATATTTAAAAATACTCATCTTTGGAAGACACCATGGAGAAATCATGTTTTGGTTTGTGGTTTTTAATTTTTATCATATAGAGTCCAAAACATATGTTTAGAAATAATAAAAACCCACCAAAAACCCATTCCTCTTCATTGAATACATTTTTTGAGAATTAACTATACATATAACTATCTATAGGACTCTCAAGGTGTTCCCAAGCCCTTAAGAGCCTCCTCCCAATATTTTAAAATCACCTTCTCAAGGTAATGGATCATCTCATTCCATTCATTATTCAAATATATTCTTAATATTTTTCCATTATATTTAAATTTTTATCTAAGGTTATGTTTTTGAAAATCCTTATCCCTATAAATATTATTTATATGTTATAATATATCTATTTCACTCTCATTAAACCCTTCCATAAATATTTAAATACCCTAATTTTCTTCCAAAATTATACTATGATTTTCCATGCCAAACATTTGTATAGGGAAAACCAATCCCCATTTAAACTCAATGGTATTAAAAAGATTTACCTATCCTATATTGACTAGTAACATTCATTTATTTAACCCACACTCTATAATAATGGGATGTAAAGTGATGAAATACATCCTCATGTTGTATAATCTATACAGAACACTTATTATATTGCCATTAAATAAATTAGGTAATGTTTTTCCCATGAGATTTCTTATATGACACATGAGATTTCTCTAAATCACACTATGTTATGATTTCATGGTGTTTATATTTGACTTATGTTTATGATTTCATGTTTTATTGTATTTCCACATTCCTATGTTGCCTTTGTGTTATCATATTATAGCAAGCTTTTATATTCAATTTTATGATTCAATCCCCTTTTATGTTACCTTGATATGCCTCTGGAATATCATAATATAATTTATCTTATTTTATGATTTCAATTATTCCCTTACTAGGATTTATAGATCACCCCATTCTTATATACGTCCATAAGTTATCATAGGAAGATTTTGATGAGAAATATATTTTTAAGTGCATGTTGTTGTGTTTTTAAATAATTTTGTTCTAATCATGTTTTAGTTTATTGTTCTATATACCTAATTTCCAAATGAATATGGGTTTCACAATATTCTAGGGTTTTCTTATGTGCACCTTTTTGTAATAAATCATGAATTAAGGTGTATTAAAATATCGGTTGTCATAGTGGGTATATGAGTAAAGTATGATTATTTTTGTGGATTTGGATTAGAAAACCCATGTGAAGTCTGTAGGGATAATGCTAAATATAGGATATCATACATAAATTTTACAAATGTATATAGTAATTTGTTTCTAAGAAAATAAATCCTTGATTGGTTAATATAAGTGGATATAGCTCTAGTATAGTTGTACTTAAGGGGTAATAAACATGAAAAGGGTGACTTAGTATTGACATAAAATTCATTTGGAGCATGAAAAAGTGGGCTTGATGCACATCTATATTGACAGTTCTGGGGATATGCCTTGGTAAACTCACAATGTTCTTTCAAACTAGTATAAAGGGTTAAAAAACACCTATAATATTTTAGTTTAGCCAATAGATCATGTGTAAAATATATTGAAACATAAAAATTCATAATTTAAGGAATATATTTCATTTATGAGTTTTCAATATAATGTTCATGGTTTACCTTTTAAATGTTTAATCATTTTAAAATTATCACCCCTAATTTTACCGTTGTTTTAGTAAATGGATGGAAATTGGAAAAACCATGTTAATAACAAATGTGAGGGGAAATGAGAAACAATTCCCAATTTTATACCCAAACTAGTGAGGGAAGGATTCAATAACTTAATCACATTATTTTCTCAATTAAATCTTGTTTTGAATGGAAAGTTGAATTATAATTAACACCCACATCACTCCAATAAAGGGAAAGTTGCAACTAGGTCCATTAAGAAGTAAAGGAATCCATCTTTTTGTGTAACATCTAATCCCTTAATAAAGAAACAATGGATCCACTCTATTGTAAATATATTCCCCATAATCCAATTATTTTTGAAAGATAATTTCATTTTGACTATCTATCTTATTGTGGGTGAATATGAAAAATATTGGAAATTGGTAAAAATACAAATAATGATGAGGAGATCCAAGAGATGGGCTAGTAATAATTTTAGAAATTATTTTTTAATAAATATTTTCCCCCACTCATCAACTAAAAATAGTGAGATACTTCCCTATACATAAGAGAAATTATGATAATTTCATCTAGTATTATAGTAAAAAATTAAAAAGATGTGAGTGATATTCCTCAATATTTTTTATTGATCTTGAAATAAATGTTTTCCATTTATTTGGTGGGATAAATTCATGTATATAAAAATCTTGGAAAATTTGAGCCATTGATATTTTTGAGGAAATTATATGATGTTACAGAAAATTTAAATGGAGATTAGTGAATCTAAATAGACTCATAGGTATTTTTATTGTAAGAAAAGAATGTATTTGAATTCTGGTGGAGTGATGAAGATTTATCAAGGGGGAAGAAAGTCCAATAGATAACTTGTAAAAATTCTTGGATGAATCATCTCAAACATTTATTGAAGGGGATATGAAAATGATTCATGTGTGTGAATAAATTGAATATAGAAAAAAAAACTAGATGGAGAAACAATCTTATTTCATGGAATAAAGGAATTCACTAGTCAACCATTAGCCTACTGTCATGTGTTTCAAATATAAGTAACAAGAAAAATATACAAATCAATGCACTAAATAAATATTTTTTGATGATATCCAAATACAACAACATACATATCGTAAAGAAAACGGGAGAGCTTATTCAATTAAAATTTATACGGTGGATCCTCCAAATTAAGTGTTAAAAGGAATACTAGTTATTTATTCAAGGATAGTGAACATAGTATTTGATTCTACATTTACACATTCTTCTATATCATGAATGTTTATTAGAACTATTCATACACCAACTCTATGAATGAAAGTTATGTTATCAGTGAAGACAAAATATGGGTCGATTATTTCATCTAAATAATATAACCAATCCCTTATCAAAAATTTTGGGATAAATTTCTTAAAAATTCTTATGGTACTACCTTTAATTGAATTTGATGATATTCTAGGAATGAGTTGAATTTCCTTGTATAGATTCAACAAAAATTCATTAGAGAAGGAAATCAACCTCTATATCATAAGTCTCCCTCCAAATATTTAAATGTGAAATGAGGAAAATGAATCTCCATAGGTATTATCATCACAATCTGGTATATTATCTATTTATGAGTATTCATATATAGATAAAATTATTAAAAATAAGGAAAAGATAATCCTAGATGACATGCCTATTATAATGGAATTCAATAATGTATTTCCCAAAAAATTTCATAGTATTCCTACTAGCCTAGAGATTGTATTCTTGATCATGCATATACTTAGAGATTTTCCAATTTAAAAAATTCGATATAGAATTGATATTGTTGAACATATAGAGATAAATAAGTTACTATAAGATAATTTGGGTAAATGGGTTATACACCTAAGTGGTTCATAGTGGGGTGAACTAATATTTTTCATTAAGAAGAAAGATGGGTCAATAATCCATTGTATTAATTATTGCGAGATCAACAGGATCATTATAATGAAAAATTATCATCTTCCATGGATTGATAATGTTTGGAAAATGTCCCTCAAGGCAACATTGTAGAATTTTTGGGTTGGATGTGTTTGTTGACAAAGAAAGAGCTCATGGAATGGAATGTCTGGATGCGGTAAAAATGAATAGATACAAGGTGGCACCGTTTTCTAGTGTTTGCCAAATTTTTGTGGTCAAAAATTTGGATTTTCGTGAGCATCATGAAAAGTGGATTTCCATGAAGAACTCATCAAAATATGGAAAATTTGTGAGTTTCACAATGATGGGATTCATGAATTTTATTATGAAAATTCAAGAATAATGTTTATGTTGAGCTCTATGATTACGATGAGCTTCGTGAACAGAAGAGGTAAGGATCATTGCTGCGACGTCTCAAAGGAATTTACAGGATGCTATGAAATTACAATGAGCCATGCAATCCAAAAATTTCCATGTTGCTTCACAATATAGAGAGAATTTCAGAACAATTTTTAGAGCATTGCGATTTTACCTGACGTTGCACTAACATTGTGTATAAGGTTATAGATTCATTATAATTTCCTATAAATAAACCCTAACCCCCTCTATAATAGCAGAGAGATCAAAAGAAAAAACATAATCTCCAAATTGTGATGGATATTCGCAGAGCAGGGAGATTTGTGAAAGTAGAGGGAATTCAGAGAGGCAGTTGAGAACTGCAAATGGAAGGTATGACACAAAGGCCAGTTTGGATTTATGGAGGACATGCACTTCATGAAGGCTTGTTTAAATTTTTGAAATCGCAATGACCAGTGTGATCTCTATGAATCAGTGAGTTCTACTATCTAGAAAACTCTATGATCTTTTGAGCTTTACAAACATGTGAGCTCTATGAAACTATAAGCTTCACGAAGAGGATGTATAATTGAAAAATATTGTTTGAGCTTTTCAAAAGTGGGAGCATCACAATGTAAGAGTTCATAGAGACATAGTTTTAAAATAGACTTTGGGGTGTTCATAGGAAAAGTATTTTTCATCAGTGTTTGAAGGTAGAACATCTAAAAAGAATCTATCTATAGCTGAGGATGTTTAAAATAGTGTTAATGAAGAGACCTAAAGGTCTATAAACTGTTATTGGATATTCTGAAGAAGTAGTGCACTCACTTTAGTTGAGAGAGGAGTGGGTTCTAAATTTATGAATGGTTGTATATCAGGAGGGATAGTGAGTTTTCATTGAACTTGTAAACAACAATGTTAGTTTTGTATATTTGGTACATCAGTACATTTCTTGTGTATGCGCCTTGGACGTAGCCCGATGAGGGTGAACCAAGTAGAATTTTTGTGCCTTGTGAATGCTTTAGGATTTTTTTCATTCTCTGTAATGGGAAGGAGAGACAAGAGTGTCTTTTCCAACAAAAAAACTATATCAAAGGGACTATTGTTTTAATCAATCATACATTGATTCACCCACCTCTTAGGGTGTCTTTCTTAGTGGACATAACAATTAGTATCATAGATAGGTTGATATTAGTGTTTATCTTCAAATGGTGGTCACAAATCATAAATTTATTCCAATATTCAACAGGAATAATTTTCATCTATAGAAGAATCAAATGAAACACCATTTCTGATCATTAGGAGTGGATGCGTTTACAAAAGCAATGCATGGTATAATAACCAATATTAATAGTGTTTCATTATCTAATGCCGAAAAAATATAATTGGATGCTGACGCCAAGGGAATCAATGCTCTAGGGGGATCACTATCCAATGCTATCTATACAAAGGTGATTTCATGAAAAAAAATTACATTCCATGTGGGAGAAATATATGAACATATATTAAGGTGATTAAAAGGTTAGAGTAGAAAATCTGCAAGTTTGGTGGAACAAGTATGAAGATCTTAGAATGAACCAGAATGAGTCTATTAATGCATTATTTGGTTGGGTAAATATTATATTAGAATACATGGGAGGTAATGGTGAATTCACTGAAGATATAATGATTTTGAAACACATCCTGAGGAAACTTTCACCTCTATTCAATCCAATAGTTTCAGTATTGTATGACATGGATCTAAAAGAGATGACACTGGATAACTTGCATAGTACCCTTGTACCATATGAAATTTGAAATGATGATAATGATGCTCTAGAAAAGGGGAAATCCAAAGAGGTGGAATTCATAGCCATGAAGAAGGTCACTAGTGATGATTTTCAAGAAGATGAAGAGATAGATGAAGTCATGTAGTTCTTTCCGTTAAATCGTAATATTGGAAAAGAAATGTTTAAAGGGAAACTTCCACTTGTCTAATTTATATGTGGAAAGGTAGGTCATCTTGTGGGAAGGTTCCCCAAAAAGATCCAAGAAGATGATGATGTCAATGAAGGTGAAATTACAAATAAAAAGTCTTCAACCAATGTGAACGGGAAGAAGTGGTTCAATATAAACATCTTCAAGAAGAAGAATTTTCTTTCACATTAATGTAATAGTTTAGATATATATGAGGTTGAAGAGGTCAAAGAGATATAGAACAGAATTGATCGTGGAGATAATGGTATGGTTACTGTTGGAGGTAGTGGTCATGAAAAGGAAGAAACTGACATTGATGAAGAATAAGAATTTGAAGGATGAATTGATATGAAAGATTAGTTAAAAGTTACTCTTGAAAATATAAATGTTTGGATAGACAAAACAATGAAATCCAATGAAGTGGTTTGTGATTCCAAACTCTACATGCAATAGAAAGTAGAAGAGAAGTTTGAGTTATTTGAAGAAATTGAGAAAATCATTTCATCATCACAAGAGGGTATAGAATTGGTTAATTAGTGTAAAATCATCGTTGAAAAACAGAATGTGGTTATTGATGGCTTGAATAACATTGTGAAAAATCTAGTCAAGTGTATTGAAGAACATTAAGAGGAAATTGTTGGTTTGTGACGAAAATTTAAGAACCAAGAAAAACATTTGATTCCAAATAGGTTATCAAGAATGTAGATAAATTAAAAGGAAGAAAATATTAAAGGAAAAAATGGTGGTCCATCAAAAAAGATGAAGGAATTGTGTTCAGGCATTAATGATGATGTGGGGATTGATCAAAAACCAAAATCACTTAGGTTTGAAGTTAGATAGTAAGCACTCGCTCTAAAATTAAAGATCGATTTTCGTACGATGAAAAATCAGAAGATTCAGAGAACCCAAGGGGAAATAAGTGACACATAGGAATGCAACCTACATTAGGTGTTGTTAATATTGAAAGATGGGGCATTCATAGAATTTATGTTCCATATCAAAGAGATACTTAAGGGTATATGAAAAACAATAGAATCCAAATAGAGCACAATATAATAAAACATATTTTTAGGAACATTGTATTTGGTGTAGAGGAACTGGGCTCAAGTATCTTGCAAAGCTATCATGTGATTGTAAACATACATGTGATTATTTTCAACCTTAGAATATAATAAAAAAGGCATAAAAATAAAAGTAAAATAATTTAACATGAGTGTTATAATTAATTCCCACTGATGTTTTTTGACGTATCTCACCAACATCTATTGACAGAAAGAGATATTACGTTATTGTCATTAATTATTATTGCATAATGACATGTGTTTTCATCATTTCCCAAAAGTCTAATGTGTTCGGTTTCCTAAAACAGTATCATATGGAATCAAAAACGATGCTTGGGCAAAAAATTCTAATGTTTCGTACTAAAAATGGTACAGAATTCACAAATAGTCGGGTGAAGGACTATCTCAGGAAACATGGGATAAAGAAACAAGTTTTGTCAGTAAGAAATCCCATACATAATAAATTATTAGAAAGGATAAATTATATCATATGTAATATAGTCCAAACGATTCTTATAGAAAAAGAAATACCAAAGAAATTTTTGAAGGAAGAAGTATTGATATCAGTATACATTTCTAATAGGGACATGTTGTGTCCGAAAGAAGGAATGTCTCAATATGATATGTGGTATAGAAATAATCCAACAGTGAAATACATTCAAATCATTGGAATTAAGTGAATTATTTTTAATAAAAAAACACATGAAATTTGAGTCACATGGAGATGAGTGGATATTTTTTGGGTACTCAGGCAAAAAAAAGCATAAAAATGTTTCAATAAGAGGCTGGGAAATGTAGTTGAGAACAAAGATGTAACAATTCTAGAAAATGAAGAGAATAATCAAAAGAAAAGTAAAAAATTTCTTGATGAAAGTGATGAATAGTAAAGTAACACCGGGGGAATTGAAGTAGTATATGCTAATATAGTAGAAGATACTAATGATGAACAAGAAGAAGTTAAGTCTGTTTTTCCAAAGAATCCAAAGAGTTGAGCCGAAATTGACATGCATAATATTATTGGTGATCAATTATCTCTAGTTAATAAAAGAATAATTAAATCCTTACAGTAGACATATTTTCTATCTTAGTTAGAGACAACATTCTTTGGTGATGCATATGAATATGAAAAATGTGTTCAGACTATGATTGAATATATTGATCATATTAAGAAGAATCAGACGCGAGGGATTGTTTTGAGGTTAGTAGATAAGAATGTAATTAGGGAAAAATGGGTCAATCAAAATAATATGAATGAATATGGCACAATTATTTGAAACAAAGAATGACTAGTGCCAAAATGATACTCCTAGATATAGGGTATAGATGTTGATGATACATTTGCACTAGTTTTAATGCCGAAGACAATCTGATTATTCCTAGACATTATAGTGCAACAGAATTTCAAATTTTTCTATATGGATGTCAAATCTTAATTTTGGAATGGGGTTCTGGAAGGGGAATTTTATATTGAGCAACAATATGGTTTTCTCATTCATGAAGATGAGAACACAATTTTTCAGTTTAAGAAAGCACTATATGGGATTAAACAAAAACCAAGAGAACGTAAATGAAGCTTGATCAGTATTTGAAGAAGCTTGGTTTTTAGCATAGTGGGGTTTATTACCATCTATATTTAGACAATAATAGTAATCAATGTATGATGGTGTTTTTTTATGTTTATGGAATAATATTTGGCAGATCAGATGAATCATAGTTAAAATAGTTTTCCAAATTCATGAAAAGTGAGTTCAAAATGTTAATGATACACAATTTTCTTTCATTTACAGGTATCACAAAGAAGTAATGCAACATTAATTTCCCAATAAAAATATTACAAGGAGGTTATGAGAATATTTTGAATGGAAAATTCCATGTATATGAAGACTCTAGTTTCTCCTCGAATGAAATTATCAAAAGATGATGACGGAAAGGCAATTAATATAACAGAATACATGAACATTATTGGATGTTTAATATACCTCATAGTTACAAGACCTTATATTGTATTCACCACTTGCAATGTATCAAGATATCAAAGAAATCCAAAATATATTCACATTATCACATTGAAAAGAATAGTTTGTTATATCCAAGGAACCGTGGATTTCAGTTTGATGTATAATGAAAAATATTAGCCAGAGCTATTGGGATATAATGATGTAGATTGGGCTGGTTCATCATATGACTGAAAATCAACATCAAGAGGTGCTTTTTATTTTTTTAAATTGTCAATTTTTTGGCTACGAAAGATGCAATATTGTATTTCATTGATCACAACAGAAGCTGAGTATATTTTGGCCACTCAAGCTTGAACATAGTTATTGTAGCTAAAAGAGAAACTTGATGATATGGTAGTTGAAGTGAAGTGTCCGATCCGAATCTAGTGTTATAATTCGTGTGAAATTAATCATACAAAAATAAATTCTGTCACTCAAGGAACAATAACATTGGGATAAAGTATCATTTTATCAAGGAGAAGGTGGATCAAGGTATTGTGAAGTTGGAATATGGGCCTACAGAACTACTTGTTGTAGACATTCTGAAAAAGGCCTAACCCAAGGATGATTTTGAGAGGCATTGACTAGCTCTAGAGTCCAGTTGAATCCCCGCACTTGAAAATGTGTAAATGTGGTACTCCCCCTCTCCTCGAGGTATGATATTTTTTCCTTGATTTACTGATATGTGTTTTCACTCTTTTTAGACCACAAATGAGTGACCTTTGTGTTCATTGACAAACGGGGAGAAAATGTGGTTGTTTAAGGAGGAGAAAGTCTGTATTTTTATAGGAGAAAATATCTTAGTCAAAGACACGGGGATAAGATGATATGTGGAGCAGTGATATAAGGGAAGATTAACGAGATAGGGGGAGATTTTTAAATCAGATGATGATAGAAGTGATTTTTTAAAGATTAGATATCACAACAGTTGAGGTTCATGATCCAAGCAGAAGAGTTGTGTGGGAAGGGTATCAATAATTGGTGTAAAAAATGAAGTGATTCATTGATGACCTTTTAATACTACTCATGATTCTCACAAAGAGTAGTGCTCATGTGGGATTAGAGTATTTGGTGAGTGAATATTTGTTAACTATCTGAATCACAAGAGGTAAATGGTGATATATGATAGAAGGAGATTTAGCGAGGTATCAAAGTGCATAGAATTTTTATGAGAAGGTTTTTCAATAAGCATAAAGTGGGATATTGTTGTAAAAATATTCCTCAATGCGACATTGCAACTCTTTTGGTTGGTTGCATTTGTTGACATATCAGGAACACAAGGAATGGAAGATCTGGAGGAGGTACAGAATAATGGATACATGGTGGCACCCTTTTCTAGTGTTTACCTAATTTTTGAGGTTAAAATTCAGAGTTTGGTGTGCATCAAAAAAGTGGATTTCATTGAAGATATAATCAAAATATGGAAAAGACATGTGTTTTGTGAAGATGGGATTCTTGTATTGTATTTTCCAAATACATGAAGAATGTGGATGGTGAGCTCCGTGACTATGATGAGATTCGCAAATAGTATAGGTGAGGATAATTGTGATGGTGACACAAAGGAATTGCTAGAATGCTCTGGGATTATGATGAGCTTTGTCATCTGAAAATTTCCATGGTTCATTGTGATATAGAGAGAATTTCAGAACAATTTTCAAATATTTGTGATTTCAAATGACGTGGACCTAACTTTTAAAGGAATGTTATAGAGTTGGTGGAATCACCTTCCCTTGAGAAAATTTTAGAGATAAAATAAAAAACTATAAGGTCTCAAATTGCGAATGAGATTCACAGAGTCCGAAGCATCGAAAAAAGGGAATTCATAGAGGTTGTTGAGGTGTGTGAAAAGAAGGTGCACTGCGAAGGCCCGTTTGGCATTACAGAAGATGCGTGATTCACAAAGGACTATTTATCATTGAGAAATAGAAAAGACCAGTGTGTGATCTATGATCGAGAGAGCTCTACGATCAAGTGAGCTTGGAAAAACTATGAGATCTATGAACCTATGAGCTTTGAGAAGAGGTTTAAGAATTGAGAAGGCTTGTTTGAGCATTGCCTAGGTGGGAGCTTCAAAAAGGAAGTGTCCTTAGTGAGAGAGTCTCAAAAGGGATTTCCTAGTGTTCAGAGGCAAAGTGTTTTTCATTTGTGGATGAAGGTGAAACTTCAATATATCATCTATCTATAATTGGGAATATATTCATTAGTGATAACTAATAGACCTAAAGGTTTATAAACTGTTATTGGATCTTCCAAAGAAGTAGTGTACTCACGTCAGTTGAGAGAGCGGTGAGTTCTGAAATAGTAATTGGTTGTAAACTAGGAGGGATAGTGATTTCACTTCGAACTTGTAAACAACAATACACATTTAGTGGATTTGGTAGATCGGAGAATTGACAGTGTATTCTCCTTAGACTTATCCCAATGAGGGTGAGCCATGTGAAATTTCTATGTCATATGCATGCTTTAATATTTTTTTATACTCTACAATAAGAAGGAGAGAGAAGAGAGTTTTTTCAAAAAATGAAACAAGATCAAGGGGTAGTTATTTTAATCTATCATACACTGATTCACCCCCACTCAAGGTATATAGCCTAGTGGACCTAACAAATTAGTTTTTCAAACAACTATGTGGAGTGTAATACATCACAGAGGTGGTTCTTCATTCAAGATATTAGCATGTAAATTTAAAGAAGGAAGATATCCCCAATACTCAGTTATATACAAGCTACATGTAATACGAGTTCATAGTGATTCCATTTATACACACTAATTCTCTAGATATGATAATAGACTTTAGGAATTGGGTCATTAGGGATTTCTTTGACAAAATTGTTGTAGTATTTATAGATGAAATTCTAATTTACTCCAAAATTATGTGGGTTCCTGAGGATTATTAGAATAATTTTCAAAAGACCTTTCAGAAATAAAATTTGTAGGATAAGTATAATAAATGTGAGTTATGAAAAAAGTACATAGAAATATAGGTTAATTTTTTCACATGCATAGGGATATATGTAGATCCTTCTAAAAAATAGTAATAACAGAACCTGTATTCATATTACCCACTAGCGGGGAACGATATTTATCAATAATTATGTTCCTAAAATTGTATTGGGTTATAAACTCATGCAATATTAAAACGTGATATCATATAAATCCCAATAAACTCATATATATGAGCAGAACATCCCATCACAAGATCTAGAATTAGGTGCACTGATATTCACACTGAATATTTGGAAACATTATCACTATGGGGAGATGAGATATATATATATAGATAATAATGCCCTTAAGTGTATATTAACCCAAAAATAGATCATTTTCACCATCGAATGTGTTTTTATATGATCAAGAATTATTATTAATCAATCCATTAACATCATGAGGAAGATAAAAAAGTGACATATTCTCTGAGTAAAAATAATCCTACAACGCTATCAACGATTATGATTTCAAGGGATCTAATCTTCTTGGACATGAAGGGAATGGACATGGGAAAAATAAATGTATCTTCATCCAAGCTTGTTAAAATAACTTCTCAACCATACATTCTTTAGAGGATCAAGGAGTCCCAGAAATATAATGGATCGCTATAGAAAAAGGAATCCAATATTCAAGATTTCAACATTGATGAAGATGGATTTATAATGTTTGGAATCTAGATATTTTTCCCATAAAAATTAGGGGTGATGAACTAAACCCTAGATGATATTCATAAATATTCCTTATCTAATGGTTGGGGATGATGCCTCATTTTTATTATTAAATCAACGAAAAGACCTCTTTTTAACTGGGTAGAGGAAAACCCATTACATAGCCTGAAGTCCTAGTGTGCTTGTAGCCCATTACATAGCCCGTAGTCCCAATTTTTTGGCCCAATTTCCATTCTGTGAATTGTAACTCGCCTGCTACAGTACCGCACAGTACCGCTGCCACTACATTGCCTTGCTGCCACTACAATACCCACTGATGAACAGTGCCGCCGCTGCTACAGTGCCGCTACAATGCCGCTACAGTACCAGCACCCAATGGGTTTTGAACCCCCATTTTTCATGTAGGATCACAGGGTTCTTACCACTAAAACAAACCCCAAATACGTTCCTTATCTATTTATCTTTGATGTACTAAGATATATATGAATCTAAAGGAAACATTTGGGTGGGATAATATTAATAGAATGAATATAATTTTTTTATCTCAACTCGTGGTATTCCAATAGGTCATGGATGAATGAAAGTTTTCTAAGGGTAAGATGCAACAATTTCTGATTCTAGTATGGAAATTGGAATGTATAACCCATGTTTTCATCATAGTACTACCTAGAACATCTAATGGAAATAATGCCACTTTGTTAGTCATATATGAACCTATAAAGTCAGTACATTTATTTTCTATCATGGAAGATTCCTCTTTTTACCATCTAACTATGAAATACAGTAGATATGTTGTAATACTTCATGTCGTGACACTATCCATTGTATCATATTGAGATATGAGGTTTACCACATGGTTTTGGGGGATCCTTAAGTAAGGGATGGATATGAAGTTGAGATTCAATATTACTTATCAACCTCTATTGTATAGAAAGTTTGATAGAACCATTTAGACTCTAGAGGATATATTTAGATCATACCCATTGGATTTCCAAGGATGTTGGGATAAAAACATTCACCTAGTAGAGTTCACATATAAAAACAATTCCCATTTATAGTATTGAAATTCAAACTTATAAGAAAATTTATAGGAAGAGGTTTCAGAGTCCAAAATTTTGGGGTGAAGTTGGAGAGTGGAAGATGATGGGATCTGATCTTTTCTATGATATTATAGAGAATGTTAAAACCATTAAATGTCATATGATATCTAAAAAAATTAAATAGAAAAGATATGTAATAAATCATTAACATGACATAGCGTTTGAGGTTAGAGATAAATGATTACATTATATATCAATATGGAAGAAAGTCATGAGGTTTTGGGAAAAAGGAAAATCATAGTCCAAGATACATTATCTACTTCAGCATCCATGATCACATGGGAGCAATTAACTATCAACTAACACTTCCACCATGACTCTCTAAAGTACATTATTTGTTCCACGTATCCTTCATGATGATGTGAAGACTAGACCTATCACAAGTACTATATTAAGAGGTTGTACCATTGGAGAATGATATTTCATATGAGGAAATGTTATATTAAACAAGACAACTCTCACAATCAATGAATAGTGGCATAACCACATGTTTGGGGAAGAAACATGGGAACAAGAATTAGAGATGAAACCGAAGATCCCTAATCTATTTAGTGCATGAAATTAAATTTTAACGGTGTTTTTTGAAGGGGGTGTAATGATCCAAACATTTATTAATTAAATTTAAATTTCAAATGAATAATTTTTTATTATGTAATGATATTATTGAGAACACATAGGCCACTTTGGTTATTTTATCCCATTATAAGTTATATGAAATTATATTTAAAATAAAATTATGAATCATAAACATTGATAAAATATCAATTATACAATGAACTTTAGTGTTAGTGTATATTGAATATTATGATAAATTTTAATTGAAACATATGAATGAAAAGAGGGTTTTGACCATCATCTACTTACCATAAAAATCCCATTTATTGTATCTTATAAGGGAGATGTAATCACAAGGAATTCCAAATTACTATTCATTAGAAGATATTCGACAACTAAAGAATGATTTAACCAATTTACAAGAGTCTTTTAACTTTATTAACATCATTACCCAAACTAAGTTTGATGAACCACCAAAAGAAACTGTCACCATCACAAGCATTACCCTTATGGAAGATTCCTGTGTAATAATGGTTTAGTATCAAGGGAATAATAGTTTAATAGTTTATTTTTTTAATAAAATAATGATTATATTTATATTTTTTAATAATAATTTATCAATAACTAAATAACAAGTTTCATAATTTTTTTTTGATTCAATGAAACAATTTTTTTAGAAATAATTAGTTTCAACCAACACATGAATTTTGATGAATTCACTATTTTTTAAAATAAATTTTATATTAATAAATTATTCTTTTTAAATAAAATTTATTTAAATATAAATGATAATCTAAATTTTCAAAATAATTTTTCTTTTTTATAAATGTCTGAAACTGTTACCATCATAAAAAACTGAATTTTTCATTTGTTGAAGACTTTTTATTTTCAAATTTATAATTTTGAATTTAGAGAAATATTTTTATAAATTGAATATTATTTATGAATTAAATATTTTTAAATTATCCAGTGGCCATTTCATTATCATTATCTATTATAGTCAAATTTAAGGGAAAAAATTAAATTCAATACAAATATATGGTATGTATTATGATATAATGAATTCCCAAAAGTGATGAAATAAATACTATAAAGATTATCCAAGACCAAAATTATGTTTCCTAATTAAAATAATGTTTTTTAAAATTTATTGGAATAATTTTATAAAACCTTAATTAATCATCCAAAACTAATAATATGTTTTATGGTTTGGAATTAATTCTTTATGAACATAACTCACATACATATCACCAACTGAATTATTTTAATGATTTCCATTCATAAAATCATAAACTATTTAAAACCTATCCTATTTTGAAGGAACTGTGGGAAACTCATGGGAACGTTTTTGGTTTTGATTATATTATCTTATGCATTCCAAAACCTATGTTTAGAAATTAAAAATGAATTTTACTTTATTTTTAATATAAAAACCCACCCAACCTTTCATTAATCTTCACTAAAAACCCTTATATCAAGAATTTACTATTCATTTCCCTCTCATGTTCCTTCACAAGGTGATCCCAGGATGTTAAGAATCTCATGATAAGCTTTTAGAAGCTCCCGCTCAAGGTAAGGGATCATATCCTTGTCCTATTTATTCAAGTATTTTCTTAATATTATTCTTTTTAATTTATAATTTTTAATGTTTTGATATTTTTTTTAAAAATCCCTATTATAATAATTATGAAATTGATGTTATGATTTATCCCCTTAAAAAATATTAAACCATTCCATGAGTCTTTATGTACCCCAGTTATATTGTCAAAATTAACTTGTGATTTTTAATGCCAAAAATTTTTGTACTGAAAAATCATGTACATTTTCAATTAAGGGTATTCACCTAGATTTACCAACCCATTATTTATTAGGGAAATCCATTTTTGTATCAGACACTCTATAATCATGAGATTAAACGTAACGAGTGAAATACTTATGTTGAATGATCCATGCGGCACTCTTTTGCATGTACATGATATGAATATGATGAGTGGGACCAGAATTATATATCCCTATAATGAGTTGGTTAACATTTTTATATCATGATATTCTATGTATGGTGTATGTGAGGTTATCCTAAAAAAATGTTGTTTTTATGTCTAAGTAGTTATCCTTAATTTATGTTTATGATATTGTGTTTTAGGTTTTTTCCAACTTTCCCATGATACCATTATGTTATCATCTTATATAATGCTTCAATGTCCCTTTTTTTGATTCTCACCTCTCCTAAGTTACCTTGATATGACTCTTGAATCACATGTCCTCATCTACCTTATGTTCTTATTTGAACTATTCTCTTATAATGATTTACATAACACCCATTTATTATATATTTTCCCCCATTTATCCCATGGATTTTCAGAAAAGAAATGCAATTTCACGGGCATATTGTACAGGTTTAAAATAAATTTGTTTTACCCATGTTTCAATTAGTTATGTGATGTAGGGTAATTTTTGAAAGAAAATAGGCATCATGATTTTATGGCATTATATTATGTATATATTTATGTAATAAATCATGTATAAAGGTGCACTAAAATATGGGATATGATAATAATGGTTCTAAATATTGGTTTTTGGGATGAATAAGTTTATGTCAGATTTCTTTATACATGGTTATGTGTTCTCTTTCTAAGGAGACATGTTTAGATTGTGTTTCTGCATAAATATGTTGATGTTTCTTTAGAATTCCCCTGTAGTAAATTTCATAAAAAATTGAATGTTTTTAATGTTTTTATTTTTGAATTATTACAATATGTATAACCAATGAGTGGGTTAATGGAGTTTCAAAATTAGTTTAGAAGGGTCATTTGATATTTTTATTTCAAAGGAGGTTCTAAAATGGGAATTCCAAGTAGTGTGAAACAACTTAGAATTTTAATATTCATTTTTAAGGTTTAATTTTCACATTAGATGATTTTTTTTCTAAAATATTTAAGACCATCAATTAGTCCACAGGATTATATGGTTCATTATGGATTGACACCCTTGGGTAAATTTTATTTTGTTTTAGTTTTATTGATTCATATGCATTGGATGGGGAAAATTTTCCATTTCGAATGAGGTTTTTTTGGGATAAGAGAATTAATTCAATGTTTTTATTGGATTATATTAATATTTATTGAAATTATATTTTCTCACATACTATTTTACTTGTCATTGGAATTTGGTTGATAATAATAGGGTTAGATTCAAGTTAGACTAGTGAGGTGTCGCTCACTAGCTAGTTTCTTTGGATAATTTCACCCTCATATGGGTTGATTTTTTATCAATAAAATGAATTTTATATATAATTAAGGTGTTTCAGTTCTACTAGGGCGAACTTATATAGATTTTTTAAGGGAGAAAACACTATGGATAGTTATTTTTAGTTCCTGAAAAATTTTCTAGGATAATTAAGTCATTATTAGGATATTTAGGGGATCCCTTTTTATACCTTTTTATATCCTCTAGTTTTTTTATTTCATGAAACTTATTCTTGGTTGGGTCAATTTTAATTTGTATCAACTGTTTTTGTAGTTTAATTTGTGGTTTTATGTCATTTCAACTACAATCTTATCACACTATAAAACTGATTTCTAGAGAAAGTCTCAGAAAGATTGGGTTTCAAGGAAAAAACATGGTTATTTTTGAAATATGTTTTTTTGAAAGTTTTTGAAATTTCTAATAGACGATGATTTAAGATTATATTAAAAATATTTTGAAATCACTTTTTCTATGGTTTTGATAATGCTTAACTATAGTGTTTAAAATCTTCTTGAAAAGTGTCACAACCTGTCCTCAGGGCCCGTGCCTTGACTACCCCAAGCCAACCTTCCATAGGCCTGGGACTGGCGACTAACACCAAAGGCGTAAATCCCAAAAGAAGGAAAGGCATTGCCTTTATGAAGTAACATACACAAGAGAGTACGCAAGTAAAGAAAGCACTAAGTAATACTGGGTACAAGGTGAGTGCTGAAAAGTAAATGGGCAAGTATACAAACCCAACTGAAAGTACAATACAAATGGAAGGAAAGTACAAAAGTAGTAAGTAAAACAGCAACACAGAGTTGTCCTCTGGAAATCCCACCTGAAGGGTGGCTACAGATAGTATCCTCACCTCCTCGGGTCCGGCCGTCCACTTCGTGTACGTCCCGCCAAGTGGTCCACCTCCGGGTACCGCCCAGCTTCACAAGCCTCCACCTCGATCAATGCTATCCGTCGTCTGCATCCAACACAACGTAGTGCGGGAATTGCCCATGTAGGGGTGAGTATATGATACTCAGTAGGGATCCCGAGACCCCCGAAGGACTTTCAGAATCCACGAAGGATAAACCACAAAGGAATGATACAATCATGAAGTATCAACCGAATCTACTTAGGTATATGCCCATACATATACCTAAGTCATCAATTACAGATTGACTCCAACTCTCAAGCTCATGTACAACCTAGTACACACAGGTATACACATCCCAGTCCACACATGAAAGCACAAACAAGTCCACACACGAAAGAAATTCAATCACATCGATGAAAAATATTGATGTCAATACATATCTCACATAGATATTCAACTTTCGTATAGCGATAGAGATGATCAGATGTAGCCACTAAATCATCTCAGCTCTCAGACCCACATAGGATACAAGACCAGCTAAGCTGTCGGAACCACATTGGATACAAGACCAGCTTCTCTGCCAGACCCACTCAGGATACAAGTACAATGGCCAATACTGCCAGACCCACATAGGATACAAGAATAGTACTCATCGCCGTCGAACCCACACAGGATCCCAGTACAGTCGTTGTCGTTGTCGAAACCATGGAGGATCCAAGTATAGTCGTCATCGCTACCGAACCCATGGAGGATCCAAGTGCAGTCGTCATCGCCACAGTCACAACCAACTCTAGGGTTTCCGCACACATCATGATCGATTCTGGGAGGGTCCTCTCCTCGAGCAAGAGAGTCAATACATCAACTATCATGAAGTCCAGAGTTGATGTATCCCAAATTTCTGTCTCGTCAAAAGAAACCAAATGCGACAGATGGTGCGTCAATCGGACGCCCGATTTGAGAGTTATTGGCTTTTCCGTTTTAGGGGCCCAGTTGGTTTTTAAGATAAAACCAACCCGACCATACTACAACTGCATCCAAACCTCAAGCAGTGTAATCCAAAAGGACCATCTCACCAAGAGGAATTAAATGTAGTTGAAGACACATCAAAAGGACGTCTGATCCTTAAGTTATAAATGTTTTCGCCCCATGGGCCTGGTTGGTTTTGGGTTCGAACCAACCTGGAAATACCTAAACATCGTAGAAACCTTAAGTGTAATATACCAAAATGACTGTCTCGATCCGAGGATTCCTACGCAACTGATTGTGCGTCGATCGGAGGTCCGTGGCTCATGTTATTGGTAAAAGAAAGAAAATTGTCCGAATTGGGGGTCTGGGCCTGGTCCGACCCAGCCCGACCCCCCTTAGGTCGGCCCGGCCAGGCTGGGTGCAGCCCGATCCGGCTAGGCATAGCCCAGCCCAGCTGTGCATGGCCCGATCTGTGTGACTTGGAACGACACAGCTGGCGGGCACGCTGGCTAGGCCAGCGAGTCGAGCGGTGGGCGCGGTCCTTGATTTCCACGGACGCGACGCCAGGGTGGTGCCGCTGCTCCCCTGGATCCCGCGCGGCTGCAGGATCTAGCCCTCTCCACTGTGGTTTTAGCCGTGGTGGGCTTCTACCGGCGGTGTGCCAGGGCGCCGCTGCCTCTGGCTACCGGCGCCGCCGTGCCGGAGACCCACGCCGCCGAGGACATCCGCGGGCCACCGGAGTCATTCTAGTGGTCCGATTTTTCTCTCGTCTGCGCCTGCGGTCACCTCGAGACCCGTACATCACCGCGAAGGCCTCCAATATCAATTTTGGCTCCGCTTCGTCATCTCCAAGTATTCCGCGCATCAAGAACAAAATATTAGTGGCATCAGACTTGTTCGTTAGTCCGCACCCACCACGTTAGTGGTTCAAAACATCACCCAATAATGACACACCATGCCAAGGGTATAAATCACATAATGAAATTTATACAAATTCTCATACCTAAACAAATGAAGATGAACGTCGGCATCATGGTAGATGGAATCGCAGTAGATGACGTCACAGGGAAAGGGTTTGTAGGCGTCGTTGGAGTGCGCCGAGGAGGAAGCGGTGTCTCGTCTCTTATCGCGGAGAAGAGGATTGGTGGCACGTCATTGTTCATCGAGGAACCGACATTCTTCTCCTTTCTTCATCGGAGGCATGCGTTCTTCCAAAACCTCAAGAGTTCTCCCATTCTCCCTCGCACAACGAAGCTCTAATTCTTAATAAAATAATAGGTTTCTCCTATTATTTTATTATAAATGCAAAGTAACTCTCCCAAATTAAATCACCACATTTAATAAAATGTGATGAAAATTAATTAAAGAAGGGAGAGGGAAGGTTCACATTTATTAAATGCGTTGGTAGTTAAATAAAAAGAGGGAAATAGGAAGGATCCTCATTAAATTATGGGTTGACACAATTTAATGGATTGAGGTGGAGAGATTGGCATTTAATGGGGGTTTTCCAATTTAATGAGGGGTTCTTAAGGAGATAAGAGGAAATTAAATGGTGGGGCTCGTGCGTGCCCCACCTATCGAACATCCACACTTGGGTAGTTAGGTGGCTGTGGGACCCACCCTTAACTACCCATGGGAGGGAATAACCTCCTGATAAAATAAAAATTGTTCTGACAATTTTTATTTACTTCTTAAATAAACCCCCAAAATTATCTTCTCCTCCATTGCGAACGCAACTATGGTAAGGATCACGATAAGTAATTACCGTTGTTGTGATTTTATCGGTGCCCTCAGATTTTAATTCCGAGCACCAGTTCAAAAGATAGAAAAACCCTCTCATTCGTTCACTTAACGTACCCGAGATTTACATCAGAAATTGATTCCGGGCACACCGGGCCTCGGAATGAAGTGTCGTCAGAAGACACAGACTCGTAAAATTACATTTTATTTAAAAAGAAAAATTACTTGAAATTTATGGGTCTTTACATCACTCCCACCTCAGGGATTTTCGTCCCCATAAAGCTAAAACATAAACTTGGGGAACCAATGAGGGTAATGAGCACACATCTAAGCCTCCCTCTTTCATGTGCTCTCCTGGAGGTTCTCGTGATTCCAAAAAATGCGCACAAGAGGAATCGACCGCCCACGTTGGACCCGCTCCTATCGTTCCTCGATCTCCACTGGGACCTCCACAAATGTCTCCCCATCATCGATACCCAAATACCCATGGTCGATGATATATGTTGGGTCGTTCACATATCTCCTTAGCTAAGATACGTGGAAGACGTTGTGCACCCGATGCAACTGAGGTGGAAGGGTCAGGCAGTAAGCCACCTCTCCTATCCTGCTGAGAACCTGAAATGGTCCGATGAAGCACGGAGATAACTTGTCGCCCCAGAAAAATCTCTGTAATCCACGTCGAGGTGAGAACCGTAAGAAAACGTGGTCGCCATCCTCAAACTCTAGTGGTCTCTACCTCTTATCAACATAGGAGTTCTGTCTGCTCTATGGAGTCCTCATCTACTCCTGGATGATCTGAACCTTCTCGGTCATAGCCTGAACCATCTCTGGTCCTACGAGTGATGACTCCCCCGGGTCAGTCCAACATAGAGGTGATCTGCAAGGTTGGTCGTACGGTGCCTTTTATGGTTCCATCTCGATGGTGGAGTGGTAGCTGTTGTTGTACACAAAATCCACCAAGGGTAGGTGATCCTACCAGCTTCGACCAAAGTCAAGGACACATCCACGAAGCTTTTCCTCGAGTGTCTGAATGGTCCTCTCCGTCTGGCCATCTGTCTGAGGGTGAAAGGCAGTGCTCAGGCAGAGCTGCATCCCAAAAGCCTCTCGAAACCCCTTACAAAGACGGGAAGTAAAGCGAGAGTCTCGATCAGAGACGATAGATGATGGAACACTATGAAGCTGTACGATCTCCGGAATGTAGAGGCGTCCCATTCCCTATACTGAGCCCTGCTCCCTGATCGTTTGGAAGTGGGCCGACTTGGTGAGTCAGTCTACAATCACGCAGATGGTGTCATTTCATCTGGAAGTACGTGGAAGCCCCATTACTAAATCCATGGATATCCCATCCCACTCCCACTCCGGGACCTCTAGGGGATATACAATGCCTGAAGGTACCTGGTGCTCTGCCTTCACATGCTGACAAGTGAGGCATCACGAAACGTACTATGCCACATCCTTCTCTATACTCGGACACCAGTACTATCATATGAGGTCCTGGTAAGTCTTCACTACCCCAGGATGTAATGCTAGAGGGAAAGTGTGGAGCTCCCTCAGCACTTCCTCTTGTAGTGCAACTGATACAATGGTATGACCCCTGAAGAGGATGATGTGCTCCCCACCTTCTGAAAATCCATTGGGTGCCAGCCCTGAGGATATCTAAGAACGTTGCGCCTCACAGTCGACGTCTCCACATTGTTCCTCTATAACCCGCTAAAGTAGTGGAGGAGAGACGGTGAGTTCTTGTAGATAGGTTGCCCAATCTCTATCCACAAAGGAAATCTGCAAAGCGGCTAACTACTCCGTTGCCTCTCCAAGTAGCTGAATGCCTGATCACTTGTTGAGAGCATTAGCCACAAAGTTCCCCATCCCAGGAGTATAGACAATCTCAAATTCATAATAGTGGAGGAACATGAGCCATCACCACTGTCTAAGGTTCATTAACTTTTGTGAGAAAATGTACCTGAGACTCTGGTGGTCAAAGTGGACTGTAAAGAGCTCGCCCATCAGATAGTGTCACCACATCTTCAGGGTGAAGACCACTACTGCTAACTGCAGGTCATGGGTAGCATATATTTTCTCGTGCGGCCTCAACTGCCATGAACAATAAGAGATCACTGCTCGCTCCTACATCAAGACACATCCGAGTCTGGTCCCTGATGTGTCGTAGTAAACTATCTATCCTTCCCCCTCCTCTGAATGCCTCAAGATGTGAGCACTGGTCAATCTCTGCCTCAGCTTCTGAAAGATCTGCTAACATCTGTCTGACCACAAAAAGTGTTTTCCCTTTTTTGTCAAAGTTGTAAGCGGTGTTGCAACTCTGGAGAAGTCTGGAACAATCCTCCGATAGTAACCAACTAGACCTAGGAAACTCCGCACCTCCGTCACGTCCTTGGGTGGCTCCCAAGAAAGTCTTTCCTCGACTTTTGCAAGATCCACCGCAACTCCCACCTCTGAGATGACATGCCCCAAGAAGTTTACCTCTCGAAGCCATAACTAGAACTTTAAGAGATTACCATAAAGCTAGTTCTCTCAGAGTGTATCTAGTACAACCCGTAAGTGGTATCCATGCTACTCTTTGTTGGTCGAGTAAATAAGTATGTCGTCAATGAAGACTACGAAAAACCGATCGAGGTATGGCTAGAAGATCCTTTTAATGAGACTCATTAACATAACTGGAGCATTGGTTACACCGAAGGGAATGACCAAGAAATCATAGTGGCCAAGTCAAAACCTGAATTCCGCCTTCTACACATCCTTGTCCCGAACTCGGAGCTGATGGTAGCCTGACCTGAGGTCTATCTTTGAGAACCAACGTGCTTTCTTGAGCTGATCAAAGAGGTCATCAATCCTCAGAAGCAGATAATTGTTTCTCACAGTCACCTAGTTCTGGTGATGATAGTCGACACATAGTCGCAAGCTCCCATCCGCATTCTTGGTGAACATAATTGCAGAATCCCAAGGTGAAACATTAGGTCCGATGAAACCTTTCCCCTGTAAGTACTCCAGCGATACCCGCAGCTCACGAAGCTCTGAGGGAGCCATCCGATATACTGGAGTAGATATCGGTGATGTACCGGGGTACAGTTCTATGTAGAAATCTACCTACCTGCGACGAGGTAGTCCGGGAACATCATCCGGAAAAAAGTCTGCATTTTTATCCACCAGAAGAAGAAATCTCAGACTCCACACGTTAACTTCTCCGAGGATGAGACTAGCCAAGTAATGTGTGATCAGCTGCCCTCTCATCTGCATGAGTCCATACTGTGCTGCGAAGGTTCCCTTCTCGTCGGTGAAGGTGAACCTGGTCCCATCCTTTTAGACACACAACACCTTGCACCGAATATAGTTGAGCTGAGCATGGACTGTAGATTACCAGTCCATACCCAAGATGGTGTTGTAAGGCCTCGTCGCTGCTACAAGAAGATCCGAGCTGAAGCTCTCGCCTCCTAGAGTAAGCTCACACTGCCGGAACCAGTGTGTAATCGTCGAGTCTGCTCCCATAGGAGTCTCTAGCCATAAGGATCGAGCCAACGGATCTTTCAGAATCTCCGAGCTCCAATCAAGGGTAGAGGAAATAAAATAAGGACTCACACCTGTGTCTATAATAACTACAATAAGGGTGGAGTAGACACAGATAGTACCTTGAATAATATCAGGTGTGCCGTGGTCATAAGCCTCTACTGCCTGGAGCTGAGCCTGCCTCTACCTTCCAGCTCCCTGTGGTCGGGGTGGACCTCTTGGAGGTGGTGGTGGTAGAGCCTCTAAGCATCGTCCACCACCCATTGCTCAGCCAGCTCCTCTGCCTCATCCTCCTGCTCCCTACGGACCACCACGGTCGAACCTCTGCCTCTTCCTGGGAGGTCCCTCCACTTTCTGTTGCTCATCTACATGGAGGGTCGATCATCAAGAGCCATATGGCCCTGCCCACCGCATGTATAGCACTGTCTGCTCCTCGTAAGGCTGGCTCTGTGCCGTGTGCCCCGCACAGCCGAACTCGTATCATGAGGTGGCCTACATGACGGTCTGGTCCTCTTGGACCCCTGCGTCATCTGTCGACTGCCAGCTACAGAAGACTCCGTTCTGTGCCGTCCTCTGGTGGGTCTTGTTGCTGATGGCTGCTCGGCGAGAAAGCTCTCCACTAACAGGGCTCACTCCAGCACCCCCTCCTGCGTCTGGATGCTGAGGGGAATCGTCGAAGCTCTAATATCATTCCTCAGTCCCTGCTCAATGGTCTGGGCCTATAAGAATGGGTCTCGCACCATATTTTTGGAGTAGCACGAGAGGTCAGTAAATCTCACCGAGTATTGGGCTACGATCATGATGCCCTGCCTCAACTGTAGTAACTCCTAGATGCGCACCGCATAGAGGGTGGCTGGAACGAACTTCGAGCAGAAGATGCTCTAGAAGTCCATCTAAAGTAGAGATGCCTCGTCGTGCACATGGAGCATCAGGCTCCACCATCTACCTACTGTTGCATGCAAAGTCTCACGGCAAGGAAAACCATGAGGTCTTCTGGTGTCCCTACCGACCGGAAGACTCTGACGATAGCCTCCAGCCAATCCTCGGCAGCCTGATAATCCATCTCTCTACGGAACCTGGGCGGCCTCTGTCTCTGAAACTCATGAAACATGCTCAGGAGGCCTGCACTCTCCGCCTCAAGGGTGGGTAGCATCAGTGGCTCAGCGGGTAGAGGTACCGCTAGTGCCTCCGCTATAATGGGGCCCTGCACCGAGGCCTCGTCACTCGGTGGGCTGCCATCCTACACGTAACTAGGAACCCTAGCTGGCTGCCTTCGTGGGGCCATCATGAAAAGAAACAGGTGCGCCATGGTTAGTACAGTATACCTGGTGAGCTGACACAAAGTAATCACAAAGAAAACTTTTGAAATAATCCCACACGCAATCAGTGTTTTCATGCACTGATTCGGAAATCAGAGGTCAGAGTCCTGGTGTATGGATACGTCGGCTTCCGCAGCAACACTGGATTCCCTATACTGAAAACCACCCTCAATACTCTTAACACTATTGCTTCATAGAGAAGAAATTATCAAATTCCTGTGTTCTGTGGTTGAACCGACTCCTCTGATACCAATTTTTCACGACGCTTCCTCTAGGTCCATTCCGTGACTACCCCAATCACACCTTCCATAGGACAGGGGTTGGCGACTAGAACCAAAGGTGTAAATCCAAAAAGAAGGGAAGGCATTGCCTTTATGAAGTAACATACACAAAAAAGTTCAAAAGTGAATAAAGAACTATGTAAAACTGGGTACAAGGTGAGTGATGAAAAGTAAATGGGCCAGTATACAAGCACAACTAAAAGTACAATACAACTGAAAGGAAAGTAAAACATTAGTAAGTAAACTAGAAACACCGAGATGTCCTCCGGAAATCGCACCTGAAGGGTGGGTACAGATAGTCTCCTCAGCTCCTCGGGTCCGGCCGTCCGCTCCGTGAACGTCCCGCCAAGTGGTCCACCTCCGGGTACCGCCCAGCTCCACAAGCCTCCACCTTGATCAATGATTTCTGTCGTCTGCATCCAACACAATGTAGTGCGGGCATAGACCGTGTAGGGGTGAGTATACGATACTCAGTAGGGACCCCGAGACCCCCGAAGGAATCTCAGAATCCACTAAGGATAAACCACAATGGAAAGATACAATCATGAAGTATCAAATAACTATACTTAGGTATATGCCCATACATATAACTAAGTAATCAATTACAGAACAGATCCAACTCTCGAGCCCAAGTACAACCCATTCCACACAGGAAAACACATCCCAGTCCACATAGGAAAGAACAACCCAGTCCACACAAAAAAACAAGTCAATCACATCAATGAAAAAGACAGAAGTCAAGAATCAGCTCACACAGGTTTAGAAATTTCGTATAATGATAGAGATGATCAGATGTAGCCACTAAATCATCTAAGCTGTCGGACCCACATAGGATACAAGACCAGCTATGCTGCCGGACCCACATAGGATACAAGACCAGCTACTCTGCCGGACCCACTCAGGATACAAGTACAGAGGTCAATACTACCAGGCCCACGTAGGATACAAGAATAGTAGTCATCTTCGTCGAACCCACAGAGGATACCAGTATGGTTGTTGTCATTACCAAACCCATGGAGGATCCAAGTACATTCGTCCTCACTACCAATCCCACGGTGGATCCAAGTGCAGTCATCATCATCGTAGTCGCAGCCAGCTCTAGGGTTTTCGCACACAGCATACTCGATTCTGGGAGGGTCTGCTCCTCGTGCAACAGAGTCGATACATCAACTATCACGAAGTCTAGAGTTGATGTATCCCAAAGCTTCGTCTCATCAAAAGAAACCCAACTCGATAGATTGTGCATAAATTGGATGCCCGGACTGAGAGTTATTGGTTTTTCCGTTCCATAGGCCCGGTGGGTTTTTAAGCTAAAACCATCCCGATCGTACTCCAGCCGTGTCCAAATATCAAGAGTAGAAATCCAAAAGGACCATCTCACCAAAAGGAATTCAACCCAGTTGACAGCACTTCAAACGGACGTCTGGTCCTTATGTTATAAGCGTTTCCGCTCCACGGGCCCGGTTGGTTTCAGGTTTGAACCAACCTGGACGTACACAAACTTTGCCGAAACCTCAAGTGCAATATACCGAAACGACTTTCTCGATCCAAGGATTCCTACGCAACTGATGGTGCATAAATCGGAGGTCCGTAGCTCATGTAATGGGTGAAAGACCAAAAATGGTCTGAAGTGGGGGTCTTGGCCTGATCCGACCTGGCCCGACCCCCACAGGGTCGGCCCGGTAGGGCGCGGCCCGATCCGCGTGACGCGGCCCGGCCCAGTCGGGTGACACACTAGCTCGGACAATGAGCCCAGCATGGGGCACATCCCCCGCTTTCCACAGATGCGCCGAGGTGGCATTGCTGCTCCCTTGGATCTCGTGCAGCCGTGAGATCCATCCCTCACCACCGCGGCTGAAGCCGCGGTGGGATCCTGCCGGTGGCATACCGGGGCGCCGCCGCCTCCAGAAGGCTATCCGGTGCCGTCCAGTGACCCGCACCACCGTGGATTTTTGCGGGCCACCGATGTCAATCCAGTGGTCCGATTTTTCTCCCGTCTGCGCCTGCGGTCGCCTCGGGACCCGTACATCACTGTGAAGGCCTCCAATCGCCATTTTTGTCCTGCTTCATCATCGCCAAGTATTCCACGCATCAAGAACAAAATAGCAGTGGGTTAGGACTTGTTCGTTAGTCCCCACCCACCACGTTAGTGGTTGAAAACATCACCCAATAATTACATGCCATGCCGAGGGTATAAAACATATAAAGAAATTTATAAAAATTCCCATACCTCAACAAATGAAGATGAATGTCAGAATCGTGGTAGAAGACGTCGCAGGGAAAGGGTTTATAGGCATTGTCGGAGTGCGCAGAGGAGGAAGCATTTTCTCCTCTTTTTTCACAGAGAAGAGTATTGGTGGCGCGTCGTTGTTCTCCGAGCAACCAGTGTTCTTCGTCATTCTTCTTCGGAGGCCAGCGTTCTTTTAAACCCTCAAGAGTTCTCCCGTTCTCCTTCGCACAATGAAGCTTTCCTCATTAATAAAATAATAGGTTACTCCTATTATTTTATTATACACGCAAAGTAACTCTCCCAAATTAAATCACCACATTAAATAAAACATGATGAAAATTCATTAAATAAGGGAGAGGGAAGGTTCCCATTTATTAAATGCGTTGGAAGTTAAATAAAAAGGGGGAAATAGGAAGGATCCTCATTAAATTATGGGGTGACATAATTTAATGGATTGAGGTGGAGAGATTGGAATCTAATGGGGGGTTTCCCAATTTAATGAGGGGTTCCTAAGGAGATAAGTGGACATTAAATAGTGGAGATCATGTGGGACCCTCCTCTCAAACATCCACACTTGGTTAGTTAGGTGGCTGTTGAACCCACACTTAACTACCCATGGGAGGGAGTAACCTTCTAATAAAATAAAAATTGTTTCGACAATTTTTATTTACTTCTTAAATAAACCCCCAAAATTATATTCTTGTCCATTGCGAACGCAACTACGGTAAGGATCGCGTTAAGCAATTACTGAGATTGTGAGTTTATTGGTGCCCTCAGATTTTAATTCTGAGCACTGGTTGAAAAGATAGAAAAATCCGCTCGTTCATTCACTGAACGTACCTGAGCTAAACTTCTAAAGTTGATTCTAGGCACACCGGGACTCGGAATCAAGTACCGTCAGAAGCCACAGACTCGAATATTTCCAATGTATTTAAAAAAAAATTCCTTGGAATTTTAAGGTCTTTAAAAAAAGGGAGTTATTTTTTTTAAAAGTAAATTTTTGGGATTTCTACATGGTTCCCATTATGTATTACATGTGGAACCCTATTTTATAATTTATACAAAAACATGATTTTATGAATTTAATTATAAAGGGAATTAAAGAGATTATTTAGAGAGGTCCTATAGGGTCTGTTTAGCTAACACACTACATTAGCACCAATTCCCATGTGTGTGTATAGGTACCTTGTTTCTTATCTGTTTCCCAGTTATTTTATATAGTTTATTGGATGTTCATTGGTCCTTTGGTGGAAAAGTGGATCAGTTGAGTGTCTATGTTTCACTAGTGGATAATAATGAATCCTTTTGGGTTCAATTTTATGATAGGATGTGATATTAACCAATTAAGATTGATTTATTTTAGATTTTTTTCATTTGTTTCTTTTGGTTTCTATGTACTTATTTTAGTTATATATTAATCAGGATGGATTTTTCGCTTCAAATACCATGTTTAGGTTTATTTATTTATTTATTTTATTCTTTTTTGTTATGTATCTATTCCCAACCTCTAGATAAGTCATTCTATAACCTCAATTTGATTTTGATGTTGTCTTATTATTATTATCGAGGGTGAAACCGTTCATTATTTTTCATTCTTGATACTGAAAAACTATTTTTCAACTGATGGGGATATGAAAATATTTTTATTCCCAAAGATGAGCTGGGCTGGGTGATGTGTTATGTTAGCCTGAGATGGTTCCTTAAAAATGGTATCAGAGCTAAGGTTTCTCAATATGGGTCTCTATTATAAAGTCACAATCATACTATTTATGGTGTCATCGTAATATTGAGTTAGGAATATCATTATAAATAATGAGGTTGGTTTTAAGTGGGTTCCTGATCTCCACAGTCTACGATGATACTTGAGTTTCCATGGGAATGTTGGATTTGAATTTTTGAATTTAGTATTCAATTTGATTCAATGATTATAACATTTTATCCTCATTATAATGGAGTTAGTTTCCTAGGTGGGTTTTTTAATTTAGAGGTAAATCTGAGAAAATATTAGTGGCGTGATGTATGTTCTCACAGCTTGATAAATTGAGAAGAGATTAAACTATTGAATGTGGAAACATTTTTGGAATTGTTTCATGTCTAGCCCATGTTTCATTAAATAATTTGGCCAATTTAATCTTTATTATAATTATGGTTTGGATTTATTATTTATATCCCTTGAATCATGGGTCATTTATGGTTCTTCTCAAAAATGGGAAAATAATCAAGGTGGATATTATTATATGTAGGAAATTTTGGAATAAATTTTGGTTGGAATTATGGGTTTCCTCCTTTTTCAGATTATTGTGAAATTAATTTTTGTGGAAAGAAGGATTTTAATAAAAACAAATTTGTGTTGAAATGAGTCATAATGGATTTCATTATGAAATTTTGAAAAACCATTTTTTGTTTTCGAACTAGATGATGACATAATTATAAACGTTTGTTTATCCTCATTGAGTATGTTTCGAAGAATTGTTGGTTTTAAAATAAAAAACAATAATTTTTTGATGTATTTTGAAAGGAAATTTATTTTACATAAAGGATATATTTAAAATGATTAAATGGGTTATTTATTAAAAATAAAGTCAGTTATTATATTTGATATCAATTTATACATGTTGTATGGGTTTTGAAACTTGTTGGGAATTTAAAAAATTATGGGATTTGACTATTAATATATTTTTTATTTTAATTTATTTCCATTATTAAAATGGTATATTTTTGGATTTAAAAACAAGGTATTGTATTTAATGGTTTTCCTATTATCAAAGATTTATTTCCTTTCAAATTATTTGTGACTCCTAAGTAAAGTTTTAATGGATTTAAAAAGTAAAAACTATTAAAATTAATTTTTCTTATTTGATAGGGTATGTATTGATTTTTACATTGGTTGACATTGGGGATATTTATTTATTTTGAGATAAATGGTCAAGTTGGGTTCTTACTTTGTTTTATTTAATGTATTCATACCAGAAAGGTCTCATGTAATTAAGGGTGTAAATAATTATGAATATTTATTTTACTATTATTGGCTCTTTCCTAGAATCCAAGTGGAATGTAAAGTGTTCTTTTACTTTTTGGTATTTTCGTGATGTGTGATATATTGTGTTTTCTGCGAGTCTAGACCCATGAAACTTGTATGGATGGATAAATCATTTATAAGTAATGATCTTATTGATGTTTTAGGTGTATGTCTTGTTATTGGATGGTTATTTATTATTGGGAATTTTGTAAACTGGATTTGTAGACTTTGTGTCAATGAGGTTGCTTTTATGATCATGTTATCTGGATTCCTTTTTTGTTACTCTTGGGACAGTTGTGCTTTCTTTGTATTGTTCATGCCTCTTTTTTTGTGACTTTTATGAACATTATTATGATTTTATCAAGTGAGGAGGGATGATGATTAGTTTTATCTTATTTATTTAATAATGGGAAGTACCTTGTTCTATGTGTTTTGTGTAACTAGGATACCCATTAAACCATTTTTGATTATACAATGGATGGTGTCGATTTATACATGATTGGTTCCACCATGAGACAGTGACATGGGAAAGAGGCATGAGTTTTGCTAAGGTTTTTTATTATAAAATAATGTTAGATCATACTTTTTTATCTTTTGAAGAATCATATCTTTTGACATGTGGGTTGGAAATATTTCGATTTTATGGTCTCAGTGTTTGGATGCTATGATTTTGGTTTATCTTTATTTAATTATTTCTTTTTAGAGTTGTTCTATATTATGAATGTATGTGGTTGGTATAATCTCGTTGTAATATTTATTTATTTTTTTCAATCGTGGTTAACATAATGACACTATCATTTTTGGGGTGGTTGTTGTTGCTTTACCATTTTAGGTCAATCCAAAATAGTGGACAGACCATTGTTCATTCTCCATTATTTTATTTTTTCTTGTGATACGATTGTGGTTAGATTATTTTATAATGTTTCTTGATGTTTTTTTTTGGATTTTTATATATTTTTTAAGGATGGTTCTTTCTCATTATTTTATAAATGATAATTCCATCATAATTATTCCAATAACCTCCCCCCTTTCAGGTAGGTATTGATGTTTTTGAATCTCTTTAATTTCAACATTGAATAAGAACTTTTTGGGGTCATAAATTTAGATGGTGGGTATAATTTTAAAAACCCTCAAGTTACTTTTTATTATTAATTTATATTGTTTTACCTTATTTGTTTGGTATTTGTTTTATATTTTAATTTTAAATTTAATATTATGTAATTTTTTCTTTGTGAATGGGTTTTACATATTTACCACATTGTTTGGTAAACCATACAAAATACCTTAACATGGGAATTTGTTTTTTCACAATATTTTAAAAATCATATAGGGTCCCCTTTATATAGATGTTAGGATTACATTAACATAGGTCACTTAGTTATATTTGATTGTAATGGTTTTATTTCATTGTAAATTCATGGTTGGGTATAAAATATTTTACACCCATTAAAAACTATAAAAGGACTTTTTTGTATATGGGAACTCACACACATCTTGTGCGAAGTTAGTGGAAAACAAAAAAAAATAATTCAAGAGGATCTATGATTTTAACATAGATGTTTTCTAACAATTGGAACATTTTTTGGATACCAATGGCCAAATTATTTGACTCTTTTTTTATCTAGTACCTTCCATAAATTTGGTGTAAAATTTAAAAAATCATACATCCTAACTGTGTGGGTTTCCGACCTGTAATTTAAAAGTAAATTTACTATTCCACCCATACACAAATTTTATGGTTTGGCCTCTCTTATCCTTACTCATTCATATAGAGGTGGAACATGCATGGGGGATTATGCACACTTCAACCCATACTGCTACATCTTGTGATAAAAATAATTTTATTTGAAACTATTTTTGATAAAATGATATATGAACCAAGAAAAAATGTATGAATATATATATATATATATATATATACATCTCATAAGATTTTATAATCTCGAAAAAACATCTCACAATAATATCTGATTCAAAATAATAGAATTTGTAGTGTATTTGATGAATAGCTACACACAATAATTATTTTAAAACACTTTTGAACATTTATCCATAATTGAGCCACACAAGTCTCCATTATATATTTCTCATAAGTAATACTCATATTCATAACCCATGGAATGGAAATATAAAAAATAGATGAGTAGAAAAGATCATTATGGGAAAAATGTCATCAACATTCCATAAATTTTAGATTGTAAGCATATAGGAAACCCTAATAAGGGGTGAAATACTTTATTAAAATTAATATAGAACAACAAGAGTTGTCTACAAGTCACGATAGTAGAATATGTAATATCAAATTAACAAACATAACGATTTATTAAGAGTATTAAATAATAATAGAAACTTTAAATAAGGTAATTATATCATGTGTTCATGGAATATTAAAAATGACACCACAACATAAAACATGACATGATAAGCACAAACCAAAGACAACCTCCAACCCAACATACCATTTTATGCTAGGATAACTTCTGATGAACCATACATGGTATCTCATTATATGAAAACATTATCCAATGCATTGGATGGATTTATAATTATTTTTTCACCCATGACATTATGATATGTACATTCACATGTGTTCCATTTGAGGAAAACTAACCATATATAAACTACAATCAAGATAAAACTAATGAGAATGAATTAGTTTCCAAAATATTCTAATAATGTCTTATCAAAGGATATATTGTATGTATTATTAAGACATGTAAAAATTAAATCATTTCATATGTTCATGTATGAATAAAGAACCATATGTCTGGACAATTTAGCTCTAATTATGAAAATTTCATTAGAAGGATTAGAGTAGTGAGAATACAAATGATCCCACTTAGGTGATAATAATGAAATGAGTAATGTTTTTTATAAATAATGAAATAAAATATTTTTTTATTTAGATCATAATTGAACAAGTAGGTTTTACCACAAAATAATTTGTTTTTTGAAAATATATTCATGGTTGAAAATATTTGACAAGGATGGTACCTGAGATTAAATAAGAAACCAGGAAGTTCCCTTAAACCAGGTTTACATAAAAGATATAATTGATAAGATAACAAAAAAATGTAGCATACACCATAAAATAATGTTAATGTAATATAGGTATATTTAAGAATATTATATATATATATATACATAATATGGGTGAAATAAATTATAAAAACATTGAGGAAAATTTTAAAGAATAAAGAGAACATGTAATCCAAAAAATTAACTATGGTTGTTCAGAAATTCCTTTATAAATAATATAATTTATGAAGTAGGTAAAATTGTAAAATGGGTTTTATGTGATTAAATTTTAAATCCATAAAAAATAAATTGAATAATTAACATAATATAATAATATGAAATAATATAGACATCTTATAAAAATATATTTCTTCATGAAAAATCAGAACTCAATTAATTAAAATTTAGTTTACAATAACCCTTATGTTAGAACCTGTTTTCCTTGTACATGTCCCAAACATCATAAAAATGAAATTATTTTTGTTATGAATATTTTTAAACTATATTTCAATTCTTGAGTCCATTTATTATCAACTATTACTACTGTATTACATAGTTTTATCATAAGTTAGTTACTTTATGGTGATTTATTAATTTTTTTCATGATAAATATGATCAAAGGTGTTGTAAAATATATTTATAGTCTATATAATTTTATAGGTTTATGAATTTTATTATTTTAATATAAAAAAATATAGTTCTATATTTGTTCAAAAATGGATTTAAATTAAGGATAGTTCACTGATATGTTCTTTTATATGTTGAGATTACAATGACCATTTATTTTTAATATAACATATGTAAGGTGTTCAATTAAGCCTTTAAGGTTGATTTTTATTATTTCAATATAAAAAAATATAGTTCTATATTTTTTCTAAAATGGATTTAAATTAAGTATAGTTCATTGATATGTTTTTTGGATGTTGAGATTACAATGACCAATTATTTCTAATATAACATATGTAAGGTGTTCAATTAAGCCTTTAAGGTTGATTTCAATAGTCAGGTTAAATACTTGTTTATTGCTGCTATTGTCTCAATTTTCTCCTATATCTGGAAATCTCGGGACAATATTGTTTTCAACAATGTCAAGACTTCTTTTCGGGATGGAGTTCTAGTGATACATCGAAGCATTCGTCTTGCTGCGACAAGACAAACTGGATCTATGAACAATGATATATCTGACCTTGTAATTTTGAGAGCTCTTGGTGTTAGTGGCAGGGAAAGGAAGCCTAGAATGCTCAAGTAAATCTAGTGGATTCCGCTAATTTCTGACTGGCTGAAAGTGAATGTGGATGAGATGACCTCCGGTGCACCGGGTCCTTCTGGGTGTGGTGGAGTCTTCAATACACATTAGGGCTTAATTAAGGGTTATTTCTTCCATTACGTTGGTTATGACCATGCGATTGAAGCAGAATTGTGGGATATAATCAAGGCTACCCGGTATGCAGTGCATTATGGGTTCCGTAGTGTATAGTTGGAGTCGTAATCATCTGTTGTTGTGCAGATTCTAAAAGATCGATTTCAGAATGTTCCTTGGAAGATGATGTCTTCTTGGATCTCCTGCCTTAGCCTCACTGAATTCTTATGCCTTTATGTTACTCATGTCTTCCGAGAAGCTAACCAGGTCGCTGATTCTCTCTCTATAAGGGCCACTATGGAGGTTGGATCAAGTTGGTTGTTTTTCCTTCCCTTTTATTGTGGCGGCATGGTTAGCAATGATAGGGGCGGTGTCTTGTATACATAGCTCTGTAAGGCCCCCTGTTTTTTAGTTGTTTTGTACTGTTTATCCTTTTTTATAATAGTTTATTGGGAGAAGGTTTATTCCTGTTCTAGAACCTTTTTTCTATGTATGGTGCAATATTATATTAATATAACATTAATAATTTCATTAGTATAATTATTATTCAGTAAAAACATTTTTAAAATTCATCCGTGTTATTTGAAAACTTTTAATAAAATACATTGATCCATGGAGGCAGTAGTGAACATGTACACACATACTCCACTTCGGTTTTCCATCAATCATGAGGGATACAAAAATACGATAATTATAAATTTATAATCTTAATAATGTTATAAATATTATATTTTTCATTAAATAACTCTTTTAAACCATCTATTTATGGTGGATATGAAGTATATAACACATTGTTCATTGAGACGACACTCCTTACAATCACTTGAAGACGTATTCATTTTTCCCATGGTTTTATAGTAATTATGAAAAGTGTTTTTACATTAGTATAATAATATTTTTTATAATAAAAATACTAATTTTATCATTATTTCATGGATATAAAATATTTGAAAGGTTAGAAGAAGAAAATAATTAAGACATCTAGGATAATAAAATTTAATATCCATTTGGATGTTCACCCTTGTGTAACACCATAAGGATACCTATCTAGATATTAAAAAAAGAATTTTAGGATGTGGGGATAGAGTTAAAGAGATAATATTTTTGGTTTTTTGTTCGGCTAATTCTTTAGGATGAGTTAAATAATATAGCGAGGGATGATGGTATTTATAATTAGGAGTAACTTTTTTAATAATAATATAAAATGTAATGTCACTATTGAAGGCTCATGTAGATCCAATAAAGTTCAATAATATATTGGTGAACTAGGTATGACCAATAATAGACAAAAATTATATTTTCACACATCTTTTAATGATTTTTTCACTGCGATAAACCACTTTTACCTTAATTTACCATTACAACATTAACTAATTTTTAACCAAGTAATTCATTTTAACGAATTTAAATAAAAAGGAATTTATTAAATAATTTGTAACTAATAATTAAAAATATTAAATTTTTTTATGAAATAAAATTTAAAATGGTGCCAAAAATTATTATTAATACTAGTGCAGAAATGTGTAAGAATCAATTTTTAGAAAGTGTATTATTATGTTCAAAAATAATTTTTTTGGATAAAATTATCAGTTTTGTTGATTTCCATGAAATTAATGTGTTTAATATTAATAATAAAATATTCTTATAACATACAATTGAATGAAAAACATAATTTTTCCTACAGATATAATAATTTAATAAAAAACATATAATGATTTTTATTAATTTAAAACATTACTGATGTTTTATAATGTTGAACTTGGGTTTTCTAAATTCAGCATCATATTTTTAAATGAATAAAATTATTCCTCAAATAAATTATTGTAAATATAAAATTATTTATAAAAATATTTAGACACAACATAATCTTGATGTAGTAAAAAAATATGGTTTTAATAAAAAGAGCATTTTCACTTTTTCATTAAAAACCAACTATTTTTGAAACAATAAATAAAATACCCCTAATAAAATTATAAAATTATGAATTAAAAAATTAAGATCTTTTAATAAAATTGAAATTCAAGAAAATATATATTTATCTTTTAAATAAAAAGTCAAAATACACTGAAACACAATATTTTTTAGAAAAATAACCTTTTAAACATTAAATGGTCATAATATCATTACATAAAAATATATAATTAAATGACCATTACTATATTGTTTTGAAATATTAATTAATAATAAATATTCTTTAATAATTGATCAATTTAATTTAATAAGTGAACTAAAAATTATAAAAATTGTTCTTGAAAAATATATCTATCTAAAGTTTAGTAGTTTTATTAAAATTTCATTAATTTTTTATCTTCGAATAATAAAATATATTAAATAT
This sequence comes from Viscum album, assembly GCA_963277665.1. Taxonomy (NCBI): domain Eukaryota; kingdom Viridiplantae; phylum Streptophyta; class Magnoliopsida; order Santalales; family Viscaceae; genus Viscum; species Viscum album. Next base: position 1,979,687,681 of record OY728165.1, on the reverse strand, counting down.
ATCAATAATTAAATTAAAATAATAATATATTATTAATTTAAATATCTGTATTGATAATAAATAATTTTTTTTCTATTTTATTTAATTTAATATTTATTTTCATTGTAATTATCTAAGTGATGTATCAGATCATTTTTCATTATTTTAACAAGGTATGCCACTATATATTTTAGATTTGTTTTGTGTGTGAAGAAATCTATCAAAACCATTTGATTCATTTAAAGGAAATATACATTGTAAAATCTAGGGGCGTTCTAGTTTTTCCATTAAATAAATGGCATCCTCACAATTTTAATTATCCAATTCCAATGAATATAAATAAGGAAATATAAATGATAGGCATACATCTATGTATAATTCATAGAGGGATATCATCCTTTCCAAATAAGTATACATATCCATTCCCTCATAATATGATTATCCCTAATATTGTATTTTTTCTCCAAAATTTGAGTGAAGAGTCTATCGTTATATGATATCAAGACCCACATCATATAATTTTATTTCAATTGGGGTTCAAATACATTTATTTCATTCATAGCCAATCATACGTTGATATTAAATACGATCTACTTGTTCTAAATTGTAGTTTCTTTAAGTGTAGTGAACTAATCCATTTCCAAAATCACATTATTTTTTATATAAATGAATTATAATACGATTTATACAAAGCACATTCCCATAAAATCAATCTTGGATAAAATAATCACACCACCACATTATTTTATTATCAATTAAGAATCTAGTTATATAGGTGATGATTTAATGTTCTTATAATACATTATATGTACAAAGTATTTAGTTGAATAATATATAAATAAATCATGCACAATTCCTAAGTGGATGACTGGTTTCCCTCACTGCACAACATTTTTTGAACCAACTTCAATAGTTGGAGTATCACAGGATTTCACTTATTCCCTTCATATTAGAAATTTTTATGCTTATCATCATGTTATCCATTGGATTAAATCATTTAATTAATAAATTTCCAAGTTTCCCATATTTTAGACATTAAACTATCTATAATACATTGGATTAACATTATTTCCTTCCATTTTTTAATTGAACACTACCTTTTTCCAAGATAGTTAGTTTTGAAATTCCCACCATTACTATTAATAAATCATCTTCTAGTTACTTTAGGAAATTTACCTAGGATATACTTTCTTCATTTTTCACATAATGTATATTTAATATTGTAGAGACCCGAAGCTTGACGTACATTGACATTAAATTACATTTGCGGAATACTTAGTACATAACAAAAACAGACACATAAGGACAGTAATAGTTTAGTGTCTTTGGAAACTCGGAATATAATCCTCTAATCCTGGTGAATGATCTTCGACATCTCCCATAAAGATCTTCCTTTTTATTATACCTAAAACCTTTCTTTATATCCTGGAGAAATGAAAACATAAAAGGGTGAGCTCAAATTCTCAGTAAGGGTAAACAAAATAAATATCAATCACATCATATACATAAGCACATAACTTTTGTAAATCTTAACCTGTAAAAGAGATCATAATTTCATAACCTGAGATAACTCATGGCAGTGAAATGTAATCACAATAATCATAACTTAAAACATTAAACTTTGTGGCATACACACATAATCATAGAGAATCATTTCTTATTAGTCAAGACTCATTTTCAAGACTATCTTAGTGGACAAAGTCCCTTTCTGAACCGAGTCACCCTCGTTCCAGTCCTGTTTCACTGAACCGGTATAACCTACCATTCCAGCCATGTCTATCTCATGAGATATAAAATCTTTATCCAATGCATTGGAGGGAGATATAGGTACCACCCATCTCATAATGATACCATTCTTATGTGTGCCACAAAATCATAAATCATACATCATTTCATAACCCATGTAATAAAAATGGGAATCTTAAACATCATAAAACAATTCATATAAGATAAATGATTTCATAAAAATATAATTCCATCACAACATAATAAAATCAATTTAATAATAGGGATAAAAACATAACCCTTTATTATCTTAGATGGAAAATAATTTTGATAAAACACTTGAACTCCATTCTTGAGGAAAATATCCTTTCTACTTCAAAAAGATTTTTCCTTTCTTAACATGTCATACAACTTTAAACTAAAATAAGTTGATTAAAAATAAACATGAAATTTTTTAAAGGAAGCTTCTTGGAAATAATGTTTTAAAAATCCGTTCATGCCGTATAAGTTAAAAACATTATTCTCGTACTTTTGTCGGAAAAGTAAAAAAAAAACCTCGTACGAAAAACGACAAAAGATTCCTTTCATATCTTATACTAAAAACTCACCGAAGGGTAAATTTGGATTTAAAAAATTGTAGGTGGATGGAAATAACATTACATATTGAGGGAACATGGATTTGGATGATAAAATACACCCAAGTAAATACAAAAGTCTAAAAAATATCGGATAAAAATGAGATTGTGATATTTCCCTTACCTTAGGTCTGATTTGCTTCGTAAGTGTCCGAACCTCCTGTATAATGATTTAAATAATGTCATTGACTTATTACAGAATCATATTCATTATTATGATATCTTATATGGCTCACTTATGACTTTATATTACCCGTTCTTTTTTAAATTCCATGTTTAAGAGCGTTTTGGGTAAAATTGTTTCATTTGTCGTCCGTGTTTTGACTTGTAATTATTCATATAATTACTTAGATAATGATTACATAATTCAAGAATATAAAACATGATTTATATATATATATATATTCAGAATATACATATATATAATAAATCAGTAAATGGAATGAAATACACCGTTCATGGAGACGGTAGGCCGTACGTACGCATGAACGCTGTTTTCGTTTCCTTATTGAGTTGAATGGAATTAAGTAGATGACATTCATATATATACACATAAATCCAGTATTATTATTATGTCATATATTTCATGATTACTTATTATATATAATTTATAATCATTCATGAATTGTTAAAGTGGAGAATGAATCTCATCGCGTCGTGGAGACGGTACTCCGTACGTACGCACGAGCGATGATATCGTTCTCATGAGCGTGGGACTGTATTGGAGTATATGTATACTATTTAAGAATCAATATTACTTTAAAATAATAATATATAGTTATTATTTACACCATTATACCCATCCAAGTATGGTGGTGGTGGAAAATAGATTTCACCACGGCGTGGAGACGGTATTCTGTACGTACGCACATGCGGTGATTTCGTTTTCCGTAGGATGGATAGATGGTGAAATAGGATTGTTTCATACTTATAATAACATATCAGTATATTAGTGATACTGATGCTATTACTTCATATTGAAACAACCTATGAATAAGAAGTTGAAGAAGAAATAAAGGTTAAAGAATCGGTAACGGAAATTACCTCTTATTTGAAGCGCCACTTTGAGACCTCCACTTAGGGCACTAAAATTGGTCTTTGAGGAAGACCAGAACCTCTAGGATGTTTCTAGGGAAGTGGAGAAGAGAATTTGGCAGGGTTTGGCCGAGCATGAAGGCTCAAAGTTGTGTGAGGAAGAGAGAGAGGAGGTGCCCTTTTATAAGGGACGAGAGGGGAACCTTTGGAATAACTAAAAATATTATTTTATTATAAAGTCATGTTCGGTTTTAAATAGCTCAAAATTGATTTATTTCGAGGCTAAGGTGGGGATGGGTCGAAATACTTTCATCCAATAGAATTTAGACAAGTTTAGGTTCCTATTTTAACCTTATCATTTATATTTAACATTAAGTTAAATAATTTCACTTTTACCGTGTCTTCATGTGTTCTTACACTATAAGGTTAATAAAATTACTATAAGAAGCCAAAAGAACCCCAAATTGTTTATTATTAATATATATAACCTTATCTATGTCAGTTGGCCGAACCTTAGATTTTTAGGAATAAAATAACAAATAATAATATAATATTTGTTTTAAAAACTATTTTATGTCAATTTTGACACTATTTAGTAATTGATTTTTGTGAAAATCATAACAGAATTATAAGTTCGAAAAAAGTTAATTAAATCAATAGTAACATGTCATGTTAACCTAGAAAATTAGTGGAATTCATAAAAAGTCTCATATTAGATCTATTTGGGTATTTATAACATCAATTATGTCAATATTTCATTAATAAGATAATTACTGCATCATGTTTGTGTCATAAATAAATTACATTATATGATGTCTAAAAATTACAAATAAAATACCATTATGTAGGAAATATTTTTATCTTTCTAAGGAATATTTACAATCGAATTTATCTTGTGTATAACCCTATATTAAAAATGTTTTAGTAAATAAATATTGATTTTAACTCTTTTAACTCTTCTTTGAATTAAATAATAGATGTCCTAATCTAATCCAAGTAGGCCTAAATGGTCATATTTTATTCCTAAGCTTGTTTTTGGTCGAATTACACTTATCCAATAGAATTTGGACATGTGTTAAGGTAATAATAATATCATTTTTACCATTAATTACCCTATTTACTTTTAACCGTGGTAAAAAAAGTAAAAAGTTACTATTCACCAAAAAATTATTTTCATCTTATTGAACCACATTTACTTACTAAAATCAACCGTGTCTCTCGGTTTTTTAAAATTCCACTCATCGAAGCGGTAAAGTTAAGTTTTATGAACAATTCAGTTTTTTTAACTACCACTTAGTGGTTTCACTATTCATCAAAAATTGAAAGTTTTCAGAAAAATACAAAAAATTAGGCCTTAGATTTATTTGATATTATGAACTCAAAAATGATGTCTATTTTACCAAATTCAAAACATATCAGTTGCATTAATTAATTTAAAAATTAATTCCCGTCGTCAAAACAATTAGCGTGTTTTTAAGAGATAATAACCATCAAAAGATTGACACTTGTTTATAACTGGTTTGAATGTGAAATTACATCCAATGACAAACATTGTATTAAATTGTAAAAATATATTCTAAATATACTTTAAAACCACTCAAATTAAAAATTTATCACTATTAATTATTTCGATTAAAAAAGTTGTTTTTAATTATAATTTAGTAATTTTCACTATTCATCAGAATATGAAAGATATCTGAAAAGTACCAAAATATCATCCTAAGATAATTTCGATATTCCGAATCCAAAAATGAAGTCCATTTTAAAAAAATAAAATTTACAAAATTTCAAAAAGTTGTTATTACTGTTCATAACGGCTAGTTTTAATAATATTTTAATAGTATATCGTTGTTTAGCGAAACTTGGTGTTGCGTACAACACACGCTATCGTGAAAGGTCGCGATTGCGTGTAATTCAATCCAGGTCAGAGATGTGTGTTGTGAAATCTCCTTTTGGTGTAGCGTATAACACAAGACATTAATGAAATTAAAAAGGATATTTTTTGTAAAATCTTGGGGTGTTACATTCTACCCCCCTTAAAATGAATTTCACCCTCGAAATTCGTCGGGGTTATAAATGGTTTACTACTCGAAAGTTTCATTAATAGAAACCAAAATCGTAAAAAGGAATACCAAAACCAATCTTTAAAAACAAATGTATGAAACATAATGGTTACCCAAATAAACTAATCACTGGGTTTCCACATAGGTGAAAATATGGATATGGAAGAAAAATCTAACCATCATGTTATGATGGAGAGTGGTAGAGAACATGGCTATGGAAAAGCCAACAATCACAAATCCATAAATTTGTGACGATCTAATGTACCATCTGATTAATCAGATATAAGAGCACTAGGACAACATTTTTGGTTTTCAAGATCGTTTCCCTAAAGTTGAAGAATTTGAATTAGAATAAATACTTACTTTATTTTGGTACAATATCACTGTTGTTCGTGCCTTGAACAATTTCCACTTCATCTCTTAAATAAATGATGTTGAATTTTTTATTTGTGAAGTGTTAGCAGATCATGTGATAGAATGACGGGTCATTCCATCCGTCTCAAACAAAAGGTTAGCAAAAGTTATTAAAAATAAATAAGTCATTCTATAGTGAGATTAATCATATATGGTTCCTAAAATGGGCTTATACTTCATATATCATACTGCTTAATATAATAAAACTAGTTTCTACTAAACTGGGACATCCTGTAGGCCAGTGGTAGGCGATAAAGGCCAGTCGCACTTCAGTTGTGGGTTCGATTCCTACAACCTTGTCCGACGCTATGGGATTTCGCCCGTCCTGCAGGTTGTCCTTTTTCTAAAACTATATTACTATAACATCCCATCAATAATATTGAAAAAACACTTTTATCCTTAAACAATACTAACTTATGTCCAACATAATCCGTTACAATCTTTAGGCTTATCCATAATACTTCAGTCCACTCTCATAATATAGTGAAAACGATTACCAGAGATTTAATACCATCTTTGATCCCCATACATCATAAGATATGTCTTGTTGGTCAAATTCCAAACATTCAAAGGCCTTAATAATGTATTCTCTTGAATACCCATTGAACCATAGTGAAAACTTGAATGAAGTTAAAAGTTAACACTTTTCACATACCAAAATCCTCAAAATTCTATATACTCAAACCATGACATCACTTAGTCATTATATCAATCATGAGATCATGAATACTATTAAACATTTCATTTTCTCGTTTTCCATTCATTATGCGCATATCATATTATTTTCAAAAATATCTCAATCACTTTGAATACCACATTAGACCAATACATAAATATTCCAATACTCCATGATACAACATTATTTTGGAATCCCATTACATAAACACTTAATCATTCCACCACATCGTTGTCATATTCAACATCGCCAATAGTGATAGCATGTGACTTCCCTTTTTTCCTTTGCCTTAAGCAGTTGCTCATGTCGATCATCACTAACCCTTGGATTAGGGCATTTATTAGCATAATGCCCCATTTCCTTGCACTTGAAGCATTGAAGTGTTGGTGGTGCATTCTCTGCAGTCTTTGATTTATTCACATAATTAGAAACCCTTTTTCCATTACTTCGACACTCAGCTGCTCGATGACCTTCTTTTCCACACGTAAAACATTTTCTAGTCCCTTTAAGACGATCTCCACCATGCTTCATTCCACACTTTGAGCATAAGGAAACATTCATCTTATTTTCACCATTATTCTGAGATTTCTCCTTGAACTACATATTTCGTTTCTTGTCAAAACCATGAGATGGATATGTAACACCAACTTCCATTTATACCTTGATAGCACAACGCACAATTTCTCTATAGCTACTGAAGTCTCTTATAGCTAATTCCCTTCAAAGAATTGGATTTAAGCCACTGAAAAATCGATCAACTTTACTTTCAGGTTGGATGATAATGCCAGATGCATACCTTGCAAGTCTTGTAAAATTCGCTTCGTATATACCAACAGATTCATCATCCTTCTGCTTCAGCTCGAGAAACTCCTTTTCCATCTTTGTTCGAAGATTACGAGGGAAGTACTTACTGAAAAACAAGTTCTTGAACTCGTCCCATTCCATGGACTCAATTTCATCTCTTTGCCTCATATTATTGATAAGATTCCAACATTGATTAGCTTCACTTTCCAAACGATATACTGCTAAGATGACTTTATCATGTTCAGAACATTGAATAACTGAAAATATCTTTTTAGTGGTACTGATCCATTGTTCAGCAACAAGTGGATCAGAAGACCCACTGAAAGAAGGTAGACGTTGCCTCATGAAGGACTCAATAGAATATTGTTCCCTTCTCGGCTCGTTTGGAAGTCCAGAATTATTCATAGCTTGTGTAAGTATAGAAATAAGATTTTTCACTCCATCTCCCATAACATTTGTTTGTTTAGGAGGACAATCATTGCATTGTCCATTGCATTGATCAACACGGTTCCTTCGGGTTCTAGCCATCGTCTAAAACCCAAAAAGAATAGTGTGAGAGGCAAAAATCATGATATGGAAAACAACATAATAAAGTGGGAGTACCCTCAATATCTAACTTCTTAGGTTAAATTATATGATCGTTACCGTAGTTCTAGGACTGTATCTTATACGTATACTTATCCTTAGGGACATCCCTAGACATACCTTAAAAATATCTCTTGGGATCTCACTAACGCTTTCGCATCCTAGTTTCCAAAGGTTGACTAAACCGTTCCTTTGATACCAACTGTAGAGAACCGAAGCTTGACGTACATTGACATTACATTACATTTGCGGAATACTTAGTACATAACAAAAACACACACACAAGGACCGTAATAGTTTAGTGTCTTTGGAAACTCGGAATATAATCCTCTAATCCTGGTGAAAGATCTTCAACATCTCCCATAAAGTTCTTCCTTTTTATTATACCTAAAACCTTTCTTTATATCCTGGGAAAAGAAAACATAAAAGGGTGAGCTCAAATGCTCAGTAAGGGTAAACAAAAGAAATATCAATCACATCATATGCATAAGCACATAACTTTTGGAAATCTTAACCTGTAAAAGAGATCATAATTTCATAACCTAGGATAACTCATGGAAGTGAAATGTAATCACAATAATCATAACTTAAAACATTAAACTTTGTGGTATACACACATAATCATAGAGAATCATTTATTATTAGTCAAGACTCATTTCCAAGACTATATTAGTGGACAAAGTCCCTTTCTGAACCGAGTCACCCTCGTTCCAGTCCTGTTTCACTGAACCGGTATAACCTACCATGCTAGCCATGTCTATCTCATGAGATATAAAATCTTTACCCAATGCATTGGAGGGAGATATAGGTCCCACCCATCTCATAATGATGCCATTCTTATGTGTGCCACAAAATCATAAATCATACATCATTTCATAACCCATGTAATAAAAATGGGAATCTTAAACATCATAAAACAATTCATATAAGATAAAGGATTTCATAAAAATATAATTCCATCACAACATAATCAAATCAATGTAATAATATGGATAAAAACAGAACCCTTTATTATCTTAGATGGAAAATAATTTTGATAAAACACTTGAACTCCATTCTTGAGGAAAATATCCTTTCTGCTTCAAAAACATTTTTCCTTTCTTAACATGTCATACAACATTAAACTAAAAGAAGTTTATTAAAATTAAACATGAAAATTTTTAAAGGAAGCTTCTTGGAAATAATGTTTTAAAAATCCATTCATGCCATATAAGTTATAAACATTCTTCTCGTACTTTTGTCGGAAAAGTCAAAAAGTACATCGAACGAAAAACGACAAAAGATTCCTTTCATATCTTTTACTAAAAACTCACTGAAGGGTAAATTTGGATTTAAAAAATTGTAGGTGGATGTAAATAACATTACATATTGAGGTAACATGGATTTGGATGATAAAATACACCCCAGTAAATACCAAAGTATAAACAATCTCAGAAAAAATGAGATTGTGATATTTCCCTTACCTTAGGTCCGATTTGATTCGTAAGTGTCCAAACATCCGGTATAATGATTTAAATAATGTCATTGACTTATTACAGAATCATATTCATTATTATGATATCATATATGGTTACTTATGACTTTATATTACCCGTTCTTTTGTAAATTCCATGTTTAAGAGTGTTTTGGGTAAAATTGTTTCATTTGTCGTCCGTGTTTTGACTTGTAATTATTCATATGATTACTTAGATCTTGATTTCGTAATTACAGAATATAAAACATGATATATATATTTATATATATTCATAATATACATATATATAATAAATCAGTAAATGGAATGAAATACACTGTTCATGGAGACGGTAGGCCGTACGTACGCATGAACGCTGTTTTCGTTTCCTTATTGAGTTGAACGGAATTAAGTAGATGAAATTCATATATATACACATAAATCCAGTATTATTATTATGTCATATATTTCATGATTACTTATTATATATACTTTATAATAATTGATGAATTGTTAAAGTGGAGAATGAATCTGATCGCGTCGTGGAGAAGGTAGTCCGTACGTACGCACGAGCGATGATATCATTCTCAGGATCGTGGGACTGTATTGGAGTGTATGTATACTATTTCAGAATCAATATTACTTTAAAATAATAATATATAGTTATTATTTACACCATTATACCCATCCAAGTAAGGTGGTGGTGGAAAATAGATTTCACCACGGCGTGGAGACGATATTCCGTACGTACGCACACGCGGTGATTTTGTTTTCCGTAGGATGGATAGATGGTGAAATAGGATTGTTTAATACTTATAATAACATATCAGAATATGATTGATACTGATGTTATTACTTTATAATGAAACAACCTAATAATAAGAAGTGGAAGAAGAAATAAAGGTTAAAGAATCGGTAAGGGAAATTACCTCTTCTTTGAAGCACCACTTTGAGACCTCCTCTTAGGGAACTAAAATTGGTCTTTGAGGAAGACCAGAACCTCTAGGATGTTGCTAGGGAAGTGGAGAAGAGAATTTGGCAGGGTTTGGCCGAGATTGAAGGCTCAAAGTTGTGTGAGGAAGAGAGGGAGGAGGTTCCCTTTTATAAGGGAGGAGAGGGGCACCTTTGGAATAACTAAAAATATTATTTTATTATAAAGTCAAGTTCAGTTTTAAATAGCTCGAAATTGATTTATTTAGAGTCTAAGGTGGGGATGGGTCTAAATAATCTCATCCAATAGAATTTAGACAAGTTTATGTTACTATTTTAACCTTATCATTTAGATTTAACATTAAGTTAAATAATTTCACTTTTACCGTGTCTTCTTGTGTTCTTACACTATAAGGTTAATAAACTTACTATACGAAGCCAAACGAACCCCAAAGTGTTTATTATTAATATATATAACCTTATATAAGTCATTTGGCCGAACCATAGATTTTTAGGAATAAAATAACAATTAATAATATAATATTTGTTTTAAAAACTATTTTATGTCAATTTTGACACTATTTAGTAATTGATTTTTTTTGAAAATCATAACAGAATGATAAGTTCGAAAAAAGTTAATTAAATCAATAATAACATGTCATATTAACCTATAAAATTAGTGTAATTTATAAAAAGTCTCAAATTAGATCTATTTGAGTATTTATAACATCAATTATGTCAATATTTCATTAATAAGATAATTACTGCATCATCTTTGTGTCATAAATAAATTAAATTATTTGATGTCTAAAAATTACAAATAAAATACGATTATGTAGGAAATAGTTTTATCTTTCTAATGAATATTTAAAATTGAATTAATCTTATGTATAACCCTATATTAAAAATGTGTTAATAAATAAACATTGATTTTAACTCTTTTAACTCTTCTTTGAATTAAATAATAGATGTCCTAATCTAATCCAAGTGGGCCTAAATGGTCATATTTTATTCCTAAGATTTTTTTTTGTCGAATTACACTTATCCAATAGAATTTGGACATGTGTTAGGGTAATAATAATATGATTTTTACCCCTAATTACCCTATTTACTTTTAACCGTGGTAAAAAAAGTAAAAAGTTACTATTCACCAAAAATTTATTTTCATCTCATTGAACCACATTTTACTTACTGACATCAACCGTGTCTCTCGGATTTTGGAAATTCCACTCACAGAAGAGGTAAAATTAAGTTTTATGAACAATTCAGTTTTTTTAACTACCACTTAGTGGTTTCACTATTCATCAAAAATTGAAAGTTTTCAGAAAAATACCAAAAATTAGGCCTAAGATATATTTTATATTATGAACTCAAAAATGATGTCTATTTTACCAAATTCAAAACATATCAGTTGCATTAATTAATTTAAAAATTAATTCCCGTCGTCAAAACAATTAGCGTGTTTTTAAGAGATAATAACTATCAAAAGATTGACACTTGTTTATAACTGGTTTGAATGTGAAATTACATCCAATGACCAAAATTGTATTAAATTGTAAAAACATATTCTAAATATACTTTAAAACCACTCAAATTAAAAATTTATCACTATTAATTATTTCGATTAAAAAAGTTGTTTTTAATTATAATTTAGTAATTTTCACTATTCATCAGAATATGAAAGTTATCCAAAAAGTACCAAAATATCATCCTAAGCTAATTTCGATATTCCGAATCCAAAAATGAAGTCCATTTAAAAAAAATAAAATTTACAAAATTTCAAAAAGAGGTTATTACTATTCATAACGGCTAGTTTTAATAATATTTTAATAGCATATCGTTGTTTAGCGAAACATGGTTTTGCGTACAACACACGCTATCGTGAAAGGTCGTGATTGCGTGTAATTCAAGCCAGGTCAGAGATGTGTGTTGTGAAAGCTCCTTTTGGTGTAGCGTATAACACAAGACATTAATGAAATTAAAAAGGATATTTTTCGTAAAATCTTGGGGTGTTACAAATATTTCATCTTTCATCATATTAATCACATAACCTTATAGGATACTCCATCCTTTAATTATTTTGGGAATTTCTAAACTCAACTAATTTCACATTGTTAATACTACTTCTTGATTGTTGATTTGGAATAACCATGATATTTATAACTCCTTCTATAATACCAGTAGGATTATTATGAGGACAATTAATAAATTGTATATGGAATCTATTTTTAACTTTTCTCATTTAGGATTAAACCATTACTAAAACCAAAATTTGTTCACATTAGTGATGAACAATTGATATCATAAGATAGTTATCATAAATAACATCAGGACATAATTAAACATGAGATTTATTACTTATTAAAATAATCAAATTAAATTTCAGTTCAAACTAAATTATTCTTAGTTAAATCTATGTTTCTTTTTGTTGGGTTCTATCATATTCCTTGACCCAATTCCTTTACAAAATAAATCATTTTTTATGTCTTATAAGGGTAATGTTATTGACCAAAGTGTATCCTTAGGACTGTTAATCAATGAGTGTAGTTATAGGTCCAAAAATCATGCACATATTAATGATCAAATTAATACACAACAATCATTTTTTTACGGTTCTAATCCCTTGGTTAATCTATTACACAACAAATCCACATTCTAGGATCCAGTTAGGGTTGAAATTTCATATAACACAAAAAATAGATACCTTTAAAAAATATAAGATGTTATTCTATACATAAACGTATCTCATGAGTATTCGAAAAATTTAACTATTTCTAATCCCAATTACAATATAATAATCATAAATAGTAACTAAATTAATCCTATAAAATACATAAACCATTCCCTGATACTATTTGAGGGCCCCCCTACATACACTCCCAAATCTGAAGCTAAAAAACTTGTTTAAAAATTATATTTGAAACAATGTAAGATTACCCAAGATAGAAATACATATATTTCACATCTTTTTAATATTTTAAATTATACATCTCATAATAATATTAAAATTTGAATAAGGGAAGGTTTAATGTTTTTGAGGACTAGTTATGTGAACAACATATTTTACAATAGTCATGAAAATTTCTCTTTAATTTTGACACACTAGACTCCATTTTATACTTCTCATAAGTTATTCTCATATTTATAACCTTGGGAATGGAATCATAATAATGGGGTGATCAAAAGTCATCAATAAGGAAAAAAAAGCATCCACATATCATCAAGGGATATATTATAAGCATATGATAAAATATGATACGAGAAAAATATATTATTTAAAATCATAGTAAATTATAATAGTTCTATATAATTCATGACTATGGAACACATACTATAAAATTAATAAACACATACTAGTTCATAAGATCAAGGGATAATAATAGAATCACGATATAAGGGAATGATATAATATGTTCACGGAATCTTAAATATGTGGCCAAATGAAAAAACAATACATCATAAATATAATACAAATATCACAACCAATAAAGTATAATATAATGTTCTAGGATAACTTACCATGCACCATACATGGCATATCATGAGATGAATAAATTACACAATACATTGGAGGGAAATATAATTCTGATCCCACCCATCACTTCATAATATGTACAAGAATAGGAGTTCCACCTGAAAAAAGTAACCATATATAATGAATAATAACGATAAAACCCATGATTAATTATTGGGATTCATAAGATCATATCCAACGCATTACTAAATATAGGAGTAAGGTTACTTCACGATGATATTTAAATAGTGAATTAAACTCCATCCCATTTAGTTAATATTTTAATATAAAAAGAATATTACTTTCATATTGTTGATTTTTATATATCAATATAAATATAAAATATATGTTATAAAAATAAAATGAGTAGAATTGATAAAAATAAAGATAGTGTATACGTAGTGTACTGAAAGACATGGAACCTTAATAAAACATATCACCATTTTAACCTTGTTAATGACACTTAGTTGGGGGTATCATCTATTCTAAAATACTATTCTTTGGATACCATAATGCTCAACTGGAGATGGTCCAATCTTGTCTCAATGTATAACACATGGATTTATCATTAGTATTTATATGTAAAGAAGGAATTCAAAAATTTAGGATGTTCATATTTGAAAAATAATCCTCGTTCTTTTACATTGAGTTCTAATGTCAAAAACTTCATGAGAAGGATTAGAGAAGTAAGAATAAAAATGACATAATTATGTGATGCCTTATGAAATGAGTAAAGGTTCTTTAGATACAGAAAGATTTTATTATTTCTTCTATTATTGAAACAAGATGATTTTCTATATAATAAATTGTGTTTTAGAAAGATATTAATGGTTAAAAACATTTTATGGTTGTGGTACACGACATGAAATAAAAAAAATATTCCCTTAAATTGGATTTATTTAAAATAGAGAATTACAAAAGGAACTTAAAACATGTATTATCCAAATATAATAAAGGTGGCTTAAACTAGGTTTATATGTAAGGAAAATGTAGAGAGAATATGGATGAAATAATTAAAAATACGTTAGAGGAAAAGGGATAAAAATAAGGTGAAATCATAATCCAAAAGTAACAGGGGAGGTCTGGAAGATCCCTTATGAATATAAAAATTAATGAAGAATGTAAAATCTAAAAAAGTTTTTATGTGATATAAATGTAAATACCTAGAAAATAAAGATTAAATGAAACATAATACAATATTTGAGGATAAAATACCCATCTTATATGAATAATGATCCATATATAAAATCACAACTTATTGAATGAAAATTTACACAACAAAATCCCTTACCATATACCTATATTCACTTAGAACATGTACTTAATTTCTTACAAAATAAAATTATGTTCAGTATATTTTTTGTTATGAACACTTTTGATTTTTACATCAATTTATATGGTATATTTTTTATCATGTAATATATTTTTATTATATATATTTTTATTAATTCAGATAACTGAGGTTGTTCAGTAATTTTTTTTCTTTTGGTATGTTGACCACTGTCATAGGTATTTTAATATATTATCATAATATAAAAAATTTTATAGGTGAATTTATTTTATTAATCCATTAGAATAAAATTAATACAACACTATATGTTTTCCAATTAGAATTTAAATAAATAAATTTTCATTGAGATGTTCCTTTTCATGGAATTTTTTTTACTATAACAGATTATTTTTAATATAACTTGTAAAATTTCCAATAATACATTTCAAGGATATTTAAAGTGTCATAAATATAATTCTTATTCAATAAATACAATTTTAATGTCATATATGTTAGGAAGAAATTGGAAAAATTATTATTTCATGCAGGGGGAAGAGAAATTAAATAATAACATTTTAGGATATTAATAATTTTATTAATGATATGCCTTTTCATTAAGTACCTATTTTGGACCGTCAATGTATGAAAGTTATGGAAACAAAAACATTCCATTCTGGATAAGGTAGTACCTAGGTTCATACGATGATGTCATTATTTTTTGAATGGTTTTGGGGGAAGATATATAATTTATATTAAATTAATATTATAAAATTTAAATTTTTTAATAATACTTATTTTTTATACATTAATTGATAGAATATATTTTAGTGTGTATTGAAATAAAGTAATTAAGAGAGTGTGGTTTAGAACAGTACCCCACCCTACAATTTTTCACCCTTGTGTAACACCATAAGGCTCATTATCATGGTAGTTTGGAAAGAAAAAGGATTATAGGACCTGGTAATATAGTTAATGATACAGAAGGGTAGTGTTTTTGTTAATATAAATCCGTAGTTGGAGTGGATGGATGGGGTGCGGGAGGGAAGTAATTATAAGGGAGAAGAGTGGATTTTTTATAATAACATAAAAGATAAAGTCAATATTCATGGGTAAAGATGATCCAATAATGAAAAATAATGGTTTGTGGGATGGTTTATGGTTGAAAATACCTCAACCATTAATTTTAACATAAGGTTTTAAGTCGTTAATTTTATGTTAAACCCTTTTTACCTTAATTTACCATTACCCTGATAACTATTTTTTACATAAGTAATCCACAGTTATGTATAAATCTATGAACATATTACATAATTTTGAATAAATGATTTGAAATATGAAAAAATTATAAATAAAACATCTAAGGCTGATAAAAATTAATATTAATATTAGCACATAGAACACATAAAACCCATTTTTTAAAAATCTATATTTTTAAGCATAAAAATGATATTTAGGATCCATTTATCATTGTTTTTTATTTAGAAGAAATTATTATGTATATAATTAAATGAATAACATTTTAAAGACGTAAATACCAATTCCAATAAAAATTAATCCTTTTCATATCAGTATTAGATAAAAACAACAAAACAGTTTTTACTAGAATAAAATAACACAAAAGTTTCTTAATGTAAAACACGATATTTAAAAATTTAACATATTCTTGAGAACTGAATAATTATATTCATTAAATAAATCATCGTTTATGATTTTTTATAAAAGTTAATATTCATTCTTATATCATAATAAAGTAAAAAATTCTATGGTTTTAATAAAAATACCAATTTCACTATGCACTAAAAAATTAACTATTTCAAAAATATACCAAATATTAACCATAATATAATTTTAGTAAAATTTATTAGAAAATGAATTTCACCTAATAAAATTAATATTCTTTAATCTATGTATTTATCATTGAAATGGAAATAAAATTTAAATAGAAAAACCATTATTGTTGAAAAATAATCTTTTAAACATTAAATTTTCTTAATCTTATTTCAAATAAATTTATAAAAAATAATTGTTTAAATATTTGATTGAAATATTGATTATTTTCATAATCTTCTTTTAAATCGTTAAAATTAATTTATTTGGTAAAATACACATTAATTTTTAAATATTTCATTGAAAATTTTAATTTTAAATGTATAATATTATTAATCAAATTTAATTAATTTTGTTATAATCAAACACCTAAATTTAATCAATAAATCAATAATCATTAAAAATAATAATATATTTGGAATTAAACTATGTGATTTTATAAGAAAAAAATTTATTATCAATTTTTTTACTTGAGGAAATATTTTTATTGTAATATTTTTATTGATGTTCCACATCACATTGCATTAGTTTAAAGTGTTCCATGGTCTATTTTAGTTTAGTGTTGCATGGGAAAAAAGATATCAAAAATTATATTTATATAAATGGAGTATAAATATAAAAATATTGGGGTTGTATACGAGAAGTCCACCCCCTAATTTGATTTCATGAACCTTATCTATCGATTTCAAAATGTTTTCAAGAGGTAATATGTTATTTCATTAATATAATATCCACACTTCTCCCCTAAATTTATTTCATGCACCCCCTCTATTGATTTCAAAAAGTTTTAATGAGGTAATCATTATTTCCTTCATATACTCTTTCCCCTTCTCCCCATTTTTCATTCCATTAATATTATATATTTATCAAATCCAAAACACTGTTACGGTTGGTTTTATAGTTTATTATGGTTTTAATTCTGAGGTCATAAGTTTTATAGGGGCGAGGATGATGTCTTCCTACTTTTTTATGTATTCACTGCGGAAGGATACATGTTTCATTTGAATTTATGCCTGATGAGTTAGGTATTTCAATGGAATTATATTATAATGAATACCAATAAATGATAAAATGTTTTTAAGTACTTTTTTTTGAAATTATTCCTTTATTTATTATCCATGGTGGGTTTAATGAAGTTTCCAAATGAATTTGAAAGTTTAGATTGATAATTTTATTTCAAAGTGAATTCTGATTTAAGAATTGTGAAACAAATTTTAATTTCAAGATTCTCTTTGATGGCACGATAAGCACTTTAAATTATTTTTCATAAAATGCGTAAGATCCTTGATTAAGCTCTATGTTTATATTAATTTTTTCGGATTGAGACCCCTTAAGGGTGTTTATTTAGTTGAAATTTAATTCATACTCATGATATGGATGAGGAAAAAGGTATTGATTCTTATGAGAGAAGATGTGGTGAAATTAAATTTACTGCAATGTTATTTTTGGATTAAATCATAAATTTCATGTAATGTTTTTATCCCTCTAGTTCTACTTGAAGTGGAACCAAGGCAGTTAATATAAGGCTTGGATGAGTGTTATTCTTGTGTAGTGGTACTATCTAGCTAGTGGTGTACTTGGAGAGTTGTTGCATGTTAGGGTTTTATTTGTTCCTGATTACCCAAAGGGGTCTTGAAAAGAGTTGTTCTGGTTTCACTATGGTGCCCTATATTGAGTGTTTTTTAGGATACAAAGTATATAATCATTTATGTTAAATCGGATGAAGTAAACAATGAAACTCTTATCCCTTTTAGGATTTTTTGGGAATCCTATTTTGTATCTTGTTTGTATGCCCTTGTTTTTAAATACATGACACCTATGATTTTTTGGGTTTATATTATATTATTTAATTATTACCATGGTTCCAATTATGGTTATATCTTATATAGACTATGATTTCTTAATAAATTCAAATTTATTTAAAAAAAGGTTTGTAAACTGTGGGTTTCAAGGAAAAAGAATGTTTATTTATGAAAATAATTTAATATAAAAGGTTTTAGAATAAGGGTGAAAATTATATTTGTTCTCTTTAAAATGGTAATAAATGCTTTTACCATGGTTTTGAGAATGATTAACAAAAATGATTGACTATTATTTATTAATAACGGGTGGCTGTTTTAATGTGTGGTACTGTGTTTCTATTTTGTTTCCCTTAATTCTTGCATTTGAAAAACTGTTTTATAATTTATATTCAAATTAACATTTTATGACCCACATTATTATTATAATTGTAGATATATTATGGTTATTCTCTATTGGGAATGTTTAGATAACACCCTACATATACAGGGGTATACTGGTGCATGTACAATTTCTTTATTTCATATTAGGTTCATAGTTCTTCTTTATAATTCATTATATTTTAGATTTTTTATTTATAATCAATTGGATTAGGTGATTGTTCATGGTACCCTATTAGGGGACACTTTGGCTCTTCATGTTCCTGGTTATATTAGGATTTGATAACATCCAATTGAGTTTACTATATTTTAGTTTTTTCATCTATTGTATTTTCTTCCACCATACTTGTTTCAATTTTAATTTGTTTCCATAATGAATTATTCCGAATGTATATATTTTTTTGGGTTGGATTATTTATTTAGAGCCTCTTATTTGGTATTCATGGGTGTCTAACATTTGGATAGGTCATAACAAAATCCTGGAAAGTGTCTCCTTTTGGATTATTATTATTGAGGGAGAAACCATTCTCAACTGTGAATTATTGATACTGGAGAACTATTATTCACAACCGAGGGATAAATAACACCCTTTAACCCTAGTGTAATGAATGTTTGGGTGTCATGTTGGGTCATCCAGGGATGGTTCATAGTACTTAAACCTATCATAATGAACCTTGAGTTACTAAGGGGATTCGAGGATAGACCATTTCATTTTTCTTGATTTATCATTTTCTTTTGGGAGTAGTTTCAGCCTGAAAGAAGTATGAAAAGGAAAATAAAACGTTACAAAGGCGGTGGGAACTGTCTATATACCGTGCATCTAGGAAATGTGTGGTTTTATAATGTTTACCTCTTTTGATAGTTCTGAATGTTTCCTTTTAATCACTATGGTTTTTTATTAATAATATTGATGATTTATATATGATTTAAATCACAATAAACCTTATCTTAATTCTAATATGATTTTAATTTTATTGAAATTTATAGAGTTATAAATTTTATAATTATTTTGCATCTCATTTATTATGAAGTGAATTTTTGTGATCTATTTTTAAAAGATGTATTTTTCAAATGTACAATGTTTAATAAAATGTCTTAAATATTTTAGTAAAAATACATATCTTGTATAGATAACATCGAAAATATATTTTCATTAGTTATAACATGTAATAGGTGATTTCAATGTATTCTAGGAAGTTCCACAAAAATTTATACCTAATAAAAAATTTATTTCTAATGATGGTTGTTCTGACTTATAATAAATAATGTTCCAAATTTATGTTGAATATCCCATTAAAAAAGATATTTTGGATTCCTGGATAAATTATTTAGATTAGGTAAAAGTGAATATTTCTTGTATTATTTAAGGGTTTTAAAATTTCCGAGTAATATTAAAATTTAAATAAATCATTCATGATAATTTCATATTTTATTTATTTATTTTTATCATATTCAATATAATTTTTAATTTTGAAATATAGTTTTATTATGTGTTATGATTATTATTATTTTTGAGTCTTGAATCTAAGATAATTCATGAAGAAATCTTAATTGGGAATTTTGGATGATTTATCAAATGTGAAGGCTCAAATTGGTAAAATAATTCTCTATTTACTTATTCATCATATTCATGATACAAAATTTAGTATCCCTACATATCAAATTATACATTAGTATTGGGATTTAAATCTTCTATATTCGAGTCCTCCAATCTTTCAGGCGGGGAAGGATTTCTATGAAGAAATTGTTTTTCTCAGGAATAGTAATGGCATTCTTACCATATTAATGTTATATAATACCTTAAAATAATGTTCTCCATGTTCAACCTTCAACACAAAAGTAAAAAAGGAATTAAATTTTGTTATTTGGTTTAATCCATAAGAGGACAACAAATGGGATTGCTTTATGAAACTATTTATTTTAAAACAATTATCGAAAATATTTAATCCTTGAAGGTGATGGATTTATAGTTCCAAGAATTAATAAAATCCATAATTTTAGTACATTACTACTTTTTTTGAACTAGTAACCTATCAAAATGTGTTAGTTTTAGATTATTTTATAAATGCTAAATCATTTTAAAGGGGTTTTCTTCTTCATCTTCTGTATATGGTGTATATTTGTAGTTTACCCTATTACATGGAGGTAGATAAGTATGTTGTCAAATTAAAATTAATTAAAGTAGGAGTTCTTAAAATTTTTGGAGTTTATTATATACTTATAAGTGGTGAATTTTATTTAGGTGGTATGATTTTGAAGAAGTAAAAACTCATTCACATGGGTGGACCTTTATAAAGGATATCCCATTTTATAACTTCACCTTCTACTAGTAATATAAATTTGATTTTCCATCAATGATATAAGTCATTAAATAATAATCCTTCACCTTCTATAACTCCCAAATCCTAATGTAATTGTGGTCGGTTGGGTTACCTGAAATGGTTCTGTAGGGGAGATTCGTAAAAATAAAGGAAAACCGAGATATATCCCCACTTACACTTATCAATCCCTATCATTAATTTTATAATAATTTCCACTCATTCATGTTATATTATTCCATGTACATTATTGTATCATTAATGTCACATTTATAATAAAAGGTCACCGATGGAGTCCTCAGGAACACCCAGAGCCGACGATGTCCTATGTTGTTTCTTCTCCAATTTCTGTTGTCTTGGTTTGTGGTGTTCAGTTTTCTTGTAGGTTCTGTTGATGAAGCTCTGTCGAAGAAGACCCTTCCGTCATTCACCTCCTCTGACAAATCTGTTTGGTTTCTAATTTTGTTTCATTTTTTTTTCATCTGACTTCTTCCATGAATCCTCGATGTGCTATGGTGGTGATAATGAAGGTTCTCAGCATGGTGCAGTACTGGCCCCTAGAGGGGATCTGGTTGTGTTGGTGCGGATCGGTTCCTGGCAGGGCGGTTCGAGGCATTTTGCGATGGCCTTCTATATTTTTTCAAGGGTTCAGGCTCTGGCGGTCATCATGTTGGGGTTCCGTGCTACCTCAATTGATATAATGGAGTGACATGGGCATGGAACAAGGTTGATGGGTGTCGCGGACACGTGCTTAGTGTCATTGGCGGTTCAAGATTTGATTCCTTTGTCTTGAGGGGGCTGGGCCTTGGGTAGAATTCCTTGTTTGGACTGTATTTTCCATGTTTTGGAGTGTTTCCGGTCCTGAGCTGGGCTTTTGGAAAGTTTGCATTTGTTTGGTTTGTTTTTCTTTTTTTAGTATGATTATTATTAGTCTGATTGCTTATTATGTTCTCACTAACACTAAAAGTGATTTATATGAAAAATAAAAAAAATTACGTTTTGGTCAATGATAGTCTTTGGGGAAACATAAGTAAATATTTTATATAATTCATATCTTCATCAAGAGGTATTCTTACATAAGTGGTGAAAGAAACTAGTACATAGATGAAACTACAGAACCTTTCCTTATCATATTGAGTTATTGGTGATAGCATTTCTATTTTGAAATTTATGTATAAGATGGAATATATATGGTGGGGATACCACCATAAAATTATTTTTTTAGTAACCGTATAAAAATTATTTCTTACCCGTCCAATCCCAACCCAAAATGAAATTTAAGGTCTTGTTAACCATTATAATGGATCTTGAAAAATACCTCACGGAAGAATGTTATCATCAATAGTTTAGTATTTACATTTCTAGTGTCATTAACATATAAATACACTGGGTTATGTATTGTGAAATCTATTTGCATACATGAAGATTTCATGTTCCTACCCCTGATCATGAAATATCTTCTACACATCATATAAATTAGGAATTAATTTCGAATGATTTTTTCAAATAGTTACTTAATGGATGTCCTTGGATTTTAGGTAATCTCTTAAACAAGGAAAGTGATACGTATTTGTTGGATTTGACTAAACCTATTTATTTTAATAACACAATATCATGTTTATTTTGTTAATATTAAATTTCATGTTTTATGATAATCAACTATTTTATGTCCAAAATGATAAAATTGGCTATCTATTGAACCTACAATGTGAATAAACTCAACTAACCATGATGTTCAAGTAATTACGAGGAAGTGACTAAAAAAAAATTAACTAAATGTGCATCAAATTAGCTAATTCTATCAATGTCATGTAGAAACCACACATTGAAGTTAATGTGACTGCATATGAACTGAAAATAAAATTCATAAGAATATAAGTGGCTAGATGAAGATTCAATACTACCTCATGAACAACTGTGATATCATATGAGAAGTGTGTTGAATTTCTGAATTTGTTGAACATACAATGTATCTAAAATGTAGTAACCACAAGATTAATTCAATTGACCAAATGTATAGATGAAGTCACCTTGTGATGAAAATAAGTTACCATGAGAAGACATCATGTGACAACATGAAGTAATGATGTTACTATATGAAGAAAATAAGATACTGTACGATGTATAAATGATACCATGTTAATTCATTAAGCTACATTATGAATTTATATACATAACGCGTGAAGAAATTAAGTGACTGCGTGAAAAATTGATGTTTCTATATGTTTAAAATTAGTGACCATAATAAAAATGTATCATTTATTCCATTTTTCTACCAAGATACCATACCAAAATACTATATCTAGTAACCATGAGATCAATTTTCCATGCTTTAAGTGAAGTATAAATGACTATGTCTATGTAAAGTAATTGTTTAATTTTTAAATCTCTATGGACTATATTTTAGAGAATTATTTGTAGTGACTGTGAATTTAATAATTAAATGAGTATTAGGATTAATTTATGAATATCCATTAATGTTTAGTTAATTGAAAAATTATTTTGAATAAGAAGATCCTTCAATGGAAAAAATTGGCATTGAGACAAAGCTGGTGAATATGTGCATGCCAAAGAAAAAAAATATCATTCCATACTGTATAATTGAACATTATGAGAAATTATGATTTTTAGAAATCTTATTGAATCTTTAGTTAAATCATCTCAAGAATAGATTCAATGGAATTTGATGATCTAACACTATTTAGTTAGACCTATAATATGTTTTCTCACGTTCTATATTTTTTTTACTCTGTTGTAGTTTTCAATTCAACTAGTGTCTATCCCATTATTTTTATTCTTCAACAATGACACCTATATGTTTTTGGAGAGTTATAGACACACACTCATTATTTTCCATCTACCCCTCAATGACCTTTAGAAGAAGCTCTGTATAGATAGTATTGACTATTTATAGTTTCTTATCTTTAATTATTTCCTTCATAAATGTGTAATATGATCTATATAGCTTGGAATATGTATTTTTAGTAGTTTTATATAAAATTTTATCTGGGTTTTGGATCAGTTTATTCTTTAATAAACTGCATGGCAGTAGGTGATATCTAAGTGGAGATGATTTAGTACGATCTTGAGACTAAACTTCTTGTTTTATTCTATAATGTGTTTTACTAATTTTATAATCATTAAAAAATATATTTCATTTTTTGAAATCATAATAGGAAAGCACTTCTTTGATAGTTATATTTAAAACGTTTTTGATATATGTTGTTTGATATGATTAAATCTATTTTAGATGTAAAAATATTAATAATCATGATTAACAGAATTGTGATCAAACATTTGAGAATATTTTGGAAATTTCCAATTTTATAATTCTATTATTTTCATTTACTAGGATATATTTTTAAATTTGGGTACTTATTTTTAAATCATTTTCAAAGGGAATATCATTTGGAAACTAAATTAAACCCCACTTGAGTTGTCAAATGTGACCAACATTTGGTATTAGAGAAATATTTATTTAATTATTTAATATTTTAGTAGTGATCTAATTTTTTTCAATAGATCAAATATTTTTTTATTTTCATATTTATATCTTTATGGAAAATAATTTTTGGACGGTACTTTTACTAACTTGATAACTTATTTTAATGGAACTAACTATGCTTAGTGGATGATAAAAATTAAAATCCATGTATAGAGCATGGGATTTGATATTTGGATCATAATTTAGGATAATAATGAAAAATCCAATGCTTTTAGATCTATGTTAAAGGATTCTAATAAACCTACTAATTAATATAATCGTAAATCCAGGAATTCATTATACCGTGATTTTGGAGAAGATGAGTTTAATATAATATTTTAATGCTATACTTTATAAGAAATCGGGGAAACATATGATATTTATCATAAGGTAACTTTAATTATAAATGAAATTAATCTAAATATATATACCATTATAGATAATATATTTAATATTAAAAACAAGGAAAAAATTT
This sequence comes from Viscum album, assembly GCA_963277665.1. Lineage (NCBI taxonomy): Eukaryota > Viridiplantae > Streptophyta > Magnoliopsida > Santalales > Viscaceae > Viscum > Viscum album. The sequence continues at coordinate 1,979,662,314 of OY728165.1, read as the reverse complement.
CTGATATTTATCTCATGTTTAACAAAAAGTAATCATTATGCGTGAACATGGGAAGACCCCAGAAGATAATTATAAAGTGTTATGAATTATGTAATTCTTAATAGATACGTGAATTAGAAAATATTTTTCCAATAGAGTATCATGATATATAAAAAAACAAATAGTAAATGATCTTATCGAAAAGCATCTGATATAAGGATATGAACTGAATGTGAAAAAGGAAGTAGAGGAAAACAAAATAAAGACAGTAGGTTTCAAAATATTAGAATCAAAGATAATGTAGAAAATACAAGATCATTTTTTGAGTGAGGATGAATCACCATCAGATAGTGAAGATGAAATGGACCACCTAGCCATGATATTCAAAAATCATTACAAGAAAAATAAAATATTCCAAAAAATTTATAGATTAAAGTATGATTCAAAAGGAAATCCAAAAAATGAAAATCAACCAAGTTTTGTAATCTATTATAAATGAAAAATAAAAGGAAATATCAAATGTAAAATTTCAAATGTTCAAATAGAATAAAAGATATGCAGAGAAAGGAAAAAGGGAAAATAATACTATAAAATCTATTTGGAACACTTATGAGGATAGCTCAAATAACTCTAACTCAACTAGTGATGACAACGCTAACAAAACTAACATATTTGTTTTATGAAAATAAAATACAAGGTACTAAATACTATTCATACATTACTTATTTATTTTTTTAATTCTTCTAAAGATGAAAATAATGAGGAAAACAAGATAAATGAATATTTATTTGAGTATTGCAATATGCTAGAAGTAATATTTAATAAGATAATGGATAAGTATAAAACATTAAATAAGCATAATTAACTGGATGTTTTTTTTAAATATGGCTTTACATAGTAAAAGATAGGAATTCTTAGTTATTAAAATTTAAAAATTAACCCAAAATATTAAATGAGAAACTAAAATATGTTCTTGATAGTTTAAAAAATGGTTGATTAACCATAACCATGATTCTTGGTAAAAAATCACAACAATGTATAAAATAGGGATTGGTTACTAACCCAGTTCGTAGAGAATTTATAATTATAAATTTTTCATAGATCATGATCTTCCAACTCTATACCCAAATATCATTTTTTGGACTATATAGTGTTTTCATTTGCAAAATTAATATACTATTTATGACCAACCATTTAAATACATTTTTATTCATAATGTTTTAATACTATCATTTGTGGACTAGATAATGTCTGAGTACCAACATCATTTCATGACTACATTTTTTTAAGAAACCCGCATTAAGAGTAACAATAAGCACATATTGTATCTATATATTGTATATTACTGATAGAAGAATGGGAACTAATCATGATTAATGAGCCATATCAATATAGATGGTGGAAAATGTCATTTTTGGTGACAATGCCAATGGAATGACTGTAAATTCCCAATTCTAGAAGCCACCCAGAGGCACACCATACCTGGTTGGTCACATGGCCTCAAGAACATTTCCCCTAATTCCAGAGACTACCGACTAGTAGTGAGGTCCTTGGTTGTGATAGTGGGGAAACAATGCCTTCATTGGCAGAGTAATACAGTGGAACAGAAATAGATAAACAATAGTGGAAGCAGTAATAATCCATACGAAAGTAAACAACGGAAGAGTGGAAATAATAAACTGGAGTGCACATATATATGTATGAGTGATTCATGATACATATGTCAAGGAAAACATCCAAAAAAATCAAAATGTTGGAATACATCAGTACTAAACAAAAGTAAAAAATAAAGCAAGATGAATAACTCCTCAACATCGCAAGCCATAGCATGGTCCCATGCACTCCAACTCCACAGAAAATCAAGTACTTGAAGTATAAGGGCGCTTTCCCTTATCTATACCTACAACAATATATTATGTTTGGGCCTAGAAGCATGACCAAGATAGGGTGTGAGGAAAAATAAGAGTAGGAAACCACCACGATATCTGTGCCTAACAGTCAGTGAATATATATATAAAAACAAATAAGTAATGCAGAAGTAATAAGGAAGTACTCAGTTGTAACCAATTCAACTGTTTCATGAATTTAGTTTTATATATCAAGTAAACATCTAATAAATCCAAAAAACACAAAAAGGTAACCCTTGGGTATGTAATCATAACCTATCCCCTCTGTTCCTACCTAGATACAGAAGATACCCTCTGGGAAGCACACACAATCTACCCCTCTGGTTAAAATTATGAGGATATAACAAAGACCCTCTGATGAAGCACTCACATTTAATTCCCCTTATAGCCTAATGTGATAAGGACTCTATGAGGAAGCTCACATGGTCTGTTCCCTTTATAGTCCAAAGTGATTAAAGAATCGCTGAGGAAGATTTCATAGTATATTCCCCTTATAGTCCAAAATGATCAAAGACTCTCTAAGGAAGCTCACATGGTCAATTCCCCTTATAGTCTACTACCCCAGGTTCTCACGGCCAAATGTAAGTTGAATGAGCATATCAATGAAATATAACAAAAGTAAACCTCAAGAACTACTTGGATAAATATTCTAAAACATATCAATCATGTCAGATCAAATAATCACTCCATTTTACAGTACTAGGAATGGGAAAAACATCAAGGAATCCTAATGTATAAACAGGGCCAGACGGCCATAAACAGAACATGCATGGTAAAACACATCCAAATAATAGAAAACGACCCCATTCTCATCCAATTATCTTTTATTTACACATACCAGCATAGCAGGAAATTAACAGGGGTAAAACAGAAAACATTCAATAACCCGTTCAAGGGTATTGGAAAAAATTTCACATATACCTCGGTGTTGTGAGATCGCTATATGTGAACCTCAAGCCTTGAATCTCCGTAGAACATGGTATATCGAGGAGATCCCAACACAATCGAAGGTGGTCGATTCAGAGAACATATTCTCGGTTGGGGGCTCGGGGATGATATGTGCCGTATGGACACTCTTAGTTGAATTCGGAGGAGAAAAAGATGTTTATGTTGATAAGACCAGACCCTGGTTAATTTAATGAAAAAAAGAATTTACACAGCGTGTACTTTATAAGTACACATTGTGGACTTTCTTTCATTGGACCCCACATTAAGCGGTCTCCAGGTCACCACACACGGCCGTGTGCCTGACTGCTGCATGGCCAGCTCCCGACTACCTACAGTAACCGAGTACACAACGTTTACACATAGAGTACATGGTGTGTAATTAAAAAATTTCTACTAATTCATATTTTTTTAAAACGACCAGAAAAGGAAAACATACCTGGAAAAAAGATGCAGGTTCTTACAAACATCCCCCTTAAGGAAACTCGTCTCCAAATTTCCCTAGTAAGGCAGCATAGAAGAAGAAACCCCGAACATCTTCAGCCATTGTGATCATACATTCGCCTCCCTCTCCCAAGTCTCACCCTATACTCACTTGTGCTACCATTGCACTCATTCCAGAGGAACAAACTAGCCACTGAGAACCTTCATACTTTGTTCGAAAATCCATATAGGATAGTCCTCAAAAGATGTATCCACTTCCAACTCAACCTCCTCGGGTTGAAAAGCAAGAGATGGGTCTGAGAAGTAACATCGAATCTGAGAAATGTGGAAGAGGTCGTGCATATCCCAGTACATCTGAGGTAACTGAAAATGATAAGAAATTGGCCCAACTCTCTCCAACACCTCAAAAGGCCCGACAGACCTCAGTGATTTCTTACCCTGTCTCCTGATCCTCCTGTTCCCCAACATCGTTGTGACATGCAGGAAACTTGATCTCCGACCTCGAACTCCAGAGGTTTTCTCCGCTGATCAGCATAATACTTCTTTCGAGACTATAATGTAGCCACCGTCTTCCAAATTAACTCTATATACTCTGTGGCCTCTTGGACAAGATGAGGTCCCATCATAACTGCTACTCTTGCCTCCAACCAACATAAGGGTGATCGGCATGGCCTACCGTACAATGCCACATAAGGTGCCATATGAATTTGTCTTGAAAACTATTATTATAGGAAAACTCCACAAGAGGTATATGCTTCTCCCAAGAACCTCCAATATCAAGGATGCATGAAAGAAACATGTCCTCAAGAACCTACATCGTACAGTCGGACTGGCCATCTATCTAGGGATGGTAAGTTGTACTCAACAATACCTGTGTACCTAATGCATTCTGAAAACCCTACTAGACACGATATGTAAAACGGGAATCCCTATCTAAAATGATGGAGTGTGTAACCCTCTGTAGATATAAAATCTCTTAGATTTACAACCGTCCCAGTTCATTAACACTAAAGGACTCCTTGATTAGAAAGAAGTGAGAAACCTTAGTGAGTCTGTCAATGACAACCCAAACTTTATCATTCCCACAAGTCGACCTCGGTAAACCTGTCATGAAATCCATTAATACATCATTCCACTTCCACTTAGGAATGGATAACTGCTAAAAAATCCCTACTATTCGCTGATGCTCCGCCTTCACTTACTGACAGGGGGAACACCTCCTAATGAAACTAGCTACATTCCTCTTCATTCCTGAACACAAATACAAACGGTGTAGATCACGATACATTTTGGTGACACCAGGATGAACTTCCCAAAATGATGAATTAAAGTCCCACATCAGCTCCTCACATATGTCTATTGGAACCGATATGTTCCCCTACAAATGCAAGATCTCATCTTCACCTATGGTCCATCCAGGATTAGGGTACTCTACTGACACGCATTCCCGTTGGACTTGGCCTTCAAGATATGATAGATTCCTCATTCTCTCTCGATCAAGAAGAGTAGAGGCAATGATCAAAAAAGAAAGAAAAGTCTACCCATGTATGTCGTGAACCTCCAAATGAATCTTAGAGAATAGATCCATAAACCTCCACTCACTATTGGCCTCTATAACTTCATATATGTGAGGCCTCCTTCTCCACGCATCAACCACTACATTGCCTTTCCAATGCATATAAGAAATCTCAAAGTAAAAGGACTATAGGTACTTAACCCACCTTCACTATCTCAAATTCATGTCACGCTGAGTGAAGATGTACATGAGGATTTTGTGGTCGGTGAAAACCAAAAAATGATCTCCCTGAAGATAATGTCTCCAACAACATAAGGCATAAACAATAACAGCCACCTCAAGATCATGTGTTGGGTAATTCCTCTCATGTGGCATCAACTACTCAGACCCATACGTGATGAATACTTCCCCTTACATAAGTACATCTCCCAGCCCAATTCTTAAAGCATCACAATAAATAGTATAGATCTTGTCCGGCTCTAGAAAAAATGCTATTTGTGCTGAATACAACAACCATTTCAACTCCTGAAAGGCTGACTCACACTTATATGACCACAAGAACCTTGCACCCTTCTTAGTTATACCAATCAGTGGCACTGATAAGCGTGAAGAGTCCTGTATGAAATGTCTGTAGTAACCAATCATCCCTAGTAAACTTTGTACCTCAAAGGTGTTCTTTGTCTTATCCTAGAAAACTACTTCTCTCACTTTCTCTAGGTTGACTGATACTCATTAATCCGAGATAACATGACCCAATAAGTTAATCTCGTCCAACCAAAAGTGGAATTTTGAGATTTTATCATATAACTAATGATCTCTCAGTTTACTAAAAATGATCTCAAGATGGGTAGAATGGTTGTGTCGAGTGTGAGAGTACACCATGATATCATCCACAAAGACCACCATGAAATAATCCAAGTATGGATGGAACACTCAGTTCATCAGAGACCTGAAGAATGCAGGGGTTTTTGTGAGACTGCCCAGTATAAACACATACCTGTATAGACCATACCTACTCTAGAAAGTTGTAAGTGGTATCTAATATGGTCTAACATGCAACTGATGATAACTGGATGTCAATAAAATATTCAAGAACATCTGGTCTCCTCGAAGTTGATCAAAGAGATCATCAATACTAGGCAAGGGAAATCGGTTCTTGATAGTCTAATGGTTCATCTTACGATAATCCATGAAATGTCTGAGGGTGCACTCTGCCTTCTTCGCCAACAAGACAGGCAAACCCAAGGAGAAGTACTGGGTCAGATGAACCCCTTTGACTGAAACTCCTCAAACTGCTTCTTGAGCTCCCGTAACTCTAGTGTAGCCATCCTCTAAGGAAGAATTGACACCGATGTCGCTCCTGGCACAAGCTCAATAGAAAAGTCTACCTCTCCCTCCCAAGGAAAATATGGAAAGTCTTCTAGAAAGATGTCCTTGAAATGATCCACTACTGGAGGAAAGTCAAACTGTGAAGTCCCTATGTCATCCAGATATAGACTAGAAATATCGGTTGTAACTCCTCTCAACCCTTGATGCTCAGGTCCTGCTCTACTCTCCTGGACATCCCAATCTCCCTTATAAAGAAACGATCCTACCCTTGGTGATGTGAATCTCACCCTACGACAATAGCAATCGACAACTTCCTTGAAGGGAACTAACCAGTCCATTCAAAGAAAGAAATCACAAAATATCATCTCTAGTACATAAAGGTCCCATATGAATTGACACCCACCAACCTCAAGAGGGAACTCCTTGCTCTAATATACACTAACTGTTATATTCCCCAACTGTGTGTCTAGAATCAAGATATCAGCAGATGAAAAGATACAGATCCCAAGGAGCTCCACAATAGTAACAAATTTAAATCTATGGGAAGGTATTGTATCTAAAAAAGAAAAAGATAAAACTAAGGCAACTAAGATCATATCTTGAACTGTAGAGGGTTCAGGTTTCTACTCTTGTTAGGTCTACTCCACTGTAAAATTCTGACCTCCACTGTGGCCATATGGCCCTGCCTGACCACCCTATGTTGATCCACCCTGTTGTCGCTGAAAGCCTAGTGACTGGTATCCATTCCCACGACCTCCACTTCGACCTGAAGGGCCATAAGAACTCCTGTTCCTAGACTGGTGGGAAACTGGTGGTATTTCACCTCAACAAGGAGTCATAGAAGAACCCGTATAACCAGTATCTGTTGAAAAGAACTAACAGAAATGCTGAAGATGACCCATCTTGACGCAAGATCGGCACTCCAATGGGTCCCTCGGTCAATGTGGCCTCATATGCCCACTCCTCCCGCACTGGTAGCATACCACCTAGATACCATGTAATGACCCGATATTTGAAACAAATTTTGTTTCCTAACTTTGTGTGTTATTTTACTTTACACTCAACAAAACTATTTTATTTAATAAAATGAGTATAATTAAAATTCAATCGTTGGGTTTCGACTTTTATATGACCATTGGTCAATAAGACCGTTGGAAACTAAATGTTACAATTATTATCTTTTAATACAAGTGATCATGATTAATCAATATAGAAAGAAGCTTCGATGGCCCCATCTAGTAGTCTCGCGCCGATCGAAGCCCATCTGAAGGAACTCCGGAAGGAGGTAACACCATTGGGCTGTGCTCTGGTCCAAACCCAAGCCAAACTTCATCATGTGAAGCTGGAACGGAATCGACTTCGTGAGAAGTTCAAGCGGATCGAAATCACTACTCGGGCAATGTTGGCCAAGCCGACCCAAGATTTTATCACACTAGCACACCTTACTCTTAGGTCCATTACTGGTGTTATATGGGGTTATGTAACAAGACCATAACTACCTTGTGTAATCCTTCATTTAAATAAAAATTCTGATTTCTTCTTATGGTGAAGCATGTGATTTTTCAAATGCCTGGATAAATATAGTATGCAAATTATTGATGAATTTTAGAAGGATATTTTTAAATATATTTATTTAAACCTTAAATAATTAATAACGTGTAATGATTTTTAAAAAATGGTCTTCTACATTTATATACAGTAAAAAATTTATAGTCTAATAAGATCAACTTAATTTTTGATGAATAGTAATTTATGAATAGTGATTTAACACTTAGGATTAGTAATTTGACCAAATTTATTAGTAATATCACTTAAAGAAAGTGTTAATATAATTTAGGCACCTTGATTAAGTTATGTGATTCAATAAAATAGGTAAATAACAGTTTCAGAAATTATTAGTCAAGTATTAGTTTTTTCATGTGAATAGTGTTTTTTAATTAAAAATAAAATTAAAAATATTTAGAAAAATATTTTTATAAAATGGAGTTCATTTTTGAAATCAGAGCATCGATATTTGGTTAAGGTGATATTTTGGGATTTTTCTAAAAAAGTTGAATTTTCGGTGAATATTGAATTTTCTGTTTAGTGTTTTAGGTGTTTAATGACATCGTTAAGGATGTAATAATTATGTAATAATTCTAGTCGACTTATGAATAGTATGATAAGGTATGATGTGTACCAAGTGGCCTATACCATGGGCAAGCCCATGGTTTTTCTAATACCACCAAGGAGGTGTCCCTTGGCCATTAATGCCTTGTCCCCTCACTTCCCCTATAAATACAAAGCCATTCTCTCATCCTTTCCATTTAAAAATACCCCTAAACTAATTTATGTTCTCCTTAGGTCCCAATTAGTACTCCCAAGGTGACCTCAAGCCTCCCAAGGTCCCAAAAATCATGATTTCGAAGTTACTATTCAAGGTAAGGGATCCTACCTCTCTCCTTCATTTACAGTACGATCTTTTATGTCATTTCTTTTAGGATCCATGTTCATATGTTCGAGGATGTTCTTTTATAATCAAATTACTTTAATATTTATGTTCATATGATGAGAGACCCCATATTTCTCTCATCAATTCATTTTAAGATTGTTTACGTGGCGCCGTTAGGGTGCCGAATTTTTGTAAGGGATTATTTCACCCTTCTCATTTTCAAGTTCTAATTTAATGTTATGTCTTTCAAGTTCATTATTATTATGTTGGAGTACAATCTATATATCCATTATACTGTTATTTTATGTTCATATTATGAGATACCCTATTTTATCTCAACAATTATTTTTTTATGTTTGAAGTGACGCTGTGAGGCTGCCGAATTTTCATAAGAGAAATCTTATTTTTTCCTTCCATGATTTTCATTTCATATGGTAGGTATTTCAAATATCATTACCATGTTCTTATATACTTTATATTCTGTCCCTATATTTTTATGGATCATTTATGTGTGGGTGACCCATGTCCCCTCTCTTTTCATTATTCAATAAAACCCTGTAACAAAGCCGTTATGCTGTAGAATTTTCTTCTCAAAATGTCTCTCTCTTTTTCTCAAATTATTTTATTTTATTAAGTGAATACTCAAAGATATTTATTCTATAGGTTTATTAACATATATATCAAAATTTTATATTTAAATTTTGAGATTTACATACATGAAGCCCACTTTCCTTTTCCGTGGGTTTAAAGTGACATAAAGATCATGTCTTAAAAGTAGTTTTTAAAATGTTATGATTATGAAATTAAACCCATTTATTTTATGATATGTGGGATATTTAGGAAATTTTTGATGATGATATATGTGGATCCCAAGATTATAAAGGAAAACTAGCGGTTCTCCCTGATAGCGCTCTAATGCATTGGCTAATGATGTAATCTCTAGGAATTACAATTTTAACGATACATTGGTGAATAACCTTGGTAATTTTTTTAAATGACACCTTGGGGATGGACCTTGGTGATATGTTCATGATAGTCTAAGTTAAATGTTGTAGCCACATCTTCAAGTTATGAATCATGTTCTTCTCATTATGATATGCCTCATGATCTCTTTCTCATGCCTTAAAGCTATTTATCATGACTTTATTGATGTATCACAAGTTCACGTGTAAAATGTTTCTCTTGTTTCCCTTACTGGGCCTTCTACTCACCCCTTCATTTGATGTATGCTCCCTGGTTATGAGATTCTATAATGAACTTAGGATGAAAAAACAAAAATCCTTTCATGTTTTAAGAAGAATTTTTTATGTCATCATGTATTAAGTTCCTGGTTTCGAAGACAATAAACCTTAAAGATCCTTAGTTTTGTAAAATTTAATGAAAAGTTATGTTATAAAAAGGAAAGATTCCATAGTTGGTATCAAAGGATGGTTTAGTTATTTGTGGAAATTAGGATATTAAATCTTTAGGAATGACCCTATAGAAAAGTTTAATTACAGGAAATATTCCTGGTATTTTGGTGAGTATTGAGTAAGTGGTTTTTCAAGAAAATACATCCCTATCTAGATACGAGTAGGTAGAGGTGGCTCTGTCACAGATATACATAGGGGTAATCCACGAAAACACCGCTTTGAGGTACACTCTAATGAGAACCGGTACAAGACAATGGGCCTTACTACACTCTTGGTTATGACACTCCTGGGGATATGTTTGGTTAATCAGAATCTTTTTATGAATCATTATGAAGGAATTATAAAAATATGTAATTTTCTAAGCATGAAGTTTTAAGACATAAAATCCTTTTAGTTAAAATATTCTTAAATGAAATAAGTTTTTCATGAAGGATTTATTCTTTTAGAAAACTCCCCCATCGTCTCGAAATACATTGACGTATTTCCTAAGGAGTTATCTGGACCTCCCCCAGAAAGAGAGGAAGAGTTCTCCATTGAACTCATATCTAGATCTCATCCGATGTCAAAGAGACCCTATAGGATGAAAAATGTCTAGCTAGAGAAATTAAAGAAACAACTCCATGATCTTTTGGAGAATGGGTTTATCCAACCAAGTGTGTCTCCTTTGGGAGCACCGGTACTCTTTGAGAGGAAGAAGGAAGGGACGATAAAGCTATGTATTGATTATAGAGAACTGAATGGGATCAGAGTGAAGAACAAATACTCTCTTCCAAGAATTGATGACTTATTTGACTAACTTTGTGGGACTCAATTCTTCTCTAATATTGATCTTCGTTCTAGTTATTATTAATTGATAGTGAAGAATGATGATATTCCAAAAACAACCTTCCAATCAAGATATATGCGTTATGAGTTTGTTGTCATGCCCTTCTGTCTGACTAATACACAAACTATTTTTATGGATCAAGAATATGTTTATTTAGGAAACTTGTGTTTTAGCAAATTAATATCATTTTTATAGGAAAATGATTTTGTGATTAAATGATAAAGGTTATTTTGGACGATGTTTTTTCTTTTAGAGTAATGTATGCCTAAGGAAAATAAAAATACTACAAGATTTTATTTGTGGAGGAATGGTTGAAATTTTTATTTTGTAAGAATCTATGTATTTATTGTCGACATGTGGTGATTTGGGATATTTCTGGAAAATTATTAACCTGCCAAAGAGAATATGTGATTAGGATAATTACACTTTAGTATGAGACTTTAAGAGTAGTTGATGTTATTTGGAGAGAAATGTTAAGATTTATTTTGGATGACTAAGTGATTAAATACTTCTGAGTTTTCAATTTCAATCTTAGATTGGATTATAATGATGAATTTTAAGGACGATTGTGTATTGAATGGTATTTCTTGAACTTTGGGTACTATTTGTTTAATTTTGGAGATTAATAGTAGTTTTTTATAAAGGATTGTCCTTTTTGGGGATTATATGACCTCGTACTAACCATTTTGGTTTTAGTTGATGTCTAAATACAAGGAAAATATATAGTTATCTTTTTATGGATTATGTGTTTCTCTAGAAGGTGATTATTGTGCTTTTTTATGTGACCAAGTCTTTTTGAATGCTCATCATTTGGAGAAAAGATTTGTTTTGGTAGAAAATGATTAAATAATGAAACTCTACTTGTTTGTAATTATATTTCCTTATGTTTTTATTCTACGTAGTAAATGAATTCCTCAAAATTATTAAAAGGAACGAAAAACAAAAACATTGTTGGTTTACGTGTCCTACTTGGTAATCAAATACTGTTTAAACACATCACAAGTTTGTGATTTTATTGTGGTTAACTTTCTTCTAATCATGTTTTCTATAACTCTCTAGCAGAACATGACCCTTTGTTTTCTCTTCCATATCCATGTTTCCCTACATGGAATCATAGTGTGGGTTAACTCAAATGACCTTTGTAATTCCTATTCGTTCTTTTAAAGTAATAGTTTTACTGACTCTTTTTCTAATGTGGGACTTTCAATGAAATTACAAAGCCTAAATTTTTTTGCATTGCGTGGGCACAATTTCTTATGGCGGGAAGAATGTAACGACCTGAGATTTTGAATAAATTTTGTTTCATAACTTTGTGTGTTATTTTTTTTATACTCAAAAAAACTATTTCATTTAATTAAATTAGTATAATTAAAATGAGATCGTTGGGTTTCAACTGTTATATGACCATTGGTTAATAACACCGTTGGAAAATAATGTTACAATTATTGTCTCTAAATACAAGTTATCTTGATTAATCAATATAGAAAGAAGCTTCGATGGCCCCATCCAGTAGTCTCGGGCTGATCAAAGCCCATCTGACGGAACTCAAGAAGGAGGTAGCACATTTGGGCTGTGATATGGACCAAACCCAAGCCAAACTTCATCATGTGAAGTTGGAACAGAATCGCCTTCACAAGAAGTTCAAGCTAATAGAAATAACAACTCGGGCAATGTTGGCTGATCCGCCTGAATATTCTATCACCTTAGAACACCTTACTCTTAGGTCCTATGCTAGTGTTATAAGGGGTTCTGTAACGAGACTGTAACTTCCTTATGCAATCCTTTAATTTAAATAAAAATTCTGATTTCTTCTTATGGTGAAGTTTGTGATTTTTCAATTCTCCGGATAAAAATAGTATTCATATTATTGATGAATTTTAGAAGGATATTTTTAAAAATATTTATGTAAACCTTAAATAATTAATAATGTGTAATGATTTTCAAAAAATGGTCTCTTACAGTTAAGTTCATTACGAAATTTAGAGTCTAATAAGATCAACATAATTTTTGATGAATAGTAATTTATGAATAGTTATTTTACGGTTAGGATTAGTAACATGACCAAATGGATTAGTAATCTCACTTAAATAAAGTATTAATATAATTTAGGCACCTTGATTATGTAATGTGATTCAATAAAATAGGTAAATAACTGTTTCAAAAATTATTAGGCAGGTATTATTTTTTTCGGGCGAATAGTGTTTTTTAATTAAAATTTAAATTAAAAATATTTAAAAAATAATTTTATAAAATGGAGCTCATTTTTGAAATCATAGCATCAATATTTTATTAAGGTGAAATTTTGGGATTTTTCTAAAAAAGTAGATTTTTCGGTGAATAATGAATTTTCAGTTTGGAGTTTCGGGTGTTTAGTGACATCATTAAAGATGTAATAATTATGTAATAATTATGTAATAATTATGGACAACTTATGAATAGTAATATAAGGTATGATGTTTCCCAAGTGGCCAATACCATGGTAATATACCATGGCAAAGCCCATGGTTTTGCCAATACCACCAATGAGGTGTCCCTTGGCCATTAATGCATTGTCCCCTCACTTCCCCAATAAATACCAATCCATTATCTCATTATTTCTATTAAAAAAAATCATCCTCAATGAATTTCGGGTCTCCTTACCTCCCATGTAGTCCTCCCAAGGTTCCCTAAAGCCTCCCAAGGTCCAAAACTTCAAGATTTCTATTTTACTCTTCAAGGTAAGGGATCCTATCTCTCTCCTTCATTTCAAGTACTCTCTTTTATGTCATTTCATTAATGATCCATGTTCATATGTTGGAGGATGTTCTTTTATATTCACCATATTGTAATTTTTATGTTAATATTATGAGAGACCCTTTTTTCTGTCAACAATTCATTTTAATAATGATTAAGTGGCGCTGTTAGGCTGCTTAATTTTTCTAAGGGATTCTTTCACCCGTCTCATTTCATGTTCTATTTTTAATGTCAAGTCTTTCTAGTTCATTATTATTATGTTGTGGTATGATATATATATATATATATCCATAATACTTTTATTTTATTTTCATATTATGAGATACCAAATTTTATCTCATCAATTCATTTTTTTGATGTTTTAAGTGACGTCGTGAGGCTGCCGAATTTTCATAAGAGAAATCTTATTTTTGTATTCCTTCCATGTTTTTCATTTCATATGGTATGTCTTTAAAATATCAATACCATGTTCTTATATCCTTTATATTATGTCCATATATTGTTTTATGGATCATTTATGAGTGGGTGACCCATGTCCCCTCTCTTTTCAATATTTTCTAAAACCTTGTAACATAGCCGTTATGCTATAGAATTTTCGTCTCAAAATGTATCTCTCTTTTTCTCAAATTCTATTATTTTATTAAGTGAATACTCAAAAAAATTATTTTATTGGGGTATTCACATATATATCAAAATGTTCTATTTTAATTCTGGGATTTACATACATGAAACCCGCTTTCCTTTTCTGTGGGTTTAATGTGACATAAAGATCATGTCTTAAAAGCAGTTTTTAAAATGTTATGATTATGAAATGAAACCCATTTATTTTATGCTATATGGGTTATTAATAAAATGTTTTATGATGATATATGTGGCTCACATGAAAATAAATGAAAATTCAGGGTGCTCCTGGATAGCGTTCCAATGCATTGGGTAATGATGTAATCTCTAAGGATTACAATTTTAACAACACCTTGGTGAATAACCTTGGTAATTTTTTTTAAATAACACCTTGGGGATGGAACTTTTTGATATGTTCATGATTTTCTATGTTAAATTTTGTAGCCACATCTTCAACTTATTTATCATGTTCTTTTCATTATGATATGCCTCATGATCTCTTTCTCATGCCTTAAAGCTATTTATCATGACTTTTTTGTTGTATCTCAAGTTCACGTGTAAAATTTTTATCTAGTTTCGCTTACTGGGCCTTCTTCTCACCCCTTCCTTTGATGTAAGCTCCCAGGTTATGAGATGCTGTAATGAACATAAGATGAAAAAAGAATAAGCCTTTCAACTAATTAAGAATAATTATTTATGTTATCATGTATTAAGATCCTGGTTTCCAAGACACTAAACCTTAAAGATCCTCGGTTTTGTAAAATGTAATGAAAAGTTATGATATAAAAAGGCGGGATGATATATACCAGAAGATGCATCATGCCTACTCAGATATCCATGTGTTGTCTCCTTGCATCACTTCTTGCTATCAGGTGGTAGCACACTAACATTGGAAGTTGAACCACCCTGGCTCACAACCCCAGAATCCATCAGATTGCGCTCGGTGATCAATGCCATGTTGATTATAGAAGATATCGAAGTCAACCTCAAGATGTTCACATGAGATCAGAAATCCTTCATGAGACCATCATCAAACTTCGATGTGAGGAACAACTCATCTCCACCAAGAAAGGGTTTAAAGCATTGGAGCTCGGTGAAGCAAGAGGAATACTCCAAAATAGAAAGATCACCCTTCTCCAAAATCAGGAACTCTCGTGCTCGATCGGCCCTCAACGTCTCTGGGTAGAAGTAATCATAGAAGGTACACTGAAACTCATCCCAAGACATTTTCTGCTGGCATCCCGCCTACGAGATCACATCCCACCATCTCTTGGAGAATTCCTAAAGCATGTATGTAGTGAGATTGACCCTTCTCTTTGGAGGCGTCTCCAAATTCTAGAAGATCGTAAAAGTGGCTTCTATCCATGAATATGAAGCTTGAGGTCCTCCTTCCCCCGTGAAAGTGCGAGGATGATATTGTTGAATGACCTGCGTCAATTCTGCCATCGACGGGGCATGAGGCGGTGCTCCCTAAAAGGTCTGCATCATCATAAGAAAGCCCTCCCTGAACTGTGTATCAGAACCTATGTCAGGTATAACTTCTGGTTCAAAGACTAGAACAACTGGAGGATCTACTGGCAGTCCTTGATCAGCCATATCCGATGTCTGATCACTGCCCTGTAACTGGCTGTCAATCAGATGACATCTTGGTGGCATGACTCTACAAGGTAAAGCTCACACCTTAGAACAAAATCATCAAGGAATAATAATTTGAAGCATAAGAAGGTAACAAGAGAAAGAAAACATTATAGTTTTACAAAACAATACTACACGACATGTATAATTACTACACAACATGTTTCCTTAAGGATTTCTCATGGACATGTACTTTTTCCAGAACTG
This sequence comes from Viscum album, assembly GCA_963277665.1. Taxonomy (NCBI): domain Eukaryota; kingdom Viridiplantae; phylum Streptophyta; class Magnoliopsida; order Santalales; family Viscaceae; genus Viscum; species Viscum album. Next base: position 1,979,646,329 of record OY728165.1, on the reverse strand, counting down.
GTCAGGTAACACCCCAAACACACGGAGTGTTGTCTTTACACATGGCATGTACTTGGATTATCATCCCCTATCCGAGACCTTATACATGGATAATCCACACGGTTCTCATTAGAATTAGATTACACAGTGTGTTAGTACCAAACAGATCATGTACTAGATGAACCTTACCGACCCGTGTTGTTCATAACACTGGTGAACACACGGCTGACTATACATTGTGTGTTAGTGCCAGACGTGGCGTGTGAAAGAAGATTTATCTGACCCTTATTGATCATTACATGACCGGATACTCAGGTTACACTAGAAGACATTTTCTATATGGACACAGAGTGTATTATGCAAGATAACACTGACCCGTGTAGTTAGTTACACAGCCGGATTCCAAGATTACACTACACGGTGTGTTTAGAACTGACAGAGTGTATATAACCTAAGATTTATCCAACTGTGTTGTTAGTCACATGGGTGGACACTAGGTCAACAGTACACGACGTGTGCAACAGGTACATGACGTGTTACCACAAGAACATCCCTATCTCGTGTCTCTGTCCACATGGCCTATGACATGGTTAGAGACTACAAAAAATTAACATAGGATACACAGTGTGTATTTATAAAAATTAGTTTCTTCTTAAACCGAAGAACACATGGGGTGTAGTCAAAACTGCACATCGTTTATTCTGGGTTTATCCGAACAGTAAGCCATAGAAAGTTTTCTGGAGCCCAGAAAAATACTAAAATGAACCCCAAATTTCTAAATTCTAATTCGTGAGGGCTCGTACTCCCCATGAATCAAAGCTTGGAATCTTATACATGTTATAAAAAGAAAAACAGGGCAATGATCCACCAAATTACAGTCCATGAGGGCCCATAACACCTCAAGAACCAATGTTTGGCCTTCATTCAAACAAAACCGTACACAAACAATACCCTATCAAGCAACATGTATTTTTATCAAAGAATCTACCACAACAACATGCATATCTATCACAACACCTACCACAACAACATGAAATCGCTAATCCACCCTATATAGAATGGAATGGATGAATGAAATGTGATCCCTAGAATGTGCCTATATGATGCATGATATGGCATCCCCTCATCTCATCGGGTTGCAATAGAAATAAAACCTCAATAACATCCCAATTGATAGCACAATACATGCGATTCACCCAACTATGAAAATCAAATTAACTGTAAAATTGAAAAACCAGAAAAATTGCAATAAACGAGGTAGATTGGTTTTTCCCTGTACAGGGTTAGGTACACATAGTAAAAACTTATTACGAAGTACCTATTCCTTCTTATCCATGACTATAGGCTCCAAATAATAATTCAAAGAAAAAAAATCCTCTAATACCTCTTTGTAACGTACCGATTCTAGAAGCTGCCCAATGGCAACCTATACCCAGTTGGTCACACGCCTAGAAGCGTATTTCCTATAACATAAAGGGCTTCCATCGAGCAGTGAGGGCCTTTAGTGTGATAGTGGGGAAACTATGCCCTCATTTTGTAGAGTAACATAATAGAAGAGAAAAAATATACAATATAGGAAGCAATAATAATCCATACAAAAGTAAACAACTGAAGATTGGAAATAATATATAAGAGCACACTTATATATATATGAGGGATGCATGATACATATGTCTAAGAAAACATCCAAAAAAATAACAATTTTTGAATAAAACAATACTAAACCAATATATAAACTAAATAAAGATAAATTACTCCTCAGCATCGCAAGCCATAGCTTGGTCCCATTCTCTCTAGCTCCACAACAAATGAAGTACCTGAAGTAGAAGGGTGCTCTCCCTAATATATACCTGTGACAAATTAATATCATTGGGACTAAAATCATGACCCAAACAGGGTGTGAGACTAAATCCCAGTTGGAAACCTCCATGAGATCTGTTCCTAAAAGTTAGTGAATATATATGGCATATAATAAGTCCAGAAGCAATAAAATGGAAGTACGCAGCAGTAAACAATCCTACAATTTCAATCATTTAGTTTTATATATCATGTAAATAGATAATCAAGTAGTAAACCACAAAAAGGTAACCCTCTGGGAAGTACTCATAACCTATCCCCTCTGGTTCTACATAGAAACACAAGCAACCCTCTCGGAAGCACACACAGTCTACCCCTCTGGTTCAAATTACGAGGATATAACAAAGACTCTATGAGGAATCAATCACAGTCAATTCCCCATATAGGCTAAAGTGATAAAGAATCTCTAAGGAATCTTACACGGCCAATTCCCCATATAGTCCAAAGTGATTAAAGATTATTTGAGGAATATCTCATAGTCAATTCCCTTTATAGTACAAATTGACCAAAGACTCTCTATTATCATATATTGTTTTCAAAGTTTCTCTTTGATATATGAATTATTCATTATTATAGTCTCTCTGATTTATAGTTAATAGAAACATTTGATAGAAACTATCTAATAAAGAAGGGAGAACATATATAATGTAGTAGGGGTGAAATCTATCATGTTTCAAATGGGTAGAATCAAAAATCATTATCTCTTGAGAATATTGAGTATCATGTTTGAAATATCTTAGACATTAATATCTTAATTTACCTTGAATGTCGGATTCACATTTAATTTAAAACTGATATATCTTTTTATGTTAAGTTATTATGATCATAAAAGGAGATACTTTTGTACTGATTTTTCTCTCATGAATTTTTCATGATCACAAGCACTCTATTATGTTTCTAATTGTTTTATTTAAGTGATTTCATTTCCTATGATGTAAATATCTTCTATAATTCTATTTAAGTTGTTGAATATCTATTTAAGTATCTTTTAAATCATAGTGTAATTTTTGATATAATGGGAATAGGTCCTTTAACAAAATTTACAACTTTGAAGGATGTCTTAAAGAATAAAGTGAAGGATAGAATTCTACAAATAATTTCAATTAAACAGTAGAGGGCACCAACCAGCTAGTATAAGTGAAAAAGCCCTCATATCCATCAGTATCCCACTGAAAACATGGTGAGGATAACACTCTACCCAATGGAATCTAGAAACAAGGGTAAAAATACAGTATGTATATCAACTACCTAGTGGAAATGTATTGACTATCCTGTGGATTTAATCTGGAATGTTGAAATGTCATTATATGGTGGACTGTGAAACTATTAAATTTTAATTTATGAAGTTTAATGAATCCAAATAATTCCAAAACATTATTGGACCTTTTGGAGGCTATACATATAGTAACATTGAGGCTTGAAGAAATGTGGTGTCATACAAAGTGGATTTAAAATTCATCAAAAATTGATCTATAGTGGAGTATCTCAAATCTCAAAATTATCAGTAGAGTCATTTTGAATTATTAATTTCCTTTACACTCTAAAAAATATCTTTTATTTATATCATCACAATTTTATCATTACATTATTAGAAAAAAATAATAGGAATTATAATGAATTTGTACCAAGAAAATCCATATCGACTTCTCACCAACCTTCTACAATGGGTTTCTCTCTAAAAATGATGAAAGGTAGGGGAAACAAGTGCTTACAACCATATAAGCAAGGGAAATGGGTTTCTTGTGAAAATGACATAAAATAAAGGGATAATTTATTTCATTATCTTAGTTAAAATACAGATATTAATAGACATACCTCTCAACCTAAGGGGAGGTGATGTAGGGGCTCATATAGAGATATTTCCATACTCCTTTATCAAACCATGCCCCCTCTCTCTATATCTCTCTTAATTTTTAATCTTTATAATTTATATCATATAATTTTTAATAATTTCATAGTTTTGATACACCTTAAATGAAGAATAATTACTCTCTTTATTAACTTTGGAGTCATATTTATAAGTCATATCTAAATTATCATGATCTCATATCTTTTATAATCATTTTAAATGATAATATTTTTCTCACACTTATTATATCTCTATTTAATAATTGAGTGAATTAATTAATTAAATACCATAATTTCTTTATCTTTATTTAATTTTACATTTATGCTACACACACACACACACACACATATATACATATATATATTATTTTATGATTTTAATCACAGAATTTTTTGTTAATTTTTATGAGGGAAATTCACCAACTCCTTCTATAAAACCTAAGAATTTATCATGTTGGAAAGATATTCCATGTCTAAAGTTAAAATAGCAATGTGTTTCTTCAGGGGTGATGTACTGGTTGGTTAGATTATAGGTACCATAAATTTCATCTTCTAGATGGTTGGATTTTAATGATCATAAGACATATATCCTTTAATGTCAATAGTATTTTTATAATTTAATATTATTTTCCTATAGATGTATTATTGAAATAAAATTATATCCAAGTTAAAACAAAAACCTTGAGGTTTCGGATTATTTGATACAATGTTATGTTTCCCATTATTTTTCATTAAAATACTTATTTTTATTATGCTATTATCATCTCATGTATTATAATTAATTGGTTTCCATTATGTAATGTTTAATTAAAACAGTTTTGGTTTTATTGTTTGGTTGAGTGAGTTTTAAGTCATAACATATGTGAATAAGAAGACTAATAGTGTTGTTTTATGACCAATTTGAATTATATTGTTTCATGTGAGATAAAAAACCTATGATGTAACCTTTTGAAATATATTTTTTTCGTTTACTTGTTTTAATGTTTTTATTAGTTTTTAAGTGAGTTTTTTAATTTTTAGTGGATTTCACAAGTTTCATTATTAGAGTTCATGGTCGCCCTAATCATAAGTAGTCTCCATGATTCTCATTTTTAATTATAGTAGCTACATAATGTGTTCAAAGTGGATTTTTTTGTTTAAATTCCTAAGACATAATTCCTGGGAAATCACGCACATAAGTTTTTTGATAAAATTTAAAATATGGATTTTCATGAATAAATCTAATATAAATTTTGATAAGGATTCTTATAAAATATAATTAATTCCCATTATTTTTTATTAACATTATCATTGTGAAAAGATTATTTTGGTTACTTGGAGAAATATTATTTATGTTTGAATTGAAATTTGTACTTGTGTTTCTATTTTTGTTACCCAATGTTTTAATGGGGGTTTAAAGGATAAATAAAATGTTTTTCAACATGTTTTCAAAAGTTCACACCCTAAGAAGTATTTTAAATAGTAATTAGATATTAATTTTTATTTATTAACAATGAAAACCCCCTTAAAACTGTTTTTATGATAGTGGTAATAAAGGGTGATGTAAATAGTTATTCATAGATTATGAATAGTATTAATACATTGATATTTTTGTGACATATTGTTCTCTTCAAAGTGAGTTTTGAGGTGGTGGTGGGTTTATTATTGAATTTTTTTTATTAATTATTATTATTATATTGAGGTGTGTTCCATTATATAACTCACCACCATTTAAATTTCATGGGAAAATTTGGGTTGCTAGGAAAGAGATCTAGGTATAAGTAATTCATTAAGCATGATCAGAATATTTATAATGGGACCCCAGTTGGCACATTTCTCTACATAGGGTATTTTTCCTCTTCATTTGGTCAAGAGGGTAAAACCATGTGTTTAGACATCATATCGCATAAGGTATTCCAGTTATATGGATTCTTCATTCCCATTGTCCTAGATTATTTCAAGGTCCCTAGGTGTTCCCTTGATGATTATGTTATATTTATTTAGAGTATTTATATTACTAGTATCAATTATGGATTTACCCCTCCCTATTTTGTTAGTTTTTTCTAATTCATCATTACTTAAAGGATTTAGAAACATGTTTTTATTTTTTTAAATGAATGTGGTTATTTTATAATGTAGTGAAAAATATTTTAAATGCAACTTGTTCTCCATTTTTGGTTTATATTCATGGTTGGTGTTTTTTGAATTATTAATTAGGTCTGGGGATATATTCTATGTTTTTTAAACTTATAAAATTTCAAAATAATGTTTTAAATAGGATATCACATATTTAATATTACTTATCCTTTAAAAATTTAAAAGTTTGCATGGATTTCAATGGACAAATTGAAAATTCTAAGAGTAATGATTTCATACAATGAATCAACATAACATGTTTTTTAATTTTTACATTTAAATGGTTATTTTATATTTTAACTTCAAAAAATAACAACTTATTAGTTTTTAACAGATGTGCATAGGGCATGTGGTGGATACCTATAAAGATTTATTGATTAAACCCTACATACGCACCCTGTGTGTTTGTGTGTATCCTTCGATGAATTCTGATTTTAGTTATGTACATGTATTACTTAGATGTAATGAGTGATCCTTAAATTGGTACAATTATTCTTTTAGTGATAGGTAAAGACTATTTTATTATTATCTAGAGATTCTATCTTATGTGAAATTGGAATTTCTTCCATTAATACATGTTTATCTTATATTATTTATATCTTACCAGTTTTTATTTTTGTATGAATTCATCTCTTCTGTCACATGTTTTTTTCAATAATTTTTTTTGGTTATGTTCATGCTACTGTTGGGTTTTCTATTGTTTACAGATTATCTATCCATTTTATTTTAATATTTCATGTCTTTTTATTTTGTATTTAAAAATATATTTTTAACATGTATGATCCATCAATATAGAGGGAAATAATTTCATGATTTATTATTGGAGGTCCTATTATAGTTATTTTTAGTAACAAAATCATCCCCAATGGTGTATATGTTGATACCTGAAACCTTTTGTTATTTTTTATGATTCAGAACATGACACGGGTCATGTGATGGAAATTACGAGTGATGTGGTGGGTTATCCCATGTTAGTTAATTGAAAAATTTCATCAAGGAAAATTATTATTTTTTGTTATTTTGGAATTTAAGGTATTCAGAAGATAGGATTGTCATCCCTGAAAAGTGTGTTATTGTTAACTGTCCATCTAGTTGTGATACCACTACCCCAAATTTGTTTGTTATTTTATATTAATTTATCTTATTTTGTGATAATTTAAAATTTTGGATTCTTTTTCTTTTAATTTTACAATTCTAAAACTTTTTCTTCCATATGAAGTTTTCACATAATAACCATGTGGTTTCATAAACATTGAAGATGACCTTTACAAAGAGATTTACATCATCACACAATTTGGAAAACTATGCACAGTCACCTTTACATAGATGTTTGGGCTTCAATAAAGTTGGTGAATGGTTTACCAAACTATGTATCCTACCCGTGTGCGTTATACAATTTTCATTTAATTGAAAATTTATACTTCTACCAATACAAAATTTTTAATTTTTATCTTTCTTCTTTCTCTATCTCATAAAACTAAAGGTGGGATGTATATTGGGATGATCCATCCCTATCCCCTCGGATTTCAAGCCCCCTCACATGTGATTTCATGTGTTTTCCAAGTGGTTATCCCATATTTACTTAATCACATATGTATTCCTTCTCCCCATGGTCACTTACCTTAATATTCTCTCATCCATGACCCCTAAATAGCACTTGGGATCGAATTTGGAATAATTATTATAATGACCATAATAATTCTAAACGAAATTCCATATTAAAATCATTAAATTCCTTTTTAAGAAACGAAGTTATAAATGACCCATGCACCACTTTGGTTATTTTTGACTATTATATGTTCATATTACTAGATTTAAAATACCAATAAGCATCATAACCATTGATAGTATATAAATTTTATAGTGGCCATTTTTATTATTATATATTATGGTTTTTGATAAATTCCAATTGTTACATATGGATGATGATATGGTCTCACCCATTAGTATTGTACCATTTGAATCCCATTTATAAGAGCTTTTTATGGATATGGAATAACCAATATTTGAACATTTCAAAGCCTAATGAGATATTTAACAACTAAACCAATTTGAGAATCATTTATAGGAGAAGTTCAAGATTATTTAAATCGTGAACCAAATAATTTCTTTCGAACTATCTCAGAAAAGTGTTTCCATCACACACCTTACCCTTAGAGAATACACTGGTGTAATAAGTGGTTACATATCATAACCCTAATGGTATGATTTTATATATTTTATATTTTTAATAACATAATGATTATACTTATCCTTTTTATTAATAATTATAAATTATTAAATATTGATTTTGTTAAAAATTATTTTTTATGTGATGAAACATAAATTTTATTTTTGGGAAATATATTATTTCAATCAAGACACTATTTTGAAGAATTTATAAATTTTTGAAATAAATGAAATTTTAATAAAATATTATTATTAAATAAAAATAATTTATATATACATGTTAATATAATTTTATGAAGTTAAATATAAATTTTATAAGGGTCAGAAACTATTATCGTCGTAAAACTGATATTTTTTAAAAAATGAGGATCTTTTATTTTAAAGTTTAAAATTTAATATTTAAGGAATTATTTAGATAAAAAAATATTATTTTTTAAATCATTATGTTGAAATTATATAATGGAAATTTTTTTATAATTTTCTGAGATAATCTATTTTTTAATAAATATTTAATACGATATGAATATATAATATGTATTATGACATCATAAAATTCAAAACAATTGTTTTCAAATTAATTAATATTTCTGACATCTTTTTCTATAAAACCCACCCAACCACCCATTAATAATTACTCAAAATAATTTTATCTTGAATTTCATATACATTTACCTCCATATATCCTTTCGAATGTATTTATAATTAGTTAATAATTTCCTCCAATTGTTTTAGAAGATACCTCACACGATAAGGGATCCTCTCTTTCTCTTTATTCAAGCACCCTATTTATTTTATGCCTTTTGAATTCCATTTTTTCATGTTGTGATATGTTTTTACACATCCCAATTTATGTAATTATTATATATAAGTGAAAAGAGACCCATTTAACTATGATTAAACCCTTGAATTAATTTTCATGTGCCCTTATTATGCTGCCAAAATTATCCTGCAATATTATATGCCAAACAATTATATATTGAATAGCCAACCCTGTTTCCACTAATGGGTATTAACCTATATGTACCTATACTTCATTTATTGGGTATAATCGCTATAGTATAACCACAATCATTATTCATGGAGCTAAAAAGTACAAAATAAATTCCTATTTAGTATGATCTATGTGGCACACTTATGCATGTACATGATAAAAAATTTTTGTGTGGGAATAAAATTATATATCCTTATAATGCATTGGAAAATAGTATTATCCCATGATATAAAATGTATCATTTTTTATGGGTTATCATAATCACACAATTTTATGATGATGAGGTTTTTATCATTGAATTATGTTTATGAAATTAGGTTTTATGTTAATACCACATTCGTATGTTTCCTTTATTTTATCATCTTAAACAATGATTTGATATTAAGAATTAAGATTCTATTCGCACTCATGTTACATTTCTATAGATATTGAATCATATATAAAACATTAAATTATTCTACGATTTGGATTATAATCTTATTTCGAATTATATCTCACCCCTTTACTCATGTACATCCCGAGGTTGTCCCGTGACCTTTTAGATGATCAATGAAAATTTAAGTTTCTCTTGTGCAGTCTTTATGTAATTTTATTATAACCATGTTTACAGTTATTGTGCTCTGTACTTAATTTCTCAAAGACACTAGGACTAACAATATTTTGGGATTTTATTATTCTTACAATTATTTAATAGTTATTGAATTATGGTGTATTAAAATATGGGTTTTCATAGTTGTTATCTGATTAAAGTATCGTTATTTTGGGTATATGATTATAAAAACCTAGTAAAATCATTATGGATAATACTAAACCAATTAAAACATCCCTAAAGTTTGTTAAAGTATAGTGTTAGTTGCTGTGGAATCTCAAGAGGGGGTGAATTGAGTTCCTACTTAAAATTTCTGTTCAAAACTTTTTTATGAATACCACCCAAATTTTGAAAACAGACCAATTAATTAAGGTAGTAGAGATATAGATGTCTAATTAGTGAACACGTTTTTCAAATGGTGATTAGTCCTCAGTTGAATTAGTGTATAACCCTTCTTTATCATTTGAAACAAGTTTACTGAATTAAAAAAATACACACAGTAACCAAAACTAACTACCAAAGTGAAAGCAAAACTATATTTTGTTTTTGAAAATATAAGCTGCGAAAAATAGATAAACTGAGTATAACAAAATATAATTCATAGTGAAAAAAAAGAAGAGGTTCACTCTCAAACCAAGACTTAATACTTTCCACTTGTTTTTCACCTACCAATAAGAAATTTATATTAGCAATAAACTTGATACATGGCTTGTAACGGGAAATACAACAGTTTTCAAAAATCATCCAGGGTTCACACCCTCTACCATAGTTCATCATGGGAAAAAACAACTAGTATAGACCACACACACTCTCTTCCACCATTATTTTTGAGAAACAAATGTAGATGAAGTTTTATGTGAGGATTCCTTGTATCCTTCAATTTAAGCACATGAGACAGTGTGTGAAATAGATAGATACAAACACTTCTCAAAAATGAAAAAATAAGAAACAAAATCGAGGAATTATGATGAGATAGTGTTTATAAGGCTATGGGTGTTTTTAGTTCATCTCTCAACTCCTTAAAGTAAAGAATTTTATGTTTGAGTCCTTCTCTAGAAGTTGTCTCTAAAACAGAGTGTCGCAACTCCAGGTAGTAGCTTTTAGGAATTGAGTGTTTTACTTCTTAAAATTTTATGAAACAAAAAAGGAAGCCTCAAGTTGTTTTCCATAAATGATCTTATTTATGTTCTTGGGGTTTGCAGTGAAGGTGCTTGAATGGTTATTCCTTGTTCATAAGTAATTTATTCCTTGTAAATTTATCGTCTGAACGTTCATACATATGTCTGTGTATTCGTTTTTCTCTGTGCCATGTTATATATCTTCTCTTCCTCGGTATTCTCTTTAATATTTTGGTCTGACAATATGAGTTAGTACATCACGATAAATCTTTCTCGTACCTCATACTATCAATATATGGTCTCTATATATGTCTACAATAAGTATTAATTAAGTCAAAAGCATTAAATATATCAAATATGACTGTTAAAATAATCATAAGAATTTGAAAAAGTATGGAGTAGAAGAGTATGGGAGACAGGTAACACCAGCCTTTACATCGATAGGCTTCAATAGCCGGTGCACATCGGAAACCTCCAACTGTAACCTTTCATCGGTATCCTTCAGCGGTAACATTCAATAGTAGTCTTGTATCTGTGGCCTTTGTATCACTGACCATGTATCAGTGACCTTTGTATTGGTGAACTTGTAATAGTGACCTTGTATCGGTGACCATGTGTCGACGACCTTGTATCAGTGACCTTATATCGGCGACCTTGTCTCGGTGACCTTGTATCACGAACCTTGTATCATTGACTATGTAATATCGGTGAACTTTTTCTCGATGACCATGTACTTAGTAAATTTCTGCACCGTAAGCTTAACCAATCAATCAAGGAGATTGAGAGTATATGAATATTACTCTACAAAAAAAACATTAATGAAACATAATTAACATAGAATGAAAACTTGATTAAAAAATGATTTTGGATTATCAAAACATGATTTGGGATTATCAAAACTTGATTTGGGATTATCCAAATTGTTTAGTCCAACAATCTCACCATTTTTGATAATAATAAATTATGTAATTGAATCTTTAGGTTTATGAGTTTTTGAAACAAGGTTAAACACATCTGCTAATTTCATCAGAGATGTCAGCATACACAAATTTTACGGTGAACACTACATTTCGTCCATAACATATATGATATATATAAACACATATAAACACTTCTCCCCCTTTGGGTAATTGATATAGTTCAAGTTGAAATATTTTCTACACCTTTGTGATTAACAAAAAGCGTACATTACAAAAATAGTGAAAAGAGGGGGTTTGTATTAATAAAATAGTAGTACAATATACAAAAAGAAATACCCCAATCCCTATTAGCTAAGATAGTCCAAATTCAATCCACATTAGATATGTCTATTGAAGCTTTTCCCTTGGAAGACGAGGATGAAAGTTCTAAAGGTGGAGGGATAGGCTGAGGGATGGCAATTTTCAGTCTAGGAGGAGAAGAAACAGAAGCATTAGTAGACCCATAGTGTGTTGATATCTAAGGAATCATGGAGGTCATGCTTTTGAGGGCCTGAGAAGGAGTCATCAAAGGAGCTTCACTGGTGGTACCTGAGGCAACTAAGGTAGAAGGAAATGCTGGAGGATTAGTGATGGGAGTGCAGTCCACATAGAGTAAAGGAAAAAGAAGATTCCTAATGTCATTAATAATAATTCCCCCTCTTTCCATGACAGAGGTAAAATCTCATTATTCTTCATAAATTTCTCTGAAACAGGAATCAGATCCTGAAGCTTGATCAGTTGATCCTTAAATGACTAGGTGACAGGTGGAATCATAATGTTCTCCAATAGTAACTTGAAGTGTCCATCCATCTGATGCTTAGTGTATACCCTTTTGTAATAAAAGTTAACCTGTTCCTTGATGGCCTTCTGATGATGTGAAGCTTCCTTTAAATAATTTCCCAAGTGGTTATGAATTTCCCTGGTAATGGAAATGACCTGAGAGTCTAAGGTTCTAGCTCTAGAGAACTTTTCCACTTCTTCTCTTTAAATGGTCCTGAAGGCTTCAATGTTAACAGGAGGAGAGGAAGAAGTGAAAAGATATGCACCTAGAGGTGCCAAAGAGAAAGCCACATTCTCCTGAAATGACTTGGTTAGCCCACTGATCATCCTTTTTTACATCATCATCTAGGCCCTTCACATGTGTTTCCAAGGACTTCTTGAAATCCTCAAACACTGTGACCATTTTCGAGACCACACTTTTAACATATCTGAGGTCTCTTTCCACCTGATCTCTTGAAGCCATATATGTATATAAGATGGAAATAGGCTATTTCACTAATTTCATAGACTCCTCCAATGTTCTTACCAGATTTTCACATCCCTTAACTTCATGTAACACAACCAAGTGAGAGGTAGAGACAATCTTTTCCACTGTAGAAGTCATGAGTTCCTGATTGTGAGATATTGTTCATTCTATCTCAAAGGTTTTCTCATCAATATTCCTCTTTAGTTCGGTTTTAAATAAATCCAATTCATCCTTCTTTACATTATCTTGAGGCAACAGAACCACTGGCTGCACAATTGTAGTTTCTGAGACAGTAGGAATTGGTGGACTTCTGATAGGCTTGTCATCTTCAGAATCTCAATAATCCAGGCCTAAAACCACAAATCAAGGAGCTTCTATCCAGTCTTCTATCTCATGAGTAATATCAACATATTGTAGGAATAGGTTCCTCCCCCTCACTTGGAGCATTCTCTTGAAAAGACACATCTATCTCCATATGACCTCCTTGATCGACTCCATTAAATGGAATGTCTGCTGCCAATTCCTCCACAGAATCCTCAACAACTTCCAAAACAAGTCTAACATCAATTGAATCAGAAACTTCTTCATACTTACATTCTATGCTTTCTATATTCCATATAAATTGAATAAGACTTGGAAATTCTTCTTCACTTTCATCAGTAGATATTTCCAAGTCAGTGTGACTTGGCTCAGAGTCCTTATCCTCATCTAAGGTTTCTCAAATGTCTATTAAGACATTATCATGTTCTTCTTCTTCATTGGTTTCTTCTTCATTGTCTCTTAGGACTGGCTCGCTTCTAGGAAATCTCTTTGGTGGGATAGTCTCAAAAAAGGATACAGTATTAACATGAGGATTTTAGGAAAGGTCAGGATCACTCCTGTCATCAATAGGATAATCCTCTCTTTCTTTCACAACAACAGTTTCTTGTTCTTCTCCATATGAATAGGCAGGATCAACTTCATCAGTCTTAAGACCAAGGTCTCTCTTATTCTTAGGCCTAGTAGGATGATCCATAGGGTTGAACTCTTCATATACCTTAGCTTTATCATTCACCGATCTCCTTATCCTTGGATTTCAGTTTATCTTCATCAGCATACAAATCACTTTGGTGAGGCAATGGTTATCTTTCACAACAATAGTTTACTCCTTAGCTTACACAACTCCATTCACATTAAACATAAGGGATATGAACTTAGCATGAAATAAGGAATTGTATTTGGTACTAGGTTTGGTCATATATTCTAGTTGAATCATCAACATCCTACATAAGTTGATCTTCATTTCATGCTTTAACAGATAAAAGAGAAAAACATCCTAAAACTTTAAAGATGCAAATTCCCCTCTCCTGGGACTTAAAACATGCTGTATGAACTTGAAAAGAAGCTTATATTCTCCTTAAGTATCAGTAGTAATAACATTTCTAAGTATCCCACTCCCTATCAGTTCATCTAGAGCTTCTTCATAACAATAGAACTCTGTAGAGTGAGTCCCCAATTTTGTGTAAAGGTCAAAAATCCATTCATGAGATACTATTAAACATTCACCCCATTAAGAAAAGGAGAATATCACACTTACTCCATTCACCTATGAAGACATTTTTTTCTCATCCTTAGACTGCTCAAACATGAGGTACTCATAAAATTCCTTCACAAAATTATGGTAATAGGGTCCATTGTTGTTTGCAAAACACTCATCCCAGCCCTGAGCATCATGTGCTATCAGTACTAAAGACCGGATCCAAAATAGCCACTCCGAACATAACTCCTTCTCAACCATTATTTCCCTCTTCAACAAATGAGGGTTAGGGACATTTTACACTGTCTGGAATCCACTACTCAACTGGTTCTTAGGATCTATCATGTCTCCTTCAATATCAACCAATGACCTTTTCAATCTTTCCATCGATCTGGAGAGGTTGGAGGGTTTCGGTAGAGGTTTTAGGTTGTGGAGCAAGAGATTCGGGAGAAGGATTGATGTGGATCTAAATGTGGTATATGTTATAATTTTATCATTTAGGGATCAAGAAAACAAATCAAGTAAAATAAATAAGTAAAAATAAAAACATTTCTGATTCCAGAAGAAAAACGCTAAAGTCCCATACTTAAGTTTTATTTTAGTAAGGAGTTATCAGTAAGGTCTAACAGTGAGGTTCTATCATTATGGTCTAATGGTGTGGCCACTAATGGTGAGTTCATATCAGTAATGTCTAAAAGTGAGGTCTCTAATAGTGAGTTCCAATGGTGTGGTCTCTAACTGTGAGGTCTAGTGGTGAGGTCCTATCGATAATGTCTAACAGTGAGGTCCTATCGACAAGGTCTATTGGTGAGGTTCTTTAACGGCGAGGTCTCTAATGGTGAGGTCTAATGGTGAGGTCCTATCAGTATGGTCTAATAGTGAGGTTCTTAACTCAATAGTTTATCATACCTAACTAAAGTTAGATGTAATTTAACCTCTCAGAATTTAATGGCTTTGTGAATATATCCGCTAATCGGTTTTCAGTACAAATGAATTCAAGAGTGATATCACCTCTTTGATTATGATCTATCAAGAAGTGATGTCTAACATAAATATGATTTTCCCTATCATGAGATACTATAATTTTAGGGATGTTATTAGATCTTGTGTTGTCACAGTTTATAGATACATGTTTGAATTGATATCCATAGTCTTGTAAAGTGTGTTTCATCCACAGAATTTGAGCACAACAAATACTAGAAGCTATATATTTAGCTTCAGCAGTAGATAATGCAACATAATTATTTTCTTATTACACCATGATAATAGTGACTTTCCCGACATGTGACTTCTAGAGGTGTTTTTTCTATCTAATTTACAACCAGAATAGTCCATATCTGAATAACTTATTAAATCAAATAGATGTCCACTTGGATGTAATAATCATAGATTTATAGTAAACATGAGATATTTAAAAATAATTTTAACAGATGTTGAATGATATTCTTTGTGATTAGCTTGAAAATGAGGACACATGCATACACTGAACCTAATTTCAGGTATGCTAGCAATAAGGTATAACAGACTCCCAATCATACCTTGATAATTGTTTTGAACTACTGGTTTGCTAGTTTCATCAGTATCTAACTTACAAGTGGTACTGATAGGTTTGTCACTACCTTTATTACTATCCAAACAAAAACATTTAAAAATATACATAGTATATTTACATTGATTTAGAATAATACAATTTTTATTTTAGAAAATTTGAAATCCAAGGAAAAACATAATTTCCCCCATTAAACACATTTCAAATTCATCTTTCATTATTTTTGAAAAATCTGTAAAAAATTGTTTTTAGAGGATCAAAAAATTATATCATATACATAAATTTGTACTATTAAACATCTTTGTAAATCCTTTTAATAAACAATGTAGGATCCTCTATTCCATTAGCAAAACCTTTTGAAATAAGGAAATAACTATGTCTGTCATACCAAGCCCTTGGAGCTTGTTTTAGACCATATAAGGCTTTTGACAGTTTAAAAACAATATTTGGAAAATTGGTATTTGTAAAACTAGTGGGTTGTTCAAAAAATACATCTTCAACTATATAACCATTTAAAAATTCACTTTTGAAATAAGAAAGTAGTATACTAATGGATTCTAGTATTGTTACAAGAGAAAAGGTTTACTAATAGTCTATCCTTTCTTCTTGACTACATCCTTATGCTACTAGTCTAGCATTGTTTCTAACTATGTTTCTAGATTCATCAACTTTATTTTTAAACACCCATTTAGTACCTATGTTCAAAGTGACTTTAGTTTTATTTACCAATTCCCAAACTTTATTTACTTCATACTAATTTAATTCTTCTTGTAAACCCATAACCTTAAATTCATCCTTGATTGCATGATTGATATTTTTAGGTTCAAGTTGTTAAATAAATTCTTGATGTTCAACCTCGTTTCTCAGAGAAACTCATGTTTGTGTACCTCTTTTTTGATCACATAATACATCATATAAAGTATGATTTTTTAGTGTTCAAATACATCTATAAAGAGTTGAACTAAACACCTCATGGTTGTCTATAGGTTCATACTCAACAGATACAGATTTTGGGAAAATTCCCAGAACTGGTTACTTTTACTGGGGGTTCACTATCTTTATCATTACGGTCTAGAATTGACATATCTTCCTCAAGATGTTCAAAATATGTTTTTGGTTCATGTAGATCAGTCTCATCAAATTTTACATGAACTTATTCTTCCACACATTTTGTTCTCTTATTAAATACTCAATTGGCTTTACGAGAGATTGAGTAACATATGAAAATTCCTTCATTAATTTTTGAAAGAAATTTACAAGATTATATTTAGTGTTAAGGATAAATACTTTACATCCAAAGGAATTAAAGTAGTTAACCTTAGGCTTCCTATTATTCCAAATCTCATAATGGGTATTCTTAAGAACATGTCTAATCAAGATTCTATTGATAATATAACAATCCATGTTAACAACTTCAGCCCAAAAATAAATAGGTAGATTATACTCATTAAGAATAGTATGGAAATCTCTTGAAGTGTCCTATTTTTTCTTTCTATAACTCCATTTTTTTTATGTTTTCTAGGAGTAGAGAAATTGTGAGTATAGACATTATGTGACCAAAATTATTCAAATTCCTGATTTTCAAACTCACGACCATGATCACTTCTCAAGGTCTTAATTCGAAGTCCACTAAGATTATCTAAAAAATTGGAGTATTTGATAAAATAAGAAAAAGATTCACTTTTGTGAGCTAGAAAATATACCCATGTATATCTAGAAAATGATTCTACAAGAACATAAATATAGTGCTTACCATTTAAATTTTAAACTCTAGATGGTCCAAAAAAAATCCATGTGAACCAACTCAAGCAGTTGAGAAGTAGAAACTTCTTTATTTGGTTTGAAAGAAACATTGTGTTGGTTTACCTTTTGACAGGGATTTCAAACATTGTTAAGTGGGAATTAAAATTTACCTAAGTCTCTAAATAAATCTTTTTTAGTTATTTTTATAACTGAGTGCACATTTTAGTGTCCTAATATTTTGTTCCATAACCAATATTTCCTATTAAAATCATTTTATAATCAAATATTTTTCATAGCTAATGAATCTAAATCCCTAGCATATACATTTTCATTTCGAAGTTTAGTAAATATTAAATCATTTTTCAAATTAAAAATATTACATGAATTATTTTAAAATTTAACATTGAATCTATAATCACAAATCTTAGAGATACTAAGTAAATTGTATTTTAATCCATCAACAAAAAGTACTTTTGAAATTAACAGATTTTTTGGGTTACGAATCTGGCCTAAGCCGACGATCTTCCCTTTTTCATTATCAAGAAATGTTACAAGTACACTATAAACATTAATTTATCTTTTGAATCATGATTATTATTTTGTAATGTGTCATGAACATCTATTATCCACGTACCAAAGAGTTTTACAGGAGCTCTTTAGCTAGTTTTCCTGCAAAACAGATTAAGTGCACGGTATGTTTGGTACCAAGATTTTCTTGGGTCCAAAAAGCTTAGAAAGTAAAACTTTTGGAACCCATACTTTTATCACATATTTACTATAATGAATAAATATATTTTGAGACATACACACTTTTTTTGGTCCTTTAAGGAATTGTTTTTCAAAAAATGGACCAGAACACAAACTTGCTGTAACCTGTCTAGATTATGGAAGAATTTATGTTTTAATAATCCTTCTATGTACTGGTTGATACCCTATACTAGTTGATTAATTTGGATAAATATGTTTATCTAGTAACTGATGCAGTAAACCTCTCAAGATCATTCTTTAATTCTTCTTTTTATAATTTGATTTCAATATTTTCTTTTAAAAGTTGAGCACATTTTTCTTTATCAACATCCAAATCAGAATTATAATTTTCATTTAGAGAATATTTCCTTTTCAATAATTTAAATTTATCCTTGATTTCATTAAAGTTATCTTCAAGCTTTCCATAGTATTCAAATAGTTTATCCTTAGTCATATTTTAATCATTGTTGGACTCAATTTCATTCATAAAATAATAAACATTATGTATAGGAGAATTGGGTGTTCCCTTGGATGTTTCTATCATGAAACATAGGTTTGCATGTTTGTTCTTGTCAATATCAAAAGTATTAGATCCACTTGAAATATATTTTGAGGCACTCAAGGTGGATTTCATAGCCTTCTTATATCCTTTTACCTTTTCTTCATACATCTTCTTAAATTTCAACTTGGGGCAGTCATCTGTCACTTGACCTTTTCATTTTCACTCATAAAAGACTATCTCATTTGTGTTATCATTCCATTTCATGTCATTTTTCCACTTTCCTTTATTATTATACCTTCTATTGTTGTTTGATTTTATAAACAACTTTCTCTTTTGGTATAACTTCATGAATCTCTTTGCAAGATGATCCACCTCATCATCACTTTCAGAGTATGAGTCTTCACTTGAATAAGTATCTATAGGATCGTGAAATTTTACGTTATCTTTCATATTTGAGGTATTAGTCTTGAATGATACAGATTTCTTCTTTGGTTCTTCATCTACTACATGATTCACCTTAAGCTGTTCTATGTACATCATAAGCATTCCAATTAGTTCCTTCACTGGTAGCTTGCCTATGTCACATGATTCTCGAATAGAAACAGATGTTCCTCTCCATTTATTAGGTAAGCATCAATGAAACCTCATAATCTGGTCCTTGTTGTCCACTAGACTCCCAAGAAGACTCTTGGTATTCACTATTTCATTAAAACCGAGATACATTTCAGAAATAAATTCATTAGGCTTCATTTCAAAATTATCATGTTTTATAGTATATGTATTTAATCTCATTTCTTAAGCATTGGTTTTTCCCTCATTAGAAACATAAAAAGTATCCCAAATTTCATATATATTTTTACAAGAGGATATTCTATTGAATTCCTCATCACTTAAAGAACAATACAAATCATGCATTACTTTACATTTATTTTTATATGTGGATTTAGTCAACTAAGACCATGTTTCCCTAACAGTAGTTTGAAATACATGTTGTTATTTAATTTTGTCCCAAATTTCAGGTCCCATTCTCTCTAGATAAATTTTAATTTTTAATTTCCACTGAGCATAGTTATTTCCATTAATGAATGGTGGAATGTCAGAAGTAACACCCTCAACTCTGTTATCAATTTTTAATTATAATTTAAAGAACTGAAAATTTAGATATGAAAGAAATTTTAAGATATTGAAGATACAAATTAAATCACAGTTGAAAAGAATTTGAAGACTTGAAAATAAAGAACCTCTAATACCAAATGTTGGTCGGAGAGTATTATCAAGAGGGCGGTGAATTGATTTCCTAATTAAAATTTCTATTCAAAAAATCATTATATAGATCCCACAAATTTTGAAAAAGGCCCAGTTAATTAAGGAAGTAGAGATATAGATATCTTATAGGTCCACATATTTCTCAAAGGGTGATTAGTCGTCAGTTGAATTAATGTATAAACCTTCTTCAACTTTTGAAACCAATTTAATGAATTAAACAAATACACACACTAACCAAAACACACTATCAATGTAAAAGATTTTGTTTTTGTTTTACAAAATATCGACAGTGGAAAATAGATAAAATAGAGTATTACAAAATATAGTGCACAGTGAAGTAAAAATAAGAGGTTCAGTCTCAAGACAAGACTTAATCCACTCTACTTTGTGTTCACCTTCATCCAATCATTTTATATTATAAATAAACTTGATACATAGCCTATATCGTGATTTATAATTCTTTTCACAAACTGTCTAGGGTTTAGACCCTCTTCCACAGTTCTTCCTGAAAAAAAACAGTACATACCACAGATGGTATTTTCCACAGTTATATGTGGGAAATAAATGTAGATAATGTTTTATTTGAGGATATTCACTATCCTCTAGTTTAAGCACATGAGACAGTGTGTGAAATAGTTAGACTCACACACTTCTTAGAAATGTGAAAATAAATAACACAATCAAGAAATTGTGATGAGATAGAGTTTAGAAGGCTCTGGGTGTTTGTAGTTCATCTGTTGAATCCTTGAAGTGAAGAATTTGATGTTTGAGTCTTTCTTTGGAATTTGTCTCTAAAATAAAGTGTCGCAACTCCAAGTACTAGATTTCAAGAATTGAGAGTTCTGGTTCTTAAATGATAATGAAACACAGAGGGAAACCTCAAGTTGTTTTCCCAAAATTATATTCTTTATGTTCTTGGAGTTCTCATAGAAGGTGATTGACTGGTTCTTGTTCTTCAATAACTTCTTCCTTGTACATTTATCTTCTGAAACCAGTGTACATATGTGTGTATATTTGTTTTTCACTTTTCCTTTTTATATATATTCTCTTCCAAGATCTTCTATTTCATACTTGAGGTCCGACAATAAGAGTAAATACATCACATTATATCATTCTCATAACTCATAATATTAATATATGGTCTCCTGATATGTCTACAATAAGTATTAATTAAATTAGAAGCATTAAAGTTAGCAAATCTGACCATTTAAATAATCATAGGAATTTGACAAATTATAGAGTATAAGAGTATGGTAGATTGGTAACAGTAGCCTTCACATCGGTAGGCTTCAACCGCAGGTGCACATCAGCAACCTACAACTGTAACCTTTCATCAGTAACCATTAGCAATAACCTCCAGAAGTATGATTGTATCAGTGCCCTTTTTATCAATGACCATGTATCAATGACCTTTGAATCAGTGACCTTGTATCGATGACCTTGTATCAGTGACCATGTATTGGTGACCTTGTATCGACAACCTTATATCGGTGACATTGTATCATTGAACTTGAATCGGTGACCTTGTATCAGTGACCATGTAATATCGATGACCATGTACATAGATAAATTCTGCACTGTAAGCTTAACCAACCTAGCAGTGAGATTGAGAGTATATGAATATTACTCTATAGAAAAAAGAAAAATTAATGAAACATAATTAACATAGAATGAAAAATTTATTGAAACATGATTTGGTATTATCAAAACATGATATGGTATTATCCAAACAAGTGAGTCCAATATACAGGTTAAGTGGGTTTTGGGAAAATACATCACTGTTTGGATAATACAAGTGGATGTGGCTATGGAAAAATTATACGTAGGGGTAGTAAACCTGAAAAGGGTGCATTGGGATTGACATTATTTTTATAGAGTGCACAACAAAATGAACATTCTACACACCTGGTTAGACACTCATGTGGTATATTCCTGAGTAAATTCATAATCCCATTATGATCCATTAATAAAGGAAAAACAATTACCATAATATTTCATTTTCAGAAATATATCATGGGTAAATTATCTTGAAACCTATAAATTCATAGGGATGTAATACATGTCATGTTTGTCTTATCCCTATATTGTTTATGGTTTCCCTTTTATCTATATAATAATTTAATATTCTAATCCCTAGTTTTCATTTATTTTAATAAATATTTTGAAATAGGAGAAACCAAGTAAACAAAAAATGTGAGGGGAAATGCGATGATTTAGCAAATGAGATACCCAATCCAATGGGTGTACAATTCAAGAACATCATGATACATTCCCAATTAATTAAGGTTTTCAATTGAAAATCCGATCACGAGGACACATATCCCTCTATGAAAAGGAATGTTGCAGCTGGGTCCTGTATACAATAAAGGCCTCAAACTATTAGTGTATCTTCAGATCCATTAATCATGATACAATGGATAAACTCCATTGAAAATATATTCTCTATCATTCAACTATATGAAAAAGATAATTCCATTTATACTATTTATATTATGGAGGGAGAAGCTGATCAATATTGGACATTGATAGAAAATAATAATCCTGATTATGAGATCAGATTTATGGATTGTAAAGAATTAAAAAATATATATTATTCAATGAATATATTACTCACACCATTTGGTTGGAAATGGAAAGATACAACGCCTAAAGAAAAACGTTGATGGATCCCTCATGGTTCATGTGTTAAAATTAACAATAATTTCATGATACACCTCTAGTTTAATAATTTATCCTAAACGTAATGTGGAAAACTTCTTAGGTGGGTTGAATTCTTGTATATTAATAGATTTGGAGATTTTATTATTTTATTAGTATGAAAAAATTGTCAGATATGTCCTAAAAGCTAAATTGGAGATAAAAAATCTCATTGGTCTCATGGTTCTATAGTTAATAATTAGATAATGGATTTAAATTTTTGGTGTGTGATGATGAAATCTCATAGGTAAATAATTTCCAACACCCTAATTTTCAAAAGAGTGGTAAGTAGAACGTCAAAAATTACCTGAAGGGGACATGAAAATTCTTTAGTCATGTTAAGGAAGGCGTATAGCTAACAAATGACAATAGGAGAAACCAACCTATATCATGGATGAAATTAATTCCCTAGTAAAAGCTCAACCAACTATCTAATGTTTCAAATACAATGACCAAGGAAAAAATGATAATGAATGAACTAAACCAATATATTATGATGATAACTAACTAAAAAAACCTCCATGGCCTTGGGAGAAAGAATGATAATATTCCATCACAATATATAAGGTAGATCACAACAATGAAGTGGTGACCGATATACTAGGTATTTATTCAATTATAGTGAAAAAATTATTTGATTATGGTTTTGTCCATTCTTTTATATCATGCATGTTTAGTGGAACAATTCAAACAACACCTCAAAACGTGGATGTTAATTTATCAGTGAATATGTAAAATAGGACAATTATTTCATCCCAAAAAGAAAACTCATCCCCTATAAAATTTTTTGGCTGATTTTTTTTAAACATCCTTATGATACTACCTGTATCGGGTTTAGATACTATTCTAGGAATGGATTGATTTTCCATGTATAGAGTGAACATAAATTATCCAGAGAATTACATCATCCTTCAAATTTCAAATAAGATTACAATTATATAAAAGTGAAAGGATAAGAATTAATATATTTTGTAATCATCATCTCAGTAATGGATATTATTTCCTTGTGGTAATGATTATCTAGTGAAAATGATTGAAATTAAGGAAAATAAAATTCTTGGTGGCATAACCATTTTAAGGGAATATTCTATTATAACTCCCAAAGATATTACTGGTCTCCTTACTATCCTATTGGTTGATTTCTAAATAGGACTTATACATAGATATTTATAATATATAAGACTCTATACAAAATAGACATTTTTAAACCTAAGAAGCTGAATAAGAAACTACAAGATAGTTTGGATAGAGTTTATTATCCCAAGTGCTTCTTTATGAGGTACACCGATCCATTTAATTAAGAATAAAGATAGGTCAATGTGCCTCTGCCATGATTATGATGAGCTCAAAAATATCATTATAAGAAACAATTATACACTTATACGGATTGATGACTTCTTCATACAAATATGTAGATCTTAATACTTCTCCGATGGGGATTTTCTGCGGAGATAATGTCAAATAATTTTGAAGAAGAGGATACCATCAAGACTACTTTTCATACAAGGTACAAGCACAATGAGTTCATTGTGATTCCATTTAAACTCACTAAAACTAAATATATAATTATGGACATGATTAAAATAATATTTAGGGATTAACTAGTAATATGTTTTGGTTGTGATTATATATGTTATTATTATTTACTCAATCAATAAGGATGAACATGAAGATAATTTTAATAATTTACTGAAGACCTTTCAGGAATAATATTTGTATGTGAGTTACAATAAAATAATTTTTTGGATGGAGTAAGTATCATTCTTAGGTAATTTTATCCAATACAAAGGGATATATATATATGTGTGTGTATCCTTATATAAAAAAGGCAATGAATGGATAAACTAGACAAATATTTTTTGATGAAAATTTGTAGTTCCCTTGGACAGGCTGTGTGTTATCATCGATTTGTGAGAATATTATCATGATTGTCAATCCCAATAACCATTATAATTATGAAGGTAGTGATTTTTTTTGGGCTAAAAAATATGAGTAAAGATTTAAGTATTTAATGAAGAGGCTAATCTCTACACCTATACTCACATTACCCCTGAGTCAGGATGTATATTTGATATATTGGGATGTGCATAAAATGAGTATGGGTTGTTTACTCATGTAAGAGGATAATGTTGTACACAATACCTCACAATAAATAAAGATCAATGAGGAAAAATTCCCAATTCATGATCTATAATTTGATTTATTGATCTTTAAATTGAATATTTGGAATCATTTTATCCATATGGAGATATGTGAAATATATAAAGATCCTTAAATTCTAAAAGACGTATTCACAAAAAAAGAGATCAACTAGTACCAAATAATATGGTTAATGTTGACCTATGATTTTTTTATTCCATTACCATCCTTGAATGGGGAACAAAGTGGAATGTTCTTTATGTTGAGAAAATTCTACAACATTGTCAATGATGTGGATTTTAAGAGATCTAATATTCTTGGAAATTCATAGGATTCACATGTGAATAATAAATAGATATTCACCCTGAATTTTTCAAATAATATATCTACCCTGAATTCTTGATAGGATCATCGAGACCTGAAAAGATAATGAGATTATATAACAAAAGGTGGGAAAATATTATAGAGTTCAAAATTGATTTCTACTGAGTTATAAGTTTTAGAGTCCAGATATCTGTCCCATCAAAAATAGGGCAATGGAATTAAATTTTTGATGTTGCACATAACCATTCCTATATATTAATATAATAAGATATAAGATATGTATCGATCAGAAGGAATTTTTTTAGGGTTGAAATGAATAGAGAGATTTCATAATTTGTATATCGATGCTTGGTATACCAACAATTCAATGATAAATGGTATAAGTCTAAGGGTATGATGAAATGATTTCCCATAATAGTATGTAAATGGGGAAAAATATCCATGGATTTCATTATGGTACAACTTAGGACATATATAGTCAATAATGACACATGGTTGGTAGTCGATTACCTTAAAAAGATAGAACATATCATTTCTATCATGGAATATATTTATCATGAACAAATCACTATGATATATAAAAGAGAATAGGTAAGAATGTATGAAGTTACCCTATACATTATATTTTATCATGATTCGATGTTTACCTCATGGTTCTGGAGAAGTATTAAACAAGAATTTCATAGAGTTTTAAGTTTATTTAATACATACCACCCTCACATGGATGGTCATTATGATAGATCCAGTTACATTATAGTAGATAGACTAATGTCATCATCAAGGGTAATATAAGGATGTAGGGATCAATGATTTCCTCTAGTGGGGTTATCATATAATAATTATTGTATTCCAATGGATACATTTAGGGATTTGTATGGGAATAGGTATCAGACTCTCACATGTTTGGAAGAAGTGGGATAATAGATGATGAATGGACCTGATATAGTCAAAGTGATTGCATAGAATCTTAAAACTATTCCACATCACATGAAGTATTCACAAATTCTATATAAAATAATTTTAGATAATTCTAGATGTGATCTATTGTTTGGGGTTAGAGAGAAAGTGTTCCTTCATATATCACCACGCAATAAATTCATGATGTTTGGGAAATATTGAAATATTATTACAAGATACATCAGCCCCATTAAGATCCATGATCACAGAGGAGTTTTCAACTATCGACTAGCACTCCCACCTAGTCAATCTATTATATATTAATGTATTCTATGTATCCCTTTTGAGTATATACATCCCAACCCCATCAAATGTACAATTTATAGAGTTGGCAGCATTGGAGAATTATTTTTGATATAAGGAGGAGTTGGTAAAGATATGATATCATAGTGACAATGTTATATGAAAAAAAGACAACTCACCCTTTAAAAGTATTATGTAAGAACCAAAAATTTGGGGATGAAATTGGGGAACTAGACGAGGTAATGGAATATACGTACTCTCATCTATTTATTGTATGAAATTAAATTTTTAGTGTGAAATTATTTATTGTGGGAAGAATACAATGACCAAAAAATTTACAAATGAAGTTATCATTTCAATTTAATAAATTCATTATTAAGTAATGATGATATATAAAGAACATGCGTCACTTTGGTTTTTTTGGACAACTATAAGTTATCTCCTATCAGATTTATAAGACCATTAAACTTCATAACCATTGATAATATATCCATTATATAGTTATATTTTACGAATAACATATATTAAAGATTAAGATAAATTCCAACTGACATTGATGGATGAATTGATGGTCTCGATCAATAATCTCACACACAATGAAGCCAAATTATTACAGATACCAATGGAGTTGGAATCACTGTAATTTCCATTGACCAAGACCAAGGTAATATTCAACAACTAAAGTATGAGTGAAACTAGTTATGAGATAAGTTCTAGATTATCGAGATAATGACCCGAACCATGTTTTCCAAATCATCCCAAGAAAGGGTCACGATCACAAACCATACCCTTAAGGCACACACATGTGTAACATATGATTTTGTATCTAGACCCTAATAGTATGATTTTCTATATATTTATATTAAATGAAATCGTTATTAAATTTATCTTTTTTTCTTATTAATACATAAATGATGAAATAATAAGTTTAATGAAAATAAAAATTTGACATGATGAAATAAAAATTGTATTTTTGGGAAATATATAGATTAAATCAAGACAAAATTTTTCATTAATTAATTTTTTTAAAATAAATTTTATTTTATTAATTTTTTATTAAATAATATTTATACAAATATAAATTGTAATATAATTTTTTGAAGACAAATGTATGTTTTATAGGGGCCATTAATAGCTACCATCCTAAAGGCCTACATTTTTCAATAAATGTCTATTTTTTATTCAAATTGCGTATTTTTATATCAAGAGAATTTTTCAAAGAAAATAAATATTATTTTTGAAGTCATCACCTCAAAATTATCAAATTGTAATTTGTTTATAAATTTTTGAGACATTCAATTTTTTTGGTAACATTTAAATATTTTAAAAATATATGGACTTTATTATGATATCCAAAAATACCAAAAGTGAAGTTTATAAATACTATAAATAGTACACAAGACCAATGTTCGGAATCCCCTTTAAAACAATGTGTTTTGGAAGTTATTTGATTAATTTTATAAACCCCTAATGAATACTATAGAAGCTATATTGTATTCAATTGTTTTGAAATGAATTAGTTAGAAACATGACTCACTTCCATATCACCAATATTATTATTTTATTTATTTATGTTCAGACACATATTAAATATTTTAAACAGCTCATATATGGTAGGATCCATTGGAAAAAACCATGGTAATGTTTTTGTTTCAGATTTTTTATCCTATCGAATCCAAAACACAAGTACAAAAACTAATAATGAATTCCCCTATATTTTTCTATAAAACTAACCCAACCTCCAACAAATAATCAAAAAACCCCTTTTATCCTGAGTTTAATTTTATTTTACATCATAATATCTCTATAAAGGTGTTACAAATCTCTTAATAAGCACCTCCCAAGCTTTTAGAAGAACCCACTCAATATAAGGGATCCTCTCCTTCCCCTATTTATTCAAGATCTTTCTTTATATTATGAATTTTTATTTACTATTTTTCATGTTCAAATATGTTTATAAACATTCCAATTGTTAATATTAATTTTTTATGTAATTATAGGTCAATTTCACTCTCTTTGAATCATTCTATGAATCTTTATGCATCCCTCTTATGCTGAAAAAATTATCCAACGATTTCTATGAAAAATATTCATGTAGTGAATAACCATTCCAATTTATACTAATGGGTATTCACCTATATGTACCTATACATAATTGATGGGGGATTTCTATTTATGAAACCCAAAATCTGTAATCTTGAGATTAAAAAAAATTAAAGACATCCATATGTTTCATGATCTATATACCACACTTATGCATGTACGAGATATAAATTTGACAGGTTGGAAATGAATTATATATCCCTCTAATGAATTGGGTAATGGTTTTTTCTCATGATATACCGTGTATTTAATATGGGTGGTTATCCCCTGAATAATATATTATGATGTCCACGTTGTTATCATTGGATTATGATTATGAAGTCATGCTTTATGCTGCTTCCACATTCCCACATTACCTTTATGTTATTGTCTTACATCTTTCTTCAATATTCAAGTTTATGATTCTAATATTTTTTATGATACCTTTATTTTCCTCTTCACTCACATGTACTTCATTAAAATATTTTATTTTTTTAATTATTACTTTATTGGGATTTATAACACACCCATCTCTTAAGTATGTCCTCAGGTTGTCCTATGTAGTTTTAGATTAGTAATGGATTTTTTGGGGAATATTGTGGAGTTTTCAAATAATGTTTTTTACCCATGTTTAAAGTTTTTATTATATGTCCCTTATTTATTATATACACTTGGACTCATGATATTTTTTAAATTTATTATGTGTACCTTAATGTAATAAATCATTAACTATGGTGTGTTAAAGCATGGGTTATCAAAATGATGTTTCTAATGAGGGGTTTTTGGGGTAACTAGCTATATGTAGGATGTATTATTACATGGATAGGTTTTATTCACTGAATGAGACATGTTTTAGTTGGGTTTTACACTTTAAGAGGTAGGTGTTTATATGGAATTACATTTTAATACATGTCATAAAAATTACTCATTGTTTTTAAATGTCATTATTTTCAAATGGTGACTATATATATTACCCATGAGGGTATTAATGTGGTCTAAAAATGTATTTTGAAGGGTGAATTGATAATTTTATTTCAATGAATCTTATGAAATGGGAATATCAATTTTCTTTAACATATTGAAATCCTAAAATTCTATTATATGTTTTGATTGAAACATTAAATGAACTATTTTTCTAAAATGCTTGAGACACTCTATTATGAACATAGACTTGATTATCTATTATGGATTGATAATCCTTGGGGAATTATTATTTGGTTATAATTTTATTGATACCAATGCTTTAGATGAAGAAAAATGTCTTGTTTCGTATAAGGGTGTAGTAGGTGAGATAAGATTTAATGAAAATGTTCTATTTGATAATGTGATAATTTATTGGAATTTTATTATTTCACCTCTGCATTGAATTTTTTAGGGAACTTGGGTAAATAATAATAGTTCTGGTTGTATATTTAAGATGTGTTGTGTTGGTTACTATTAAGTTCTATAAGATAATTACTCACTCCTAGGGGTTACTTTATTCTCAATAACCCAATGGAATACTGAATGAAGATGTTATAGATTCACAGGGGATCCCACAAATAGATTTTTAATGGAGAAAAAGTCCCGAATAGTTCATATTATAGCCTATAAAGTTTTCCATAATACTTATGTCATTTTTAAGATGTTTAGCGGATCCTTGTTTGTGCCTTGTTTTTATCCCCTGGTTTTTATTTCATGAAACTTCTACTTTTTGGGGTTTATTTTAATTTCTATTAATTTTTTTCATGGTTATATTTGTGGATGAATCTCATTTCAACTATTATTTTGGAATACCTTCAAAATGATTTGTAGAAAAATGATTGAAAAGTGTTGGCTGGAAAGAAAAAATATAGTTTTTTGTGAAATCTATCTTTGTATTTGTTTTGGAATGGGAGATGAATGGTGTTTTTGGATTACAATAAAATTATTCTAAAATAATTTTTAATGGTTTCATAATTCATAACAAGAGTGTCCAACCTCTTTTATTTAAATTTTAGTTTTTTTAAAAGTTAAATTTTGTTTTTCAACTTTATTTCCTTTAATGATTACATGTTGAAACCTATTTTGTTATTTAAAATAAAAAATTATTTTTTGGATTTCAATATAAAGATAATTGTAGAGTTTTTTTGGGGAGATACTATATGTAATGATTAGTTCACACTATGTATAGGCACCAATGTCCTAGTGTGTCTGCTTCTTCCTTATTTTATCTCAGGTGCGAGGTTATTTTATACATTTTATTGGATTTTTATTGCCCCTTTGGTGGAATGTGGACAGGGTGAGTGGCTTTGTGCCACAAGTAGGGTATTACGAGGCTTTTCGGGTCCTATTTTACCATGAAATGCGATATCAACCAATTTGGTTTATTGTATTTTAGTTTTTTTTTCATTTTGTTCATTTTCATCCAATGTACATATTTTAATTATTTTTTAAGGATGGATGTTTATATATATATTCCATTCGTGGGTTGTTTTATTTATTTTTTGTTTCTTATTAGGAATATATTTGTGTATAACCTCTAGAAAATCCTTTACTTAATCTTGAGATGATAAAATTGTTGGATTATTATTATTATACTGGGTGAAAAATTCCAACTTTTTCATTCCTTATACATGGGAAATAGTTTCAAGATTTTGGGTATCTATAATGATCATTGATACCAATGGAGAGCTAGGTTGGGTGACATGTTATGTTAGCTGGGGCAAGTTCATGAAAAATGGAATCAGAGCCATGGTTTATTAACAAGTGCATATGTTAAATACTCACTATGTTAAAATTTTGGGTGTCTTGGTAATTTTAAGTTAGGAGTTTCATTAGGAGTCATGATGTTGGTTTTTAGTGGGTTCCTGATCACCACCCATCATGATGAATCCTGAGTTTCCATAGGTGGTTTGGATTTTAATATTGGAATATAGGATTCATTTTGATTCAACAATGATGAAAAGTTGGTCATAATTGTAATGGATTGAAATTCATTATGGGGTTTTGTTAAATTTTGGGGTGAATATAGAAAAATATTAGTACCGTGAGGTTTATTTAACAACATGATAAACTTATCAGAGTAAATTCTTGATCGTGTATACATTTATGGAATTTTTGAATGATGAGAGCATGATTTATTAAAACATGAGTCCAAATTAAGAATTATTTTACACCATTTATCATTAATTTTTATATCCATTGATTCATGGGTAATTTTGAGAGATTATTTGAAAAGGAAAAATAATCAAGGTGAATATTTTAATATTTTGGCATTTCGTGAGAATTTTGTTTGGAATTTTGGGTTACCTCATTTTTGAGATAATTTTGAAATTAATTTTTTTACAAAAGGATGATTGGATGAACAAATTGTTTTTGGGTTGAAATGAGGCCTTCATAATTTCATTATGAAATCTACAAGAAAATTGGTTTTAAAAATAGACAATGATTGGTATATAAAGTGTTTTTACCCTCTTGGAGTATTTTTCGATGAAAGGAGAGTTTTAAAATTAAAATTATGGGGTTTTTATGTATGTTGAAATTATAGGTGTTTTAAATAACATATAATCTTAAAAAAATTGATTTATTTATTTATTTTAAATAAATTTATTACATTAAATGTAATTTTATAAGTTTTATTGGTTTTCAAACATGAGGGGAATTTTAATGTGGGTGGGTTTTTCACGTTCTAAATTGTCAATATGGGTTTTTAAATTTATATCCATTGATAAAGTGGAACATTTATTGGTTTTAAAAATATGGTAGATTATTTAATGGGTTTTCTTGTTTTCAAATATATAATACCTTTTAAATGTTGTATAACTCCTCAGTTAATTTATTAGGGAATGAAAAACTAATATTTTAACAATAATTGTTATTATCTTATGGGGTGTGTATTTATTTTTTCCCTTTTTTTACATTTTATTAATTTATTTTTTAGATACATGACCCAATTGGGTTAATGATTTCGGTACATTAATGTATTCCTCCTAGAAATTCCTTATGTAAAGGAAGTTTATTACTCATTAGGGGTGATTCTTTTACTTTTTTATTCTCTATCCCTTAATACGAAATTAATATATAGTGTTGTTGTTTTACATTTATGTGTTGTAGTGATGTGTTATTTATTAGTATTTTGGGTGATGAGACCAATGAGACTTAGTTGGATAGTTAAATCATTTTGGTGGATCGTTCTTCTTTGAACATCAGGCGTATGTCTTATTTGGGGATAGTGATTTATCTTTGTGAATTTTGTTCAATGAGTTTAGAAACATTGTGGTGTTGAAGCATATTTTTTAGGGGTTTCTATACATTACTTTTTGGATGATCTAAGATGAGTAATGGATTCATTAGAATATTCACACTTCTATTGATTTTCCATGCATGACTAATATTGTGATGCTATCTTGTAGTGATTTGTATGCACGAGTTTCATCTTATGAACTTAACAATGGAATGCCCCTGGATTTTTGTGTTTTGTGTAACTAGACTATACATGTCACCATTTGATATTATTCATTTGTTAGTGTATATTTAGACCTAATTGAGTCTTCCATGAGATTGTAACCTGCGTAGGAGGTCCTAATTTTACACTTATTTTTTATTATGACCTATGGTTAGAGCCTATTTTATTATAATTTTTAAGAATGATATTGTCTGATTTGTGTGTTCATTGAATTGGGAAGTTATGGTCTTGGTTGTTGGACCCTATAATTTTGGATGTTCTTGGTATAAAACTTCCTTTTTAGAGTTTATCTGACTTTTTAGGTTTCTATAATTGGTGGAATATGGTTGTAATATTTATTTATTTGGAATTATAGTTATCTTAGTGACAATATCATTGTGGTAGATGTCATTATTTTATTACCAGTTTAGATCAATTCAAAATAGTAGATAGACAGTTTTTTCCATTCCTTTAAAGTTTAGTGTCATACAATTATGGTTATATTTTTTGATGAGGTTTCATGAATTATATCTGAGTATTTTGATATTTTTTTAATAATTATTATTTTTTGTTATTTTATTATTGATAATGTCATCATGAGTTTTCCATGACCTAACCCTCTTTCATATAGGTGTTGAGATTTTCAATTCTCTTTCGTTTCTACATTTATTAAGAACACTATGGGGGCCAACAATTAGATGGTGGGTAGAATTGTGACTCCCATAATTTCACTTATTTTTATTATTTTATATTATATTACCCTATTTTTTGGTTATTTAATATTTTATGGTGTTTTTATTTAAATTTTAAAACATTGGATGTTCTTCCTTTGGGAATGGTTTGCAAACAATCACTGCATAGTTTGGTAAACTCTGGAGAATACCATTATCTGGAAATTTCCTTCAACGCACTATTTGACAAATCATACAGGTCACCCTCATGCAGATATTTGGGTTACTTTTACATATTCCCCTTTTAAATCTTTTTGAATGTAATAGTTTAACTACCTGGGAAAAAAATGATTGAATCTAAACAATGTGAAACCCTGTTGAAATCATACAAGATCTTTTATGTATATGGAAAGTCACTCACATCCTGTGCATAGTTAGTGGAAAATAAAATAAAAAAGAATAAATTATACTCTATAGATTTAACAATGATTTTTTTCATGGTTGGTGCATGGTTTATAAATTGTGGGGATAAATTATGTGATTGTATTTTCTCTATTCAGTGGATTTTAAATAGTTAGTGGATAATTTACCAAACCATTCAACCTAACTATGTGGGATTTAAAATTTTATTTGAAAAGTAAATTTAAACTCCCAAACCTACTAACACATTAATTTTTGACCTCACTATTATCATTACTCATTCAAGAAATTATGTAGAACATATGGGTGATGAGGAGCCCCTGAAACCATAATCCCTAGTCCAGTGATAAAAATATTTTCATAAAATACTATCTTTGATTCAATGATATATGACCCAGTGTATAAAAACATATATATATTATATATATATATATATATATATTTCACATAATTTTAATATATAAAACTATCTATATCACAATAATCTCAAAATTAGAAGAATATATAGTTTTGTGTCCTTGAGGAATAGATATATAAGAAACTAATTTTACAACACTTATGAACATTTTTCCATAATTGAGCCACACTGGAATCCATTTTGTAATTCTCATAATATATATTCATCTTAATAAACCATTTAATAGTTTCATATGAAAAGGGTGAGCTCAAATTCCCAATAAGAGAGAAAAACTCATAAATATTTCATCGAGGGTTAGATTGTAATCTTATTGGAAAACATAGTCAAGACTAAACTATCTTATTGAAAATAACATTGAAAAATTTGAGTTATCCATATGTCATGATAGAGAAACATGTAATCTAAAATGAGAAATCATGTTCCATAGAAAAAGCATGTATGATAATCATGGGAACGTGACATAAGGTAATGATATCATAAGGTCATGGAATCATAAATATGTGTCCAAAACACAAGACATTATATCAGAATAAAAAAGATATTCTCGTCGCTAAGACAACACAAAATAGTGTTTTGGACTAACAATCCATGGACCATACATTTTATATTATTATATTAAAATGTTATACAATTAATTGTAGGGATATATAATTTTTTTACACCTATTAAGTCATAATATGTATATGAACATGTGTTTCACATGTGTAAAAATAAAATATAAAACCATAATTATGATAATACCTATGAGAATGAAGTTTATTCTATAATATTATATCAAAGTATTATCAAAGTATTTATCACAAGGAATCCCAAAATAAGGATGAATTAAATCATTAAAAATGTTACTATTTGAATAAATAATCATAGTTATTGAACATTTAGTTTTAATGTAGAAAATTTCATGAGACGGATTGGAGGATTAAGAATAATAAGAGGCCACTTAGGTGATGCTTCATAAAACGAGTAAAGGGAATTTCCAAGAACTCAAGATATTATTATAATAATTTTTATTATAATTTAACTTAATAGTTTTATTATAAAATAATTATGGGTTTCAAAATCAATTCAGGGTTGAAATTTTTTTTATTGGGGTGGTACTTGAGGTGAAATATGAAATAGGGAAGTTTCATTAAATCAGATTAACTTGAAAGATATAGTTAATAAGGGAATATAAACATGTATCATCCAAAAAAATAAAGGTAATGTAAACTAAGTATATTTATGGAACAGATATACATATCATGGATGAAATTATTGAGAAAAATATAAAGGAAATTGTAGAAAAATATAGATAATGTGCAATCTAAATGCAACGAGGGTAGTTTGATAGATCTCTTAAGAACAATATAATCCATGATGTAGGTAACATTTAAAAAAGGATTATTTAATAAAAAAATTAAATCCAAATTAAATAAATAGTAAATTTAACATAATACAATCTTATTGAAGAGTATAACCAACTTATAATAATAATTTTTAAGATGAACAACCAGAACTCAATTAATGAAAATCGAGTTTAGAAAAAACCATTATGGTCTTTCATAATTTTCCCTTCACATCTAAAAAACTAACTAATTATAAAATTATATATATTAAATTCATTAATATAAATCAATTTAATTTGTATTAAAAGTTATGATTTCCTATTATTATCAACTATTATTTTATTATTATATATTTTTCCTTTAAGTTGGTCACTTGATGTTGTTTTGTGAACATTTTTCTATAAATTTTAGGCTATTTTTACCATGGTCAATGATGTTGTAAAATATTTTCAAATACTCTATAATATTATATATTTATGTATTTAATTAGTTAAATGTAGAAACATTATATATAGTTCCATTGGTTTTCAAAAATGGATTTATATTATGAAAGGTTCACTAATATGCATTCTTTTTTCTGGAAGTTATGTTTTCTATTATAGTTTATTTCAAATATCACTTCTATAATGTCTAACATTAGGTTTATATAATATTTATAGTGTAATAAATATCATTATTATTCATTAATTTTATTTTTATATTCATCCATGCTGGGTGGAAATGGGAAATAAAATATGTTGTTCCATGGAGGCAGTTGTCCACACATACACACTATTGAGAGTTTTATTTTACATTAATAATGTGGGGTAGAAAATTAAAATAATTATAACTTTTGATTAACATTAATGTTATATATATTAAATTTTCTATTAAATAATTATTTTGAAACAACCATGTTAGTTGGTTATGAAATATAGAACATGCTGTTCACTGAGGTGGTAGTCCACACATACACATGATGACATATCCATTTTTACAATGGTTTTTTAGGAATACAAAAAATTAGTTTTACAATAGTATAATCATATTTCATCATATTATTAAATCCAATTTTATCATAATATTTGGGACAAAATATAATTGAGAGGGTAGAAGAATAAAACAATTAATAGATCTCGGTTGAGAACATTACCTCCCCCTTTTGATGTTCACCCTTGGGTAACAAACACCATAAGGCTCTTTAGCATAGTCTTTTGGAAATTAAAATTGTTATATGATGTTGTTAGAGAGTTAAGGTGAGTCTATTTTAGTGTTTTTTTGAAAGAAACCCATATTATAATTAATTTAATGTGGTGGTGAATGGTTGTGTTATTAATTGAGAGGAGTGTATTTTTTATAATAAAATAAAATTTAAAGACACTATTCAAGGGTCGAGTATATTCAAGAATGGATAATAATAGGGGTAAGGGACAAGTTAAATAATCCGTATAAATTTATTTATTATATTGACATTGGGATAATTAAGGATATTCTGGACGATTATTTTCTTATAATTCATGTTGATCATGTGTTTATATTAAAAATTCATCATTTTATATATAACAATGTTTTTTCATAAAAAGGGTTCTTAGGGAATATTATGAATTGGGTTGTTTATATTTAGTGAATTGTAATTAATCATGTGATGCATGGTGTTAATAACTATATATCCCCTTGATGAATTTATAGGTCTCATGAGACAGAATCAGTTGGGTTTTTGTGCATATCTGTCCCTAAAATTGAATAGTGTTTTGGTAGAAGGATTTGGAACCGTTTTTTTGATGTTATAAATTATGCATTCCATTAGTATTAGATCAATATTATTGATATACATATTTTATTTTTTTCCTTGAAATATAATACTCTTTCTTTTAGTTGATTATGACTTCATTTTGTTTACCTATTCCTACCATAATATTTATTCAAGTTTTATTCCATGAATACCTCAGCTGTATGTTTTCCCTTACTGAGAATTTTATCTCACCCCTTTTTATGTTTCTTTTTATCTAGGTTAATATCAATGGTATTACACAAGACATTACAAAAAATATAGATTTTATGGTGATTTTATGGGATATTTTTAATTATTAGTATGGTTTATGTGGTTTCGTATATAGTGATAAAATGTACCTTAGAGGAGGAATAAATTGTCTTGATTAGTCTATGGATTTTACTAATTATATATAGCTATATATATAAAAGGTATTTTGAATTAATTTAAATAAATATTCTCTTAAGGTATTATAATTACGGGATAGTTATGACAGTGAATTTATAGTTGGTACCAACTCCGACATATAAAGTATTTATTTCTAGAACATGATCATGGAGTGAGAATACCAGTGGTAAAAATATACATGTGAGCCTTTTCATGTTGGATCTAATCTACTAATAACACCGCCTAGGATAAAAGTGTAATTTTTTGTGTATATTCATAGTAATATAGTACATTTATGAAAGGGAAAATCACCTCACACAAGGGAATGTTGTTACATTCCTCCTTAGATATATTCTACACTTATTCATTCAATTGTTCCCATAAAAAGTGTATCATTGAATCATATGAAATATAAATATTTTTAATAAATAAGATAATAAAATTAAAAATATAAAACAAATTATAGAAGCCTTAAAACCATGGGATAATCCCTTTGATGATTGGAAACCCAACCTACACTGTCGTTGATAAGATTTACACTTCATGAAACAGTATAAAAATATATTTATTAACACACACACACACACACAGACACACCTTTTTCATTTCTTTGGTGTATGGTGATACCCTAGAATATGATGAGATCCATGCAATTCATGATTATTTGGGCGATTCTCAACCTCATTATATAGTGTATTTTGATATAATTCGTGTAAATAATCATGTAATATTCATAATAAAATATCAATTGCTCACCATAAACTCCATAATTATTCAATATTTAATAAATGTATCCCATTTATTTGGTATAATTCATTTCATGTTACAATAGATAATTAATGTAGAATTTTTATAAGTCTTCTAATTCTATTTCTTGAACATAACCTTATAACCCATCTATAGTCCATGAAACTTTTTGATAAATTCATGTGATTATTATTAGGGAACTAGAAAAAAAAATATTCTGAATATTTGAGAAATATAAATAGGAAAAATATATAATTTCTATTTGAAATAAAATTTATATTGTATATTTACCATCAGTTCCTCCCAAAAATAGTCAAGTGTATCATGGGAGAATGCATCTTACTCTAGTGTCTGCAATGGTAACCTATAGGGATATCTTATAATCCTCAAAAATTGATTAATAAAAAGATATGAACTACCAAAAATAATTTGGAAGATATCATTAAACAATAACTTTAAATACTAGATTCCATTGTGTAATGACTATTGTATCTCCTATAACTGTATGAAAAGATGTACATGAAAATGAACAAACCATAATAATTAATAAAAAAATATTAATATTATAAAAATAAAATCATTATTAATTTTAAATTTTATCTTACAATTTATAGGTAAATGAAAAATTATCTGATACTCTACGTGTGTGACCCATTGTAATTATCATGAGTTGTACTTATCTCTCTCTCATGGTGTTTTTAATATAAAAAACACACAATTTTTTTAACTATTTTATTTAATTTATATGAATTTCTATTTAATGTATTAATGTAATTTTTACATTATTAATATATGTCCATGAACCAATTGAATACTTTAAAGGAAGCATTATGCAATAAAGTGCAAGATTGAATACTGCAAACAACGCTGGATACCTAATGTAGGGAATCGACTAGCTGGTACAAGGGGAAAGAACAAAAATATATAGAAGATTCTCATTAGCTACCTAGTGATTAGAACAAGTTAACTTCTAGAGTCTCTGTATAATATGTGTCCTATAACATTCTTACCGGTTACCTGACCTCATCATACAAGATATCCAATTGTGTTTATCCTATAAGTAAAAACATCATTATTTGGTGGACCCTAAAGCTCTTAAATTGTAATTAATGATTATTAATTAATATGAAGAATTAAAAAAATTCCTAGACTATTTGGAGGATATTAAGAGAGGACCATGGAGACTGGATGATATGTGGTGGAATAACTTGTGGATTTGAAACTCTTCAATGATAGATCCCTAACAGATTATCTCCAATTTAAAAATTATCTCTAGATCCACTTTAAAATTTCAATTATATTTGGATTTTTTATAAATTTCATCTTTGTATCCTTATAATTATATATATATATTTATATTAATATATAATATAGTGACATTGTAATGGGTTTTCACCAAGAAAATCCATCTCCTTTTCTCACGTCGCTTTAAATGTAGGTTTCATTATACAACCGATGAAAAGAAAGGGAGATAGATGTTTAATACTTTGAAGTAACAGATATGGGTTTATTTATACCACCTTTGAAAATAAAGGTATAATTGGATACTTTATCATCATTAAAATGAAGGGGATAATATAAAAACCTCTCAACTTGAGGGGAGGAAACATACGGCCTCATAGTGATCTATTACTGAACACCTCTATCAAGTTGTGTTTCTATATATATATATCTCCCTCTATTAATTCATGAATTTCATCATTCATATACTATCATTTCACATACACCCTTAGTTTAAATATTCAATAAATATTATATTCTTATTCGTTTAATTAACTTTGGATTTTTCTTTTATGAATAGTATCAAAATTACAGTGATCAAATATTTTTCATAATTTATTTAATAAGAAATTCTGCACTCACTCTTATCATATGTAATTTTAATTATGTAGAAAATTAATCGATTAAATACAATAATTTATATATTGTTATTTAATTT
Organism: Viscum album; assembly: GCA_963277665.1. Lineage (NCBI taxonomy): Eukaryota > Viridiplantae > Streptophyta > Magnoliopsida > Santalales > Viscaceae > Viscum > Viscum album. The sequence continues at coordinate 1,979,605,631 of OY728165.1, read as the reverse complement.
TATATTTCCACTTCACATATTTTATCATATTTTATTTATGTTTTATTTTTTTTATTTTCGTCACACTTTATTTGTTAATTTAAATAATGAAAATTAACCCCCCATAATTTCATACTACCAAGGCCTAAATTTTTTATCAGATATATCTTATAAATAACAATTATTTGGTTTTAAATTATTATAATATATTAATTAAACTACCTTTTATACACATTTTTATTTCATTAATGGAATAAATTGCACTTATTGGAAATATCTCATGCCAATTTTTCATTGAAGCATTAGATATCTTGTTTTGAAAATGGTTATAAATGATTATTACACTAAACTAAAACTAAAAGATAAATAGAAACCCAATATATAGTTCCTTATTAATCATATGAAAAATACGTGAATCCCTTTGATTTTGGTGTTGACCAAAATAAATTCTATAGAATATCTACATCCAAAACTGCCCACAGAATTTGGTAATTGTATAAAATTACTCACAAAGGCATAAAAACACCAAAGTAACAATGAATGATTTTTATAGACAAGACTTTTAATGTCTTAGTATGCATGTAAATGAATATATTTAAAATATTTATAATCTCTTTACTAACATTTTAAATGTCCAAATGGTTATTAGTAATGATTTATCTGAAAACCATTACTAAATAAAATTATATAGGTCTTACCCAGCTCTGGGGAAGTAAAGGTAATGAATATAAAAGAATAAAAAAATATCAAAAATTTACTCCCAAAAGAACTAATTAGCTACCTCATGACATAAAAAATTATGATAAAGCATTAATAAAAAATATTATCTAATGTGAACATGAAATCCAAAGAAGAGAAAATATCAATTTTTTCAATGAAATTGATGATCATGTCACTTCAAATGTTAGAAAAATATTGAGAATCTGGAAATGAAATTTTACAATGTCTTGTAACAAAATAAATCATCTCCTCTTTATGAAAAGAAAAATTAAATTAAAGGACCAGAAGATAATGCCATGAATGATAGAAAAATTTCCTCATAAAGATGTATTTATCCATTTGTATTATGAATATTAAGGAGTAGAAGAAATGAATTAAATCTCTTAGAGTCTCATATTAGTGTTCTAGTGATGAATCCATGGACTCAACCTCAAAAACCTCATAAATCTATTCAATTAATAAATGCCTTAAGGAATATATTAAGGTAAATGATGAGTTGAATTATCCATATTCTCTAATCTCTTCTAAATCATTATATTCTTGTTATCCCTCTTTATCTTTCTCATCAAGACAACTAAATCACGATGAACGTGAACAGTATAATAATTAGCATGAAAAATATATTTCAAAAAACTTTTTTTATAATGAACATAAAAATAAATTTATTCTATTTTTACTAAAATTTCCATATACTTAAAGATAAGAAACAAATTTTCAACGAAAATTAAGAATTGGTTTTGAAATTAAAATATAATCCTGATATTTAAAAGTTGGAATCCATGATCAAGGATCTTAAAAACACTCTCTCAATTAATGCTTGATGACAAGTATTTAAATATAATTTTCAATTTTTAATATTCTTTAAAGGTTAATTCTATAATTGGTTTTTAAAATTCAAATGATCATTTTCAAAAAACCATTTTTTTAAAGGCACGTTCGCAAAACAAAAATTTAAAATATTTTCAGAATGTTGGGAATATTATTTATGAGTGTGATTGATGAAATTCTAGATACTGGTGACCTAATTATATAAAATTTTCTTATCATACCTATAATAGTAAATCTTATTCTAAAAATTTTTATGTACTCAAGTCACTTGTAGCTATCATTGTTATACCAAACATTTGGGCAGCAAAAGACACTTTATTTTTAAATTTTCAAAATGTATGCTCGATTGAGAATTATTGATTTATAATATATGTGGCCACTAAATGAGTTAAAAGGTACCCACAATTAATGATGTTATTTATCTATATAGATTATTTATAGAGATTAAATATAAAATATTAGGTGGAACCTCACTTCTTTTTCCAAGATATTTATCTCATTAGGTATTGTTTTTTAAAATTTTAAAAATTTTATTTCCCATATTAAACATTGTTTATATATATACCATTTATTTCTTGTCTCATCTATGTCATATTGTTATTTAAATGGGAGAGGGTTTCATTTAAAAGTTTAATTTCATGAAAACATTTATTCCATTCATTATATAACTTGAAATTTATACCTTTTTATCCTAAAATTTTATTTTAAATTTGTTTCTTAAATCTATTTTTGAAAAATTATTTTATAAGTTTTTTGGATTCTAATTTTTTACCTTTCTAAAATCTTATGAATAACTATTATATTTTTCTTTTTATTATTTAAGTGGTATTAAAACATTCTTTGAATTTCCTTACAATTTTAGATGATGAGGGTTTGTAATCTTTAACCTTATATCTGTAATCCATATAATACACATTACTTATGTCTACGTTATAAATTTTCCAAGACTTACATGCCTTATTCTATATTTTTTTTATATTACAATAATCATCAAGGGGGAGATAAAATTGAATTTATATATTCGATTTTCTTTTTTTACAAGTATCCATTTGATAAATTAATAATTAAATATTTCCTTCTCATCATTATTTTATCAAAAATATTTTTTTAGAAATTGTCTAATATATAGGGAGAGATTATATACAGTATATTAGGGGTGATTATTTAATGTTTAAAATCTGGATAAATCATATATCTTTACGTATTTAGAATATGGAATATCGTGTTTGAAATTTTTCATACATTAATATCTTGAATTACCTTAAAATAGTGATTCGATTTTGATTTAAGCTTGATATATCTTTTTCAAGTTATGTACTTATGCTCATCAAAAGAGTATTTTTATACCTATTTCACTCTCTCATGGGTTTTTAGGATTATAATGTAACACCCAAAGAATTTTCAAATAGATTTATTATAGAATGCATAGATCACTGATTCTCTACAAACCCCACTTTGTTATAACCTAGCCAAGTAAACCTATTTTTGTCACTACTTTGATGTGAATTTTGAAAATATAACATACATGGTTGCAATAAGTAAGTTATTTGGAGACCGATAAGAAAAAATAATTTTTTTGAATAGTAACCTACCTTTATGAATAGTAACTTGCACTTATGAGCAGTAACTTGAATATTGAAAATATGACATATATGGTTGTGTTCAGGATGATATTTAGAGTCTAATAGATAATAGACTAATTTTCCGTGAATAATAACCTACCTTTATGAATAGTAACCTGCCCTTATGAATAGTAACTTACCCTTACGAATGGTAATACTACTCTTATTAATGTTATCCATAACCTTGAGTGTATAAATGAATTTGGGAACCTTAAAAATTAAGATGAGTAATTTAAGTGTTTATATTTTTCAATTAAATAATGATTTTAATTAAATATTAAAATAATCATATTTAGAAAATTATTTTAGAAAAATGGACTTCATTTTTGGATTCTACACGTTGAAAAATGGTTGGGGTAAATTTTTGGGATTTTTCTGAAATACATGATTTTTTGATGAATAGTGACATACCATAAATTGAAAAATTTAGATAAATACTCTAATTATAGAGTCATGTGTGATGTTATGCTGATGCAAGCCCACTTTTTTCGGGATCAAATAATAAAATTACAATTCTTTTTCATGGAATACTCATTATTCCTTGTCTTGAGGAGAAATAATAAATTAATGAGTTTTATATTAATAAATTCCCTATCCCCTCCACTATAAAACCCCAACTCACCCCCTTTCATTCACTCCTCTCAAGACTTGTGACATCTCAAAATTCTATCCACATACCCTCCCAACCTCCTCTCCCACGTCTAGAAAGCATTTTTTTCTCATAAAAAGACCAAAACCTCTCCTTTAAGGAGGCTCTCAAGGAAGGTTGGTTCAAGAGGCAACTTCCTCCTTTCAATTCTTTGTCTTTCCTTTTAAGTTCATTTGTTCTCTTTTTCTATTAACTCTCCTTATCAAAATTTTGTGATGAATTTAGTACCTTATATGTACTATAATTTTTTCATGTTAGTGGAATAAGTTATCATCATCTCCCATTTTTTACGTTCTTTTATACTTGTAGCAAGAACACCATCTGGGATGTGACAATTTTACACATTCAAGGACGATGGACATTTGATTTCGATTATCATTCTCTATTCTAGTCATGAAGCCATTCTTGTTATGGTTGAAGCAGATTATTATATACTATAAAGACCCTTAAATTTCAAGGAAATTTTTTCTTAATTTTCTTTCGAATTTTACAAGAGCGCAGTTTCTGACGGCACCTGATTCCGAGGCCCGGTGTTCCCGGAATCATTTTCCAAAGTTTGGATCGGGTACGTTCAGTGAACGGACGAGCGAGTTTTTCTAACTTTCGAACCGGTGCCTAGAATCGAATTATGAGAGCACCGATGAAATCACAGCGCCGGTTTTTTCATAGAAACGCCTCTTCCAGAGATGCGTTTGCTCGGGTGTGGTTTTTAATTTTCGGGCTTAAAGTTAAGAAATAAAATAATTTTACGACAACTTTATTTAATTTCACTTAAGCCACTTGAAGCCACTTGGAAGCCACTTAAACTGAGTTGAAACGGATAAGGGACTATCCAGAAATATTCTACCCTCTCGATTAGATATTTTTGAGGTGGGGCCCGCACGAGCCCCGCTGTTTCATTCCGCTAAGTAACGCACCCGCGAAAAACCCATCATTATGAAAGTCAACTGACGCGTTTTCTTAAATTCTTAACTGACCATTTAATTGGGCAGTTTATTTCGTAAATTAAATGAGCTATTTCTTTCGTTGAATTAATTCAACGAATTGATGGGTCGTTACTTACCCCTTTTTCGTTGGTTGGCATAATAATAAAATAAGACCAACCGGTCTTTTTTGGAGGATTAATGGTTGAGAGGTTTGACAGAGTCCTCGTGCCTTTATCCTTCTTCGCGAAGAACGCGAAGAACGCGAAGAACGCGAAGAACGCCAGCCTCCGACGAAGAACGCCGAACCTGGAAATCGACGACGCGACGTCGTGTTCCGCGACGCTGACGTTCCCTTCCTGCAACGTTCTTCTGCGACGTCTCTTCCTTTGCAACGGATCTTCGATCAGCTTCTTGAGTTAAGAGTCTCGTATTTTTCTTTTTTAATCTCCTTTGTGGTTTTTACCAAAACACGTATTTAATTAATTAAATTAAATCTGCTGTTTCATGGTCCGTTGAGTTCGCCGACTCAACGCCGGTTTCCGCGACGATGCGACGCCCTACCGCGACGACGCGACGATCCCCTTCTTCTGTGACGAACAATTCCGCGAAGAACGCTCACGCGCGACGACTTCGAGGTAGGGATTTTATTTTTGGAAATGCCTCTTATTTCCCATGTTGTTTCCGTTCAAATGAGGAACCCGATATATGAAACAATTTTATTCCATTAAAAATTGTTTTGGATATGCGTTCATGTGTTGAAGTATATTCCTCTCGTTGTTTATCTCTAACGCGGAGGGTGCGGGCCAAACGAACACGGCCCGACGACCCTCCGTCGTTCTTCGTTTTTGTGCGGATTTGATGAGCGACGACGGGAAATGTAGCAACAGAAGTTTGACGATCCCGCAGTGAAGAACAGAACCAGGGAGGAGCAACGGCGCAGACGGGAAGAAAATCGGGCCACCGGAGCGACTCCGGCGGTGCGGGTCGCCGGCACGGCGGCGCCCGGCGCGCCGCCGGACGAGACCGCCGCGGCACCGGCCGCGGCGGCGGCGCTCGCGAACCCGCGGCCATGCGGGTCCGGTCACCAGGGAGACACCCCGCGGGTGTCGCGGGGGTGTCACGCGGGGGGCGGCGGCTCCCCCCCACGTCACTCGGGACGCGGCTTCAGCCGCGTCCGGCTGTCTGGCCGACACCCCGCGGGTGCCGCGAGGGTGTCACGCGGGGCGGCGGCTCCCCCCGCGTCGGCCGCTCGGCCAAGCCGAGCCGGACCGGCCCTGGCTGAGTCATACCTGTCCGACCAGGTCGTACCGGGTTGGACCGGGTTCGGCCGACCCAGGGGGGGTCGGGCCGGGTCGGCCTGGGCCCGGACCCCCCGTCTTTGGACCATTTTCGGTCAAATGCCCGTAACATGATCTACGGGCCTCCGAACGACGCGCCGTCATTGGTAACATGATCCTTGGATCGAGACGGTCGTTTCAGTATATCGCACTCAAGGTTTCGGAATAATTTTGGTTCGGCCTGGTTGGTTCGTACACGAAACCAACCGGGCGCTCGGAGCGGAAACACTCATATCTTGAGCTACGGACGTCCGATTGACATTCCTTCAACTTTTTTGAGTTCCTCTAAGTGAGACGGATCTTTTGGCATACTCCGCCTGAGGTTTGGACACAAGTGGAGTACGGTCGGGTTGGTTCGTACACGAAACCAACCAGGCCCTCGGAGCAGAAACGATCATATCTTGAGCTACGAACGTCCGATTGACGTGCCGTCAGCTTTGGTGGTTTCCTCTAAGTGAGACGGATATTTTGGCTCAATCCGCCCGAGGTTTGGACGTAGGTGGAGTATGGTCAGGTTGGTTTTGTCTTAAAAACCAACCGGGCCCCTAGGACGAAAAAGCCAATAACTCTCAGACCGACGATCCGATTGACGCGCCCTCTGCGACGTTGAGTTCCTGTTGACGATACGGAACTTTTGGATACATCAACTTCGGACTTTGTGACAGTTGATGTATCGAACTCTCGGCTCGTGTAGCGGGCCCTCCCGAACGAGCTTGCTGTGTGCGGGAACCCTAGAGCTGGCTGCGACTGCTACTTAGATGACGACGACTGTGCAGAAATCCTCAGTGGACTGCGACGATGAAGACAGCTGGTCTGCTATCCTATGTGGGTCCCAGCTTAGATGATTCAATACTGGTCGTGTATCCTATGTGGGTCCCAGTATAGATGAATCAATGAAGACAGCTAGTCTTGTATCCTATGTGGGTCCTAGCTGTGTTGGTCTTGTATCCTATGTGGGTCCCAGTATAGATGAATCAATGAAGACAGATGGTCTTGTATCCTATGTGGGTCCTAGCTGTGCTGGTCTTGTATCCCGTATGGGTCTCAGCTTAGATGATTCAATACTGGTCTTGTATCCTATTTGGTCCCAGTATAGTTGAATCAATGAAGACAGCTGGTCTTGTATCTTATGTGGGTCCTAGCTGTGCTGGTCTTGTATCCTATGTGGGTCCCATCTTAGATGATTCAATACTGGTCTTGTATCCTATGTGGGTCCCAGCTTAGATGACTCAGTGTGGGTCTTGTATCCTATGTGGGTCCCAGCCATGCTGGTCTTGTATCCTATATGGGTCCCAGCATAATCGAAACAATGAGGACGGCTGGTCTTGTATCCTATGTGGGTCCCAGATTAGATGATTCAGTATCTATGTCTGATCATCTCTTTCACATTTTCGATGATGTATACCTTCGTGAGTTGAATCTTGTGTTACTCTCCTTTGTGGATTGTGTTGAGCTATCCTATGTGGATTTACTGTTTACTCTCCCTTGTGGATTGTGTTGATCTATCCTGTGTGTATTTACTGTTTACTCTCCTTTGTGGTCTGTGAAGAGCTATCCTGTGTGGATTTACTATTTACTCTCCTTATGGATTGTGTTGTGCTATCCTGTGTGGGTATACGTTTGCTTTCCTGTGTGGACTGGGTTGGGCTTGGGCTCGAATGTTGGATCCGAACGGGAATTGATGACTTAGGTATATGTATGGGAATATACCTAAGCAGTGTCGGTTGTTACTTCGTGATTGTATCTTTCCTTGTGGTTTATCCTTTGTGGATTTCGGGAGACCTTCGGGGGTCTCGGGGTCCCTACTGAGTAGCTTATACTCACCCCTGCACGGGCTATGCCTGCACTACGTTGTGTTGGTTGCAGACCACGAACAACGATGATCATGGTGGAGGCGTGCGGAGCAGGACGATACTTGGAGGTGGACCACTGTGCGGGACGTACTCGGAGCGGTCAGGTGGGCCCGAGGAGCAGTGGAGGCTATCTGTACCCACCCTTCATGTGGGACTTCCAGAGGACGGCTCGACGCTGCGGCTTTTCCTTTCAGTTGCTGTTTTTCCTTTCAGTTGTACTTTACAGTTGGGCTTGTATTTCCGGCCCCTTTTACATTCAGCATAGCTTGTTACAGTTTTTTCTTAGTGTTTACTTTTCCGCTTTCTTACTCTGTGGTGCTTGTTTACTTTTCAAAGGAAATCCCTTCCCTTTTTGTTGGGATTTATACCTTGGTGCTAGTCGCCAGCCCCTGGCCTATGGAAGGCGGTCTTGGGGTAGTCAAGGCATGGGCCCCGAGGACGGGTCGGGACAAATTGGTATCAGAGGTGGTCGGTTCTACCACAGACTCTGATCTTTCTTCTATGTGAAGCAATAGTGTTTAGCGTATTGGGTGTGGTTATCAGTCCAGGGAGTCCAGTGTTGGTGTGGCGGCCGACGTATCCGTACACCAGGACCCTGACTTCTGATTTCCGACTTAATGCACGAAAACATTGATTGCATGTGTGTTTCAAGTTTTCTTTGTGATTACTTGTGTCAGCTCACCAGGTATACTGTTCTGACCATGGCGCACTTGTTTCCTTTTCAGGATGTCCCCACGATGGAAGCCAGCTAGGGTTCCGAGAGTGGAGCGTGATGACAGCCCACTGAGCGACGAGGCCTCGGTGCATGGCTCCTTGTCAGCAGAGGCACCTGCGGTACCTTTACCCGCCAAGCCACCGATGCTTCCCGCCACGACCGCTGATGATGCACGTCGCCTTGGAGCTCTGCATGAGTTCCAGCGCCACCGACCACCCAGGTTTTGTGGGGAGATGGACCCCCAGGCAGCCGAGGACTGGCTGGAGGCGGTCGTGCGAGTTTTCAGGTTAGTGAGGACACCAGCAGACCTCATGGTGATCCTCGCAGCGAGCCTCCTGCACGCGGCAACAGGCAGATGGTGGAGCTTTATGCTCCAGGTGCACGACGAGACATCTCTTCTCTGGACGGACTTTGAGAGCATCTTCCGCTCCGAGTTCGTCCTATCCACCCTCCGTGCGGTGCGCATCCAAGAGATTCTACAGCTATGGCAGGGCAGTATGACAGTGGGCCAGTACTCGGTGAGATTTACTGATCTCTCGCGCTACTCCAAAGATATGGTACGGGACCCGTTCTTCCGGGCCCGGACCTTCGAGCAAGGACTGAGGCACGAGATCAGGGCTTCGATGATCTCCCTCAACATTCCGACACAGGCAGAGGTGTTGGAGAGAGCCCTTCTAGTGTAGAGTTTTCTCACAGAGCAGACTCCAGTGACAGGGCCCTCCGTAGGACGGCCTGTAGCAGGGTCATCTGCAGTTGGCAGTAGACAGGTGACGCAGAGGTCCAAGCGGGCCAGACCATCAGATGGGCAGTCTCAGGATGAAGATTCGGTTGTGCGGGGAACCCGAAGGAGAGCCAGCTACACGAGGGGCAAGCATTGCTACGCATGAAGCGGGCGAGGGCACATGGCTCGAGACTGCCCGACTCGTCTTGCAGATGAGAAGCATGTGGTAGGGGGACCTCCCATACAGAGGTTCGGCCACGGTGGTCCGCAAGGTGCAGGCGGACGAGGCAGAGGAGCTGGCCGAGTAGCCGATGGTGGGAGACACTTCAAGGTGTTGCCACCACCACCACCAGGAGGTCCACCCCGACCGCAGAGAGTTGGTGGACATGGGAGAGCTCAGATTCAGGAAGCGGAGGCCTTCGATCAAGGAGCACGGGGAGCAGATGGACAGGAGAGGGACTAGTGGATATGTCTTTTGTACTTCTAGTTCCTTGTTGCTATTGTGTAACGTCTTTGTATTATGAGCTACAATAATAAAAGACGCATAACTTTGTGATTTTTCATTCCTGTCCTCTTTTGTGTTGATACTAAGAGGTTCCAGTTTTGACTGTTGACTTGACCCTCACTTGTGAGACATCTACTGGAAGAGACCCAGTTACCACACACTGATGCCGACAGTGTGACTCAACCCTTGGAGGCGAGAGTAACGGTTGGATCTCTTGGTAGTAGCGTCGAGGCCTTATGACGTCATCCTTGGTATGGATTAGTATCATCCATGTCGGGATTGACTGTATTAGGCAATGAATGTGGTTCATCCAGGGGATGGGACCAGATTTCTCTTATCGTCAAAGAAGAAATCTTGCTGCTCTTGTGGGACCTGAGATGGTCCAGGTGATCCAGGGGCGGATGAGTACAACTCAGAGCCGGCACAAGTCTTATGCTGACAGGAGGCAGAGGCCACTAGAGTTCGAGGATGGAGACCACGTCTTCTTGCGTGTCTCACCTCGACGTGGTTTACGGAGATTTGGCTGTGGCGACAAGTCGTCTCCACGCTTCATCGGACTCTTCCAGGTCCTCAACAGGATTTTCAAGGTGGCTTATCGTCTGGCTCTACCACCACAGTTGCGCCGGGTGCACGACGTCTTCCACGTATCTCAGCAGAGGAGATACGTGCATGAACCAACGTCAATCTTTGACCATGGGGAGCTAGACGTGGATGATGGGGCAACTTTTGTGGAGGCCCCAGTAGAGATCGAGGATCGACCGGAACGAGTCCTACGTAGACGATCGATTCCTCTAGTGCGCTTCAGATGACAGCTCAGGAGCCTCCAGGAGAGAACTTGGGAGCGGGAGGCTCAGTTTCATGCTCAGTACCGCCTTTGTATCCCTAAGTTTGTAGTGAAGCTTTACGGGGACATAAAGCCCTGTGGTGGGAGTAATGTAAAGACCCGTAAATTTCATGGAAATTTTTTCTTAATTTTCTTTGGAATTTTACAAGAGCGCAGTTTCTGACGGCACCTGATTCCGAGGCCCGGTGTGCCCGGAATCATTTTCCGAAGTTTGACTCGGGTACGTCCAGTGAACGGACGAGCGAGTTTTTCTATCTTTTGAAACGGTGCCCCGAATCGAATTTTGAGGGCACTGATGAAATCACAGCACCGGTTTTTTCTTAGAAACGCCTCTTCCGGAGATGCGTTTGCTGGGGTGTGGTTTTTAATTTTCGGGCTTAAAGTTAAGAAATAAAATAATTTTACGACAACTTTATTTTATTTCACTTAAGCCACTTGAAGCCACTTGGAAGCCACTTAAACTGAGTTGAAATGAATAGGAGACTATCCAGAAATATCTTACCCTCTCGGTAGGATATTTGTGAGGTAGGGCCAGCACGAGCCCAGCCGTTTCTTTCCGCTAAGTAACGCACCCGCAAAAAACCCGTCATTATGAAAGTCAACTAACGCGTTTTCTTAAATTCTTAACAGACCATTTAATTGGGCGGTTTATTTCGTAAATTAAATGAGCTGTTTCTTTCATTGAATTAATTCAATGAATTGATGGGTCGTTACTTACCCCTTTTTCATTGGTTGGCATAATAATAAAATAAGACCAACCAGCCTTTTTGGAGGGTTATTGGTTGAGAGGTTTGACAGAGTCCTCGTGCCTTTATCCTTCTTCGCGAAGAACGCGAAGAACGTGAAGAACGCCGGCCTCCGACGAAGAACGCCGAACCTGGAAATCGTCGACGCGATGCCGTGTTCTGCAACGCCGACGTTCCCTTCCTGCAACGTTCTTCTGCGACGTCTCTTCCTCCGCAACGGATCTTCGATCAGCTGCTTGAGGTATGAGTATCGTATTTTTCTTTTTTAATCTCCTTTGTGGATTTTACCAAAACACAAATTTAATTAATTAAATTAAATCTACTGTTTCATGGTCCATTGAGTTCACCGACTCAAATCCGGTTTCCGCGATGACGCGACGCCCTTCCGCGACGACGCGACGATCCTCTTCTTCTGCGATGAACAATTCCGCGAAGAACACTCACGCGCGACGACTTCGAGGTAGGGATTTTATTTTTGGAAATTCCTCTTATTTCCCATGATGTTTCCGTTCAAATGAGGAACCCGATTTATGAAACAATTTTATTCCATTAAAATTGTTTCGGATATGCGTTCATGTGTTGAACTTTATTCCTCTCGTTGTTTATCTCTAACGCGGAGGGTGCGGGCCAAAGGAACACGGCCCGACGACCCTCCGTCGTTCTTTGTTTTTGTGCGGATTTGACGGGCGATGGCGGAACGTGCCGCAACAGAAGTTTGATGATCCCACAGTGAAGAACGGAACCCGGGAGGAGCAACGGCGCAGACGGGAAGAAAAGTGGGCCACCGGAGCGACTCTGGCGGCGTGGGTCGCCGGCACGGCGACGCCGACACCCGGAGGCGACGGCGCCCGGCGCGCTGCCGGACGAGACCGCCGCGGCGGCGGCGCTCGCGGACCCGCGACTGCGCGGGTCCGGTCGCCAGGGAGACACCCCGCGGGTGTCGTGGGGGTGTCACGCTGGGGGCGGCGGCTCCCCCCCCCCCGCGTCACTCGGGACGCGACTTCAGCCGCGTCCGACTGTCTGGCCGACACCCCGCGGGTGCCGCGGGGGTGTCACGCGGGGCGGCAGCTCCCCCCGCGTCGGCCGCTCGGCCAAGCCGAGCCGGACCGGTTCGGACCAGGTTCAGACGACCCAGTGGGGGTCGGGCCGGGTCGGCCCGGGCCCGGACCCCCCGTCTTCAGACCGTTTTCGGTCAAATTCCCGTAACATGAGCTACGGGCCTCCGAACGACGCGCCGTCAGCGGCAACGCGATCCTTGGACCGAGACGGTCGTTTTGATATATCAAACTCAAGGTTTCAGAATACTTTGGGTTCGGCCGGGTTGGTTCGGACACGAAACCAACCGGGCCCTCAGAGCGGAAACACTCATATCTTGAGCTACAGACGTCCGATTGACATGCCGTCAACTTCTGTTGAGTTCCTCTAAGTGAGACAGATATTTTGGCGTACTCTGCTCGAGGTTTGGACATAGGTGGAGTACGGTCGGGTTGGTTCGTACACGAAACTAACCGGGCCCTCGGAGCGGAAATGCTCATATCTTGAGCTACGGACGTCCGATTGACGTGCCGTCAGCTTTGGTGGTTTCCTCTATGTGAGACAGATCATTTGGCTCACTCCACCTGAGGTTTGGACGCAGGTGGAGTACGGTCGGGTTGGTTTTTCCTTAAAAACCAACTGGGCCCCTAGGATGAAAAAGCCAATAACTCTTAGACCGGGCGTCCGATTGACGCGCCGTCTGCGACGTTGAGTTCCTGTTGACGATACGGAACTTTTGGATACATAAACTTCGTACTTTGTGACAGATGATGTATCGACCTCTCGACTCGTGGAGCGGACCCTCCCGAACGAGCTTGTTGTGTACGGGAACCCTAGAGCTGGCTGCGACTGCTACTTCGATGACGACGACTGTGCAAAAATCCTCAGTGGACTACGACGATGAAGACAACTGGTCTGCTATCCTACGTGGGTCCCAGCTTAGATGATTCAATACTAGTCTTGTATCCTATGTGGGTCCCAATATAGATGAATCAATGAAGACAGCTGGTCTTGTATCCTATGTGGGTCCCAGCTATGCTGGTCTTGTATCCTATGTGGGTCCCAGTTTGGATGATTCAATACTGGTCTTGTATCCTATGCGGGTCCCAGTATAGATGAATCAATGAAGACAGCTGGTCTTGTATCCTATGTGGGTCCTAGCTGTGCTGGTCTTGTATCATATGTGGGTCCCAGCTTAGATGATTCAATACTGGTCTTGTATCCTATGTGGGTCCCAGTATAGTTGAATCAATGAAAACAGCTGGTCTTGTATCTTATGTGGGTCCTAGCTGTGCTGGTCTTGTATCCTATGTGGTTCCCAGCTTAGATGATTCAATACTGGTCTTGTATCCTATGTGGGTCCCAGTATAGATGATTCAATGAAGAGTGCTGGTCTTGTATCCTATGTGGGTCCCAGCTTAGATGACTCAGTGATGGTCTTGTATCCTATGTGGGTCCCATCCATGCTGGTCTTGTATCCTCTGTGGGTCCCAGCATAATCGAAACAATGAGGATGGCTGGTCTTATATCCTATGTGGGTCCCAGCTTAGATGATTCAGTATCTATGTCTGATCATCTCTTTCACCTTTTCGATGATGTATAGCTGCATGAGCTGAATCTTGTGTTACTCTCCTTTGTGGATTGTGTTGAGCTATCCTGTGTGGATTTTCTGTTTACTCTCATTTGTGGATTGTGTTGAGCTATCCTGTGTGTATTTATTGTTTACTCTCCTTTGTGGATTGTGTTGAGCTATCCTGTGTGGATTTACTGTTTACTCTCCTTGTGGATTGTGTTGTGCTATCCTGTGTGGGTATACGTTTGCTTTCCTGTGTGGACTGGGTTGTGCTTGGGCTCGGACGTTGGAGCCGAACGAGAATTGATGACTTAGGTATATGTATGGGCATATACCTAAGCATCTTCAGTTGTAACTTCGTGATTGTATCATTCCTTGTGGTTTATCCTTTGTGGATTTCGGGAGACCTTTGGGGGTCTCGGGGTCCCTACTGAGTAGCTTATACTCACCCCTGCACGGGCTATGCCCGCACTACGTTGTGTTGGTTGCAGACGACGGACAACGCTGATCGTGGTGGAGGCGTGCGGAGAAGGACGGTACCTGGAGGTGGACCACTGGGCGGGACGTACTCGGAGCGGCCAGGTGGGCCCGAGGAGCAGTGGAGGCTATCTGTACCCACCCTTCCGGTGGGACTTCCAGAGGACGGCTCGACGCTGCGGTTTTTCCTTTCAGTTGCTGTTTTTCCTTTCAGTTGTACTTTACAGTTGGGCTTGTATTTCTGGCCCCTTTTACTTTCAGCACAGCTTGTTACAGTTTTTTCTTAGTGTTTACTTTTCCGCTTGCTTACTCTGTGGTGCTTGTTTACTTTTCAAAGGCAATGCCTTCCCTTTTTGTTGGGATTTACGCCTTGGTGCTAGTCGCCAGCCCCTGGCCTATGGAAGGCGAGCTTGGGGTAGTCACGACACGGGCCCCGAGGACGGGTCGTGACATATACAATATAACCTATTTATGAATTTGTAATCCCATTGTAAAAATGGCATTATGTAATAATGAAAAACGATTTCGTTGTAATCAAAACCCACAAATTAACCGAAAAAATTATCATTAATGTTCTATACGATAATTCATCCTCTTTACATGTAACAAGATATTTAAATGATCAATAAAACCTATTTATTTTCATAAATATTATATAATTTCATTTCTGGAGATTTACATTTCCACATAGATAATAACAAGATAACTGAAGATGAAAATAATGAAAATGAACACTCTGAAGCGACATAATTCAATACAATAACTTATCAATAACAACATAAATGAACTATACAGACTATGATAAACTAAATACGTGTATAATAGGTTCTTAAATAAGTTATTAATAAGTATAATTTCATTTTACAGGGGCTTTAGTTCGAGAGAGGAACTTGTTTGGGGTTAAGGTAACGGTTTCATCATCTCACTTCCATTTTGGTGAGATTTTCCATATTCACTACTAATAATTTTGTATGGTGTATGTATACTTACCATTGATTTCACATATCCTGAATAAATTTATCATTATGGTATTAAATCTATAATTTTTATATTAGTAATTTTTGGGGCATACGAATGGTTTGATTGCAAAGTGGAAAGGGTTTTCCACCCGAACTTCCATTTTCATTAGGGTTACTTTTATTGTTTAATTTACTCGATGAAATTCTTATGTTTTGTGATGTACTCTTCATAAATTCTGTGTGAGTATTCTATATATGTACACCAACCAGAATCCTTACCTATTTTTGGGATAGTTACATGTTTTAAAAGAATCTCTCAAAACTGTTTGTAAAAATATAAGCCCCATATAAGGGAATTTCTCAAATTCATATCTATTTTCGTGGGCAAGGTATAATCCTGTTTTGGAAACCGGTATCCTTCAAAAAACACAAATTTTATCATGAAATACTATCTTACTGTACTTTTTGTTTTATACAATGATTTTTCATTTCCAAATAAAAGAGTATTTATCACAAGAATTACTTAATGATTTTAGAAAATTATTCTCATTTGATTCAACATTCTTGTTGATGCTTATGTATTATTGGGGTTAATCATTTTTTATGTCATTTGGAATATTTTATTTAATTGTTTATGACTAACTTTATTGTGGATGATCTATCCTAAAACCATTCATCATATTATTCTGAATGGTTAGTTTTTATGTTCAATAATTGGGGAAAGTTATTTACTTTTCATATGATAGTTTCAATATGGATGTATATGTTGTTTATGTTATCCCCGATCATATGAGGAATGTATTAGAATTATTATGGGATGGGTGGGGCCTGCTGTATCCCCTCGATGCATCTGTAGGTCTCATGTGACGAGTAGATGTGGAATTTGCCAAGGCCTTTCCCAATGTGATATATGGATTTTGGTTGAGGCCTTAATCACTAGACGTCTTGGCCGATGCCTTAACAAAATGTTTCAGAATGTCCAGCATATACACTTACCTCATTATGATGATAGTATTTTAATATCATGTGGTTATTCAACTAGTAGAATACCCATGATTATGTATTATTATGGCATTATTTATTCAGCTCATATTTCTGCCATAATATGTTCAACTTCATTATTAGAGGCATGTGTTTTCAATTATTCACCATGTCTGATGTTTATGCTATCTTCCGCTATATTTTTTACTCTTACTGAGCATTTGAGATCACCCTTTGTTATGTTTTATTTTTTCTATGGGCATGAAGAAGTAAATTATGAATGACATGCATGCATAATCTAGGAGACATGATGTTGCTAGTGGAATAATTTAGTGTTTTCTTTCCTTTACATATGTAAATTTTAACTTATTTTTGTAACTTATTTCAAATAATACTAAATTACATGGTCCTTCAGGATTTGTATTCCTTGTATGTATGACAACATAATCAAATAAGGGGCCGACTACGGGAAACTGGGGTCAGGTTCTTACAGTTGGTATGAGAGTATGTTTAGTAGAAAACATGGAAACTAGATTAGTAAACAAAGATTAGGGAAGAGTCTCTAAGATTGTCTTTGAGGATAATCATGCAAGAACTTCTAGGTATGTTGAATAGATTATGTGGATCTTTCAAGGAATACATCCCTGTCTGGATATGAGCAGGTAGAGGCGGCTCTGTCAAAGATGTACCTAGGAGTGAATGCTCTGACAAGGAGTTTCGGGCTTGACCCGGGGTATCCTAGTACACGACAACGGGCCTTGCTGCACTCTTGTTTATGACACTCCCATGGGATATTCTTAGGATAATTCACATTTTATTTACACACCACTATGAAGTATTTATGTTCCCAAAGTAACCAAAGTATATGGTTCTATGATTTACGATGCATAAATTTATGCTATGTGTTGTACCATGTTTAGAGTTATAGAGAGTTCATAATTTTATGAGCTAATATAAAAATATGGAATTGATTAGATATGAAACCTAGAAGAAGGAATTAGAACTTCAACAATCCATGAGATGAAAAGAGTAAGAAGGATCATATCTCTAATAGTATTAATCCATCTTTTCAACGGACGATTTTCTCCCAAGTATCCTCATCATATGAAGAAATAATATCATGTGTTAACAAGGTATGTAAATACTTCTCTGAGTCCTATGGATTTTAAGGGAAGAAAAAGAATAAGTGTATGGTAGAGAGATACGGGAATAAAGGAAAGAATGGTAAGAATTGGTTTCCCACATGTGATAACTATGGAAAGAATCACCCTGGTAAATACTCGAAGGGAATGGGTGTTTTCTACAAGTGTGGAGAAAGAGGACACCATGTTCAGGATTGCAAGGGTAAAAAAATTGTTTCAAATGTAAAATGCTTCAACTTCAAGGAGAGGGGACACTATGCGAATCAATGTCCCAATCGACAATATAATATACCCAAAAGGAGGATTTTGGATAATGATCATGTTGTGATGCTACCGCAGATGAAGTAGAATGATTAATACACCTCGTCAAGAATCACCCCATATTTCAGTAATGTACTCGTTGTATGAATTATGAGATATTTAAGGATGGTACTACAATACTCTTTCATTAAGTATTTGAGGTCATATGATGAATTGTACAATAGAAAAGTGATTCAGTGGAAAGTTAAACTTTTTAGAAAAAACATGACTGATGGAATGAAAACCCTTAATATATATCTAATGATGAGATAATGATGATTATATGATTGATTTAGATAATTATTTACTACATTGTAACTGATTATTTGTAATACCCAAAGCTTCCATAGTATGTTTCCCTTTGAATAATGTAATAGCTTGCATTGTATGAAACTTCGAGATTCTAACACACCATGACCAATCAAAGTAGCTGTTATGAATAGTAATACCCACTTTTTGAAAGTTTAAAAATTTTAACTTTAAAAATGGACTTCATTTTTTGATTTGGAATATCGAAATTAGCCTAGGGTAAATTTTGGGTATTTTTTGGAAAACAATAAAATTTTGATGAATAGTTAAAAATACTAACCATTAATTAAAAATATCTTCTTTAATCCAAAAGATTTATAGTGATAAATTATAATACTGAAAGGTTTTATAGTATAATTATAATATATTTTTACCATTTAACCAAATATTGGTAATTCGATTTAAATTCACATTTAAACTAGACATAAACAAGGGTCAATCTTTTGATAGTTATTATTTCTTAAAAAACACGCTCTTTGTTTTGACAACGGGAAATAATTTTAAATTAATTTTTGCCACTTATATGTTTTTAATTTATAAAAATGGATTCCACATTTATAATCAGGAGATCCAAATCGCTTAACTAGGTAACTTTTATTTTTAGACATATTGAATAATTACTTCCGTAAATATATTATTTACCATGGTTAAAGGGTAAATCCAGTAAATAAGGGTAAAAAAATAATATTATAATAATATTTAATTACCATAACACGTGTCCTAACCCTATTGTTTAATACATGTCTGAACATAGTCATCATTGGGTCGATTTGGGGACCCCAAGGAGCCAATTGTAAGTGATAATGACACTTTATATTAATTAAGTTAAAGTAAATACAAAAATGACATAAGTATATATCATTTAGTAAAATAATTTTTACATAGGGTTATACATTTTATTTATTAGACTATAAATATTAATTAGAAATATAAAACTATTTACTATATAATATTATTTTATTTATAATTTTTAGACATATAATATTTAAATTTAGTTATGAAACAATGATGAAGTAGTATTTTGGTTATTAATGAGAGAATCAAGATAATGGTATTATAAATGTTAAAATAAATATCATTTAAAGTTTTTTTGACATCCACGAATTTTATAGGTTAATATGAAATGTTAGGATTTATTAAATGAATTTATTTCAAATTAATAAAGATTTTAGGACTTTAACAAAAATAAATTATTAAATAGTGTCAAAAATAACATAAAAGAGTTTTTAAAACAAATATTATATTATTAATTGATTTTCAATTCCTAAAAATATATTGTTTGGCCAAATGACATATAAAATGATAGGTTTATCATTAATTAATCACTTGGGGTTCTATATGAAGTATATTGTAAGCTTTTTAACTATATAATATGAAAATACAAAGAGACATGCTAAATGTCAAACTATTTAACTACGAGTTAAATCTAAATGTTAAGGTTAATATAGTGACCCAAACCTATCTAAGACCTATTTGTTGGGTGGTTTTATACCCCTCCCCACCTTATCCTCTAAATAAATAACTTTTTACCCAATAGAAACCGAAAATTATTTTATTATAAAATAATATTTATAGCTTTTCCTAAGGTTCCCCTCACCCCTCTTATAAAAGGGAACTCCCCCTTCTCTCTAATTCACACCTTCAAAGCCTTTAGGATCATCCTAAACCTTCACAAATATCCTCTCAACATCCTTCAATTAATCCTAGAGTCCCACCTTTGGTCACAAATCCAGCTAATGGAGCCCTTTTGATCAAATCAAAAGGAAGAACCCAAAGAAGAGGTAATAATTTCACCAACCACTTTCACGTTCTTTTCTTATTCCACATCTTCTTTCTTTGTTATTTTAATTATAAAATAATAAATATAGTATAATATATATACATTTATGTTATTATAAATATGTTACATTCATCTTCATTAGTCTATCCATCCTTTGAATGACATGCCACCATACGTGTGTACGTACGGATTACCATCTCCACGCCATGGTGTAATTGTTATTCAATACATTATTATTTGGATCGGTATAATAATGATGTGTAATTCATGTAAATAATCAATATAAAATGATAATTATTCTGTATATATGATATACCATACAATTATATATTATTTTAATATCAAATGAATGATATTGTCGCTCATGCGTACGTACGGATTACCATCTCCACGAACGCGATGAGATTCATTCCCCATCTTATCCATTCAAGAATAAATTTAACTTTATGATTAAAAATAATGTTTATAGACATGATATAATTCTAGATAAAAATAAGATACATCCCATCCATAAAAAATATGGCTCACATAATAAATAATATAAAGGAAAACGAATCTGTTAACACTCGTAACGACGATAATACTAAGATATTATAAACAAATCAATGTTAAAAGATCATATATGATATCATATTAATGTATATGATTCTTGAATAATTTAATAAAAAATATTTCACCATTACAAAGAGTTTTTCCTACCCTCTACCAAGGAAAAAGTACAAATTAAGAGGATTCTTATCTCACTTTTAATTTCATGAGATTTCCATTGTTCACTACTTATTTATTGTATGTGGTGTGTGTACTGCCCACGATTGTATTCATTGTGTAATACAAATTAATTTATAGATATTTAAATCATCATGGTATGATCCTTATTTCATGGGTGTATGTTTCATAAGTTACCAAATCAATAAGGGAATTTCAAATTTCAATTTCCACTCATTTGACTTTACCCATACTTCATTGATTATTTTACTCCCAGATTATGTGTGGAATCACTATTCAATTTTTTATGTCTTAATTTAAACTCCCCTTTCTGTGTATATACATTTAATACACATAATAAATCCATTTATAATTTCTAAATTCATCGATATGACCTTGATAAGAGTATTTTTAACTCAATCTATATTTGTTGAGTTAAATATCCAATTCATTGGTGTAGTTTTTAAAAGAATATGTGTGAATGTACTCTGATTGATTTTCACATAATATCCAATAATATTGAGTGTATTTGTATTTTTCACAGATAATTTTGTCATAGATTTATCCTTAACCTAAGGATATGGTCTTTATAATTGATTTCTTCTCAATTTACATTCCACTGAGCCTTCTTTTTTGTTATACACCAAATAACTTTTATATGGTGTATATAATGTGCTTTGACATTGTATATCATGAATCCATTTATTGTCATGATATTGTAATGTTTTGATTACCTCAATTATTTGTATTCAAGTGTCACTATTTTGGTGAGGAACTCTAACTAAAATATCATTTTAAATGTTTTAAAGAATTATTATTTTAATTATTTCTCATTAATGTCCATATTTTAAAAATGGTTTTAAAGATTTATTTATAAGGAAATTAATGAATTAAAATTAAAACTCCTTTTAAAAAATTCAACGAATAATGGGACACTTTGATTCAAATATCTATTTTTTAATTTCTTCTTGACAAATAATGTGACTTTTAAATATTTTCAAGAAAAATGGGATATTTCTCTAAAGAGTTTTGATGATTATTTTCATCTATGTCAATATCTTTCATTATTATTGATTGAGGATAATCTATTACAATAAAATATTCTATATTGTATTGAATGAGTTATGTTTAACTGTGGATGTGTTATATTTATAACATTCATGGTTTGTGGATAAAGTATTGACATTTCGTATGCTAGTTTCAATACGAATGTTTATGTTATGTTTCAAAATATTCATATGAGGAATGCATTAGACTTAGTAAGTGATGGGTGGAGCCCGCTATAGCTCCTCGATGCATCAGTAGGTCTAATGAGACAAACTAGTGTCATGGCACAAGGCCTTGACAAAATCATATTTTGTAGTCTTGGCATAAGGCCTTGACTATGTGGTTATGATAGTTTGGCATTATGAATTCCATCATTATATAAGTGGTTATTGATATTTCATGTGATTATTTGACTAGTACAATATCCATGTGAATAAGTAAATGGCATTATTGGATTTTAACTTTTCCATATTATGCATATGTTCAAGTTTACAAGGATTTTGTTCTAGTCTTATACATTGCCTTAAATGTTTTTTATTATTTATGAATGTTTCTACTATAATGTTATCCATACTGAGCATCTGAGCTCACCCATTTCTATGTTCTTACCCAGGATGAACATAAGTATATTATGACTGACCTCCAAGGATAGTCTATGGGATCTTACTGTTTTCTATGGAGAGCACTCTATTGTAGTTTTCCATTTTATGATGTTATGTAAACCTTATGAATGTATCTAGTACATCCAAGGCTACTAAACTAATCGGTATTTTGAGACATGATATTTTATGATCATGCCAATGATATGTAATAATGAACCGACTCTAGGCTTCTGGGGTTAGGGAGTTACAGTTGGAATTAGAGGATGTTTAGTACAAACCTTGGAAACTAGATTTAGATAAACTCTGAATAGAGGACATGACCCTAAGAAAGACTTTGAGGATTATTATAGAAGAACTCCCTATAATTTTGGTATTGTATATATTGTTTGAGTTTTCCATGTAATACATCCCTGTCTAGATACGATCAGGTAGAGGCGGCTCTGGCACAGATGTACCTAGGGGTAAAAATTGAAAACACAACTTTGAGCTAGACTCGAACGAAAATAGGTTAATGACAACGGGCCTTGATGCACTATTGGTTACGAATATCCCAGGGGATATGATTAGGATAATTTAAATTTTCTTTAAAAACCGATTTGAAGTATTATAATATAAGATGAGAATAAATGACCTTGGTTAATCTTAAGGTGTTTAAAATTGAGAATATGGTGTCATTATAATCTCTAAATGATTGTATTACTACTGTTACTCACAGAATGCTTTCTGTTTTAGTCAACGGCTGGATTCCAAGGAAGTCATAGTAACATGGAGAATGATGTATAAGGTGGGAATGGTGGTGGAAATGAGCAAAAAAATGGAATGTTGATAGGTGTAAAAGATATCGTGTTCTTTCCAAATCAGTTTTCCAAAAATAGGATCAACAACATATATATTAACCAACTCCCGGACTCAACAAAGAAGAGAAAGGTGATAAATGATAAGAGCTCCAGCAGTGGAGACCATGGAGAAAAGAGTCCTCAATTTCCATCATGTGGGAAATACCGAAGTAGACACCCATGAATGTGTCTCAATGGAAAAAAGGAAATGATTTACGTGTGGGAAAGAAGGACATAAAGTGAAGAATTACCGAGGAAAAATGAAGAGTACTATAGAAGAAAATAAAAATGGTCCCAAGAATCCATTTACATTCATTTTTTGAAAATGTAGGGGAACTGTCCATTACCCGAGTGAATTACCTATTCTATAGGATATTTTCATGGTCAAAGAAGATGCTATGTGGAAATAAATGGTTGAAGAAATGTTTAAAAGTATTAGTGCTCCTTGTTGATGGTATTACTCTAGAATAATTTTCTCTTGTATTGTTAACCATTTGGTTTTCCATTTGAGAATGACATTTGAGGAAGAATTAACTTTTCTCTTGCGGATATAGTTATAAATAACCATTTGGATTTATATGATAATTGGGTTTGAGAAATTACAAATTACTATATTTTAGGAAGAAAATGCAAGGTACGAGATAACATTTGTGGTTAAATTATGTTATGGTTATTATAAAAAATTTATCTCATTTTGGTAATGTTATAAAATATAGTTTTTGAAAAAGGACAACACACAGATAGTGTGACAACCCGTTGCGTCGAAAAAAGATGTGGGAATCGAACCCACAACTAAAGTGCGACTGGGATTTATCGCCTACCACAGGACTACGTGAAGTCCCTGGATAGTTTGACTAATTATTTTTAGTTAAATGATTTTATTGATCAATAATAAGTTTATTTGGGATCTTATGTAATCTCAAATGAATACCCTTAGTATAGGAAATTGATTTTGTGATTAATTGATACATGTTATTTTGGAAGATGTTTGCTTTGATGGGAAAACTATAAGCCGAAGGAAAATAGAATACTATGGTATTTAATTTGATGAATAATGGTGGATTTTTATATATGTTATTATTGTGGATTTATAGTGATTTTGGTTATTTATGGAAACGATTAACCTATAATATGGTATATGTTATTAGGTTAATTACATTTAGGTATGTGAATTTAAGAGTAGTTGATGTCATTCGGAGATACAATTTAACATGGAATACTGCATAACCAAATTCTTCTATGTTTTGGGTTTCAATATTAGTTTGGATTATATTGATGGGTTTTAAGGATTTTTTTTATTAAATGATATTTGTTTAACTTTGGGGTAATGCTGGTTTAATTTTAGAAATTAAGATTATTGTTTCTTTCTCTAATGGAATATCCTTTTGGGGGATCATCAGATCTTATACTAAATGTTTTTGTTTGGATTATTCTCTAAAGACAAGGTAAATATATAGTTTATCCTTTGTGGATCATGTGATTCTATAGAAGTTTATTCTATCTCTTACAGTGTGACCATGACTTCTTCAATACTCATCGTATAAAAAAATGAGTTAGTGGTAGAAATTTATTAAAGAATGAATATATACTTAAAAATCAAGTATATCTATTTATGTTATTAGTCAATCTCATAAATTAATTACTCATCTTTATGTAGTGTAACTTGAAACAAAAAAACATATTGTCCTTTTACTTTTCCTAATAAGAGACTAATGACCATTTGTCCCATCACAAGAATGTGGTTTTCTTGTAGTTTAGTTTCTGATAATCATGTTTTCTATCAATCTCCATCAAAACTTTACACTGATTTTATCTTCCATAACCATGTTTTCCTACAAGGAATCCTATTATGGTTTATCTTGGGTGACCTTTGTACTTCTCTTTCTTTATTTTAAAGTAATTGTTTTATTGACTTGTTTTCCGATGTGGGACTTTCTATTATATTCCCAATCCAAATTTTCAAAATTTTTGGGAATAAATTTTTTGAATAATGGGTGAATGTTACACCCCAGGCTTCCATGGTACGGTTCCCTTTGAATAATTAAATAGCATGCATTGTACGCAACTTGGAGATTCTAACACACAACGACCAATCAAAGTAGCCGTTATGAATACTAATACAAACTTTTTGAAATTTTATAAATTTTATCTTTCAAAATGGACTTAATTTTTGGATTCAGAATATCGAAATTATACTAGGGTGAATTTTTGGTATTTTTTGGAAAATATTCAAATTTTGATGAATAGTGAAAAATACTAACCATTAATTAAAAACAACTTTTTTAATCCAAATAATTTATAGTGATAAATTATAATATTTATAGGTTTTAAAGTATAATTAGAATATATTTTTACCAATTAATAAAATTTTGGAAATTGGATATAATTTTAAATTTAAACTAAACAAAAAGAAGGGTCAATATTTTGATATTTATTATTTCTTAAAAACACGCTCTTTGTTTTGACAACAAAAATTAATTTTAAATTAATTTCTGCCACTTCTGTGTTTTGAATTTAAAAAAATGGATACCATATTTAGAATCATGAGGTCCAAATTGTGTAAATATGAAACTTTTATTTTTAGAAATTTTGAATAATTACTTTGGTAAATATTTTATTTACCATGGTTAAATTGTAAATCCAGTAAATAAGGGTAAAAAAATATTATAATAATATTAAATTACCCTAACAGGTGTCCTAACCCTATTATATGATACATGTCCAACCATGGTTATAGTTGGGTCGATTGTGGGACCCCATTGATCCACTTGTAAGTGATAATGACAGTTTTTATTAATTAAGTTAAAGTAAATACAAAAATGACATAAGCATATATCTTTTAGTAAACCAATTTTTACTTAGGGTTATACATGTTATATATTCGACTATAAATATTAATTAGAATGATAGAAATATTTCCTACATAATGGTATTTTATTTATAGTTTTTAGACATTGAATAAATAAATTTATTTATGACATAATGATGATGCAGTATTTTCCTTGTTAATGAATGAATCAAGTAAATGGTATTATAAATGTTAAAATAAATACAATTTAAAAGTTTTGATGACTTAAAATAATTTTCTAGGTTAATATGACATGTTATTATTGCATAAATGAATATTGTTCGAATTAATAAAGCTGTTATGACTTTAACAAAAATAAATTATTAAATAGTGTCAAAATTGACATAAAAGAGTTTTCAAAACAAATATTATATTATTAATTGATATTCTATTCCTAAAAATCTAAGGTTTGGCCAAAGGACTTATATAATTATAGTTGTATCATTAGAGAACCAATTGGAGTTATCTTGGAAGTATATAGTATGTTAATTAACTCTATAATATTTAAATACAAAGAGACATGGTAAATGTCAAACTATTTAACTAAGAGTTAAATCTAAATGTTAATGTTACTATAGTGAACCAAACCTGTCTAAAACATATTGGATGAGTTTTTTTCGACCCATACCCACTTTAGACATTAAATTATCCACTTTGGAACCATTATAATTCTAAAATTAGTTTTTTATAAAATAAATTTTCTAGCTTTTCCTATGGTTCCCCTAACCCCTCTTATAAAAGGGCACTCCACCTTCTCTCTAATTCACACCTTCAAAGAATTTTTTATCAGCCAAAACCTGACCAAATATCCTCTAAACATCCCTTAATTTATCCTATATGCCCTCATTTTGTCATCAATCCAACTTAAAGATCTCTTTTGATCAAATCAAAAGGAAGAACCCAAAGAAGAGGTAATAATTTCACCACCATCTTTCAAGTTCTTTTCTTCTTCCACTTATTAATTATTTGTTATCTACATTATAAAATAATATATCCATTATCTTATATATAATGTGATGTTATTATAAATATGATACATCCATCTTCATTATTCTATCCATCCTTTGAATGACATGTCACCATACGTGCGTACGTACGGATTACCGTCTCCACTTCATGGTGTAATTGTTATTAAATACATTATTATTTGGATGGGTATAATTATGTTGTGTAATTCATTCAAATAATAAATATAACATGATAATTACTCGTTATATATGTTATACCATCCAATTATATGTTATTTTAATATCAAATTATGATATTTTTGCTCGTGCGAAAGTACGGATTACCGTCTTCATGAACGCGATGTGATTCATTCCCCATCATATCCAATCAAGACTATATTTCATTTGATGATTAAAAATAATATTGAGAGACCTGATATCATTATGTATATAAATAATATACATCCCATCCATAACAAATATGTCTCACATAACAATGAATATAAAGGAAAATGAATCCCTTAACACCCGAAACAAGGATAATATTAAGATATTATTAACAAATAAATGTTAAAAGATCACATATGATAACATATTAAGGTATATGATTCTTTTAAAATTAAATAAAAATTATTTCACCATTATATTGGTGGTTAGCCCACCCTTGACCAAGGAAAAATTACAATGTAAGGGGATTCTTATCTCATTTTTAACTCCGTGAGATTTCCATTGTTCACCACTTATTTATTGCATGTGGTGTGTGTAATTACCATGATTATAATCATTCTATAATATAATTTAATTTATGGATATTTACATCATCATTGTATGATCCTTCTTTCAGGTTTTTATGTTTCGTATGTTTCCATATCAATAAGGTAATTTGAAATTTCAATTTCCACTCATTCAGCTTTACGCATACTTCATTGATTATTTTACTCCAAGATTATGTGTGGAATCACTATTCATTTTCTTATGTCATAATTTCCACTCCCCTTTATATGGATATACATTTGATACACATAATCACTTCATTGATAAATTCACAAGTCATCCATATGAACCTGATAAGAGTAATTTTAACTCAATGTCCATTTGTTGAGTTAAATATCCAATTCATTGGTGTTGTTTTTACAAGAATATGTGTGAATGTCCTCTGATTGATTTACACTAAATATCCAATAATATTGGCTTTATTTATATTTTTCATACATAATTATGTCGTTGATTTATCCTTAACCTAAGGATACAGTCATTATAATAGATTTCATCTCAATTTAGATTCCACTGAGACTTCTTTGTTGTTATACACCAAATCACTTTTATATGTTTTATATAATGGTCTTTGGAATAGTATATCATGAATCCCATTATTCTCATGATATTATAATGTTTTTATTACCTCAATTATTTGTATTAATATTTCCCTCTTTTGGTTAGGAACTCTAACTAAAATATCATTTTAAATGTTTTAAAGATTTTTTATTCTAAATCATTCTCATTAATGTACATATTTTAAAAATGGTTTTATAGATTTATTTATATGGACATTAAAGTTTTAAAATTAAAAATATTTTTATAATTTTCAAATTGGTATGGGACAATTTGATTAAAAAATCAATGATTAAATGGTTTCTTGAGAAATAGTGTGACTTTTAAATGTTTTCAAGAAAAAAGGTGATATTTCTCTCAAATAGTTTTGATGATTATTTTGATGTATGTCAATATCCTTCATTATTCTCTATTGAGGTTAATCTGTTACAATACAATCTTTCATATTGTATTAATGAGTTATGTTTGACTCTAGATATATTATTTTTATACCATTCATGGTTTTTAGATAATGTATTGACATTTAGTATGCTAGTTTCAATATGAATGTTTAAGTTATGTTTCATAAATTTTATATGAGGAATGAATTGGAATTATTATGTGATGGGTGGAGCCCGCTATAGCTCCTCGATGCATCGGTAGGTCTAATGAGACAAACCAGTGTCTTGGAACAAGGCCAGGACAAAATCTAATTTTGAGTCTTGGTACAAGGCCTTGACTATGTGGTTATGATAGTCTGGCATTATGCATTCCATCATTATAAAAGTGGTTATTCACATTTCATGTGATTATTCGACTTGTAGAATATCCATGTGAATAAGTAAATGGAATTATTTTATTTTATCTTTTCCATATTATGCTGAAGTTCATGTTTAAAAGGATTTTTTTCTAGTCTTAAACACTGCATTAAATGTTTATGCTTATTTATGAAAGTTTCTGCTATAATTTTATCCTTACTGAGCATCTAAGCTCACCAATTTCTATGTTTTTTTCCCAAGATGCAAAGAAGTATATTATAACTAACCTCTAGGGATAGTCTATAAGATCACAATGTTGTCTATGGAGATAGTGTTGTTGTAGTTTTTCATTTTATGATGTAATGTAAACCTTATGATTGTCTCATGTACTTAAAAGGTCACTAAACTAATCGGTCTTTAGAGACTTGATCTTTTATGATCATGCCAATTATACGTAATAATGCACCGACTTTGGGCTTCTAGGGTCGGGCCGTTATATTGTTGACTTGTCGAGAAGTGGTCTATGCTATCATAAATGAAGTTTAATGCACTTTTGGATTTAAGGAAGATATCCAATAATATGTATATTACTTATAAAATACGGAAGAATGCATGTTTCTAATATGGTTTTATGTTCATTCCAGTTATTACGATATTTTAAGAAGATACATGATGATGTTATTAACATGTTTTGAATGTGAATTGTAGATCTACTACATGTTTATTTATGGTTAATGATAAGTTCATCTTGTAAATTTAGAGGACTTCATTATAATGTATTGAGTCATTATATTTTGGATTTTTAACCATTTATGAAATGGTTTATGTTGATCATTTTATGAGATTTTAGAGGTTAATGTATTGCTTCACCAAATGGTGTAACCCATGCTATATGATGAGGTATAGATAATAAAACTACAAAAGGATGAGGTTATAAGATGAAATGTATATTTATACTCTTATAGTGGAATAATTCCTCAACTCACGGAAAATAGTCTTAAATAAAATGTTTTCATATTATCATTATCATTGATAATATTGATGAATTTATTTTTTGATTATACTTCTGTAGTAATAAACATTCATATGAACATTTCATCTATCTTCTCCTAATCATAACTACATATTTATATTTTTCTTTCATGTCATGTTTTTTTTTCTTCCAACTAATTTCACGTCATTCTAAAGCATACTTTTTGGGGTGACCACCTCATCTCCATTTACATTTTTTAGGGGGTTATTTTATTAACCCTGTTTCTGATGTGGGTTTCCAAAAGGGAATTTTCAACTATCAACCATTAACATTAGATGTTCAATTTCAAATTTAGAGGACAAAATTATTGTAAGGAGGGGATAATGTAACAACCCAAGAAATTACTAATAGATTTATTATATAATGCATGGATCACTGAGTCTCTATAAGAACCACTTTGTTATAACCTAGCCATCTAAACCAAATTTTGTTAATAAAATGATGTGAATTTAAAAAATCCAACATATATGGTTCCAATAAGTATTCTATTTGGAGACTGAAAATAAAAACTCAATTTTTGGTGAACAGTAACCTACCCTTATAAATAGTAACTTTTCCTAATGAATAGTAATTTTAATTTTAAAAATATGACATACATGGTTGTGTTTAGGATGATATTTAGAGTCTAATAGAATTAACTTAATTTTTGGTGAATAGTAACCTACCATTATGAATAGCAACCCGCCCTTATGAATTGTAACTTACCCTTATGAATAGTACTATGACTCATATTAATGGTATCCATACCCTTGAGTGTATAAATGAATTTAGGCATCTTAAAAATGAAGATAAATAATTTAAGTGATTATATTTTTCGATTAAATAATGATTTTAATTAAGTATTAAAATAATAATATTTAAAAAACAATTTGTAAAAAATGGACATTATATTTGGATTCTACACATCAAAAAATGGTTGGGGTAAATTTTTGGGATTTTTTAGAAATACATGAATTTTTGATGACATACCATAAATTGAAAAATTAAGATAGATACACTAATTATAGACTGATGTGTGATGTTCTATTGATGTAATCCCACTTGGTTCGAGATCACAAGATAAAATTACTATTCATGGTCATGGAATACTCACTATTCTTTTTCTTGAGAGGAAATAAAAAATTATTGAGTTTTATATTAAGAAATCTCCTCTCTCCTCCACTATAGAAACACCCTCTCACCCTCCTTCCATTCACTTCTCTCAATCCTTTTTCCTTCTCCAAATTCGGTTTAAATACCCTCCCAACCTCCTCTCCCATGTCTAGCAATCTTTAGACTCATAAAAAGACCAAAACCTCTCCCTTAAGGAGGCTCTCAAGGATGTTTGGTTCAAGAGGTAAACTCCTCTTTTCAATTCATTGTCTTTCCATTCAAGTTTATTTGTTTTCTTTTTCTATTAACTATCCTTATCCAAATTTTGTGATGACTCCAGTACCGTATATGTACTATAATGTTGTCATGATAGTGGAATAATTTATCATCATATCCATTTTTTACCTTCTTTTATACTAGTAGGAAGAACACCATCCGAGATGTGTCAATTATACACATTCAAGGACGATGGAATTTTGATTTCTATTATCATTCTCAATTATGGTCATGAAACCATTATTTTCACGGTTGAACTAGATTATTATATATAATATAACCTATTTAAGATTCTGTATTCCCTTTGTACAAATGGTATTATGGTATATTGAAAAATGAGTTCATGGTAATAAAAACCCACCAATTAACCAAAACAATTATCCTTAAAGTTCTATAAGAAAATTCATCCTATTTCCATGTAAAAAGTTATATAAATGACCAATAACATCTATATATGTTCATAAATAATATATAATTTCAATTATGGAGATTTACATTCATTCCACACACTTAGAACCAAGTGAACCGAAGGTAAAAATAAAGAAAATGAACACTCCGAAGCAATGGAATTCAATACAATAACTTATCAAAAAGATTATAAATGAACTAACCAGAACTATGATAAACTAAATTCATTTCTAATAGGTTCTAAAATAAGTTATTAAAAAGTATAATTTCATATTCCAGGAGCTTAAGTTCGAGAGAGGAACAAATTTAGAGTTAAGGTAATGGTTTTTTCATCTCACTTCCATTTTCGCGAGATTTTCCATATTCACTACTAATACTTTTGTATGGTGTATGTATACTGACCATTGATTTGACATATTATGAATATCTTTATCTTCATGGTATTAAATCTATAATTTTTATATTATTAATTTTTGGGGCATACAAATCGTTTGATTACAATGTGGTAAGTGTTTCCCACACAAACTTCCATTTTCATCGGGTCACTTTTATTGTCTAATGTCCTCAATGAAATTATTATGTATTGTGATGTACTCCTCATAAATTATGTGTGAGTATTATATATATGTACAAAAACCATAATCCTTCCCTATCTTCTGGATAGTTAAACATTTTAAAAGAAGCTCTCAAAACTGTTTCAAAAAATATGAGCCCGATACAAGGGAATTTCTGAAATTCATATATATTTTCAATGGAAAGCTATAAAATATTTTTTGAAATCATTATCCTTATAAAAACAATAATTTTACCTTGAAATACTATCTTAATTTACTTTTGGTTTTATACAAATAATTCTTCCTTTCAAAATAAAATAATCTTTATCATAAGAATTGTTTTAATGATTTTAGAAAATTATTCTCGTTTGATTCAACACTCCTGTTGATTCTTATGTATTGTTGGGGTTAATAATTTATGATGCCATATACCATATTTTATTGAATTGTTTTTGATTAACTTTATTTTGTATGATCTAACTTAAAAACATTCACCATATTATTTCGAATTCCTAGTTTTTATGTTCAATAATTTGGAAAAGTTAGTTAATTTCATATAATAGTTTTAATATGAAAGAATATGTCAATTATGTTATCCCCGCTCATATAAGGAATTCATTAGACTTATTATGGGATGGGTGGGGCCCGCTATATCCCATCGATGTATCGGTAGATCTAATGAGACAAATATATGTGGAATCCACTAAGGCCTTTCCCAATGTGATATATGGATTTTGGCCGAGGCCTTTATCATAAGACGTCTTGGATGAGGCCTTGAAAAAATGTTTCAAAATGTCCGGAATATGCACTTCCCTCATCATGATGCTACTATTTGAATATCATGTAGTTATTCGACTAGTAGAATACCCATTATTATGTATTATTATGGCATTATTTATTCAGCTCATATTTCTACCATAATGTGATCAAGTTCATTATTAATGTCATGTGTTTTCAATTATTCACCATGTCTGATGTTGATGATATCTTCCGCTGTATTTTATACTCTTACTGAGCATTTGAGATCACCCTTTCTTATGTTTCATTTTTTTTTCAGACATGAAGAAGTAAATTATGAATGACAAGCAAGAATAATCTAGGAGACATGATGTTTCTAGTGGAATAATTTAGTGTTGTCTTTCCTTTCCATATCTAAATTTGAACTTATGTATGTAACGTTTTTCCAATAATACTAAACTACTAGGTTCTTCAGGATTCGTATTCCTTGTATGTATGCCAAAATAATTAAATAATGCACTGACTCTGGGTAACCCGGGTCGGGTCCTTACATATAAAATGTTAATTATTTTTTTTCTAAAGGTTTTATTTAAGTGATTTTAGTTTCTATAATTTAAGTATATTTGTTAATTAAATTAAATTAATTGAATAAATAGTTAAATATCATTGAAATATTAATGGTATTATTGATATCATGGTAATTATTCCTTTAAATAATTGAATAATTTGAAGGAATTTAAATGGGACAATGTTAAAAATGGAATTCTACATAAAATACTAGCTATTTGGTGGAGGACACCAACCATCTGGTGTAAGTGGACATAATATACATATGCATCAGGAGCCCACTAACTAAATAGTGGGGAGTACTAGCTACCCAGTTTAATATGGAAATATGTGATAATTTACAATGAGACAACTGGATATCTACGGGAATCATAACATCTATGTGATGGATTCAATATAGAAACTTAAAATATCATTAATTGGTTGACCTTGAAACTGTTAAATTTCAATTGATGATGATTAATCAATCCAATGAATTATAGAAAGTTACATGATATTTTGGAGGATATTAATATTGTACCTTGGAGGGTTTGAGATGTGTGCTGGAATATATAGTGTATTTTAAATGCTTCAACATTGGACCTTCATAGGACTATCTCTAATATAAAATTTCTACCAAGAGTCATTTTCAAGTTTCAATTCTCTTAGACTATTCAAAATTTCATCTCTTTATATCATTATAATTGTATTTATCAATTTTGATAGATAATACTATAATGAATCATTTCCTAGAAAATATCATTATTATTCTCACCTACCTTATATAAAGGGTTTCATTCCATATCTAATGAAAATTAAGGGAGGTGGGTGCTTAATGTAACAACCCGAACTATAATAAATAAAATTCCCCATTTTATTTTATTAAATGTCCTATTGTGTAATATAGTTATAGAAAACACTTGAACTTATATTGATTAATTATATACAAATGGATAAAAAATAAAATTAGCTATCATTATTGTTGATAATATAGCCATTTAAAAGTTATCACATGATTAGTATAAATATAGCGTTTTAACAAACACAATTGACACAAACATGTATGTGATGGCCCCAACCAGTAGGATCATACCATTTGAATCCCATTTATTAGAGCTTCTGAGTGAGATAAAATCACTATGATTTTCCCTTGACCAATCCCAAGCTAATATAAATCAACTTAAGCATGAGTGAAACTGTTTATGGGATACTTTCAAGATCATTTATATCACATCCCAAACCATGTTTTCTGAACCACCCCATGAAAGTATCGTCATCATACACCTTAATCATAGGGAATTTTTTGGTTTATTAAAGGGATATGCATAAATACACCGGCATTATGAGTATGTACAATATTTTATATAGAATGATGAATATATTTTCATCATATTATGATTAATTTATAAAAAAATTCATTTTGATACAACACAACACAAATATTATTTTTGGGTAATATTAGAATTCAATCTAGGAATTTATTTTGTTGAATTATTGGTTTTTTTAAATAAATAATATTTTTATAAAATACTATTATTTAATAATTTTTATTAAACATAAATTATCATATAATTTTTATGATGTGAAATGTAATTTTTATAGGGGTTCAAAAGCTGTAATTATCATAGGAAACCCCACATTTCTCAATAAATATATATTAATAATTTGAAAGTGAAAATTAAATTATTTATAAAATTATTTATATAAAATTAATATTTTTTTTGGAATCAGAACACTGAAATTATCCAATAATGAATTTTTCCTAATTTTCCGAGACAGTATAATTTTCGGGTAAAAATTAAATATAATATAAATATAATTTGTGTATTATGACCTCATAATGAAAAAAAGTGATATAATAAATAGTATAAATGTTATCCACGACCAAATATATGTTTTAAATTTAAAATAATGAGATTTTATGTTTATTTTATTATTTTTATAATGCACTTATGAATCCTCCAAAACCAAGAAAATATTTTAATTGTTTGAAACCATTTATTTAAGAGTATGACACAACATCACATAAAAATGGAATTATTTTATTATTTTTCTCTTATAATTACATAATATTGATTTCCACTAAAAATTGGATGAATCTATGTGAAACAACCATGGGAATATCTGTGGATTTTTTTATATTATTATATAGAGTCCAAAACCTATGTTTGAGAGATAGTAAATAAAACATCACTCCTTTCCTATATAAACCCACATAATCACCCACTAAACTACTCTTAAAATACTTTTAACACATCCTTACTCTTCCATCTCCAATATAGAGTCCTCCCATGGTGACCATAACCTCTAAAGATGCTCCTCTAAAGCATTTGGAGTCACACACTCAAGTAAGGGATCTTCCACTCTCCTCTTTTTATCAAGAACCGATTTGATGTTACATATCTTAAATTCATGTTTTAATGTTTTTATATGTTATTAAATATCCCATATTTTTTATTTCATGTAAAAAATATTATATAACCCTTTCACTATCATAATTCTCTTTCATGAGCCCTATGTACACCCGTTACCATTCAGAAAATTTATAAGGGCCCCCCACCATCTCTCCTTTATTAATGTTTATTTATTATATTATGGTATATATTTAAAATTAATAATGTTTGGAAATAGCTTTTCATTTAACTATTATTGATCATTTTATGATTAAATTAGGTGATAGACTATTCAGTCTCATAAAACAATTAATGAATTGTTTAGTGACACTGTTATGTTGCTGAATTTTCACCACATTTTTCCATGAGAAAATAATTTTGTAGTGAACACCTTACCCATTTACTATTAAGGGTATTCACCTTTTTATTTTTACATATTTTTGTATTGGTAGTAATATTATTTTATTCCATACTCATTGATCATGGAATAAAATACATAACGAATGAATCCAAATTGTATGATCTATGTTACTCAATTAAGGATGAGAATGAAATAAAATTTATGGGTGTGTCAGAATTATATAGTACTCCAATGCATTAGGTAATTTTTAGTCTTATGATAGGTTATTTTGGGACATGGAGCGAACCAGATTCCATAATTTTACTTTTTCAACAATGATTTGTTTTGTGTTTTATTGATGACCCATGTTTATAATTAAGTGTTTTAAATTGTTTTAATTTTTTCCATGTTATGATTATCATGAAATATCATGCCTCATTATTCATTCCCATTTTATTCCCCATTGATATGCCTATTTTATAATATTTAATTACTTATTCCATGAGTATTACCTTACTGGGTTATATAACACATCCTTTTCTTATGTTTGCCCCTAGGTTATCCCATTACGTTATAAAATACAAGGATTATTATAATCATGTTAAGGAAGTTTCAAATAAAGTTGGTGTATTTTCCTATTTTAAGTTGATATGTAATGTACCTAATTAACAAATTAACTATAATTCTTGATCTTTTATGTGGTATTAAGTGTAATCTTATATTGTAAATCATGTTCTAATGTAAAAAAAGATTTGGGTTGTTATATCGGGTATCAGAGAAACAGTTTAATTATTTTTAGGATAAGGATTAGAGAACTCTAGAAAAGGCCTTTAGGATAATACTACGTATAATGAAAAATACATAACTTTTGTTAAGTATAGATTAATTGTTTTATCAAGAAAATAAATCCCCTTATGGATATTACATGTAAATGTGGTTCTAGTATAGGTGTACATAGTGCTAACAAATCCAATATGGTGTTCCAAGCCAGACATGATGTAACCTAGTACACAAGAAAGAGCCTTAGTGTGCACCTGGTTTCGAACTCGAGGGAACATTAATTGTTAAATTCATAAGCTAATTAAAAACAATTATTAAGGGAACAAAAAATTCACATAATAATATATTTTAGGAAATAGATCATGGAAAACATAGATTAAATCCTAGAAATTCATAAGTAAATGAAATAAATGAAAGTTATAAGTTAACCCTTTAATATCATTAAATTACCATTTATGTGTTTAATATTTAGAAATCAATCATCCATAATTATATTATTTTTTATGATAATGGCCAGAAATAAGAGGAATCAGGTAAACAATCAATGTGAAGGGAAATGTGAATAATTCCTCAATGAGACACCAAACTTGATGGGATCAAGAATTGTAAAAATTATGATGATACTCTCTAAGATAACTCTAATTATGAATATAAATTTGGATCAATAAGAGGATATAAATCCCTATAAGAGAGAACATGTTGCGAACATGACCTTTATGTTACAAATGGCCTCCAATTTTCAATAGATAATATGACCCCTTAAATGGGGAAAAATTGACCAACTCCATAGAGAATATATTCTCTATATTTAAATTTTATAAGCAAGAGAAGGTTATAATTAATATTTATCTTATTAATGGAGAAGTTGAACAATGGTGGACATTGATCAAGAATATAGAGCCTGAATAAGAGATCTACGTGATGTTTTGGAAAAAATAATAGAAAATGATTTTTGATAAATATTTTCCTCACACTCTCTATATTAAAATTAAATGGGTCTTCCATTACCTCTAGAATAATGATGATGAATCTATCAAAGAATACATGGAATACTATATAAGAGTTTCTTGATACACCTCTGGTATTGTTGT
The DNA here is from genome assembly GCA_963277665.1 of Viscum album. Lineage (NCBI taxonomy): Eukaryota > Viridiplantae > Streptophyta > Magnoliopsida > Santalales > Viscaceae > Viscum > Viscum album. Next base: position 1,979,567,325 of record OY728165.1, on the reverse strand, counting down.
TACCCTCGAATAAAAGGTTGTCCACTTTTTTGGTGGTATAAAACCTATTATACAAAAATCCATAGAAATTTGTGTCTTTGATAGCAATAAGAAATTGTACAATGTTCCTTGAAATCCTAAATGGAGGTTGGAGAGTATCAAAAATATCATAGTGATAAGAAGCAGAAAGTGAAGTTTACTTCTAGAATTCTGATGGGGAAATCTAATTGCACATAGAAATTTCAACATTATTCATTTCAAATGTTCAGACACAATTACCCTAGAAATTTTGTAAGGGGGTAACGAAAAGCATTCAGTGTGCAAAGAAAGGGAACTCAGCTAGCGATTGATGATAGGAGAAACCCACTAATGTAGTAAAGTGTGTTAATGATCAAGTCAACCCTCAATGGATTTTTCATTTATTAAACTATAAGGAACCATTACACTTTTGAAATAAAAGAACCAAGACAAGGGTTTTTGAAGACAAACAACAATATCCGAGGCAGTGAGGGAGAGATTTTTTCTATCACAACCACTAAGGATGATCTTAATAAAGAAGTAAAGATAGATAAACTATTTATTGTTACAAGAATACTAATCATACTTTTGATTCAAGTTTTAATTATTCATTAATATTATAAATGTTTATTAGAACTATTAAAACACCACCAAAAATCAAGGATGTAGAGATGTTGGTGAAAATGAAAAGTGGGGAAATTATTGAATCACATGTATATAACTGCTACCCTATCAAAATTTATGGTCTGATATTCCCAATGAACCTTTCCATATTCCCATTAGTATAATGTGATGCATTTTTAGGTATGGATTGGATTTACCAATATAGATCCAACATAAATTTCCATAAAAATTAAATCAATCTCTTTATTTAAAATTAACACCCCCAATTCTGTATAAGTGAAAATAAAGGGATGAATATTCTTTAACACCAACATCTCAAGAATGGATATTATATTCATACCAGAAATCTTCTCTAGGTCAAATTATTCACTATTTGGAAATAACCATCCTTGAAGTCATGCATATTGTGGGGGAATATGCTGATATGTTTTCCGAGGAATATTCTAGTCTTACCCCGAGATGAGAGGTTGAATTTTCAATCAAGCTTATACCTAGTGAATTTCCATTATCCAAGACTCCATATATAATAGATGTTGTGGATGTTGAGGAACTAATGAAAAAGAATAAAAGTTAATATTGATAAAGGGTTCATATGTCCAAGTGCTTCACCATAGGGTGAACTAGTCCACTTCATCAGGAAGAAGGATGGGTCTATGCACTTTTTCATTCAATATCTTGAGATCATAAAGATTATGATAAAGAAAAAGTATCCTCTTATATTAATTGGGGACTTTTTCGATAATCTACGTGGAGAACAATACTTCTCCAAGGTGGATGTTTAGTTGGGATATTACCATGTTAGGGTGATGAAGGAAGATTTCCACAAGACTACTTTTGATAGATGGTGTGAGCACCATGAGTTCATAGTAATGCCTTTTGGATTCTCTAATACAATAATAATATTCATTGGTATGATGAATATATTATTTAGATATTACCTCAAAAAATTTATGGTAGTATTTATATAAGAGAGTCTAATATACTCCAAAACCAAGGAGGAGTAAGAGTAGAATTTGATATCTATAGTAAAGACCTTATAAACGGAGAATATTTATGAAAATTATAGAAAACCTGGGTTCTGGTTGAAGGAAGACACATTCTTGTGGAATATAATCATAATAAAGGGATATCTATGGATCCTTAAAAGATATAATTAATTGAAGGATGTCCAAGGAAAACATCTGTGAGAAATATATATATTTTCCGTAAATTAGGTGGGCATTATCATTGATTTTTGGGAAATTTGTATCGATTATCAAACCATGAAACCATGATAACTTGTAAGGCAGTCATGTTTTCTTGGAATGACGAATGAAAAGATAGATTAAAAGAGTCTTAATTGAGGTTTATCACTTAAACTATTCTCAAACTCCCCATAGGTAGAGAGATGTTTGTGTTATTTAGTGATTCTTCGAAGAAGGGATGCTTCAAATAATGGATTGGGCTGTGTGTTATTTCAATAATTAAAAATTCATAGTATATAGTTCAAGGTAGTTGGAATTTCTGGAAAAACAAAACCCAATGCATGATATAAAGTTGGATGTGGTGATATTTGTTTTGAAAAAATGGGGACATTATCACTTTGAGTAGAAGTATGAAATAGATACAAGTCACCAAAGGATTAAGTATATATTCACACATAATGATACAAATATTCACCAAAAAATATGATTAGACCTGATAAAGGACTATGGATTATCAATTTGTTACCATCTTGAGAAAACAATAAAGTGGAAGAAACTCAAATTAGATTAGATAAAATAATTTTATCATTGTTTATAGTTGAGAAGGTTATGATTTTCTTAGACTTAAAGAGGATAGACATGGGAATCAAAAAAAACGGAACATCATCAATCTATTCAGAAATTCTTATTCAACTATCTCTTATGGAAAAGATAATGGATTATCAAAGTGATGATATTTGAAATTAAAATAAAGTAGAAACTCTAAGAAAAGTTAAATCCTTTGAGTTCAATATTAATGTAGAAGTAGTTTTGGGATTTGGACACAACTATATGTACCATCAAATAGTGAGTTAAAGAAGGAACTACTGGAAGATGAATATTGTTCAGATTTCTCTATTCACACCGGAAGAAAAAATATGTATCATGATATCTATGCGCAATATTGGTTGGAAAATAAAAATAAGGTGATCACTAAAAATACATTAAAGAGCATGGTATATCGGAAAGAGATGGATTAAAGTTCAAAGACTAAGGGGATGATGAAACCATTACCCATACGTACATGGAAATGGGATAACATCACCATGGAATTTATTGATGAACTTCCATAGATATCTTGTAGAATTAGTATTATATGGGTTTTGTGGATTTTTTTAAAAAGACATCTCAATTTATTACAATTTGAGAGGATTTCTTGCTCAATCAATTTTCATGGATATAAATCAGATAAGTGGTAAGGCTTCATGAAGTACCACTATAGATTGTATCCGATGAAGATCCATGTTTCACCTCCATGTTCCAGAAAACTATTCGACCCTATCTATGAACCGAGATGAACTTTACAACAGTTATCTCCCTCAAAATGATGAACAATCTAAGAAAACTATTTAGACACTGGAAGACATGTTTCGAGGATGTTCTATGTACTTAAGTGGAGGATGTGACCAAAATCTTCCTCTAGTAGTATTTTTAAACAACAACATTTCCCACTCAATCATCCAAATTTTTCCTATGTAATGCCCTTCATGAGAAGAGGTGTAAAAAACCTACATATTGTGATTAATTTACAGAATGAGAACTTATTGTTAATCAAATGGTTGATGAAATGGTGGAATGTTCAAAACCATTTAGTATAACATCAAGGATGACCAGAGTCATAGAAATAGCTATGCTAACAATAATTTGATATACATAGATATTGATGTTAGAGAAAATGTTTTCATTTATATTTCTCTATGGAAGAAAGTAATTAGATTTTAGAACATGTAAATTTTTAGTAAAAATTCAGTATCCCCTTTGATATCCCTGATCCCATGAGATTATTATCCTACCAACATGAACTCAAACCTAACCTATCTCATGTACAAGATGTATTACATGCATCCCTCTTGAAAAAGTACATAACAAAACTATTAAATTTAATAAATCCACATGTTTTACCATTGTAGGCTGATATTTTATATGAAGGGGAACCAGTGAAGATCTTAGATCATAGTGACAATGATAATAGAAATATGACAATGCACCCAGTTATAATGTTGTGGAGACACCCCAAGTATGAAGAAGAATTGTGGGAATAAAATGATGTGATGAAAAAGAGTTAACCTCATCTAATTTAATGTGGGAAATGAAAATTTTAAGTTCAAAATTCTTTAATGGGAAAATATTGTATAAACCCAAATTGTATAAATAAAATTCCCCATTTTATTTAATTGAATGTATAATTAAGTTATATAGTATTACATAACACATGAACTAATTTTGATTTATTATATCCAATTGTATTTCAAAGGACATAAGGTATCATTACAATTGATAATATGTCCGTTGAACAATTATCACATGATTAGTATAGATAGAGGGTTTTAACAAATCTATCTGACACTAATAGTAGAAGTGATTTCGTCAACCAGTAGGATCGTACCCTATTAAAACCTATTTATCAGATCTTCTAAGGGAAATAGAATCAGTGATATTTTCCCCTGATCATGATAGATATTATATCTAACAACTTAAGCATGGGATAAAATATTTATTGGAGAAGTTGAAGCACATCATGATCATGACACAAATCATGTATGCCAAACCACCCCATGAAGGTCTCACCGTCCCACACCTTACTCATAGGGAACTTAATGGTGTATTTAAGGAATATGTATCACGATTCAAGAATTATGAGTTTGTAAATTATTATTTATACAATGATGAATATATTTTCATTTTATTATTCTTACCGAATAAATGATTTTTATTTTGATATAATAAATAAAAAATATTATTTTTGGGTAATATTAAAATTCAATTTTGGATTTTTTGATTAATTAAGGTATTTTTATAAATAAAAAATATTTTAAAAAATTATTATTATTAGAAAATTATTATTAGGAATAGAAGATCATATTATTTCTAGGAAGTCAAATTTAATTTTTATAAGTGTTAAGAAACAGTTATTGTCAAAAAAATAGAACAGTTCACAATAAATGTCCATTGTTATTTTAAAAATAAAAATAAAAATAATAATAAAATTCCATAGTTAAAATGAAAATAATTTTTGGAATAATAAAATTGAAATTATCCAATGGATATTTTTTCATAATTTTCTGAGACAATAATTTTTTTTGTGTAAAAATTAAATACCGTATAAATATTCTTTGTGTATTATGGCCTCATAGTGACCAAAAAGTGATTTTATAAACAATAAAAAATGTGTAAATGACCCAATATATGTTTTAAAATTACAATAATGTGATTTTTTTATATGATTCATTCTATAAATCCAATATCAATACTCTAAAACCATTGGGATATTTTAAGGTCTGTAACAATTTATTTAAGAGTATGACACATCTCCACATTAGGAAGGGTATCATTTTATAATATCTAGACCTTGGAAAAATAAAACAATTATAAACAATACCATTTGGCCAAAAAAATTCAAAAACCATTCGAATTTTTGTGGCTTTGGTTATGTTATTATAAATATTCCAAAACGTAAGTTTGAGAAATAATAATGAAATCCTCACTTCTTTCCTATATAAACACACCCTAGATCCCATTTTTATTAACTAAAATTATATGAAGAAAATCCTTACTCTTACATTCCATATATACTGTTCTCCAATATTCCATAATCTCTAAAGAATCTCCTCCTAATCATTTGGAGTCACACACTCATGTAAGGGATCTTCCACTGTCTTCTTTTTATAAAGAACCTTTTTAATGTTATGTCTCTTAAATTCAATTTTTTCATGTTGTTGTCTATTATTACATACAAAAATACTATCAATTTCATGTATAAATTCTGATATACCCCTTTCACTCACATAATTTCCTCTCATGAACCCTTATGTACCCCCATTACCATTTGGAAATTTTGTAAGGGATCATTACCTTCTCTTCTTTATTCAATTTTAATAATGGTATTATACCTTGTATATCAATATACTAATGTTAAGAAATGTCGTTAAATTTCCCCTTTACTTCCCATTTTATTTCCAAATTATTATAGACACCATTTTCTATCATCAACTCATTTGATGAATTCTTATGGGACACTGCTATGTTGTTTAAATTTCATCACTATTTTCCATGCCAAAATTTTTATGTAGTGAATACCATACCCATTTCCAATATAGTGTATTCACCATTATATAATTAAACATATTTTATTTGGGAATTACATGTATTTATTACACACTCCATTATAATGGAATAAAATATGATGATGAATGAATTGAAGTTTTAAGATCAATGTGGCACACATAAGCATGAGAATGAAATGAAACTAATGGGAGGGCTAAAAATTACATAGCACTATAATGTATTGGGTAATTTTTAGTCTCATGAGATGTCATGTTTGGGAATGGAGTGAACCTGATTCCTTTATGGTAATTTTTAAATAATGATGTCTTGGATGTTTTTCCTTAAACCATGTTTATAATGAAATGCTTTAAGTTGTTTCAACATTAAGTATGTTATGATTATGATGATATATAATTCCTTATTATTCATGTAATTTTTATTCCTCATTGATATTCATATTTTCTAACATGTATTTCCTTATTCAATGCTTATCCCCTTATAGATCTTTATATCTGTCACCTTTCTTATGTATGTCCCATGTTTATATTTTGTAGTTCTAAAACCATGGAATATTATGATCATGTTAAAGGAATTTTCAATAAATATAATATATTTTTTCATTTTATGTTTTTATGTAATGTTCCTAATTTTGAAAGACATTGGAAATATCAATCTTATGGGTTGTATTAAGTGTAATATTATGTAATAAATAAATTATTAATGTTATATAAAAATAAGGGTTGTTTTACTTACTAGCGTTGACTTAATGGACATGGACTTCATATTAAAACCACAGAAAATAAATTTAGAATTTATCTCATGATCTAAGATAAAATCAATAATTTAATATACAAACCTCATGAACCTAGGGGATGTGACGTAAGGTCTCACATTGATCTATTTAAAAACTACTTTATTAAACCTTTTTCTCTATATCTCTTAGTCTATGCATTTCATAATTCTTTTCAAATCATTTAATATAATTTCATATTTTCAATACATATTAAATCTGCTACACTTAATCAATTAATTAACTTTGGAACTATATTTAAATATCATATTTAAATTATCAAGATCTCATATCTTCTATATAAACATTAATTTATAATAATGTTATAACACTTATCATATCTCAATTTAATTATTTAGTGAATTGATAAATTAAATACCATCATTTCATTATATTTATTTAATTTTATATTTCTGATACACATATTTTGTTTATTATTACTATTATTATTTTATTATTTTTATCACAATTTATTTATTAATAATTATAATGTAAATTCACCTAAATATCAATTAATGTTAGGGCTTTAGCATATTGGTTGGTTATTTCATTGATGAGGATAAAATAATTGTGGGTTGCATTTATTGGTTATATAATGGCTGGTCGGCCTCATGGTATCATAATTTTCATATTTTTTATTATTAGGTTTTAATTATCATGAGATATTTCTCATTTTATATCAATATTATTTTTATAATTTAATATCGTGTTCACTAATGGAGTCTTATTCCTGCAAAATTTTAGCTAATTTAGCACAAACATCATTGAGGCTTAAAATAATCTAATACAGTATTATGTTTCCCGATATTTTTATTTTACTTACTAATTGGGATTATGATATTATTATTTAATGGTTTATAATGTATATTTTACCATAATAAAAAGTTTTCTTAAAATAGATTTTAATGATTTTCCTTGATTTTTAATGTTTTATCACATGTGAATAAGAAGATAAATAGTGAGGATTTGAGAAAAATGTCGAATATAATGTTACATGTGAGATATGAAACCCATAATGCCACTTTTTGAAGTATATTTTCTCATTAAATTATTTTATAAACATTTATTAATTTTCAAAGAGTGTTTTAGTTTTTAGAAAATTTTAAAAGATGCATACTTATAGTTCATGGTCTACCGAACCATGCATCTCAAGTAATAATTCTATTATACCTTTATGGTTAAATGCATGTTTATCCAATTAGTGCATCCAAACCATGAATCCTTCTTGTATTTAAAATTTTAAAATTTTCTCTTATACATTATAAATGAGGTGTTCTTATAATTTTCAAACATTTTCTCAACATGAATATAAGAATTATTTCTTCCCCTCCTCTCATACTTCAATATCTCTTTATGGAATAAACACATCCTTTAACCATTATTATTTACGGTTTGAGACTTAAAATCGCATTCTCCTTTTTCTTATCAACTTATATTTTCATATTCATCCACATTTCTCTTTTCTAATAAACATGAATGCATGGGTTACACCTTAGATGGATTGAATTATATATTTTTTTTTTCAATTTTTATGTTTCGAAATTATCATATAAGGATTATACTAATTTATTATATGAAAAATATGACTCTCATTCATTGTATCTATATATTTTTTAATGTTAGAATTTGTATTCTTCTTTATTGATTAATCTGTGAGTTATTAATATTTTAATATTTGTTTTAAATTATAATAAATTTTATAATTTACTAGGCATGATGAGAATGTTTATAATGGGTACAATGTTTTGAATTTTCTCTAGTTTGGTAATTTTTACTCTTGATCAGGACAATAGGGTAAAGATGGGTGTTTTCATAGTATATCCCATAAAGTATTCTAGTTTTATGGATTCATATTTAATGTTCTCTAAGAATGTATACAGGGTTCATAGTTGATCCCCTGTTTATTAAATTATATTTTCTTTATTATATATATTACCAATATCTATCATTGATTTAACACTCCCCTTTTATTTTGTTTTTCTAATTGTTCTTTATGTAAATGTTCTAATAATTTGAATTTATTTATTTAAATTAAATTTGTTATTTGATAAAGTAATAAAAAATATATTAAATGCATCTTTTCATCCTTATTTGGTTTATATTCATGGGTGGTGTTTTATTTGAAAGTATAATCACCCTTTAATTATGATTCCATAAATTTTTTGAAATTATTCATCCTTTCTTGGGATATATTCAATTTTTTTTAAATTATTATCTTTCAAATTAAAATTTTAAATTAGACATCACATATTCTATATTACACCTCATTTTAACAGTTAAAGGTATGTTTCGGTTAGCAATACAAATCTTGACCATTTTAAGAGAGATGTTTTTATAAAATGATTCTATTTTAATTTTTGTTACATTATATAGTAAAATTATAGTTATATATATACGTTTCAGTAAACAAATCATGTATTAGTTTCTTAATGATTATGCATAGGCCATATGTAGGAAACCTATTTAGATTTATTTATTTAATCTTATATACAAACCTTGTGTGTGTGTATAATTTGTTGTATTATGATTTGGGTTTATTTAATTTATTACTTATAGGCAATACGAGATCCATTACATGGTATGCTTATTCAAGTAGTAGAAGGTAAAGCCTAATTTCTTATTATGTGGATATTATCTCTTATGTGACATTGATCATTATCCTATTAAGATATTTTTATGATGTATTATGTATGTCGTGACAGTTTGGATTTATATCTCTTATAGTCTCTCTATTCACATGTTTTTTATAATGAATCATTCTATGCATGATGGTGTTATTTTTTTAGTTTTTTAAATATTTTTCAAATCTTTTATGTCATCACTTCTTGTTTTCCTCTTCTTGGTTTCAAAATTGAGTATTTAAATTTTATGATTCACCAAAATATAGGGAGATCATGTCATTATCTTTGTTCTAATTCCTCTTATATTTATTTTTTATATTAAAAAATCATTCCAAATGGTCTATATATATATCTATGATACTTTTTGTTAGTCATGATAATCAGGAACATGCCTCATGGCTTGTGATGGGCATTACTCACTTACACATCACGATGGGTTTTGTTTTAATTATTTCAGTTCTTAGCTATATATAATATTAAAAAAATACTAATCTTTGGAAGACACCTTGGGGAAACCATGGTTTGGTTTGTGGTTTTTATTTTTTATCATATATAGTCCAAAACATAGGTTTTGAAACATTAAAAACCTACCCTAACACCAATTCCTCTTCACTCAGAACCCTTTTATTGAGAATTTACTTCACATATAACTTTCTACAAGACTCCCAAGGTGTTCCCAATCAGTTAAGAGAATCCTCCCGATATTTTAAAAGCACCCTCTCAAGGTAAGGGATCATCTCATTCTTCCCATTAATCAAATGTATTCTTTATAATTTTCTTCTATATTTCAATTTTTTATGTTGATTTAAAATTTTTCAAATCCCTATTCCTTTACATATTATTTATATGTTATAATATATCTATTTCACTATCATTAAACCCTTCTATTAATATTTAAATACCCTAATTTTCTTCCAAAATTATGCTGTGATTTTCCTCGACAAAAATTTGTGTAGGGAATACACATACCCAATTAAACTCAAGGGTATTAAAAAATATGTACCTATCCTACATTGACTGGTAATTTTAATTTATTTTACCAACACTCTATAATCATGGGATTAAAATTGATGGAATACATCATCATGTTGTATGATCTATGTAGTACACTTATTATATACCCCTTAAATGAATTGGGTAATGTTTTTTCCCTGAGATACCTTCTATGATGCATGGGATTTTTCCAAATCAAACTATGTTATGATTTAATGGTGTTTATATTTGACTTATGTTTATGATTTCATGTTTTATTTTATGTCTACATTCCTATGTTGCCTTTTTGTCGTCATCTTTTATCATTCTTTTATATTCAATTTCATGATTAAAACACCATTTATGTTACCTTAATATGACTCTTGAATATCATATTATACTTTAACTTATGTTATGATTTGAATTATTCCCATACTGGGCTTTATAGATCACCCCATTCTTATGTACGTCCCTAAGTTATCATAGGATGGTTTTGTTGAGAAATAGAATTTTATTTGCGTGTTATTGTGTTTTTAAATAATTTTTTTCTACTCATGTTTCAGTTTATTGTGATATATAACTTATTTCCCAATGAATATGGGTTTAACAATCCTCTAGGGTTTTATTATGTTCCCTTTTATGTAATAAATTATGAAATATGGTGTATTAAAATATAGGATGTCATAGTGGGTATTAGAGTAAAGTATAATTATTTTTGTGGACTTTGATTAGAAAACCCTTATGAAATTCGTAGGGATAAGTTTATACATAGGAAATCATACATAAATTTTGGAAATATATATAGAATGTGGTTTCTATGAAAAGAAATCCTTTATTGGATAATACAAGTCGATATGCCTCTGGTATGGTTGTACATAAGGGGTAACAAACATGAAAAGGGTGAATTAGGATTGAAAATAATTTCATTTGGTTCATGAAACAGTGGGCTTGATGCACACCTATATTGACACTTCTAGGGATATGCCTTGGTAAATTCACAATGTTCGTTCAAACTAGTATAAAGGGTACAAAAATACCTATAATATTTTATTTTTGGAAATAGATCATGGGTAACATAGATTGAAACCTAGAAATGAATATTTTAAGGAATATATTTACTTTAAGAGTTTTCTACATAATGTACATGGTTTACGTTTTAAATGTTAAATCATTAAAAAATTATCATCCCTATTTTTCTATTTGTTTTAGTAAGTGGATGGAAATAGGAGAAACTGAGTTAATAATAAATGTTAGGGGAAATGTGATAACTATTCCATTTTTATACCCAAACCGATGAGAGAATGATTCATGAACTTAATCATAGTAGTTTTTCAATTATCTCTGGTTTTATATGGAATCATGAATTATAACAAACACTCACATCAATCCAAGAAAGGTAAAGTTCTAACAAGGTCCATTAAGAAATAAAGGTATCTATCTTTTTTGTGTAGCTTTTAATCCCTTAATAATGAAACAATGGATTCACTCTATTGTTAGGATATTCTTCATCATCCAATTATTTATGAAAGATAACGTCATTTTGACTATCTGTCTTATGGTGGGTGAAGATGATAAATAATGGAAATTGGTAAGAATACGAATCATGATGAGGAGATAAAAGAGATGGATTGGTAATAATTTTAGAAATTATTTTTGAATAAATATTTCCTCACACTCGTCAACTAAAAATATAGAGATACTTCCCTACTCTTAAGATAAATGATGATAATTCCATCTAGTATTATAATAAAAAATTTAAAATATGTGAGTTATATTCCTTAATATTTTTCATTTACGATGAATGTAATGTTTCCAATTTATTTGGTGGGATAAATTAATGTCTATAATAATCTTGTGGAATTCAATCCATTGATAAGTTTGAGGAAATTACTTGATGTTACTTAAAATTTGAATTGAGATTAGTGAATCTAAATGGACACACATGTCTTTATGTTGGAAGCAAAGAATGTATTTGAATTCTGGTGGTGTGATGAAGATATATCAAGGGGGATAAAGTCCAATAGAAAACTTGTCAATATTCTAGGAAGAATCATCTCAAAATTAAATTTAAGGGGATATAAAAATGATTCATGTGTGAGAATAAATGGAATATTAAAAACTAGTACTGGAATGAGAAACAAACTATTTTCATGGAATAAAGGAATTCTCCAGTCAACCATTAGCCTATTGTCATGTGATTCAAATATATGTAATAAGGAAACATGACAAATCAATGCACTAAATAAATATTTTTCGATGATAGGAAAATACAACAACATCCATATCATAGAGAAAAGCGAGAGATTATTCAATTATAATTTATATGGTGGATCCACCCAATTAAGTGTTAAATGGTATACTAGTTATTTATTCAAGGATAGTGAACATAGTATTTGATTCTTCTTTTAAACATTCTTTCATATCACAAATGTTTAGTAGAACTATTCAAACACCAAATCTATGAATGGAAGTCAAGTTATGAGTGAAGATAGAATATGGGTCTATTATTTCATCCCAGGAAAATAACCAATCCCTTATCAATTTTTTTGGATAAATTTCCTAAATTTTTTTATGATACGTCCTTTAATAGAATTTGATGATATTCTAGTAATTTGTTGAATTTCCTTGTATATGTTCAACAAAAATTACTTAGAGAAGCAAATCGTACTATATATCATAATTCTCCCTCCAAATATATAAAACTGAAAGGAGTAAAATGAATCTACTTTGGTATTATCATCACAATCTTGTATATTATTTCTTTATGTGTATTCATATATAGAAAAAATTATTAAAAATAAGGAAAATATCATCCTAGATGGCATGTATATTTTAAGGGAATTCACTAATGTATTTCACATAGAATTACCTTGTATTCCTACTAACCCAGAAATTGTGTTCTTGATTATTCATATACTTAGAGCTTTTCCAATTTACAAAACTCGATATAGATTATATATTGTTGAACATATGTAGCTAAAGAAGTAAATATATGAGAATTTGGGTAAATGGGTTATACACCTAAGTGGTTCATCATGGGGTGCACTAATCCTTTTCATTAAGAAGAAAGATGGGTCAATAATCCTTTGTATTGATTTTTGTGAGATCATCAAGATCATTATAAAGAAAAATTATCATCTTCCATGAATTGATAATGTTTGGAAAAAATCACTCAACACAACATTGTATCATTTTTGGGTTGGTTGTGTTTGTTGAAAAAGGAGTATCTCAATGAATTGAAGATCTGGAGGCTGTACAAAAGAAAAGATACTAGGTGGCACCATTTTCTAGTGTTTACCAAATTTTTTGGGTCAAAAAATTGGATTTTGGGGAGCATCATGAATAGTGGATTTCAATGAAGAACTCATAAAAATATGGAAAGAGTGTGAGTGTCACAATGATGGGCTTCATGAATTGTATTTTGAAAATACATGAATAATGTTGATGTTGAGATCTGTGATTACGACGTGATTCGTGAACAACAAAGGTAAGGAGCATTGCAGCGATGTCTCAAAAAAATTTACAAGACACTTTGTGATTATGATGAGCCATGAAATCCAAAAATTTCCATGTTTCTTTGCGATATAGAGAGAATTTCTTAACAATTTTCAGAGCCTTGAGATTTGAGATGACGTGGAATTGAAATTGTGTATAAGGTTCTAGACTTTTTATAATTTCTTATAAATACGCTTTGAACCCCACTATAATAGTAGAGAGATTAAAATAAAAAACATAATCTCCCAAATTGTGAAGGAGATTCACAGAGGAGGGAGATTTGTGAAAGTAGAGGGATTTGACAGAGGCAGTTGAGCACTATGAAAGGAAGGAATTCCATGATGGCTTGTTTGGATTTATGGAGGATGTGCGCTTCATCAAGGATTGTTTAAATTTATGAAATCGCAAAGACCAATGTCAGCTCTGTGAAGCAGTGAGGTCTACTATCTCGAAAACTCTAAGATCATGTGAGCATAACAATCATATGAGATCAATAAATCTATATGCTTCGTGAAGAGGTTGAATAATTAAAAAATATTTTTTGAACTTTTCATAAGTGGTAGCTTTACAAAAATAGTGTTCATAGAGACAGTGTTTCAAAAAAAACATCCGAGTGTTCATAGGAAAAGTGTTTTTCATTAGTGGATGAAGGTGGAACTTCTAAAAAACATCTATCTATAACCGAGGATGTATTAAATAGTGATAATGAGGAGTCCTATAGGTCTATAAACTATGACTTGAACTTTTGAAGAAGTGGTGCACTCACATCAGTTGAGAGAGGATTGGGTTCTCACGTTACGAATGGTTGTAAACTAGGAGGGATAGTTAGTTTTCATTGAACTTATAAACAACAATGTGCTTTTAGTAGATTTGGAACAACAACACATTTCTCGTGTATGCACCTTGGATGTATCCTAATGAGGGTGAAGCACGTAAATATTTTGTGTCTGGGGCTTGATTTATGATTTTTTCATTCTCTACAAAGGTATGGAGATACAAGAGTGATTTTTCCAACAACAAAACAATATCAAAGGGGTAGTTGTCTTAATCTATCATACCATGATTCACCCCCTCTTAGGGTATCTTGCTTAGTGGACATAATAATTGGTATTAGAGGTAGGTTGATATTAGTGTTTCTCTATCATATTGAGGCCACCAATCATAAATGCAATCCAATATTCAACGGGAAATATTTTCAGCTATGGAAGAATCCAATGAAACATTATTTCTGATAATTGGGAGTTGATGTATTTATAACAGAAATGCATGGTATAATAACCGATATTAATAGTGCTGCATTATCGAAAGCTGAAAAAGTAGAATTGGATGATGATGCCAAGGGAATAAATTCTCTAGGGGGAGCTATAACCATTTCAATATATACAAATGTTATTTCTTGAATAAAAATCACATTCCATGTGGTAGAAATATATTAACATATACTAAATTGATTCAAAGGTCAGAGTAGCATAGCTGTATGTTTTTTGGGACAAGTATGATGATCTTAGAATGAACCAGAATGAGTCTGTTGATGCATTATTTGACATGGTAAATATTATAGTAGAAGACATGGGAGGCACTGGTGAATTCACTAAAGACATAAAGATTGTAAATCACATCCTGAGGAATGTATCACCTCTCTTCAATACAACAGTTTTAGTATTGGAATATAAGGATGAAAAAGAGATGACACTAGATAATTTGAATAGTACCCTTATAGCATAAGAAATTTGAAATGATGATAATGATGCTTTGGAAAAGGGGAAATCCAAAGAGTTGGAATTCAGAGCCACAAAGAAGGTCACTATTGATAATTCTCAAGAAGAAGAAGAGATAGATGAGGTGATTCCATTCTTTTCCTTAAATCATTAAATAGGAAAAGTAATTTTTATAGGGAAACTTCCACTTTCCTAATTTACATGTGGAAAGGTTGGTCATCCTGTGGGAAGGTTCCCCAAAAAGTTCCAGGAAGATGATGATGTCAATGAAGCTGAAATTACCAAGAAGAAGTCTTCAGTTATTGTGAAAGGAAGAAACATTTCAATATAATCATCTTCAAGAATAAGGATCTTCTTTCACATTAATGTGAAAATTTAGATGAATACGAGGTTGAATAGGTCAATGAGATAGAGAACTGCAATGATCGTGGAGATAATGGTATGGTGGCTATTGGTGGTAGTTCTCAAGAAAAGGAAGAAACTGACATTGATGTAGAACAAGAATTTTAAGGATGAATTGATATGCAAGATGAGTTAGAAGTTTCTCTTGAAAAGATAGAAGTTTGGAGAGAAAAAATGATGAAATCCAACAATGTGGTTCATGATGCCAAAATCTACATGCAACAACAAGTAGAAGAGAAGTTTGAGTTAATGGATGAAATTGAGGAAATCATTTCATCAACACCAGAGGACATTGAATTGGTTGATGAGTGTAAAATAATGGTTGGAAAATAGATGTTGGTGATTTATGTCATGAATAACATAGTTAAAGATCTAGTCATGTGTATCTAAGAACATTAAGATGAAATTGTTGGTCTATGACGAAAAGTTATGAAACACAATTTTTTTTGATTCCCAATAGGTTATAAAGAATGTAGATCATTTAGAAGACTGAAAATATAAAATGGGAGAATAGTTGTCCATCATAAAAGAATCAAGAATGGCGCTCAGTAGTTAATGATGATTTGGGGCTTGATCAAAAACCAAAATCATTTAGGGTTGATGTCAAACTATAATTACCCACTCTGAAATTAAATATTGATTTTTGTATGATGAAAAATCAGAAGATTCATAGATCCCAAGGGGAATTAAGTGACACATAGGAATTCAACCTACATTAGGTGTTATTACTATGGAAGGATGGATAATTCATAGAATTTATGTTCCATAGCCAAGATATACTGAAGGGTATATAATAAACAATAGAATCCAAATAGAGGACAATTTTATAAAACATATTTTTAGGGACATTTTATATGGTGTAGAATAACTAGGAGAAAGTATCAATACTATACGTCAATCATTCAGATGAATTTTCCAAAATAGAACCTGAGCTATCACAATTATTAAATCAGAGAATCAATGAATGAGCAGAAAATGTAAAACAGATTTGCAACTATGCAGGATAAATCTAGTCCATTATACTCCGAGGAAGATTAGGATTTCCAATCCATTCCATGATTGAAGTAAAAAATGTAGATCAATAAGAAGATAACTGAGAAGGGGGTGGTTGCAGAAATTTACCTTAAATCATCAGGTCATTTTGGTGTATCGAACCTTTACAATGGTTGCACCTCTTACTTGAACAGTCATAAGGATCTTGTTAGTGGAATAAAATATAACAAATAAATAGATTTAATGGTTGTAAATAAGGATGTATTGAAGATTATTAGCACGAGAAAGGCCATGTTTGGGGAAAAAGAAATAATACATGCGGATGTTTTGGTAGTATAAGGCCTCAGTCACAATTTTCTCAGCATCAATATTCTGTGTGACTCAGGGCATTCTATAAGGGTTACTAAAAGGTATGTTTTGTCAAAGGAAGATATAGTGCAGTGATTCTACAAGGAAAAAGGACTAAGGGGAATCACAACCATATAAGAGGTGATAATGATGCATGCTTTTTATCCAATGTGGAGGAAAAGATGTTATGGAATAAAAAAATTGGTCATCTATGCCATCCTTCCCTTGAAAATTTTGAAAAGTGTTATGTAGCTAGATAACTACAATAGCTATCACGTTATCGTACACACACATGTGATTATTTTGAACATTGAAGGATAATCAGAATGACATAAAAATAGAAGGAAAATAAGTCAACAAGAGTGTTCTAATTGGTTCACACAGATGTTTGTGGACCTATATCACCAATATCCATTGACAGAAAGAGATATTACATTATTTTCACTGATTTGTATTTCTTAATGACATGATTTTTCATCATTTCCCATAATTCTGATGTCTTTAGTTTCCCAAAATAGTATCAGATGGAATCTAAAAGGATCCTTGGTTAGAAAATTCTGATGTTTCATACTGACAATGGTACAAAATTCACAAATAGTCAGGTGAAAGACTATCTCAGGAAATATGGGATAAAGAAACAAGTTTCTTCAGTAAGAACCCCCAAACATAATAGAGTATTCAAAAGGAGAAATTATATCATATGCAATATGGTCTAAACTATTCTTATCGAAAACAAAATAACAATGAAATTTTTGAAGGAAGAAGTATTTATATCCGTATACATTTCTAATAGGGATCAATTGTGTCTGATTGAAGGAAAGTCTCTATATTATATGTGGTATATAAATAATCCAATAGTGAAATTCATTCGAATCATTCGATGTAAGTTCTTTATTCTCAACGAATAAAAACATAAAAAATTTGAGAAACATGTAGATGAGTGGATATTCTTTGGCTACTCAGGCCAATGAAAAGAATAAAAATGTTTCAATACGAGGCTTGGAAATGTAGTTGAGGGAAATGATGTAACTATAGTGGAAAATAAAAAGAATAATCTGAAGAAATGTGTACAATTTATTGATGAAAGTGATGAAGTGGAAAGTAACACATAGGGAATATAAGTTGAAGATGATGATATAGTAGAAGATACACATGATGAACAAGAAGAA
Source organism: Viscum album (assembly GCA_963277665.1). Taxonomy (NCBI): domain Eukaryota; kingdom Viridiplantae; phylum Streptophyta; class Magnoliopsida; order Santalales; family Viscaceae; genus Viscum; species Viscum album. The sequence continues at coordinate 1,979,548,929 of OY728165.1, read as the reverse complement.
GTTAAGTCTGTTTCTCCAAATATGCAAAAGTTTTGAGATGAAATTGACATGCATAATATTATTGGTGATCAAATATATCTAGTTCAGACAATACGAATGAAATCATTATAGTATACATAATTCTTATCTTAGTTTGATACTAAATGCTTTGGTGATGCAGTTGAATATGAAAACTGGGTTCATGCTATAATTGAAGAGCTAGATAAGATTAAAAAGAATCAGATATGAGAGATTGTTTTGAGGCCAGTAGATAAGAATTTCATTAGGGCTAAATGGGTCAGTCAAAATAATATGAATGAATATGGCATAGTTATTTTAATCAAATAATGACTAGTGGGAAAATGATACTCCCAGATTGAGGGTATATATATTGATGAGATATTTCCATTGGTTTCCAGGACAAACACAATCCGATTATTCCTAGAAATTATAGTGCAATGGAAGTTCAAAGAGTTCTATATGGATATAAACTAAGAATTTTTGAATGGGGTTCTAGAAGTGGAATTTTATATTGAGCAGCAATATGGTTTTCTCATTCATGAATATGAGAACAATGTTTTTGAGTTTAAGAATGTGCTATATGGGATTAAAGAAAAACCAAGACCATGGTACTTGAGGCTTGATCAGTATTTGGAGAAGCTTGGTTTTCAGCATAGTGGGGTTTATTACCACATATATTTCAACAATGATAGTAATAAAAGTATTATGGTGTTGTTTTATTTTTATGGAATAATATTTGTTAGATCAAATGAATCTCAGTGCAAACCATTTTCCCAATTCATGAAAACTAAATTCAAAATGTCAATGATAGGTGAGATGACATTTTTCCTTGGTTTAAAGGTATCACAAGGAAGGAATGGAAAATTAATTTCAAAATAAAAATATTACAAAATGGTTATGAGAATATTTTTAATGTAAAATTCCTTGGATATGAAGACTCCAGTTGCTACTCAAATTAAACTATCAAAAGATGATGATGGTGTGACAATTAATATAACACAATACCAGAAGATTATTGGAAGTTTACTATACCTGACAATGACAAGACCATATATTGTTTTAACCACATGAAATGTATCACGATATTAAATCAATCCCAAATATATTCACATTCTCATAGTGAAATGAATAGTTTAGTATATCAAAGGAACTGTAGATTTCAGTTAGATGTATAATGAAAAATTTCAACCAGAGTTATTGGGATAAACAGTTGTAGATTGGTCTGGATAATCTTACGACTGAAAATCAACATCAAGAGGTGCTTTCTATTTTGTTTAATTGTGAATTTCATGGCTATGAAAGATTCAAGATTGTTTTTCATTGTGCACCACAGAATCTGAGTATATTGTGGCCACTCCAGCTTGCACATAGTTATTGCAGATAATGAAAAAACTAGATGATATGGGACTTGAAGTGAAGTTTTTTATCAGAATCTAGTGTTATAATTCGAGTGCTATTAACCTTAAAAAAATCCATTCTATCAATGAAGGAAAAAAATTGGGTTTAAGTATCATTTTATCAAGTAGAAGGTGGAAAAGTTATTATGAAGTTAGAATATGGGCCTATAGAAATACATGTTGTAGACATTATGACAAAGGCCTCACCTAAGGATGATTTTGGGAGGCATCGACTAGCTCTGGGAGTCCAGTCGACTCCCCGTACTAGAAAATGCTTGGATGTGGTACACCCTCTCCCTGAGGTATGATGTATTTTTCCATGATGTACTAAAACATGTTTTCACAGTTTTTAGTCCACAAATGGGTGAACTTTGGGTTCGTTGACAATGTGGGAGAAAATATGGTTGTTTAAGAGGGAGAAATTGTAGATTTTTATGGGATAAAATTTCTTAGTCAAAGATATGAGGATAAGATGATAGGTGGAGCAGTGATATACAGGGAGATTAATGAGATAAGGGGTGATTTTTAAATCAGATGATGCTCGAAGTGATCTCTTAATGATTAGATATCACAATAGTTGTGGTTCATTATCCAAGCGTAAGAGTTGTGTTTGAAGGGTTTCAATAATTGGTGTCAGAAATGAAGTGATTCATTGATTAACTTGTCATACTACTCATTTTTCTCCAACCAAGAAGTGCTCATGTGGGCTTGGAGTATTTGGCGAGTGAATATTTGGTTACTACATTACTAGAAAGAGGTAAATGGTGATATATTATATATAGAACTTTAGTGAGGTATAAAAGTGAATAGAATTGTTTTGAGAAGGGAAGTCAATAAACATAAAGGGGGATATTGTTGTGAAGAAATTACTCAATGCAACATTGCAACATTTTTGGGTTGGTTTTATTTGTTGACATATTAAAAACACAAGGAATGAAAGATCTAGAGGAGGTACAGATGAATAGATACAAGGCGATGCCATTTTAAAGTGTTTACCAAAATTTTGGGGTAAAAATTTGGAGTTTGGTGAGAAACAAAAGTGGATTTTCTTGAAGATATCACCAAAATATGGAAAAGGCATGAGTTTTGTGAAGATTGGATTCATGAATTGTATTTTTCGAAGACATTACGAATTTTGATGGTGAGATTTGTGACTATGATGATCTTCACGTATAGAAGAGGTGATGATAATTGCGATGGTGACACAAAGAAATTGCCAAAGTGCTCCGTGATTATGAAGAGATTTGTGATCCAAACATTTCCATGGTTCATTGAGATATAGAGAGAATTTCAGATCAATTTTCAATGATTTTTGATTGCAACTATTGTGGATCTAACTTTTCATGGAAGGCTATTGAGTTGGTGGAATCACATTCCCTTGAGAAAAGTATAGAGATCAAATAAAAAACCATATGTACTCAAATTGTGAAGGAGATTTGCAGATTAGGGAGCTATGCAAAGGAAAAGGGAATTCACAGAGGTTGTTGAGCTATGTAAAAAGAAGGTGAGCCATGACGGACTATTTGGCATTGCATAAGATGTGTGATTCATAAAGGGATATTTATCATTGAGAAATAGAAAAGTCCAGAGTGTGATCTATGATCTAGAGAACTCTGTGATCAAGTGAGCTTTGGAAACCTATGAGATCTATAAACCTGTGAGCTTCATGAAGTGGTTGAAGCATTGAAATGTCTTGTTTGAGCATTGAATAAGTTGGAGATTCACAATGGTAGTGTGATTTCTAAGAGTGTTTAAAAAGGGATTACCTAGTGTTCATAGGAAAATTGTTTTTCATTTGGGGATGAAGGTGAAACTTCAACATAACACTTATCTATAAAATGGAATGTATTCATTAGTGATAATGAAGAGACCTATAGTTTTATAAACTGGTATCGGTTCTTCTGAAGAAGCAGTGAACTCACATCAGTTGAGAGAGTAGTGAGTTCTCAAATAGTAAATGGTTGTAAACTAGGAGGGAGAGTGATTTTGCTTCAAACTTGTCAAAAACAGTGCACATTAAGTGGATTTGGTAGATCGGAACATCGCCGGTGTATTCTACTTGGACATAGCCCAGTGAGGGTGAACCAAGTAAAATTGATATGCCATATGCAAGATTTAATATTGGTTTATACTCAGTAATAAGGAGAGAGAAGAGAGTTTTTTCAAACAACAAAACAAGATCATGGGGTTGTTATTTTAATCTATCATACACTGATTCACCCCTATTAGGGTATATAGCCTAGTGGACCTAACTAATGACTTTTTAAATCAACTATGCGGAGTGTAATAATTCACAGTGGTGGTTCTTAATTCACGATATTAGCATGTAAATTTAAAGAAGAAAGATATCCCCAAGACTAATTTATATACAAGGTACATGTAATACGAGTTCATAGTGATTTCATTTATACACACTAATTCTCTATACAGGATAATAGACCTTATGAATAGGGTCATTATGGATTACTTCGAATGAATTTTTGTATTATTTATAGATGATATTCTAATTTACTCCAAAATTATATGGGTTCATGAGGATCATTTTAATACTTTATAAAATACCTTTCAAAAATAAAATTTGTAGGATTAGTATAATATTTTCGAGTTATGAACAAAGTACGTAGAATTATTGGTGAATTTTATCACATGTAGTGCGATATATGTGGATCCTTCTAAAAGAAGTTAATAACAGAACATGTATTCAGGTTACCCACAAGTGGGGAATTATTTTATCAATAGTGATGTGCCAAAAACTGTACTGGGTTATACACTAATGCAATATGAAAAATTGATATCTTATGAATCCCAATAAACAAATATCCATGAGCAGAACATCCCATCACAAGATCTAGAATTAGTTTCACTGATATTCACACTTAATATTTGGAAACAATATCTGTATGGGGAGACGTGTGATATATATATAGATAATAATGGCCTTAAGTTTATATTAATAAAAAATAGACCAATTTTAAACAACAAATGTGGTTTGATATGATCATGTATTATGATTACTCAATCCATTACCATCATGGGATGGATAAAAAAGTGACATATTATCTTAGTAGAAATAATCCTGCAATGCTATCAATGATGATGGTTTAAAGGGATCCAATCTTCTTGGACATGAATAGAATGGACATGGGAAAAATAAAATGATCTTCATTAAATCTATTTAAAATAACTTCTCAACCATACATTCTTTAGAGGATCAAGGAGTCCCAATAAGATGATGAAGTTCTATATAAAAAGGAATCCAATATTAATGATTTTAACATAGATGAAGATGGATTTATAATGTTTGGAATCAAGATATTTTTCCCATAAAAACTAGAGGTGAAGAACTAAATCCTAGATGATGTGCGTAAATATTCCTTATCTATTCATATTGGATGTACTAAGATATATAAGAATATAAAGGAAACATTTTGGTGGGATAACATGAAGAGAATGAATATACATTTTTTATATCAATTCATGGTTTTCCAATATGTCATGGCTGAATAAAAGATGTCTATGGGTACAATGCAACAATTTCCCATTTTAGTATGGAAATGGGAATGTACAATCCATGTTTTCATCCCAGTACTACCTTGAACATCTGAAGGAAATAATTCCACATAGTTAGTAGTAGATTAACATTTAAAGTCCTCACATTTAATTTATATCATAGATTATTCCTCTTTGTACCTACTAAATATGTTATATATAAGAGATGTTGTAATAATACATGGCGTGACACTATCCACTGTATGATATTGAGATCAGATGATTGCCACATGGTTTTGGAGGATCGTTCAACAAGGATTGGATATGAAGTTGAGATTCAATATTTCCTATCATCCTCTATTGTATAGTTAGTTTGATAGAACCATTTAGACTCTAGAGGATATATTTAAATCATACCCAATGTATTTCCAAGGTTTTTGGGATAAAAATATTCACCTAGTAGAGTTAATGAATAATTTTTTTTTCTATTTCTTGTATTCAAATTCATCATTATAAGAAAATTTATAGGAAGAGGATTCAGACTCCAACGTCTGGGGATGAAGTTGGAGAGTGGAATATGATGGGACCTGATCTTGTCCATGACATTATAGAGAAAGTTCAAACCATTAAATGTCATATGACATATGAAAAAATTAAATAGAAAAGATATTTAACAAATCATTCACATGATATGGAGTTTGATGTTGGAGATAAAGGATTATATTATATATCAACATGGAATAAAGTCATGAGGTTTGGGAAAAAGGAAAATCATAGTCCAAGATACATTATCCGCTTCAAGATCCATGATCAAATGGGAGGAATGAACTATCAACTAATACTCCCACGAAGACTATCTAATGTAAATGATGTGTTCCATGTATCATTCATTATGATGTGTATACTATACCCATCACATGTACTATATACAGAGGTTGTACCTTTGGATAATGATATTTCATCTGAGGAAAAGTTGGGAAAGACATTAGATTATAATCAAAAAGTTATATGAAACAAGAAAACTCTAACAATAAAAGAATTGTGGCCTAAACACATGTTTGGGGAAGACACTTGGGAACATGAATTAGAGATGAAAATGAAGATACCTCATCTATTGAGTGTATTAAATTAAATTTTATGGGTTTAATTTTTTATGGTGGATGTAAAGATACAAACATTTATTAATGGAATTTATATTTCAAATGAACAATTTTTTATTATGTAATGATATTATTGAAAACACATACATCACTTTAGTTATTTTAGAAAATTATATGTTATATTCTATTATATTGAAAAGAAAATTATTAATCATAAACCATGATAATATATCCATTATACAATGACCTTTATTATTTGTGTATATTAATTATTATGACAAATTTTAATTGAATCATATGAATGAAGCGATGGTTTTGACCATCATGTTCATACCTTATGAAGCCCATTTATTGTATCTTATAAGTGAGATGGAATCATTAAGAATTCCCCATTACTATTCATAAGAATATATTCAACAACTAAAGAATGATTTATCCAATTTACGAGAGACTTTAAACTTTATTGAGATCATTACCCAAACAATATTTGCTGAAACACCACAAGAAACTGTCACCATCACACACCTAACCCTTACGGAAGAAGCCGATCTAATAATAGATTAGTATCAAGGCCATAATAGTTTAATTTTTATGGTTTTTTAATAAAATAATTAATATATTTATCCTTTTTAATATTAATTTATAAATGACTAAATAACAAGTTAAATAAAAAATAAATTTTTATTCAATGAAACAAATATAATTTTTCTAAAATGAGAAGTTTCAACCAACACAAGAATATTGATGAATTAAATATTTTTTAAAATTACTTTTATATTAATAAATTATTCTTATTAAAAAACTTTAGTTAAATAAAAATGGTAATTTAATTTTTTCTATGTAATTATTCATTGTTATAAATGTTTAAAACTGTTACCATCGTAAAGACATAAAATTTTCAATTGATAAGGTTTTTTTATTTTAAAATTTATATTATCAAATTTAGAGAACTATTTTTTATAAAATAAATATTATTTATGAATTAAATATCTTAAAATTATCCAATGGCCATTTCTTTATCATTTTATATGATAGCCAAATTTATGGGAAAAAATTAAATTCAATACAAATATATGGTATGTATTATGAAATAATTAATTCCCAAAAGTGATTAAATAAATATTATAATGATTATCAAAGAAAAAAATAATATTTCCACTTTAAAATAAGGTTTTTTTAAATTTATTTGATTAATTTTATAACAACATAATTAATCATCCAAAACTAATATTATGTTTTGAGGTTTTGAATTAATTATTTAAGAACATCAGTCACTTAAATATCACCAAGTGATTTATTTTAATTATTTATTTTCATAAAAACATAAACTATATAAAATATATACAATTTCGTACAAATTTTGGGAAAATCATGGGAAGGTTTTTGGTTTTAATTATATTATCATATACATTCCAAAACCAAAGTTTTGTAATTAATAATTTATTTCACTTTATTTTTTATGTGAAAACCAACCCAACCTCCAATTCATCTTCATTAAAAAACCCTTAGATCATGAATTTACTATTAATTTCCCACTCATGATCCTTCACAATGTGATATCATGATGTTAAGAAGCTCATGACAAGCTTTTAGAAGCTCCCACTCAAGGTAAGGGATCTTATCCTTCTCTTATTTATTCAAGTATTTTCTTAATATTTAGCCTTTTGATTTATAATTTTTCATGTTTTGATATGTTTTTAAAAATACATATTAATATCCTTTTGAAATTGAAGTTATGATTTATCCCTTTCAAAAATATTGAACCATTCTACGAGTCTTTATGTACCACAGTAATGATGTCAAAATTATCTTGCAATTTTTAATACCAAAAATAATTGTAGTGAAAAACCATGAACATTTATAATGAAGGTTATTCACATAAATTTACCCACCTATAACTTATTAGGGAATTCCATTTTTGTATCAAACACTCCATAATCCTGAGATTAAATGTAACGAATGAAATTATTTTGTTCTATGATCTATGCGGCACACTTATGCATGTACATGATATAAATATGATTAGTGGGACTCGAATTTTATATCCCTCTAATGAATTGGTTAACATTTTTATCACATGATATTCCATGTATGGTGTATGTGAGGTCAATATAAGCACAAAATAATTTTATGTCTAAGTAGTTATCCTTAACATATGTTTATGATATTATGTTTTATGTTTTTTCTACATTCCCAAGATACCATTATGTTATCATCATATATAATGCTTCAATGTCCTTGTTAATGATTCTCACCTCTCTTTGGATACCTTGATATGAATCTTGAATCACATGTCCTCATCAACCTTATGTTCTTATTTGAATTATTCCCTTTTTAGGATTTATATAATAGCCCTTTATAATATGTGTCCTCCATTTATCCCATGTATTTTAAGAATAGAAATTAATTTTCAAGGGAATGTTGTACATGTTGAAAATAAATTTTTTTTACCCATGTTTCAATTAATTATGTGATACAGGTTAATTTTTTAATGAAAATAGGTATCATGATCTTATGGAATTATATTATGTATAGATTTATATAATAAATCATGTATAATGGTGCATTAAAATACGAGATATGATAATGGTGGTTCTAAATATTGGTTTCTAGGATTAATAAGATTATGGATGATTTCTTTATACATAATTATGTGTTCTCTTCCTAAGGATACATTTCTATATTGTGTTTCCACATAAATATATTGGCGTTTCGTTGGAATTCCCCCGTTGTAAATTTGATAAAAACATGAATGTATTTAATTTTTTTAATTTTTAATTATACCAATATGTATTACCCATGAGTGGGTTAATGTGGTTTCAAAATGAGTTTAGAATAGTCATTTGATAGTTATATTTCAAAGGAGGTTCTGAACTGGGAATTCCAAATAGTTTGAAACATCTTAGAATTCCAATATTCTTTTTAATGGTTTAATTTTAACTTTAAAATATTTTTTTCTAAACTTTTTGAGACCATCAACTAATCCACAGGATTTTATGGTCCATTATGGATTGATACCCCTTGAGTAATTTTTATTTGGATTTAGTTTTATTGATACCTATGCATTAGATGGAGAAATTTTTTTATTTCTTATGAGGGTTTTCAATGGAGAAGAGAATTAATGTAAAGGTTTTACTAAATTTGATAATAATGTATTGAAATTATTTCTTCTCACATACTATGTTACTTCTCATTGGAACTTGGTAGATAATAATATGGCTAGATTCATGTTACACTAGCGAGGTGTCTCTTACTAGCTAGTGTCTTTGGATAATTTCACCCTCATATGCGTTGACTTGTTATCGATAACCTCAATATGATATATAATTAAGGTGTTATAGTTTCTCTAGGGAGACCTAATATATAGTTATTAATGGATAAAACACTATGGATAGTTACTTTTAGTGCATGTATAATTTTCAAGGATGCTTAAGTCATTCATAAGATATTTAGGGGATCCCTTTATATACCTTTTTATATCCTATTGTTTTTTATTTCATGAAACTTATTCTTATTTGGGTCAATTTTAATTTTTATCAACTATTTTTGTAGTTTCATTTGTGGTTGTATGTCATTTCAACTATGATATTATCACACTATAAAACTAATTTCTAGAAAAATGTTTGGAATGATTGGGTTTCAAGGAAAAAATATGGTTATTTATGAAATATGATTTTTTTGAAGTTTTTGAAATTTTTAATAGATGATGGTTTAAGATTATATTTAAAATATTTCGGAATTTCTTTTTTCTATGGTTTTGATAATGCATACCTATAGTGTTAAAACTCTTCTTTAAAAGGGGTATATTTTTTTTAAAGTATATTTTTTGGATTTCTACTTGGTTCCCTTTGTGTATTACATGTGGAACCATATTTTATACTTTATACCAAAACCATAATTTTAGGGATTTAATTATAAAGGAGATTGAAGAGATTATTTAGCAACTTCCTATATATAGTGTTTATCTAACACTCTGCATTATCACCAATGCCCATGTGTGTGTATAGGTGCCTTGTTTTTTATTAGTTTCCCAGTTATTTTATATAGATTATTCAATGTTAATTGGTCCTATGGTGGACAAGTGGATTTGGTGAGTGTCTATGTTTCACTGGTGGATAACAATAAAGGCTTTGGGGTTCAATTTTATGATAGGATGTGTTATCATCCAATTAAGATTGATTTATTTTATATTTTTTCATTAGTTTCATTTGGTTCATATGTACTTATTTTAGTTATATATTTATGAAGAGGGATTTTTCACTTCAAATACTATGTTTAGGATGATTTATTTATTTATTTTCTTCTTATTTGGTATGTATGGTTTCCCAACCTAAAGATAAGTAATTCCAAATCCTCGATTATATTTTGATGTTGGTTTATTATTATTATAGAGGGTGAAACCATTTATTTGATTTCTTTTTTGATACACAAAAACTAGTTTTCAACTGATGGGGATATGGAAATCTCTTTATTCCCAAAGACGAGGTGGGTTGGTTGATGTGTTATGTTAGCCTAAGATGGTTCATTAAAAATGGTATCAGAGATATGGTTTCTCAATATGGGTCTCTATTATAATGTCATACTCATACTATTTAGGGTGTCCTTGTAATATTAATTTCGGAATATCATTTTGAATTATGAGTTTGGTTTTAAGTTGGTGAATGATCTCCACCGACTATGATGAATCATGAGTTTCTATAGGAATTTTGGAATTGAATTTTAAAATTTAGGGTTCAATTTTATTCAATTTTATCCTCATTATCTTGGAGTTAGTTTCCTAGGGGTTTTTGTTAAATTTTGGGGTAAATATGAGAAAATATTATTGGTGTGAAGTCTTTTTCACTTCTTGATAAATTGAGATGAAATTAAACAATTAATCTTGGAAACATTTTTGGAATTGTTTTATGTTTGTACCATGTTTCATTAAAAAATGTGGCCATTTTATTCTTCATTCTACATATGGTTTGGATTTATTATTTATATCCCTTGACTCATGGGTCATTTCTAGTTCTTATTAAAAATTGGAAAAGAATCATGGTGGATATTATGTTATGTAGGAAATTTTGGAGAAATTTTTAGTGGGAATTATGGGTTTCCTCCTTGTTTTGATTATTGTGAAATTGGTTTTATGTGGAAAGAATGATTTTAGAAAAAAAAATTATGTTGAAATGAGTCATTATGGATTTCATTATGGAATTTGGAAAATCCATTTTTGTTTTAGAACTAGATAATGACATAATTATAAATGTTTATTTATAATCTTTGAGTATGTTTCGAAGAATTGTTGCTTTTAAAATGAAAAACATGTTTTTTTGATGTATTTTAAATGGAAATATATTTTAATTCAATGAATTTTTTTAAAGGATTGATTGGGTTATTTATTAAAAATAATGTTAGTTATTTTCTTCGAAATAAATTTTTACATGTTGTATGGGTTTTCAAACTTGTAGGGAATTTAAATTATTGTGGGATTTTACTATTTATATTGTTTTAATTTTTTTTTGATTTATGTCCATTATTAAAATGGTATTTTTTTTGATATCAATATAAGGTATTGTACATAATGGTTTTTTGATTATCAATGATTTATTGCTTGTCAAATTATTTGTGAATCCTAATTAAAGTGTTCATGGATTTAAAAGAAAATTTTGAAAATTATTTTTTTATTAGATAGGGAATGTATTGAAATTTTATTTTGTTGACATTGGGTCTATTTATTTATTTTGAGAGAAATGGTCATGTTGGGTTCTTAATTTTGATTATTTAAAGTATCCATCCCAGAATGGTATCATGTAATTGAAGGGTATACATATTTATGAATGGTTATTTTTGTATTATTGGATTTTTCCAAGAATCCAAGTCACATATATATTGTTGTTTACCTTTTGGTATTTTAGTGTAGTGTGATATATTGGTTTTTTGGGAGACTATACCCATGAACCATGGTTGGATAGAGATGAATCATTTATGTGGAATGATCTTATTGACGTTCGAGGTGTATGTCTTTTTTTTGGATGGTTATTTATTATTGGGAATTTTGTAAACTGGATTTGTAGACTTTGTGTCATTGAGGTTTCTTTTATGAGGGTGTTATTTGAATGTCATTTTGGTTTCTCTTGGGTTAGTGGTGGTTTCTTTGTAGTTTTAATGCCTCTTTTTTGTGACTTTCATGAAAGTTACTATGATTCTATCATTTGGTGATGGAGGATGATCGGTATTATCTTATTGCATTAATAATGGGAAGTACCTAGTTCTATGTGTTTTGTGTAACAAGGACACCCATTGAACCATTTTTGATTATACAATGGATGGTGTCGATTTATACCTAATTGGGTCCACCATGAGATAGTGACATGGGAAAGAGGCATGGGTTTTCCCATGTGTTTTTATTATAAAATAATGTTATATCCTAATATTTTATCTTTTTAAGAATGATATTCATTGACGTGTGGGTTGGAAATATTTGGATTTTATGGTGATAGTGCTTGGACGTGATGATTTTGGTTATTCATTATTTAAGGATTCCTTTTTAGAGTTTATATATCTCATGAATGTATGTTGTTGGTATAATCTCGATGTAATATTTATTGATTTTTTTCAATCATGGATAACTTAGTGACACTCTCATTTTAGGGCTGGTTGTTGTTGCTTTACCATTTTAGGTCAATCCAAAATATTGGACAGATCATTGTTCATTCTCCATTCTTTATAGTTTCTTATGAGATGATTGTGGTTAGAATATTTTATAATTTTTCTTGATGTTTGTTTAAATATTTTGATATATTTTGGTAAGGATGGTTCTTTATCATTATTTCATTAATGATAAGGCCACCATAATTATTCCACGAACCTCCCCCCTTTCATGCAGTTATTCATGTTTTTGATTCTCCTTAATTTCAACATTGAATAAAATCTTTTGGGGGGCATAAATTTAGATGGTGGGGATAATATTATCACCTCTAAAGTAACTATATATTATTATTTTATATTATTTTACCTTATTTTTTAGTAATTAAATTTTTTATATTTTAATTTTAATTTTAATATTATGGATTTCTTTCCTTGGTGAATGGGTTGCACGTAGTCACCAAATAGTTTGGTAAACCATGGAGAATACCTTAATATGGGAATTTCCTCTCGCACACTATTTTACAAATCATATAGGGTCACCTTCATGTAGATGGTTGGTTTACTTTTACATAGGTCACTCAGTTATATTTGACTGTAATTGTTTAATTCCATTATAAATTCATGGTTGGGTTTAAAATATTTATCACCCATTAATAACTATAAGAGAACTTTTTTGTTTATGGGAACTCACACACAACTTGTGCGAATTTAGTGGAAAACAAAAAAATAATACAGGAGGATATTTTATTTTAACATAAGAGTTTTCTAAAAATTGGAACATTGTTTGGTAACCATGGGGCTAAATCATGTGAATATTTTTTTCTATCTATTACCTTCCATACATTTTGTGTAAAATTGGAAAAATTATACATCCTAACTGTGTGGGTTTCCCACTTTTCATTTAAAAGTAAATTTACAATTCCACCCATACTCAAATGTTATAGTTTGGTCTCCCTTTTATTCTTACTTATTCATATAGAGGTGGATCATTCATGGGGGATGAGGCACACCTCAACCCATACTCCTATATCCATTGCAAAAAATAATTTCATTGGAATCTAGTTTTGATAAAAAGTGATATTACCCAAGAAAAAAATGTTTTAATATATACATACATCTCATACCATATTATAATCTTGAAAAAAAATCTCACAATAAAATTAGAATCAAAATAATATAAGGTTTAGTGTATTTCTGGAATATCTACACAAAATACTTATTTTATAAAACTTGTGAACATTTATCCATAATTGATCCACACAAGTTTCCCATATATACTTATCATAAGTTGTAATCATCTTCATAACCCATGGAATAGAAATATAAAAAAGGGATGAGTAAAAATGCTCATTAAGGGAAAAATGTCATCAACATTCCATCAATTTAAGACTATAAGCATATAAGGAAACCTAATAAGGGGTGAAATACCTTATTAAAAAGAATATAGAACAATATGAGTTGTCTATAAGTCCAGATTGTAGTGTATGTAATATCAAATTTACAAACATAACCATGTAATAAGATTATTAAATAATAATAGAAACTTTAAATAAGGAAATGATATCAAATGTTCATGGAATCTTAAAAATGTTACCACAACATAAAACATGATATCATAAGCACAAGTCAAAGACATTCTCGAAGACTACATACCATAATATGATAGGATAAATTCTTATGAACCATACATGGTATCTCATTATATGAAAACATTATCCAATGTATTGGAGGGATATATAATTATTTTTCACCCATGGAATTGTGATATGAACCTTCAAATGTGTTCCATATGAGGAAAAATAACCATACATAAATTATAATCATGATAGAACCAATGAGAATGAAGTGGATTCCCAAGTATTTCCATCATGTGTTATCAAAGGAAATATTATTAGGTTTATTAAGGCATTTAAAAATTAAATCATTTCATATGTTCATGTACAAATAAAGAAACATAGATCTTGAAAATTTAGCTATATTTGTTAAAAAAATCATAAGAAGGATTGGAGAAGTACGAATAAAAATGAGCCCCCTTAAGTGATAATTTATGAAATGCGTAATGTTTATTTTAAATAATGAAATAAAATATTTTTTAATTTATATCATAATTGAACAAGGAGGTTTTACAGCAAAATAATTAGGGTTTTAGAAAGATATTCATTGTTGAAAACATTTGATGAGGGTGGTACCTGATATTAAAAAAGAAACATGGAAGTTCCCTTAAACAAGGTTTAAATGAATGATAGAATTGATAAGACAACATACAAATGTATCATACACCAGAAAATAATGTTAAAGTAAACTAGGTATATTTATGTAACTTATATGTATAATATGTGTGAAATAAATTAGAAAAACATAGAGGAAAAGTTTGAAAAATAAAGAGAACAAGTTATCCAAAAAATTAATTAGTCTTGTTCAGAAATTCCTTTATAAATAATATAATTTATGAAGTACGTAACATTTTAATAGGGGTTTTATGTGATATAAATTTAAATCCATATAAATTAAATAGAATAATTAACATAATATAATTATAGGTAATAATATAGACAACTTATAAGAATAAATTACTTCATGAAAAATCTGAACTCAATTAATTAAAATTTAGTTTACAATAAACCTTATGTTTGAACATGTTCTCCTTGTACATGTTCCAAACGTCATAAAAATAAAAATAAGTTTGTTATGAATATTTGTAAACTATTTTTCAATTTTTTAGTCTATTTGTTATCAACTATTACTACATTATTACATAGTTTTCTATTAAGTTAGTTACCTTTTGTTGATTTGTTAATTTTTTAATTATAACCATGATCAAAGGTGTTGTAAAATATATTTTGAGTCTATATAATTTTATAGTTTTATGTATTTTATTATTTAAATACAAAAAAATATAGTTCTATAGTTTTTCAAAAATGGATTTAAATTAAGGATAGTTCACTGATATGTTTTTTTGGAAGTGGAGATTACAATGACCATTTATTTCTAATATAACTTATATAAGGTCCAATATTAAATTAATATAACATTAAAAATTTCATTTTTATATTTATTATTCAGTAAATACATTTTTTAAATTCATCCATGTTATTTGATCATTGTTAATAAAATACATCGATCCTTGGCGGCAGTAGTGAACATGTACACACATACTCCACTTCTGTTTTCCCTCAATCATGGGCGGTATAAAAATAAAATAATAAAAAATTTATAATCATTATAATGTTATAAATATTATATTTTCCATTAAATTTCTCTTTAATACCATCTATTTATGGTGGATATGATATATATATAACACATTGTTCATTGAGGCGGTAGTCCTTAAATTCACATGAAGACATATACATTTTTCCAATGGTTTTATAAGAACGAAGAAAAGTGTTTTTACATTAGTATAATAATATTTTTATAATAACAATACTTATTTTATCATAATTTCATGGATATAATAAATTTGATATGCTATAAGAAGAAAATAATTAATATATCTTGGTTGAGAACATTTAATATCTATTTAGATGTTCACCCATGAGTAAAACCTTAAGGATCCATAGCTTGGTATTTTGGAAAAAAGGAATTCAGGATGTGGGGATAGAGTTAAGGAGATATTATTATTGGTTTTTTTGTTCGGCTAATTCTTTAGGATGAGTTAAAATAATTTATTGAAGGAAGTTGGTATTTATAATTAGGTGGTGTGACTTTTTTTATATTAATATAAAATGTAATGTAACTATTCAAGGGACTAGTAGATACAATAAGGTTCAATTACAAATTGGTCAAAGATGTATGACCAATAAAGGGAAAAAATTATTTTCACAAATCTTTTAATGTTTTTTTCACTCAGATAACCAACTTTTACATGAATTTACTATTACAATATTATCTAATTTTAAACCAAGTTATTCATTTTATTGTATTTAAATAAAAGGGAACTTATTAAAAAAAATTGAACCACTAATTAAAAATATTAAATGTATTTTTTGAAATAAAATTTAAAACAGTGACAAAAATAAATTTTAATACTAGTGCACAAATGTGTAAGAAACCATTTTTAGAAAGTGTATTTTTATGTGTAAAAATAATTTTTTTTGAATAAAATTATCATTTTTGTTTATTTACAAGATATTAATATGTTTATTATTAATGATAAAATATTTTTATAACATAAAAATATTTCCAAAACATAATTGTACCTATTGATATAATTATTTAATACAAAAAAATAAGGTTTTTTATTAATTTAAAATATTAATGATGTTTTAATATGTTGAACTTGGGTTTTCTACATTAAACATCATATTTTTAAATGAATAGAATTATTCCTCAAATAAATTTCGGTTAATATGAAATTATTTATAAAAAATTTAAGACATAAATAGATCATGATATAGTAAAAATATATATGGTTTTAATAAAAAGTGTGTTTTCACAATTTCATTAAAACCCAACTATTTTAGAAAAAATCAAAAAAATACAACTAAGAAAATTCCAAAATTATAAATTTAAAAATTAAAATCATTTTATCAAATTCAAATTCAAAAAAATATATATTTATCTTTTCAATGACAAGACAAAAAATACTGAAACACTATATTTTATAGAAAAATTACCTTTTAAACATTAAATGGTCATAATATCTTTACATAAAAAAATATTATTAAATGAAAATAACTATATAAATTTTAAATATTAATTATTATTAGAATATTCTTGAACAATTGATCAATTTAATTTAGTAGGTGGAATAAAAATTAAAAAAAATGTTCTTAAAAAATATCCGTATCTAACGTTTAATAGTTTTATTCAAATTTCATTAATTTTTTACCATATAATAAGTAAATATATTTAATATATCAATAATTAATTTAAAATAATAATATATTGTTAATTTAAATATATGTATTTATATTAAACAATTTTTGTTATCAATTTTATTTAATTTAATATTTATTTTCATTGTAATAATCCAAGTGATGTTTCAGATCATATTTATTTATTTTAAAATGGTATTCCACTATCTATTTTAGATTTGTTTTGTGTGTGAAGAAAGATATAAAACACATTTGAATCATATAAAGGAAATATACATTGTAAAATCTAGGGGCATTATATTTTTTCCATTAAATAATTGGCAACCTCACAAATTTAATTATCACCATTCAATTAATTTAAATACAGAAATATAAATGATGGGTACAAATCAACATATAATTCATAGAGTGATAACAACCTTACTAAATAAGTTGACATATCCATTCCTTAATAATATGATTATCTCTAATATTTATTTTTCCCCCAAAATTTGAGCGAAGAGTCTATTGTTATATAGTATCAAGACCCCCATAATATAATTTTCTTTTAATTGGGTTTAATATTCATTTTTTCATTCATATATTGTAATAAGTTGATATTAAATATGATCTATTTGTTCTAAGTTATATTTTCTCTAAGTTTAATGGACTAATCCTTTTCTAAAATCACATTATTTTTATATAAATGAATAATAAAATGATTTATATAAAGAAGATTATAATAAAATAAATCTTGGATAAAATAATCATTCCACCGTATTTTTTATTAGAAATTCAGCATCTAGTTCTATAGGTGATGATTTTTTGTTTTTATAAGAATTTATATGTACAAAGGACTTAGTTTAATAATATATAAATAAAACACGCACAATTCATGAGTGGATGATTGTTGTCCCTCACTACACAACATTTTTTGAACCCATTCTAGTAGTTTTAGTTTCACTGGCTTTCACTTGTTCTATTAATATTAGAAATTTTAATGATAACATCATGTTTAGACATTGGATTAAGGCAGTTAATTAAAAAATTTCCATGATTCCCATATATTAGACATTAAACTATTAATAGTACATAGGATGGACACTGGTTCCTTCCATTTTTTAATTGAACACTACCTTTTTCATGGATAGTTAGTTTTTAAATTCCCTCTTTTACCATAAATAATCAATCTTTTGAGTTACATTGAGAAATTTACCTCAAATCCACTTTCATCATTTTTTACATTATTTATATTTAATATTTCAGCTTTTATCAATTTAATCACACAACCTTCTATGATACTCCCTCCTCCACTTCATTTGGGAATTTTTAAACTCAACTAAATTCACATTGTTAATATTAATTCTTCATTGCTTATTTGGCATAACCATGATATTTATCACTCCTTCTCTAATCCCATTAGGATTCATATTAGGAAAATCACTGAATTGTATATGGAATCTATTTTTAACCTGTCTTCTTTAGGATTAAACCATTACTAAAAACAAAATTTGTTCACATTATTGATGAACAATTGATATCATTAGAGAGTTATCGTAAATAATATCATGAAATAATTAATCATGAAATTTATTACACATTAAAATAATAAAATTATATGTCAGTTTAAACTAAATATGTATTAGTTAAATCAATGCTTCTTTTTTAGGTTCTATCATACTCTATGACCCAATTTCATAACATAATAAATTATTTTTAATGTCCTATAATGGTAATGTTATTGAACAAATCTTATCCCTAGGGAGTGTTAATCAATAAGTGTAGTTATAGGTCCACTTATCAAACACATATTAATGATCAAATTAATAAACAACTATCATTTTTTGAAGTTTATTATCACATGGTTAATATATTCCACAACTAAATCCACTTTCTATGATCTAGTTAAGGATAAAATTTCATGGAAACCAAAAAAATAGATACCTTACAAAAAAGTTAAGATGTTATTCTATACATAAACTTCTCTCATGAGTATTCACTAAATTTATCTATTCCTAATCCCAATAATAATAAAATAATCCTAAATAATAACTAAATTAATCCTAAGTAATATCTAAGCCCTTCCCTGATACTACTTGAGGGGTCCCCGACATACACTCCCGAATATAAGGCTAAAAAATTTGTTTATAAATTATATTTGATACAAAGTAATATTACCCATGAAAGAAATACATATATTACACATCTTTTTAATATTTTAAATAATATATCTCAGAATATTATTAAAATTTGAATTAGAGAAGGTTTAATGTTTTTGAGGAATAGTTATGTGAACAACTTATTTTACAACACTAATGAACATTTCTCTATAATTCTGCTAAACTATACTTCCTTTTATACTTACCATAAGTTATTCTCATTTTCATAACATAGGGAATGAAAACATAAGAAAGAGGTGATAAAAAATAGTCAGTATAGTAAAAAAATCATCAACATATCATCAAGGGTTATATTATTAGCATATGATAAGATATTATAGGGGATACATATATTATTAAAAATTATTGTAAATAATAATAGTTCTATATAATTCATGATTGGGGAAAACGTACTATCAAATTAGAAAAAACATACCAGTGCATAAGATAAAGGGATAATCATAGAGTCATGACATAAGAAAATGATATAATATGGTCATGGAATCCTAAATATATGGAAAAAAGGTAAAATAGCACATCTTAAGAATAACTCAAAGATAACAACCAATAAAATATAATATAATGTTCTAGGATATCTTCTCATGCACCATACGTGGCATATCATGAGATGAAGAAATTACACAAAACATTGGAGGGATATATAATATTGATCTCACCCATCACTTCATAATATGTACTTGAATATGAGTTCCACATGAAAAAAAGTAACCATACATAATTAATATGAATGATAAAACCCATGATTAAAAATTGTTCTTCATAATATCATCTCTAACCCATTACTAAATTTAGGAGTAAGGTTACTTCATGATTATGTTTAAATAGTGAATTAAACTCCAACCCATTTAATTAAAATTTTAATTTAAAAAGAATATTATTTTGATATTGTTGATTTTTATATATTAATATAAATATAAAACATTTTTTATACAAATAAAATGAGTTGAATTGAAAAAAATAAAGATATTTCAGCTGTAATGTATTGAAAAATATGGAACCATGATAAAACATATCTCCATTTTAACCATAGTAATAAATTTCATTTGGGGGTCTCATCTATTATAAAATAGCATTCTTTGAATATAAAAATGCCCAATTAGAGATGGTCCAATCTTGTCTCATTGTAAAACACATGGATTTATCATCACTATTCCTATGTAAAGAAATAATTCAATAATTTTGGATGTTCATAATTGAAAAAAAAAACTTTGGCCTTGAACATTGAGTTCAAATGTCAAAACATTCATGAGAATGATGGAGAAGTATGAATAAAAATGAGATACATATGTGATGATATATGAAATTTGTAAAGGTTATTTATATAAGGAATGATTTAATTATTTATACTATTATTGAAACAAGATAATTTTCAATAGAAAAAATTGTGTTTTAAAAAGTTATTAATGGTTAAAAACATATGATGGTTATGGTACATGATATAAAATAGATAAAAAGAAAGTTCCCTTATATTGGATTTACTAAAAATAGAGAATTACAATGGGAACATAAAACATTTATTATCCAAATATAATAATGGTTAAATAAACTATGTTTATTTGTAACGAAAATGTATAGAGAATATGGATTAAATACTTACAAATACATTAGAGGAAAAGGGAGAAAAATTAGGTGAAATCATAATCCAAAAGTAACGGGGGAGGTCTAGAAGACCCCTTATGGATATCATAATTAATGAAAAATGTAACATTTGAAAAATTGTTTATGTGATATAATTGTAAATACCTAGAAAATAAAGAGTAAATAAAACATAATACAATCATAGAGGATAAAATTCCCAACTTATACGAATAATGTTCAAGATATTCAATCACAACTTATTGAATGAAAATTTAGTAAACAAAATCCCTTACTATAGACCTATATCCACTCTGAACATGTACTTAATTTAATACAAAATAAAATTATGTTTAGTATATTTTTTGATATGAAATTTTTTTATTTTTACTTCACATTATATGGTATATTTGTTATCATCTATTAAATATTTATTATATATATTTTCAGTAATTTAGATAACAGAGGTTGTTCAATATTTTTTTTTATTTTGGTATGTTGACCATTGTCATAGGTATTGTAAAATAGAAACATAATATACAAAATTTTATAAGTGAATGTATTTTATTAATCCATTAGAATAAAATTAATATACTACTATATGTTTTCCAATGTGAATATGAACAAATAAAGGTTCATTGAGATGTTCATTTTCAAGGAAATTATGTTTACTATAACAGATTATTTTTAATACAACTTGTATGAATTCCAGAAATATCTTTCAAGGATATTTATAGAGTCATAAATATAATTTTTATTCAATAAAAACATTTTTAAAGTCATAAATTTTATGAAGTAATGAAAAAAGTTTATTATTTCGTAGAGTGGGAAGATAAATTAAATAATAACATTTTATGATATTAATAATTTTATTAATGATATAACTTTTCATTAAGTACCTATTTTGGACCACCAAGGTATGAATGTTATGAAAAATAAAACATGCCATTCTGGAGAAGGTAGATCACAAGTTCATACGATGATGTCATTACTTTTTGAATAGTTTGGGAGGAAGAGAGAAAATTTATATTAAATTTATATTATAAAATTTAAATTTGTTAATAATACTTACTTTTTTATACATTCATGAATAGAATATATTTCATTGGATAATTTAATAAAATAATTAAGAGAGCGTGGTTTAGAACAGTGCCCCTCCATAGAGATTCTCTCTCTTGTGTACCAACATAAGGCTCCGTATCATGTAAGTTTGGAAAGAAAAATTATTATAGGACATGGGGATATATTTAATGAGACACAAGGGTAGTGTTTTTATTAATCGAAATCCATAATATGAGTGGATAGATGGGGTGGGGGAGGGAAGTATTTATAAGAGAGAGGATTTGATTTTTTGTAATAACATAAAATATAAAGTCAATATTCAAGGGTAATGTGGATCCAATAATGAAAAATAATTGTTTTTTGGAAGTTTTAATGTTGTAAATACCTCAACCATTCATTTTTAAACAACTTTTAAGTCATTTCCTCTTAGTTAAACCATTTTTACCTTAATTTACCATTACCCCAATAACTATTTTTTACATAAGTAATCCATTTTTATGTATAAATATATAAACTTATTATATAATTTTGAATAAATTATCCCAAATATGAAAAAAAATTATAAGTAAAACATCTATGGATGATAAAAATAAATTTTAATATTATGACATATAACGCATAAAACCTATTTTTTAAAAAGATGCAATTTTAAGAATAAAAATATTTTTTAGGACCAAATTATCATTGTTTTTTATTTACAAAAAATTATTATCTATATAATTAAAAGACTATCATTTTAAATTAATAAAACCAGCCCCAATAAAAATAACACATTTTCCTATCTTTATTAGATAAAACAGGAAAACAGTTTTTTTAGAATAAAAGAACACATAGGTTTCTTAATGTTAAACATGATATTTAAAAAATCAACATATTATTTTTAAATGAATAATTATATTCATTAAATAAATTATTTTTTATGATTTTTTATAAATGTTTTTATTCATTCTTACAACATAATAAAGTCAAAAATTCTGTGGTTTTAATAAAAATACCAATTTTACAATGCACCAAAAATTTAACTATTTAAAAAAGATACCAAATATAAATTCTAATATAATTTTGCCAAATTTATTAGAAAATAAATTTCATTTAATAAATTAATATTATAAAATTTATATATTTAACATTAAAATGGAAATACAATTTAAAAAGAAAACCCATTTTTATTGAAAAATAATTTTTTAAACATTAAATATTCTTAATATAATTTGTTATAAATTTAAAAAAAATAATTTTTAAAATATTTCTATGAAATGTTAATTATTTTCATAGTCATCTTTTAAAATTGTTAAAAATAATTTATTTGGTAAAATACACATTGATTTATAAATATTTCAATGAAAATGTCAATTTTTAACGTTTAATATTATTAATCAAATTTCATTAATTTTTTATAATGAAACACCTAAATTTAATAAATAAATCAATAATAATTAAAAATAAAAATATATTGGGAATTAAAATATATGTTTTTATAATTAAAAAATTAGGATCATTTTATTTACATGAGGCAATATTTTTATTTTTATTTTCTTATTGATGTTTCACATCATAGTGCATTATTTTAAGTTGTGCCATGGTCCATTTTAGTTTAGTGTTGCATGGGAAAAACATATCAAAAAATATATTTATATAAATGGAATAAAAATATAAAAATATTGGGGTTGTATATGAGAGGTCCACCCCATAATTTGATTTCAAGCACCTTATCTATCGATTTAAAAAAGTTTCCAAGAGGTAATATGTCATTTACTTAATATAATGTCCCCATTTCTCCCCTAGTTTGATTTCAAGCACCCTCTCCATCTATTTAAAAAAGTTTCCATGACGCAATCTGTTATTTCCTTCATATAGCCTTCTCCCTTCTCCCCTTTATTCATTCCATTAATATTATATATTTATCAAATCCTAACCACTATAATGGATGCTTTTATAGTTTAGTATGGTTCTAATGATGAGGTTCTAGGTTGTCTAGGGTTGTGGATGATGTCTTCATACTTCTTTATGTGTTATCTGCCGAAGGTGACATGTTTCAGTTACATTTATGCTTGTTGAGTTATGTATTTCTATGGAATTCTATTAAAATTAATGCCAAAACTAAATAAAATTAAGTACCATTTTTTGAAATTATTCCTTTATTTATTATCCATGGTGGGCTCAATGTGGTTTCAAAATGAATTTGAAAGTATAAATTGATAATTTTATTTCAAAGTGGGTTCTTATATAATAATTTCAAGCACTGTGAAACAGATTTGAATTTCAAGATTCTTTTTGATGGCCCAATTAGATCTTTAAATGACTTTTTTTTAAAAATCATAACGATATTGATTAAGCCCTTAGATATATTTTTTGGATTGAGACCCATCAGGGGTGTTTATTTAGTTAATATTTAATTGATACCCATGCAATGGATGAGGAAAAAGGCATTGATTCTTGTGAGGGAATGTGTGGTGAAATTAGATTTACTTCAATTTTTTTCTTTAATAAAATCATAAATTTCATGGAATTTTTCATATCTCCTCCATTTAAACATGAAGTGGATCCTGGGAAGCTAATATATGGCATAGATGAGTGTAAGACTTGTGTCGTGGTACTATCTATCTAGTGGTGTCCTTGAAGAGTTTTTACCTGTTAGGGTTTTGTTTGTTTGTGACAACCCACAATGGGTCTTGAATAAAGTTATTATAGTTTCAATATGAGGCACTTTATATAATGTTATTTAAGATACACAGTATATAATCATTCATGTTAAATCTTATGAAGTAAACAATGAAACTTTTATACCTCTTAGGATGTTTTGGGGATCCTTTTTTGTATATTTTTTGTATGCCATAGTTTTAAAATATATAACACCTATGCTTGGTGGGGTTTGTATTATATTATTTAATTATTACCATGGTTCCAATTATGGTTGTGTCTCACAAAAAATATTTTTTTTAAATAAATTCCAATTTATTTAAAAAAAGGTTTGTAAAGTGTGGGTTTCAAGGAAAAAGAATGGTTATTTATGAAAATAATTTTATATAAAGGGTTTTATATTAGGGGTGAAAATTATATTGGTTCTCTTTAAAATGGATAGAACGGCCTTTTACGATGGTTTTTAGAATTTTTAACAAAAATGTTTGACTACTATTTATTAACAACGGGTGGCTATTTTAATGTGTGATAATGTATTTCTATTTGGTTGACCTTAATTCTTGCATATGAAAACCTATTTTATAATTTATGAATTAATTAACATTTTATAACCCATCTTATGATTATAATTGTATTTATTTTATAGTTATTTTATATTGGAAATGTTTAGATAACACCCTACATATGCACTGGTATACTGGTGCGTGTACAATTTCATTATTTCATATTAGGTTTGTAGTTATTCTTTATAATTCATAATATTTTAAATTATTTATTTATAATATAGTGGATGCAGAAATTGTTCATGGTTCCCTAGTGGGGGACACATTGGCTCTTCATGATCCTGGTTACATTAGGATTTGATATCATCCAATTCAGTGTACTATATTTTAGTTTTTTATTGGTTGTATTTTCTTTCACCATACTTATTTCAATTTTAATTTGTTTCTATGATGAATTATTCCCTATGCATACCTTTTTTGGGTTCGTTTATTTATTTATAGACTCCTATTTTGTATTCATGGTTGTCTAAAAATTGGATAGGTCTTACAAAAATCATAGAAAGTGTTAGATTTTGGATTATTATTATTGAGGAAGAAACCATTCTCAACTGTGAATTATTGATACTGGGGAACTATTTTTCCCCACCTAGGGATCGAGAACACCCTTCAACCGTAGTGTAAATAATGTTCTGGGTGGCATTTTGGGTCATCCAGGGCTGATTCATTATATGTACACCAATCATGACGAACCTTGAGTTATTAAGGGGTGTCGAGGATATACCATTACAATTTTTTGATTTATCATTTCCTTTTGGGAGTAGTTTTAGCCTCAAAGAATGATGAAAGGGAAAACAGAATGTTACAAAGGTGGTGGGAACTGGCTATATAACATGCATCTAGGAAATGTGGGGTTTCATAATGTTTTCCTCGTTTGATGGTTCTTAGTGTTTCTCTTTAATCATTATGGTTTTCTTATTATTGATATTGATGATGTATATATGATTTAAATCACTTTAAACCTTACCATAAAGCTAATAAGATATTTATTTAATTGATATTTATAGTCATCCAATTTTTAAATAGTTTGCATCTCAATTATTATGATGTGAATTTTTGTGATCACCTTTTAAAATATGTATATTTAAAATGTACGAGGTCTTATAAAATGTCTTAAATATTTCAATAAAAATAATTATCTTGTATAGAGAACATTGAATGTATATTTTAATTATTTTTGACAAGTAATAGGTGTTTTCATTGTATTCATGGTAGTTCCACAAAAATTTATACTTGATAAAAATTTCATTCTAATGATGGGTGTTCTCACTTATAAAAAATCATTTTCCCAAATTATGTGGAGTATCCCATGAAAAAAAGATATTTTGGATTCCTGGATAAATTATTTCGATTAGAGAAAAGTGAATTTTTCTTATATTATTTAAGGGTTTTAAAATTAACGAGTAATATTACAAATTAAATAATTCATTCATGATAATATAATTTTTTTATACTATGTATAATTTTTAATTTTGAAATATATTTTTATTATGTATTATGATTTTATTATTTTTGAACATTGACTCTCAGATAAGTCATGAAGAAATCTTAATAGGGAATTTTGGATGATTTATCAAATTGGAAGGCTCAAATTGGAAAAATTGTTCTCTATTTACTTATTTATCATATTCGTGTAACAAAATTAAGTGTCCCTACTTATCAAATTGAACTTCAGTATTGGGATTTAAATCTTCTATATTCGAGTCCTCTAATGATTCATGCAGGGAAGGATTCCCATGAAGCAAAAAATTTGCACATGAATATTAATGGAATCTTTATCATCTTAATTTTATGTAATACCTTTAAATAATGTCGTCCATGTTCAACCTTCAACAAAAAAGTAAAAAGTGGTTAAATATGTTATTTGGTTTAATCCATAAGAGGACCAGAAATGGGAATGTTTTATGAAACTATTTATTTTTAAATAATTCTTGAAAAAAGTTAAATCATGAAGGTGATGGATTTAGAGCTCCAAGAATTAATAAAATCTAGAATTTTAGTACATATCTTGTTTTTTTAACTAGTAACCTATCAAAAAATTATGGTTTTAGATTATTTTATAAATGTTATATGATTTGAAAGGGGTTTTCCTCTTCATCATCAGTATACGGTGTCTATTTCTAGTTTAATTTATTACATGAAAGTAGATAACTATGTTGTGAAAGTAAAATTTATTAAAGTAGGAGTTCATAAAATTTTTGGTGTTTCCTATATACCTAGGAGTGGTGAATTTGATTTAGGTGGTGAGATTATATAGAAGTTAGAACTCATTCACATGGGTGGACGTTTTTAAATGCTATCCCATTTTATAACTTCACCTTCTACTAATAATATATATTTTATTTTCCATCAATGATACATGTCATTAAATAAGAATCCTTCAGCTTATGTAAATCCGAAATATTACCGTAATTTTAGTTGTTTGGGGTATCTGAAATGGTTATGTAGGGGAGATTCATACAATAAAGGAAAACCTAGATATATACCCTCTTACATTTATTAATCCAAAACATTAATTTTATAATACTTTCACTAATTCATGTTATATTATTCCATGTACATTATTGTCTCAGTAATGTCTCATTTACAATATGCGGTCACAGATGGATTCCTTAAGAACACCCAGAGCCTATGACATCCTCTACTGTCTCTTCTCCCATTTCTGTCTTCTTGGTTTATGGTGTTCGGTTTGCTTGCAGGTTCTGTGGTCAGAGCTCTACGAATAAGACCCTTCCATCATTCACCTCCTTCGATGAATCTATTTGGTTTCTATTTTAGTTTCGTTCTTTTGCATCTGACTTCATCCTAGAGTCCTCGATATGCTCTGTTGGAGATAGTGATGGTTCTCGGCGTAGTGTAGTACTGGCCCCTAGAGGGGATCTAGTTTTTTCGGTGCAGATCAGTTCTTGGTGGTGTGGTTCGAGGCATTTTATGATGGCCCTCTCCATTTTTTCAAGACTTTAGGCTATGGCGGTCGGCATGTTGGGGTTCCATGCTTCCTCAATTGATATGTTGGTGTGACAAGGGCCTGGATCAAGTTTGATTGATGTCACATGCACGTGCTCAGTGGCGTTGGTGGTTCCAGATTTGATACCTTCGTTTTTAGGGGGATAGGCCTTGGGTTGAATTCTTTGTTTGGGCCAGTTTTGCCTTGTTTTGGAGCGGTTCTGGTCCTGGACTGGGCTTTTGGACAGTCCACTTTGGTTTGGTTTGTTTTTCTTTTTTAGTCTGATTGTTTTCAGTCTGATTGCTTATTCTGTTCTCACTAACCCTAAAGGTGATTTATTTGAATAATAAAAAAATAACTTTCAGTCCATGATAGTCATTTGGGAAACATAAATAACTATTTTATATAATTTATATCTTTATCAAGAGGGTTTCCTAAATAGGTGGTGAAAGAAACTAGCATATATATGAAACTAAGAAACCTTTCTTTATCATATTTAGTTTTTAGTCATTCCATTTTAATTTTGAAATTTATATATATAATAGAATATATATGGAGGGGATACCACTATAAAATGATTTTTATTTTTAGTAACCGTAAAAAAATTATGTTTTACCAATCCAATCCCAACCCAAAATGAAATTTAATGGCTTGTTAACCATTTTAATAGATCTTGAAAAACACCTCATGGATGAAATGATATCATTAATAGTTTAGTATTTATATTTCGTATGTCATTAAGGTGTAAATACACATGGTTATGTATTGTGAAATCATTTTTCATACAAGAAGATTTTATGTTCCTACCCTTGATCATGAAATATCTTCTATGTGTCTTATAAATTTTTATTTACTTCAAAATAATTTTTTCAAATAGTTACTTAATTGTTCTCCTTGTATTTTAGCTCATATATTAATCAAGGAAGGTGATACATATCTATTAGATTAGTCAAAACCTATTTATTTTAATAACACCAAATCGTTTTTATTTCGTTACTATTGAATTTCATGTTTTATGATAATAAACTATTTTTTATGTCCAAAATGAAAAAATTTTCTAACTATAGAACCTACCTTGTGAATAAACTCAACTAACCATGATAGTCAAATAATTATGAAGAAGTGACTATAAGAAAAATAAACCCAATGTGAATATAATTAGATAATTATATCCATGTCATGTAGAAACCACAAATTTTTGTAAATGTGACCACATGCGAACTGAAAATACAATTCATAAGAATACAAGAGGCTAGATGAAGATTCAGTCTTACCTCAAGAACAAATGTGATATAATATGTCAAGTGTGTAGAATTTATAAATTTATTGAACATATAATTTATCTATAATGTAGTAACCACAAGAATAATTCAATTGACCAAAGGTATAGATGAAGCCACCTTGTGATGAAAATAAGTTACCATGAGAAGACATCATGTGAAAACATGAAGTAATGAAGTTACTATGTGAAGAAAATATTATACTCTACGAAGTAAAAATGATACCATGTTAATTCATGAAGATACTTTATGAATTGATATATATAATGTGTGAAGAAATTTAGTGACTTTGTGAGGAAGTGAAGTTTCCATATGTTTAAAATAAGTGACCATAATAAAAATGTATTATTTATGCCATGTTTTTACGAAGTGACCATACAAAATGACTATACATAGAAACAATGAGATCAATTAACCATGATTTAAGTGATGTAAAAATTACTGTGTCTATTTAAAGTAATTGATTATTTTTTAAATCTCTATGGACTTTATTTTAGAGAATTATTTGTAGAGACTATGAATTTAACAATGAAATGAGTATAAAGATTAATTTATGAATATCCATTAATGAATAGTTTATTGAAAAAATATTTTTAAGAAGAAAATCCTCCAAAAAAATTGGCATTGAGATAGAGCTGGTGAATATTTTCATGCCTAAAAAGAAAACTATCATTCCATACTATATAGTTGAACATTATGAAAAAATATGATTTTCAGAATTCTTATTGAAAATCAAGGTAAATAATCTCAATAATAAATTCAATGGAATTTGATCAACTGAAACTATTTAGTATGACCTACAATCTATTTTCTCACATTCTATATTTTTTTCTTTCTATTATAGTTTTCAATTCAATTAGTGTTTATCCTATTATTTTTATTCTTCAAAAAAGGCACCCATATGTTTTTTGGTGAGTTCTAGACACAGACACACCCATTATTTTCAATCTACCCCTAAATAACCTATGGAAGAGGCTCTGTATAGATTTTAACGACTATGTATAGTTTCTTCTCTTTAATTATCCCCAATATAAATGTGTAATAATATCTATATATCTTGGAATACGTGTTTTCAGTTGTTTTATATAAAAATTTATCCAGGTTTTGGATCAGTTTATTCTTTAATAAACATCTTGGTAGTAGGTGATATCCAAGTAGAGCTGATTTGGTACTAGCTTGAGACTAAAATTCTTGTTTTATTCTATAGTGTGTTTTACTAAATTTATAAAAAAAAAAATTTATTTCATTTTTTAAATACATAATATGAAAACACTTCTTTGATAGTTCTATTTAACAATTTTTTTATATATGGTGTTTGATATGATTTAATGTATTTTGGATATAAAAATATTTTTAATCATGTTTAACTGAACTGTGAGAAAACATTTTAGAATGTTTTGGAAATGTCAAATTATATACTTCTATTATTTTAGGTTACTAGGATATATTTTTTAAATTGGGGTATTTATTTTTAAATTGGTTTTAAAGGAAATATAAATTGGATACTAAATTAAAACCCACTTGAGTTGTCCACTATGATCAAAATTTTGTATTAGAGGAGTTTTTATTTAATTCTATAATCTTTAAATAATGATCTAGTTTTTACCAACAGATCAAATCGTTAATTATTTTTAAATTTATAACTTTATGGAAAATAAATTATTTGGTGTACTTTTACTAACTTGATAACTTATTTTAATGGAACTAACTATGCTAATGGATGATAAAAATAAAAATCTATGTTGAGAGAATGGGATTTGATATTCGGATCATAATTGTGGATAATTATGAAAAACCAAATTCTTCTAGATCTATGTAGAATAATTCCAACAAACCCACCTATCACTATAATTTTAAATCCACAAATTCATTATACTTTGATTTTGGAGAAGATGAGTTTAATATAATATTTTATTCTAATACTATATAATAAATTGAGGACACACATGATATTTCTCATAAAGGAACTTTAATTATAAAAAAATTAATCTATATACATATACCATTACAGATTATATCTTTATGATGAAAATCATGGAAAATAATTATGATATTTATCACATGTTTAACAATAAGTAATCAATATGTGTGAACATGGGAAGACCAACTAAGATAAAGATAAATTGTTATGACTTCTGTAATGCTTAATAGATAGCTAAATTAGAAAATCTTTTTCCGAAAGAGAATCATGATATATAATAAAACTACTAGTAAAGGATATTTTCAAAAATGATAGGATATAAGGATATGAACTGAATGTGCATAAGGAAGTAGAGGAGCCCAAAATAAAGTAAGTATAGTTCCAAATATTTTACTCAAAGATAATGGGGAAAATCAAATATCATTGTTTGATTGAGGATGAATCACCATCAGATGGTGATGGTGAAATTGTCCACCTAGCCAGGACATTCAAAAATCATTATAAGAAAAAGAAATTATTTAAAAAAATATAGGTTAATGTATGATTTAAAAGGGAATCAGAAAAATGAAAATCAACAAGGTTAGGTAATCCATTATAAATGAAAAATAAAAGGACATATCAAATGAAAAATTTGAAATGTTGAAATATAATAAGAGATATGAGGACAAATGAAAAAGGAAAAATAAGACTATAAAATCTATTTGGAACACCTATGAGGATAGCTCAAATAACTCTAACTCAACTAGAGATGACAATGCTAACAAAACTAACATATTTCTTTTATGAAAATCAAATCCAAGGTGTTAAATACTATTTCTACATCAACTATTTATATTTTTAATTTTTCTAAAACTGAAAATAATGAAGAAAATATGATAAATAAATATTTATTTGTGTATTTAAATATACTATAAGTAATATATAATGAAATAATGGATAAGTATAAAACATTAAATAAGCAGAATTCTCTTGAATATCATTTTAAATATGAAATTCTATAGAAAAAGATAATAATTATTAGTTATTAAAATTAAAAAATGAACACAAAATATTAAATGAGAAACTGAAAAATTTTCTACACTATTTTAAAAAACGTATATTTACCACAACCATGATTCTTGGTCAAAACACAATAAAGCATAAAATTAGGATTGGTTACCAACCCAGTTCATGGAGAAATTATAATTATAAATTTGTTCATAGATCATGCTATTCGAACTCAATATTCAAATATCATTTTTATTGGCCAAATAGAGTTCTCATTTCTAAAATTATATAGACTATTTACGGAAAACCATTTAAATTTATTTCTATTCCTAATGTTTTTATTACAAACATTTGTATACTAGATAATGTATGAGTACCAACATCATTTCGTATCTACATTTGTTTAAGAAACCCTCTTGAAGAGTATCAGTAAACAAATACTGTATCTAGATATTAAATATTACAGATAGAATAATGGGTACTAATCATGATTTAAGAACCATATCAATGTAGATGGTCGAAAATGTCATTTTTGTGACAATTCCAATGGAATGACTGTAACGTCCCAATTTCGGAAGCCACCTAGAGGCACCCCAAACCCAGTTAGTCTCATGGTCTCAAGTGAATTTCCCCTAATTCTAGAGACTGTTGAATAACAACGAGGGCCTTGGGTGTGATAGTAGGGAAACTATGCCCTCATTGGTAGAGTAACACAATAGAAGAGAAACATATATACAATAGTGGAAGCATTAATAATCCATAAAAAGTAAACATTGGAAGACAAGAAATAAAAAACTGGAGCATACATATATATATATCTAATTGATCCATGATACATATGTCTAGGAAAACAACCAAAAAATCACCATGATAGAATACACCAGTTCTAAACCGAAGTACAAAATAATGAAATACAAATGACTCTTTAAGAACACAAGCTATATCTTGGTCCCATTCTCTCCAGCTCCACTGCAAATCATGTATCTGAAGTAGAAGGGCGCATGTCCTTATCTATACCTGCAACAATATATCATGTTTGGGCCTAGAATCATGACCAAAAGAGGGTGTGAGACTAAATAAGAGTAGTAAACCTCCACGAGATCTACGCCAAACAGTTAGTGAATATATATAAGGCAGGTAATATGTAAAGAAGTAGTAACAAGGAAGTACTTAGTAGTAAACAATCCTACAGTTTCAAGAATTTAGTTTTATATATCAAGTAAATAACTAATCAAGCAAGAAAACACAAATAGGTAACCGTTTGGGAAGTACTCACAACCTATCCCCTCTAGTCCTACCTAAAAACACAAGAAACCTTCTAGGAAGCACACACAGTCTACACCTATGGTTCAAATTATGAGGATATAACAAAGACTCTCTAAGGAAGCACTCACAATCAATTCCCCTAATAGACTAAAGTGAAAAAGACTATCTGAGGAAGCTCACATGGTTAATTCAACTTATATTTCAATGTTATTAAAGACACTCTAAGGATGTTCTCATAGTCAATTCCCCTTATATTCCAAAATGATCAAAGACTCTACGAGGAAGCTCACACGGTCAATTCCCATTATAGTTTACTACACCAGGTTCTCACAGCTCAATGTAAGTTGAACGAGAATAGAAATGCCATAAAACCAAAGTGAACCTCATGAACTACGTGGATAAATAGTCTACAATATATTAAGCATGTCATATCAAATAATCCCTCCATACTACAATATTAGGCTTGAGAAAAACATCAAGGAAGCCTAACGGCTAAATAGGACCAAATGGTCGTAAACCGAACATGCGCGGGGAAACACTTCCAAAGCATAGAAAACCACCCCATTCACATCCAATTAACCACTATTTACACATACCAGCATAGCAGGAAATTAACAGGGTTAAATGGTAAACACGCAATAACCCGTCATGGGTATTGTACAAAATTGATAATATAGCTCAAAGACATTCAACGGAAAGGCACAAACCACCTACCTCGGTATTGGGAGATCGCTATACATAAACCTCAAGCCTTGAATCACCCATGAACATGGAATATTTAGGAGATCCCAACACAATCGACGGTGGTCTATTCAGAGAACAGATTCTTGGTCAGGGGCTCGGGGAAGATCTTCACCATACAGACACTCTCAGTCAAGTTCAGTGGAGAAGAAGACGTTTCTGTTGATAATATGCGACCTTGGTCCATTTAATGGAAAAAAGAATGTACATGGAGTGTAATTTATAAGTACACAGTGTGAACGTAGCTTCACTGACCCTTTCATTAAGCGGTCTGGCGGTCACCACACATGGCCGTGTGCATGGACGCTACATGGCCAGCACCAGACTACCGGTAGTAACCAAGCACACAGTGTTTACACAAAGAGTACACGAAGTGTACTTCAAAAATTTCCAGAAATTTTTAATTTTTTCGAAAATCACCAGAAAAGGAAAACATACCTGGAATTAATATCCGGGTTCTTACATACATCCCCCCCTTAAAGAAATTTGTCCCCAAATTTCCCTAGCACGGCGACATAGAAGAAGAAACCCAGAACCGCTTCATCAATTCAGATTGAACATCCACCTCCCTCTCATAAATCTCACATTGTACTCACTCGTGCTTCCATAGCACTCGTACCACAGGAAACGACTGGCCATAGAGAACCTACATACGTCATTCGACAATCCATATAGGATGCTCCTCAAAATATGCTTCCACTTCCTACTGAACCTCCTCTGGTTGAAAATCATGAGATGGGTCTGAGAAGTAATGTCGAAGCTGAGAAATGTGGAAGACGTCGTGCATAGCCCGAAACCTCTGAGGTAACAACAACTTATAGGAATCTAGACCAACTCTATATAACACCTCAAACGAACCGATGTACCTCAGAAAAAGATTACCCTATCTCCTAATCCACATGTGCCCCAACCATGGTGTGACATGCATGAAAACCAGATCGCCAACCTCAAACTCTAGAGGCTGTCTCCACTGATCAACATAATACTTCTGATGAGACTGTTCCATATCCATCCTTTTCAGAATCAACTCTATCTGCTCAGTGGTCTCCTAGACAAGATAAGGTCCCAACATAGCTGTCTTTCCTGCCTCCCTCCAACATAAGGGTGATCGATAAGGTCTTCCCTACGAAGCCTCATAAGGTGCCATCTTAATAGCAGCCTTAAAACTATTATTATAGGCAAACTCCACAATAGGTATATGATTCTCCCATGAACCTCCAAAATCATGGATGTATGCAAGAATAATGTCCTCAAGAACCTGAATCGTACACTCGGACTGTTCATATGCCTGATGATGGTAAGCTGTACTCAAAATTACATGTGTACCTAAAGCTTTCTAATGCCCCTACCAGACCTGAGAAGAAAAACATGCATACCTGTCTGAAACGATGACGTGTGGAACCCCTTGTTGACGTAAAATCTCTCGGATGTACAACCTTCCCTGCACATAAACACTAAATGTCTCCTTGATCAGCAAGATGTGAGAAACCTTCGTGATTCTATCAATGAAAACCGAAACTGTATCATTCCCATGAGTCGACCTTGGTACACCTGTCATGAAATCCATCACGACATCATTCCACTTCCACTCAGGAATGGGTAACTGCTAAAAAATACTTACTGGTTGTTGATTCTCTACCTTCACCTGCTAATTGGTGAAACACATCATACCGAATCCAACTACATTTCTCTTCATATCTGGCCACCAATACTAATGGTGTAGATCATGATACATCATGGTGACACCAGGATGAATTGACCATAGTGAGGAATGAAATTCCCACATCATCTCCTCGCCTATGTCTGTTAGAACCCAATTGAACCCCTAGAAACACAAGATCTCATCCTCTCCTATGGTCCATTCAGGAATAAGGTCCTCTCCTGACACATTTTCTCATAGGACATGGCCTTCAAGATCTGATAACTGCCTCCTTCGCACTCGATCAATAAGTGTAGAGGTAACAACCACAATAGAAAGAAAAGTCCACCCTGTCTGTCATGCACCTCCAAATGAATCTTAGAGAATAGTGCCATAAGCCTCCACTCACTACTGGTCTCTTGTACTGCATATATTTGTGTCCTCCTGCTCAATGCATCTTCTAATGTGTTTCCTTTCCCTGGAATATAGGCAAGCTCAAAGTCAAAGGACTATAGGTACTCCACCCACCTTCACGGTCTCAAATTCATGTCACACTGAGTGATGATTTACTTGAGGCTTTTTTGTTCGATGAAAACAATAAAATGCTCTCCTAGAAGATAATTTCTCCAATAGCATAACTCATAAACAACAACAGCCAACCCAAGATCATGTGTCGGGTAATTCCTCTCATGTGGCCTCAACTACCGAGACCCATACGTGATGACTCCTTCCCCTTGAATAAGTATATCTACTAGCTTGATACCTAAAGCATGACACTAAATATTATAACTATTTCCCTGATCTGGAAAAACTAGTATCGGTGCTGAAGTAATACTCCCTTTCAACTCCATAAATGCTGACTCACAAGAATCTGACCACAAGAACTGTTCACCCTTCATAGTTAGACCCATTAGTGGAACTGAAAAGCATGAAAAGTCTTGTATGAAACATCTGTAGGAACCATCCAGCCCTACAAAACATCGTACCTCAAAGATGTTCTTCGGATCCTCTCAAACAACTATAGCTCCCACTTTCTCTAGGTCGAATGATAGTCTTGACTCTGAGATAACATGACCCAATAAGTAAATCTCGCTCATCTAAAAGTAAATTTTTGATATTTTACCATATAACATATGCTAAATCAGTGTACTAAAAATGATATCAAGATGGGTAGCATGTTCATGTCACGTGTGAGAGTACACCAAGATATCATCCACAAAGACCACCACAAAGGAATCCTAGTATGGATGGACCACTTGGTTCTTCAGATACATGAATACTATAGGGGTGTTCGTGAGACCAAACGGTATAGCCACATACCCTTATAGACCATACCTACTCCGGAAAACTGTAAGATGTATATCAGATGGTCTAACATGCAATTGATGATAACAGGATATCAATTCCATCTTCGAGAACACTCAGGATCCTCGAATTTGAACAAAGTGATAATCAATCCTCGGCAAGGGATATCGGTTCTTGATGTCAACTGGTTCATCTTCCGATAATCCATATAAATTCTGAGGGTATCGTCCGCCTTCTTCACAAACAGGACTAGAAAACCCCAAGGAGAAGTGCTGGGTCAGATGAAACCCTTAGACTGCAACTCCTCCAACTTCTTCTTGAGCTCCTGTAAATCTGGTGTAGCCATCCTATAAGGAGGAATGGGCACTGGTTCCACTCCTGGCATGAGATCAATATAAAATTCTACCTCTCACTTAGAAGTAAATCCTAAAAAGTCTTCGGGAAACACAACCTTGAAATGATCCACCACTGGTTGAATGTCTAACTGTAAATTACCCTAATCATCCATATATAGACTAGAAATTTGGGTTGTAACTCCTCTCAACCCAGGATTCTCAGGTCCCTCTCTTCTAGCCTTCAAATCCAATTCTCCCATAAAAAGAACCTATCTACCCTCTGGTGATGTGAAAATCACCCTACGATGATAGCAATCGACAACTTCCTAGAAGGGAACTAACCAGTCCATTCCAAGAATGAAATATTATCATGTCATCTATAGGACATAAAGGTCCCATATGAATTGACACCCATCAACCTCAAGAGGTAACTCCTTGAACTAACATACACTAGACGTTATAGTCCCCAACTAAGTGTCTAGCATCTAGATATCAACAGATGAAAAAGATTTATATCCCAAGGCTCTTCACAACAGAAACAGATATAAGGCCATGATAAGCTCTTGTAGCTAAAAGAGAAATAGATAAAAATGAGGAAACTAGGATCGTACCTTGAACTATAGAGGGTCTGGGATCCTTCTCTTGTTGGGTCTACTCCACTGCAAAATTCGGATCGGCATCGCGGCCCTGTGACCTAGCCTGACCACCCTGATCTGATCCAACCTATTGTCCCGGAAAACCTAGAGACTGGAAACCATGGCCACAACCTCCACCTCGACATGAATGACTGGAGGAACTCCAGTTCCCAGACTGGTGGGAAACTGGTGGTACTTCTCATGAATGAGGAGTCATATAAGAATCCCTGTCACTAGTTGCTGGGGAAAAGAACAAATAGAAACGCTGAAGATGACCCATCTCGCTGCAAGATCGGCACTCCACTGGGTCCCTCAGGCAATGTGGCCTCATATTCCAGCTCCTCCTGCACTGGTAGCATACCAACTGGCTACCAGAAGATGCATCCCACATACTCAGCTCTCCATGTGTTATCTCCATGCGGTGCTTCTTGCTATCAGGTGGCAAAGAACAAACTCTGGATGCTGAACTGCCCTGGACAATTACTCCAGAATCCCTCAGATTGCGCTCGGTGATTACCACCTGGTTGAATATAGAAGTTATCTATGTCACCCTGAAGATGGTCACCTAATATCAGATAATCTTCCTAAGAGCATCCTCAAACTTCCAAGAAAGGAAAAAATCATCTCCCCCAATAAAGGGTGTAAAGAACTGTAGCTCAGTGAAGCAAGAGGAACACTCAAAAATAGAAAGAGTACGTTGCTCCAAACTGATAAACACTCAGGCTCAATCAACCCTAAACTTCTCTGGGTAGAAGTAATCATAGAAGGTGATATGAAACTCATCCCAAGACATATTATCCTAGCTTCACACCTGTGAGATCAAATCCCACCATCACATGGCGGAATCCCGAAGCATGTACATAGTGAGATTGAACCTCCTCTTTGGAGGCATATCCAGATGCTCAGAGATCATCAAAGTGGGTTCTATCCATGATTTTTCATCCGGAGGTCCTCCTTCCCCCATGAAAGTGGGAGGATGATACTGCTGAAAGACCCGCATAAATTTCTCCATCGACAGGGCAGGAGGTGGCGCTCTCTGGAAGGTCTACATTATCCTCAGAAAACCCTCCCTGAACTATGCATTGGCACCTCTGTTAGGTATAACTTCTAGTGGCAAGACTACCATAATTAGAGGATCTGCCAGCAGTCCCCGAATTAGCCATATCTGTTGTCTGATCACTGCCATGTAACTGGCAGACAACCAGAGGAGTTCTTGGTGGCATGACTCTACAAGGTTAATCACAATCCTTAGAACAAAATCATCATGGAATAAAAAATGTAAGCGTAAAAAGGGAACAAGGGAAATAAAAAATTCCAGTTTTACAAAACAAGACTACACGACATGAATAATTACTACACAGCGTGTTCCCTTAAGCATTTCACTTTGGCATGTAATTTTTCTAGAACCGGTTGTGTAACACCCCAAACACATGGTGGTTTTTATTACACATGGTGTGTACTTGAATTCTCTTCCCCTTCCAGATTCCTTATACACAGTTAATCCACAGAGATCTCTTTAGAACAAGATTACACGACGTGTTAGTACCAAACACAACATATACTATATGAACCTTACTGACCCATGTTGTTAGTCACACAAGTAAACACATGAATGGCTATACATGGTTTGTTAGTACCAAACACATCGTGTAAAAGAAGATTTAACTGAACCGTGTTCCTCATTACATGACTGGATACTTGGGTTACACTACATGGTGTGTTTCATATGGACAAGGAGTGTACTAGGAAAGATAACACAGACCCATGTTGTTATTTACACGACCAGACTCCAAGATTACACTACATTGAGTGGTTAGAACTAACACAGAGTGTATAACCTAATATTTCTCTATCTGTGTTGTTAGTCACATGGGAGGACACAAGGTCAACACAACATGGCGTGTGCAACAGGTACACGACGTGTTCCCACAAGAACTTCACTATACTATGTATCTGGACACATGGCCTATGACATGGTTTGAGACTACACGGTGTGTACATATGATACACCAGGTCTATTTAAGAAAAATAGTTTCATCCCAAATAGAAGAACACATGGCATGTAGTCAAGATTACATGGTGTGTATTCTAGGTTTTTCGGGCAATAATCCTTTGAAACTACTACGGAGCCCAGGAAAACATAGAAACAAACACCAAAGTGAAAAATTCTGATTCGTGAGGGCTCATAATCTCCACGAATAAAATTTTGGCATCTTATACAAGTTATAACAATCGAAAAAAGGAAATGATCCCCCAAATTCTGGTCATTGAGGGCCCATAACACCTATAGAACCAATGTTTTGAATCCATTCAAACAAAACCTTACACAAAGAATACCCTATCAAACAGAATGTATTTTTATCAAGGCATCTATAACAACAACATGAATATCTAGCAGAACACCTATTACAACAACATGAAATCTCTAATGCACCCTATATGGAATGGCAAGGATGCATGACTTGTGATCCCTAGAAGGTATCTATTTGATGCATGAGTGGGAATACCCTCATCTCTCCGGGTTGCAATAGAAATAGATTCCCAATAAAATAATAAATAATATAACAATACATGTGATTCAACCATTAGTGAAAATCAAATTGATTGTTAAATTGAAATACCAAAAAAAAGTGCAATAAACAAGGTAGATTGGCTTTTCCCAGTATAAGGTCTTCTAATCCAAGGCACAACTTATTACCAAGTACATATTCCATCCTATCCCAGACTATAGGCTCCAAACAGTATGTCAACGATAGAAAGTCCTCTGATACCACTTTGTAACGTCTCTGTTCCATAAACCGCCCAGAGGAACCCCGTACCCGGTCTGTCACATAACCATAATCATATTTCCCATAACGTCAAGGGTTATCCACTAGATGTGAGGGCCTTGGGTGTGATAGTGGGGAATAATTTCCCTCATTGGAAGATTAACATAGAGGAAGAGAAACAAACATAAAATAGAGGAATAAGTAATAATCCATACAAAAGTAAACAATGGAAGACTGAAAAAAATAAACCCGAGCGTGCGCGCCCACTCACACACAGAGACACATATATATATGAGTGATCCATGATACATATGTCTAGGAAAACAACCAAACAAATAACAATGCTAGAATACGACAGTATTGGAAAAATTTATAAAATAAAGCATGACAAATAACTCATCAGCATCATAAGCCGTATCTTGGTCCCATGATCTCCATCTCCATAGCAAATTATGTACCCGAAGTTGAAGGGTTCTTTCCCTTCTCTATACCTACAACAATATAATCTATTTGGTCCCAAAATCATGACCCAAATAGGGTGTGAGAATACATTCTAGTAGGAAACCACCATGATATCTGTAACTAATAG
Source organism: Viscum album (assembly GCA_963277665.1). Lineage (NCBI taxonomy): Eukaryota > Viridiplantae > Streptophyta > Magnoliopsida > Santalales > Viscaceae > Viscum > Viscum album. The sequence continues at coordinate 1,979,507,087 of OY728165.1, read as the reverse complement.
TAAATGAATATATATGGTAGGTAATATGTAATGTAGCAGTAACATGGAAGTACTTAATAGTAACCAATCCTACAGTTTCAAGAATTAATTTTTATATATCAAGTAAAGAGACAATGAAGTAGGAAAAAAAACTTTAACCCTCTGGGAATTCCACACAACCTATCCCCTCTGGTCCTACCTAGAAACACACGAAAACCTCTAGGAAGCACATACAGTCTACCCCTCTAGTTCATATTATGAGGATATAATAATGACTCTCTGAGGAAGCACCCACAGTCAATTCCCCTTATAGCCTAATCTGATAAAGACACTATGAGGAAGATCACATGGTCAATTCCCCTTATAGTCCAAAGTTATTAAATACTTTCAAAGGATCCTCTCATAGTCAATTCCCTTTATAGTTTAAAATGATCAAAGACTCTCTGAGGAAGCTCACATAGTCAATTCCCCTTATAGTCTACTACACCAGGTTCTCATACCCATGTTTAAGTCGAACGAGCATAGAAATGAAATACTACCAAATTAAACATCAAGAACTACTTGTATAAATAGTCTGCAACATATCAAGCATGTCAGATCAAATAATCTCTTCATCCTATAATACTAGGAATGAGAAAAATATCAAGGAATCCTAACGGCTAAAGAGGACCAAATGACAATAAAAAGAACATGCGTGGGAAAACACTTCCAAAGCATAGAGAAAAACCTCATTCACATCCAATTAACCTCTATATATGCATACCAGATTAGCAGGAAATTAACATGGTTAAAATGGTAAACATGCAATACCATGTTCAAAGGTATTTGAAAACATTGCACATATAACTCAAATACATTCAACGGAATGGCACAAAACACCTACCTCGGTGTTGGGAGATCACTATATGTGAACCTCATGCCTTGAATTTCCCAATAACATGGTAGATCAAGACGATCCAAATGCAATAGATGATTGTATATTTGGAGAACAAATGTTCGGTCAGTGGCTTGGGGAAGATCTGCGTTGTACGGACGCTCTCAGTCGAGTTCGGTGGGGAAGAAGACATTTATGTCAATAAATACGTGACCCTAGTCTGAATAATGAAAAAAAAGAAAGTACACCGTGGGAAATTTATAAGTACACGAACTATACTTGCCTTCACCGCCCCCAACCATTACGTAGTCTCCAGGTCACCACACATGGCGGTGTGCTTGGCTGCTACATGGTCAGCACCCAGCTACTTGCGGTAACCGAGTATAGGGTGTGTACAGATAGAGTACAAGGAGAGAACATCAAAAATTTCCCAAAATTCAATTTTTTTTTAAAATTTCCATAATAGGAAAACATATTTGAAAAGAAGATCCAGATTCTTACAATTAGAATTGGACTTAGTCAAATCAGTAATTATATTTATAATTTATTTATTGTATTTTTTATGGGTTAAAATATATTTTGCATTGAATTTTAACATTATGAAATGATAGTTATCATGTTAAATATGAAAATAATTCGAGAAAAATTTATGATTTTGAACCTATTTTCATCTTTAGTTAATCACCCAAATAATAAGGTTTATTTAATTGTTTTAAATTCTTTATTTTCTCAAAATATTTCTTATTTAGGCACCTTTCACAATGAATATTGTCTATGGAATAAGATACTAGTTCACTACAACTATTACTCACTTCGATAAAAAATAAGAAAATAATTTAATAAGGATCTTACTAAACTAGAATTTCAAAAATTCAATGTATATAACCCCTGTCAAAATGAGAATAAACATAGGATATCTTTCATAAAAATAATTTTGGACATTTGAACCCCTAGAGATGTTTCAAATGGACTTCATTGGACACTCCAGATTTTATATCTTAAATAGGAATAATTATTCTTATGTTTTTATAGTTGAATTTTCTAGATTCGCCTATAAAATATTTCTATCTCACAAAAGTGAATCTTATTCTAATTTTACCAAATAATATATATATATATATATATATCACCTTAATGGTATTACTGTTAATATCATAAAAGTGATCCTACCTATGAGTTTGAAATCCAATACATAGAATCATTATACTCAAAAGATGACTGCAATCCCTACTTTTATAGTCATAGGAATCAAAAAATCAATAGTTGTGTAGAGAAAAAAATACAAATCATTAAGATATTACCTCGACCATGTTCAATGAGCATGACCTACCAATAAATATTTGGGATAAGAATATTAATAGAGAATTTTATATTATCTGTGTTCAATGAACATAAAATATTGATAAAGAAATAGATGATAAATTATAAGTAATAAATATACAGTAAATGTGTAATCAGTTTGAAAGAAACTAGGTTTGGGATCTAGCATAAAGACATGAAGGCATCTTTAACATTTCCTCCAAGTGAGTGTTTTGGAATAAAGATAATGATTTTTTAACTATAATTAGAAATATTGTGAGATTTGTTTCACAAGGATACAATCAAGAGTAAGGTATTTACTATGAAGAAACATTTTCACAAGTTGCATGAATTGATTCCATTAGAATAGTTCTTTCTTATTCAGAATATTTGAATTTCAAATCATGTCAAATGGATTTTAAAATTTCCATTCTAAATATTTATATGAAATGTTCCAACCCAAGATCTATATAATATTTTCCCAATGTTGGTGAGTCCCATGGCCCAAATCACAACTCCTAATATAGTGGAGGCTTTTGACTAGAAACAAGGTTGTAAAGGTGGTATAGTGGGGATACTATACCATCATATCATATTGAAACATTGAATACAATGAAAAAATATAAAACGAAAGAAACATATATAAATAGACATTATAATGACTTGAACAATAACCCTCTATTGTGGAAAAATATAAAAAAGACATAATAATAAACTACATAAGAGTAAATAATTGCGAAAATGGATAACAATATCAAAAGACAAAAAAGTATGAGATAAATACATGATGATGTCATGGAATTATATTATACAAATGGTATATTAGGGACAAGAATATATAAGTTTTTATAAATAAACAAAAAGGAAAAATAATTCTCCACTAGAATCTCAACCATGTGATTGGTCCTTTACTCCCATTCTACATTGATAAGTAAAGAATATCACGATTATGTAGTAGGGATCTGGCATGTATCCATACTTACAGACATGTAATATTCTTGGGTACCAATGGAGGCTTGAGTAGGGTGTTTTATAAAATACTAGTAGGCTCCCAGTAGAGGTGTTTATAAGTATTCCAATTAGTGTACATAACATTAGTAGTGTTCTTGTAATAATGAGTAACAAACAATGTTGAAAATATATTTACCATCCCGCTCAAGTTCACATAGGACACATGGCACGCTGTACCTGCTTTGAAAATTGCTGTAATAAGTCTGATCTTTAACCATATAAATAGATATATAAATATAATAGTTTTATAAACTTTATCCACTTATATTAACTATGTATATTCAATAATATGTAAGAATATACTGGGATAATAGATGTCAGACGGACTTACGATGTAACACATGCATCCATAAATATTTTAACGAGATGATAGGATTAATAAGAGAGTAGATGCCCTAAATCTCTTAATTAGGGTGAGACGTCGTGAAAAACAATTGATATAGGTGGGGTGATATGTCACATGCTGCACTTCATTCATAGGGATGCAGAACATCATTCCCATGTGCTAGATAACAATATAATGGTCAGAGATGTCATGCTCAAGACCCGAAGTAAGGGAGTGTGAATAATGATGATCAGTGAGTACCTTAACCACCGTTACACATCCAATCTCATTATTGTAATCATAAAAATATTAATAAACTTAGGGATCCACTAACAGTCATTATAAATATCAATCCCAATATATAAATGGGTTTCACAATTCATATACTCAATACATTAGGAATGGATTTATTAGTGTGGAATTGACACACATTGAAATTTATTTAATCTTTACATTTAATTCATTTATGCATGGAAAACCATCATAACAAAAACAAATTTAAAATAACAAGATTATTTTAGAAACCATGGAATGAAAATTTTATTTCATATAATCCATACACTCAGGAGGTGCTTTGGAATCCTGGAAATCATATATATAAGTGTTGGAAAATCCATTTAAAATCCTAGCCAAACACTTATAAGGTGTTCAAGACATTTAAAAAATTAGATATAAGGAAGAATTTATTGAAGGTACAACCATGGAGTAGATATTATTATGGATTTAATCCAATATATACATAAAAATGATAAAAATAATACTCATTATTATATAAATATATCAATTTAAAAATAAAGAACATATTTAAGGAATCATGAGGAAATAGATGGCGTGTGACAAAATGGATGTTCTATGAAAACAGATAAAACATGACGTAAAATAACTAAACCACCTACCTTAGGGCTATTTATGACTACTCATTCAGTATCAGCTTCAAATAAGAACCATATTGGATGAAATAAGATGAATGGTCCAACACCAAAAAAATAGGGCATAGGAGCTTTCAACTAAATAGAGAAATAGATAGGATGATAAACCATGAAATGAATAAAGAGGATTTGAGATTTTACCTCTATACATCCCATGATACTATTGAATTTAGATTTTGAGTTCAGATATAGAAGATATCAAAGAACATACATTTGATGATGGGAGTGTTTAACAAGATAGGAGGAGATCCTGCATTCTTGAAAAGAAGAGGAGAAATATGGATTTAGGTCTTTAATATCATGAAATTAATCTTACTAATTTTACCCTCAAAACTAGAAGTCAATATTTTGGTGGAAATATTTTCCCAAACTATGTGAAAACCATGATCACCTCACTACCCAAGGAGGTACCCTCATGATAAAGGAACTCGATTTACCTAATCATCTGCATACCAAGTGGAAAACCATTCACATGATGTCTATAGTTTTTTGCACATGCACCTCAATTTTCATGGTTATAGACCAACCTAATAACCCCTTACATGTCAAAGGATCCCCACAGAGTTATCGTACATTATTATTACAAAAAATGTGATAACCATGGTTCATTCACTTTGGGACGATATTTCAGATATATAGGTTTTGAAAAGGACTTGAACTCTCATAGGACCTTTTATAGGATATAACTCATTTTTTCCAATACAACACAAGTTCATTACACTAAAAAACATAATAACTATACCTATTAGAAATTTTGGGTCGTTACAACCTCCCAACCTTAAATAAGATCATACGTGAGTTGTCCTTTTATGGATAAAGAGGTATAATATGAGATAATGTCTATCCACTGAGATCATATATATACTTCCTTCTTCGTGGTCTCATCCTATACTCAATTAGGTTCCATATCACCCATACTAAAGGAACTAAACTGCCTTTGAGTGTCTTAACACTCTAATAGAAACACATATTGGATACTTCTCACAAGAAGTATCCATCTCTAACTAAACCACATTATGTTGAAATACATACGAAGGTTTGGGATAATATCATAGAAGCTGAGATACATGGAATATATCATGAATATAAAAGTAGTGGTAAGGTTGTTTTATTTGGTAGGAGACAACTCTAGTTCATTTAAAAACCTCAAAAGGACCAATGAACTGAGGTGAAAGATTACCCGATCTCTAAATACATCAATTTACCAAGTTGTGTGAAACTCAAAAGATATCCCAATTTCCCAAATCAAACTCAAGAGGTCATTGGTGTCAGTTATAATATGAATGCTATCTAGTCTAATAAATCATCATTTGATTTAAGATCAATTATACCTACACTTTATTCTCCTGGACAAGATGAGGTCTAATCATAGGTACCTCCCAACCTCTAGCCATCACAGAGGTGATCAATAAGGCCTACCATATATGGATTCATATGGATCCATCTAGAGAGTATCCCCAAATATGTTATTATAGATGAATTTTAAAAGGAACTACTGTAAAACAAGGCTATAACTGTGGCTTATAACCAGGGATATAAACCCCAAAATAGTGGCTATAGGTAATAGCCATAGTTTCATGGGCCTTGGCAATGTTTGGTGTGGCTATAGGAGCAAAAATCAATCCACGGTTCAATATCATGGAAGTAGGGATATAGCCACGGTTTTAACCACAGAAGTAGAGCTACATACACAATTCAAAACTATGGCCATACCTACCAATACGATGACCTAAAATAATAGATTTCAAATGTGGAAATAGGATATGGATTCTATAAAAAAATCAGAACACAAATGCCTTATATACCCTCATAATAGGTGTTATGATGTGTTAGCGCTTAGGTATGAGAGGGATAACCACTCAACGTTATTTCTTTTGTTAAAGGAAATTTCGTGGTATTTAGAAAATGGGTGTTGGGGTTATCTGGGCATCAATAATGATACTTTTATGGTGTAAATCATCGTATCTACTGTGGGTGAATGATTTGCATGATGGAAGTGTCATAGAGTTGGAGCGACCAGTTGATGAACAGTTATCGAGACACCATGATGTTCTTTTTAGATGATATGTGTTGATATCTAGTTCCTTGTGTGTTACAATATTTGAAATTCAGATATGGAGTTAGGTGGAGTAAGTGCATTTTTATCATAATTTCAATGGTTTTTGTGGTCTGAGAGTGAGTCGGATCAGTTTTTTTCTTGATCTTGTTGTGGGAGCATGGTGACTAGTGTGGTTAGTGGTGGTCCAACATAATAATAACATCAAGAGACACATTTTAATGATGTTTTATTCAATTTAGTCTAATCCAATAAGGATTCATATGTTTGGACCAGATTCACTATGTTATCTTAGGGGGGATCATGTTTCCTCTCTGGGATCAAGGGGTCAAACAATGATTCATGACACGGTTCAGGGGGTGAACCAATTTCATCGTATCTTTTAGGCCGTGAAACTGTGATTCTTTGAGTTTTTTAGGGGGTAAACCAATTTGGTCATGTGATTCTATGGGTGAATCATGTGACACCAAATTGTAAAAGAATCTTGTGCAATAATAACACTTGGGAAAATAAATTATATGGTTTCATGTACTAGGGAATGAGAGAGACCCTTTGTGGGGAGGTTGTTACTGTGAGTTCAATGTTAAAGGTGGGTTTTTCTTTTGAAGATGCATTTGGGGGTAAGGCTGAGTGCTTAGAGAAAATTCAACTTGGGGAGGGCATATGGGTGTTCATACTTGAGGATGTACATGATGAGTGGGGAACTATGTTGGGAGTGTGAAGTGGGATACATTTATTGGGTTGATGGACTACCAGAATAACACCTTCAATAGGATGTCTCTATAGTGTGGATAACCATAGGTAGATCTACCTTTCAAACTGCCCCCACCTACACACATCCCTCTTTACAAACATACATCCCCACCCTCCCCCTATAGCCTCCTACCACACTGCATATCCCCCACAACCCTTACAACCCCCACACTACAAACCCCCCAATTGCACCACATCCTATACCCCCAACGCAAAACCTTCCTCCTCACTGCACACCCCCAAATACACCCCCACTGCACAACCCCTCCCCTCCACACATCCCCCTCCCACCGACACATAGCCCCCTACACAGTCCCCAACTTCCTCGGTGTCCCCCACACTATATAGCCCCCTAACCTCTTATAGCCCCCCAAACAACCCTCCCTCCCCCCATTGCATAGCACCCTCATCCCCTGTAACCCCCCCTTCAACCCTCCACTATCCACCCCCACTACACAATACCCCCTCCCATGAAAACCCCCTCCCCCACTGCACCCCCACATTTCATACCCTCACTGCATAACCTCTCCACTGCACAACCCCCCTACCCTGCACTCCCCCCACCAGCTCTTTTCCACTCCCCCAAACTACATAGCCCCCTCCCTCTACACAACTCCCACCTCCCAACCCCCCTATATACCCCACTCTCCCCCACATCCCTCTCTCACCCCTGCCTCCCATGGACAACAATCCTCCCAATACTACACCCCCACTATACAATATCCCCCCAGCTACAAATATCCCCCCTACAACACCCCACTACACAACCAACCCCACTCCAGAGCCCCCCTCCCCCCCCCACTACACTAAACTAATTTCAGCCTAAATAATAAAAGATAATAATGTAAATCAACTAATCACAACATAAAAATTATGAACAAAACTAGAAACCAATTTACCTATAAAAGGATATGAGATATCAGATGGTATTACCTTCATCAATATATGTCTACTGTTATATAAAATTTCATGAGACAATATCCCCAAAGATCATTGAATAGTTAGGTTTCGTCATTTATAAATAGGAAAATTGGGAATAAATTAGGGTATTGTTATGGTAAAAGAGTAAACAACCCAAAATATAGAAAATAAAAAAACAAATTGAACGTATAAGTGTAAAGGATTTATAGGAAACTAATTCATGTGATGACATTGTCCAATGAAGTTTGATAGATGGAATGAATTAATATTTCATGGAGAAGACAATTATTACAAATATTTAGATTACATAAAATCATAAGAACTAATTATTGAGATCTTCCTTTTAAATAATTCATTTCCCTTAAAAATGAAAAATTTCTTGCTAAAAATGAGCCATTATTTTGGAAAACCTTTTGAGGATTTCATTTTTCTGTTGGCCATCTTTGAACTGAAGAATCTGTTATTGCATCACACAAACTATAATCATAAAATGCTAACTAAAAAATATGATATTCCTTTGCACAAATAAGAATACTACTTTTAGTCCCCAAGTCATTCCATTATAACTATTGGTGAACAATGAAATGAGGATTTAAAAAGATAACACCTTGCTAAAAAGTATTCAACGAGATAAATAACAAGAAACATGGTCTCTTTTAAATAAAACTTTTTACAATTAAATGTTAGGAAAAGATAGAGTTCATATAGAAAAGTCTCTAAGAAAACTATAATCATGACTTAATGTTTTATTCCTAGGTTAATCCCAAATATAATCCCAATTTATTTTATAGGGATGCACACCTCTTAGATGAACATGATCCCATAGTCTGACAGATACATGAAATACTTGATCGAATACATAAAGCACTGAGTTTATGTATAGAATATACTCCTATATTACAAGTTTCAATTCAATTTAACATTCTCCATCTTGTATTCAATTACATTGAATCCTGATATAGGTGATATCTAAATTTTCATTGGGTTCAAGTATGTGAATTTCTATAAGAGGTTATGATCCATCACAAAATAATATTGTATAACTACATGATTAATAAAGTAATCAAAATAACATAAGGCATCTAGAATATTGTTCTACTACTCTACTAATATATGTAATATCAAGTATGGCAATAACCTAACTATAAAATAGCTATTACATTTCATCCTATCATGGCATAAATTACTAATAATAATATTAACTATCACTCTCTAATCTACAATGTATAACCCTTACAAACCACAATATGATACCTAATCCATAAGAATGTGAATGGATTACATATCCCACTTAATACATGGGAATCTATCACACATTATTCCATTATGATATATTTAAATTTCATACCAATTATAACATACTAATTTCTTTCTCATCCTTGGTTATTATATAGACTATACAAGAAACCCCTTTTCATCTCAAGAGAACTACCAACATCCCACTTTTAATATCATCAATTTAGTATTAATTCTAATTGGTTACAACCTAAAGGTATATTCCCAAAAAAATCTCATTCACAAAAGAAACTAATTGAACCACATTTTCCAATTATTAAAAAACCCAACTTCTATTTCTATAGAAAATTTCTTCTTATGACTTGAATTTCTAAATCAAAATAGTTCTCTCCACGGAAATTGTGGGCAACACCCATTCTATCCTCAAAACCAACTGTAGGGTAACAAAATCCTTGATATGACCCCCAAAACCTTATTCCTTTCTTTACATATTTAGTTTGAAGAAAAATTAAAGACTCTAATAGATCCGGGTGTCCATTTTTCTACTTCATAAGCTTATGTTCTCAAGTATAGGATATATAGTATCAAAGTAAATGTGGTGAAATCCTAATAAAATATACTATCAGATGTGAACATGACTTGCTGGATAAAGAGAAGAGGGAGATCCAATTCAATTTACTGTGCATTGGAGAATAATATTGTGGATGTTAAGGATTGTAAAGTTCAATTTATTTTATAGATGTAAAAATTATTTCGATTATGTTATACAACACATAGAATTTATTATATGATGTCTAACAAGGTTTTGTGTGTGTCACTGTTTACATATAATGGAAGAGGAAGAAATGTCTTGTTGTTGTGAAAGTAAGAGAGGAAAAATAATAATAATAATCATCACATGTTTTTTTAGAGTTATAAAGTGTGGGAAGACTATTATTATTACATAAGTCATTATAATTGTAATGAAGTGGGATATACCTATGGGTTGGATGCACAAAACCGAATTATGTGGGATGCACACTCAATACAATGGTTTCAAGAAGAATGTGTACCAAGAAGTACTAGAAATTATATGGAAATTGTGGTTATTTTGTACAAAATTGATGATAATATGACTTATAATGTTAATACGTAGAATAATTATACGCTGGCTAGTCCGACGATGAAGGAGAAACTCACTCCACAAATAAAAGAGCTATAAATGACACCATGAATGTTTTTATATTTGTCACTGTGTAAAGGTTCTTGGAAAGGAAGACACAATTTTATTCTACCACCAAATTGGATGAAAATACAATTTTAGATAGATTATTCCAAAAAAAATGAATTAGAAATGAAGACTCAAGGGGTTCCAACCCAATTTGAGTGTTGATATTCATAGTAGAGAAATCCATCAATTGGTTCTAATTGAATATGGGTGTTGTTCAATGGAATAAATAACGAGAATCATGTTTTTTCATTGAATATATTTAGGTAGATAATGTATATATGTATTTGTGGAAGAATATAAGATCTTATGGGTGCATAGACATCGATGGATAGATTAAGATGTACATCTAGAGGGTGAAAAATGACTATTATAACCATAAATGAGAATCAATGAAGTCCAGTGGGATGCTAGAAATTTCTCACCCTCTAGGTAGTTTTTCATTGCCACATATGGATGAATCTACCTATATTCATGTCAATACACATTTGGTGATCTCATAAAAATCTTCAATAAATAAGAAGAAAAAAGGAAGTCAACATGTTAATTAATGCTTTAAAGTAGGGGAATAGGAAAAACCACTAGGTTATTGCTATTGTTTTTCTGAAATGAACAATCCAAAAACATTTAAAAAATTATGATTATTTATAACATGAAGAAACATGATGGTATATAATTTTATAAATAGAACATAATAGACAGTTTCTCACACACATTTTAATTAGGATCTAGGTTGTTACATCAGGGGTATAACAAGAATCATCTTTCTCTAGAAATAATATATTTATTATAATAATATTATGTTTTTAACACCATTACATATAAAAAAATCCATATGATCACACCAATATTCATAATCACCTTCGTAAAAAAATTAGCGACTAATTTAGGTTAATAATTCCAATAGATTTGACTAGTATTCTTGTAGGTATAAATTACATGGATTAGAAAATAGCAGTCCATACCCATCTACTGCCTATGTTATCAATATCGTGTCTCAAAAAGTACATTTTATGTACTTTTTCATCTTTAGCATGATCATAATTCCTTGACTGTGCATCAGTTTTAGATACATGAGCTGTCTATTATGGGAACTTTGCATATAAAACGTGATGGTTCATAAAACAACATCATCTAGTGTTTTATTTTTGGAAATTCAGGGAGTTTTTGTTCCACCAACTAGTTGTACTCATATATATATTTCATTAAAAAAACTAGTACTTCACCCATGAAAATTCCTGGCCAATTCACATTTCTTTGTAAAAATATAAATAAAAATAGTTTAATTTAGAGTACGTTGAAATGAAATATATGTAAAAAAACATGATAATTTTAAAATAAATGGTTTTGAATAAATGAACATTTATGTGTATAATTGAATAATTTGAATAATTACACTTTAAAATTATATATTTCATGAATTAAATAAATGGAAAAGGAATTGGGAAAAAGTAAAAAGTAAATGAATTAAAGAAAATTTCTTAATATTGATGGATATAATAGAAAAAATTACCTCACTAGAAAAGAATTTGTCTTACATAGAGTCCAAACTATGAATTTAATAACAAATAACATATCAAATATATCATTCATTAATTTCCAATATAGACATCCCACAACTGTGACATGAAACCATTATATGGAAGACCATGAGATAAAAAATGAGAAACACATGTATGGAAAAAATCCACCAATTTTTCATTGACACGTAATTCAAGATTGAACTTTATTTTTTCATTATATTCTTCCATATTAAATGAAATCATGCCAACGATAAAAATGTTACTACATAAGGAAAATTTAAATAAGATTTCACTCAATGCGAAAAAATTTAAACATATATTTACAAATACAACAAAAAACAAATGAATTTTTTGATGCAAATACCGACATCAAATAATAAAAATTCTATCATAGATTAAGCTCCTTGGAATCGGTGTACCTCATTTTCTCGCCACACAAAGACAGAAAATTGGCCAATGTTTCTCTTAAATTTTTTTGCCTATAATGGAAACATGAAAATGATTCAATCACTTATCCTAATAATGTTTAATCAAAAAAATTAAAAATATAATTATGTATCACATTGTTATGATCACTAGTAAATAACTAACAATAAGTAAATAACAATAGGAGCAGAAAAAAACAAAATATTCTGTGTCATGGAAAAAATCTTATGATAGTTTTTCATCAAAATAAAATTTTATGGTATGTATGCAAGTTATCATCTTATTTTTTGTTCAATAATTTTAATTTCAATGAAACATAAAGGAATGAATGAATTACGGAAAATGAAATGAAACAACTAAAATGAATCTTAAGAATGCACAGAGGCATTCTCATGTACCACACCCTATTAATTGTATGTTTCATTACAACCTACATTCAACTCTGTTTACAATAAAATTCAAGTATTGCTGACCTCAACTAGATAGATTCTTTTATTTTCAAGACATCTAAAAAATAGTCCTCCAATATTTTGAATCATTTCTTTATAAAATTCATTGATAACATAAAAGAAGGAAACCGGGGGCATTGGATTTTAATCCATCTCCATTGACTAGGAAAATTATTACCAAATTCCTTTTGCACATATGTGTATCAATACATACATACATAAATATATACATATATATTTATACACATATGTATGGAATATATATATATATATATATAATGAAAAGTAATTACACATATAGACAATCTTGTATGGTAACACAATTTGCTTTATGAACATGAAGTTTATCTGACTAATGATTCAATTGAGCATAAAATACCCTAACTATTGCATAATTCATAATTACCACACTGTTCAGAATTAATAAAATACCATGTGTAAAAGATATCAACAAGGACTAGACAATGAAAAATGTATTTTAATCCATCAGAGACTGTTTAATTATTAAATGTATGACATAAACTTATAAAATGCATGAACAAGTTTGAAAATCACACAACTAATACATTTTAAAGGAAAATATTTTATGTTCATGCAATATGATTTATCATAATTCCACAAAAAAATGATTTAAAAATTGGAAAGCATTAAATTTTTGATATAAATGATTTACCCCCAATTGAATTATTTTCTAAGTTACTGAAATGAGTATGATTTTTTAAAAAACAAGCATAAAAAAGAAAAAAAATAATTGTGATGATTTAATATATTCACACTTCCTCAACTAGATAATGTCATCCATGCTTATAAAATGAAAATTCATGGTAGATGGATAATATATTATTGTAACATAAAGAAGTGTTCATGTTCCCTTCAATTAAAAAACTTATATAATAACACCAGTAAGCCTTTGATAATTTAGAAACTCTATTTATAGGGGATGAAATCATTTTTTGTGTTTAACTTTACTGATCTCTACCAACAAGTAAGGACTTTGTCAGAGTATCTTTTTCTACTTCAATCTAATTATCTAATCCAATGGAAAGAAATGTGGAAAATAAAATTTTAAAGGATCAAACTTCAAAAAAACCACATGGCGAGGAACACGGAAGGAGAAGAATAAAATTATGTCATGAAAATTATTAACACATGACATTGATTTTATCTTTAAGTGGTGTTCCAGTACCCAGGTAAAAAAATAATGAAATGAAAAGTCATCATTGAAATAAATATGGTTTAGTGAATAACTAAAAAAATATTATATAAATATAAAAATCAGTTTATATGAAAATTGAGGGAACCTTAACAAGTTATGGAGATGCAATTCAATAAAAGAGATGGAGGTAGAGAATTGGAATGAGAAATCATGGAAGGGAGGGTTTACCTAGGTTCGGCCAAATAGGATTTGTAAAAAATCATGTGAGTTCTAGGATTATGAGATTATGGCTTGGATCGAATGAGAAATCGACAAGGTGGGGTCACCGCATCAGAGGATAATGATTGGGGGGGTGGCCGCATCAAAGGAGGAGGATCCCGTGAGGTGTGGTGTATGCGTCAGAGCCATATCAGAGCCGTGTCAGATCCATGTTGTTGTATTTCTAGAGCCTCGTTGGAGAAATAGTATCATATAGAGGTGGGGTGGCCACATAGAAGGCGTGTTAGTGGAGGAAGTTGGGAGACTACGATTCAGCAGAGTCGGAGCATCGTCTATGGGGGATGAAGATAATAGGGGTAGTGAGGAGGAGAAAACCACGAGGGTAGTGGGGAAATGGGTAGCAGTGTTGGCTAGTGCCACAAATGGTAAAATCCTCATGGCATTGAGAAAGATATAGACACAATCTTTATTGAAAATGACTATAGATCCAAGGATATGTGTAAAAATTCTTGTAATGAGGGGTATGTGTTTCTACCAAGATCCCTTGAAATAATGGACATATGCATAGAAAATTTCCTCTAAAACCTAAATCATATGATCTATCTTTCCATCCATATTAGGGTGATATTACTTGCTTAGAAAAACATATGTACCAAAGGACTTCTTAAACACCTTTCGTAACCAATACATGATGTGAGAATCCATGTATGATATGATAGATTATGGAACATCAGGAAAATTTATGGACTCTATATCATTCGGCCTCATGAGATCTTCAATCATGAAGGTGTCTTGAATATGTAAAAAGTGTGTGATCTTCATCAGATGATTAATGGCAACCATAAATGGTATCATTTCCACTTGGTGATTGGAGAAATCCACTCAAAAAATATATACAAAACAATATCCCATTTCCACAAGAATAGAAAATGAATTCAAATGCCTTACAGGTGACTAATGCTCTCCATTCACATGATAAATGTTGGACCATCTAGTGATAAAACCATTTATCTCCCATTTGATAGTAGTCCAACAATTAATAAGACACAAATCTTTATACATATTTGAAATACTATGTTAAAATTCCCATACTAAGGAATGAAAATCCCCCACCACATCCTCTTTAATTTCCTCTAGAACCCATACCTTCCATTGAAAACATATGGATTCATCCTAAAATATGTTCAAACTATAATATGAATCATTATCTATAATAATATCCCTTAAGAATAGGCCCTCAGGATCTGGAATTTACCACTTTATCACCCATTCTAAAAGGGTAGATCTCATGGTCAAATACAAGAGGATAGTGTGACCATGACCTTCCGAATCCTCAATGTGCATCATTGTAAATGAGTCCACGAACTTCCACTTGGCACCAGCCTCTTAAACCATTTATGTTAGTGTTTCTAGCTTAGATAACTGGAAACAACATTTCATTTTACAAGTGTGTAGGAATGTTCAAAATTGATGGACTATAGGTACTGAACACATATACACCACATAAGATTGAAACAAATCTATATAAAGATATACTTGAGGATCTTGTGGTTCATGAACACTAAAAAACACTGCCCAAATAAATCTATTATCCAATATCATAGATCATGAACTAATGTAGCTAACTCGAGGTTGTGTGTTGGGTTATTCCGCTCATGAGGTTTCATCTTATGAGACCCATACATGATTAATCCTTCTTCATGCATAAAACATTCTCGCATACTAATAGATAATGATTCACAATATACTGTATAGATCTTAAAGAATAAATATCATCATTAAAGTGAATGTTCTATTAAACTACTGAAAGGATGCATCACAAGATTATGGCCATTTTAATTTCACACCTATCATAGTCACACTATTAGGATGTGATTTTTTTAAAAAAAAAGGTTGGGGCTGAAGCCTCATTTTATTATTAATGAAAATCAAAGACCTCTTTTAAATAGGGAGAGGGAGACCCATTACAATGCCCAAAGGCCCAGTGGGCTTGTATCCCATTACATAGCCCGTAGGCCCAATTTTTTGGCCCATTTTCCATTCTGTGAATAGTAACCCGGATGCTATAGTACCCGCACAGTACCAACGCTGCTACAGTGCCCTGCCACTGGTACAGTACCCTCCGATCTTTAGTACCACCACTTCTATAATACCGCTATAGTATTACTACAGTACCTGCGTCCAATGGGTTTTGAATTAGGATGTGCTTCTACATGTGATAAATACTAGATGAAGAGTTTATAATATTCAAATTGTCTTAATAAACCCTATATTCCAACAAAAATCATAGTATACTCCCTGGAAACTACAACACTCAATTTCTAGGGGTCTACTGAAACTTTGTACTCTAAGATGATATGACCTAATAAGTGTACTTTGTTGATCAAGAAGTGGAATTTACTGCGATTATCAAAATGTTGGTGATCTCTTAGTGCATTCATGGTTAAATAAATATGGTTGGCATGTTTATGTAATGAATGATAATTCCCAAAGATGTTGGGAATAAACAATAAAAAGAATGATTCAAGATATGGTGGATACCCCGAATCATTAGATCTATAAATATATAGGTTTATTTCTGGGACCAACCATCATGAATTGGTAATCATATAGACCGTCTCTACTATACAAAGCTATGAGAGGTTTGTACGATGACTTGGAAAAGACTAGATGATATCCATACCTCAAATAATTCTTTAATAACACCCTCTCAATTGAGAGTTGATCAAAGAGGTCATCTAATCGAGGGAGTGGATACTAGTTATTAACTATTATCTAGTTCAAACATTTTTGATCCACATATAGAATAGGTTAATGTTTATATTATTTAAATAACAGACCAATGAACCCCAAGGAGAAGTTCTAGGGAGTATAAAACCTTTATCCTCTAGATACTCTATGTATTTCTTGATTTCAAAAAGCTCCATAGGTGCTATCATATAAGGAGGAATTGTCACTAGTGCTTCTCCGTAGACTAAATCAATAGTAAATTCAACCCTTCACTCTAGTGGAATCCTAGAAAATTAATCATGTAATATTCCCTTTAAATGATACACAACATGAGGGAAAATAGTTTTTCATAACCCCTGATCATCTAAGTATGGGATGAATATTTGGGATGTCACTCTTCATAGTTCCTGATGCTCATGTCTTGATCAACATGTTTGGATATCCCATTCTAAATTTTGAACATTTCTACCACCATATAGTGATTTAAATGTCATCCTATGATAATAATATTCAATGT
This sequence comes from Viscum album, assembly GCA_963277665.1. NCBI lineage: Eukaryota > Viridiplantae > Streptophyta > Magnoliopsida > Santalales > Viscaceae > Viscum > Viscum album. The sequence continues at coordinate 1,979,489,477 of OY728165.1, read as the reverse complement.
GTTTTCGAGCGAAAACTAACAAATCCATCATGATAATTATATAAAACCCTTTCTTTTTAAGAATAAAAAAATCCCCCAAAAAGTTATATCTACCAATCTTAATGGGAAAATCCATATAATTGAATAATCTCTCTGATAGGATACAAAATGGGTTATAAAACATCATAACATCATAAAAGTTGTTTTTAATCATGAGGCATAGACTCCCCATAATTGTCTCATTAACAATTTATGTGACATTACTATGTTTAATAATATAGAACCTAATATAAAGGCTATAAGAATAGTACCTCAAAAAGTATAAGGTACAACGATCTACTCTTATAGAATAGAATGAACTACATTTAATTGGCTTGTACTATGGCCTTGAGTCATAGCAATACTACCCTATACAAGCAAACTCTACTAGTGGTGAGAATCCTATGTTTAATTACCTCTTCCTTGACTGCCAGCTCAGCCTATGTGGATGGTGGAATTATATATTCTTCTGGGAGAGATATAATAGGCCCCACTCTAGAATATGGGGTATTTATTGATCCTTGCTTACTAGGAACCAATGAAAGGTCCTAAAATATGCTTAATATTCCCTATCCTTCCACAACCACTTCATTTTACTAGATAAATCATACACTGAGGTGTTTTATGTCTCATATTCCCACACTGGTGACATATTAGGAAACTGTCAGTAATAACTGGCTAATTGATGATTCCCCCATAAGAAACCTCAATGTGACACTTGCACCCTCTAGAGGAAACAATACTATAACTAGGTGTGGAACCACCATAGTTATAACCACCATCTTTACTTGGATTCCTCTTAGTAAAAAGGGCATGGTTGACTATCTCACAAAAAATCCAATATTTGGATAACAATGACCTGATATCGGATGGATTATACTATCCCATCCTAAAATAGCCTTGTGATCAAAATATAATCACCCACTAGAGTTGGTATGAACCATTTTTGTTCAATAAAATGATAATAATACTCCATTACATAAATGGATCCCTACTTGATGTACATAAACTCTATATGCCAATCATCCCTTAAAGTATGTATTCAATAAATAATCATAGAAGATCATCTATATTTCCTCATAGACTATATATATATGTCAATCTATCTAGGTGATAAAATCCAAGAATCTCTAGGAAGTATCATATATCATATACACAATGATTTTGGCCCTCCACTCTGGAGGCATCTCTAGATTATTTGGTATTGAAATAATTTATCTATGAATATTCTCAACAATATGAGGTCCATCATCCCCTAAAAGTTTTGGAGGTTACTATTTCTGGAACTCAAGAGTCAGCTCTATCACTGTTAGGTCATGTATAAAAAAACCATGATTATTTTGAATCACGAGGAAAAATAACTAATGGAAATGGGCATCAAAGACCATATAAAAAACAAAAATAGGTTCTAAAATTGTCACTTCATGAGGGGTCACATGAGGCTCAGGTCAACCACCTAAAGTACATAGATGTCACTAATTTTTACGTATATTACTTATAACTATTTAAGTGGAATTATTATTCAATTCCCAAAACATTCCTCAATAATTAATTTAACAAAAGTAATGATAATTTATATATAACTTGGACAGTTACACCTCATTCCTATGAAAAAATCAATACTCTTTACAATCTACAAAATATAAGTCTAAGTGATTGATAAAGACCATAACTAGCCATAATAATGAAAGAGACAGTAAACTATCCATAATTAAGGCCAATTATGGGTTTAGGTCTCGAACCCATGTATAAGATGGACATTTCACTTTAAATGTTATATTCATTTTAAATTCATTCCCATTTATGTATTTAAATTTCCATAAATGGTTGAATTAGATGAATAAATATTTAAAATTTATAATGTACCATACTCTTTATAACATGTTCCAATCCATGCGACCGATGGTATATGGAAAAATGTTCCATACCTAATAGCTCATTGTTCCAACTTAATCCTTTCAACGAAAAAACAATTAAGTTAAGTAAGAATAATTTATTGGAAATTACATCTTCTCCATCCTATAAGAAGCATCAACCAATTTCTAAAAAGTAATATATGAACTAATAATATGTGACGTAGAAAAACACAAAATGTATACCTGGAAAGAAAAAATGGATGGAATATCAATCCTATTGTTCCCATAATGATAGATGTAATTCATCACCACCATTTAATCCAGACAAGTTTAAATAAATACCATTTCTATAAAACCCTCAATAACAACATTATAATATGTGTGAGTCACCCAATGATGAATTAGTATCAACTTTAATTGGCATAAAAAATAATAGCAATAACCCATTTTAGGTAATTTTGTGTTCCAATGTATGTGGGTTAACTACTCCTACGAAAAGGAACATGACCAAAATCTATATTTCCTAGAATTATATGTAATTCCCAAAAAGTAAGATAGAAGGAAAATAAAACCTCTGAAACCACTTTGTAACATCCCAACCTAGGATCCACATAATCCATTCCCTAAGACAATTGGTCACATGGCCACAAGAAAGCCTCCCCATTTGCAAGAGTTTTCCGACTAGAAGTGAGAGTGTAAAGGTGGTAAAATGGGGAGACTATGCCCTCGTGTCATAATGGAACAACATATACAATGAATAAATTGAAAACAATGGAGGAATGTATAAACAAACACTAGGATGAATGGGCCAGCAAACCACCATAGAAGAAACATATATAACATATTTAATAATAAAATGTGGAAGCATTTATAACTGAGAAACATAAAAATAATATAAAACTCTAAAAAGGTTGAGTTTGATACATTCTGATTTCATGGAATGCTATTATACAAAAGAGAAATAGGGTAAAAGAATATACAACATGATATAAAAAATACAAAAATTCCAAAGACTGCTCAACTATAATCTTGAGAATTTGCTCTGTCCTTTTCTCTCTATCTCTAACTATAATAAAGCATATCATGAATCTGTTGTAGGGAGATTCCCAATATCCATACCTATAGACAAGTAATCTCATCCGGTAAAAATAGTTTCCTGAATAGGGTGTGAGAAAAAAATCCCAGTAGGCCTCCACTAAAAATGTCTAGATGTAATAAAAATAGAGTGTGTATCATCAACAGTGTTTAGATAAAAACGAGTAATAAAAAATTCCAAATAAATAATAACCAGCTAGCTTAGGTTCCAAAAATACACATGGAAATATCTTCTTGCTTCAAGACAGGCTAAAAAATATTTTATCATTAACTATATATATATTATTAATATATATATATATATATATATATATATATTGTATTGTTATATAATTTATCGACCTATATTAACTCTGTACATGTAGATTTACATTTTCCTATACCAGTATACTAGATGTTGGATGGACTTAAGACAAAATAGATGCATCTATAACCAGTATAACAAGCTAGTTAGCTCACGTAGAGTGTACATGGCCTAAATATCAATGAGAGTTTGAGATGTTATTATCAAAAATCGATATTTGTACGGTGATATTTCGTTCCAAAAAATAGATATAAAGTAAAATATAACATCATTCCCATTATCTAGATAATAGTATAATGGTGTGAGAAGTCATACTCAACACCTGTTGTAAGGGAGAGTGAATATTCATGCTCAACATGTCCTTAACCATCCTTCCACATCCAATTTCTTTGAAAAAATAATAATGATATTAATAACATAAGGGATCCCCACAAATGAATTATAAATATCAAGATCAATATATAAATTATTTAAACAATTCATTGATTTATTACATTAATCATGAATCAATTGTTGTGGCCTTTCCACCAATTGGAATTCATTAAATTAGTCTATTTAATTCATTTAATCCTTGAAACCATCATGAAGCAATCCATTCAACATAACCAAGACATTTCATTAAATATGGAATTAAAATTTTATTTCATATCAGCTAACCACTTATGAGGTTCTTTCGAAACCATTAAATCATTTAAATGAGTAGGAAATTCCATTTACATTCCAATATAAACAATTAAATTTTGTTCTAGTCATTTAATCAACTAGTTATAAAGGGGCATCTCATGTCAGACCACCCAAAGGATGGCTATGAATGATTTTGGAATCCTTTAAATACATAACACTGATCCTAAAAATTATTATAACATGTGTATATCTATTTAAAGAGATATAACGATATTTAAGCCAATGGATGATAATTAATGGAATGTGACAGTATAATGGGACAATGAAAAAATGAAAACAGTGAGGGAAAAAAACCAGACCAGATACATTAAGGTCTTATATGACTACTCATCCAATAAAAACATCATATTATAAGTTCGTTGGAAGAATTAAGATTACTAGTTAGACACCATGAAAATTAAGTATATGAGCTTTCACCTTAACAGAACAATAGATATGAAGATATACTAGGAATGAATGAAATAGTTTTCAAGAGAATACCAATAGCTATCCAACACTTCATAGATATTTTGATTTGGTTTTCATATCCAATAGATAACAGGGAAAATATGTTATATGGAGGGACATTTCAATAAGAGATGATGAGCTACTTCATGGTGGAAAAGAAGTGGAGAAATGAGGATGCATGATTTTAATTTAATTTTTCAAATTTCATTAGTTTTACCCTCAAATTTGGCGGTGCACAGTTTTTCTAAACCGTGTGAAAATTGTTTTCACCTCACAATCCAAAGAGGGACCCCACATGGTTATAGAACATTATATCCATAACCTTGTGAAAGTTATTTGAAAACCCATTTCCAATATTTCTACAGCTTTTCACATGTGTTCACCCAGGGTCATGATGTTATAGAAAAAGCATGTGGTCCCCTGCCGCTGAATGGTTCCCCCACCTGATTTGTACTGGCCCTGTGGTAACTGTGAATGATACCCTTTTGTCCCATTTTTTGAAACTCTTTCCTTCAAACATACCCGATATGATCCAAGGACATTCTTTTGGCTGTAACATACATTTATCAAGAAAAACCAGGGAATTTAATCTAAAAAACAAATGATCCATACATTTAATAATAGTTACGTCATTAAATTATATTATTTATGGTGTTTTTATAGAAAAACCACACTTATATCAAAACCCCCATATAAAAAATAATGTATTTTATGTTAACCACATATTTTTATAGTTTTAGAAAACTCCTAGAACTTAAAATAACTAGATTAGCTAATTTTTCATTTATAAAGTTTTTAGTAATGGTATATCCAATACAAACAAATTTATTAAATTAAATTTTAATACTGTTTTAGTAGTTTAATTCTATGTTGATGATATTATTTTCGGATCAACCAAAAAATATTTTCCAACATTGTTTTAAAAAATTGGGTAAAGTAGAATTGAAATAATTTTAATGGGTATATTTAATTCTTACTTGGATCTATATTTTATAAAATAAAGGAGGAATTATTTCAAATAAAACCAAGTACACAAAATATACTATAAAACATGTTAGTATTGATATCACTAAAAGTAGTGATTCTAAAATTAGTACGATATGTATATTGGATCATAATGAAATTTGTAAACCAGTTGAGAAAACTAATTATAGAGTTATGTGTGCAATTTTACTATACAGACCTTCTAGATGAACTAATAATATGTTTAGTGTGTGAATGTCTACACATTTTCAAGTAAACCCAAAATAAATTCATTTTAAAGATTAATTTTTTTTATAATACCACTAAAGTATAAAGATTTTAGTAATGGTTTAATATATAGGATAGAAATTTGATTTAGTTAGTTATTCAGATGTAGATTTTTGTGGTTAAAATTTATATAGTTTAAGATCCTATAGTGAATGTCACTTTTTCGGGAATGTCACTGGTTCTAGGAATTAGTAAAAAAGAAGAAACCCATAGTAGTATTCACTAGAGAGGATGTGTTTTAAGTTTCATGCACATTTTGGTGAGAAAGTTATATAAAAAAAAACATAATTTGATAGACTATGGATATCATTTTTGACATGTCCATATAAATTATGAAAATACAAGGGAAATAAATATTTCAAAAAATCTAATGTCTCATTCATTGAAAAAATATATTCATAGAAAACATAAATTTTTAATAAAAAATTTTAAAATTTGTAATATTACCCTTGAATTAATTGGTACTAAACTTCATCTAGGTCATATATTTTCAAAACCATTCAATATTGATAGAATAACTTATATCGGACATTAATTTGGAATGATAACATTTTTTAAATATTTTAATTTATTTTTTCTAATTTTATTTCTCTAAATTTAAATTATAAGATATTAATGTTATGTATATGAATCTATATTTTAATGTAACTTTGATATACAATTTACAAAATCAAATATGTTACAATGAGTTTTGTTTTCATACAACCAGATAAGTAACATCGACAAATTGGTCATGCAGTCACATTACTGAGGATGAATGTTTACTCATACATACACTATACCTATAATGAATAAATAGATATTGTACCATCCATGACACATTTGATACTAATACATGGTCACTATACCCATAGGGTCTCTTTGTACATTGAATTTATATTAATTTGTTCTATTAGGATTTTTGGTACGTCTTTTTTTATTTTTAAGCAAAAATTATTGAACCAGATTTAAATTAGAATATGAATTGTGGAAAATACTTTTCCCTAGAATCCATTAATTTTTTTTATTCCTTAGATTCTCTAACTAACTGAAAATTAAATTTTTATTTCAAAATAATATTTGTGGAAGAGTTGGAAACCTCAGAAGGTTATGATAGGTCATAATTTAACACAAACAGAAATCAAAAAAATAATTTAAGAAAATGATGAGTTTATTATAACCAATTAATCTATATAATACATATTGTAATAAGCATAAAATGGTACCTAGTTATTCCTTGTTAATTTATTGAAAATTGTTTGACAAAATATCCCATGTCTTGATGTATTCAACGATATTTTGATGTTCATTCCATTGAATCTTCATACCAAAAAGAGATCTTATTAATTGATCCATTCCCCTTGATGCTCATTAATTTAAACATGGACCATTCATTTATATATTTGGTTATAATCATAATTAGTATCATTTATAAGAATGGATCCATTAGGAATTTATCCTTTTGAGTGGAGAATGAGATCATGTATTTTACATTTTTTCTTCCACTATTTTAGACATTCTATTCATGTCATTAGAAGTAACTGTTTCTCATGATGCTAATTTACTGTAAACTTATATCTTTTCTAGTTCCTTATAAACATAATCCTCTTCTGAAATAATTACCTTCTATATATTACTCCTACACTCATTATCCTAATATTGCATATTGATATAAAAATTAGACTCTTTGTTGTCCTAGCCCATTTTATTTGACCTTGTCTCGATTGGAATAGGCAAGTTAGAATAGTACGTACACGGCTTGAATTTGATTCCCTATAATCACTATGAGTCTCTTTGAGAATAGGAATAAGTTTTCCCTAATATTCAACATTAGGATATAAAGCCCAATAAAATGTATACTATTAACAATGTCCACTGAAAACAGATTGGACATTTCCTCAGCAGTCATGTGAGTATCCTGCTCACCGTCTAAGACTGGTAGAATGTCTGTTTCTTTGACACCATCCGCTATATGAACCTTATTGTTGGAATGATTATTATGCATTTTCCAATTGGGTAACACCATGAATAATCCATCTAAGTTAGATTCACCAACCTCCAATTCATACAGGGCTTGAAAATTATTCAGAAGATGGGATGATCTATGGGGATCCAACTATTTTAGATGCTCTAGCATTGAAGGCACTACTTCATCCACCATTATCAAAACATTTCCAAATGGTTCAAAGGGATACATACTTGAAAAAACACCGAGATCATACTCATGGATTCCACACCCCCAATATACACAAATTGAAAAAAATAAAGATAAGTACCATAAGAGTTGAACTGAGGTCGTCCCTCTACCCGAATATTATGTTGGGTCCCTTCCAAACCACCCCTCAAACTATAAAAAATTTCAGCCACATTCATGTTAGTATACATCATTCTGACCTCATTTCAAAGAGAAACACTTACATCGTATGAGATAATATTATAATGAAAATTATAAGGATCATGCAATGAGATTCAGTCATGTAGAATTGGACATTTCCTAGGAGATGAATGAATATTAAGTTGTAGGGGACCATGTCCGTAACATGAGAAAAAAAAGTTATACCAGTTCGTTAAAAGTTGTGGATGATAAATAAAAATCTCCACACAATTCAATAAATATAGTGTCAATATGAGGTTTTGAGATGTATAATTATATAAAAATGTAGAGAAAATGGGGTGGAACAAGGATATCTAATGATCATCAATCTCTCAAAATATCCTGATGAGGTTACCCAACATTTGAAGAATGTAGGGAATTTTGAATTAGAGGGGAAGCCCCAAAAATAGAATCCATATAACCATTATAGGGAAAGAAATATTCTATTATAATTCTTATCCCAATATGAGAATAAAGTAAAAATATCATTTTTAGGAGAGAAAACCCTTCAGCCATGGAGTGGTGAGGTCCTCTACACTGGTGAAATACAAATGGAAATAGTGTAGCCTAGTAGTCTGACAATGACTCGCCCATATAGAGGTTATTCACTATTCACGAATCAGTCAAAGCTATCATGTGATGGGTGTATTAAACTAAAATGAGATACAAAGGACAAGATATGAAGATAAAATGACTCCAAGAACTCTTGAAGGGTATGTGAGAGAGATGTAACCCCTCAATGAAGTGACATGACTTTCATGAAAAGGCAGATGTAGGGGAAGTCATCCAGGAGAGAGATGGGTTATTGAAGGGGGAGAACCAGATGCCATACCACCACATGAATCCCCACTTAAAATGAGATTTCTAATAATCAAGGTATCATATGTTTTTTAGTGAATACATGCTACCCACATTTGTTCTATTGGTTAGTGTGTAATGAAAAGAAAATTGATGCTTAGTGGATTCCATTTAAGAAATAATTAGTATAGAAAACGATTCAAAGATAAGTCTATTATTAAAGGTTTAAGGAAAATATTAATAATTTTATCCAAGTATTATTAAATAATTAAATTCCCATATATAAATTATCCATGGAGACAAATGAGTGAGCATTTTGGAAATGGTGAATGGTGATGTTTTTGGGTTTTCTTCCAAACACCAAAAAAATAGATTAGGCATACCACATAAGGTTGATTATAGATAAAATGAATGAACGTATACTATAAACCATTCCCACATTAAATTATAAATTTTTCAAGATGAAGGGGATAGAAATGGGAATTATAAGATACTGACCAAAGAATATATCAGTGGTGAATGTTGGCTTAGACAAAATCTCATTTAGTATTTGATCTATCCCAAGAATGAGAAATTTACAATTCTATGTCATCGAGACATGTTCTATTTATTATTTAATATGAATGGATTTAAAATTAATTTATCAAGGTATTTGATGAGTAATTTTAATGTGTTATATATGTATGGACCGAAAGTGTTATAAATAAAATTCCTTTTGAGATTTAATTAAATGTATTATTATGTAATATGGTTATAGAAAACAAATTCACTATTTTTTTAATTATATCATATCATATTTAAATAAATATTAAAAATCGATACCATTGATAATATAACTGATGAATAGTGATAAAAAGATTAGTTTAAATATAGGGCTTTAAATAATCCAATTGACACTGATAAAAGAAGTGATGACCTCAACCAGTAGGATCGTACCCTATGCAACCCATATATCAGTGCTTATGAGGGAGATATAATCATGGGGATTTGATATTAATAGAGACTAATCTACGATATGATAACTTAATAATGAGTGAAACCATTAATTGGTGAAGTTGAAGCTCATCAAAATCACGACCCAAAATCATGTACGTCGAACCACCCTATGAATGATTCACCATCGTGCATCTTAATATTAGTTAGTTTACTAGAATATTAACGGGATAAATATCAATACCATAGAAGTATTTTTATGTAAATTATTTATTAAAGAATAATTTATATATTTTCATCATTTTATTATTACTTTATAAATGATTTTTATTTTTGTACAAAAAAACACACATTGTACTTTTTGTTATTATTAAAATTAAATTATGGAATTTATTTTGATGAATTAATAGATTTCTGAAATAAATAGAATTTTAATGAAACATTATTATTAAATAATTTTTATCAAATATAAATGATCATATAATTTTATAAAGTCAAATATAATTCTCATAAGAGTTTCTAAATTGTTATTATAAAAAAATTAAAATTTCTCAACAAATGTCGATTAATATTATAAAAGTGAAGATACACATAATTATAAAATTACATAAATAAAATGAATATTATTTTGGGAATAATTATATTGAAATTATCGAATGGTTAATTTTTTATAATTTTATGATATAGTATAATTTTTAGGTAAAAATTAAATATGATATAATATACGGTGTGTATTATGACATCATAGTGCCCCAAAAGTGATATAATAAATTCCATAAATTGTATAAATGACAAAATATATGTTTTACCAATAACATAATGTGATTTATTTTTATTTTAATAACATTATAAATCCTTTTTGAATCATCCAAAACCATTAATATATTTTAAGGTTTTAAAATCATTTCTTAATAGAATAATTCAATTGAACATAATAATGGGTGTCATATTATGATGATATCCATTGAAATTATAAAATAATGTTACACACCTCCATTTTATACAATCAATGGGAAAAACTATTGTAATGTTTTTAGTTTTTCTTATATTATTATATATAGTCTAAAACCTAATTCAGAGAGATAATAAGAAAATCACCACTCATTTCGTATATAAAACTATCGAAGATCCCATTTATCTTCAATAAAAATGATGAGATCACATACTAACTATTCCATCCCCTCTATAAAGTCATACTAAGGATCACTAAATCCATATTGAACCTCCTCCCAAGCATCTGGAGTCACACACTCTATTAAGGGATCCTCCACTCTTCTCTTTTTAACGAACACCTATTTTTTGTTATATCTTTTAAATTAAATTTTTAATTGTTGGGATATATTTTTACATATCTCCCTTATAATAAATTATATGTAGAAATTATGATATAACCCTTTTACCCACATTATTCCCACCCATGAACCCTTATGTATACTCATTACCATGATAGAACTCAGTATGGGTTCTTTTATATCTACTCTTTATTCATGTTTCTTCATTATTGTTGGACTTATATATCAAAATAAAATATTAGTGATATTTTTGCACATGTACCTATTACTATTAATTTTCTATCCAAATTATGGGATAAACCTTTTTTCTATCATTACCTCATTTTTATTAATTTTTACATGATGCCAATACGCTGCCGAAATTCCACTACAAATTTTTCATGCCATAAAATTGTGTAGTGAATACCCGTACCCATTTCCAATTTAGGGTGTTCAAAATTATGCACTAATAATTATTTTATTTGGACTTACATATATTTATTTCACACTTATTTAACTTGCAATAAAATATTATGATGAATTAATCCATGTGGTATGATATATGGGGTACACTTAAGCTTGAGAATGAAATGAAAGTGAAGGGTGAACCCACAGTTAAATAACACTCCAATACATTGGGCAATGATTAGTCTCAGGAGAATTAATGTTGGGATATAAAGTAAAACTAATTCCATCATTGTATTTTTATCAATTGTAATGTCTTAATAATTATCATTGACATGTGTTAATGATTTAGTGTTTTAAGTTGTTTCCACATTTCCCATGTTTTTATGATTATTTGGCATTTTCAGGTCTCGTTGTTCTTGTTTATGATTACAATTAATTTTTTACACATTGATATGCCTATTTTGTAACATTAATTATCTCATTCCATGTTTATTCCCTTACTATTCGTTTTATCTAACACATTTCTTATTTATTTATGTATGTTATCCAATGCTGGTTTAAAAGCCGTGGAATTTTTGAATCATATTAAGGATGTTTTCTGTAAGGTTTAAATATTCCTTGTTTTAAGTAGTTATATAATGTACTAAATTCACAAAGACACTATAAATCTCAATCTTCCATGTTGAATTAAGTTTACTTATTTAATAAATCATTAATTAATGTTTAATCAAGAGAATGGTTGTTATAGTTGGTATCCAAGGATGTTTTTATTTTTCAGTATAGGATTTAAAAACATTAGTGAAATACATTGTAATAAAACTAATAATAATAAAACATATGAAGATGTTTGTAAGTATATAGTGAGAGGTTTAACCAGAAAATATAACCTTGGTTGGTTACTACATGTAGAATTTTCTCTAGAACAAATGTACATAGGGGTCAAACCTGAAAACACTGCATTGATCTACAATAGAACAATAATTGATGAATGAAAAAGGTCATGTTGAACTCAAAGTTTGACACTCCTTGGGGATATTTTTTGGTAAATTAATATACTCACTATAAACCACTATTAATGGAAAAATACTAATAAGAATAAATGTTAGGAAATTGGTCACCCATAACATAGATTAAATCTATGAAATTTAAAATTTATGAAAATAGTTGTTCTTTATAATTTATACCTTTAATATTATTGGATTACCTACTACGTGTTTAATAGATTAAAAAAATCTACCATAATTTTTCCTTTATTCTAGGTAATGAACGGAATATGTTGTTTCAGGTAAACAATCAATGTGACGAGTAATGTGATGACTACGACAATGAGATTCAAAAACCAATGGGAGTGGAATTTAAAAAATTTGTGATGATAAATGCTCAACTAACTAAGGTTTTGAATAAAAAATTAGACTAGGAGGAGGGAAAAAATCCCCATAAGAAAGAACATGATGTAATTGTGTACATTATGTGAGAAAGGACATAAATTTAAATGGATCATTCTATCCCTTAATCATGGAAAATGGATCAATTTTTTTGATAAGATATTCTCAATAATTAAATGTTCCAAACAATAAAATATCTTATTGGTTGTTTATCATTTTGATAGAGAATCCGATCAATAGTGTACATTGTTTAATAATATAAATCATGATGAAGAGATCAAAGTTATTGTGTGGATGGAATTCTATAACATGTTTTTTATAAACATTTTCCTCTCACACTCATAATTAAAATGGAATTGGATTCTCTTTCCATCATGAAAATAGATGATAAATCTATCCAGACGTATGAGGAAAACATTACTAGACTTTCACGATATGCCTTTAGAGTTTTTACTACCACACTATTCAAAGTTGACCACTTCTTTGGTGATATGAAATATAGTTTATGAAAATACATAAAAATCCATGACTTTGATATCTATGAAAAAAATATTTTATGTTACCTCAAAGTTAAAATAGTGATTGGTGAATATTATTAGTATTGTCACAGCACAATTTTTAAAATTATTTTTATTTTATTAATTATTGTCTCCGTGTTCTTACACCATGGTCTAGGATGGGTCCCAGATTAAAATTTTGGGGTTTTAACATTTTAATGGGCTTTGAACCTATGAGTGGTCACCACGTGGTTGGCGGTAGTTGCACAGCTAGTCCCAGAGTCGGGAAACTAGTCATTATTCATTTTATTATTATTATCTTATATTATTTTATTATTGTTATTACTATTTTTATGATTATTTTTATTATTGTGTTTAGTTATTATTATTGTTGTTATTATTATTTTTATTATTACTATTTTTAACATTATTATTATAATATTAAATTGATAAAAAAGGGAAAAAAAACCCCAACTACCAGCCTCACCAACATCCCCTTTACACCCCCCCCCCCCCTCGTGCAGCGGCGCTACACCAATTCCCAGCTGCCTATGGCCCCTCAACGATCTGGCCTCCAGACTTTAACCTCCCCTTCTCACACTCCCTCGTCTCACCCCTCATCATGCCTTCATAAGAATGACCTCTACAATCATCCTGGGCCTCACCTCGCTTCCACACTTCAGCCTACCATGCATCTCGGTCATCACCCACAATTCGACCTCACCTATCGACCCTATCCCGACTCCATGACCCCCCGTCCACTTCTCGTCCTCTATACCTCAGTGCCCCAACATTCTCCCAAAATCCCATCTAGGACCCCCGCCTCTAGGCCCTCCGGCCTGCCTTCTCCAATACGGGTCTAAATGCACTCGACCTCCGGCTCCATATAATTTCCCACACGCAGGGTCCTGACCTACCGACCAACCCCAAAACTGCCTCACCCACCGTATTCAAGGTCGCTACCATCGACCCGGTTCATCCTAGCCTTCTTTACAGACATGCCTCGACCCTCCGGCCTTCCATGCCCAGTTCATGTCCAAACCAGCCATCCCCCTCTCACCCTCCATTATGAAGAGCATTCGACCATTGCCCTTGACTCCACCTGCAACCTCTAGTAGCTAACCCAACCTCCTGGAAGGCTGCCTCTGGCCTCCGTCATCAGGACAACGACATATCCACCCCCTTGTCTCCATATTTCGGTTAACAGTGCATCTGAACCTCCTTCATGGTGCCTCTTCCTTGCTCTGGTGTGGCCACATCTCCCCTTGGAAGAAACTTCTTTCTCTGATATATTTATTAATTTATCTTTCCCATGTTTTAATTTGTGGTGTTTTTATTTATTTTGGGTAAATATTAATATAGTCAAGGGTTGTGTGTTGTGTGTTTTCCTTATTCATCATTCGAGGTTGGTCCGCGGGGAATTGTCTCCTCTTTTGTTGAAGTTTTTTTTCATCCACACATGATTTTATATAGGATAATCCACATTTTCCCTTTTATAATAATCCCATTTAATGTTCTCATGTTTTTAATTAATTCGTTTACTATATTCTCATCCTTACAAGATAATTAGACAATCTGCTATAGTTTTTTCACGTTAGTTTGGGTTGTTAAATGTATTTTTCTATATTATTTTCTAGTTTGTGTAAATTATCTGATTTTTTAGTATAAAATTTAAGGAACTGTTTAATTTTTTTATGGAATGGCTCGAAAGCTGTAGGGGTTCTTTAAATTTATTTGTACTTGGTATGTCCTGCATATCAAAATTGTTCGTAAACTAGTTAAATTGTTATAAAACTATTTATAAACTAGGTTTGTTTTTCATGAAATTGTTTAGAAATTGTTTCATTTGTTATATAAAGATTCCATAAATTTAGTGTTTTTGAAAGACATAGTGAAAATGGTTTGTTGCGAGTTAGGAAAGGAAAACCGTTCTCTTGACAAATGTGAGGTATTTGGGTGTGTGATTGGTTATACCTAGTTGAGGTGCTGTTTGACATATTTTCTAATGTTTCCTGTTTTTAATAAACGGAATTTATATTTTCCAATAATTATGGTCCCCTAGAGTGGATTCTATGGAGAGTATTAAATAACGTCATATAAAGTGTTGCTTTAATAGTTTTGGAAAACAATGTTTTTTATGGGTTCATTAAGGATTGACCATTTTGTTTGGAACATGATTTGGTGTTTAATTATTTTTTAAATGTTTCGTAAATGTTTATTGATTTGGCATGTTTTGGTAAATGCGTGTTTTGGTAAATGCATGTTTTCATCAAATAATATTTGCATATTTTGATCCATCTGACCATGTTTGTATGAAATAACGTCTATAATTGTTTTGGAAACATTTATAAATGTTTTTTTAAATGTTTTAATGAGGTAAAGATAAAGAAACATTTGGAATCATTGAAACTCAATATTGGGAATCACCTATTTGGTTAGGTCTCTTTCATAGACGATTGATCATGAGACAAGAGGGTCCTCGGTATGGGCCCCCTTTTGGTAATATTTACTTTAAGTCATGAGACTAATCTTGAGGTGGTCGGAGTGGTGTTGGACTGTGTCACGTGCTTGGTTATATATGCATGTCTTGTTGTTTGTATGTGTAGAATACCTCCTTGTGAACATAGCATGGAAACATAGAAAAGTATGGGGATTTACTTAGAATGATTGCTGCATAATTTTAGACTATGTATTGGCTAGTTACCCTTAGTATATACTTTGCTATGCCAGGGTATTGGGCCCCTTGGTTAGGCCATGTAGGGAAACACTGAGCCTTTGGGAGTTATGAAATCATTAAGAGTAGGCATTCCTTCATGATGAGTCACATGTATAGTATGTTCTTGTCTTGCTCCAAATTCCTAGGTTTTCTATGATTCCTTGATATGGGAAATGATAGTACCATTTACCATTTTGTGTTTGTGGAACCATACCCTTGAACTAGGATTTAGTGTTTTCTTAGAAAAACAATGTATGTCTGGTTGGTTTTATAAAGGATTTCAAAGTAGCTATTTTGGATAATTTTTTGTGAACCCTTCATTATTTATTTTCATTTTTTGTTGAATTATAAGGGCAATGGAATTGTGATTGTTAGTTTTCAAAAAGGATTGTATATATGAAAAACATATTTTTAACTGTAGTTCAAACAAGTGTTATTGGATGGTTTTGGAATTAGGAAATGCATGAATTCTGTGGTTCAATTTTTTGCATCCCTACTGATCATTTTTATGCTCACACCTATTCTAAAGTTATAGTTTTAGGTTACGTTGGTGCTAGATCGCTCTCAGAGCGAATGTGGATCAGAGTTGGTGGGTGACCTGGAAGGTTACATGGAGGTATTTGTGGTATTGTTTTCTTTCCACTACTAGTTTCTTTTTTTAATCGTCAGTTTTTATTTATATATTTATATTTTGTTCATGGTCCATATTTTTCCCAACAGTTAATTTTTTTGATTCCTGACACAGGTTTCATGCCCATAGGCATCGGGAACACCGCTCAGGCTATGTTTCGGACCACCTTTGTTGACTGTTTTAGGATTGAACCAGGTTGGTTCATGAAAAAATGGTATCAAATGAGTACCATTTTATTTTTAGTGTCAGGTAGATTTATATTAGGACTTTCAGGACTCGAGAGGTTGGTACGGAACTAACGTTATGAACACCTTTTCATTTCGAACCTCGAGTCACTAGGGGTTGTCTGTGAATTGAGTCCTTGTCTAATTCTGGTATGTTTTAGATTGAGGGATGACAATAGAGGAAAGAAGATGATACATCGTGATTTCAGATGGAGTAGTAACCCATGGGGAGTCCGAGTACACAATTTATGTTCCTCCAAGTTGTTGACACTTACATGGGGCCCGAACCACTTCCAGTTTTCTAGGTTAAGCATGAATACTTGTCCCACCCTTTTGTAGATTAATGCATGTTGAGTATCCTCTTGTTTTTGGTTGGCATAAGTATAATTTTGAAAGTGGAAAATGGTTTTTTGAAATGAGAATTTATTCTTTTAAATGGCCTTAAATTCTTGAAATGGGTTTTTAAAAACTGAAATCTCTAGGTCTAAAAATCCTGTGTTTTATTTGTCTTGGTGGAGAAATGGTTTTGGTGGAACCTTAGGTACTCTTTATGAACGTTTTCACATGTGAGGGATTGCATGAGAAGTGCATGTTTGTGTATATGGATGAAGTCGAATGATGAAATGTGAAACAATTCATGAGATTAGTGTGGTGTGTACAATGAATTAAAATAATGAACATGTTTTTCTAAAGTGATTTTAAAAAGAGAAAATGATTTTGGAAATTGAATTTGGTTTAAAAAGAGGGTTCTATTTGTAATGTGGAATTGGAAGTAGGTGGTTTCTAAATATATAATAAAAAAGGAATTTTGGTTCAAGATATTACTTTTAATTATACTTTTATTTGATATCGGTTTCTGTTTGGTGTTTTTTATGTTGTTCATAAAATTCCTCCCAGAAAGGTCCGCAATGTTTCTGATATGTCATGCACAACTCATAGTCCATCCGAGACATATTATTTCCTTCACATTGATCATGGTTTATTCAGTGCAGTAATGTGGCTTCAAGAGGTCAAGTGAATCTTTAGAGTATTTGTCTCTCCTAATGTTGTCAAAGTGCATGATGTTTTGGGACTATTCGAAGTTCCATCTCCAGACGATTGAGAGTTGTTATCCCCTCCATCACTACATGTTGGGATGACATGGGATGTCTTTAAATTCATGTTCATCTGATGGTTTATAACTGAGAGGTGAAGAAAAATAAAAGGGAAGATATTATGTGTATTCAATAAGGCCAATGGAGGGTGAAGACTTATGTTGACTGTTTTATAGAGCTTGTGTCATTTTTTATGGAGGCGGCATTAGAGGATTTTAAGAAGACATATCACATCATCGGGTGTCTTAATCTTGAGATCACAGAGATGGTCCTCCTTCTAAGTACCATCATTTTGAGAATCTTATGGATGAGGAGTTTTTAGTTGAGTTCCTTTCCAGAGTAGAGATGGTTCGAAATCTAGCATATCTAGTTACTTGTGATGGTTCCACATCTAGCGTACAGGGTGTTCCATAGGGATCTCTATTGATAGGGTCCTCTATAGTGGTTCTGGCTTTATTTTGTCAAACTGTTCAGTGGTGTGCCACTAGTGTGGTCAGTTCTGGCCTGTGAAGTTGTCTTGTTGCATCCCTCTGAAGAAGGGCCATCGTTGCGGGTGTCTGGGTAATCTAGATATGTTTTCTAGGAAGCATTTCCTAGGGAAGACATTATGACAGAAGGAATTCTAGAGCCTGACTATGAGGAAGGATGTGATTCACCCGTTATATCCCTAGCCATAGGTCTTGGGGTGAAGCTCACATGCAGTCATGAGTTGCTGGGGGTGTGAAGCCATATTCGGGTTTTGTGTTCTGTGTTAGTAGTTGAACATTTAAAGACTTTTTGTACTTGTTTTTTTAGCTTTTAATGTTTTCACATTTCTATATGTTCATTTGGTTATC
This sequence comes from Viscum album, assembly GCA_963277665.1. Taxonomy (NCBI): domain Eukaryota; kingdom Viridiplantae; phylum Streptophyta; class Magnoliopsida; order Santalales; family Viscaceae; genus Viscum; species Viscum album. The sequence continues at coordinate 1,979,470,676 of OY728165.1, read as the reverse complement.
GTGAAGAAATTATAGACTCACCTTATTATAATCTTAGTTGTCCTGTTTGTGTGGACGTGGTTTTCGGAATCATGTGTTTTTTTTATAAAAGCGTGTTTGACCCATATAAGGATTGATCTTTCTTTAATTGTGATTGTTCAAAGATTTAGCTACCTATTGGACGATCAATGTTTGTGGTTATTCTTGGGTTTATTTTTTTATCATGTTATTTTCAGAGGTGTTTCTCATGTTTTGGAGGATTTTTATCTGGGTTTTGAGTTCTTGGTTTCCGGGAAGGTGTTATTCACTCGTGATTTAGAACGTAATTTGGATCAGTTGGGAGTTCCCGTGTCAACCCCTTCCAAGAATTATATGTTTGGGAGCTAAATTCTCACACTAATTGAGTTATTGTGCTGGAGAGAACCCTCTCATGCTATCCCATTCCCCTGATTTGTGATTTCTTTATGTTTCAATTGGGCATGGATTCTTGTTTAGTATATCGTTCAGCTCTGTGAATTTCCTGGGGAAGAAAGTGTCTGTTGTGAGGATAATTTTTACAACCTGATTTTTATGTTTATGTTTATTTTATTAATTCTTGGCTCCAGTTTTCACAGAAAGGTCAGGGCAGGGCCCCGAATTAAAATTATTGCAGTTTAATATTTTTACTGGGCTTCAGACCCGTGCGAGGTCATCACACGGTTGGCAGTAGCCACATAGTCAGTCCAGAAGTTAGGAAATTGCTCAATATTCTTAAAATTATTATTATTGTATTTATATACTATTATTACTATTTTTATAATTACTATTTTTTTATTTATTAGTTTTTATTTTTTTCATTATAATTTTTAATAATAATTTTTTTATTATTAATTTTTTTTGATTTATTATTATTATTATTATTCTAAATTTAAGAAAAATGAAACCCTAACAACACAGATCACCCCATTCCCCTTTACAGACCATGCGTAGTAGCGCAACACCTAGAACCAGCTGCCTATGACCCCTTGGTGATCCAAAACTCGGCCTTCGACCTTGGCGCCCCACACTCCCTCTCATCACCCCTCTTCATGCCTCCTTGCATCAGCCCTCCACACTCACCCCAGGACTCACCTCGATTCCCCGCTCTCTCATCCCATGAATCTCGATCTTTACACGTGATCATACCTCACCTCTCGACCACATCCCACCTCTTGGCCCTCTCATTCGCCTCCTTCACATTGCGCTTCAATGCCCCTACATTATACCTGACTCCTGGCCAAGACCCCCACCTATAGGCCCTCCCATCCACCTCCATCCATCCAAGCCTCACCGCACCCAACCTCCCACACAGGTCACCTTCCCACACGCCGTGTCCCGGCCTACCGACCAAAACCAACACTGCCTCACCCATCCTATTCCACACCGCTACCCCCGCCCCCTGGTTCATTCTGAACATCCGCACCACGGGCCATGCCGCGCTTAGAAACTCCGGCTATCTGTGCCCCCTTCATGTCACAACTGGCCATCCCCCATTCACCCTGCATTCTGGAAGGCATCTGACCGCCACCCTTGACTCCACCTACAGCCTCTGGTAGCCGACCCCACCTCCGGCAAGTCCACCTCTAGACTTAAGCCTCTGGCCAATGTCACATACCACACCCTTCTCAAATTGTTCCATCTAATAGTGCATCTGAACCCCCTACATAGCTCCTCTTCATTTCCCCTGCATGGTCGCATCCGCCATTGCCGACAACTAGTTTCTCCTGTGTATTTATTAATTTATTTTTTCACTTATTTTCATCTGTGGTATTTTTATATATTTTGGATAAATCCTAATACCATCACAGTTTCTCTTTCATGTGTTTTATTCATTGTTTAGAATGCATGGTTGGTCTATAGGGAGTTATCATATGTTATTCCTAGTTACTAGGTTTTTCGTGATCCTTTGATTAGAGTACTGTTAGTAACATTTCCCTTGTTGTGTGTGTTGAATCATATCCCCGAACATCGTTTAGGTGTCTTCTTAGAAAAACATTGTATGTGTGGTGGGTTTTGAAAATGATTTCAATATAGCTATCTTAGAAATGATTCTGTACACCCCACTTTAGTCCATCTCCTTTTTTTCAATTATAAGGGAAATGGAATTGTGATTGTTAGTTTCCAAAATTCATTGTGTATATGAAAACAATATGTTTATAACTGTAGATCAAACTAGTGTTATTGGTCTATTTTTGAATAGAAAAATGAATGGATTTTGTGGCTCACTTTTGGAAGCCCTACTGAGAATTTTTATACTCCTGGCTATTCTACCATTTTAGTTTTATTTTCTGTTAGTGTTGGATCACTTTAAGAGAGAATTTGGTTCTGAGTTGGGTGGGGACCAGGAAGGTCACATGAAGGTATGTGTGGTTTTGTTTTTTTACTGCTGCTAGATTCATCTTTTATCACTCGTTTATATATATATCTATCTTTTTTTAATTGGCCAAATCATTCCCAACGGTTAAATATTTTGAAGCCCGACAGTAGTTTCCAGCCCCTGGGGATCGGGAACACCCATCGAACCATGTCCCAGACCGGGTCGAGTGTCCATTTCAGGATCGACCCTGGTTGGTTCGTGACAGGTATCATGTGAAGAAGAAGAAAAAGGTGGATATTAATTCTCATATTTTGATATGGAAGTAAAAAAGTTATATGAAAAATTCAAAATCCCTCTTTCAATGGTGTAGAAAGAACCACCCCATACATTTCCTAATGGGGGTGAGGAGATTCTCTTTGAACTTTAGAGATTAATGATAGGATAAAATGACTAATGATATGGAGAAATTAAATTATACAATCAACCCCCAATGCATTTTTTATTTCTTCAACTATGTGTTACTAGGGAACTTTTCAAATAAATTCACTAATCTACGGGTTTTGAGAGACAACCAACAACCTCCAAGGAATTAATGGTGACCTTTTTCTCTTACAACTACTGAGGTGGATCCTGACAATGATGTAGGGAAACATATGTTATTTACTCATTCAAGGATATAGAATTCACTATTTAATTTTGGTTCTCTGCATTTTTTAATATCATGAAATTTTAGTATAATAATTAAAACACCACAAAAAATTATAGAAGTTGAGTTATTGGTGAAAACAAAAAATGGAAAATTATTGTATCCCAATTATAAAACTCCTTCCTTATAAAGAAGATTTGGGTTGTACTTCATGTAGAACCGTTTAATAATCCCTTTGTTTTAATTTGATGCAATTTTGGGTATTGATTGAGTTTCCATAAACAAAGACCACATATATTTCAATGAGAAGAAAATAAATATTATTATCATGAATTGACCCCAGAATATGTACAAGTTCAAGAAAGAGGATTATTATTTTTTTGAAACAATATCTCAATCATGGATATTATTTCTCAATGATAAATCATATCTATCTAAAATTTTTGAGTATAATGAATGAATCATCCAAAAAGACATGCTTACTGTGAGTTAAAATTTTGATGTGTTTCATGAGAAATTTCCTAGTGTTCCTCTACGTTTAGAGGTTGAATTTTAAATCTAGGTTACATGTGGGGCTTAAATATTATCCATTAATTAATTTAGAATTTATGTTTTGGAACTCGGGGAGATAGAGAAACAACTATAGGGAAATCTTGATAATGGGTTCATACACCCAAATGCTTCACCATGTTATATATCTACTCCCTTCATCAAGAAGACATATGGGGAAATGAGCCATTGCATTGATTATCAGGAGCTCAAAAAATTCATGATAAAGAACATGTATCCTTGGCCTAATATTGATGAATTTTTTGATTATCTATATTGAGAAAAATAATTCTCCATGGCAGATTTTTGGTCAGGATATTTCCATGTTAGGGTAAGGAAGGAGGATATTTACAACACTTATTTTCATATAATGTACGTGGACTTTGTGTTCATAATGATGCCATTCAGGCTCCAAAATTCTCCATAAATATTCATATACATTATGAAGAGAGTTTTTATATATTACCACAACAAATTTGTTGTTGTCTTTATAGATTATAATCTAATATACTTTAAAAGAAAGGGGGAACATGAAGAGAATTTGAGATCTATGTTAATGAGCATGAGAAAGGAGAAGAATTATGAAATGTATAAAAAATGTGAGTTCTATTTGAATGATGTTTTATTATTGGGATATATAATTACAAAAAATAGGTTATCTATAGACCCTTCAAAGGAAGAAGCAATTACCAGACTGACAAGGCCATCATATATGATTGATATCTATTGTTTCCTTTTATTAGTTGGGTATTATTTTTGATTTTGGTGAAATTTAACATGATTTTAAAACCCTCTAACCAGATAACTCAAAAGGGAATGATGTTTTCATGGAATGATAAATGTAAAGATAACATAAAAAGATAAAACGAAAGCTTATCAATACCCCTATTCTCACACTACCCACAGGTGGAGAAACTTTCATGGTATTCAGTGATTCTTAGAAGAGGGAATTGGGCTGTGTGTTAATGCATAATGATAAATTCATAGCCTATTCTTCAAGGAAGTTGAAAGTTCACAAAAAAATCTACCCAACACCTGATATAGAGTTGGATGGAATAATATTATATTTCAAAATAGTGTGCCACTATATATTTGGGCAGAATAATGAAATATATATAGATAAAAAAGTATCATCTATGTACTCAAATAGAAAGAAAAGAACCCACATCAACTAAGAGGGATGGATCTAATGAAGGAATATAAGATCTCAATCCCCTACAATCCTAGTAAAGAAAATAAAGTAAGAATATTTTCTAATTTAATAGGATCCAGAAAGTCTATCATTGTTGATAATTATGAGGTATCCAATCTTCTCAAATTGGAAAAGGATAGAAATGGGAAGCATAAAAGAGAGATCACTATCCATCCTTTTATAAATGACTTCTCAACCATCCTTTTTAGAAATTATATAGGATTTTCAAATAATTGATATAGGAATTCAGATGAATGTGAAAATTATATGAAAAGGGAAATCCTTGGAGTTTAATGTCAATGAATAACGATTTTTATGATTTGGGTCATGTCTATATATAACATAATATCCCGAGTTTAATAAGAATCTATTTGATGATGCATATAGATCAACAATTTCCATTCACCATTGAAGCACATAGATGTATTTAGATCTCCATTAACACAATTGGTGCGAAAATATTTAGTAGAATATCATAGAAAATACAGAAATATGTATTGTGTTTGAGTAAGTGAAAGTTGAATGGAAAAAATACAAGGTGATGATGCAACCATTACCCATTCCGACATGGAAAAGGGAAAAAACCCCATGGTCATTTTCATAAACCTTCCAAATACATTAAGAGGGAATAATTATATATGGGTTTTGGTAGATCATATTAGATATACTGTTTACTTCATTATGATTTGAGAGGATTTCTTAATCGGTCAACCTGCATGTATATATGTAAGAGAAGTGGTGAGGCTTCATGGAACACCATTATCAATTATATTCGATCCAGATACATGATTCACTATTAAATTATGGAAGAGTCTCTATCATGCTCTAAATACTAAGTTGAACATCAGCATGGATTTTCACCCTCACACTAATGGAAAATATGAGAAGACTATCTAGAAACAATAGTATATGTTGATTTCTTTATCAATTTACATCAAAGGGGGATGAGACCAAAATATTTCCCTAGTCGAGTACTCTTATAAAAACAGTTTACACTTGTTCAACCGAATGGATCCCTATATAGCCATTAATGGGAAGAGTTGAAGAACACATTCATTTTGGGATGATGTTGGCCAATGAAAACTACTATGCCTTAAAATTGTTGATGAAATGGTGGAAAAATTTAATACCAATCAACAACACATCAAGGGTGACCAGAGTAAATAAAAGAGATAAGCTGACAATAATAGAAAAGTCATTGTGTTTGATGTTGGAGGCATGAAATTCCATCACATATCTCTATGGAAGAATGTGATGAGATTTTGGATGAAGGTAAAGCGTAATCAAATATACATATACCCCTATTAGATCATTGATCGCATCATAGTGGTAGACTACCGACTAGAAATCCCACCTAACCACCCTTAATTATATAATGAGTTCCATGTATCCCTCCTGAATATGTACATACCAGAACCATCATATATACTCAATCCAGAGGTGGGTACATTGGATAATGAAATATCATATGAAGAGTAGATGGTGAAGATCGTAGATATTTGAGATAACATTATATAAAATAAGACCACAGACCTAGTCAAAGTGATGTGGAGAAACCACATGTTTTAAGAAGTGATGTGGGAACTGGAGAAAGTAATGAATCAAAGACACCCTGATCTACATTAGTGTGGAAAATGAAAATTTTGAAGGATAAATTTCTTATGGTGGAATGTTATAATGACCCAAATGGTTATAAATAAAATTTCCCTTATTATTTAATTAAATTTATAATTCTGTAATAATGTTATATAAAACACATGAAATTATTGGGATTTATTATAAACTATCAGATAAAAAATATCACTAATCATATTTAAAATTGATAATATAGCCAATTAATAGATATCAAGAGATTATTATAAACATAAGTCTTTGACAAATCCAATAGATAAAAAAAAGAAGTGATTACCTCAACCGGTAGGATCATACCCAATGAATCCCATTTATTGATGATTATGAGGGAGATATCATCACTAGGATTTCCATAAACTAATATCAACAGGATATCAAACAACTTCATCGTGAGAGAAACTATTTAGGGGAGAAGTTCAAGATCATCGAGATAATGGCGCAAACCATGTACGTCGAACCACCCCATGAAAGTCTCACAATCACACAACTTTCTCGTAGGGCGTTAGATGATGTATCAAATGGATACTCAGAAATATCCTATCAGTATGATTTTGTAAACAATTTTTTATAAAATATTGAGAATATATATTTTTTTTCTATTATTGTTACTTTGAAAATATATTTTATTATGATACAATAAACAAACTAGTTATTTGGTTAGTATTAAAATTCAATAAACGAATTAATTTTGATGAATTAATTGATTTGTGAAATAAATAGTATTTTAATAAAATATTATTATTAAATATTATTTGATTAATATAAATGAGCATATAATTTTTATAAAGTCAAATGTAAATTTTATAGGTGCTTAAAAACTATTTTTGTCAAACACCTCTAAGATTTCTCAACAAATGAGATTATTACATTAAAAATATAAATAACAATATTTTCATCAAATAAATATTATTTTTCAATTTAGAATGTATAAATTATCCAACAGTGAATTTTTCCTAATTTTCTAAGATAGTCGAATTTTTTGGTAAAAACAAAATAATGTTTAAACATATGGTGTGTATTATGACATCATAATGACCCAAAATATATGTAATAAATAATATAAATGGTATCCCTAGAGAAATATATGTTTTAAATTTAAAAAAACATGATCTTATATTCATTAAAAAAATTATAACGTCTTTTTGAATCCTCACGAACCATTAATTTATTTTATGGTTTTGAAATAATTTTATTAAAAATATTAATCACTTCCACATTAACAAGTGTTTTATTTCATTATGTACTGCCCCTAAAAAAATAAAATAAGGTAATACACTACCATTTTATAGAAAAAATTGAAAAAACTATCGTAAGGTTTTTGGTTTTGGTTATTTTTTTGGATATAATACCTACTTTTTTATAAATAATAAATAAATACCGAATAATTCCTATATAAACCCACCAAATATCCCATTTATCATTAATATAAAAAAATAGAAAATATATTTACACTTTCCAATCCTATATTTAGTTCTCCCATGTCCCCCCAAGGTCTCAATAAGCTCCTCACATGCATTTGGAGTCACAGAATCGTAAGGGATCCTCTACTCTCCTATTTTTATCAAGCACCTCATTTATGATATGCCTCTTAAACTAATTTCTTCAATTTTGGTATATATTGTAAAATATCCACATTAATTTCCATTTTTTATATAAATTATGAGATAAACCATTATCTATCATTATTCCCATCTATAAACACTTACATACACCAGTTACCAGGAGGGAATTTAGTAAGGGCTCTTTTCTTTTTCCTCTTTATTCATGTTTCTTCATTATCTTATGCCTTATATTTCAAATTAATATTATTGAGATATGTTTTTATGTGTAAATATTAAATTCCATTTTATATCAAAATTTAGAGAGTCCCCTTTGACTCTCATCAACTAATTTTTATTAATTTATATGGGATGTCATTTTTCTAGAGAAATTCCACAGTTAGTTTTCCATGACAAAAAATTGTGCAATGAATACATATACCTATTTACTACTAAGTGTGTTATGTATTATGAAATATTAAATATTTATAATTGAATTACATGTATTTATTCCACACTCCTTTATTATGAAATAATATTATGACGAATGAATCCTGGTTTTATGACCCATGTGGCACACTTATGCATGAGAATGAAATGAAGGTGAAGGTTGAACATGAAATTATATAGAACACGAATGCGTTGGGTAATGTTCAGTTTCATCAAGCATCATGTTGGTATAGGGAGTGTACCTGATTCATTTATTGTAATTTTTCAATAATGATTTATTTTTTATTATCCATCTTCTATGTTTATTATGTGGGGTTTTATGTTGTTTCCACATTTCTCATGTTGCCTTTATGATTATCATTCAATATTAAGTCTCATTATTATTATTTATGATTATAAATCCTTTAATTCCCCTTTGATATTCCTATTGTCTAACATGTATTACATCATTTATTTTTTATTCCCGTAGTAGGATTAATAGGTCACTCATTTTTTTATAAATGTCCCCATGTTATCCCATAAAGATTTAAAAGACTAGAATTTTAGAAAGGTGTTAAGGTAGTTTTCAATAAAAATGATGTATTCATTGTTTTAAGTTGTTATGTTATGTACCTAATTCCCAATGACACGAGAATTATTGATCTTCCATGTTCTATTAAGTGTATCTTTATATAGCAAATTGTGAGTTTATTTTTTATAAAGAGAATTTTTTTATATATTATAATAGCTCATATAACTTTAATTATATGCTATTTCAAAGTTCATATCATCTATCATGGAATTCAAGGGACTAATTCTAGAAAATGAGGAAAATATAACTTCTATAGATGAATTATTCCTAACTTATAAGATTTTTAGTGATATGATAGTTATTTAAAACCCATGGATAAAATCATAGGAATATAAATCTATGAATATAAATTAAAAGTTTGACCCCATCTAGTATCACGTTAGAACAAAGGATCTATTAAATATAGGTATGGAGCTAGATGTAGTATTTGAATACTCCTATGATTATGAAGAAGTTTCTATTTCAATGTAACAAGATGATGTATTAAAATAATATTAATAGATTGTATAACATGATGAGGGATCTAGAGTTTCCCATGTGAATGAAAATGACCCTATCCGGTAATGTCGTTTGGTTCTCCAGACTCTCATATACCCTTAATTTTATTGAAGAATATTTAATAGATAAATATATTATTAAAACAAAATCCCCTTCCAATGATTTCGTTGATGAGATTGAATGAGTTGATTTAGGTTACTCTGAAGAGGATTAGGAATGTTATGTGTAGTCTTCACCTATGATCCCCGATATTAGAAGACTACATAGACAATGTATACTGGATGCCACTACTTTTGGGTTAAATCCTTAATATCTGTAGTGTTATTTATAGACTAATATAAATTTTATAATGATGATGATTGCCTTATGGGAATTCCACCTTAGGATGGCGGACCAACCACCCATTCTTTTGAAAGTTCCCTAAAAGGTTATTTGAAATTTAGGACCGATTATCATAATAAATATCTCCATTAATACCCTTAGTAGATCAATCATTGAAATATATTTTAGATCGTACTCTGACCAAGGAATTAAATGACCCCATAAAATGCAATGAGATCACACCAGATAAATCCTTCCAGATAGATGTTCATGAGGATGATGAAAAAGATGTTGTTGAAGATAATGTTCAGTTTGTGGGAGCTAAGTCTGTAATACTTTTTGTTAATATATAAGGTAAGAATTAGGTTTATGATCCAACTACTTTAGTAATGATTTCCATCAATTCTATTCTTTAAAATGATATGTAACAAAATAATATTTTCATTAATTGAAAGTAGATCTAATTGGGGTGTTTATGTAACTCTTTTTTTGTAAACTCTATGGATCCGGTCATAGAGTTAGACACATCCAAGATAGTGAATCTATTAATTTTTTGCCTTTATTCTTTATTCCATTTTAAAATATACTAAATCAAAAATAAAATTGAGTACTTAAGGGAACAAGCTGGTGATCTATATGTAGATCTTTAAGATATGATACTAGTTTTAGATCAATTATTTCGAAATATAGTGTCTCAAGCTTCTATATCTACAAATACACCTTTTGATCCTCCAATACTATTTTATATTAATAATGATATAATCAATGAATTAAAAATATATTATTTAATATATTTTTAATGAGTTTTATAAAACAAGATATATTGTGTTTGATGGTTTTAAAACACATGATGACAAGACAATGGTGTTAGCTAGAACTTTTTTCAAATATTATGGATGATATGGAGAGACTATCCAAATATCCATTGACTTATATCTTACCCATATCTTCTAAAAGGTAGAACTATAATTAATCTTTATATATTTTGATTGTGAGTTGAGAATACCTCCTTTAACCTAAGAATTTATGTCCTATATTGAATAGCTAAAAATTGAAATTCATGTTCTAAAATCTTTCATGGAAAAAATAACACAATATTCCAGAAATGGAACATAGATTAAAGGTAGTATAATACTTCAACAGATTTTAAGAACCTTATATATACATTTCCAATGCAACATCCTCCCATATTACTGATTACCTTAAACCCTCCAACCCTTATATCTTCCATTGACACTTTTGATTTTTCTCCAAGAAAATCAGTCCAATAACTTCTTCCAGTTTCCTAGTGTATAGTAATCTAAGACCGTACTAAAACCTTTATTCCAAAACCAATCCAACTGACCCAACCCGCTTCAACAAGAAATTGAAAGGATATTATAATCCTTTATGGAATCTATTATGTTTCATACTCTTATTATGATCAAAATTCATTATTGGTACCATACTTGTAATATTTTTGTACTCATTTGTGATGATAATGAAATACATCCTTTTTATTTAATTTTGTTTTACATTGTCAAATTAGTTTGTCTAATATCTCTATAATATTTATTTTATTTTATTTTCCCTCTAAAATAATTTTTTATAATATAAAAAGGGGTAGAATTTGTGAAATTATTTGAAGTGATTGAAATAAATTGGTTTTATATTAGAATTATATGTTGGTTTAATTCAGTTCCAATTTAATTCATCTCAAATATGTAACATTTATAGAGTACGTAATTATGATCTAGACAGTTCATTTAACAAAATGATTCACATGTTATGATCATTAAAATAGGTGAGATTGTTGGATGTTCCCAATAACACTTTTAATGACACCAAATATTTTTAATTATGTTTGTAATGAGTCATATTTTTTATGATAGTCAAATCTATTCTATAAAACATGATAATATTGGATAATTCATGATACTATGGTGGGAAGAAACATAATTTACCATGAAGGTCAAGTAACTGTGTGGAAGATACTAAATGTAAAATCACCTTACCATGAATTAGATGAGATTATTCAATCCATTTCATAAACTGACCATGAACATAATTTCATGTGACTTCATGTCTACTGGACATACAAAGCATTAGAATAAAGGTGACCACATGAATAATTCATCCTATTGTATGAACTACCAAGTAAAAATATGATATGTGAGTACAAATTTTCTGTCCCTTGAACTGATCATGTGTTGATAATGTAATAACCACAAGAAAAAGACAAGAGACCAAGAGTAGAGATGAAGCTACTATGTGAATAAAATAAGTTTCTACGAGGGGAAATCAAGTGACTGCATAATATAATGAAGTGACCGTGTGAATAGAAGAATATAATCTGTGGAGTAGACAATCTAAAATATTAAATCATGAAGATACTACATAAAGAGATGAACCTACCAAATGATGAAACCAAGATACCATATGATGATGTGAAGTAACAAGATTCTAAAAATATTCCCCTAGAATAAAAATATACCCAACAAGCCATGTATCTCCCATGTGATTATGCCAACTGACCATGCATAGTAATCCATAGCCAATGTATCCATTAATAAACAGAATAATATGTTACCATGTACAACTTATGTAGTGGATTATTCATCAAATATTTAAAAATTAGATTTTAGAGCATTAATTATAGATTCAGTTTTTTTAAGAATGAAATGAGTGTTTTTATTAATTTATGAATATCATCCAATTCAATGTTAAGTGAAAATATCTCATTATGAATAAGATACTGTCATGATAAAATAAGGTGTTAAGACTGATCATGTGAGTATACACATGCCTAAAAAACATACTATCATTCTATAATGTAGAACTAAAACATCGAAAACACTCTATTTTTTATACATCATTTTGAAAACTCAGTTGAAGAATCTCAACAATATATTTATGGACAATTGATTAACTGAAGTAGTTCTGAATGAGTTGAATAAAATCATATAACATTCCACCATTTTCTCCTTATGTTAAAGCAATAATTTAGAGTTATTCTTATCATAATATATTTATTCTTCAGCATAATAACATCAATTTTAGTATAGAGTCAAAGATAAACAAGAAATCTCATTCATTTTCGTTTATATGATAATGAACAATAGAATAGTCTCTGTATAGCCAAAAATTCATGTATATTATTTTTTATCTTTTATTATCCCACATAGAACAGTGTAAGAGTGTTTATATAGCAAGAACTCTATATTTGTAACTATATTACAGAAAACAAAATCCAGGTTATAGATGAAATTTTTATTTAATAAACTGCTTATAATTGGGTGATTTCCAGATGGTTTGGACTTGGTACATTATTGAGACCGAATTACTTTTTTATTACACTGTGTTTTTTGGTATTTTTTTTACTATATTTTAAAAACAAATGTATTTTAGTGTTCAAAACAAAATATAAAAACACTACATTGAAAGATATCTTAAAAAATGGTTTCATATATGGTGTTTATTTCAAAGAAAACTATTTTATATGTTAAAATAATTTTGAACTTTTATTAACAGAGTTGTGATTAAATATTTGAGTTATTTTTTATAAGATAAAATTATATACTTCTACTATTTTAGTAAATGATGTTTTATTTTAAAAATTTAGGATTTAATTTTCAATATTTTTTTAAAATAAATTTTATTTGGAAAATCATTTCACCCACCTCATGAGTTATCCACTATAACCCACATTACCTATTATATAATTGGTCATTTATATTTATATTTTATATGGGAAGAATATGGTATTATTTGAATAATTATGACACCAACATGGTTTATTTATATTTATATTTTATCATATAAATAATATATAGTTTTTAGAAGATATATATTTTTTGACTTTTTTTGGGGGATTTCCCATGTTAAATATTCAAGGTTCTTGATCTCCCTATCCATACTTGGTAACTACACAGTTCAAGTTAGAATTGAAGTAGATACAACTCAAATCCTAAATATGCATAAAATTAAAGATTCATTGTTATAATTTTTTTTAAAAATTTAATTTTATCTTTTCTTAAATAAGAATTATTCTATTTTCCCCTAATTTCTTAGATCAACCCCATTAATGATTTACTCATCTATTATCCACCATAAATAATTCTTCATGGTAGGTTTTTCTCTTTTAGCCACGATTATTCAGGATTATTTACTCAAGATATCACCCACCCTTCTCTTCTCAACTTCTTTTTAACTTTTATTCATTTTTATAACATTCCCATAGTTATGGTGTCTAGTTATTCAACTTATATGCATTTAATTTAGGAGGATTTGAAATTTTAGGTTTTAAAGGCATCATCCTTGTAGTATAGTGTCTTCAACATGATGGAATAAGACCCATGCACTATATTTACATCAATTCTGGTAGGTGGATCCATATATTCTCATTTTTTATATTTCTATACTTTTATTCCTTTTCCAAGTTGTATTTCATATGTTTCAATAAAAATGACTAATTACATTGAATCATGAGCATATATTGATTAATAATTGAGTAATTAGTGTTTTAATATTGGTTTCAAACTATAATAAATGTTATAAATTCTATATTTGATGAATTTTTAGAGTTTTTTTAGATTTATCAAAACATGTTTTCATTTAAAGTTTGATTTCAAATGTTTTAATGAATATGACTAAATTAACTAAAAAATAAACATATGGTATTTGATAAAATTACAGAATTATTTTTGAAGAATAAAACAAAAGGGTTTTTCTAAAAAACATCCATATAATTTTTAATGAAGTCCCATTATGTTTTTAACAATGCTTTCAGGAGGTAGGGAAATGCCTGGTTACAATAAGGGGAAATTTTATCCCTTTATAAATTAACTTTAAACATCCATTACTATTTTTGGTACCAAATTTTTTGGTTGTGTTTTGGATTGTTAATTTTTAATATATTCTCAAATGTTTATAAATTAATGGGTATGTTTAATAGTTATTATGTTATTAATTATTATTAATCCTGTAAAGATAATAACCCCAAAATTATTATTGTGTTAATAGTAATAATAGGTGATGTAAATGGTTATTCAATGATCCTAAATAATTTTCTTACATTGATACATTTAGGAAATGGGTTTTTAAGGTAGTTTGTATCACCGTTGGTATCTAGTAAAAATATTTAATTATAAATTTAAGTATATAAATAAACTGGGTTGAGTTTTAGGGGGTTCCGAAGAGTTTTGTATTTTTTTGGATATTTGTTAGTGGTGTGTAGTTTAAGAATGGTCTGTATAAATCATGTAAAAACTTTGATGAAACTATGCAACTAATATAGATAGCACTAAATAGGCTAATGGTTTGGAAAAACCATGTGACCACTTAATATAAATTATGAGATGTTGGATAGATGGTTTTAGCATGGTTGGAGCATGATTTATTAACTGTGTAATGAAACTGAGTGAGGGGTGTTTGGAGGTAGTGAATAATACATGGAAATCCAATGAATTTATTAATCACGTGCCTTATTCATGAACCATTAAAAATGAGATCCATATTTTTTGGATATAATCTGAAACACCCCATGCCCCTTAATTTTCCCCCATTTTAGTCTAGAACATGATTTCCATTCCCCATAAATAATTTAGAGACTGTTACTCTTGATCTGAGAGTGATTCATTGGTGAATATTCATGTGTTAAAGTCTGAATTCCTCGGTAAGTTCCTGTTCATGGTGGGTTTCATTAGTTTTTATCTTCTCTACTCTTTTTGATTTATGAATTTAATCTGTTTAGGAACAATTTTGGTTGTTTTATTCCAATCATAACAATATATAATTGATTGGATGATAGCGACCATGATCTAATAATGGTTTTCGATGATCTATGAAAATTTAGATCATGATTTTATATCAATTTTCATTTCAACTAATGTTTGGGATGTCGCTAGATTGACTATTGACTTATATTAGATAAAAAATAATGGACTAATTTAAACTAAATAAATTTCTATTGTTTTATAATAAAATTTATGTACATAATTGGATGACATGATATTCACTGATGGTTTTTGAAAAAAAAAATTAATTACTTATATGGTTGAATTCTAAATTGGGTATGTTATTTTAAAAAAGTTTTCTATAAAATTATAGTTTCATTTTGATTCTTGGATGATGTAATGATTTTTTTTCAATAAAATAGTGTATTTATTGAAATGGTTAGTCACAATTTATTTTTCATGGTTTCTTGAATTAGTGGATGGTGTGTGTTCAGGTTAATTTGGTAAGGATATGGGTATGACATTTCGCTATTCAAAAGTTGGATGAATAAGGGTATGAACATTCACCCATGAAAATGGATCACCATGTGATAGCTACATGAATTAATGAATCACTACTCATGAGTGTGGGTTCTATTTTTGAATGCATGTTTGGATGTGTGGAATTTAATGGGTTATTCCAAAATGGAAATGTGAAATTATTTAAGGATTTTCTTAGATAATTTCCATGGGAGATGTTTTGGATTGGAAAATATTTTGGCATTAATTTAAATTGAATTAAATTGTTTTAAAATATTTTATATAATGGTATAACTTGTTCTACCTTAGGGGAGATACTAGGTATGTCATTTGAGAAATCCAACTAAGATTTATAAGCATTCCATGCTTGGGAATGTTTATGAATTTATTGGTATTTTATATCTTGAAAATGGTAAATAAAATTTATTTCAGTCCTTTATTGATTTATATTAATACATTGGGAATTTATTTTTGAGTTTCAGGTTGAATATTTTCAGGAGTCACTTCTATAATTCTTGGTTGTCTTTTGGTTTTTTGGTTCTAGTTATCACTTTTTTACTTCGATATGGTTCGCGTTTGTATTTTGTTTTTTTAGTAGTCATTACATCGAGGCTTATTACTATGTTCTCATGAAACATATAGTGTTATTTTGGTTGTGGTGTTGTTTGTTTGGTCATTTTATTTCAATGGGAAAATAAACCTCCGAATATTTATGAAGCCTTTGAAATTTTTTCTAACCATTAATATCTTAGTGATGCCACCTAAGTCCATGTGATGTCACCTAAGCCATAGTAATGTCCTACCACTTTCTCTATCTAATTTTGAGGGGTGGGATCATAAAAATGGTTTCATTCTTGATCATCCCAATTATCAATTAAGACAAATGATATTAGTATGTATGATCATATAATTGAATGTAAATTAGGTTTAGTCCTTGAGTTGAGATGGTAGTGGGGAGTATAATCATCATAACTTGAAATATAGGGCATAAAGAGGCATAGATAACCAATTTATGCTGATATACAATTTACCATGGTGTTAGTTACATAACATTTTTTAGACACATCTAGGATTTACACCTCATTATCATGGACTGAACCAACGATACGAGCAAGACATGCATTAATAAAAATGACATCGCAGTAAGAGTTTATATTTTACTTTGATAAATTAATTATGATTTTTCAAGAATGTGTTGATTTTTAAAAATAGTTAAAAAAGTTTAAATTTTGGAAATACATTTTTGATAAATGAGAAGTGTAGAATTTGATATTTCAAATCCTTCAGTTTTTAGAGATTTAGCCCAAAGGATATTTTTATTTGGTTATAGAAAATGGAACTCATTATGTTTGTGAAGAAACCTACTAGAAGAGGATGTTGAGAGAGTGGTTTCCCCTAATCCATAGGTGAATCCTTAGCCAGTTCATTAAATTTTCCAAAAATTTTAAGTTGTGGATAAATGGAATAAAAGGGTTTAACTAATCAAAGTGGATGATTCTATTCAATTCTAGAACTAGAATCCACCCATATTTTAGGGAGGTTTAGAAATAGAAAATGAAGTGGTGCAGGTGAATAGGTTGGATTGAATCTTAAATTTCCTGTAAACAATATCTACGATTAATGTAATGTCATATACTTACATGTTGGAGTATATAGAAATATAATGGTGGGATTCGACAATTTAGGACAAATTAAACAAAATCATTTCATGGGAGGATTTTGAATAATTTTTGATCAAAAATTTCCATCCTTACACATTCAAAATTTATAAAACAACTGATTTCATCATTTTAAATCAAGAGAACCTCACATTGACAGAGTATGTGGATATATTTATTAATTTTTTATATTTATAACAGATGTTACAAGAAGTGCATCCTTAAAGGAACGGTTTTTTGAATTGGGGTTAGGGATAGAGATTCACTCAATGATTTATGTTCTACATATAAATGATTCTATAGAGATGGTCAATAAAGAGATTGTGGAAGAAATATACATATTAGAAACTATGGTGGAGGACTAATGTTGATACCTATGAGAAATTGTGGGAATGGTAATTCTAGGAATAAGCAGAAGAGGGACACCATTTTCTGAGATAGTGGCATGACTCAATATAAGATGGATGTATTATTGAATATTCCTCCAAAACATGGAGAGATAATAGATGTTTTCCAGGAGTTTTTTTATCATAAGAATTGGGATTTCCTAGTACCACCTAGAGCATGTCATAATTGATAAATGTGGGGAATATTTATAATTACTAACGAGGTTATCCGTGGTCAGGTTCTAGGGACACATATCATGTTTGAAAAAAAAAATCATGATTCGATGGGACAAGGAAAATAGAACTATTCTTATTAGTATAACCACTATATCTATCATGATTATAAGAATACCATGAATCTTATGTGGGGAAATCTAGATAAGATAATAGAAAACAATGTGAATCAAGTAATCAATTATATAGATCCTAGTAGGTGATTATGGATAATAAATCAGCATCATTAGGGGTGATAATTATGATTATTTGGAATTATTTCTTTATGCATGGTTTGTTTGATGTGGGATTATCCCATTTATTTATTGATTCTCATATTTTTGATCTTCTAGGTTTTGATTTTGATATGATCCCTTATATTTTGAATCATCAAACTCCTCTTGGGAAAAGGGAATGTCGAGACATTAGGTGAAAAGAAGCTTCAATAATTATTAATAGGGGAAACTGATCTGTGATTTATATCTCCGTGAGATGGATGCTTTTGACATAATCCTTAGTATGGATCGATTGAAAATGTTCAGAGATCACATAACAAATTATACCTGAAGTGTTAGTTTTATAACTAATTATTGTATCAATAATCTCTTTTTAGGAGACTAAAATGTAAAGGAATTTGAAACAGTATTTTTGGAACCAGTTATTATGATTATATTATACCTTATGCAAATAAGGATTTTTTCTTCTTCTGTGGATTAGATTTCGAATATGATTTTTCCAATCAATGTTCATATGGTTTTGGTTTCATTTCCTGAAATCATCTCAGCCCTTCCACCCATAAGAGAAGTGTATTTTATGATTGGTCACTTTTTGGAGACCAATAATATATCACTTAGATTTTATTGGATGGAACCAACTAAATTGTTTTAATTGAATCTATTGTTATATGGCTTTGAAAGCAAGGGGTTCATTTGGCCTAGTATGCATCTGGGCTTATCACATGTCTTATTTGTGAAAAAATTAGATATAACACTATGTATTATCATGTATTATCATAAGATTAAAAATTTTATGATAAATAAAAAGTATCTACTCCCATGAATTGATTATATCTTCAATAAATTGAGGGATACTACTGGTTCCCTAAAATTAACTTGCTTTTGGGGGATCATCAACTACGAGCTCGGTAGGAGGAAATTATGTAAATAGTTTTCAGAAGTGTATATGTACATTAGGAGTATCTGATTACGAATTTCAGTCCAATGAATGTGCCAACAATCATTATATAGTTTATTAATCAAATATTTCAAAGATATCAATTTCATTTTGTGTTGGTGTTTGTGTATGATGTAATGGTATTTTCTACTTCAATTTTTGAGCCTTAGAAACACTTGGTGATATTATTAGTTATTTAATGGGATCATATATTATATTATAGACTTTCAAAGTGTGGGTTTTGGATAAAAGGGATACATTTTCTTCAACCATGTAATATAAGAAAAATATGTTTTTGTGGATCCATAACAGATAGAGGCTATGATCTCTTGGAAACCACCAAAGATTTTATTTTTGATACGTAGTTTCTCTAGTTTAGTTGGTTCTTACTAACACTTTGTTTCTGATGAGATGCCTCGCCTATTAGTAGGTTCAGACAAACCACCATTAGGCAATGAGTATACTGTTGTATTAATTTATTTTTATTTGGAAATGGGAGAAGATAGCCAGGGATTTTGAGATAGGTATCTCATAGATGGTTCTGAAACATGATGAAACATGGGTGATAGTGAACCAACTCACAAAGTCATCTAATTTTATCCCTATTAATGAATCACATATAATGGAGTAACATTATGAAATCTATATATGATAATTGGTAATGAGACATGACACCCTAGTTTCAATAGTATGGGATTGAGATTGAAGAATTTCGTCACATTATTAGGAATTATTATAGAATGACATTTGTACTAAATTGTCTATGAGAAGGGAATATCATTTCCATATGTATGGATGTTCAAAAAAGATAATAAAAATATTGGATGACATGATTTGGTTTTCTATAATGGATATTGCGGGCTCATAAGAGGAGCACATATAGTTAGTGGATTTATTTTTTAACAACAGTTATTAGGCCTCAATAAAAATGGATCATTTTAATGTACTGAATGGATGTCCTTATCATTATCCACATTGTAGGGTGGAAACATGAGAGACTTCACAATCTATACCGAGACCTATGTAATAGACAATAGATAAAACTCATTTGATCATGAAGAAGATGCATATAGCTCCATGTCATTAGATATCATATTAGTATCATCTTCAATGGAAATTTTCATTCTAGTTGAGTATTCATGTCTTCATTAGAATCACTCTAAGCGATGGGAATCATTGTTTTGGGATGTAGGGAAGGGTATCTCATTGATACATACCACCTTTTATGATACATGAATAGGTTTGTGAGGTGGAATATCAGATGTATTTTCCATAATGGATCAGTTCAGTTCATAATGTTCATCATGTATCTCAATTAAAAAATTATCATCTTGATCCCAAAAATTCAATTACATGGGATCATTTTCAACTAGATGAATATTATATATTGGTTAATTTGACTTTGTCGATTGTGGATCAAAAATAGAATTTATTTTATGGGAAAATAATCAGTATAGTGAATGTTTTGTTGAAATATCCTCATGTTCAGAAGGAAATGTGGGATTTTGAGAAGAAAATAGTTGAGAAATGGACCATAATCATATAGTAAAATGCTGTTTTTCATCTCTATAGGGACAGAGACACAAATAGATGAGATAATATAGAACCCCTGGTTATAGGTAATTTACACATTCCTTATCAATTTTACGTATATAAACTAATTTGGATGAGTTTTAAGAGGTTGATATGAGTATTTAAATGTTTTTTGGGATTTTTTTGAGGTAAAGTTTTTTTATCATGGTTAGTATAAACAATAAAAAAACTTCATGAAATAATGGAAACTAAAACATAGGGCACTGGGAAGGCGCATAGTTTGGAAGATCAATGCGGCCACCTTAGAGGAAACACATGGTGTTGGAAAGTGGTGTTTAGAATATATGGAATATGGGTATTTTAATTATTTGAGTAATCACATTATAAATTTTTTGGAAGTAGTGTCCAATCCTTGATTAGTGCAAGGTTTTCCTAAAAATTCACCTTAACCATTCAATGTTAAAAAGTTATGCTATTTTTGTGGATTTAATCCAAATCGCCTCCTTACCAAATTTTCCTAAATTTTGGACCTGCAATGATTTCCTTTCATCCCAATGTCTAGATATACCCTTCCTATGGATCCAAGAGTGATCTTTTGGTGAATCGTGGTGAATTGGAGGCTAGATTACATGGTATGATATAGTTTATGGGCTTTTCCTTAGTTTTATTCTTTTTATGTCTATTAGATTTGAGAATATATCCCGTTGGGGATAGATTCATTATGTTTTATTCCAACAAAAATGGTATTGATTACTTGGACGATAGCTAAAAATAATTATGTTATGATTTGGAAGATCTAATCTATATTTTTGAATAATTTATTTCATTATTAATTTTTCCTATGTTTGTGTGGTAGGTAGCTTAAGACATATGACCTGTTAGGTTTAAAATGAAGGCATTACAAAAAGTATTGTATTGAATGTTTTGAATTGTGAAATTTATGTTGATTGTTTTTGGATAACCTCTTTAGTGATGGTATTTGAAATTGTTGAAATTGGTTATTTTTTGGAAATGGAAATTGGATACATGATATTAAAAATTATGATTATAAAATTTGTTTTTGGGTTTTATTCATTGAAAATTGGTTGAAAAATTTTTTCAATAAAAGGAATTTTTATTGAAATGGTATGTAAAAACTGGTTAGCCATTGTTTTTGGCATAAATGGTTGGCATATATTAATGTTAATATGGGAAAAATAAAGTTACAATGTTTTCCCCATCAAAAGTGGGATTGAGAAGGGTATGAACCTTCCCCCATAACAATGGTTCACCAATTAAAATATAAGTTAAAGGATGGATCACCAATTAGGAGTATAGGGAGGCCCATGGTTTCATTCATGTATGGATGTATAGAATAGAATGGGTTATTCTTTAAGGCTAATGTTAAATGGTTTAAAGAGTTTCATTCTAGATAAATGGTATTGGTTTGAAATTTTTTTTGTCTTTGATATAAACTACATTAATTTCTTAAAACTATTTTATATAAATATGTTAAAATGATATATCTTAGTGGAGTGAGTAGGTAAGTCATTTGATAAATTCTATTGAGTTTTATACTCAACCCATGCTTGGAAAATTAGTTCATTTGTAGTTGTTTTATATCAAGACATAGGTAAAGGAAATGTACATTAGTTCTTTAGTGATGCATATTAACACCATGTACATGGACTATTGAGTAAGATCTTTTAGCTTACTGAAAGTTTCTTCTAGAGGCCATGGTTTTTGTTGGAAAGATGGATTTATTTTCATATTTTTACTATGATATGGTCCATGGTTGTAGTTTAGTTTTTTTTCATTTTGTATTACATTGAGTTGTATTAAATTTTCTCAGGAATAATATAACAGTTAAATTTTTATGTTATTCTTGATTTGATTATTTTATTTTCATTGTGAATATCATCCCCCAATTGTTAATAAAAATTAATTAATTATTTATAGACATTGTGTCTTGGGGATGTCACATAAGGCCTAGTAATTTCTTACCTCCTTCTCAAGTCAATGAGGAGGGGAATGATTTTACATAGTCCAAATGTGAGGTTGAGTTTATAATTTAAAAATAGTTTGGTTAACTATCATTATTTTATTGAGATGTCATATATTTTATATCTCTCCTCTACTTAAATTTCTTGGAACTCCATGGGTACCCAGTTGGGAAATCTAGGAATGAGCACTTTACTAGGCATGACAGGACTCTATATAGTGGGACCTATGTTAAGAACTTCCACTACATAGGTTATTTTACCACTATATTAGGATATGTGTGTAAAATAATGGGTATAGAAAAGTATATCACAACCAACATTATAATTATATGGATTAATTTGTTTTGTCATTATTGTTCTCATATAGGGACCCTATGTGATCTTATAATGATTTAGTTATATTTATTTTTTGTATTTACATTTCGGATTTCCTTTACTGATTTACCCAAACCATTTTGTTATATTTTTTTAAATGTGATTTTTGGAATAGTTCTAAAATGTTATTTTATTCGTTGAATGAGTGTGATTATTATATAAATTTGTTAAAAATAGTTAAAATGAAACTTGTTTTTCTTTTTATGTAGTCTATATTCATGAATACTATCATCTTTAACAGTACAACCCCTCTAAAACTATAATTTCATTATTGGGTTTGAATTCATCATCAATTTTGAGGATATATATGATAAATATTTTTAAACATAGAAAATTCAAATGTAGATATTTTAATTCAATCTCACATATTCAATGTTACTCCTTTTAAAATTTATATTTTTGTTTTTTATAAAAATATAAAACCGAGCCATATTTAGAGATATGATTTCATCCAATGATTAAATGTTATTTATGATTACATTAAAAATTAAATCATTGCTATAATATTTTTATATTAAAATATACTTTCATGGATTTGTTTTTAAAGGAAATTCATGGGTCTTGGACATGATACCTACAACGATTTACTAATAAAAACCTTTGTACAAACAAAGCATTTGTATATATCACTTTATGGAATGTAATGTAAATTTAATAAAATGATTTCCTTTTTTTAGTGGATGATATTTTTCTCCATATGGTTCTTACAGAGGTGACAGGTGAATATTGTTCACATATTTTGTGGATATGGTCTCTAGAGTGACCTTTTGGACTTTGTTTCATTACTAAAATTTTAGCACATCATATATATATCATGAATTTTTACATTTACATCCATTATAATCTATTTTACCACATGTGTATGATTATATAAAATTTTCTTATGTTCATGTTGGTATTGGTTTTTGAATTTTTAATATATTATTCATTTCTTTTATGTCATTATGTGTTTTTGGTCGATTTTTTTCAAAAAGGATGTGTATGATTCCTCAAAATATAAAATAAGGGTATACTAATATTCCATGAATAATTTTTATTACATTTATTATTTAAATATGAAAAATATTTTTAAATGGTGTGTATGTTTATTACCCAACACTTTTTCAAGCCCATGATAATTCGGAACGTACATGGGGGCTTTTGATGGGAAAAATTAGGTTATGTGGAAGGTTAGATCGATTTGATTCTCTATGTGATTTGAGGAAGAAATTCCTCAATAATAAATAATTTTATTAATAAGGAACACAAAAAACATAAGGTAGAGTAGTTTTATGTAATGAAAATAAAGACAACATTAATGAGGACTCATTATATTAAGGAGTAACATAGAAAATTATGATAAAAATACTGTATAGAAAATTTACCTCATATAATGTAAAGAAAATTTTCAAAGTACCAATAATAGAAATTTTTGGTATTTATTTCACATTTTATTTGTTTTATATTTTATTTAATTGTTTGGATTTTAAATTTGGAAATATTAGGATGATTTCCATGATACAAGTGTAAGGTGTATGGGTATCATAACCATGTTTGTAAACCATAAAATTAATTAGTTTTTATGTGTGTGGGTGGGGTTATCTTTTTTTAGAGGTAATTAGTTGAATTATATTTCCGCGCAGGATCTTTGGCCATGCAGAAATCCTATTCTAAATATTAAAATTTAAATTTTTTAAATATTAGTAATATGGATTAAATATTTATGCTTTTATTCCAGAAGCCTCTACGAGCTCACCATTATGCTGACCCCATGGTTTTTCTTCTGTTCTTATATTTATCATTGGTCTTTATCCATTAAAACTCATTGTTTACATCATTTTAGAAGCTCTAATCTCAATCCTCTATCAACTTATCCACTATTTTAACTCTCTTCATTTATCCAATTGACATGGTTTTTTAAGGTTCCATTTTCCATTAGACTATATTGTGGATTTATGATTATAGGTATTAAAATTATATTCTATGGTTCATTAATTACACTTTTAGTGGGAAAAAATATTTAGAGAAGATTGAAGGATTTTTTATAAGTTACCCTATGTTAATTACTTTTTTCCTTGAACCAATGGTTCTTTCTTAATTTCAAGTTGTAGTTTTATATGATAACAAAATTATTCCTATTAATTATTGTGATTTGATATTGATTATATTTATGAAACTTTTTTATTCCATTTAATTGGGTAAAAGGATTTCCTAAAAACCATATGCCATGTTTTATATAACCAATGTCGATGAGGTGTTCATAGAAATGATAACTTTAAATTTTACATAAATTAATTATAAATGGCTTCATTAAATTATTCAATACATTATATAAATAATTATAATGGGGGGTTTTTACAAAAAAAATATTCGATAAATTTTAGTTTAGCATATTTTAAAGTGTTCACCATTGAATTAACTCGGTTCCGGGATCCCCTTTCCAAAATGTACTCCCCATGTGTTGATGTGTTATATTGAATTTTTTTTGGATATTATTAATGGGTAGTTCCTGGTGTTATTTATAATAATTTAATAACATTATATTATTTTATAAACCTTTTTTAATAATACATTTGGCTACAAGGAGGGAACGATGGAAAAGTACTAGAATAAGTTATGCAGAATGTATCCTAAGAATACGTATCACTAGAATAGGATGACACTCTAGAAAATGATCATTCTCACTAGTGTAGGATGCTACTTTATCTAATGGTCTGCACAATTTTAAACATAATAATTGATATAATTATTTTTTTTATTTTCAATGTTATGAAATGATTTGAACACAAATCATAGATTTTTCTTCCTTAGTCCTTTTTGTTGTGACACATTATATAATATTGTAAAACAATACTATTTTTTAATTCCATTTATTTAACTATTTAACAACATTTCATTTCACTTGGATATTTTTTTTCAAATGATGTATATTCTAAATCATGCTACCTATTTTCATAATTCAAATTAAAATAATTTTTTAACAAACGTAGTTTTAATTAGGAATACATGGTTTATTTTATAATGGTTTTATATAGAGAATGTGGTGGAATCTTACTAGGCATATTTCACTCACAACCTATATATTCTCTTTGGTAGTGTGTAGATTTTTTTATCAATAACTAGTAATATTAATGTACCACTATGATGTGAAATATTTTTTATTTCATTTAATTAGGTTTTGAGGAGGTCAAAAGTTGGGTTTGATTACTACACACATGGATAATGGATGAAAATTTATTATTTCTAGACACATGTTTATATATTCAAAGTGGTTATCTTATTCCCATCCATATATAATTATCATACCATTCATTCTTAATTTTGTGTAACATCCCAGTCTAGAATATGTCATTATTGAATGCATATGATTCTTGATTTTTCTTCTTTTGATGTTGTCATGTTTTATGTGTTTTAACGGATTATTATATTTTTATTTCATGTTTGAAATGTTTTTTTAATTTAAAAAAATTTATTTATGAGATTTAGATTCCAGTTTATAAAATGGTGATACTAAAATTATAAGTGGATATTTTTCAATTGTTTTCCTAATTAAATAAATAAAATCATTCCCATTCGAGTATATTTGAATCCCTAAACTAGATTCCTTCCTATCGTAATCATGAACATGACTCGAGTTATGTGATAAATAGACCTAGTAATTAGGATGGGGGTATCCTAGGTTCTTCTGTTACAAAATATTATCAAATCCTAATTTTCGATGAAAATTTTTATTTTTAAGGTAGATATATGGTTGGATCGTTGAAAAATAGAGGTATGTTACATGTATGATTATAGACAGTAGAGTTAGAAGTGAATAAAATTCCATAGGTGAATCCTCATAGAGTTCGACATCTTCTACTAGGGATTCATTTTATTAATCAGAATCTAATTGAGGTAGATTTTCCTTCTATCTGATCCATAGAATAGAGAGTTGATCTTAGTATATCTCAAGCCTCTGATTGACCTCATGATTTTGTCTTCCATAATCCACATTCTGGGAAATATATGAACCCTCGGGTGTCATTACCAAATTTTCATTGTACAGAAATTTGATAGATATCAGAGTTTTTTTCACTTGTTTTACATATATGAATATGTTATAGACTATGATATATGGTGTTTTTAAAATGTATAACCTATTATGTGTCAGTTTCATACTTCATTTGGTAGTATAGGTTTAAAATTGTGTAGGAATATTTACACAAAAATTATATGGCATTTATATTTTATTTGGAGTCTTTTTATTATCTAATGGGACAGTTTCCATTAAAATATATAAAAAGATTTTTTTTCCTCAGTTAGTAAAAGATCATGAAATTGTATCACATTTTTATCATTATGAATATTTTTTTTTCAGGATTCATTATGTTATAATTGGTTGTATATGAAATTCATATTTGATAGGTTTATGTATTGAATATGTGTAATGGTTATAGTAACCTTGCTGTTCTGATTTTAATATTTTTTTGTAGTTTAAAGTACCAAGTCCATTAAATCAGTAAAATTATAAATTTAAACTCGATGATAACTATGTTTTTTGATCATTTAATAGTCCTTAAAAATGGTTTATAGATTTGGGAAGAATTTTTTTGAATTTATGAACTGGATGAAATTTAAGATATATTTATTATTTATTAATTAAATAAATATTTATTACATTAGTGAAAACATTTGTCTCTCCATAGAGTAACCTCATTTGAAAATTACAATATGATGATTCTTCTTAGAATACAGTTTTTACTTTGTTAAGATCTATGTTTTGTACTCTAGTATCAGGTCATGGACCGCGTCATTCCATGTTTTTAATAAAATTATTGGATGACCTAGTTATTATCCTATACATAATTGTTATTTTAATTATAATAGTGTTATCAATTTTTTATGAATCAAAACATAATGTAATCTAGATATTATGTTATTTATAGATTCATTACATAAATGAAGGATAGATTATGATGAATCATTTTATTAATTGAATTTTTAATGTGATATCCATGTGGCATGGATTTTTTCTATTCATGATGTGTCTATTTATTATGTGATTCTGTTATAGTCCCCTCATGATTGAATCATACAATTTTCAATGGTGATTTAATGATGAAAAAACTATTCTTATTTTACTATAATGTAATTGATGGCTTAATGTCAATGATTTAAGATGATAAAACAATTATTTCTAATAGGAATAGTGGAAATAGTGAAGGGAGTTAACAATGTGGGGTAGTGATGGTTGGTGAATGATGGTAATCCTCCTATGATTATCAAGGTATATGTTTAATTAAAATGACTATATAGTGTGTTTCATAATACACCATATACATTGAAGGGAATGAAAAATAACATAGAGTATTGACTTTGACATGGTGAATCCCATAGAGGGGGTCCATCATTGATGTTACATTGCACAATGTTATGGGCACCTAGTTTTTTAGTAGAGGTAGGTTAAAATCAGTATGATAGATATTCTAGAATTGTAACTATTTTTTCACAACATGAAATTCAATACTATAGACTAGATTCCATTTTTGTATCATTTGGTAGTTATAGTTTGTTTCATGTTGTTTTAGATAATAAATAGGTCATTACATTGGGTCATTTAATATGTATTTTGGTCTTTGGAAATTTAAAATATACTGTAGTACCTGTATAACAAACAACTAGAAACATACACTATGAAGATATGGTAAACACATTTCATATGAAAGACAAAACTTTGGTAGGTGTTATAGTACAAGCCTGACTTGACGTAAGTCACATAAAACATGTTTATCTAATTACATGTATTATAATTATGAAATGTGAAATGTTGTGTACTTAATATACATATCTAGATGGCGGATAAATTATAATACCACATGTACCATAATTATCATTCATTATTAGTCAACTCCATATATTCATAACTATTCTAGTACACAATAACTATCACTCTAGGATCATATGATATGTATCAATACAATATAATCCATGTACCAAATAGTCAATGATATTTCTTATATATTATAACTTGAGGGAAAAGTTATAAATTTGAGTAGTCCATTCTGAATGATTTTCCATGTACAATATGATAGTGTGTGTTTAATAATTTTAAAGCAAGGTTTCTATGGATGTTTGTATAGATGGAAATTGATGGCTTTATGGAGTTGATTTTGGTTTAGGGGTGAGACTTTTTGTATAGGCATGGTGTTAATAAAACCCTGGGTAAAAACAAATGATAGGTTCTTGGTCCCCTATAATAATTATAGAGTTAGGTACCCCTCATCGGTATAAGGTAAGAGGATTCCTTTTTTTCTTAATAGTCAACGATTTATGGATGGGGTATGTACAACCACTATCCCTACGATGTGTGAGTCTCTATAATATAGTTGGTCTTGGTATCTCTATTTTAATAGGGAATGGGTCTGCCACCTATAGAGGTAATTATTTATTCTATGAAGTAGGTTGTTGGTAGTTCTTTCATCAGGATTCAGTTCTTCTCACCAGATGAGAGTACCTTTGGGATTCATGGTCACTTATAATTGATTCTATGAGGTTATAAGTTTTCTAATATTGGGAAGATGTTTGATTTTGTTATTGAGAGTAATGTGACATATTAGACATAGTCATTTGATTTAAAGATGCATATTTTAGTGGGGTTATCAACTTTATTATTATGAGACTTCTAATATTCTGAGTGTCTCTCGTCACCAATGTGAAAAAATACATTGAGTATCCAAGAGGTAATGATTGAGATTTCCCTTAACATGGTTTTCTTGTTGTCAATGTATATCCAACACTGAAGGATTTCTTCCATTCCCCATCATTATTGGGTTTAATTTTATTAGTTGTTTCATCTTTACTTTATGTTTTCAGGGAATCCTACTATGTATGTTTATAATCACACCAAACATAACTTGTGGATACAGATGTTGTCTATGTGTAGATGTTTTAATGTTTGGTGGTTACAAGGAAGGGACTGAAAAAGTGGTGATAGCGGGTAGAGCTTTATATTGGTATAAATTGTAGATGGTTTTTACAAGTGATATATTCCAAGGAGTTCAGTAGAATAGAGGTGCTTCCTCTTGAAACATATTTGTTGTACTTGGTGATATTATTTGTTATATTTTTTCCTTTCATGTTTAACATATTTGTAATTTATTGGATTTTGTTTACTCAAGGAATGATTATTATACCGATCTATTTTTATATGTTTATTATTTATGGCTCTTATGGATTACCTTATCTAAAATTAATTTCTTATAGTATTAGTTTTTTCTATTGAATTATTTCAGATAATATATTGGGTTTTGTCATGTAATATGTGTTATTATTTGATTAAATTTGATTATTTTGGAATAAAACATGGGAGGTACATTTGTGGGCATTTAGGGAACCTCATATATTTAAAAAATAGGTTATGAGAATACTACCCCTAGATTACTCATCAGAAATGTACGATGACACTCTAATTACTGATTATCCTAGCTAGTGTTGGATGAAAATTAGGATAGAAGCATGTGAATAGTACGAATAGATTATTGATGTGATAAATGGGATTATGTTCATAGTTAGGTGTTATTTAATACGATGATCTTAAGTCTCTCTATTTGATTTCCTCAGGTAACAACCCTTGTCATCATTTTGTGACACATTATTATAGATTTTTTTACTTCCATGTATTTATTTCTTCGACATCATTTCATTTAAATTAAAAAATTATTTATTTCAAACAATAAATATTCGGAATTTTAATACATCATTTTAGAAATTATATTAATGATTAATTTTTATAAATGTTATTCAAACTACCATGACTTGCCTTTTTTTTAAAATGTTTTACACATATTATGTAGTAGAATATTTTTAATAATTTCTTGGGCATGAGTACCCATTTTTTTGTATGATACTATTTAAGGTTACATGCTGCTCTAAGATCATGGGTTCTTGATTTTTTATTGAGGTTAGAGGAGTTGACAGGTTTAGTCCGTTTTCTTATCACATGAAGGGTAGGAAGAATTATTTTTTTTGTCACTTTCAGTTGTGTATTTTTGAGTTTTCTCTTTTCTTTGTAAAAATTTTCCTTCATCGATATTCTCTCTTTTTTGTTACATATTAGTTTGGAATGTTTCATGATAGAATGTATATGATTCTTATGTTGGGATAAATTTTGATATTTCCATATTTATTGGTTTTGAGTAATTATTACTTTTCAATTACATATTTGGAATATTTTTTGAAAACTTTGACCAATTTATGTGAGAGAATTACATTCCAATTCATGGAATAGTCATTATGAACATGATGGTGAAGGATTTAAATTTATTTTATTTTAAAATATAGGAAATAATTCTCAATTGAGTATGTTTTATACCCCAAACACTAGTTTGTATTTAGTGTCGATTGAGAGCACACCATACAATTTTTGACAGGCCATAACAGGTTATGTGATTAGGTATCTTGATTTGGTTCATTATAAAATATTAACCAAGAATCATTTTGTTTTATTATTTTTCATTAAATTAAGGTAAAATATAAATGTAATATCTAAACTCAATATGCATGTAATAGGTTTGTGTTTGACCAACACTTTTATGGATGAGCTTTATGTCTAGTGGATAATGAGGAAGTATAATTTTGGTTTCAGATTTTATTTATTAGTATTTTTTATGAAATTTCAACATGGAAATGGGTGCTTAGAGGGTATTTATAGGTGAAACGTTAGTGTTTACGGGCTTTAGACCATGTATATTGACTGAAAAACCATATGTAGAATTCTTAATAATCCCTACATGGTCTGTTCATGGTTTGGGACAATTGCATCTTATAAAATGTGTCATTTTTTCTGTTTTTTATCCCCTATTGGTTTCAAATAGATTTTTATACTTATAATTGATTTTTAATGATTTAAATTAGTGTTTATAATAAACTTTTAATATAATGTTACTATATTGGATATAGTTTTAATTTTTTATATAATACCATGAATCCTAGATGAGTACATGTACAACCATAACATGTATTGGAAGATAGCACTCCATAAGTGAATCCTCCATCTAATAAAAATAATCCTCTAATGAATTATTTTATTGATGAAAATGTAATTTACACAATTATGAATACCATCTGGGATATGAGATTGGGAGGGGAACATGGTCTTACTAAATCTAGATATCCATATCAAGAGATCCTCAATCACAATCCTCTTTTCTAGGAAAGAAAAAATCCTAAAGAAGATAATGATTGGATTCAGATAATTGAATGAATTTTTGAATATCCAAAATCATGTATATCAATATATGTGAAGTTGAAAACCTATAAAATTGAGGGGACTATCAAAAAAGTTGTGATAATCTTTCATTTAGGTGATACTACAAACAAAAAAAACCCATCATTAGTAGTTATTAGTATGTGTTACTAAAATGATGGGTAATTCCATATTGGTGATCTATAACGGTATCTATAAATACTATTTTTAATAAAAAATATAAATTTTAATCATGGAATAAATTAAAAAATATTCATTAATATAAAAATTATAATTTAATTATATAAAAAATTATAAAAAAATATATCTATAAAAAGTCATACTATTCTGATTCAACAAAAATTAAATAGGATTTTTCTCGAAAATATAACATACGAACCTATATGAAACAAATGAACGTTACCCATATACTATATACATATATTATAATAATCCATGCATAATAAAAATTAATACACATATAACGCATTAATACGTGTAAATGTAAGATTTGAAACCCATACAACCACTGATCTTTATACTTTATAGTTAAATCTGATGATATAAATATTAAAATATTATAATTAAAAAATAAAAAATTACCATGAAAATATTATAATGTACTAAAAATAATTAAAAATAGTAAAAATGGTTAAATATAATGTGTTAGAATGATATTAAATTTATATATTACGATGAATCAATAAATATATTATGTGTTATTTACAACTCCTTGGGGAAGAGTTATATACTTCATTCAAACAAATATGTTACAAATTACCACAAGATCATTGAAAAAAAATGATTTGATTTGGAAAATATTTGGCTACTTGTGATCATTAAATTTTTATGCTTAAGTTAAAATTTTTAATGAAAAATATTTTTTCGTAGATGTCACATGACTGAGGGACAAGTTTCACATGATGATCATCCAAATATTTCATAGATTCCTCAACTATATGTTTAAATCAATTTTAAATATTTCAATTTTTGTGATATTTTTTATATTTATTGCATGTTATATGAAAAATAGATATAATATTTTTTATGTTATATTAAACCTTAGGTGTTGGTTTCATGTGTTTTTCAATCTGACAAGCCAAAAATATTACTATGAATGTTTTCCTTGATTTTTTTGAAATTCATATAATTTTTAATGACTTATGATCATCAAATTTTATTGATTTAGATAAATATTATGTTAAAAATATTTTCCCTTGAGTAACACATACATCGAGTATTATTTTCTCATGATTTTCATGTAACTAAATTCAAAATTTCTCATGTGTCATTGTGTTAACATTTAATGAATATAAATGTCTCTTTGAATATTGGAAAAATTTAGAGTACCTAATTTGCTATGAAATATTTTTTAAAATGTATGATTCATTTGGTGTCGGTTTCATATGTTTTTCAATCCTATAAGCCATAATTGATTCATAGAACATTATTGAAATTTAATATAGAATAAAGATGTAATTTGACAACATTTAACAATGATAGTGGACAATTTCAATAAAAATCAGTAAAAAGAAGTGGTTTCAACCTAGATAATGCATGACCTATGAATCTGTTTCATTTTTTATATCAATAATTCATGAATCTCCCAGCTATTATAATGAATTTAATTTAAGAATATTAATGTAAGTTTTTTATGTTTTATATATTTAGTTCATGTTATATTCTACAACAAACACACACACACACACACACAAAATCTTAGAACCCTTGGGTGAAAGTTCCAAGTTTTATTTGATCTTACAGGCCACAAATGAACCATAAAATCATGTACCCAAAAGTATTGATATTTTTAAAATGTTTGATAAAATTTGACCATTAAAGTTGTTAGTTTTATTTAAAATTTATACATTACAACTAATTTTTCATTGATAAAAAAATTCATGAATCAATTTCAAACATCTCTAATTTCGATTGGTTTAAAATATACCAAGAAATCTTGGGCTAAAAATTTATAGATATCAATGTGTATTTACGTAGTGTCACTTATTTGACAAATTATATAAACAATTATATGTGTTTTTTTTTTCAATTTAATACTCCTTGAGAGTTGGTTTCATGCCTTATTTCATTATATAAGTCCAAAATTTATTTAAAAATATTTTCTAAAAACTAAATTGGATGAATATAATTTATTACAATTTATACCATTAAAGATGAAAATTCAAATTAAATAAAAGGTTTTTTAATTATATCATATAATGTATAACACATGTATTGGTTTCCCAAAACACTCTTCTCGATTGGTCATAAACCCTTGAAGTTACATTATTCAATAATTTAATAGATATTAGAGTGTTGTTTGCTGACTTTTCATGAGTAACACATTTTATTAGAAAATATATATATCTTCATATAAATAATGTGTCATTGGGAAATGATTTCCTGCATGGTTCAATTCTATTGGTCAAAAATGACACAGGGAAAAAATCCCAATATTTAATATTGTTCAAAGCATGTTTGATAAAATATGACTGATAAATAATATTGTTTTTGATGAATTTTATACAATGAAACTAAATTTTCAATGATTATAGGTGACTCTGGAGATGGATTCATGTGTTGTTCTTCATAATAAGTCATAAATCCTCTAATAGATATTATGAATAAAAGAATTTTTAAGAATGTTTTTATATTTAGTGTATGTTATGAACAATGAAATTGGGTTTCTATTGTAATTTACAACTCTTTGAGTGTAGATTTTATATGCTTTTGGATCATATTGGAATAAAATGACCCACATCACAATGTCCAAAAACAAGATAGAATTTAAATAATTTTTTATAGTTTTTTACCATAAAAGTGATCCATTACTATTAGAAATTATGCTCTAAAATTGATTTATTTAGATAAAGTGTGACTATGGAATCATATTCCCACACAACTTATCCCAAAAATTCACAAATCCACCAAGTGTCATTTTTCTAAAATTTGAAGGATATCATTGTCTATTTGAAATATTTATCATATATAGGAAATGTTATAAAAATTTGAAAATAGACACATGTTATTAATTTTAGAAATATATAAACCCATTCAATATTTGTTTCATGTTTTATTTGAACCTATAGGTCATAAATGAAAAACAAAATATTGTCACAAAATTTGGTTAGATATATAGTACCTTCTGAGAATTGTTAATATCAAAGAGTACTATTAAATCAAAATTTATTCAGAGGAATTGAATCATTTAAACAACCTTTTAAAATAAAATAATATGAAATCATTTATGGAAATACATATTCAATCTTGCAAAACCAGTCATGTCATCAATGAATATCACTCGCATTAGAAACATAATATTATAATTATTTGTATTTAACACAATATAAATAATAATTAAAAATTAATTAATATTTAATTGAATGTTATGTAATAGAAATTAAAACTTATATA
Organism: Viscum album; assembly: GCA_963277665.1. NCBI lineage: Eukaryota > Viridiplantae > Streptophyta > Magnoliopsida > Santalales > Viscaceae > Viscum > Viscum album. The sequence goes on along the minus strand of OY728165.1, from coordinate 1,979,434,796 downwards.
TTCATTTTTGTGTCAATATAATTCTGATGTGATTATTCTATTTGTGAAACCATAACATAAATTTTTTCAATCAAATATTTTTATTCTAAAGATACTAATTACACTCATTATATTCACACATACCACATATCACCATAGTTAAATCATCCCTAGTATGTTCACTTATACTTTGTCATACCTCCTTTATTAACCAAATAAAACCACACAGGATATGACAGTGTGTATCCATGGCCATTAAAACCAATGAAGCAATAAAAATTCTTAACATACTTAAAAATACTCTTTGTTCCTCCACATTTATCTTCTCCACCTCCTCCTCATAGTGAGTGGATTTACATTGTATCATTGAATCCAAATAATTATAAATATTTTTCATGAAAATTGTGATCAAATTATTAATAATAAAAAATCACTAGAAGATAAATAACCTTAGGGATATCCTCTCAATTATTGTGAAACATGATGCCCACTGGGTCATTATAATGTCTTATTTTTAATTATTTTTAATTTTTTTTAATTTTATTCATTTTTAGTATTTAGAGGTTGAAATTTCATTTTTTGGTGGAAATAGTCTACGGATCTTGATTATCACATATTTTGTGATAATCACGAACGAAATAGTGCGATAGGGGGAGAATGTGACTAGATCTATTATGCACTTTTAAATTCTGGTTTGTAAAACCATGAAAGGTTCCAGGTAAACAATGTGACATGATTTTATTCTTAGGTTTCACTGATATGGTTTGTGCATGATTAATTTCAACCGTAAAGATATACAATGTGGAATCAAATCATGCTTCAAGTATCTATAGAAAATATATTGAACAAGTTTCATAACATTATAACCAATCCATGATTATTTCCTAGATCACATAAAAATGTGAATTTACAATGGTGACATTATCAATATTAAACCAATAAACCCGTAATTTCCTTCTACTAAAATTTCTTGGGTCCAATATATTTGTTTATATCCCTATTCTATTTACTAATTAGATATTTACTTGTAGATTTGGGGGGTCACCTTTTGATGAAACTTAATCTATTTTCAGTTCATCATGTATTATGCCTATAAGAACATGTTATTCACCTTTAAAATATAAATATTACCTTTATTACTATTGAGGTATTACTATTTAGTAGAAGATTATTTTTTATGAAATTCATTAGGTTTTAGGTTTTTGAGGATTCCTTCTCTATATACATATAATTATTTTGCAGAGGCAACATGTTTTTATTTAATCTATTGCAAGTGAATCTACAAAACATCACACTTATATTTGGATACCTATTTATCTTCCCATTTCAATTTGGTTGTTGGTTTAATTTGATTTATTATTAATTTCAATGGAAATCTTTTTGTGGTTTTCTTGGATTATGTTGAAAAAATGTTAGTTTCTCATGGTTTTCCATGAAAATGGTATTTTATACCTACCTGATGTTTGTAAAAATTATTTAATGTATTATATTATTTATAATTATTTTTTCCAATGATATATTGAAAATAATGTTTGTTTCAAGTTATATTGTTGATTTTGGGTTGTTTTTGACAACATGTATATTGATTTGGAATGGTTTTTGATTAGGTGATCGCATGGGAGACCTTAGGTAGGTTGTTTTCTAGATAGGTGATACCCAATATTTAGGCATGGTCTAGTTTTCTGTTATTTTCAGTGATTCCTCATAAGAACCTAATATAAATTATATTTTTCGGATGACATCATCCAACCACTATTATGTGAGTGTGATTCCTATTTACCTTCAGAACATATATATTAGAGATATTCCCATTTTCTTTCTATTTTTTATTATGATAATTCCCATGATCATATTCCCACACCCTTTTTGGTGGTACAATTATTTCCCCATTTATATAATTTCTTTTTAAATGGTTGTCACATTTTTTTAATTATTAAAATGATTTTTTATAAAACCAAAGGTTATTATCAGATTGTTTTTAAAATAAAATTGAATTTAAAAATGGTTATCCAACCAGATCCATGTGTTTTAAATATAAAATGTTGTATGTGGATTCCTGGTTATATGTTATTGGAGATTCCTCACACCCTAAATATAAATTTTTTTGTATAAAAATGTGGTTTTATATAAGAATGGTAAAGAAAAATGTACCATTTCACAAATATGATCCTGTTGAAATTTTTTCCCTTTTTTGTCGGATATTGGGGGTGGAAGAGGCTATGTAGATATAGAATGATGGGATATTTTGGGATCCTCATCTTTTAGGTTCTTGTATGTTGATCTTGTATCGGTCTAAACATCCATGGGAATATTTCTAAAATTCATGTTTATGTATATCCTTTGGGTCTTAAATAAATTAAAATTAACTTTTGAGGATTATTTTTAATTACTTTATATACAGAATTTTACTTAGATTATTTATATTTGTTATTTATGTCTACATAAGAGTTAGTGGGGACATGAAATAGCTCATTGAATTATATTATATTTATGAGTAAAAGTCTATGTTTTATTTATTCAGATTCCAGGGTAAAATAATCCCCATGTGGCTTATCTTGATACATTTTTTCCCATTCACCATCTGAAGGAGATAATGAACACACATTGATCTCTTTTCTAATCTTGTTATTGTGAACTAGAAGGGTGATAGAAGACAGTTAATTAAAAAATAATATTAGATCCCAGTTTTTATTGTGGGAGTAAATTCATTAATGGGATACAATTAAAAAATATTGGGAGGTAGATGTGATGAAAAACATGGACAACTATTCTTTATGTATAATCTTGAGATTTTAAGGGAAGTTTGGAGTTGTGTCCGGAATATATGGTCATTTTGAAGTTATTTAAATGAGATTTAATATTGATTTATTTTGTTTATTGGATTTTGAAGAAAACTATGTGCCATTTTAAAAAATTATACTTTTTAGGCTGAAATGGGCATGGAGTCCAGATGATCTTGGTTTAGATAAATCATTAGGTGAAACATGAAGTACTTATGTGGCTAGATCTAGATTACATATAGTAACCCTTTAATTGTTTCTGCATGGTTTGAGTATCCATGTGATCAAACCATATATGGTATAGAAATGATTCGATTTTCTTACCCCTTCGCACATTCTAATTTATATGATTGGATTTTTAATTTATTATATGTAATAGAGTGAGTGTTATAAAGAAATTAATGATTTTATCTGTTCAATTTTCTATTTATTTTGTGTTTTTTCTTATGTAATATAGAAAATTACTCTTAATAAGGCCTCTGTTACTTAAAAATAGGGAGCTATAGAGAATACTCTTCATGTTTATCCTCTTGTGGATCCCTATATCATCAAAATAGTAGTTACCACCATTAAATATCTTTTCCAAGGTAGGGTTTGGACAATATTAGATAGTGGAACATTACTAGGAGTTCACTAAAAAATCTACCATCCTTTTTAGGTGAACAAGTACCTCAATACCCTTATAAGTAGCTATATAAGATCAAAAATGTCTTCCATTTCATCTGAATCACTAAAATATCTATGGTTGGTTTTGACACCAATGAGTTAGATAATCCTAATCAAATATGGAGATAATTAATCATTTTAGAAATAGTCCATGAAAAAAATACTTGTATGTAATTTAAATAACATGTCAACCAAAAATTTTATATAGAGGCTCTACGAGTGGAGAATCATAGGGAATTCAAGATGATCAAGTAGAATGAAATTTTTGGTTATATATCCACATATTTGTATATCGAGTTGGTTCACATTTAACCCTATCTTCTCAATAATGACTACATGAAGGATCATATTTTTGAGATGGGTTTAAATATGGAGACAAGGTCAAGGATAATCCTTTTTTCTCAACTAATAATGATGTAGTGGAAGAGGTGGCAATGGAGGATGTCAATATTTCAAATTTGTCAGGTATAATTGGTGTCCTAAATATACCATACTCTAATTGGAGTTATTCATGATGTTAGTAGAGGAAATTTGAGGATATTTAATAGGGTAATAGTTGTAGTTTTCAACGTCTTGACATATATTTTGAGTCATATTCAAGATGTATGATATGGGTATTTTATTAGTGTCAATATCTAGGACATACCAAGAAATTTATTCCTAGAGGATCGAATTACTTTCCAATAGTCTAGGATCCTATGGAATATTCAGTGTTTGTACATATTACATCTTCTCGGTAGTAGTGTTTTACATTCTCATACCATGGGTTCTTAGGTATAACCAGATGCATCAAAGGGAGTTGGGTCTCCCCCATTATTTAAATAATACTTTTATATTTTGAGTAAGACTCAGAGTTGGACAGAATGTTGGTACTTGTATACAACATTTCATGTTACAATAGACTCATTGGTCATGAAATATATTGTTTTAGGTATGATGTTTATTAATTTTCCAATGGATGTATATTTTTCTATTGTTATTAAATCATTTTCATTCCTTTCATTTAAATTATTTTTTTCATTAGGGATGTACATTAGGTTGTTTCATTATGCAATGGACCTTCCACTCACCTAGGAAGGAGTAAAGTGTAATAATTTAAGTGATATGATTTCCATATATTTTTGTAAATGTTTAGGAAATTTTAAATTTTTGTTGCTTTATTTGAACAAATTTTATATGATCATTGGAATGGATTGGTTGGTGGTAATCAAGAATAATGTGGACTTTTATGATTGAATGTATAGATTCTTGCACCAGATGAGAAATCTCATGTATTTCAAGGTGATTGGGATCCAAGTTTTCGTAAGATAGGTCCTATCCCTCTAATGGTGGTGTAATTATCTTTTCATATATATATGTTTCTTATTTATTCCATTTAAAATATCTCAAATAATAATCTTTCAATGGTGTTCAATATGTATGTTGAAGTATTCCCTGTTAATTTATCTAGATTTTCACCATAGTGGTAATTAAAGATAACTATTGACTTAATCGCATATAATATTACCATATCTCTACAATATTATCATGTGTATCATACCAAATTAAATTAATTGAAAATTCAATTGGATACCACAAGGGTACGGTTTTTATTCGACCTAGTGTATATCCATGGATATTGTCAGTTCTTTTCGATAAGAAAAATGATGGATGTCTTTATCTCTATGATTATTATCAAAGGATTAATTTTGTAAAAAACAATAATACATACCCATTTACCAGAATTTATTATTTCTTTGATCAATTCAGAGGAGTGATATGGGTTTCAATGAATGATTTTAGATTAGGATATAATCAGTTGAGGGTTCACGAAGTAAATTTATGTAAGAACACATTTATGAGTAGGTATATCCATTATACATATTTGGTTGTGACATTTTTTCCATACTGACTCCTAAATATATTTTATTACCTTAATGAATGACGTCATCTATTGACATCATGAAACATTTTATCTATTTTTAATTCTCAAAAACATGGATTAATCTAATACTCATAAAGACCATGATGAGAATCTAAGTATTGCATTAGGAACATTATGGTACCACCACCTATATTATAAATTGTTATAATGAATGATTTGGAACATAGAGGTGATTTTAATTATTCATGTTATATCTTAACATTGTGTTATGGTTGAGTTGGAGAACAAAATGAAAAGGTTAACCCTAGATAAACCCCAAAATATTTAGGAGATTATATGTTTATTTGTGACAAAAGGATATTATAAGAACATTTTATAAATTTTCACTAAGTTATAATCAACTATGACAATGTTAACCCATATTCAAGTAATGTTTTAAAGGAATGTGAAGCATTATAGGTTTTTGGAAGAGTTGGAATCCAAGTAGACTTCATCCACTATTTTGATCCAAATTGATCCTAAAATGGGATATATTGTGTACAATGATACATTTGGTATATGGTTGGGGTGTGAGATGTTGTAGGATGATAATTATGTGATTATTTATCTTTCTATTTATTCCCAGATGAAATAAACTACCCCACCCACAACCTTGATGTGGATGCACTGATGCATTATTTGAATATGTGTATGAACTACCTATCAATGTATAAATAAAGTATATATTTAGATCATATAAGTCTGAATATATTTTCTCTCAATAATATTTTAACTCATGTTAAATGATATTTTGACGTACATATAAGATATTAATTTTTATCTAGTTTATTCCCCAGATAATTGGAATTTTATGGAAGATACTCTGAGTAGATGAATTCTGACATAGGAAGTGTGAGAATCAAAGGGGGAATATAACATAAAGATTTGTTTTTCCTAGTTGCATCTAGATGAGAGAGAGTAAGTTAAATGAGTATTCTTGAGTAGTATGTATAACACATACTCTATTAATGAATATATCTAACATGGATAGTTTGTATAATTAAAAATTCTTGTCTTTTAGAAAAATTTGAAATGGTGTGGAGACCTTGAGCGATTGGTCTTGGTCTCCCAGTGGTTCCATTAATTTTAAGAAGAGGATTTGGTTAAATTTTTCATTTAGGTAAGATGTGAATATTGGGGGCACCACATTAGTTGGGTAGGGTTCAATTGGGATACCATGAAGTTTTATTATCAAAGACACTAATATTTGTGGATAAGTGAGAAATTACTAATTTTGTTTCTCAGTGACTTTCATATAATGGAATTAAGGTTGTTAACAAAAAACTATTAGGTTTATTAGAAACTCTACCCATCCTAATGTGTATGTTGGATAAGAAATCCATGGATTTTATTATCTAGTTTCCTAATAATCCAACTAGGAATAATTCATCATGAGTGATTATTAAACCAATTTTGAATTTATATCTTATCTATCCAATTAATAAATTGACTAAGGTGGAAGTGCATAGACTCATGTATGTCCAAGTGATTTTGAAGCATTATGGATTTCCCTTAGTTATTGTTTTGAACTACGGAATAATGTTTATGAACGATACCAGGAAGGATCATTAAGAAGATTTGGGTTTTCATTTGAAATTGACTGTGGCATACTATCCATAGATATATGGTTTAACAGAGTTGGATATTTAGATTTGCAATGACATGCTCTAGGACCATGGGCATGATTTTAGTGTCTCATAAAATAATAATTTATCACTGATTGAGTTATATTATAATAAAAGTCATCCATCATCAATAAAAGTCACACCCTTCACATCCTTTTTTGGATGAACATTTTATTCCTATTTATATTGGGTAGATTTTGGAGGATTCCCTCTATGAGATTAAGTATTTTTCAAGTGATGATATGTAATGTTATAAAAATATATACGATATTAATATTGAAATATAGTTTCCATAAATCCAAAAACAATAATCTTAAACATCCATTAAAATGTTTTTGGGTGATCAAATGTTCCTCCTAATTTCTATTGGGCCGTGTCATTGTCACATTAGTAATAATGAAAAGTTTATTCCCCAATATGTTTGATTGTTTGAGATCATGGAACAAATATGGAAGGTATCTTATCTATTGAAAATACAACTTCATAGGATAATTATTAATAATGTGTTTTATCTGTTATATTTTAGGATGTATCACACAAAAAAATCACATTTACTATAGTTGTGATATTTGGGATTGAAAAATAATTTCGCTAAAATTGAGTAGCTAGTGCATATCATGGATCTTCAGGACAATGTTTTGTGTGGAAAATCAATTTATTTTTCCAAGTTATTCAGAATAATTTATGATATTTACATGATAATTGGTAGTGGGATGACATTATTATAGAGTAGAAGAGTCATATTTTCCAATAAACTAAACTATGATTACTAAATAGGGTAGAAAGTTGCATGGTGGGGAGAATTGTTACTCCCACCAGGTTACTAATTTGTTCTATTATTTATTTAATTTATATTTTATTTCTATTTTATTTAATTTAATAATTTATTTTGGGTTTGAGGTAGAAGTATCATGTTTTTATGAGATAAAAAAGGGCTCAGGGTTTTCTTATTGTTAGTGATAATAATTTAACCATCCACATGAGTGGGGACAGCTGTGGCTATAGATTTTTGGCATGGATATAGAAAATTTTTACAATCCTTGAATGATTCAAGGAAAATGTGTTAATTGATTTTGTTATAAGATGTGACATGAACAATTTTTGTATGGTTAATTAAAACCATGTGGATAATCATTGTGATGTCACATGAAGCTTCCAGTAGCTATTTCACAATTGGTGCACAATTTGATTACACTACTACCAAAATATGAAGCTTAATGAAAACCCTTAAAAATATGAATTTATAAAATTTATCTTTTTTATTTTGAACCTATAAACACATCATTACTTTCCTATCATGTGACACATGTCCTATCCTATCATGAATCTCCCTCTAAACATAATTTATTTGTGATTTCTTTCTCAATTTTTGGATCCTATTGTGGTTAAACATGATTCCCATTGAATTAATCCTCTCATACTCCTTTAATACTATGTTATTCCCATTTTTTAGTTCCTATAACTCTAATGTCTATGATATTCTAAAACTATGGGTTATAGTAGGGGTTTTATTAAATTCAATGGGGTTTATGTTATTGAGGATCCTTTCCCTTTGTCTGTAGTGTCATTTTTCAATATTGAAACAATAAAATTAAATCTACGGTAGGTATATATACATAAAATAAATTTTCCATTGGAATAAATTGTGTTCCTGAAATAAACCTTGGTTTGTTGGTCATTTCTATAGAAATAATTATTGAGGGCTATCATGTGTGGTTTATTTTTTTGGTATTGTGATAAACAATGATAGTTTTTTAAAGTAATTCATAGAATATAGATTTTATGCCTTTGATGTTTTATAAAAACGAGTCAAAATATTTTATTGATTCCATGTGAGTTTTAAATAGTTAATTTTAAATGAAATTTTGTTTTCAGTTATATTATTGATTTTGAGACTCTTATGTTAATTTGGATAATTATTCGGTAGGGGTTTTTATTGTCTTGAAAAATGGTTGACCATTAATATAAGAGTGATTAGATGATTTCTTCCATTGATATAGGAAAGGTATCGATATGGGTCATTTCTAGTGATTCCTTATGAGGCCCAGGGATAACATACTCTTTTAGGATCATATAGTTCAGATAGTGTTCAGTGGGTGAGTTCTAGAAACTTTTAGAACCCCTAGGTCATAACTCCCCACCAAGATTATTGTATGTTTTATTACGATTATGAACATCATTTTATTTCTGATCCATTTTTTGATAAGGTATTATTGCTATACCTTTTCACTCATTTATTTTTAAAGTGTTTTCTAATTTATATTAAATTTGATTGTTGAATTTTTTATAAAACCAAATTGTGTTGTGGAATTATTTTCCAAAATTGAAATGTATTTTAAAATGGGATTCCTACTTAAATCAAGGGATTGCGATTTGTAATGTGTTATGTTGATTCATTGTGATAGAATACTAGGATTATGATCCCACCCTACATTTTTCGTTGTGCATATAAAGATATGGTTTTATCTCAAACAATAAAGTGAAAATGTGTCACATCACATAACACAACACCTTGATCTGTTTTCACCTTTTATGGTATGATATTTTTGGTTGAAAAGGTCCTGCAGGAGGTCACATAACTAGAAATTTTAGGGTCATCAACATTTAGGTTCTTAGATTTTGATCATGTTTTAGTCTATCTAGCCCTGGATAGGTTTTATAAATTCACATATTCTTATGTTGTGATTTCTCATGAATTTTTAATTATATTTTTTGGATTGTTATAGAATATTTTTTGTGGTTAATTATACTCAATTTATAAATGTTTATTAATGCAATTTGTTTTATGGTTGATGTTGATGTCTAATATCGGGATGGTTTATTCAAGATATCTATGTAGAACTCAATGTTTTTATTATTCATAATTGTGTGTGAAATCATTTCCTATTGGTTAGTCAAGATAATATTGATTTATTAACTAGTTTATAATGATTAGGAATTATCTTTAGCGCTTGTGGTAAGAAGGTTTGGCTTGTGCAACAGGTTGATCTGGGCTGGGTTGTTATACAACACATACTTCCTTGCATTTGATAAGAGTCCCACTTCACAAATCTACTTAATGAAATATATTAATTATTTGACACAAACACAACTTGTTACATTTCTAGGTTGCATAGAGGGATATGATAGTTTGACGAGACCCATTAGATACATGATTAGTATATGACCTTCTTCTCAGTCTCCCTCAGAGAAAAAATAGCCTCATGAGAGATGATCATGAAGAAGTTGTTGTGAGCTCAAATAACCCTATAAGACGGTAAAAATGATGAATGTGACAATGGAATGAGTGATTGATTAGTGATACCAAACCTATAAAAGGGAATAAATTCTAAAATGGGATAGTCCCATATTTCAAAACCACATGCTCTTTCAGTTTTATATGAAGTTACCCAGTAGTGTTGCATTAGGTATCATCCATAATTGCTATAAAAGTATTGTGATGGTCCATATCCACCATTATATCCTTCTTGGAAGGACAATAGTATGTTTGAATATAATCATATACCATATGATCGAAAACTAGGTGACATATGTCAAACATAAAAAATAATGTCTTATCAATGTAAAGACATAAAATTTTTGGCAGCATCATGAAAATAACATGAACCATCAAATTCATTCATCAAACACGACAAATGATTTATAAATATTCTGACTCTTAAAGGTGTCAAGGGTCGCATAAACCTTAAATGCCTTTCATAATCCTATTACCCCTCAAAATACTATAGATTTGATAACCAATAAATAGTCACAAAAGTCACACAATAGTGAAAGAATCAGGCGATCAAGAAAACAGGTCTCATAGAACCCCCATGAAGATCAATAATCCTCTTTACCAAAGAAAAAAAATTACTGAGATTTAGTTTTTATTTTGATCAAGAGGGCTCCCCAAAATGCTACCTATGTTATAGACTATGAAATAATTTTTAGGGAAATCTATAACCTCCCATGTGTCAGTTTAATGTGTTATTTGATATTATAGGATTAAAATATTTCTTGAATCATTATTTAAAAATTATACGGGATTTATATTTTATTTGGATACTTTTGAATATCGAATGGGAAATTTTCCATGAATATATATAAAATGATATTTTTTTGCTTAGATAGTGCATTCCTTAAGAAACAGTATAATATATTGCTCATCCTGAATGAAAAAAATCCCCCAAGAGTAACTTTTGTACAATTTGGTGGACTTTAAAAATCATATTTAGGTTTATATATTTATAACGTGTTAAAAATTGAAATGAATTGTGTTTTCCTCTATTATGATTATGGTAATTTTTTAATTTTTAATGTATACGGTCCTTTAAAATGGTAAAATGGAAAATTTGACCAAGATGTTAATTATGGTTTATGGTCATTTAATCGACCTCTAAAAAATGTCTTTATTTTATTGATGAATTTTGGAATATTTAAGAACTAGATAAAATTTAGGATACATTTCTTATTTATTAAAAAATAAATATTTATTACAGGAGTGGAAACATTAGTATCTTCTATGAATAACCTCTTAAGAAAATTCCAATATCATGGTTGTTCTCAAATGAAAGAGTTTTACATAGAGTTTTATGTTTTGTTTTCAGGTATCATATCATGGATCTGGTGGTTTTGGGTTTTTAAATAAAAAACTATTTGAATTATATGTTAGAATATAATTAATTTGTGATCAAAATTATCCTGGCCATATATATTTCTTAGTAAAAACCCATAATATAGTTTTGAGGTAATTTTATTGGAAGATTGATGACATAAATGATAGTCATATCATGATTCATCATTTTATAAATTTACGTTTTGATGTGATCTCTATGTGGCATTGATTTTAACTATTAATTATACATTATTTATTATGCGATTGAATTGTATTACTATCAATATTTAATCATACATGTTAATATAGTGATTTGACGATGAAAAATCATTATACTTATATTCCACTCATGTAATTAATGTCTTAATGTCAATGATTTAAGATGATGAAACAATTATTTATAATATGAACAATGGAAATAGAGAAGAGGGTTGCCAAAGTGGGGAGTTATTGGTTGGTGCTTGATGGTGATCCTCCTCTGATGATCATGGAATGGGTGAAATGAAAATAAAGACATAGGGTGTTTTAGGATAGACCATAGACATCGATAGTGATGAAAAATAATATAGAGGATTGGATTTGTCTAGGGAATCCCACAGAGGGGTTCGATGGTGGGAGACACATTGGGAAATGTAATGAGATATGTTTTTAGTGGAGGTTTTGGATAATGTGTCAAGTAGATATTTTGGTACTGTAGTGGTTTTTTAACTATTATACATTTAATCTTTCAGACCACATGCAAATTCTGTTTCATTGGGTAGTCATTGTTTATTTCATGGTGTTTTAAATATTTCATATGTTTTGAATTTGTGTCATCTCCCAAGTATTATAGACTATGTGAATGTAGTGTATAATGATGTAAACTCCTAATAAAAAATTCGACCCATAAATAGTTAAGATATTGCACACTCCATGTATAAAAACTATACATATATGGAATCTCCAGTAGCACACTCCTGAGAAGCTATAAGTCCCATAAAACGTGTATATATAATTACATATAATTTTTTAAAGAAATTTATCTTAACTTTTACTTTATATTCATATCAACATGGGGAATAAATTACTACACACCATGTACTATACTGAACATTCTATGTATGTCAACTCCACACATTCTGAACAATGATGGTACACACCAAGCTATTACATAGGTCTCACAGGATATGAATCCATAATATACAATCCATTTATTGATATTTCATTGGAATATATTATATCGTATCACCCAGGTCCCATAATCACACATTTTTTAGTCCATTATGAGTGATTTTCAATTTATAGTAGGATAGTGTGTCTTTAATAATTAGAAAGGGATGTTTTTAAACAATTTTGTGGTTGATTGAAGTCAATAGATTCATAGAGAGGATTTTTGAGTAGGGTTTAGTCTTTATGTATATAAATGAGGTTAATAAACCCCCTGGAGAAATTCCAATGACATGGTTTAGGCCCCCTATAATAATATTAGTTTTAGGTACCCTTTGTGGGTCTATATAATGTGATTTATATCTATGGTGCATGAGTCCTATATTAAACATGGGGTCAGTATTAAAACTATGAATATGATGTGAACATATCTATACTAATGGTAGGGTTTGTATCCCCCTTAAGATAAGGAAATGGTTATCTAACTATAGGGGATATTATTTTTCTATGAAGTAGGATATTGGTGATTCTTTCATCTGGATTCAATACCTCTCACTGGATGATCACACCTCATTGATTCATGGGTGCATGTTATAGATTCAATGGGAAAATATGGTTTATGTTATTTGGATTATGTTTGATTTAATTTTTGAGTGTAATGAGACATAGTTGAGAAAGTTAGTTGATTACATGGTGTAGATTATAGATTAGTTATCAACATTACAATATAAGAAACATCCAATATCTGGAGTATCTTTTGTCGCCAATGTGAAAAAAAATCCATTTAGTATCCAAGAGTTAATTATTTATATTACCCATAACATGGTGGACTTGACCTTAAATTATATTCATCACTATAGATCATGTAATCTTCCCCCTCATTATTGAGATTTATTTTATTGGATTTTTCTTCTATACTTTATGTTTTCCTGTCATCATACTATATATGTTTATAGTCACCCCCTAATTTCACTCATGTGTACACATGTTGTCTCAATGTATATGTTTCATAGTTTTTTAGTTACATAGAAGGAAATGGAATCAGTTTATATAGTGGATATAGATTGATTGTTTCATATATAAGATATGGTTACTACGGGTGTTCAATTCCTAGGAGTGGTTGTAGCATATTTGAGTTTCCTCTTGAATCATTTTATTTTATACATACTGATAATTTTAGTTATATTATTAAATTTTTAGTTTACCAATAATAAATCGTAAAATAATTTTTTCACTTAAATTCAATATAGTAAATATTAGATAATTATATGTTTATTATTGGTGGTTGTCACATATTACATTCTCTAAAATGAATTAAATGTGGTATTACTTTTTTCTTCTATTGAATGATTTTTTGGGTATTTTAATGGGGTGGTTCCCTATAATATTCATTATTATTTTAATAAAATTTACTATTTTGGAATACTATACAACGAATAACATTAGGGACTATAAGGGGACCAATTATATTTACAAACAATAGGTTATGACGAAACTCTCTCAGGATTTCTCATCGGTAGTGTATGATAAAACTCTGATTAGTGATTATCCCTGCTAGTATTGGATGAAATTTCAGATAGAAGGTTGTTCATAGTTAAATATGATTATAGATATCATGGTTGAGAATATGGTCATGGTTATGTATTATTTGTTATGATTATACAAGGTCTTGCAATGTTAGTTCCTTACGTAACCACCTATAACAATGTTTTGTTAAACATTATCATAGATTGATTTACTTCCAGGTTTTTATTTCATAAACAACATTTAATTGCAATTGGATATTTATTTTTTAATTCCATTAATATGTTACATTTTATTACTTGTTTTGATAAATTATATTAAAGTTTAATTTTGGTAAATGTAGTTAAATATAGTATGAGTTGTCTCATTTTTCAAAGGTTTTACACATAAAATATTGTAAAATAATATTAGGCATGTCTAAGGTTTGAGTAGACATTATTTTGTATGAAACTATTTTAGGAGATAACCTAATATAATATGGAGGGTTCTTGATGGTTTTTTGAGGTTTTAGGAGGTGAATAATAGAGTTGGATCTCTTATCACATGGAGTACAATAACAACAATTCATATTTTCATCACTTATGGTTTTATATTTTTTGTGGTTCTCCTATTCTCAAAAAAAATGTTCTTATCCAAATATTCTAACATTTTTTATTACATCCAAGTTTGTAATATTTTATAACAGAATGTATTTGATTACTGGGTTGTGTTTACTTTTAATATTTTCATGATTTGTGGGATTTGAGTAATTTTTTAATTAATTATTTTAATTTTTTCATTATAAACCATTTATTTGTGATATTTACATTCTACGTTATGGAATTTTGATTCCAATCTAGGAGGGTGAAATGACTTTATATTAAAATTCGAGAAATCATTCCGAATATATTATATTATATATCCCACCACTAGTTTCCATATCGTGGCTATCAAGAATGCACCATAAATATTTTAATGGGGAAGACTAGGTTATGTGACTACATATCTTGATTTAGATAAAAAAAATTATTAACATTTATGTGTTTTGTTTCAGTATGTTTGTGAAAATTAAAGAAGATCAGGGGTTGTAATTTCAAAAAACATAGGTGTTTTTTAGTTAAGTGTTTGGAAAAAACCTAATGTAATGACCCTTAAGTATCTAGTAAAAGAAGAGGGTGTATAATTTTTTATTTAGTTTTGATTTATTAGTATTTTTATGTAATTTGATCTTGTAAATGTGATTTTATAGGGTATTTTAAAGGCAAATAATTAGTGTGAATGGGTTTGAGACCATGTATACTAACCATAAAACCTTATCTAGAATTCTCAGTATTCTTTAAATGGTTTGTACAAGTTTTGGGACCCCAACATCTTGTGAAAATGTTTCATTTTTTTATTTTTTCTCCTAGAAGGGTATCAAATGGTTATTATACTTCTAATGGATTGGTTATCATTTAAAATACTATTCATTACCAAATTTCAATATAATGTTATTTTTTGAAGATATTTTTTTCATTTCTTTTTATATTCTACCATAACTCATATATAAGTCTTTATAAATCCATCTTATGAGTTGAATATAAATTTTCATAATTGAATACTAAAGATAATAAAAATATTACACCAAAAAATATTTTGATTGGTTAAAATGTAAATTTTCCAATTGTGAATACCATTCATGCTATGGAATAGAGAGTGGTAATTGGTATTTATAAATATATAGATCAAGATTCTGAGATCCTCTCCCAGAACCAACCTTTTTAGGGAAGAAATGATCCTCATTAGCCTATGTATTGCATTGAGAAAATTGAATGAATTTTTAAATTTATAAAAAATTATAAATCATTAAAATGGAATTGAAATGTCATTTACTTGAGGGGACCAACCAAAAGTGGTGGGAATCTATCATTCAATTGAATATGAAAACAAACTCATAAACATTATTAGAATTCCTAAAAACTTATTAATAAATAGGATGGGAAATTTACTATTATATACCACCAATGGTATCCATATATACTATTATTATTAAAAAAATTTGAATCATATAAAAAATAAAAATTACTCATTGATATAAAACTAATTGTTTATCAGAAAACATATGAAAAGTCATATCATTCTAATTGAAAAAATATTATATAGGATTTCATAGAAAATATAACGTATGAACCTATATGAAACACATACACATGACCCATATAGTATATACATTTATTATAATCATCCATGAATTAAAAAATTAACACACATTCCATACATGAATATAAATAACTGTAATTTCAGGAAACACCAAAAACCACTAAACATTATACATTCTATTTAATTAAAATGATCTAATAATAAAAAATAATACCATTCAAAGATAAAAATAATTATCATGTAAATATTATAAAGTACTAAAAACCCTTAAAAATAGTAAAAAATGGTTTTGAATAATGTGTTACTTTGATATCAAATTTATAAATTATGAGGAATAAATAAAGATATTATTTGTAATTTATAACCCCTTGGAGAAGTGTTATATAAATTATTTTATAATATATGTTAAAAATGATCGTAGATTCATTTTACAAAAATATGATTTTATTTTGAAATTTATTGATGAATTTTGATAATTAAAGTTTTACGTTTTTGTTAAAAATTGAATAAAAAAATTATTTTTTCTTAGATAATAAATGACTTAGGGACTAGTTTCACATGTTGGTCATCCTAATATGTCATGATCTCCCCAATTGTCATTTTATTACAATTTTAAAGATATAATTGTTTTCAAAAATGTTTTATATTTAGTGATTGTCATATGAAAAATTGATATAATATTTTTTAGGTGTCATATGACAACTTATATGTTGATTTTATGTGTTATTAAATAATATACACCGAAAATATCAGAAATAATCTTTTTCTAGAACTTGATGTAATTTATAAATTGTTTAATGACTTTTGATCATCAAGGTTGATTGATTCAAAAAAAATTATTTAGGAAATGTTTTTCCTCTAATAACACATGAACTGAGAACCAATTTCACCAGATGCTTATCTATAAAAATAAACAATTCCTCAAGTTTCATTGTATTAAAATTGGATTCACATTAGATTATATTTTTGTTTTTTAAAAATATAGTGTACCCTATAGACAAAAAAATATGATTTTTAAAATATACGACCTATTGGGCTTCAATTTTATATATTTTTCAATCCTATAAGTCATAAATAATGGGATAATCATTATTGAAGTATTTAATAAAATCTTGGGAGTATTTAACAATTTTTTACAATCAAAGGGGGGAAAATAATTTATAAATAGTATAAGGGGTTTGTTTCATCCTAGAATATTGATGACCCTGGAATTAATTTCAATTTTCAATATCAATAGTTCATGAATCCAGTAGATATTTTAAAAATTTATTTAGAAGAAATTAAATTCAATATTGATAGTTTAATACTTTTATTGTATGTTATAGTCCATGATATATATATACACATAAATATTTATGAACCCTTGGGTGTTAGTTTCAGGTGTTATTGGATATAACGGGTCACAAATGACTCGAGAAAACATTTCCCAAAATTTGACGAGATTTGGAGCACGTCTGATGACATTGGACCATCAAAGTGAAAGGTTTTATATAAATGTTATTCGATTAAACTATTTTACTTAGTTAAATCAAAATTTGATAATACATTTCACAGAACTCACATTTTTATAGGTTAAAAATATCCTATGTAATTATGTTCTAGAATTTGATATATATTAAAGTCTATTTATATAGTTTTACAAATTTAACACATTCAATAAGATATGATAAGTGTTTTTTTTTCAATTTATAACTCCTCGAGTGTTGGTATCTTGATTTAGTTGTCTTATATGTCTAAAATGAGTTGAAGAATGTTTTCTTAAAATTAAATGGGTTTTATATAATGTTTTATGATTTTTAACCATTTAATATTACCATTTAATTTTAAAGTTAAATAATCAATTTTTTATCTTATAATGTATGTCTCAAGTTTTGGATTCCCATGCCACTCTTCCCTATATGTCACAAATAATGGAAGTGACATTGAGTTATAATTTATTAGATATAAGAGTGTCGTCGGGTGATTCTTCATGGTTAACAAACGTCATTGTCTAGGACATATGATTTTATATAATATATGTCTCATTGGGTAGTGATTTACTGCGTCATTCAATTATATAGGCAAAACATTACTCATGGAACACAATTATAATATTTAATAGGATAGAAGGCATGTTTGAAATTTTTTTGATGATAAATAATATATTTTTAGTTAATGTTTATTTAATGAATATTCTTTTCCTATGATAAAATGTGACTCTAGTAATGGTATTTTGTGTCTTTCCTCATAATAAGTCATAATTCCACTAAGTGACATTCTGACTTAATGTCTGTTTAATTTATTTTTTCATATTCTGTATATGTTATGAACTATGATATTTTTTTAATTTATGTCACCTTGAGTGTTTATTTCATATGATATTGGATCATACTAGTCAATAGTGACCCACATCACATAGTCCCAAAATTATATGGAATTTGGAGAATTTTTTTATAGTTTTTGACAATAAAAAGTGAATGATTATAATTAAACAAATGTGCTGTAAAACTTATTTGTTTATATAATGGGTGACCTTGACATTTTATTCAAACACCACTTTTTCCAAAAAGTCAAAAATCCCTTAACTGTCTGTATGCTTCAATTAACGGATATATGAGTCCATTTGGAAAATTTCACATTTCAACACATGTTTTGGACATTCAAAAACTAGCATTGTTTTTCATTTTAGAAATATATGAACCCCTTCAGTGTTGGACTCATCATTCAATCGATCCTATAGGTCATTAATGTAATGATGATTGTTTTCCAATAAAATTGGATTGATTTATAAAATATTTGAAAAAAATTGAATATTAAATTGGATTATTAAATAAAAATTTATTCCACGAAATTCATACATTAAAAATAAATACAAAAATCCCAGAATATCAACGAATTTTTGAAATACATTATCAATCTCATAAGACATGTCATGTCATCGGTGAATATCACTCATTTTGGAAACATAAAATTAAAAATATTTTTATCTAATATAATATAAAAAATAATTAAAAAATTATTAATATCTAATATAATTATATGTAATATAAATAACAATTGATATATTTTGTTTTGTTTTAATCTGTTTAAAATGTGATTATTCTACTTTTTACACATTAACATAAATTTATTCAATAAACTACAGTTAATATATTTCTCTGAATTCCTCTCATTATAGTCACACATACCACCCATCATCTCATTCATCTGATAATTATTATGAGAACATATACCTTTTCATACCTCCTTTATTCACCTCATAACACCACATGGGATATGATATTATTTATCCATGTCCATATGAACTTACGAAGTGATAATAAATCATTTCAAGATTAGAAAAACACATAGTGTCTTCTCATATAGATTCTCAACATCCTCATTCAATTTACTTTATTTAATTCTTATTGTTGAACCAAAAAAATTATAACTATTTTTTAAAAAATATATAAAAATTAAAAATAATAAAAAATCAACTAAATATTGAAAACCATGTTGTTATCCTCTTGATGACTGGTAAACAATGACACCAAACAGGTTAGTAGTATGTATTATTTTGAATTATATAAAAATTTTATTTATTTTTAGTTGTATTTGGGGTTGGAGGTTGAAATTAATCATTTTGGAGGAAACAATCCAGGGTGCATGGTTATGAAATATTTAATGATAATCATGAACCTAATTGTGAGATAGATGAAGGATAAGACAAGATCCATTTTTCATGGTTAAGGAATAGTTTATAAAACAATGTGAGATTCCATGAAAACATTGTGACATGATTTTATTCTAAGGGGTGACCTATATAGTTGGTGAATGATTAATTCCATCCATGCATATAAATTATGTTGCATAACCTGATGCTTCTAGCATCTCTTAAAAATATGGTTCATATTTTTCCCTACCATATATCCAATCCTTGATGATTTTTCAGATCCCAAAAAAATATGAATTTAAAAAAGTGACCTTATTAATTTTAAACCTCTAAATCTCAAATTTTCTTCCCCAAACTGGACCTAGGTCTCCTCCAGTTGTGACTCCCCATATTTTATTTATTTATTAGAGATTAAATTTTCAATTTGGTGTGTTATCATGAGTTAAACCATGATCCCATTTTATTTTATCCATTATTGAACCTATAAGATCACATTATTAACAATTTATTCAATTAATATAACCCTAATTTCCATATAATACATATTATAGGGTTTAGGATATGGAGTGGAAGAAATTTAGTTGGTTCTATGTTTAAAGGGATCCATTCTCTTTATTATTGGTATTATTTTTCAATGGTGACCTGTTTGTATTGAACTTAATATTTGTGTATCTACAAAAAATGAAATTTCAAGTATCATATCTGTTTATATTCCCATTTCATTTGGGTTGTTGATGTATGTTGATTCATATGTAATTTTTGAGTGATGTTGTGTGTGGTTTATTGTTTTTTAGGATCGCGATGAAAAAATGTTTGTTTCTCATGGATTTTTACTGAATAACATAATTTATACCTACAGAATGTTTTTAAAAATTCTTTAGATGAGTTTTATTTTTGTAATTAATTAATTAATGTATTTTTTATAATAATTTTGATTTCACATTATATTTTTTATTTTTGGTTGTTATTGTTAACTTGGATATTGATTTGGAATTGTTTTTTATTCGATCACCACATGAAAGATCTTTTGTATGTGATTGATTGGGTAGGTGATACCATGGATTTAACCATGATCTCACGTGGGGTTATATTCAGTGATACATTATGAAAACCGTAAATTAAATAAATTTTTAGGATGGCATCATCGAACAAATTTCCAATGAGTATGTGTCCAATTTACCATATGAACCTATAGAATGGAACTATTCTCATGTTTCTTAAATATTTTCTACTACAATGATGAATTTAATTCTTGGTTATTTCCTTTTTATTTTTGTGCTATTAGTATTATCATATTTACATAAATTATTTTCAAATGTTTTTATATTTTTATTAATAATGGAATTTTAGTTTTTAAAAAATAAAACTATAGAATTGTTTTCAAAAATGAAACTGTTTTTAAAAATTCATGTTAATGTTTATACTTTGGGTTTTCATTAAATTTTCATTAACTGTTGTGGGTGATTGTGAATTAAATTATATAATACAATCTAATATAGATATAAATGTTTACTATTAATATCAATTTACTTGTTGGTGGGTACATCCAATACCTTTATGGACCATGTTTCATTTAGGAAAAAACTCTATCATTTGGTTATTCAGATTATAGGGTAAAATCATCCCCATTTTGGTTTATATTGACATTTTGGTTCTTTTTCTCCATCCTATGGCGACCAATAACACAATAATTGGCCATTTTACAATCCATTTATGATGAAATAGATTTTTTGCCTCATATAATTTACAAAAAGTGGTATTATATCCCTCTTTTTACTGATGGAGTAAATTTATTATTGGTCTAATATTATAAAATAATGACAGGTAGGTTTGAGTAAGTAGATGATAAACTATTCTTCATGCCGAATCATGACTTAAAATGGGTGGTTAATATTTATATCTTCAATTTAGGGTCATTTTTTAGTCATTTCAAAGAGATTTGATAAAAACAATTAGTAATGGGATTTTTAATGAAACCATGTATCAAATTGAGAAATATTGAGTCTAAAGTGAAATGGGAGATGAGAGAAGTGAAATATGGTTCAGGTTCATGGTTAGGGGAACCATATGGTACCTATGTTGCTAGGTATGGACACCTACAGATGACACTGTTATAGGTGGTGCACGATTTGACTATCTATGTGACTAAACCGGACATGGTATAAGAATGCTTAAATTATAAATTTCATCACCCCATTAAAATTTTGAAATTTTATGATTTATTATTACTTTCATATATGTAGTTGTGGGAGTTTGATGATAAAATATCAGATTTTTAGCCTTGAATTTTGTATTTACTATGTTTTGTGTATTTTCTAATGTAGATCATTCCACTTAATAAGCCCTCTATGCATCAAAATAAGGGATCTATAGAGAATACACTACATGTTAATCCTTATATGGATCTTTATCTCAAAAAATTAGTAATTAATTCCCTTAAATATATATTACATGGTATTGAGGTTGGACAATATTAGTTAGGGGACCATGCACAAGAGTTCACTAAAAAATTATACCCTCATTTCAGGGAGAAAAAGTACGTCGATATCCTAAAAAAATGGATATAAAAGATCCAGACTATATTCAATTTCATTTGAATCACTAAAATATCTATGACTAGTTCTCACACCTACCTGTTAGAGGGGATTAATAGAATATGGTGATAATAATTAATTTAGATATATTCCATGAATACCTTTCTTAAAATAAATTTGACGAAATTTTCAACCAAAATATTTATATAGAGACTTTAATAGTTGAGAAATATAGGGAATTAAAAATGCTCTAGTTGAAAGGAAATTATATAATAAAATAATCCACAATGTTTATTGTGTTGGCTAAAATTTCACCATATATTTTCAAGAATGACTATTTGAAGGATCATCATTCTCAATGGGTTTAAATATTGAGACTAGGTCAAGGATTATCCATAATATTTTTATAAACAATTTATATTGTAGTGGAAATGGTGGCGATTGATGATGAAAATATTCATAGAATGAATTGTATAAGTAGTGAGAGTTTTTATTCATGGTAGAAGAAGAAATGTTGGGAGGATTTTTGGGGTAGTAGTGGTAGTGTTCAAAATCATGAATCTTATTTCTAGGATTTTTCTAAAATGATATTAGTGGAATGATATCAGGGTCGAAATCTAAGACATATCAATAATGTAATCCCTTATGATCCAATTACATTCCAATAGTTTTGGTTACAATGGAATATTCATCCTTATAATAAATTTCATATTTATGGATGTAGTGTGGGATATTCGCATACCATGGTATCTTAGGTGAAATTATATGAATAAAACAAAGTAGGGTATCACCCTAATTTGATTGAAGCCTTTTATATTGCTATGATGACTCAGAATGGTCCTGAATATGGGTGATTGTATGCAAAAGATAATTTTTCAGTAGATTAAGAGGTCACACCATCTATTTTTTTGACGTATGGTACTTATTGATTCAAAATTGATCTATATTTGGTTAATGGGATTAAATATAATTCATTCAATTGATTTAAATTAATGCATTACTTTGGGATGAAACTGAAGCGATTTCATTATTTGATTGACACTTCCACTCACATGAGAAGGAGTAAAGAGTAGGTATTATAAGTCATATGAGTTTGCAATGATTTTTTCATATGATTATGAAAATTTTAATTTCTTGGTCCTTGATTTTGAAATCATCGTGATGATCATTAGATTGGATTGGTTGATGAGAATCAAGATTCACATGGATTGATACAAAGAGAATGTAGTTTTTCTTCATGGAGATGTTAACAATCATGTTTTTCAAGGTGCATGTGACACAAGGTCAATTACTATATGTCCTATAATTCCAATAGTAGAGTCTTTCTCTTTTCAAATATCTATATTTCTTCTTGATTCAATAGAAAATAACTCAAATAATCATATATCCTTAGTGGTTGGTATGTATTTTGAAGTACTACCGATTAATTTCTCTAGATTTCCACCAGATTTGGATATAAATATACCTATTGATCTACTCCCCCTATTGTATTCCCATATCACTACTATAAAATTGGAATCCTCCCAAAAAAATAAATGAACTGAAAATTCAGTTGGAGGATCATAAGGGTAAGAGTTCTTTTCAAACTATTATATTTATTTGGGAAATATTAGTTTATCATTCTAAGATGGATGATTGATTTTATCATTTCTATGTTTAAAATAATAAGATTCATCTGGTAAATAAAAATAATAAATACCCCTTTACCTTAATTGATGACATGGTTTATCATTTCAGATGAGTTTGATTGTTTAAAATGATTGATTTGAGATTTGGGTACCATCAGTTGAGGGTTTCAGAAGTATATGATCCAAAGGCCACTTTACGAGTATGTATGTCAATTATTCATATTTTTTGTTCCATTTGGCCTTAAAAATACCCCAATAGTTATAATGTACTTCATAAAAAAATAATCTACAATATCTGAATGCATTTTTTATTGTGTTTATTGTCAATATAATTGTTTAATCCTAGACATGAGAAGATTATTATGATCATTTAAGTATTGTATTAAGAACATTGAAGGACCACCAAAAATATTGTAAATTGTCAAAATGATATATTTAGATCTTAGAGGTTATGATTATTGGTTATTTTTATCTAAAATTGGTGTTATAGTGGACTTGGAGATGGTACTGACTAGAATATATAGAGAGAGACAACATAATGTTTTTGGGATTAGAAGTTTCGTGGGAATGAAAAAATATTATAATAACATTTTAAAGGTATTCTACTAGCTCTTATCACCTTTTATAATGTTAGCCAAAATGGGTTTGATGTTCCAATTGTATGGTAAGTGTCAAAGGTTGTTGGAGGTGCTGAAATTCTAGTTGATTTCATCACCTATTTTTATCATAATTGATCCTAGAATGGGATATGTGGTCTATAATGTTATTTCATGTTTATTGTTTGGTTGTGAGATGATGTAAGATGATCTCTACGTGGATTATTTCTCTTTATAATTATGACCCCATGAATTAAATATCCCCAACCATGACCATGAGGTGGTTGTTGTGATGAATTCCATGAAGATGTAGAACCACTACCTCTCAATCTATAAATACACAATATATTTATATCATATAAGTCTGAATACATTTTCTCTCAATGATATGTGAGCTTGAGAAAACTAAGATAGATTTCATACTTGAATTCATTTTATTTTTTCCTTTTTTATACTATGGGTAATGGGTATGTGATATAAGATACTCTAAGTAGAAGAATTATGACTTGTAGAGCCTGAGAATCAAAGGAGTAATAGAACCTGATGATATGTTTTTTGAAGTTTCTTTTGGATGCGAGACAGGAATATGGATGATTATTTTTTACTAGAGTATATATTAGATCCTCTATTATTGATATATTAAACATTAATAGGTGATATATTCTAAATTTTAGTTCTTTAGAATATTTTTTATTGGTTTTTAGACCTTGAGTGACTTGTATTGGTCTCCATTTGTGACATTTAATTTAAGAAGATGAATTTGTTCAACATTTCATTTTGGTAGAAAGTGATTATTGGGGGTACAACATTAGTTGGAAGGTATTGCATGTGTAAATAAATATGTCTTATGATCTATGACAACAATATTGATGGCTTGGGATAAGTGATAATCTGTTGATTTTGACTAAAAGTGATTTTTTAAAAACTATAATTAAGGTTGAGAACTAAAAACAAGTAGGTTTATTGGAAAATATTATCATCCTAATATAGAAGTGGGATTATATCTCTTAGGATTTACTTATATGGTTATCTTAGACCCCTAGGGGGAATAAATGATTATGAATTATTATTAATCCATTATTTAAGTTATATCATTTTCATACAACAAATAAAATTATTAAGTGGGTGGTTCTTAGAAACATGTATATCCAATATATTTTGAAGAAGTATGGAGTTCCCTTAGTGATTATTTGTAACTAAGAAACCCAGTTAATGTCCCATATATAATATATTATTTAGTATTAGTTTTTTATAAATTGAAATTCATTGTGGCATACAATCCATAGATAGATGGTATGACAGAGATGGCTATTTATATTTTTCAGGATATGCTATAGGTTAGAGTACTCAATTATTGTGGCACTTAGAAGAAGAATTTATCAATTATAGTGATTTTTGAAAATAAAATTTGTCAATTCTCAACAAAACTAGGTTCCATAAATCCCTTGTTTGTATGTCCATTTCATTCCCCTTTATTTTGGGTAGAATATGTAGGATGCTCTACATTGGATTAGGTATTTTCAAATAGGTTATGTGCAATTTAAAGCTAATATATAAGATATTATTGATGAAATATATTTTCTATAAATCCTAAGATAATCATATTAGGCATCCATTGGAATTATTTGTCGACTATCAAGTGTTCCTCCAAATTTCTATCAGGTCAAGAGACTGTCACCTGGGTAAGAAGGAACATTTTATATATTGTTATGTCAGACCTTTTGAGATCATGGAACATATCAGGATGGTATCATATAGAATTTAAATACCAAAAAATTGGATAGTTATAAAATATTCATTTCATGTGTTATATTTTGAGATTTATCACCAAATCTCATCCCATGTAGTGTAGTGGGTCGATTTACAATTGAAACCACATTTATCTACCATTGAGCAACTAGTGTGTATAATTGATATTCAGAATAAAGTGTTGTCTGGAAAATAAATTTATTTCTTAAAATTTAATTGCAATAATGGCCCATATTTACATGATAACTAGCAGTGGCATTCCTTGTCAAGAGATCTATGGAATCCTATTTTTCCATAATCTAAGCCTTGAGGACATTCTAGGTGTATAATGGGTCCTAGTGGGGAGAATTCTGACACCCACTAGGTCACTGATTTGTTTTATTTATTATCTTATTTATCTTTTCTTTATATTATATATAATTTTTTAGTTTTTAATAGTTTTATGTTGGAATATTTTTTTAGGTAATATAAAAGGTCTCAAAGTTTACTTATTGTTATTGATAATATTGTACCCAACTATGTGAGAGGGGAATGTTTTTAATAGATTTATTTTTTATGTTTAAAGAAGCTTTTTAGAAACATTGAATGCTTTGAGGAAAATATGTGACATTATTTTTTTATAAGAGGAGAAATTAACATTTTTTGTATGTTTAATGAAAACTATGTTTCCAAAATATGTATCGTCATTTGAATATTCCAGTATCTTTTATGTAGTTGGTGAACATTTTGTTAACCCTACGAACAATCTTTGTATCTTACTGAGAACCCATAAAAATATAAATTTAAATAAATTCACTATTTGATTTTGAAACATATAAACTCATCATTGTCCTCCTCTCCTAGGACATTGGTCTTCTACAACTATGATTATCTTTCAAATTGTTATTTATATATGATTTCCTTCTCAATTTGGTGGATCCACTTTGGGTAAATCATGATTCCCATTTATTTCGTCCTTTATTCCCCCATTAATATTAGTTTCTTCCCTTTTGTTTCTTTTCATTTAACCCAATGGTGTATTAATGGAAAAACCTTGGGTTTTTAGCGTGTTTTTAGAAAATTACATGGGTTTATGGTTCATGAGGAACCCTTCTCTCTATCCATAGTGTTATTTTAAATATTGGCACATTGTCATTAAATATAATGTTGGTATCTCTATATAAAATTAAACTTCCATTGGAATACATATTGTTATTGAAATTTATAATGGTTCATTGGTGAAATTACATTTAGAAATAATTATTGAGGGTTGTGGTGTGTGTTTAATTTCCATGTTAATATTGTGATGAAAATTTTTGTTTTTTGTTGGTCTTTAATTGGAAAATAGATTTTATGTTTTTAAAAATTTATAAAAATTATTCTGAAAATTTTATTGAATCCATTTGAGATTTAAATTTATAGATTGAAAAAAAATGTGGTTTTATGTTATATTATTGTTTGTGTGATGTTTTTGTTAACATGGATATTTATTTGATATAGGTTTTGATTATTTTAGAAAATGAGTGACCATAGTTATGAAATTTAGAAAATGGTTTCTTTCTTAGATTTATGCACGAGCTGGCTAGGGGTAATTTCCAGTGAGGCCTAGGGTTAAAAAAAATTTAGGATCGTATCGTCCACCCAAATTTAAGTGACAGAGTTCTTGTCATCTTTATAATGGATTGGTAATAACTCCCCCATGTTTCATTCTTGTTTCTCTTATAATGATAAAATTAATTTTATTCATATTCCATCTTTTGTTTGGGATATTTGATTGGTGTCACTTTTATATCATTTTTTTATTTTTTTTCTATTTTATTTTAATTATGAAATTGAAATTATTTATTAAACCAAATGGTATTTTGGAAAATTTCTAAATAATAGAAATTTATTTTAAATTGGGTTTGAAACTAAAGCCTTAGGGTTGTAATGTGAAATGTGTTATATAGATTCATTGTGGAAACTTACCAGCATTTGGATCACAACCTACATTTTCCATTGAGAATAAAAAGATCAAGTTTTATGTGATAAATGTAACACAAATGGTGTCACATCACATGATATGTCATATTGATTTCTGTAACCATAATTGAAATGAGATTTGTGGTGGAAAACAACCACATAGAGATAGCTTGACTTGGAATTTTTGGATCCAAAGCATTTGGTTTCTTGGAATTTGATCTTCTGTCAGTCAAAATGGCCATGGACATGTTCTTGAAATTCAATTTTATGTATATATTTGGTTTTCTCGTTAATTTTTGTTAAACATTGGAGGTCAGTTATTGAATTTATTCATGTCTCATTATACTTTATTTATCGATGTTTATTATTGGATTTTTTTTATTGGTTAGCATAGATGTCTATTGCCTATATGAGATATTCCATATTTCAAGGTGGAACATATTGTTTTAATTATTCATATTTTAGGGAGAAATAATTTTTAAATGGTTGGTATTTATACAATGGTTCTATTCACCATACAATACATATAAGGAGTTCTCTTTGGGACTTGTTGTAATAATTATTGGGTTATGTGATTGGTTGATCCGTGTTGGTTTTTTATAAAATTCATACTCCTTTTGGTTGATAAGATTCCCACTTCACTTATTCACTTAATGAAATATATTTATTAATACACACAAACACCTTATTTCATTTCTATATTATGTGGCGGGACCCAAGCTTCTGATGAGGACCACGTGATATATAATTATTTACTCGATTTATAGCCTAATAATATAGTATTTTTTAATATAATTTGAGTAATAAATGATTTAATATTCAATATTAATTGGAAATTACAGTCAATAAACTCTATACTCAAACATTATTGTAATAAATTACACAATTATAAGGGAGAACACACATCGGGATACAATAAATAATATATGGGGATGATGGTTATGGTTTCTATTACTTTTTATTGATCTAACACTTATAAGTTTTCAATTATCCATGACACATTTCTATATATGATGGGAAAATTTTAATGGAAAATATAAAAACATTTTCTATGAGAATCAGAGATAAGTGAATATTGTATATATAATTCATATTGT
Source organism: Viscum album (assembly GCA_963277665.1). Lineage (NCBI taxonomy): Eukaryota > Viridiplantae > Streptophyta > Magnoliopsida > Santalales > Viscaceae > Viscum > Viscum album. Next base: position 1,979,405,285 of record OY728165.1, on the reverse strand, counting down.
ACAATTAACTTCACTTCTTCCAAAAGGAATTATAGTGTGTCCTAGGATAATACAACACACTTAAGTGTCATAAATTGTAGAGTATAATTAATTTGAAAGCCTAAAAAATTATTTAATCAGAGGATGTCGACAACCACAAATGGGGTGGAATGAGCCATAAAACTACACAAGAAATAGATTACCAAAATTCTTTGAAGGAATTTCAATTAAATATCCCCTACCAATACAATAATATGTATATGAAACTTCACACATTATAGTAATTTAAAAAATAACATTTTTATATGAATATAACATTTATCATGAATTTTTATTATTGTAATAAAATCTAGAGGCTAATATAAAATTAGTTGATACTCTATGTTCAAATCAATTGAAATTACCATATTGGTTATCTATTCCATGGATAATGATAAAATGATAATGAGATGCATAATAGTGATATTATAATTTGTTTATCCTTAAATTCAAATAATTATCATTTACAAGATTGATATTTCATAATGGTCCTAATACATCTATAATTTAATATAAATATTATTTATAAATTAATATATTATGCATTTCTAATGATTTAATGTTATATAATTTCATAAAAGATAACTAAAAAACAACTAGTTTTCAAATGATTTGAAACAGTGCTATGATTTTAATTATTTTGATTCAACCTATTTAATACGATCATGTCATTATTATATTATGGTTTAGAATTAATTATTTAACTATAATTCAATGATCTATAAAAATATTTTTTATTTGAATGATTTTTGGATGATTTTGTGATATACAATGTTTATCAAGAAGTAGAATAGAAGTTTTCTCTAACCAACATGAATATGAATATTCAATGAAAGTAGATGAGTTATTTAATTAATAATACTTCAATACATCGAGAATGTACAGTGACAACATCAATCTGAGTTTGCTGCTTTAATGGAAAACAAGATACAATTTTGAACAAGGACCATTTTATTAAAGGATGACACAAAAAACTATGATAAAAAGAATATAAAATAAATTTAAAAAAAACATCAAAACATATCTATTAAACCTAGACATTCACATTTTATTAAGAACATAATTATTTATTTTTTAAATTATCTATTAGAGATTGGTGTTTAAATTTTAAAATTTTAGTTTTTTTTTCATACTACATGAGTATAGTTCAAGAGTTCCATTATAATGCACATGAACCATACATTTTAGCAGTGTATGGGATGTGAGGTGAGATCATGTTAGTGGTAATGTGTTTCATTGTATCTATTTATGGGATAATTTCCTATATATGAATCCCATTCATATTTTTAAAAATTTAAAATTTTTATTATTAGAAATTTTAGTAAAATAGATTTCCCTATATTTTTATTCCTTGCATATTTATAATCCTTTATTTAATCTTCATCATGATAACTCATTTGTTTCCATCCTAAATTGGATTCACCAATCATTTTCTTCTATAAAACTATTAATTCCATCAATTAAGTATCTCTAATCATAGTTATCTATCATCTTCCCCTATCTTCTTCGATTTTTCTTCTCCCCAATGGCCATGGTGGTATAGGGTTCCATATTTTTTTTAATTTAAATTGCGGGTATATATTTCAAGGGATTACTCCTGTCTTTTAAGGGGTCATTCTATCCTTTATTATTGAGGATAAAATTTTTTTTTGGGATAAATGATATTTTATAGGTGGATATATGTGAATTCCGTGGTTCTTTGAACCATTATTTCTTTCTTGTTTTTAATGGTATTCAATAATGATATAAACATTACACATGATAATTATGGTTATTGTATGAAGAAGAAACTTTTTCATCATTTTGTTTCCATTTATTTTGCTAAAGGGATTAAACAATATTTAAACGATATGTTTTAGGTAAATAATTACCATAAGGTGTTCCTAGAAATTACAACCTTAATTTTTCAATGTGTTAAATTGAAATTGTATCATAAAATGATTCACCATTATTTATAATTATCTATGATAGTGTTTTTATAATAGGTTTTCATGGATGAAGTAGAATTGGGTATATTATAATATTCTAATCTTTTGAATTGTTTATTTTCATGGACTACATTTTCAAAATTTATTACTCAATTATTATTTTATTATATGGAATGTTTTTTGGTTATTGTAAAGCGATGGTATTATGTGTTATGTGTATATATTTATATACCTCTTATTATTTTATAATACATCATAGTAAATTAATTTAGTTACTACGAGGCAACCTAGTATATGTTCTAGTAAAGGTTATGAGAAAACACTTTCATGCCTTCTCATTGCTATTTTAAGGTGGCAATTTGTCCTATGATTGTTCCCACTAGAATAAGATGAAACTATAGCTATCAGATCTAATGAAGTTGGATATTATTATAGATATGATGATTGATATTATTTTTATAATGTTGTATTATTTATTATGGGGATCCTATTCCCCCATTCCTTCGTTCTTTAGGTAACCACCCATTATGTTTTTCTGTGAAATTATAACTTTTATTACATCTAAAAATTTATATATTGAATTGAATTTACATTCTCTTAGTTTTTAATTAATTTAAATCAATGTATATGATAAAACTTATTTCACGATTTCAGAAATTAAATTAAGATGTTAATTTTTTTAAATTTGATTCAACATGAATGCCCTGTATTATTTGAAAATTGTTTTCCATATATCATGTTGTGGAATACATCTATGAATTTCACAATCACACCTAAAATAAACCCTTTAAGAGTGTGTTGAATTTTGTTGGTATGATGCCAAATAAGGTTGAAAACCACTCTGAGGCTGTGGATTCGATATATATTCTAATCTGTGTTTGGGGAGGGGACAAGTTATCTTGGTTTCCTTGTCACCTAAATTTGGGTAGCGAAAAATATTTTTTTCATTTTTCATTATATATTTTTTATGTTTCTCTTGTACTTAACCGCTTATTATTACAATTAAATTATTCCCACATTATAGCTATATATCAGTTCAGAATAATTCATGATCAAATGTTTATAATGACACAATTATGTTTTCTTTTGATATTAACTTATTGAATGGGTTTTGAGTTATTTTTCTATTTTTATGCCATGTTAGAATAATGTTTTATTTCAACTATTTATTGTTGATCATAACATTAAAGTTTAATAGAATGGTGACTATAAGCTTCTATGAGGAGGTTTCTATTTTGGTTTAATAATTATACATATAAAATTATTCCCAATTGAGTATGTTTGATATCCCAACACTAGTTTCTACCCTATGGTGACCAGGAATGTGAGTCAGGTTATGTGAAAAGATGAATCAAGTTTTTGGATGAGGCCACATGGGTTATATAGTTGTAAAATATTACCAAACACCATTTTTCAAATTATATATAAGGATTCAATGCTATATAGGAGGTAGAACCATTATAAATAATGAGACAAGTTATGGGAAAGTGTTTGGAAAACATTTAACTCGATGAGGCTTAAAATGCTAGTGGTTGTCATGTATGTGTAATTTTAGTTTTAAATTTTATTTAATAGTAATTTTTATGTAATTTCATCATAGAAATAAGATTTTTAGTAGTTGGAGTTTTTTATATTGGTTAGGGTTCCCGGTAATCCTGTATAAAAAAGCAGGTTCATGTCCTGGAAGTCACCAAATTTTGGGATTTCATCAGGGATTTGTGTGGTTAGGTGGAAGCATAAGAGTGCATTAGAATTGTCCATGGTGGTTTTTAGATGAAATAATATTCATAAAAGATAAATATTAATGTTAATGAATATATCGTCCTATGTATGGAAGATTCTATAAAACGAGTACATGGAAATAATGGTCAAAGACTAGTTATTTTGAAGAATTGAAAATGGTGGAATTTATAAGATCTCGACCTTTTCATGAGTCAATTTCGGGAAAATTTTTAGGTAATATTGATGTTTTTAATTACCTATTTTTTGTATTAGTGACTTGGGGTGTGTTTGGGGGAACTTTTAAGAAAAACTAAAGGGCAGTGGGTTGTGCACGGTTCGCACTTGGTTTGACAAACTGTGCGACCAAACCGTGCCATCAAAGTTGAACTGGACAGAGAGGCACACATGGTTTCAGCTCGATTTGAAAAACCGTGTGACCAAAACGTGCGGACCGTGAAATATGGATAGTGAGGTTCACACGGTTTGCGCACGGTTTGACAAACCATGTCCCACTGTCCAAGAAACCATGCACACAGTTTTTATTTTCGAAAATCCTTTTTAAAACCACCAAAACTCTGGGACATCCTTTTCTTCTGACCTTGGATCAGGTTTGTCTTTTTATAAGTGTTTTTAAAGCCTATTGGAGAGATTAAAAGGAGATCCAAACACCTTTCCTTGAGATTGAAGGTTTTTATTGAAGATCTTCTCTCTTTCCGGTAAGTGGATTTCATCCAGTTGATTCTTCTATTCTATCCTCTATATTTCCTTGATCTTTTCATGGGAGATTTCCATAATTTCCATTGATCTGAACCTATGAGTTAATCAATAGATCTATGATTGTGGATCTAGATCTATTTTTGAAAGATATTTATTCCTTTGATCTAATTTTTGGTTTTAAGGAATTATATCCAGAACATGATCAATGACATTGTGCTGCTTGGACTTTGGGGATTTTCATTGGGCTAACTTCCATCAATAAATTGAGGTAGGTGGTTTGATATCCAATCCCACTACCTCATCTTGTTATGCGTATGCAATTGTATAAATGCGGTGGCATAAATAATTAATTGGTGGTTTGGTTATGTGGTTCATTGTGAATTGTGCATCTAGTGGAATATGGGTGAGATTTATGAAAGAAGGATAAGGATGATTAAACATTTGATTAATATGGTCTATGTGAATTGGATATTTGATTTGAAAAAGGGTTGTGGGATAAAAACTGATCCTCCTAATACCCACATGGGTTCTATACATGGTGTTCTAGAACCAATGACATGCATGAAATTGATATTTTATGGGTCAAGGACTGACTCTCCAAATACCCATGGGGTTGTGAGACAGGGACTGATGCTCTAAATACTCACATGTGTGATAGACATGACGTTCTACACTCTATCATTTATTTTGTACTATGGTTTCATTTGGCTATTCATAAACTTAATATTGTGATATAGTAAATATGAATTGAACATGGGAAATGGATTAGGACCTACAAGGGCCGAATTAGGCATTGTGTTTTGGGTGTTCTTGGAAACTTATATGTTTAATGTATTAAACAAAGGTTAATTGTATAAATATAAATTTTCTCCCTATTGACTTACTTTATTATTAATATAACTAACTACACTGCTTATGACTGGATTTTTTTTACACTGTTGGTGGTGATCTACTGATTCGTACTTACACCCTACTCGAGCTGCGTATTTGGTACCTGATAAGACTTTGTTGTTGCAGGACAAGAGATGGGAAAGATCCCTGGCTAGGGTGATGTTTGGGATTGGAACATGGTAGAGGGAACCAGACACGGTTCGAGACCCATTTTTAGTTGTTGGGTCTTTACGTTCAGTTTCATTTTAGACACTTGGAACATTCATTGTCATAGAATGTTTTACTTTTCAGTTGAGTATTGTATTTCTGGATTTGATTATGCAAGTTACATTGTACTATTATATTTATATATGTTTCCACTATTTCTTGGTTATTTCCGCTGGTATTTTATTCTAATAACAGAGGGTATAGTCTCCCAAAGACTGACTTACTAGACCCTCACTGCTAGTTGGCACCCTCTTGCGTACGGGGAGGAGCGCTTGATGGCTTGGGACCAACCAGCTTGGTGGACCGTTCAGTGGCTCATGGGTGGGGATGTTACAAAATGGTATTAGAGGGTGTTTCCATTTTTATTCTTTTTTCTTACTATTTGGGAAAGGTAGATAGGGGATTAGGAAATCTCAGGGCTTGATAATGATCTCGTGCATGGGAGTTTCGAACCCATGTATGGGGGAAAACTCAAGTAATCAAGGTGGGATTTCTCTTACAGTTGTTTTTCGTTACAGTTGAATATTATTTCACCTTGGGTTATGCACTTGTTGTGTGATGTGATAATTATTTCTGGAATTTTTTGAGTATTGATTCATGGCCCAGAATGGCATACATGTTCCGTCTACATGCATCATTCTAGGAACTCAAGATTATTGTGACATACATCATTTTAGGCACCCACATGAAAATGGAATATGTGTAGATTGTTTAACATAAACTTTTTCTTTTCATTATTTGTGAAAATAAAATGAAAATGGTTTCTAGTTTATAAATTGAATGAAATAATTGTGAATTGATATGAATAAACTGGTTGTGTGTAATTGTGTTAACATTGTGAACTGTTTCCAAAGTATCATGTTTTTCTTTGTAGAATTATGCCACCATGATGCTTGTTGAGTGGACGGAAGGTGGGTATAGTTAGATATGGTTCTCAAGTGATTGAACCTGAGGCACCAATAGTACCAACTAAAGAAGTGGGGGGAAATTTTCGGGAGACCCTCACCCATTTCATGCAAATGATGGAAAGAGACCCAGAGCTAGTTGGGAAAATATATCTGAGCTTACAAGGGAGTTTCTGTTGCAGCACCCACCAACTTTTATGGTTTGAGTTTGAAGGTGGAGTTTGTGAGCGGGGTTATTCCCATAGACACGCCATTGGAAGTTTGTTCTAGAGACATCTGTATGGGCATGGGATTCTCTCTTGAGATCAGGGAGTACTATTTTCTTTGGGATCTTTATATCCTTGACATGACAGGCTTCGAACTAATTCTATTTATAGACTGGTTAGTCACATAACGATCCCACATTGATTGTTATCATCAGAGGGTGAAATTTATGTGACCTACAGGTGACCATTACATTCATCGTGGGGAGTGGGATATCCAGGAAGGCCGAGCCGGGCTAGTTACTGAGTAACTGGAAGAACTCACAGCCCATGTTTTTAGTCATTTACTGAATAATGAAGGTGTTAGGAAAGACATCCTTCCACCAATGGTTGATTTTTTTCAGGATGTTTTCCTGAAATACTTCATAGGGATGCCACCTATGAGAGATTTTGAATTTACTATTGATCTCATGCTAGGAGATGAGCAAGTATCTATTCCACCATATAGAATGGCATCGACAGAGATTCATGAACTCAAATCTCATTGGATGACTTGTAGGATAAAGGATTGATATGTCTAAGTACGCCGCCATGGGATTTGCCTGTTCATTTTTCAAAGAAGGCTGATGGGAGTTTACGTTTGTGTGTCGATTACCAGAGGTTGAACAATATGACTGTGAGGAACCAATATCTTCTACCACTTATTGATGATCTGTTTGACCAGTTGAAGGGAGCTTGTGTTTTCTCAAAAATCGTATTAATATTGGGGTATCCCCAATTGAGTGTTCAGACTTCTAATATATCAAAGACTGATTTCAGGAGTAGATATAGGATTTATGAGTTTGTTGTAATTCCAATTGGGTTATCAAACACACCAACAATGTTTATGGCTATGATGAATAAGATCATTGATTTGTACCTGGATCAGTTTGTGGTAGTATTTGTGGATGACATCTTGGTGTACTCCAAGACTCATGATGATCATGACCAACATCTTAACATCTTTATAAGTACCCTAAGTGAGCATCTTCTATACTCCATGCTATGTATGTGTCAATTTTGGATTTATCAGGTACACTTCTTGGAACACATCATCTCGAAGAATGGTGCTTCTGTGGATCTAGAGAAGGTGCAAGAAGTGATTTTTTGAGAAAAACTAAAGAATATTTTCGATATCCGATGATTTATTGGGTTATCTAGATATTAAATGAGATTTATCGAAGAATTTTCCCATTTGGGAACCCCACATTCGTACTTGACCAAAAAGGTAGTAATGTTTGAATGGTCAGAGGCTTGCGAGACAACCTTTTAGGAGATGAAGAATCTTTTGAAATCTGCACAAATTTTGGCTCTACCTAAGTAAGATGAAGAGTACTTTGTGTATTGTGACTCTTCTGGGATAGGACTCAGAGTTGTGTTGATGAAAAGAGATGAAGTTTGGGCGTATGGGTCTCAAAAACTGAGGCCACATGAATCGAATTATCCAACAAACGACCTTGAGTTGGCAGTGGTGGTTTATGCTTTGAATTGTGGGTGACACTACCTTCTGGGTGAAAGGTTTACAGTTTATACTGATCATAAGAGCATAAAGTACATATTTTCTCAGCGCGATTTGAACCTTCGAAAGTGGAGATGGGTTGAGTATATGAAGTATTTTTATTTTGAGTTGGTATATACACCCAGGAAAGGAAATGATGTGGGTGATGCTTTTAGTAGGAAGACATAGACATTGATTGTTCAGGAATCTAGTGCCGCGTATAGGATTATGTCATTGCTAGCTTAAATGCATGTTGTGGTTCAGGAGAGACATGAGGAAATGACACTCATGTCAGTTGCAGTGGAGTCTACACTTTTGAGACTGATCAAGGAGAAGCAATATGAGGGCACCAAATGATTAGATATGAGGAGAAAAAATTTGAAGGCGGGGATACACCTTCAGACTGGAAGATAGACAAGGATGTTATAGTTTATATGAACAATCCGGTTGTTTTTACTATGAGTATGCGGGAGGAGTTCAGGAGGGAATTTCATTCCTCAAGATGGGCAGTGCACCCTGGTGTGACCAAAATGTATCATGATATGCGATGAAAATTTTCGTGGCCAGTCATGAGGAAGGAGTTAGCAGGGTTTGTGACACGATGCTTCACCTGTCAGCTGGTGAAGGTGAAGCATCAATGACCTAGAATTTTACTACGACCTTTATCCATTCTAGAATGTAAGTGGGACGATGTGACAATGGAATTCATGATAGTACTTCCAAAAACACTAAGGAAGAATAGTTCTATTTGGGTCATTGTGGATTGACTGACATGATGTCACATTTCTTTCCCATAAGGGAATCTTTTACAGTTGAGTAGTTGGGAGAGCTGTATTTACAAAAGATTGTTCGGTTGCATGGGGTGCCACGAACTATAGTTTTGGATCGCGAATCATGATTTACTTCATGCTTCTGGAAGGGCTTGCTGAAGTCACTTGATACACAAATTTTATTGATTACGGCATTCCATCCACAAACATATGGACAATCAGAGCACACTATAGAAAGTCTTGAGGATATTTAGAGGTTGTGGGTACTTAACTTCAGTGGTTCAGTGGAGAAAAACCTTGCTTTAGTGGAGATTTCCAATAACAACAGTGACCTGGAAACTATACAGATGGAAACATACGAAGATATTTATGGTGGGACAAATAGATCACCACTATGCTGGATGGTAGCGGGTGTTTTAGAGTTGTTGGGATCGAGTCTCACACAAAAGAAGACTAAACAGGTTCAGATGATTCCGAAATGAATGACTATGTCTCAAAGTAGGCAGAAGTCTTATGCTGGTAGACGGAGGAGACCTCTATAGTTTACAGTCGGTGATCGAGTTTTCCTTCGGGTATCACCTAGGTTGGGTCACCATAGGATACATAGGCAACGAATGTTGGCACCCAATTTTATTGGACCTTTTGAAACTGTGAATAGAGTCGGTCTAGTAGCATACCAATTTTATATTCCATAATTTAAAGTGCAATGCATGATGTTTTCTAGGTATCACAACTATGATGGTATCAACCTGAACCTTATCATGTGATCGATGTGGATGATGTAGAGCTTGGGATAGATGTTTCCTTTGAGGAGCATCTGATACATGTGTTGAATCATAGTGAGAAGGTGTTGAGGGGAAAGAATGTAAAGATAGTTTGTGTAATATGGAAACATGAACGTATGCAGGAAGAGACATGGGAAAGAGAGACAAATATGCAGACTCATTGGACAGATATTTTTATCTAGGAATCTCAGAGAAGTTATGGATTATAGCTCGAGGACGAGCTACTATAAGGTGGGGAGAATTTAAGATCCCGATCTTTTCTGGTGTCAATCTCAGTCACGTTTTAAGGTACTTTAGATGTTTTTGTGTACCTATTTTTTTGAGTAGTAACTTGTGGTGTATTTTGCGAAACTATTAAGTACAACTAAAGGGAAGTGGGTTGTGCATGGTTTGCGCATAGTTTGACAAACTATGCGACCAAACCATGCAGACCGTTCAAATATATACAGTGATTCCCCCACGGTTTGTGCATGGTTTGACAAACCGTGCGCCACTATCTAGGAAACGGTGCACATGGATTGTATTTTCGAAAATCATTTTTAAAACCACCCGAACTCTGGGACTTCCTTATTTTCCGACCGTGGCTTGGGTTTGGCTTTTTCTAGGTGTTTCCAAAGCCTATTGGAGATATTCCAAGCTGATCCGAACACCTTTCCTTGAGATTGAAGGATCATATTGATGATATTCTCTCCTTCTAGTATGTGGATCTCATCCTGCTGTTTCTTCTATTCATTCCTCTATCTTAACATGATATTTTAATGGTATATTTCCATCATTTCCATGAATATAAACCTATTAGTTAATGTATAGATCTAGGATTTTTTATCCATATCTAGTCTTGAATGAACTTGAAGCCTTTGATATTATTTTTGGTTTTAAGGATTTAGATCCAGAACATGATCAACGACGTTGTGCCACATAGATTTTGGATATTTTTTGGGGCTAACTTCCCTCAATGAATAGAAGTAGGTGGTTTAAAATACAATCCCACAGTCTATTCTTGTTATGCGTATACAATTGTATAAATTTCATGGAATAAATAATTAATTGGTGGTTTGGTTTTGTGGTTCTTTGTGAATTGTGGATCTAGTTTAATATGGGTGAGAGTTATGATGGAAGGATAATTATGATTAAACATTTGTTTAATGTTGTATATGTGAATTAGATATTTGATATGAAAAAGGGTTATGGGACACAGACAAATGCTCCTAATACCCACATGGGTTCTAGACATGGCGTTTTAGAACCAATGACATGCATGAAATTGATATTTTATATGACAAGGACAGACGCTTCAAATACATATGGGGTTTTGAGATAGGGACTGATGCTCCAAATACTCACATGTGTGCTAGACATGAAGTTCTACACTGTTTAATTTATTTTTTACAAAGGTTTCATTTGGATATTCACAAAGATAATATTGTTACATAGTAAATATGAATTGAAAAGGGGAAATGGTTTAGGCCCTACACTGGAAGAAGCAAGCATAGTGTTTTGGGTGTTCTCAAGAACCTAGATTTTTAACGTAATAAAGATATGTTAATTGGATAAATATAATTTTCCTCCCTTATTCCTTGTTTTATTATTAATGAACCCACATACACATCTTATGAATGGATTTTTTTGACACTATTGGTGGTGATATACTGAGTCATACTCACACCCTACTCGGGATGCCTGTTTGGTAATCGAATAGACTTTGTTGTTGCAGGACAGGAAAAGGGCAACAGCCCTGGAAAAAGTGACGTTTTGGGTTTGACCATGGAAGAGGTAACCAGACATGGATTGAGACCCATTTAGAGTCGATGTGTCTTTACTTTCAGTTTCATTGTAGACACTTGGCACTTGAATTGTCATAGCATGTTTTAATTTTCAGTTGAGTATTGTATTTCCAGTTTTGATTATGCTCGTGACATTGTACTTTTATATTTATATGCATTTCTATTATTTCTTGGTTACTTCTGCTGGCATTTTATTGTGATAAAAGAGGTTATTTTTTCCCCAAGACTGACTTACTAGACCCCCACTTCTCGTTGGCACCCTCTGGCGTACTGGGAGGTGCGCTTGAGGGCTTGTGACTAACCAGCTCGATGAACCGTTCAGTGGCTCTTGGTTCGATATGTTAGAGCCTTGAGGTTATTGGATGGTGGATTTAATAGATGATGTTAAAATTACGTCCTTAGTGGTTGTGACCAAGAATGGAGGGTCTAGATATAGAAGACTACAAGTGGGATACCTGATTTATTTTTTGTTGTAGGAAAAACGAAATAAGAAGGGTGGTGCGGGAACACTTGTACTTGGGTTGTTCAGATCTAGGTGAATTGCCTAATGATTAATAGATCAAGAAGAAACCTTATACTGTCTAATAAAATATTTTATGTTAAGAGGGTAGGAAATTTTTCATTAGTTCGTAGAAACACGTAGTTCATATTTGGTATTTTATGATAATCCACCTTTGGAGTTTTCAGAACATAGGTGCATCATGGACCAGTAGTTGGGTAGGGGTTATCTTGTGAGATTGGTCATTTGGAATTTCAGACATGTGTTAGGCCTTGTTCCACAAGGACTATGATCTATATAAGGTACCCCCTCAAAAAATGCTATAAAGCGGATTATCAATAAATAAGAATAAATAAAGGCCTTCGGTCTTTCAATCAATAGGAATTATTAAGGAATTGTCCATGTGAATTGTGTGTGTATGGGTTGTAGACTATGAAACAAATTTTTAGCAATAAAAATTACAATTTTAGAGACTATGTATAGGATGAAACATTTTTTTCAACCCAAACATACTGTTAAATATTTTTCTGTTTTGTTTTCCCCTCTAATTGATACTAATAGGCTATTCTAATATCCATTAAATGTTTATTCATTACATTTATAATTTTGTACAATTTCCTTTTAATATTATTGAGTTTATGATTTTTTTATTATAGTATTTGATAAAGCACATAAAAACCAAACCTGTATTTATAAAATTACAATAGGGGAAGATATATAACATTCCCTTAGTAAATTTTCATAGTGGAAAAAATATTTTACCCAAGAATCCTTAGACTATTCAAAATCAAATTACATCAATTGTATATACTGTCCATGTTATGGAACGAGGAGTAAAACTGGGTATATATCATGCCACAAATAGATCTTACGAGTTCCCCTGACAGAATCCTCATTCATTTTTTGTAATAAATGGTACTCAAATAGTTAGTGATGTGTTAGAGAAAATTTTAAGACCTTTTGAATTTCATGAAACTACTAAATATTTAAATGTTAGGTGTTTCACCTTTATGCCTGAGCGGTCCAATAAAAAATGTTAGCTAATAATATCTATAGTGAAGTTTCATTAAAACCTCTCACGCCAATAGTAGCCACTAATATATATTACAAAATATCATGAATTATAGTTAGTCCATATTAGTGACTGCCAAATGAAGTTGAAAATCATATAATTATTTATAAAATTAATTTAATCGTAGTATAAATCATAAAATATGAATAAAACATTAAAAAAATTAAATTATATATAAAATTATAAAAATAAACATCATTTAATATAATAATTCGTACATTTCTTATTGAAATAAAATTTGATAGAATATCAACTGAAAATATAGCATACAAATATATATAATACACATATAAATGACATATATTGTAAAAAATATATATTACAATTTTCTATATACAATAAAATTTAGCTCACATACCCCATTTATATATAAAAAAAATTGACATTTGAAACACCTTCATAACGAATCATTGGAATTTCTACATAAATCAAATGATCTGAAAATAAAAAATTTTAATATTAAAGTTTAAAAAATCATCTATTAAATCTTTTATAAAACTGGGATATGTGATGATATTTAGATAATTATTTTGTGGATATTGACAAATAAAGTGGAAAATTTTAGAATTATTTTAACAGAAATATATTTTTTCCAAATAAAAAATTATAGGGGTGTTAGTTTCATTGATTTCTCATCCTGTTTTATCACAAATCCTCCATGTATAATTTTATTTAAATATGATATATATCAGAATTTTTTAGAAAATTTATCATATTCAGTGCATGCAATAAACTACAATATATCAATATAAAATTATTTTTGAAATAAATAATCATTAATGTGTCAGATTCATGTGTCCTTAGATTCTACATATCAATAATGAACGAAGGAATGATTCCCTAAAATTAGAAAAAATTAAAATCACGTTTAATGACTTTTGACAATCAGAGTAGATAGTTTGAGTTAAATTTTATAACATGAATTTTTTTCTAAAATAATAAATTCTTCCAGCAATAGCTTAAAATCCCACTAATATTTATAGTTCACACATTCCCCATGTTTTACTGTATTATAATTCTCGATATATTAGTGTTTTTAATTTTTTTCACATTTAGTACATGCAAATGATTTTGATAAATGTGTTTTTTTACATTGTAGGACCCCTTGGTTGTTAATTTTTCCTTTGATTATACCTTCCAAAAATGATGTTTGGATTTTTTTTTCCAAATATTATTTGGGATTTAGAGAATATTTGGAGATTATGATTATAAAAAATAAATCATAGTTAATTTGTATAAAATGAAATTGTTTTTTCTCAAATATTTTATAAAAATGCCTGGGTTTCTCACATTGCTCATCTTTATAGGTTATAAATTCATTAGTAACTATTTTGAAACAATTAAGTGAACACTGATGTATATTTTGGCTATTTTATATAATTATAAGGCTATATGGTCTATGGTATATATATATATATAAAATAAATATATGAACTGTTAGGTGATAGATTCATACATTGTTTGATAATATGTGTCCTAAGTGATCCAAGGAAGGCTTTCCTCGAATTAGATACTATTTTTATCCTGATTGATGATCATTGATCATTAATGGGGATTGCTTTATATAAGAGTTCAACAAAATACTATTTTTCCTCAAATAAAGAACAAATTGAAAATTAGTTTCATGTGTGCCCCATTCAAATGGGATAAAAATCTTTCTTGTGTTGTTATGCTACAATTTTTATGATATTGTAGAATGTTTGTGCAATTTTACCCATTTAATGCACATTATTAACCATGTTATGTGTATTTTTAAAAATTATTACACCTTGGGTGTAAATGTTATGTGATGTTTAATCTTATAGGTCCAAAATGGTAAAATGAATATTGTATCAAAATTTTAATGGATTTAGATCATGTTTAATGTATTTTAACCATTAATGTGGATAAATTAATTTAATTTTCATTCAATGAGACTACATTTTTTCATCGAATACATAAATTAGGCACTCGTTTGATACACCAATCATCTGAATATGTCATATGTACCTATTTTTAATGGTGAATTTGCGTGTTTAATGTACGTTAGACTATGATATATGGTTTTATTAAAATTTATGTATTATTGGGTGTCATTTTTATACACTATTGAATTATATATTGAAATAAATGACGTTAGAAACGTTTTACAAAAAATTGATGAGATTGGAAGACATATTGAAAGATTTTTACCATAATGTTTTCAATTTTAGCTAAATGTTATATGATAAAAATAAATTTTCTGTGAAAAAACTTGGCTCAGTAAATGGATTTTGGTACTTCTGATCCTGACGAGTCATAAATATCCAAATATTTATTATGACTTGAAGTCTATTTAGGAGTTTTTCATATTTTAATCATTTCATAGTCTAAAATATATATTTTTGATTTTATTTATGATCTCTCTAGTGTTGGTTTCATATTCCATTTGATTCTATATGTCAAAGACTACCTTATTGAGAATTTTCACAAAATTAGGTAGGACATGGTGCTCATTTGAGTGTTTAGGAATATCAAACTAGACCATTACACATAAAAGTGAAGCACAAAAATTTTTTTATCTCAGAAAAAATGAGACTCAAGTTCCAGTTCAACACACCACATATCTAGATTTGTCAGATATAACATAACTGTCCTTTTTCAATAATTCATTTGATATTATAGTTGATTTGGACAACATCAACATTTAACACATATTACTAACTATAACAAATTTATATATTTTTGGATTAATTATAATTTATGATCCCTTTAGTTTTATTTCATGTTTCATTCGATGTTATAGGTAGTAAATGAATCTAGGAACATTTTCCCAAAATTGGATGGGATTTAAAGAAAATCGAATAACTTTTGACCATAATAGTATACTATTAAATCATAAATTATTTCATAGAATGTGTACCTTTTAACATATATGGATAACACATAGATTCTTAAATAATTTTAAAATTTACTAATCCATACACCCATTATGATTCACACCGTCGATGACTCTTACTCATGTTTTGAAGCTAAAATGAAAATTATTATTACATAATATAATATCAAACATATATTGGGGTCATTATTGAATTTATTTTCAATAATGTGTCAATATGTGTATGGCGAGTTTGGTTGAAGTGGTAATTCTTTGTGTATTGGTATGGATTCATGAAATAGAATTGGATATCATTCATGGAAAATTATCCATATAAAATATGAATATTTTTAGCACATTTTTTTTAATACTTGTGGTAAGAAGTTTTCACATTGGGTACATCTTGTTAATTCCCTGAAAAGGGTAATTAGTTTATGAAGAATTTAAGAGGTCCATAGAGATGAAATATTATTTCTTGGTTATTTGAAGATGATGGAAGTATTATTCCATTAAAATATAAAGTACTTTCATGAAGGTGTTTGAGGTGGTTTGGAAAAATTGTTGATTGAATAAATTAGATACATATAAATTATTCAAATTATTTTTTTGGCTGGAAATTTTTTAATGTTCACTAAAACATTAATGATAACCCAAAAGCCTACATTGATAAATCTTCACCAAGGGAACATGTGGGACTGGGGTCATCCACAGCTAGAGGAACTATACAATTCCTGCCCTTGGGTGGCATGGTAAAACAGACCTATGTCTTGTAGGTCAATAACATGGAGAATAATAGAATAAGGGTGGCACCACTGTGTAGGGTGGAATAGTGGTTGGAAGAGCCAACATGGTTTTGTGTGAGTGTGGGATCGAGATTATTCCCAGTTATACACTTTTACCAGTCTTGTGGAACATTGAGATATAAATTTCACATCGTCATCCATATGAGAAACTGATGTGGGATATGTGTAGTGTAATGCACTGTAGCTCATCCTTTAAGGATAATGACATAACCAACGTTTTCTGATAACACTGATATGGAATACCCATTCTATAAGGGAGAAACTTATTCCTCCTCCCATGTTCTAGTGATTTTTCAATACATGTTATTCGGCATTGAAGATCCGTAAAAATCTTTCCCAAATCAAATAAACCAAACAGAGGGCAAAAAATTCATTATTGGAGGCTACATCGATCACTTGAGATCCAGGATAATTCAAATAATTAACTATGAATAATATTCAAGAAATTACATATTTAAATAAGATGTATATTGAGCATGATGATCTCTTGATGATCAGAGTCTCATGGAATAAGTAAATTTCCAGATAATTGCATTGGTATGATCAAAATGAGTTATTCATGAAGTTAAAGATTTCATGCGTGATTGTTGAATGATTACGTAGCCTAATGAGGAAAAATATTTTTTGTATACGACATGGATAATAAATTAACAAGTAATCCTGATATTCTTCTTGTGTTCATCTATTATGAGATTCATGATGCATGCATGTAGCTATCACATGTGGTTGATGAGTAATTTAGGTTGAGAATAATTAAAATCAAATCCTTCTTATGTTTAAATTTTTGAAATTTATGAAGGGATTTGCTATAGTTTTTTTTAACGTGATATGATGGGGTTTCCCGATATGCTTCGGGTATTGTAGATTCATTCTCTAGATATATGAAATCTTGTGTGTTGTGGGTGTTTATGGATTGATTCCATGTTATGAAGAAGTAATACCTGAACCTTTCTGACATTCCTCATGAATTACCTTCAATGTTTGACGCACATTCATTTTGTTATTGAGTTTTGAGGATAATCCATTTGAAGATAATTAATCCTAAAAACCATTTGGTATTTTTCATGTGATCTATGTAGATGAATTAAAACCCCCACTTAATGTGTATTCAAATATTCATCAGAGAATATAATACCCTCAATTTATATGGTATTTATTTTAAAAAATACAATAACTAATAAATATCATGTTTTAATGTGGAAAAAAATGTGTTTATTTATAAACACATTTATATAATTATTTAAATTATGAATTGAAATCATTAAATTATTGTGATCCCCTGGACCACATTATTGTGTATAAATATGTGAATGTAAGGGTCAAGAGAAAAACACTGAAATGAATAATACTTTGAGATCTAATTACATTATTGTTTCTAAGAGTTAAATAGTTTGACATTGGGATCCTTCTAAGAAGAATAAACAAGGTCGTCCGAGCATTTATGTATTGAAGAGAAACCAGATTGCAAAAAATATGGAAGGAGTCTCGAGACCATCATTACGAATGTTCATAAAGGGATACCTGGGAAATTTTGATAATGCAAACTCATGGAGGATGAACAAATATAATCATATATTTGATCAAAACTTCAATAATGGTGATGTATTTTTGTTGGTTTTAGGAGTAGGTGCTGTCATCTTATCAATGGAAAAATAAGGAGTCTCTCTGTTGGAGACAGACCAAGAAGATAATTGGTTGGTTCCAAAAGAAAATAGTCTCTCTTAGTTGGAGCTAGAGCAAGACGTATCTCAGTTGGTGTTGAAAGAAATTTCATTTACATGTTTGATAGTGAATATTACATGTTTTTTTGTGTAACAAACTTGGAAGGAAGTTGGCATTTAATTTCCAAACCTAAAAAATACTATGTTTTTCCCAATCTTATTTTATTACTGCACAAGAAGTGATATTGAGATACATTACCATGTATATTGAGAACCATTACATGTTCAATGGGTTGAGTTAAAATTAATTATAATTTTTTAAAATTAGTTTATAATTAATTCTCCCCTCTGTCGGTGGAATATAAACTGTTCTGGGACACTACAAGTGGTATCAGAGAATAGTTGGAATCTAAAGATCCAACTGAGTCTTTATTAATTATAGATTTTCAGAAATTACTGATCTATAATAGATATATATTTCAACAAATACTCCGAAGAATATAAATAAAGGATAGGCTATTAGGATAAAGATGAATCATATTGTAAAGGAAAAAATGTTATTAACTGAAGGTAGAGAAAATGGGGTTTGTTACAACAATTATTTTGATTTTGAATCTTCTAAAAATTCTAATCAAGAAATGATGATAAAGGATCCCTTTGGGATCATTATATTGTTTTCAAATAACATATAAATAATATCCATACAGAAGTTTTAAAAATATTGTTAATGTCACAAAGGTTCATAATGATGAAAACTTACAGCTTGAAGTATAGGGTGACACTATGGAAGATGAATTATCTAATAAGGCAAAAAATGCAGTAATGGATGTTTTGATGAAATCATGAGGTCAAAGAGTGTTTGAATAATTCACTATCAAAAATATTCATGCACTTCAATTTTTTAATTTCATGTACTTAGAGTGTAATGATATCATGGTGAAGTATATTCCCCTAGATGATCTAAATGATGAGATAAATGTACAAGTATAATAATAATTATCCCTTCATGTAGATCCATATCATGAAATTTTATTCAAGTAGATTCTAAACTAATAAACACAATATTTTTTAGGTATTATATTTTGATGGTATGAATGAATTTAGGAATGAAGGCATGAAATGTAGTTGATGAATCATTCACAAGTAGAAGAAATAAACTGAAACATTCAGGTGTTTAAGGAAAGGAAATTTAGGTTGGGATGAACCTCTGTTTTTATTCCCATTTTAGATGAAGTTGGGTCCTGATATCCTTGGAGCATTTGAGTATCATGTTATACATTCCTGTGAAAAGGGGAGATATAGGTATCTAATGATTGATGACAAAAGACTAAGAAGTAATAATTGACACCTTCAAAAATTCAACATGAAATACATTCCTCATTTTAGATTCATTCATTTGGATAGTGTGATTTAGAGGTTCATCCTCTTTAGGAGAAGTTAACCAAAAACCCCTATGGTATTTTTGATGCGATCCATGCAGTTGAATTAATATTCACACTTCTTTGGTATTCAAATATTCACGAGGAATGATAATACCATCACATTATGGTGTATTTAATAATCTAACAATAATATATAATAATTATTCAGTATTGTTATACGAAGGAGGATAAATAAATATTTTTATTTAAAAACAATGTTATATGATGATTTAAATGGGAAAACTAAATCATAGAATTATTGAGATACACTTAACCACATTTTTCTGTAAAAATTTTACATATAGGAGATATGAGAAATAAATTGGATTACAGAATCCTTTGATATCCGGATACATTGTTGTATTGAAGAGAGAAGGAGTTTGTATCTAGGACCCATTGAAGAAGAATAAAAAAGAGTGCCAAATCATTCAAAGAATTTTGAGAAATAATATTGTACAGAATATAGAAAGAGCCTTGATACAAGTATTGATGTAGTTCATGGGGTGGTACATGGGAAAATTAGATTCAGTGAGCTCAAACAGGAAGATCAAGGATTGTTCTATAATGTATGATCCTTCAACAATGGTGATGCATATCGGTTGTTGTTATGAGCAAGTTAAGTCTTGTAGTTAGAGACAATAAGAGAAGAGATTTATTGGTTGGATCCAGAGAAAGAATTATTTTGATTGTATCCAAAAGAAATTATAGTCTCTTCATTGGATCCGAAGTAACATATATTTCAGTTATAGCTTAATTTAATTGTATTCACATTTTTAATAGAGTAGAATCTAAATTTTGGTGTCTAATAAACACATAAAGGAGTAGGACTTTCATTTTTTGACGTTGTAAATACTATGTTTTTCCATATATTATTTAATTACATCACACAAAGTGATATTGAGAGATATTGCACAGTGAATCATTAACCTTATGATGTTTAAGAAGATGAATTAAAAATGAAAATCATTTTAAAAAATGAGTATACAACTAATGCTCCCCCCTCTTACTGGTTCCTAATAAATCCTAGGTATCAGCATAATAATTATTTAAAACTGTTAAATATATAATTTTTTAGTTGTATTCTTTACATAAATGTTGATATAGTTGGTGTTTTTATATGCTACTAACTATTATATTTCATTTTCTATGAAAGCATACCATAATGTAACGCAATCAACTCCTCTTACTGTGAATTACATTCCCAATTTCTCTCTTTCTCTACATACATACCACTCATTAACTCATTCTCATTATCCATAGTATGGGCATGCGAAATTTTTTATCCCTCCTCTATTTAACTAATTACACAACATGAGATGATAGTGTCAATTTTCATTATATATCCTTTGTCATCCAAAAAATTCTAGAAATTAAGACATCATTGTTCTTGGTAATGTTCTTACATTCCACATCATATATCATCTCCATATCTTTACTGAATTGAGCCTATGAAAATTTAAAAATTTAAACATATTAAATAGAAATAATTTTAATGAAAAAATAAAACAAATTAAAAAAATAAACACTTACTAGATGTCTTAAAACCTTAGTGTAATCCTCTTAATTACTTGGAAACCCAAACTACTATGAGGAAAATAAGTGTTCCACTTCACATAACTACTTAAAATATATATTTATTAAAATACACAGACACACACACATTATGTAATTTATTAGTTTTTTGATGGGACCCTTTTATATTAATTGGCCCATATATTTTATGACTATTTTTAATGAAATTTACAACATATCCTATAATTAAATATAATGTAATTAGAGTAATAAATCTTTTAATGTTTAAAATAAATTAAAAAATACTCACAACAACCTCCTATGTGAACCAATATATTATCAATGTATCATTATTAGTTGATTTAATTTCTTTCAAGAAATTTTAGATAATAAATGGGGAAGTATTATTTGGTTTCTATTTTACCTTCTTCAAAATCCCCTTATAATACATATATAATCAGTGAAACATTCCGATACATATTTTCTTAAAGTCAATTGAGGAATTATCATCAATTTTCATTCAATTTTTTAATGCAAGTAAATTTAAAAAATAGATATTATTTACTCGAATATAATTTATATTATAAAATTACTCTCACTACCTACAAGATGTGGTTATGTGTATCTTGTAGGAATATATTCTATTTTCATTAATTGTAACCTATAATGGTCACCAATAATCCCCATATATTGAATAATTAGGAAATTATAACAACCACAAATGATGTGAAATGTTTCATTAAACTATACATATTATGGACTCTCTGAATTCTATGATGAAATTCATATTTCATCACTTTAGCCTCTAAACTAAGATACATGTGATTCAATATACCATTTAAAGAATTGTTTTTCAAAATATATATCATTGATTTTACATTTTTCCAAAAAATTTATAAATCAATACAACATTGGATGAATCTATAGGTAAATGATCCACTATAATTAACATATCAGCAGGTTATTCCATAGGCGAGGATACATCAATGGTAGTATATATTGTAGGTGGATTTATTATTGAGTTATGCGAAGGGTACCAAAATTATCGTCCTTTAGACTGATTGGTTTTAATGTTCACATGATACTATTATTTTAATATCAATACAATTTTTGTTATTTATTATATCATTTTTTATTGATATCTTGAAGCTAAAAAATTTATTCAGTGTTCACACAAACAAACATAGAGGTATAATAATCTATGATACTATTATAGGTTTCTGATTATTTTTATTCAACTTATTTAAAACGATCATGTTATTATTATCTTATGGTTTATAATTTATTATTTATCCATTATGAAAATTTTGAACCAAATATTTTTTGGTTTAATGTTTTCCAAGACTATTTTGTTAGTTCTAGAATATATGATTAAGAAAATTAAAGTGAAGTGTATAGAAAATAGAAAAAGATAAAATTTAATACGTGGAGATGGAGGAAGAAAAAATAATACCTTGCTATATTGAGAAGTAACACAAACAATGTTGTGAAGATTATTTTTCCTGAAATGAAAAAACGATACAACAATAATAATATTTTATTATGTTAGGGAATAACACAAACATTTCTGATAAAAACATTAAAAATAATATTAATGAACTCAATTTGGGGAGGTTTTCTATGAAACCCCCAATTTATTTTTTAGTAAGTATTTTATTATTTTTTATATTTTATTTTGTGGGATGGAGATTAATTTTGAAAACATTAGTAGTTCATCAATATTTCATGGTTTTGTTAATGATGAATTTGAACCAGGTATTTGAGAAACTCATGGGGTAAACATGGGTTGGTGGAAAATCAGTGCATGATTTCAATGAATAGTATACATTGATGTGTACAGAGCCTATGCATCTTTTTAAATTTTAAAACATGTATACATTATAAGTTAAAAATAATCATTAAAAATTATATTTTCTCCCTCATTTATCTAGGATCCTCCATGTGATCCCCTTCTTATCAACCCCACAGTTTTCCTCTTCTATTGAATTTATCATAGTATTTTATCCACAAAAACATTATTCCATAAAATTAGAAGAAATAATATTACTCATCTATCATATTCTATTTTATTCATCCACTATTAATATATTTAATTTACCTGATGGTTCTGACTACCATTATTCATTAAATTAAATTTTGGGGGTTCTTGATTTGATGTCCCTATATTGTCTTATTAGGGTTCATTATATCATATTTTAGTATAAAACATTCTCTTCTTGTGGATTCAGTGATTTATAGTTGATATATCTATGTAAATTACATTTTTTTAATGAAACATTTGTTATTAGATGTTTTTGAAAATGTATTCATACATGATATAAAAGTTATTATTTATAAGCATGGTTTTTAATATTGAATTTATTGATTCTTATTATGATAAAGTAATTTACTAAATTACATATGTTATGTTTTGATAAAAGTCTTCTATAAGGTATTCATTAAAATAGATACCTTACTTTCATCATGAAATAAATAAACTTTTTCTCATAAAATGATTCAATATGATTGATAATCATTTATCATAGTGTTTTCTTAAATTTTTTCAGGAAGAAGTATCGGTTGTCATATTTTAAAGTGTTTATCACTTAAATGAACTATTTTAATGGATTACACTTTCCAAATGGAATTAAAAATGTATTATTGTATCTTATTGAAATATTTTTGTACATTGTAATTGGTTATTTATATATCTGATTTTTACTTATATGATGAAGTTTTATTAACATTTTATACTTTCCATGGAATAATGTTTGGTATTAGGATGTTACGTAACACATGTACCCGACCTGTTTATGAGTAAACTATCCCTAGATTTATAGTTACTATTATAGGACAACACTCGGGAAAGTGGTTGTTCCTGTTTGTATAAGAAAATAATTGGAATGAATTATTCATAATAATTAATAATTATTATGTATATATTTACTAGTATTATTATTAGGTTTATGAATTATTTATTACATGTTTGTTTTGACATATTTCATTAGTTCCTTAGCTGACCACACATGATGAATTATTGTGAAATAATACTACTAATTGTTTTTACATCCTTGGATTTATCTCTTCAATGTCATTTCATATCTACTGGGTTTTTAATTACTTCAAAACATGTATATGATAACTAGTGTAACATATTTTCATAGATGAAACCCAAATTGTATTTTAATTAATGTAGTAGAAATTAGTATGATTTGTCTTATTTTACAATGTTTTTTCATAAAGAATTTGTTATAATGTTAATAGGAATATATCATTCATACCATAACTAAACTCTTTAGGTGTTTCTAGATTTTTTTGATACATGTAAAGTTAAAGAACCAATTTGATGTAGTATATTCTTTTTAATAATTAATCAAGGCATGAGATGTCGACTAGTTGAACTGGCTTTCCTTTTCACTCGGATATGGATTTTTTTTGTCACTTTTGGTTATGTTCTTCTTTGAGATCCGTTGTAACAAGATTTATAGGCATCCCATCTCATTATTTCTACATTATTTTTTTAATCCCTATTTGGAATACATAATTATCAAATACATATGATGGTTCAGTTATGTTCACTTCTATTATTATTACATTTTATGTGTTTTATGTAAATTTTTTTGGTTAGGTGATGTCTGATTTTTTTTAATTTCAAAAAATTTATTATGATGATTCATGATTTGGATGAGAATGTGTGTTATCACTTTAGAATATGATTTATTAGTCATTTTTATATAATTTCATCTTGGGAAAAAGACATGAGATAAAATTTTGTTTGTTCTCGGTTACTGTGAATGAGGAGAAGATAATTCATGTTCATCGTGTAACTTATTTTGTAATTCCTAATAATCCTTTTATGAGTATTAAAAAATTAATGAAACTGTGAATTCAACTCGTGCATCTTGTAGAACATGTTTTTTAGGATTTCTACAACAATGGATTCCATTTTCATTCATTACATATAATTGAATATTTTTTAATTTACCATTGAATTATCTATATTATTTCAAATTAATTTTAATTTACATATGTTATTTTGTTTCATTATTTCCCATTGTTTAGTAAAATACATCCCAAACATGTCTTTATGAGCTATCTAGAGGGATGGATGGAAAACACACTAATAGAAAATCACTTTAGTGTTTAATATCTTCAACCAGGGAATCCACTAATTGATCATAATATTATTTATGAAATTTTTATCACTATATGATATGACGATCACAAATTTGAAATTGGTATTGACCAAGCCTGAGATTGAGCTCAAGTGTTTCTCTTCCACAAGCCTCAATCATTTTAGGGAATTAATGATATTTAATAATTTTTGGATTAGTTGAATCAAATCAAAAGAAATTTTCAAATTTCTTAATACTCATGAATCATTTAAAATGACATACACCTCACTTATTTCTAAGGGTCCCAATGTACATTGGTTGTATTAGGTTATTCCTGTGAAGATATACAAAAACCTGACACATTATTGGTAGTAACTAATACATACTAAATAATTTCATGGATGAATTTTATCCTATATTAGTAACAACATAATTTGTTCACCGATATTATTATTATAAAAAATTAAAATTTAATAGTTAAAAAAAGTAAAAGATGGATTGGTATTAAGAATTTTCAATTACCTAACAAATTAGAAAAAAAATATAAATATAAGAAATCATAAAATTCTAGTCAAACATATGTTCAAATGAATTTCCTCTATAAATATTATATACATACTTAAAAAAACACATCTTCATAACCCATATAATATTTACATATATTAAAATTCTTTACTCACAATAAAAAATAACACACATACCCCACATATCTATAATTAAATATGATATTTCCAATATCTGGAACAAAAAAAAATTCATGTTTTCCAGATAGATGACCATATTAAAAAGGGAAAATATAAACATTAAAAGGTAATATATTTCAAAATTACAACTCATACAATACTATAAAACATTAAAAATTAAATATGATGGTTTAAGATAATATGATTCAATAATAATTAATGTATAAACTATGATATATTGGTATATTTGTTTAAAATTTACGACCTATCAGGTATCAGTTTTATTTTTTGTTTGATCAATAATTAAAAAATTAACCAATAATTTTTTCTCAAAATAAGATAATATTTGGAAAAAAACATTATGGATTTTTATTATTAAAGTATCTAGTCTCAGTTAACTATTTCATAAAAAATGTATTGTTTTCATAGATAACATGTCAATCAAGCTTCAGTTTCATGTTTGATTCATCTTGATAGTAACAAACCCCCATTTATAGTTGTGATATGAATTGATAAATATAAACAACTTATTGTTAAATTTTTCCTATTTAATAGAAATTACAGACTATGATAGATTTTTATGATTTGTTTCAATTTAAAACCCCTCAATTGTTAGTTTCATATATCATTTGATAATATTGGTTAAAATTGAAACATGTAATGTTTTCCAAAAATTAAACCAAATGAAAATCTTGTTCGATGACTTTTGATCATCTCATATTACTAATTAAATTAAAAATTATAAAACAAAATATTTTTATAAAATAACACATGACGTAAAAATGAATAATAAGTTTTTCTCATATTTATTGATCACACATTAACAATGTTTTGTTGTATAATAATTTTTTACATATCATAGTTTGATATGTTTTTTACATTTAGTGTATTCTATGGACAATGATTTTTATTTATTTTGAAATTTATGAACTTTTATTTTTAGGTTTCATGCATTTTTGTATACTATTGGTTGTAAATGATACAAGGAATATTATTTTAAAAATATATGGGATTTATATATTACTTGGTTTATTTTGACAATCAAATAGGACAATTTCATTCAATATATAAAACTGAAACATTTTCCTTATATAAAACATGACTCAAGAAATGATGTCACACATTTATCATCCTTCTACGACACAAATCCACAAATATTAAATTTTTTATAAATTGATGTTTATCAAAAAATATACTTTAATTTTATATAATTTGTATACATTATGTTAGTAGTGATCTATGTTTCGCTCTATTAGGACTTCGATGATATTGTGTTTTGTATTCCTCTTCCCATTAAAAGGATAAAAAATTAAATTTACAATAAGTACAAACCTTGAATTTTTTTAATCATTTTGTTTACCTAGGAATTTGGTTTATAGCCTTTGGATAAATTTTAGTTCTGTTATGAAATATTTGAATTTGATGATATATTTTCTATTTATTAAAAAAATAATTATTTATTTTATGAGTAAAAAAGGATATATCATAAATATACACTCAAATAAGAATTCTAATAGAACTATTTTTTGGGGGATGTTGTGGTATACCAAGGTGATGTGTATGTTTTGTTCACGACCATCAGTTCATGGATTAGTTGATTTCAAGGTTCTAAATAGAAGATTAGTTGACAATGTTGTGACAATATAAAAAATTTACTAAATATATTATCTTATGCCTAACCATTTTTGATGACACAACCCATATCTGAAATTTTAGTTTCATTTATTTGTGGATTCATGGACGTAAAAATGGTCAGATCACGATGCAATGTTGAAATAATTGAAACTTCATCGTAATCTCCATGAGGTAAGAATTTTTTATGTTTATTTATCCTAATTTATTATTTTGTTCAATTATAATACCCTCTTGATTGGATCAATTATATTTATATTGTTATTTTAAGATGGAAAGTCCTTGAATATTTATATATTTTATTTTTATTAGATAATTGATTATGTTTAAGTTGAATATTATTTTTGAAGTGTAATGAAAATTAGAGTATTTTGGATATAAAATAATTATTTTTGACTATTATGATTTCATTTTAATTTTTTTAAATAATTTTTATTATTTGAGTTTTAAGAAAAACAAATTTCACTAATTTTTTAAAATAAATTAAATTTTCCATTTAATTGAAGTAATGAAAGCATGGTGGATTTTCAATTATTACACTTTTATTATTTATTAATTTAATTCCTTATAAATTATTAATTACTTAAAAACCCCTTTATTGTTATATCTTATGTCATTGAGATTAATTATTGATGGAATCCTTTTTTTCATTTAATTTATTAATTTATAGAATTTGTGTTTGGTTGGTTAGAGTTTCCACATACCACCAATTTCCTTATACTTATTTCCCCTCATTAAATATATAGTTCTATGTAAAATAATTGTTATGATGAATCAATTAATCCTATTATGATAGGTGGTTGTAGTGAATGGAGTCAACAGAGCAGTCGAGTAATGACAATGTGTGATTTGGATTTATAATATTTATTAAGTTATTAAAAATGAAAAAAAGTATACAGGTACATGTATTTTAAAAAATGGATTTAGAGAGGTTTCAACCCTATTCATGCTTTATCAGTTATAAAAGAAACATAAAAAGGGTTCATGATTCTTCACCCTGGGAAAGGAGACATCAACCACATTCATGACTCTTATACAGATTTTTATAGGAGGTGGGAATGTGGTTTCCCCCTCACACTAATTTTATTTTCAAAATTTTAATTAATAAGTAGAATTTATTATATTTTTATAAATATTATTAATATTTTTTTGATATGATTATTATTAATTTACTGATAAGAAATAAATTTATTAATTATTAATTTATTATTTATTAATAATTAAAAATATATTACTTTTTATTAACTAATTATTTTTATAACAACTAAAATTTATAATTTTTTATAAATAGTTGTAATTCTATTGGTATACATATTAGTAATGTATTAATAGGTAATATAATTTCTATTAATCAATTTTCTTGTTTATTTTTAATTAATAATATATTATTTTGTTATAAATATAATTAATAGTCTAATAGAAAATATATATTGATTAATAATATAAATAAAATAATTTATATGGGAAAATTTATCTACTAGTTAATAATTATAACATTCTTGATAAATTATGGCGTTTAATTAATTAATTAATTATATAATTAATAAAATAATTTTCATTATTATTATTTTTATTAAAAAAAATTAATATAATTCAATAATAACTACATTATGATTATTTATTATAAAAAATATAGATAATAATACTAAAATGTATTAATGTAATTAATAATTAGCAATTATTATATTTACCAATGCAGATATTAATATTAACATTTATTTATCATTATGAATTATTTTCATTAATTTAAAATTGTATCAATTTTATATTTTATTTATAGAATATAATATTTTATCTGATTTTTTAGGTAATGTACATTTTATGATTAAAAAAAATAAAAAATGTATATGTCTAATACATGTCGATGTCTTAACTGATCCTCTTTTCAACAACCAGGTGTTTATATAATGCATCCATGTCATGTATATCGATGGCCGTGGTCTGGTGTATGAACTTCATATGTATCATCTCCAACACATACATCCAAATCACCAAACTAGTGGTGGATATATAGTCTCTCCGTGCATACCCTCTCAAAGTTCCATGGATAGCGGTTGGTGTTTAGAACTCTCCCCAACATGTGAAGATGGTAGATACTATGTGGTGGATATCCTATAATTAAAGGAATGTATATATATTAATACAAACTAGTTAGCCTCTATTTTTGTAGGAGATTCTTGAAGGGTAACCAAGTATGATGCATTAGGT
Organism: Viscum album; assembly: GCA_963277665.1. Taxonomy (NCBI): domain Eukaryota; kingdom Viridiplantae; phylum Streptophyta; class Magnoliopsida; order Santalales; family Viscaceae; genus Viscum; species Viscum album. The sequence goes on along the minus strand of OY728165.1, from coordinate 1,979,375,397 downwards.
CCATGTGGATAAATTAATGTTTGTTGCGTTTTTCCCTATATATGTGCCTTTAGCTATGGGTATGGAATTGGCTATGGTTATGGATCACATGAAATAGTAAGTGGAGGTGTATGTTCTTGATCATTATGGTCACAGATCCCTCATACCATATATGTATACATAACTAGCTCATAATCCATGCACTTCTAAATTGGGCATGTCACCGACAGAAATGCCTTGCACATCAATGAAAATACCATGATAAATGTAATATATGGAAAGAACTGTCACTATAAGTACTCTATGAAAATACATATGGTTAAACTTTTGTCCCTCAGTCGGATTAGAGATATGAATGATCTTTTCGATATGATAAACCTGACTAAAATAATTATGCAGTTAACTATTTTTAATTAAGAACATGATAAACACTGGAAGGATTAATTACTACCAACTCATGATAGCCCCATCTATGTCACGCATGATTTTTCACATGGGACATATGGTACCGAGGACCATTAATCCAACTGATATGATATATTCATACATACTATGTCTACCCCTCATAATTGGGACATATGACATATGTCTAATATGTCAATACAGTGTTCATGTGTCTACCCCTCATAATTGGGACACATTCTGTCTTTACCATATCTCAATATAGTGTGCATGATATCAACAATAGTGAATGTCACAATTTTATAATATTATTATGGATTTGATTAATGGAATCTATCTGGGCATTGTAGGAATGATACAATTGAAACGGAACTTCTTCATAACTATATAAACATGATTCCACTAAACAATATAAAAATTAATCATAGGTACGACACATGATCTAGAAACTGGTATCCCCATACATTAAGCTGTGAGACTCAAGATAATATTCCCAATATATAGGACACACAAAAAATAAAATATCACTAAATTATTAATAAATTAATGAATGATCTCATAAAACATGATCTTAGTTAATAACCACTATAATAACTTTATGATGGTCAGATATCAATCACACTCTTTTGTGAAACATGAATACATATGCCAGCCAAAAACCTACTCTATGATTCAAAATTCCTTTTTAAAAAATGGTTAATATAAATTATAGAGGATAAAAATTAATATCCCATGTGGAAGAAACCCTGGTATAATATCCACAAATAAAAGTTTCATAAACATGAATAATTTGTTTATAACATGGAAAATAAGAAATACATGACCTGAATTCCTATAATTTCCTATCAGAATTAACATTTTTTTGATCAAATCAGTGATCTTGGTAGATATAATCCAAATATAACAATATGTTAATTATCCTAATTATTGAGAAATAAAAATTCCATTATATAGGAAAAAACAACACATGATTCATCCCAATCACTAGAGACTCTCAAAATGTCCTTTTGTTTTTCATTCCTTGATTTTATGTTGGATTTCTTATATCCGAACAACTTCTGTATTCATTTTTAGATTGGTGACATAGAAACATTTTGTTAAAGTCATATTATCGCTATAATAATAGTTGATGTAAAATATTCATCAAGTGATGAGTGATAATGTTATAAGTATGGAAGTACAAATGTATGTGATAATTCTATCTTAGTTATATTTCATCATGTAAACCATTTATCATATAATTTTAGCATTCAAATGATAAATAATGGTTAGTATTCTTAATAATAAATGTGTTATTTTTTTTTAAAAAAAATCATAAATTAAAAATAAAAAATGTCCCTCTATGTGACATTATTTTAGATTATTTTCAACACACATTTACATTAAAACTACAATCTAATATATAAAGTGTTTTCAGTCGATATAGATTTTTTAATTTCAATGACGGAGAATTCAATAGATGGTGTAATGACATCCCAATAAAATTACTATGCACACAACATTCCTTATACTAAGGATGTACATAATGTAGGTTGATTTCCACTAACTTGTTGATTCATATCTATCAGTGAAATCTAAAAAGTTTTATTCCATACATAATCTAATATTGAATCACCAGATAATTCCTCAACAGACAATGTCTCACTCATTATATCATGAGTATCAATAGGGATGTCCCATATATTTCTTTCCATATTCCTATCATATTCTTTATAATTGGTTTCTATTACTGGAGTCATATGAGAAGATATTGAATTAGAATGTTTTGAATGGATTAATTAAAAAGAACTCCCTTAAAATGATTCCATAGGAGTAGTTCACTTGTCATCAAAATTAGAAATATACACATAATATTATATTCAACCATTAGTGCACTATTTTTGGAGCAATGATGATCCATCCTCCAAATCCTCAACATCGAGTAGAGGATTCAAAATGAGACATAGATAATCAAAATAATTTTTATGTTGAAATATAATCGATTTAATTCATTTTTAGCCCATATTTTCATACTAAAATAAATATTTCAATCAAATTTATCAAATTTCATACATTTAGGAATATTTTACACTCTTAGAGATGGAAAAGTATTCCTAAAACCCTAATTTGATTAAATTGACTGACCATTTTATTTTATTGATGCCGAAATGATTACCTCTAATTTATTTTAATAAATTTTTTTAAATGACATCATCAAATGTTTAAAATGTTCTAGTTGGATATTATTATATAATCGTGACTTAATCCTCAAAATTTAAATGTGTATTTATTTATCATTGATTTATTATCCAAGAAAAATTAACAGGGAAATTATAGTGCATCTATTATAAATGATTTTAATAACAATCAGTCTCCATTCAGTCATGGTGTAAAAATTTATCTTCAAAAAACAAATCCTCATGTCAAACCCACTATTATTATAATATTACTCACATTAAATTTAGGTTATATAAGGGATTATGATTTTTAACATTTTAACATGAACACACAGGTCCATACATGCATAGATGGAGGGATGACATGTTGGTCATTAATGAGAAAATAAAAATGTAATTATTAAAAAATATATAACAACATACAAAAAAATAACATCCTGAAATTTTTATCATTCATTGTCCAGTCATCTCCCAATCAATCATCACAAAATACTCTTAGCAAGTTTTTTGGGATAATTATTAAGATCAACATATTATAAATTTACCTATAATTATATCTAATAAATAATATATATATATATACATATATTATTATTATCTATTTCAAAATATTATTATATGTATATATATTAATTCAATTATTTATATTTAATGATTTCTTTTTAAAGGTCGTAATATTATTTTTAAGATATTATATTCAAATATTATTACTAATATTATTTGTAAAATAAAATACATTTTTGAAATTAAATTATGATATTCATGTTTTTATGTAATCATTATATATATATATATATATAGTTAAAATTAACTATAATAATTTTATTTAACTATGTATTCAAAAATACATTTTAGTTTTTTCAATTTTCCATCTACTATATATATATAAATATGTTTAGATATATTTATTAATATTTTACTATATAATTATATATATATATATATATATATATGTAAACTAGTATAGTTTTCTAAATACAAATATTATTATGTTTTACATAACTACTCAATATATTATTAAAAGTATTTTATTAAAAATAATTTCATTAAATATAGTAATATAATTTATACTGAAATAACTATATAAATATTGCGATCTTATGTAACTTTCAATAATATAAAATTAAGGAAGTATACATAAATTTTTTGAACTATTTGAAGTGTAAATTGTCTTAAATAATTATATTTTATATATAATTAAATGTTATAATAATTACATATAAATAATATAAATTATAAATTAATATTAATAGTAATTTTTTAATTCTATTAACCAAAATAATATATATATATATATATAAACATATAATGTATATTTAAATAAATATAAATATAATATGAAATATAATATGTATTTTTTGTAAATAATTATTCATAATAACGTTCATATAAAATATTTAATTAGATTATCTTTATTTAAATATTCTTATAAAAAATTAATTCATTAATTTAATTAAGTTTAGATATTTTATAAAACATAATATATACATTTAAATATATGAAAATATAATTATTTTCAATTTAAATTTAAATTATATATATTTCATTAAAAGAATAATATTTCCCAAAATATAAATAATAATTTATACATAAATTTTAGTTTATGATAAAACCATATTTAAATTACTTTAATCATTCTATATAAATATAATCATACAAGGAACAATAATTCATAAAGAAATTAAATCATAAAATAGAAAATATTTATTAAATCAGACAACAATATATATTAAAAAAACTCATAATAATATAAATATAACAATTAGATCATTAAAATATTTAAAAATAAATTTTACCTTCCAAAAAGATAAAAATAAATTTAGTGAATAACATAAAATAGAGATTGGGACAAAAATGTAGGCTTGAACACAATAAATGAGAGGGGGGTTTATTTATATGTTCAAATCGTGGGATGAGTGGACATGTTTCATGCTTCCATGTCATCATGGAAGGATACATTTACCCCATTAACCATTCATTTCCAAATAGAGAACCATGAAGGGGATTCACGCCTCTGGTGACTAAATTTTGGGAATAGATGGAACCCTATCAACATTGATATTTTTTAATTATGTAATACCTATTTTAAAAAATATATGCAATGGAAATAATCCTCTAATTATACAAGTTTTTTTTAAGGAAAATTGAAAAGTGTGGTGTGGAATGAGATACTGAAGACATTGGTGGTGAAATCATGTAAAGTGGAGGGTTTGCACAACAAGGTAAGTCCCCCATAGGGAATTGATGATGGGGGATATGTGGGAACCATAAAACACATCAACAAAATTTTCGAAATTCTTCCATACATATCCAAGGTCCTATCCCATTTCACAAGATTCTATTTGACAGTTTATAGGTCCTAAATGGAATTACAGATTAGGAGGTATTAACATTTGAATTTGGGATAGATAACTCGTTTACGGAGCCCATTTGCGAAGCTTTCGTCGTGATCATAGAGCAAGGGAACTTGACCGGAGCCTCTACGAGCACCGCAAAGCTCGATGACTTTCGGCCCCATGGTTATGAAAAACATGAAACAATTCGACCGAAGCCTGCAAGAGAGTCACAATGCTCGATGACGGTCAGCACTGTGATTTAGAGGAACTTGAGGGAACTCCCTCTAGTTGCGGAGCGCGATTTGCATTGCGGCATGCAATTGTTCTTCACGGTGTGCTCCGCCAACCTCCATCACCAATAAATACCCTGATCATCCCCTTCATAAAGACAGTCACGCCACCCCTTGGATTTCAGATCTTCTATTTCTCCGAGCTACGGGGAACCACGAAGTGATGCCCCTCTCAAAGGGCTCCCCGAGAGTCTTTTCTCTACAAGACGCTTTGCTTCATGATGTTCTTTTTCTCCTCAAGAGGCTTTGCTCCATGAGTGTCTTTGGTCCACATGACACTTTGATCCACGAGAATATTTTCTCCATGATATTCTTTTCTTAATGGGACCCTTTTCTCTGCGAGCTACTTTATACTATGAGCCCCTATTATCTGCCAGTCCATGCTCCAAGAGAAACTTTCCTTCGCACAGCCACTTCGCCATACCACATTCTCTGGGAGCCCCTTTTCTCTGTGAAGATACATAGAGAATACATATCATTTTCGAAGTTCCTAGCTTCACACCCACCAGTCCATACTGTGGGGGGGCCTCCCCCGCACCCCATCCGGATCAGTCCCTTCTCTACAGTTAGTGACCCCCAGGAAAAATAGAGAGTCACACCATGAACATTTCTGGCTGGGATGTCTGGATTATCCATTGCTCCCTTATGTTTTTCCACCTTCCACCTATGGAATACCATGATTTGAGATACTCCTCCATACAAAGTAAAAATACATTGAATCAATATATTCCTCTTGGTTCGTTTCCTATTTCGTGAGTTGAGAGTCTTATCATCAATTCCCTGAGCTCCTTGAGTTGAACCATTCCTCATGTAACTCATACAAACCATATCACATACCTAATATTCTAGGATGAACTAGTATTGGTCTGGTGTAAGTCCCAACCCCACCAATTGCTATGCGGATTAGGCCTAATAGTCCTATCTATATTACATTAAATTGTAGAACACCCAATATGAAAAACATAGGATTCCTCTTTCTCCACACAAGAGATGCCTTATTCTCCATGAATTAGATTTTTATAGTCATATTTACATGACTATAAACTTTAGTATACCCTACGTGAAAAATATAGGACGCCTCTTGCTCCAAAAAAGATATTCCTTATGCTCCATGAATAAGATGAAAATAGTCCTATCTACATGACTACAAACTATAGTTTACCATATGTGCCAAATATAGGATTCCTCTTTCTCCAAACAAGATTTTCCTTGTGCTTCAAACATAATATGCCAATATTACTCACTACATGACTCTAAAATGTAGCATTCCCTATCATTCAATAATATGATTCCAGTTGTTCCAAATAAAAGATGCCTTATGCGCTATTCAAAAGATGCCAATAGTCCTCTTAACATGACTATTAACTATAGTATGCCCTATAATTCAATAATCGGATGCCCCTTATTCCAAACAAGAGATGACCTATGTGATAAGAATATTATTCCTCATGCAATGATAATAGTAGCAAAATTTCAAGAGCATTGGAATCTGTTAATATATTCTTTCACTCCATCTCACGCTTTTCGTGTCCTTTATTCAGATCTCCATTCTTTTCAATGTCTGAAGGGACCCCCTAACAGCCTGGTTCCATTCTATATTAAATTACCTACAAGCACATTCCAACACCCCGGAAGACTTTGGAAAACACTTAAAATTAGTTCATGTGTTTCAAACATGGTTAATAGTCGACCCTCATTAGTTTTCACCCTGTTTCAGGATAATGCAATATGGATGCTGTGTTTCGAACATGGTTAATTGTTATCCTCCATTTCCACACTAATGCCATTGCATTGCGAATGTTGGGCATGTGATTCACAATTTTCATCTCCCTTGGTTCGGACTGATTACAATGCCCCTTACAATATCCCACATGTGCAATAGTGCATATTTGTAGACCTCAATTATGTGCCTCCACCCACCAACGAGTTGAGATGCCCTCATGACCAGACATGAGAATGGAACCTGGGAACCTTCATTGAATAATCCCCACTCAACATTGTCGCTCCATATCTTCACATAGGCTGATTTCTTGAATAATCCCCATTCACCATTGCCGCTCCTTGCGGATCCCAGGAATCTTTATTGCATAAGCCCCATTCACCATTGTCTCTCCATAGCGGCACCCAGACAGATAAATTGAGTAAGCCCCATTCACCATTTCCACTCTATAATGGCACAAGGGAAGTTTCCTTGAATAAGCCCCATCCACAATTGACGCTCCATAGCGTCACCAGGGAAGCTTCATTGTGTATGCCCCATTCAGCATTACCGCTCCATTACGACACCTGAGAAGATTTCTTGTGTAAGCCTCATCCACCATTTCCGCTCTATAGTGGCACTCATGTAGTTTCCTCGTGTAAGCCCCATTTACCATTGCTGCTCCAAATTGGCACATGGGAAGCCTCTTTGTGTAATCCCATCCACAATTGCCACTCTATAGCGGTACATGGACAACTTCCTTGCGTAATCCTCATCCACCATTGCAGCCTCATAGCGGTACATGGGCAGTTTCCTTGGGGAATCCCCATCCAAAAATTCTGCTCCATAGTTGTACCGGGGTAGCTTCATTGTGTAAGCCCCATCCACTATTTCCGCTCTATAGAGGCACCCAGGAAACATCCTTGAATAAGGCCCATCAACCATTTCCGCTCCATAGCGGCAAAAGACATCTACCTTGCGCAAGAAAAATCCACAATTTCCGCTCTATAGAAGCACACAGGTAGCTTCCATGCATAAGCCCCATCAACCATTTTCTCTTCATAGAAGAACTCATACAGCTTCCGTAGGTAAGCCCCATCCATTATTTCCTCTCCATAGAGGCACCCAGGCAGCTTCCTTGCATATGATCCATTCACCATTACTGCTCCATATAGGCACATGGGAAGCATTTTAGCGTAAGCCTCATCCACTATTTCCACTCCATAGCATCACCTGAGCATCTTCCTTGTGTATTCCCCATTCACCATTGCCACTTCATAACGGCACACAGGAAGCTTCCAAGCATAAGCCCCGTCCACCATTACGGCTCCATAGCGGCACTTGGGTAGTATTCTGGGGTAAGCCACATCCTCCATTGTCGCTCCCACTGAAATATATTTCACTTTTTCCAACAAGGGTATATCTATTGTTAAAAGTACATTTTTCTGTTGGTAAAACTTTTTACCAACACATTTGTCCCTATCACTAAAATGTTGGTAAAAACTCTGTCGCTAAATGTTTTTTGCAACATATAAAATAGATATATTACAATTTTAATATTAACAACAAATAATATATATGTTTCTTAATGTGTTTAGCATCAGATTCTTATGACAAATTTTTTTATTGGTAAATATATTACCAACATATAATATCACTTTATAAATTTCATTTAAATAAAAATTATAAATTTTATTAATAGTTAAATTTCATATTATATTTATAAATTTATCATATATAATTAATCGACTTTAATTTTTAAATCGAAGATGATTTAATAAAATGTTAAAACATAGAAGAAAAATTAATTATATTAATAATGTAATTTAATACAATATGAAACACAAAAACACATAATCCCCCCCAAACAAGATCCTCCCCAAGTACCAACAACCATTCATTCCCTAGTACTAGCTCCAACACCAGCAACCCAACCACGCCACATGACTACTGAGCCCGCTCCAGATATACAACAACCTTTAGCGCATCAGCACCAATGATCCATCCATGCCCTAGGACCTGTGAGTGAGCTCTAAGACCAGTAAGAAACTTCAATCAGCTGCTATTCCAAAATCTTCAGCTCTAATATCTCCACCACACAAAGCCAAAAAGAATATAATAAACGATCTATCTCCAGTACCAAAAAAATAAATTGAGCCAGCTTTAATAACAAAGAGAAACCTCAAATTTGTGCTATTCCACACCATTTAGCTCCAATGTCTATAACAAAAATAACCAAAAAGCATACAGTAAAATAAATTTTCAGGAATTGAAACCAAAATAAAAATAAATGCATGTACAAAAAATGATGTTCATAGGGAGAAATTTTCATCAACCCTGTTGACATCTCATGGATTTGATAAAAAGAGAGTTGCAAAGTGCCAACCATCCAGAAAATGAAATATAATTAAGAAATAAAGATAAAACTCATTAGCAAAAAATTCCCCCTTGAAGAAGTCATCCCAACATGTTATTTAACTGAAAAAAAACCAAAAATATATTAATAAATACGAGAAGAAAATTATGAGAAGAAATAGAAAAAGAAGAGGGAGAAGAAGAAAAATAGAAGTAGTACAAAAAACACAAAAAGAAATAGCACCTTGAGAATGATTTTATTCATCATTAAAATTGGTTGAGCACTTGAAGAGTTCCATGGAGAGGTATTTTTTACAAAGAAGACGTCACAATCTTTATAGAAATAAAGATAGAATAATTTAGGTGCCTAAGTGTGTATGTGGCCCTCTCTTGAGGATCATCAAGCAACAACCTAGCATAAATCCACCAAATCCCATGCCCAATTTCTCTAATCGGTTTGTTTCCATCCATGTTATTGAGTTGTGTGAAAATTCACTTTTGAATTCTTAATGAGAGCTTTAGGGCTGGAATATGGATTTGTAGTGGGCCTAGTTGAAGTGGAATGGTGGGCTGAGTTAGATTTGCGTAGGGGCTGTTGATAGTGATGGGATGGTCTGGTTGTTGTGCAACCAAGTTTGGAGATAATGTTGTGGGCTTGGATATTATGATTGGTTGGGAAAAGGATTATTGGTTGGAATTATGGAAAGAATAGAGGTAGGAGTGTTTGGTCTGTAATATAAGTGGTAGGCATCATTTTTAATAGAGGAAGGAGTGTTTGATCTGTAATATAATTGGTAGGCTTTGATTTTAATATAGTTATTATGGGATGAATAAGATTACCAAGGGATAGATTTATATGGGAAGGCCTTATAGATTTTAGGGATGAAATGGTTGCAGTGGAGGTGGGTTTTGTTTTGGGTTAGGCTTTGGATAAAGTGATCTTGAAGTGGTTTCAGAAGTGGGGATGGATACGTGGGTCTAGTGTAATTTGAAATGTGCTGGGGATTAGAATGTTGATAGACGTGTAGTGTAGGGTGAGGATGAAGTGAAGAGAGGTAAGTGGATGACTTTTCATTGACATTATGTTGACCACATAGCGTCTAATGTATTGATCTAAAAAATGAGCATCTTATGAAGCAACGACGAACCTATAAAAATTTCAGCTGAGTCAAAAAAACACAAATAACTAAGACGAGTGTCTCCTGCAAATTCCCTCCTCAATCTAAGTTTAGTAGCATCTATAAATTTTACCTGATAGCAGAAGTAGTGCCTCCTTTGATCTTGAATTCAAACAGTAATGGAATCTCTAGAAGGATTTATAGTGGCTTCCATATGGGCAATAGACTATGAATAACAAACGAGACCCATCATACATGCATCAATGATGATGTATTAGAGCATGAAAACCCTCAATTTAGCCGAGTGGCATAACTGGATTACCAAAAATATTTTATATGAAAGTTTGTACATACATGTGTTTTTAAGTGTGTGTGAATAGGCACCACCCAATAATATTAGCAGGCACATAGAGAAAACTCTAGGACATTTTTACTATGTGTAATAATTCATAACACCATGAAACCAATATGAAAAACCATCTCGATTAATGAAATTGTGTGAAAAAACCAATGAAAACTGAACCTACTATAGATATTGATACATCATGCAAGCCAACTACAACACCCAGTAATACAAGGCATGCATAAAGTGTTTCTATATGGGATAATTCATATGTGAAACATAGTTTTAACAACAATACCCCACAATTCCCTCATTTTAATATAATATGAGTCATTCATAATCACCTATCATGAAATTATTGAATTAAATTGAATGCTCCAAATAGGCCCCACCCATTGGAAGGTTCACTTACTCACCATAAGTACTCAACATCACACGTGATTTTATATAAAACACCATTCATAGATGATCTAAAATCATGAAATCAAGATTCCACGGTAATAAAATAACCTTATTGACATATGTATTAGAATGTATGGGATGCATCTTTTCAGGAACTATCAAGGCTTCCCATGTATATAAAAATAATCCTATGAAGAGATTATCCACCACAATTATTGATGACCTGGAAAATTTATCCTTCCTATTCATGATGAAACCCCTATATTGAATTGCTAAATAAGGAGCATAAGCATGAATCAATACTACTCCCCAATAATGATGATAAAACCCATTTTCATTATAATTGTGACTTTTCAATAAAGATTCAATCAGTAGGACAAACCTCCATACAGATAATATCAATAATATGACTTGACGTCCTCACATATAGGGATTGAGTATCCACAGATTGGTAACCAAACCATTACCATGTCGATTAAAGATAAATAAAGGTAAAACATGGATTTTTCATCAAGTGAATGATTCTCCATGCTGCTGAAATGAAGCTGTACTAGTGCACCCATTCCTCTAATCAAGTTATTGATGTAATAATCTGTGAGGGATGGAGTTGAACAAATAAATAATAGATGAAGGGACATCACTCGATGCCAATCTATAAATATGTTTCTATACACAGAAAAAGACAATGTCATACAAAAAAACAATCGAGGGGTTTGATGATTAGAACCATCCACCAAAGGACATCTTCGCGCTCCTCAATCTTTTACATTGCTTCAAATCTGCGCGATTGATTGTGAATTGAATCCACATAATATTTTATGATATCTGGGGCGGTGTTGATCATCAAGGGAGAACGAATGTGAAGCAATGGCGGTTGGGGATGATTGTGGATGGCGGTGACTGGGAGGTGGGATGCGGAATGCAGGGAGGCAGTGGAAGGGGAGGTGGAATGCATGGAGGTGGTGGAATGAGAGGAGGAACGCAGGGAGGTGGTGGCTGGGTGGAAGAACACATAGAGGTAGTGGTCGGGGAGGCGGAACACATGGAGGCAGTTGCCGGGAGACGGAACACAGGGAGGTGGTGGCCGGGGAGGCAGAATGAAGGGTGGTAGTGGCGGGGGAGGCGGAACGCAGTGAGGCGGTGTCTGGGAAGCACAACGCATGGAGGCGGTGGTGAGGGAGGCGGAACACATGGAGGTGCTGGTAGGGAATGCGTGCCAGAGTGTTTAGGCAACTCACTAGGGTCAATCCCCTATTTTATATTTTTATGTATTTCTATTATTATTGATAATATATTTTAAATTCATTCTAAATGGTATTTTTTTTAAATGTCATGTTTTTTATTTGTCTCAGTTTTTTAGTAAATAATTTTAAAATTTTATTTGTCGGTATATATATATATATATTCAATTATTTTTAAGAAATTTTTTATAAAACAATTGATTAGAACAAACCTTCTAATGGAAAAATATTTGTTGGTAATAATAGGTATTACTAACATATTCATGTGTTGGAAGAAAAATGTCAGTATAAATATTAAAAAAATAACAGATTTAACTATTTTAAAAAGATATGTTGGTACGGGATAGTTTATAGAAACATATATACCTATCAGTAAAAAAAATTTGGTAGTTAAAATTAATACTGACAAAACTCTATATCAGTTGGAATTACTCATTTTTACCAACAAATATATTATGTGTCACTATTTTTTGTGGTAAATCCCCTTTTTTTGTAGTGTCCATAGCAGCACCTGGTCAGCTTCCTTCCGTAAGCCCCATCCACCACTGCCTCCCCATAGTAGCACACTAGTAGGTTTCTCACGTAAGCCCCCTCCACCATTGCCTCTAAATAGTGGAACCTTGGAATAATCCTTGCGTAAGCCCTGTCTACCATTATCGCTTCATAGTGGAACCCGAAAAACATCCTTCTGTAATCCCCATTCACCATTTTCGCTCCATAGCGGCACACATGGAAGCTTCCTTATGTATGCCCCATCAACCATTGCCGCTCCATGGCATCACCCTGGATGCATCCTTGCATAATCCTCATTCACCATTTTCGCTCCATAGCGGTACATGGGAAGCTTCCTTTCATAAACCCCATCCACCATTGACACCTTATAGAGGCACATTGGAAACATCCTAACATAATCCACATCCACCATTTTCATTTCATAGCGGCACCTGGGCAGGTTCCTTGTGTAACCCACATCCACTATTGTTGGTCCATAGTAGCACTAGTGATGCTTCCTTGAGTAATCCCTATCAACCATTTCTTCTCCATAGAGGCACCTGGGCAGCTTCTTTGCTTAAACCCCATGAATCATTGCCGCTCCATAGCGACCCACAGACAGCTTCCATGTGTAAGCTCCATCCACAATTTCCACTGTATAGCAGAACCCGAGCATCTTTCTTTCATAAGAACCATCCACCATTGCCGCTCCATAGCAGCACACAGTAAGCTTTTTTGCGTAATCCCCATCCACCATTGTTGCTCCATAGCGGCACCTCAGCAGCTTCATTGCTTAAGCCACATTAACTATTTCCATTCCATATTGGCACATGGGATACTTCCTTTCATATGCCCCATCCAAAATTGTAGCTCCATAGCGGCACCAGGGGAGATTCCTTGATTAAGCCCCATGAACAATTACTTCTCTATAGCGACACATGTTCACCTACCTTGCGTATTCCCCATCCACTATTTCCACTCCATAGTAGCACCGAGGAAGCTTCCTTGTGCATGCCCCATCCATCATTTCCACTCCATAGAAGCACCGAGGAATCTTCCATGCTTAATTCCCATCCTCCATTGCACTGTATAGCAGCACCCGGGCAGCATCCTTGCATATTCCACATCCACAATTGCCGCTTTATACGGTCACACATGCATCTTCCTTGTGTATTCCCCATCCACCATTTCTGCTCCATAATAGCACACAAGAAGCTTCCTTGCGTAAGCCCCATCCGCCATTGTTGTTCCATAGCTTCACCAGGGTAGCTTCCTTGCACAATCCCCATCAACCATTGCTACTCCATAGCAGTACCCGAGCAGCTTCCTTGTGTAAGCCCCATCCACCATTTCTGCTCCATAGATGCACCCGGGCAGCTTCCTTGCGTAATCCCCAAAAACCATTGATGCTCCGAAGTAGCACATGGAATGATTCATAGCATAATCCCCATTCACTATTTCCACTCCATAGTGGCACCCAGGAAGCATCTTTGTGTATGCCCCATTCACCATTATCGCTCAATAGAAGCACCCAGACCTTCTTCTCATTGTTCCCACACTCGTTAAGAAACTATGTGGACTTTTATCTTTTCAAGGAAATGATATGTAGGAAGCCTCCTTGAGGTTCAAGCCCACCATCCATCTGGTCCCAACAACTCCACGTCAGTTCACCCCCGTCTTGCTTGATGTTAAATTGTACTCCCTATTTTCATCATACAAAACATTAAAATTTACCCATTAGAACTACATGGTGTTTGATCACTATTTCCTAGACATGGTACATAGGAAGCCTCACTGAGGTTCAACCCCATTCAGTGGTAAGCAGTTTTCAACTACATTCAGCGGTAAGAAATTGTCAACCACATTTAGTGGTAATCCGTTGTCAGCCCCATTCGGTGGTATGCCGTTGAAGTCCCCCAATCGAAATTATGCCATTCATGTCCACAATTGACTGTAATCCATATTCAGATGAAGTATGTGGACTTTGATTCCTTGCCACGAGGTTACGAAGGAAGTCCTCCTGATTTTCAAGCCCATCACTCATGCCTCACCCTAATCTATCCCTTGAGACTATGTTTTTTGGGATGTTCATGACCAAACCTGGTGGTTATATTTCCTCCAGATCCTATCCTTGCATCCATTCTCACAGGTCTCCTCGTCATGTGTCCCATCAACCAACGAATCTATGCATATTTTGATTCACTTAAACAGGGATACGTATGAAGTCTCTACAAGGCTCATGCCCAACATCAATGTCGTCCTAATGTCCATTCCACATCTTTCTATGTCCACATAATTAAACTCTCCATCATCCATCTTGATTCTTACCTGGGTCGCCATATCCTAGTCAGATCATTTCATCCACCTCCTCAGTTCTCCTAGCAGTACCTGAGCCGCTTTCAATGTGTAAGCCCCAACATGTTTCCTTGTTGTTTTACATTTTGTACACCTAGATTCATCACCCCTTCTATCTACGAGGGTTTTGATCCCTATCTTCTACACAGGGTATCTAGAAAACCTCCACTAGGTTCAATCCAAACCAATGGTAAACCACATTGTTCCCCCATTCAAGGGTGTTCACTCCCTGATCCACCCACAGTGGTTCCCAGATCAACCTTCATAGTGTGACATCTTCCCTTTATGGGACACAACATCTTGAGTCTACTCTTATTGAGTGTTCTGATACATCCACCCGGTAATCCTTTGTGTTGTTCCCTCCTAGAGATGTACCAATATGATTAGTCTCTATGGGATGTTCTAATCACCCTCATTCCATCATTGCAAGATGTTAAACTCATGGACTACCACGTGAAAAACATGAGATTCTTGAGGAAAACCATTGAAGAAACACCTTTTGCATAATTGTCTCCAAAAGACATTAAATTGTGGCCTACCTTGTGTTAATCATGTGACCCCTAAGGAAAACCTCAGAAGATACGCCTTTGGTGTAACCGTCTCCTCTAGACGTTAAAATCATTACAGACCGTGTGATAAACACGGGAAACTGAGGAAAGCCTCAGATAAATGCCTCTCGCATATGATACCCAACGATTCACATGGGATGACTTCGATTATATTCTTTTGAGATTCCATCTTATGAGGAATAATACTAGTTCCCCAATGCCCACACATCTAGATATTCCCCGACATGCATGATATTACCATCTACTCTGACCGAAGGTTGCTACCATGTCAATACCCAATGGAATGTCCTGATGGAAGTATTGTAATTAAACAGCATCCATAAAGATATGGCACCGGGAATGAGATTCACGAACCACATCTTAATCTATAAGGGACACTCAGACTCGGTAACGAGTTCTGAGGAGGAATCCATGGAAGGATGAACTGACATCCCATTATCCCATTTTGATCTGGGAGAAAACATCCCTGAATAAGGAATGAATTTTTCTCGGCATTAGAATGGGGGAATGTGGGGCAATAGCTGTGCATCCTCGACAGACGGATGCACGCGCCCCTGCAAAAGCATCAGAAATAGGAACATTTGAGGATATGGTTTGTGAAATGTTTCAGTTATGTGTTGGATAGATAATCTTGAGTTATACTAAATTTTCTATCTGTATAACAAGTAATAATCCATTTCATTTATATCTCATTTGGGATTTCTAGGATATTATATGGTGTTTTAAAAATTACATAGTGTGTGATTTTCAGTTTATGCACCATGTATTTCAAGACATGCGACATAAGAATATATCAATGTACATTTTATGTATCCAACTGAAGCAACACACAATGTTGATATTGTTCTCAACAATTACTAAAAATAAAAAAACAAGGTAGTATATTGTATTGTGTTCCGTAGTGTTCTATGGGTCCCATACCAATACCATAATAATGACTTTTATCATTTCTAAAAAATGATTTTATATATGAAAAAATGGTGGTGATGTTATAAGAATATATAATATGGGGTAACCTTTTTGAGTGTTAAAATGGTATATATAAAGGCATCTTTTATTAGAATAAGAAAACTTATAAAAAATTGTTTTTTTCTGTTAATGGGTGAGTGATTCATTGGAAGGGAACTGAATATTTATCAATACATGAAACTCAAACACCTTTAATAATTTATCTTCTATCCCTTCCCCCTATCTTTAATCAGTGTTATCCCACCTCTCATACCAAAACCCATGTGCACCTTTACATGGATTCAAACATGGGATCTCCGCCCACACACAATTGTGCCTTTACAACAACTCAATGTTGTTTTATTTTTTATTTTTCAATATATATACCCATTTATATATATATATATACATAATTTTTATCGATATATTTATTCATATATTTATAATTATTAGTATAATTATCCTAAAATAAATTTATAAAATATGTTTTGAATGTGTTTATTAATAATAATCAAATAAATACATGCATACGTAGATACCCCCCCACACACACATAGATATTTATATATATATTGAATCATTATATATAACATTAAATATTTATATTTGATTAAATATATTATATATTAATATTATATTCAAATATTAATATTTATAAGAAAATATATATCTTTTTGTTAATACAAACACACACACATAGATTTATATTATACACTGTATAGGTATATAAATATTCATACATTAATATTTTAAACAAAATGGGTTTTTAATATAGATATGTTTTGTATATTTATAAATATATTTTTTAAGTAGATATATTTACAATTATATATATATATATAATTAAAATTTTATGTGTAAAAATATAAATATATTTATATATGTGTAAATATTTAATTTTAAAAACTAAAAAAAGTTAAAAATGAAAAATTATTAAATTATAATATATTTGTATTAGTGTGATACCTAAGAATAAATTGATCCTCTATCCAAAAGGATAATGGTAACCCCATAAATAAGGCTGAAATTTCATAAAATGATCAAAAATTAAGGTTCCTAAAAAAACACAATTTCAGAGAACTAATGAACTTTTTTAGCCACAAAAATTCACTAATAAAAGTTCCTTACATATCATGTGGTATATGTTTTTGTAATAATTGATATTATATGTGAAGGGTCTCAAATAGACACCACATTAAAATGTTTTTTATGTTCAACTCAATTTTCAAATTATTTTTTATAATATGTTAATTTATCGAATCTTTTATTCATAAAATAGTTATTAAATGACTATAAATCGATAATAATTAGCAAACTGTTAATGAATATTAATACTTAATAATTGTATAAACCATTTTCACTCAATATATTAAATATTAATAGTTATTATATAGTTCATGTTATATAAATCATATTTTCGAAAAAATATTATATTCATATCAATATAAATAAATTTATATACGAATATATTATTTTTAATATTTTATTTATTTATGAAATATAGATTATATATGCACTAATTTTGTTAGCACATGTAAAACAACCCTTTATCCTTGCTTGAAAAATATCTAATAAATTGAATAAATTTATTAGTGATTTTTTATGCACTGTTAAAACAACCTTTTATTATTATTTTTTGTTATAATTGACGGAGTTTCCCAGTTTATCAGTGATTTTTAGTGCAGGTAAAGGGTAGTTATGAATAAAATAAAATCTATAGAACAATATACTATGTATAACTAAATAAATTCTATATATTCATCCAACATAACCTAGTGTGTACTATATGTACATGCCACTGTAGAGCATATAGTCCCACAAAACATGTACCATACTGGATAAGATATTTTGGTCAACTCCAAAAATTTTAATTATGTAACCAAACTGTAACACCCCAAGCTTCCTTGGTATGTTTCCTTTCGAATAATGCAATGACGTGCATTGTACGCAACTTCGAGATTTTAACACACCACAACCAATCAAACTAGCCGTTATGAATAGTAATACCTACTTTTTGAAATTATATATATTTTATATTTCAAAATGGACTTCATTTTTGGATTCGGAATATCGAATTTAGCCTAAGGTGAAATTTTGGTACTTTTC
Source organism: Viscum album (assembly GCA_963277665.1). NCBI lineage: Eukaryota > Viridiplantae > Streptophyta > Magnoliopsida > Santalales > Viscaceae > Viscum > Viscum album. The sequence continues at coordinate 1,979,356,606 of OY728165.1, read as the reverse complement.
GGATAACTTTCATATTTTGATGAATAGTGAAAATTACTAAATTTTAATTAAAAACAACTTTTTTAATCAAAATAATTAATAGTGATAAATTGTGAATTTGAGTGGTTTTAAAGTATATTTAGAATATATTTTTACCATTTAATATAATGTTGGTCATTGGACATAATTTTACAATTAATCCGAACATAAACAAGTGTCAATCTTTTGATAGTTATTATCTCTTAAAAACACGCTTTTTGTTTTGACAGCGGGAATTAATTTTAAATTAATTTCTGCCACTTCTGTGTTTTGAATTTAGTAAAATGGATTCCATATTTGGAATCAGGATGTCCAAATTGTGTAAATAGGTAACTTTTATTTTTAGACATTTTGAATAATTACTGCGGTAAATATTTTATTTACCATGGTTAAGGGTAAATCCGGTAAATAAGGGTTAAAAAAAATATTATAATAATACTAAATTACCCTAAAATGTGTCTTAACCCTATTGGTTGATACATGGTCGACCATGGGCATCTTTGGGTCAATTTTGGGACCCCATGGATCCACTTGTAAGTGATAATGACACTTTATATTAATTAAGTTAAAATGAATACAAAATGACACAAGCATATATCTTTTAGCAAAACAATTGTTACATAGGGTTATATATGCTGGATTTTAGATTATAAATATTCATTAGAAAGCTAAACAGATTTCCTACATAATTATATTTTATTTATAATTTTTTGACATTAAATAAGTTATTTTATTTATGACACAATGATGATGCAGTAATTACTAAAATAGTAAAAAATTAACATAATTGATATTATAAATACCCAAATAATTATAATATGAAACTTTTAATGAATTAAACAAATTTTCTAGGATAATATGATATATTAGTATTGATTTATTTGACTTTTTTCGAAGTAATCAATCTGTTATGAGTTTCACAAAAATCAACTAGTGAATAGTGTCAAAATTGACATAAAAGAGTTCTTAAAACAAATATTATATTATTAATTGATATTAAATTCCTAAAAATCTAAGGATCGGCCAAGAGACTTATATTATGATAGTTTAATCATTAATGGACCACTTGGGGGTCTTTTGGATGTATATAGTAAGTTTATTAACCATATTATATAAAAATACAAAGAGACATTGTAAAAGTGAAACTTATTAACTTAGAGTTAATACTTAAAGATAAGGTTAATATAAGTACCCAAACCTGTCTAAATTCTATTGGATGAGTTTTTTTCGACCTATCCCCACCTCAACCTTTGAATAGTCAACTTTGGAGCCATTGGAAACCGAATATGAATTTATTATAAATTAATATTTCTAGCTTTTCCAAAGGTGCCCCTCACCCCTCTTATAAAAGAGAACTCCTCCTTCTCATTTCCTCACACCTCTCAAGCCACTTGGCTCGTCCAAACTCTGCCCAAATAAGCTCCCCACATCCCTCTCCTCCTCCTTGAAGCTTCCCCTTAGGCAGAAAGCATTTCAACAAGTCCTTTGGTTCCAACCAAAGTGAGTTACCTAAATTAAAGGTAACGATTTCTCTTAAATTATTTTCATTTATTTTGCTTCTTCAACCCCCAAACTCTTTTTATTTCCCTTCTTTTGTAACAACACCAGTATCCTCAATATACTAGGATGTTGTTATAAGAAGTATTCAAACTACACATACACACAAATCCATCTAATGGATGATGAACATAATGTTTCTGTGGATGGCAAACTAACGCCTCACGAAACGATGATTGTTCAAAAACATCTTACCGCCTCTCATGGTGGCCATTATGATGGCACTGTAATTAAATATGATATTAATGATATATATTTTATATATAAGCTTCTGTAATTCCATTTTATTTCATACCATTATTCGTTTCATGTCGTATATACATACGATAATTTCATTTGAGGAAGTGCGGACTACCGCCCCCTTAAAATGATATGACTCGTTCATACCACACATGGAACGTATAAAGGATGGTGTTAATGAACTTAAGTAACATATATAAAATATTATATTATACTGGAATAGTAATATACCTATGTATCATTTGGATTCGATTCTTTTAAAATAAAAAAATTAAAAAATTAAATGGAAGTAGCGTTCGTGCGTACGTACGGACTACCGTCTCCACGAACGCGATGAGATTCATTATCCATCGTATCCATTCAAGTATAATTATCATTTAATGATTTAAAAATGATGTTTAAGGACTTGATATCATTCTGGATATTAATAAGATACAACAAACATTACTTATGTAACAAAACATATAAAAGAAAATGAGTAAGTTAACACCCGAAACGGCGTTAATACTAAGATATTATTAACAAATCAATGTTAAAAGATCATATATGATATCATATTAAAGTAAATGATTCTTGTATTATTCAATAACAATTATTTCACCATTATACAGGAGGTAAACCTACCATCAACCAAGGAAAAAGTACAAAGTAAGGGATTCTCTTATCTCACTTTCAATTCCGTGAGATTTCCATTGTTCGCTACTAAATTATTGAAAGTGGTGTATTGTGTACTTCCATTTGATATATATTATCATGATTCACTTTATATTCATGTTATTCTGTAAATCATTTGGTGGTTATTAACTTTTGGCCATGCGACTCAGTTGATTAACGTGGTAAGGGATTTTCTTATCTCACTTTTAATTCCGTGAGAATTCCATTGATAACCACTTAATTATTGCATGTGGTGTATGTGTACTGCCCATGATTGTATTCATTGTGTTATATACTTTTATTTATGGGTATTTACATCATCATGGTATGATAATTCTTTCATGGGTGAATGTTTCTTAAGTTACCTAATCAATAAGGGAATTTGAGATTTCAACTTCCACTCATTTGGCTTTACGCATATTTCATTGATTATATTACCCCAAGATTATGTGTGGAATCACTATTCATTTGATTATGTCATAATTTCCACTCCCATTCCTGTGGATATAAGTTTGATACACATAATCACTCCATTGATAATTCTCAAGTCATTGATATGAATTTGATAAGAGTAATTTTAACTCATTCTCCATTTATTGAGTTAAACATCCGATTCGTTGGTATTGTTTTTACAAGAATATGTGTGAATATACTTTGATTGATTTACACTGAATATCAAATAATATTTAGTGTATTTATATTTTTCACACATAATTATGTCGTTGATTTATCCTTAACAAAAGGATACAACCTTTATGAGAGATTTCATCTCAATTTACATTCCATTGAGACTTCTTTGATGATATACACCAAATCACTTTTATGTGGTGTATATAATGTACATTGACATAGTATATCATGAATTCCTTTATTCTCATGATATTACAATGTTTTGATTACCTCAATTATTTGTATTCAAGTGTCTCTCTTTTGGTTAGAAACTCTAACTAAAATACCATTTTTAAATGTTTTAAAGAATTATTCTTCTAAATCATGCTCATTAATGTCCATATTTTAAAAATGGTTTTAAGGATTTATTTATATGGACATTAAAGTTTTAAAATTAAAAATCCTTTTAAAAAGTTTCAAAGTGGTATGGGACACTTTGATTCAAAAATCTATTTTTAAATGGCTTTTTGACAAATAGTGTGACTTTTAAATGATTTCAAGAAAAGGGGGATATTTCTCTCAAATAGTTTTGATGATTATTTTCATCTATGTCAACATCCTTCATTATTCTTGATTGAGGTTAATGTGATACAATACAATCTTCCATATTGTATCGAATGAGTTATGTTTGACTGTGGATGTGCTATTTTTATACCACTCAAGGTTTGTGGTAAAAGTATTGACATTTCGTATGCTAGTTTCAATACGAATGTTTATTTTATGCTTAAAACTATTCATATGAGGAATGCATTGGACTTAATAAGTGACGGGTGGAGCCCGCTATAGCTCCTCGATGCATCGGTAGGTCTCATGAGACAAACTAGTGTCTTGGCACAAGGCCTTGGCAAAATCTTATTTGTAGTCTTGGCACGAGGCCTTGGCTATGTGGTTATGATAGTCTGGCATTATGCATTCCATCATTATGAAAGTGGTTATTGATATTGCATGTGATCATTCGACTAGTAGAATATCCATGTGAGTAAGTAAATGGCATTATTTCATTTTACTTTTGCCATACTATGTTGAAGTTCAATTTTAAAAGGCTTTTGTTTTAGTTATAAATTGCCTTAAGTGTTTATGCTTATTTTATGAAAGCTTCTGCTATAATGTTATCCTTGCTGAGCATCCGAGCTCACCCCTTTCAATGTTTTATTTTTCCCAGGATTATGAAGAAGTAATTTATGAATGACCTGCAGGGATAGTATGAGGGGATATGAAGACAAGATGTTTTTTTTATGATGTAATGTAAAAATTTATGGATGTATCTAGTTATTCCAAGGCTACTAAACTAATCGGTCTTTCGAGACTTGATCTTTCTCATGATCATGACAATGTTATGTAATAAAGCACCGACTCTAGATAATTAGGGTCGGGGCGTTACAGTTGGTATCAGAGGAAGTTTAGTACAAACCTTGGTAGCTAGATTTAGATAAACTCTGATTAGAGCACGTAGACCTAAGATGAACTTTGAGGATTAGTATAAAAGAACTTCCTAGAATTTTGGTATTGTAGAGATTTTGTGAGTTTTCCGAGCAATACATCCATGTCTGGATACGAGCAGGTAGAGGTGGCTCTGGCACAGATGTACCTAGGGGTAAAACCCGAAAACACCGCTTTGAGCTAGACTCGAACGGGAACTGGTGCACGACAACGGGCCTTGCTGCACTCTTGGTTACGACACTCCCGGGGGATATGCTTAGGATAATTTACATTTTCTTTACAAACCAATTTAAGTAATATATATATAAGATGAGAGTAAATGACCTTGGTTAATCCTAATATGTTTCAAATTGAGAATATGGTGACATTTTAATCTCTAAATGATTTTACGACTACTATTACTCACACAATGCTTTATGGTTTTAGTCAATGGCTGGATTCCAAGGAAGTCATAGTGACTTTGAGAATGATGTACAAGATGGGAACGGTGGTGGCAATGAGCAACAAAATGGAATGTTGATAGGCGTAAAAGATATCGTCTTTATGCCAAATCAGTTTTCCAAAAATATGATCAACAACATATATATTAACCAACTCCCAGACTCAACAAGGAAGTGAAAGGTGATAAATGATAAGAGCTCCAGCAATGGAGACCATGGAGAAAAGAACCCTCAATTTTCATCATGCAGGAAATGTGGAAAGAGACACCCAGGAAAATGTCTCAATGGGACAACGAAATGTTTTACGTGCGGGAAGGAAGGACATAAAGTAAAGAATTGCCGAAGAAAAATGAAGAGTACTATGGAAGAAGATAAAAATGGTCCCAAGAGTCCATTTACAGTCATTTGTCGTAAATGTAGGGGACCTGGCCATTACCCGAGTGAATGTCCTATTCTATAGGATATTTTCTTGGTCAAAGAAGAAGATATGTGGGAATAAATGGTTGGAGAAATGTTTAAAAAGTATTAGCACTCCTTGTTGATGGGTTTACTATGGAATAATTTTCTCTTGTATTTGTAACCCCGCAGTTTGCCATGTGAGAATGATATTTGAGGAAGAATTGTCTCTTCTCTTGTGGATTTGGGTATAAATAACCATTTGGATTTACATGATCATTGGGGTTTGAGAGAATTATAAGTTATTCTAATTTGGGATGAAGATTCAAGGTATGATATAACATTTGTGGTTAAATTTATGATATAGTATTTTGAGGAATTTATCTCATTTTGGCAATATTATAAAATATAGTTTTTGAAAAAGGACAACACGTAGACCGTGTGACAACCCGTCGCGTCGGACAAAGCTATGGGAATCGAACCCACAACCAAAGTGCGATTGGGATTTATCGCCTACCACTGGACTACGTGAAGTCCCTGGTTAGTGTGACTATTTTTTTAGTTAAATGATTTTATTGATCAATAATAAGTTGATTTGGGTTCTTATTTCATATCAAAAGAATACCCTTGGTATAGGAAAATGATTTTGTGATTAAGTGATAAATGTTATTTTGGAAGATGTTCGCTTTGTTGGAAACACTATATGTCCAAGGAAAATAGAATACTATGGGGTTTCATTTGTGGAGTAATGATAGATTTTTATCTACGTTTTTATTGTGGATTTATAGTGATTTGGGTTATTTTTGGAAATTATTAACCTATAATAGAGAATATGTGATTAGGTTAATTACTTTTGAGTATGTGACTTTAAGAGTATCTGATGTCATTTGGAGATACAATTTAACATGGGAGACTACATAATCAAATTCTTCTACGTTTTGGGTTTCAATATTAGTTTGGATTATATTAAAGGATTTTAAGGACAATTGGTTATTGAATGGTATCTATTTAACTTTGGGGTATTGTTGGTTTAATTTTAGAAATTAAGATTAGTGCATATTTATCTCAATAAATATCCTTTTGGGGGATCATTAGATCATTCACTGACCATTTTGGTTTTGATTAATCTTCAAATACAATGTAAATATATGGTTTATCCTTCATGGATCATGTGATTCTATAGAAGTTTATTCTATCTCTTTCAGTGTGACCAAGTCTTCTTGAATACTCATCGTTTAAAAAAAATGAGTTAGTGGTGGAAATTTATTAAAGAATGAAAATCTACTTAAAATGTAAGTATATCTCATAATGTTCTTAGTCAATATCATAAATGAATTCCTCTTCCTTATGTAATGTAACTTAAAAAAAAAATGTTGTCTGTTTACTTTCCTACTAGGAGACTAATGGTCGTTTGTCCCAACACAAGTTTGTGGATTTCTCATTGTTAACTTTCTCCTGATCATGATTTCTATCCCTCTCCATCAGAACTTGACACTTAGTTTATCATCCATATCCATGTTTTCTTACATGGAATCCTAGTATGGGTTATCTTGGATGACCCTTATACCTCTCTTTCTTTCTTTTAAAGTGACAGTTTTATTGACTCTTTTTCCGATGTGGGACTTTCCATTATATTCCAAAGCAAAATTTTAAAAATTGCGAGGACGCAATTTATTGAAGGAGGGGAGAATGTAACACCCCAAGCTTCCTTGGTATGTTTCCTTTCGAATAATGCAATGACGTGCATTGTACGCAACTTCGAGATTTTAACACACCACAACCAATCAAACTAGCCGTTATGAATAGTAATACCTACTTTTTGAAATTATATATATTTTATATTTCAAAATGGACTTCATTTTTGGATTCGGAATATCGAATTTAGCCTAAGGTGAAATTTTGGTACTTTTCGGATAACTTTCATATTTTGATGAATAGTGAAAATTACTAAATTTTAATTAAAAACAACTTTTTTAATCAAAATAATTAATAGTGATAAATTGTGAATTTGAGTGGTTTTAAAGTATATTTAGAATATATTTTTACCATTTAATATAATGTTGGTCATTGGACATAATTTTACAATTAAACCGAACATAAACAAGTGTCAATCTTTTGATAGTTATTATCTCTTAAAAACACGCTTTTTGTTTTGACAGCGGGAATTAATTTTAAATTAATTTCTGCCACTTCTGTGTTTTGAATTTAGTAAAATGGATTCCATATTTGGAATCAGGATGTCCAAATTGTGTAAATAGGTAACTTTTATTTTTAGACATTTTGAATAATTACTGCGGTAAATATTTTATTTACCATGGTTAAGGGTAAATCCGGTAAATAAGGGTTAAAAAAATATTATAATAATACTAAATTACCCTAAAATGTGTCTTAACACTATTGGTTGATACATGGTCGACCATGGGCATCTTTGGGTCAATTTTGGGACCCCATGGATCCACTTGTAAGTGATAATGACACTTTATATTAATTAAGTTAAAATGAATACAAAATGACACAAGCATATATCTTTTAGCAAAACAATTGTTACATAGGGTTATATATGCTGGATTTTAGATTATAAATATTCATTAGAAAGCTAAACAGATTTCCAACATAATTATATTTTATTTATAATTTTTTGACATTAAATAAGTTATTTTATTTATGACACAATGATGATGCAGTAATTACTAAAATAGTAAAAAATTAACATAATTGATATTATAAATACCCAAATAATTATAATATGAAACTTTTAATGAATTAAACAAATTTTCTAGGATAATATGATATATTAGGATTGATTTATTTGACTTTTTTCGAAGTAATCAATCTGTTATGAGTTTCACAAAAATCAACTAGTGAATAGTGTCAAAATTGACATAAAAGAGTTCTTAAAACAAATATTATATTATTAATTGATATTAAATTCCTAAAAATCTAAGGTTCGGCCAAGAGACTTATATTATGATTGGTTAATCATTAATGGACCACTTGGGGGTCTTTTGGATGTATATAGTAAGTTTATTAACCATATTATATAAAAATACAAAGAGACATTGTAAAAGTGAAACTAATTAACTTAGAGTTAATACTTAAAGATAAGGTTAATATAAGTACCCAAACCTGTCTAAATTCTATTGGATGAGTTTTTTTCGACCTATCCCCACCTCAACCTTTGAATAGTCAACTTTGGAGCCATTGGAAACCGAATATGAATTTATTATAAATTAATATTTCTAGCTTTTCCAAAGGTGCCCCTCACCCCTCTTATAAAAGGGAACTCCTCCTTCTCATTTCCTCACACCTCTCAAGCCACTTGGCTCGTCCAAACTCTGCCCAAATAAGCTCCCCACATCCCTCTCCTCCTCCTTGAAGCTTCCCCTTAGGCAGAAAGCATTTCAACAAGTCCTTTGGTTCCAACCAAAGTGAGTTACCTAAATTAAAGGTAACGATTTCTCTTAAATTATTTTCATTTATTTTGCTTCTTCAACCCCCAAACACTTTTTATTTCCCTTCTTTTGTAACAACACCAGTATCCTCAATATACTAGGATGTTGTTATAAGAAGTATTCAAACTACACATACACACAAATCCATCTAATGGATGATGAACATAATGTTTCTGTGGATGGCAAACTAACGCCTCACGAAACGATGATTGTTCAAAAACATCTTACCGCCTCTCATGGTGGCCATTATGATGGCACTGTAATTAAATATTATATTAATGATATATATTTTATATATAAGCTTCTGTAATTCCATTTTATTTCATACCATTATTCGTTTCATGTCGTATATACATACGATAATTTCATTTGAGGAAGTGCGGACTACCGCCCCCTTAAAATGATATGACTCGTTCATACCACACATGGAACGTATAAAGGATGGTGTTAATGAACTTAAGTAACATATATAAAATATTATATTATACTGGAATAGTAATATACCTATGTATCATTTGGATTCGATTCTTTTAAAATAAAAAATTAAAAAATTAAATGGAAGTAGCGTTCGTGCGTACGTACGGACTACCGTCTCCACGAACGCGATGAGATTCATTATCCATCGTATCCATTAAAGTATAATTATCATTTAATGATTTAAAAATTATGTTTAAGGACTTGATATCATTCTGGATATTAATAAGATACAACAAACATTACTTATGTAACAAAACATATAAAAGAAAATGAGTAAGTTAACACCCGAAACGGCGTTAATACTAAGATATTATTAACAAATCAATGTTAAAAGATCATATATGATATCATATTAAAGTAAATGATTCTTGTATTATTCAATAACAATTATTTCAACATTATACAGGAGGTAAACCTACCATCAACCAAGGAAAAAGTACAAAGTAAGGGATTCTCTTATCTCACTTTCAATTCCGTGAGATTTCCATTGTTCGCTACTAAATTATTGAAAGTGGTGTATTGTGTACTTCCATTTGATATATATTATCATGATTCACTTTATATTCATGTTATTCTGTAAATCATTTGGTGGTTATTAACTTTTGGCCATGCGACTCAGTTGATTAACGTGGTAAGGGATTTTCTTATCTCACTTTTAATTCCGTGAGAATTCCATTGATCACCACTTAATTATTGCATGTGGTGTATGTGTACTGCCCATGATTGTATTCATTGTGTTATATACTTTTATTTATGGGTATTTACATCATCATGGTATGATAATTCTTTCATGGGTGTATGTTTCTTAAGTTACCTAATCAATAAGGGAATTTGAGATTTCAACTTCCACTCATTTGGCTTTACGCATATTTCATTGATTATATTACCCCAAGATTATGTGTGGAATCACTATTCATTTGATTATGTCATAATTTCCACTCCCATTCCTGTGGATATAAGTTTGATACACATAATCACTCCATTGATAATTCTCAAGTCATTGATATGAATTTGATAAGAGTAATTTTAACTCATTCTCCATTTATTGAGTTAAACATCCGATTCGTTGGTATTGTTTTTACAAGAATATGTGTGAATATACTTTGATTGATTTACACTGAATATCCAATCATATTTAGTGTATTTATATTTGTCACACATAATTATGTCGTTGATTTATCCTTAACAAAAGGATACAACCTTTATGAGATATTTCATCTCAATTTACATTCCATTGAGACTTCTTTGATGATATACACCAAATCACTTTTATGTGGTGTATATAATGTACTTTGACATAGTATATCATGAATTCCTTTATTCTCATGATATTACAATGTTTTGATTACCTCAATTATTTGTATTCAAGTGTCTCTCTTTTGGTTAGAAACTCTAACTAAAATACCATTTTTAAATGTTTTAAAGAATTATTCTTCTAAATCATGCTCATTAATGTCCATATTTTAAAAATGGTTTTAAGGATTTATTTATATGGACATTAAAGTTTTAAAATTAAAAATCCTTTTAAAAAGTTTCAAAGTGGTATGGGACACTTTGATTCAAAAATCTATTTTTAAATGGCTTTTTGACAAATAGTGTGACTTTTAAATGATTTCAAGAAAAGGGGGATATTTCTCTCAAATAGTTTTGATGATTATTTTCATCTATGTCAACATCCTTCATTATTCTTGATTGAGGTTAATGTGATACAATACAATCTTCCATATTGTATCGAATGAGTTATGTTTGACTGTGGATGTGCTATTTTTATACCACTCAAGGTTTGTGGTAAAAGTATTGACATTTCGTATGCTAGTTTCAATACGAATGTTTATTTTATGCTTAAAACTATTCATATGAGGAATGCATTGGACTTAATAAGTGACGGGTGGAGCCCGCTATAGCTCCTCGATGCATCGGTAGGTCTCATGAGACAAACTAGTGTCTTGGCATAAGGCCTTGGCAAAATCTTATTTGTAGTCTTGGCACGAGGCCTTGGCTATGTGGTTATGATAGTCTGGCATTATGCATTCCATCATTATGAAAGTGGTTATTGATATTGCATGTGATCATTCGACTAGTAGAATATCCATGTGAGTAAGTAAATGGCATTATTTCATTTTACTTTTGCCATACTATGTTGAAGTTCAATTTTAAAAGGCTTTTGTTTTAGTTATAAATTGCCTTAAGTGTTTATGCTTATTTTATGAAAGCTTCTGCTATAATGTTATCCTTACTGAGCATCCAAGCTCACCCCTTTCAATGTTTTATTTTTCCCAGGATTATGAAGAAGTAATTTATGAATGACCTGCAGGGATAGTATGAGGGGATATGAAGACAAGATGTTTTTTTTATGATGTAATGTAAAAATTTATGGATGTATCTAGTTATTCCAAGGCTACTAAACTAATCGGTCTTTCGAGACTTGATCTTTCTCATGATCATGACAATGTTATGTAATAAAGCACCGACTCTAGATAATTAGGGTCGGGGAGTTACACAAACACCCAGTTATCATACTGGTATCAATTTCTATAGAGCAATGGAATACATTCCATGTACTAAAAAGTTTATACAAATTTCTTATATCTTATCTCTCAGGGGTCTTAATTAGACACTAGTGTACCCTTTTCATTGTGATCTTACTTGTACATCAAGATAGTGTGTGTTTTATCATCAATAGGGGTTTATTTCAAGGTATTTTTGGTAGATGGAAATCCATATCTTTATGGAAAATATTTTAGAATAGGCGAAAGGATTTTAGTGTATACATGAAGTTGATAACCCCATAAGGACACTTTTAAGTTAGGGTGTGGTTATATTATGAGAATTATAAAGATATGTACCACTAAGGGGTACATGGGGTAGTAATTCAATCAATGGGTTGAGGTTACTCTACTCAGATATTGTGTTGGTACCCAATCAATTTTGATGGGGCATAGGTCCCCTATATTATAAAAGGGACGGTATCAACATGCAATAGGAAAATGGTCCTACATCTATAGAGATAATTGTATTTATGAAATATAATAATTGTATTCATTCATTAGGATTTATTACCCCTTTCTTGATGTGCATACCTCTGTGTTGTGGAAGTCCCCACTATGGATTCAATGATATAGCCTAGTGGTTATAAGTTTTAGATTATTGGGATGATGTGCAATTTAGGTGTTGTGAGTCCTGTGACGTATAAGATAAATTTATTTTCATTCACGATATAAATTTTAGTTGGTCTATGTACTTAATGATTTACGAGACTTCCAATATTATGAGTTTCTCCTATTTCTAGGGCATGAAAACTCATTATGGAAATAGCTAGAAAATACAAGGGTTACCCTTAACATGGTTTTATTTACCTTATAGAATATAGAACTACTTTGGGGAAATTATATTTTCCTTCTAGTCATGGGTTTGAGTGTACCAATTATTTCATCTTTACATTGGGTTTTGAGGAGTTATAATAGATATGTTTATTCTCACCCTTGTATGGGCCTTGTACCATTAAAAGTTGTGTTTATATATATATTTCGATGTTTGGTGGTGACATTAGCAGTTGTCTATGTGTTGGAGCTATTTCATAGTAATATTAAATCATATATACTCGAGAAAATGTCTAGCCTGGTTATCTTCTCAAGAGTTCTCATATCATGTAGTTGTTTCCACATAACACATATCAACATTAAATAGTGATATTATTAGTAATATTCACACCTTTCATTTTTTACCACTTTTTCAATGTACATGGAAACTATTTTCCCATACATACATTTTTATATCGATAATTTTATTATATGTTTTTATTGGTGTTTGTTGGTTATATATATATATATATCTGGTATCATATATTCATATTTCTTGAATGTTGTTGCATGATAATCCCTCTGATGAACTCCTTTCCTGGTAGATGTGGGATTGTGATGGGAAAATTGACTTATCACCAATCCAGGTGGGGGACATAATGTGTTAGGTAATGTATAAATGGATTCATATTTATTCATGTCCCAGTTATATAGGTTAGAATTAGTTGCATTATTTGTGCGGGATTATAAATTTAGGAGAGTAGTGTTTGGTGGAATTTTTTTAGTTTCATATTCCCAATACCAATGGAGGATCACTCAGAGTGGAAGGGGTTAATCAGTGATCACTTTTACATTTTTTATTTTATAGAAAATAATATTAACATCATAATAACACTTTTTCAAAGACTTAAATCTTGTTAGATTTACAATATATCAAATATAAATCTTAAACTCAATTGTCATGTGAATAACATATAAAGAGTGATCAGTATAATAATTTTACATTTTTTAGTAAAATACACTACTCTTATCTATTTTGTTTATTTCTTCAACATGGATTATATTACTAAATATCATTCAATTAATAATGAATATAAAAAACTAGTTATAAACCCATGTAATTATTCATCCAACTCACCCATGCTCTACAGAAATAAATCATATCTTATTACATAGTTGGTTTTATCCCCTAGATTTTGTATATATATACATATGAAGTCAAATATGGTTACACTGCCATCCAATAAGCTCGTTCAGTAACTTTTTTTACCCCCAACTAAAAGAACATTCCTTTTTGACATTCTGATCCATTGTATTCTCTATCCCTAAAACATGTTGGATCACCATTACATCTCTACAATCTTAATGATCTTAAATAAAACCCAAAAAAATGTATACTGGATTTTTTTACTTCTACTTGAACTTATGAAATCCTTGATATACTCAATATCATCTTTTCTAGAACTTTATATTGAAACTTTTTTTTATCAATGTTCATTTAATAAAATATGTTTGTTATTCTCTATATCTAATGATTCCCTTTTATTTGTATATTTATGATGTTTTAAATTATGATTATTTCTACCATGATTTTGTTTATGCACCACAATTTGTTGTACCTAGTCCAATTATTCTCCCCCTTATAAAGAAATAAATGCCTAAATGATTTCACATTGACAGGTGCAACATCCATTAGTTATTGACTCAAATTTTCTCTATACAATAAAGACTTATTTTACAAGTTAAGACCCCATATGGATTCCCAAAACATGAAACTCCATATCATAATCTATATCATATACAAATATATCCCAACCACCACTCTGTATAGTTACAAAACTTTTCTGTAGATGCACCCCTAGAGGATTGGGTGGGAAATCAAATTAATTTTTCCACTTAATAGAATGTCGTATTTTATATATTTTTGAACAATTGAATTTCATTGGATAATTCTAACCTTTTCGAGTTCATTATTGAAAACAAATAATGTTTCTTGAAAGATTCCCTTTTCTTCAGATATCCTTATACATAATGTTAAGAAACTTCTAAAAATATCATTAACCTTATTAAGATAGTAAATGTTTAGTGATCAACTCAATGAAGTAATTTTAAGGAAATTTTATAGTTTATTTAAGTCCCTTGATAAATTATTTTTATAGATTATTATTATACATTTTATTAATTATAACATCCCTATTAGATAATACACCTAGATTATTCTCTAATTAATGACCTCACAAACTGTCATCACCCAAAAGACCTTGGATATTTTTTAGTATGTTGGGAAAATAAATTAGATAAACATAGAATATGTTTTTAGATGAAAAATCATAATTTCATTAAATTATTATACCATTAAAAATCTGGAATGTACATCTTTATATGATCATCCATCCGATGACATCGTGTACTGAGTTTAATGTTCATCCATCTCCTACCTCTCAACTTCAACTCATGCTTTGTACCCCTTTTTCTTCTTGGAGTTCCATCATCATTCTAATTATTATGAAATTGATTATCCTCATAAATTGGAAACATTGGATGTATATTTGATATAACTCATATAATATCAACTACATTAACATCTCTGTATAATCATATGCTTTATATTTTTACCATTCTATATCATTGGAAGGACATCATCCATTAGTTTACATAGGTTATGTAAATAATATATGAACTTTATTTATTTGTATTAATCTCCTAAAACCATTACATATCTCATTTTATACAATTATGTAGGTAACATAATGCATGAGTTACCATTATATAGACTTCAAAACATTCTCCTTACAAACTAATTCTCTATGTACACCATTTAACAATCGGATTTCAAATGGGATAATATGAAAAAAAAAATTAAAAACATAAACGAAATCTTCATATCATGGACCTACATATAATAACATCATTATTATCTATTAGATCATATTGTTATATCCATCCGATCATATTATGAATCTTTCTACAAAATAGTCTACCTGGTAAATCCATGATGAATGTTTCACTATTACTCGATCTTTTAATTCTACCACTTTATATTTAATCACCATTTTTATTATATAACAATATATAAATGTGTAAAAATTTACTAGGATCATGATAAAAATCAACATTTTAGGAATAGAAAGGGAAACTTAACATCATCTGTCTTTTGTCTGAATCATTCTTACACAACATGAGGAATGTTTCTTTCACTGTATAACGAAATATTACTAACCTCCTTATTTAATTTTTAGTAAATAGATCCATAAAAATATTCTATAATACATTTTATATAATAACATACTGAAATTTTTAATATAAAACAAACCAAAAACACATTGGAACAACAATCTCCCCTATTTTTTATCAATATTCACCGACACCTTCAAAGATATTTGATGTTACTTTTGCTGATCAATACAACATTCATGATTTTTTAATATCCCCATATGTCACTTCTCCTTTGTTATTTACAATAAAATAAAAAATGTAAATAAGGATAATCATAGTTTACATTATTAAATCATAGAAACTAAAAAAAAATCTCATGTGAAAAATTGTATCTCATGAGTTTCTTAAAATAGAGCCTTTAACTAAAAAAAATCCCAGAATACATGGGTGAAACATTATAAAAAAACAGAGTGTATAATCTGTGAGATCAATGATTTATATGATATAATTTCCATGTATTACATTCCTCAAGGTTATCTTAATATCATTATATCAGTATAAATTAGGAAAATTTGGTTAAGGAAATTCTTGTCTACATCTAAGAAAACATATAAAAATAGTTTAGATGTATAAGCACAATTACCCCAACATCTTTGTTCTTAACATCATTAAAACCATTTTTTAAGTAAATATAAATACATATAACTCATATTTATTTTTACCCCTTTAATGGGTAATTAATTTTTTTCATAATCATGTTAACAACTTTCTATTATGAATATATTTAAACATGTTGTAATAATATTAAAAAAATTAACTAACTTAATTAAATTTTCTTTTTTAATCCCATATAAATTAGAAAAAAAATAAAAAAATGTATGAATAAATAGGAAATTAAGTTTTTCATATATTTAACATTTAAAATGATAATTTTTGACTATCCTTAATAAATTCTTCATTTTACAATATTTTTCATGAGATTTACTTTCTTTATTCTCATGTGTATAATCTTTAGTAAAATATTTCACCACCTCTTAATCTTTATTAAAAACTTTTTATCATAAGTTTACAACATTTTATTCATGATTTATTCTTGTTTTAGTAATATAGTCATAATTTTTTTTGTAAAATACCAATATTTCTCACACCCTATTCACTTTTTCTGATCTTTCAAACCATTATCTATTAGCATTTTATTATAAAATGTGTTCCCATTTTCTTAAAACTATTCATTTCCTTTTTATTTAATGTAATTGTGTGAATCCTATATATTTATATCCATATAAACTTTTTCTATCAGAATATAAAATAAATAATTCTTTCCAAAATCGAAATTCTTGAGTTTATCTAATTTTCCAAAATTCTCAATTTTTTTTCTTCCGACACTAACATTCTTCACCACTTATTTTTTTTCTCCTCAATATAATTTCTTATAGGTCATGTTATTATTTTTTTATTATATCTTCTCATTGAGTTATTAATTATTCTCTATAAAGTCATATTATGCCCACATATTTATAATCTATTCTCTAAAACTCTACAACACCCACAGTGACCTCTAAACATAGATATCTCATACAGATAGTATAACTGCTATGATGTTTACTATTACTCTATTTTTAAAAAATGTGAGAGAATTATATCAGTAAGACATATTCTGGATGAAATCACCATTTCTTAGTGAAAGAGAATTTCATATTGATCGTAATTTAAAACCTAAATTATTATTATTAGTATATATATTTCGATATTTTTTTGTGTAATGATGCGTCCTACTTTTGTAGACCTTTCTATTCACCATCTTGAGAAGGTTCACCTTTAACCTCATATTCTCTCATGAAATCTTATCTTAAATATATTTAATTAATTTTTTTCATAAGTAACATTTATTTTGTTTCTAACCAATCACATACATTCCCAGAGAAAATTTATTTTTTAACTTTTACCATCTTCTCGAATTCATCAAACATCAAACTATTCTACTTATATTTATAAATATGTTTTTTCTACCAGGTTAAGAATCATTCTCCTCATAGATTTTTTTTCATATATTTTTATTTTTATCTAATTTTCTACAAATTTATTTTTTTTAGTTCTAAAAAAATTAAATTTTTCCCATTCTTTTTTATTCTTCCACCAATATAAAAAGTTATCTCCTTGTATTATTTAATAATATTACACTTTTTCTTATTTAGTTGTGTATCCTTCCCATGTTTTTATTATTTTTTTAGAATCCACCCAACTTATGTTCCCCCATCACCACCATTATCACTATGTAAGAAAATAATTCCCATTAAATTTTGATCTAAGAGGTTTTCATGATAATAATATTCCCTAATCGATAGAGAATAATATTTATCTCATTTTTCAAAAAAAATCATTTCTTCTTTTTTTTATAGAAAACTTTTTCTATCTTTCTCTTACACTTATGTTTCAATAAATTTTTATCTTATTATTAGTAATTAGAATATATATATATATTTTTTTAAATTCTTATACAACGATTCATTTGTCATTGAAAATCCATGATTTAAGAGAATTTTTATCTTTTCCTTTCAAATTCCAATATATTTACTTTATGGTATAAGAAAAATGGTTTTTTTGAATTAATATTCTACTTCATCATCCTGATGATCATGTGATTTCTCTTTAGTTGATTATTTTTTATATTCCCCTATTAAATATTTGATATTTTTTATTATTTCTTATCATTCTTCTCAAAGGAAGTTGTTTTCCACAACTCATATTCCTTAATAAAGTTATGATGTTAATTAATAGATAAATATTAACATTCTTCTAAAATTAACACTTTAGAATCAAATATTTATATATTTTTTCTCTTATATTTATTAATGAAAGAATATCATTTCATCTTCTCAAAGATAACTATTATATTTTTTAAAATTTCATTAACTATCATGAAATATTCATCAATAATATCTTCACTATCCATTTTAAAATTTGCAAATTCACATATCCATGTTTTTAGTTTAGTTTTCATAGCTTTCTAATTTATTTCATAGATGCTTCTAAACCAATACCACAATTTCATTATCCATTTTAAACCTGGAAAAAAATTTATAAAAATTAATTGTGAGTACCATAAACAAGTAATTATTTCCTTTTCCACTAATATCCAAATTTAGTTTATCTATAGATGACATTACTCCTTCAAGAATGGTTGGTGATCCCACTATTTTACAATCTCAAACTTCAAGAAAAATGAATAGAATATATAGTAACATCGTATTCATGCAAAAATGGTACTTTCCTCCATCGAATAATAAAAAACCCTTGTGATATACTGAATTAGAATTATCAATACCCATTATATGGTTGGATTATTTAGATGAAACATATTATTTTATACCAAAAGATGTTTTCACGATCAATGTATAATGACATAGAGTGTTAGAGGGTAAATTAGTGATCAATTTTACTTTTTTATATTATATGTGTGTTTCCTAACATATCAAAATAACTTTTACTAACTTAAAAATCATTCTAGAGTAATGATCCATTGAACTAAAAATCACAACCTCCCCTTTCATATATAAAATTTGGAATATAGATCAACACCTAATATTTACAAGGTCAGTATATATACCAAGAATGTTACTTATTATTTATCCCCCCTAAAAAATGGAATCTTCTAATGACTTATTTTTGGATTTTAATATAAAATTATGCAACTGGTTATACCCCTAGTAAATATGTAATGACCCTAAGCTTAAAATACATGGACATTACATTACTTTTGCGGAAAACATAGTACATAACAAAAACACACACACAAGGACCGTAATAGTTTAGTGTCTTTGGAAACTCGGAATATAATCTTCTAATCATGGTGAAAGATCTTCAACATCTCCCATAATGATATTCCCCTTTTTTTACCTAAAATCTTTCTTTATATCTTGGGGAAAATAAAAAATAAAAGGGTGAGCTCAAATGCTCAGTAAGGGTAAACAAAATAAATATCAATCAAATCATATTCATAAGAACATAAAATTTTGGAAATCATAACCTGCAAAAGAGATCATTATATCATAACATGGGATAAATCATAGTAGTGAAATGTAATCCCAATAATCATAACATAAAACATGAAACTTTATGGCATACACACATAATCAGAGAGAATCATTTCTTATTAGTCAAGACTCATTGCCAAGACTATCTTAGTGGACAAAGTCCATTTCTGAACCGAGTTCACTCCTCGTTTCAGTCCTATTTCACTGAACCGGTTTAACCTGCCGTTCCAGCCATGTCTATCTCATGAGATATAAAATCTTTACCCAATTCATTGAAGGGATATATAGGTCCCACCCATCTCATAATGATACCATTCTTATGTGTACCACAAAATCATAAACCATACATCATAGAATAACCCATGTATTAAAATGGGAATCTTAAACATCGTGACATTATAAAACAATTCATATAAGATAAAGGAATTCATGAAAATAACATAATCAAATAAATTTAATAATAGGGATAGAAACAAAACCCTATATTATCTTAGATGGAAAATAATTTTGATAAAACACTTGAACTCCATTCTTGAGGAAAATATCCTTTCTACTTCAAAAACAATCTTCCTTTATTAACATGTCATACAATTCTAAACTAAAAGAAGTTGATTAAAAATAAACTTGATAACTTGTAAAGGAAGCTTCTTGGAAATAATATTTTAAAAATACATTCAGGCTGTATAAGTTAAAAAAACATTCTTCTCGTACTTTTGTAGGAAAAGTCAAAAAAGTACCTCGTACGAAAAATGACAAAAGATTCCTTTCATATCATTTACTAAAAATTCACCAAAGGGTAAAATTGGATTTAAACAATTGTATGTGGATAGAAATAATATTACATATTGAGGAAACATGGATGAGGATGATAAAATACACCCTAGTAAAATACCAAAGTATAAACAATCTCGGATAAAAATGAGATTGTGATATTTCCCTTACCTTATGTCCGATTTTCTTCGTATGTGTCCGAACCTCCTGTATAATGATTTAATTAATTTTATTGACTTATTCCATAATCATACTTATTTTTATGATATCATATATGGTTCACTTATGACTTTATTTTACACGTTCTTTTATAAATTCTATGTCAAAGAGCGTTTTGGGTAAAATCGTTTCATTTATCATCCGCATTTTGACATGTAATTATTCATATGATTACTTAGATCATGATTACTTAATTAAAGAATATAAAACATGATGTATATATAATATATATTCAGAATATAAATATATATAATAGATCAGTAAATGGAAATAAATAAACCGTTCATGGAGACGGTAGGTCGTACGTACGCAAGAACGCTGTTTTCGTTTCCTTGTGGAGATGAATGGAATTAAGTGGATGACATAAATATATATACACATAAATCCAGTATCATTATTATGTCATATATTTCATTATTACTTATTATATATACTTTATAGTCATTCATTAATGGTTAACGTGGAGAATGAATCTCATCGCGTCGTGGAGACGGTAGTCCGAACGTACGCACGAGCGATGATATCGTTCTCATGATCATGGAATTTTATTGGAGGGTATGTATACTATTTCAGAATCAATATCACTTTACCATAATCATATATAGTTATTATGTACATCATTATACCCATACAATTAAGGTTGTGGTGGAAAATAGATTACACCACGGCGTGGAGACGGTATTCCGTACGCACGCAGGCACAATGATTTCGTTTTCTGTAAGAAGGATAGATGGTGAAATAGGGTTGTTTCATACATATAATAACATATCAGTATATTAGTGATACTAATGTTATAACTTCATAATGAAACAACCTAATAAGAATAAGTGGAAGAAGAAATAAAGTTGAACGAATCGGTAACGGACATTACCTCTTCTTTGAAGCGCCTCTTTGAGTCCTTCTCTCAGGGAACTAAAATTGGACTTTGAAGATGACCAGGACCTCTAGGATGTTACTAAGGAAGTAGAGAAGAGAATATTTCAGGGTTTGGCCGAGCTTGAAGTCTCAATGTGGTGTGAGGAAGAGAGGTAGGAGGTTCCCTTTTATAAGGGAGGAGAGGGGCACCTTTGGAATAACTAAATATATTATTTTATTATAAAGCCAAATTCTGTTTTAAATAGCTCCAAATTGATTTATTTAGAACCTAAGGAGGGTATGGGTCTAAATACTCTCATCCAATATAATTTGGACTATTTTAGTTTAATATTTTAACCTTATAATTTAGTTTTAACTTTAAGTTAGATAATTTTACTTTTACAGTGTCTTTTTGTGTTCTTACACTATAAGGTTAATAAACATAATATAACAAACCAAACGAACCCCAAGTTGTTTATTATTAATATATATAAACTTATATAAGTCATTTGGATGAACCATAGATATTTACGAATAAAATAACAATTAATAATATAATATTTGTTTTAAAAACTATTTTATGTCAATTTTGACAGTATTTAAGAATTGATTTTTTTCAAATTCATAACAGAATGATTAGTTAGAAAAAAGTTAATTAAGTCAATACTAACATGTCATATTAACCTATAAAATTATTGTAATTCATAAAAAGTGTCAAATTACATTTATTTGGGTATTTATTACATCAATTATGTCAATATTTCATTAATAAGATAATTACTGCATCATCTTTGTGTCATAAATAAATTAACATATTTAAAGTCTAAAAATTAAAAATAAAATAGAATTATTTAGGAAACTTATTTAGATTTCTAATGAATATTTATAGTCGAATTTATCTTATGTATAACCCTATATTAAAAATGATATACTTATTAAACTTTGATTTTAACTATTTTAACCTTTCTTTAAATAAATTAATAATAAATGTCCTAATCTAATACAAGTGGGCCTAAATGGGAATATTTTATTTCTAAGGTTGTTTTTGGTCGAATTAAAATTATCCAATAGAATTAGGACATGTGTTAGGGTAAAAATAATATCATTTGTACCCTTAATTACCATATTTACTTTTAACCGTGGTAAAAAAAGTAAAAAGTTATTATTCACCAAAAATTATTTTCATCTCATTGAACCACATTTTACTTACTGAAATCAAAGTGTCTCTAGGAGTATTGAAATTCCACTCATAGAAGTGGTAAAATTATGTTTTATGAAAAATTCATTTTTTTAACTAGCACATAGTGGTTTCACTATTCATCAAAAAATGAAAGTTTCCAGAAAAATACCAAAAATTAGGTAAAAGATATATTTGATATTATGAATTCAGAAATGATTTCTATTTTACCATATTCAAAACATATCAGTTGCTTTAATTAATTTAAAAATTAATTCCCGTCGTCAAAACAAATAGCGTGTTCTTAAGAGATAATAACTATCAAAAGATTGACACTTGTTTATGCTTGGTTTAAATGTGAAATTACATCCAATGACCAACATTGTATTAAATTGTAAAAATATATTTTAAATATACTTTGAAACAACTTAAATTAATAAATTATCATTATTATTTATTTTGATTAAAAAGGTTGTTTTTAATTAAAATTTAGTAATTTTCATTATTCATCAGAAAATGAAATTTATCCGAAAAGCACCAAAATTTCACCCTAAGCTAATTATGATATTCCAAATCCAAAAATGAAGTCAATTTTGGAAAATAAAATTTACAAAATTTCAAAAAGTGGTTATTACTATTCATAACGGCTAGTTTTAATAATATTTTAATAGCATGTCGTTGTTTAGTGAAACTCAGTATTGCGTACTACACAAGCTATCGAGGAAGGTCGCGATTGCGTGTAATTAAAGGCATGTCAAGGATGCATGTTGTGCAATATTCCTTTGGTGTAGCGTACAACATAAGACATTAATGAAATTAAAAAAAATATTTTTCATAAAATCTCGGGGTGTTACAAATTATTCTTCTAGTTGACTGTGGTTTTACTTCCAATAAATAGATCTTCTAGAAAAGTTGGTTATAAATCATAAATTTCATTAATATAACCACTTTATTTCATAAAAATTTATATATAAAGCAATCAATATTTTTCAATATGTGGTTATACCCCCAATAAAATCTACTGCCTCTATCCTTTTTGATTCACTATAGAAATAACATCTCTTTCACTTCAAGAAAGTTGGATCAACATTACCTATGTGTAATATTCAAGTGAATGAAAAACACTCTTATCATTTTTTACCATTGAAAAATACTCTTGATCTTAGAAATATAATTATTTTATTAATCACAACTTTTCCAGAACTTCATCAAAAAAAATTCATTAGAATTCTTCATTCAATTTCCTTTTTCCAAGATTCCCAATATATAATGACTCTATTTGGATGGACTCTATTTGATACTTCTCCCTATGCTTTGGTCTGTCTTGATCTTTTTTGACGAACCTCTATTCTATATACCCAGTCTAATGATTCTACATCTGATGAAGAATCCTCCTTCTAATATTGCCTTTTCTTTGACTAGTGCCCTGTCTATTGGATCCCATCCCCAAGACTCTTGTTTGATGAATACTACTTTTTCAGGGAAAGAACCTTCTTTTATTGTCATAGTATTCAACTCAATTTCATCATATCTCTCAAATATTAACAATTATCCACATACACCCAATACCATTGCACCACTTTATATAGCTGTTCCACATGAAGTTAGGGGGGAACTGAAATTCATTTTCCTACTAATTAAAAACTTGTATTTTGATGCTTCCCACCGAATTAAATTTCACTGAGAGATTTTCAAATCATCTTGATCATTCTTGAATACCCTTCAAGTATATTAAAAGGTTTCCCTTTATTCTTACATCCTTATACTATATATTTAAAAACTTTTCCAAAATTCATCAATCTTGATTATACATAAAACATTTAATGAAGTGCTCAATACATTCATGTTAAAGACAATACAAAATTTATATAATAATATTTAATGATTCTTTGTATAGTGTTTCTATATCTATTTCATTCATTACTGCTTCCTCATCTTAAAGTCCTCCTCTAGTATTATTTAGCTGATGAACCCACAATCTTTAATTTCTTGATGAGATACTGTTTAGTTTCACTATCTTAGGAAACCTGTTTCAGATATACTCTACATATGTTTGTATGATGTCATATCATATCACTGTCTAATTATTATACAATAGGAATAGATGATGATACATCTTCATAGGATTTTCTATTTTCTGAAATTGTGTATCTTAGTCTAATGTTCATATGTCAATTTCATTGAAATTAATCTCAAACATTATACCCCTTCCCTTCTTGGATCTCATTCACAGCTCTTCATCAAATAAAATTGTATATCACTATCTATTTGATATTTCAAGTGTCAGAATAAAGGAACATGGTTTCTAATGAAGAGTGTTTGGAAATGATGATTGATTTTAAGGGGATGAATGATGCACAATCACTGTAATAGGGTACAACATCATTGAACTATCTCTAACTGGTTTTTTGTGGATCTAAAAATTCCCAATGGCTATAGTATCCATGAATACTCATGGAACTAATTTTAAAGGAATATGTTAATTGGGTAAATTGGTCAATGACAATAAATAACTCACATTGGTCTAGAGGATGAAAATTAAGTCTCAATAGAACATTTTTGGGGGACTATTTCTTATTATTTAAATCTCATATAAATTTAAGATATGTTTGTGAATCCATGGTGTATTCCCAATTATGCATATAAGGTTCAAACTAAATTGATGATCCATCTTGAATATGAATGGGTTTATAAAATCTGTATGTATCTGAGTTTCTCTATTTATGGGGAAATATGTATGAATGTGAGGTTATCCAACAATTGTAAACTTTTTATTTATGGATAATAGATTATTTCAATTTTTATTAGGATGAGTCTCTTTTTTTAAGCCACATGGTTAGGAAGTATTGATTTTACTATCATATAGGGTGACAAAAATTATTTTGATGTAATGATCAAATCCAAAATATATTCATCCCACATATCCTCATGAGAGGAATCAGAACCAATGCAGTTTAGTACAACTTATCGGTGAACCTAATTTTTACAATCATGTGATGATGAACCATCCATGTTGTTTAACATCATGAAACAATGACATATAGCTTAATGATTCCTCTTCAAATATCAGGTGGGAATCACAATGTGAGGCCTGAGGACCTGGAAGAGAAGTGGTCTCTTGTGTGGATATGAACCTACTCTGAATGTGACCTAGAGAATATTATAGTGGACTTGGGTTCAGGGATTGGAACTCATGGAGGATTCTTATGTATCCCACTTAGTTTGGAATCGATACCCTAATAGTATGGTATATTGGGTCATACACCTTAAAAAAGGTCCATGCAGTTGGGTCTTATTCATGGATTAATCCCATTTGATGAGACATGATTGGATTGGGGATTACGCATGGAATAATCCCTCTTAGTGCTTATTCATTGGGAATTTTGAAATTTTAAGGTTTAGGTATATTTTTTAGGATTAAAATATATTGGAGGCCCATTTTAGTGGATATGGCTTGGTATTCAATATGGAATAAACCCTTTGAGGGTATATGTTGGTGGAGATTATGTGTTGAAGTTGTGCATTGCTGGTTTTGGGATTGTGAAAATGTCATGGACACCACTACCCTCTAATCCAATGTGAGTCATGCTCGATGTGAGAAACAAGTGGATGTAGTAGATCTAAAAATCACACTATCATCGATATCCACCGGTGTATGAGGAGATGAATCCCAATGAGAGATATGGAGGGCATTGAGTGTTCTATTTTTCTATTTTATTTTGGTAACTGGGATAATTTCATGTAGTTATCTATCTAGCTATGAAATGGGATATTGAGAAGAGTATTAATAGTTATTCCCCTCACAAATAATACTAGGGGCTTACTCCAGGAGGAATCCCTTAAAATTGCTCGAAGGAGGGGGATATCAATCCCCGTTGAAGGTAAAGGTAATCATAATCCCTTTCATCCCAAACACGAATGAGGGGGTTCACATGATCCCCTTATGGTTGTAACCCTCTATACCCTAAAAATTCTAACCTATGGAAATTCTTAGGGCCTACCTCATTATATAGGTTATACTCAATACTCTTATTTTAATGAATATGTTAACATGAGAGGACACAATGTTGTGTTCAATGATCTTATCATATATGAATGTTGAAATTAGAAGAGACCATAGCCTAATTTAATTGTAATTTTTTCATGGAAGGAGAAAATGGGGGGTCAATGATTTGATGAAAGGGAGTGATGAGAGTTGGAGAGGAGAACACACTAGGATTCCCTATTCCACAAAGCAGTTTATAAAGAGAGATAGGGTTACCTCAGCATATCAGGGTTCTATGTGGCTGAGGGTACCTTCCTCATATCATTGTTCTATGAGGAGATGGGTTCTACCTATCTAGTATGTTTCTATGTGGAGCCAAGTTCCATAGGTGTTGTGTGTTACTACACAAGGATGAGTTCCTTCCACATATAATTTCTCATCATTGGGAAAGGATTAATCTGTATAGAATTTTTCTTTTAAATATGGGTTTCTGATAAGGTCCCATCCATTTATGCCCCATGAAATGGTGTTCACAAAGGTGTTTGGAATTTTCTGATTACTTGACATTTTTTTATTTTATTATTACTATAATATGGTAGAATTTTATTTTATGGTAATCAAAGGGGTGGGTAAAGTTTTTTTGTTGTCTCATCATTCCAATCCCACATTTCTCCTCAGTTTGTTCTCTTCCTTATCCCTTTCAGTCAAACATCGAGGCATTTTTATAGGATAATGGAAGGACATGATACCGTCATGTTCAGTCATCCATGGTGGTCAATGAGGCATCTTTTTTAGGATCCTAAGGAGAATTACATGTCCCTTGAATGACTAAGTCAATGGGAAGTGGTCAATAGAGGGGGCATCAATTTCCGGGGTGGAAATCACCACCCAACCACACAAATGAATTTTCTTCTCTTTTAGGAACCAGCAGTACTGCCCCATCATAGGAACTATTCGAATCCTAGGGATAGCATCTTATAGAGCATGAAATCATATAATGGCCTTGAAAATGAATGTGGTTCATTCACTGGCATCTATAGACCACCTCTTCCTTCGAACTAATTAGTTCATGGGTACTTCATGATGTAGTGGAACACTATGAGGATTTGTGGTCCCAGAAGCAATATTCATTTCATAGAATCTCATTTTCCTTTGCAGCTCACCCTTTTTAATTTTTTTCTTCATGTTCTTAACATATTTTCCATTCATTTCCCATGTTAATGAAATTTTATTGCCAAACATTTAGAACCCAAAAAATTCCCCCATATGAATGGGTTTCGATTATGATGAAGGGCAGGCAATTGTAATATAGAAAGAATTCCTATTTTGAACTCATGTTTGATATGAAAGTGAACCCTCATGAGGGGACCAAGACTATAAATTGGGTAGTTATCTAATTTTTCATTTATTGGATTTCTTAGTGAACACATCTCTCTAAAAATCTATCGATTTTATTTCTCTTCAAGGTAATGCCTTCTTTTGTGAATTACCTTTCCTAAATTTGAAATTCATCACTCTGAACTATGTCTCAATCATGAATGGTAATTATTGACCATAAACATAAAGGCAAGATGATTCCTAGATAGATTATACTGCTGACCATTTCTTTGTTGTCTAATGCTTCGTAATCCATCCTTTTTGCGATCCGACAATTTTTTGGCAAAATACATTGTGAAAGGAAAATTTATTGGCCAAAATACATTAAAAACTGATGATCCTAGTGAAGAATGTTTTCATGAACATATGTTTTATGATCCAAATTCCTTCATTAAATGACTGTCAGTGGGATTTTATAGTTTTCAATTGGTAAAAACAAATCCTTTTACATCCATATTTTGATACAGACAATAGAAAGGACACTTCAATGGATGTTTCTTAAGCTATTGTTGCTACTAATACCTCAGCTACTAGTAAAATATGAAATACTATGATAAATTTTGTTGAAAAAAACACAATCAATTGAATTAATTAACTATGGGATGGAATTCCTTGTGCTGGTAACCAGAGTCCCCATTATGGATTTGAGTTACCATGTGATATAGTGATTTCAAAACCATGTCCAACAAATCATCAATTGGCCTAGATAATTAAAAATAGAAATATTCACTTATCCAACATTATGAAAAGGTGGAATTCATCTAAGTAACCCATACTATCGATTATATTCTAAAATACACTCTGTTTTTTGATTGAGGAAATCGTGCAGGCTTTGGATGAAAAAAACACAAGGCTATAATAGTATATTATGGAAGGCCATAGATGAAGAGTAGTCAGGGTGTACATCAAAATGGGAACATTTCCCAATGGGTTCATTCAGATTAGATTGGGAATATCCTTTTTGAGTCTGGATAACTTGTGGGGAATTTATGAATGAGTTGAATGATGTGGGTATTTTTGAGGTAGTCGGGGTGTCCCAGACTCACTCTCACCGAAACCAAAATATTCTCCCACATCTACTTTATAGGTGGAGTCCAGAAACAAACTCCATCAAAATGGTTCATAGGGATGTTGAGATCTATCTTGAGTATTACTGGATGATTTTAGGGTTTCCCATCATCAAGGATACGTATGGTGAATTTCTATAACCCCAATTATATAGGGATGGCATAGAGAGGAATTATCCTCTTTGAACGAAACATACTGACAAGGAGAAAGAGAAACTGAATATTGAACCTCTATTGAAGAAACATGTTCCATGTTTTGATTGTATTAACAAATTTTCTATGTTGATTAGATATTATCCTAGTGCAAATAAGAAAATAATTTCCCAACATATATGGCCTAAAGGAAT
Source organism: Viscum album (assembly GCA_963277665.1). NCBI lineage: Eukaryota > Viridiplantae > Streptophyta > Magnoliopsida > Santalales > Viscaceae > Viscum > Viscum album. Next base: position 1,979,326,976 of record OY728165.1, on the reverse strand, counting down.
ATTGGTTCATACTGGCCCATTCATGAAGAGGGTCAATTCAACAAGTGGGGCTAGAATATCATTTCAAATGATGATCGACAATTTCGACTGGAAGACTTTATGGTCATGATTCTGAGAGGCTAATACTTTCAGTGAGTGATTCTGACACCAGGGTAAGTGTCATGACATTCATGATTGTGGGTCAATTGGCTATTGTCTAGTGTATTAAACATGTCTTCCATGTGTTGGAGAATATTAACTATTTTTGGGGTTGGATTAGTGGGTGGAGGCTACCATTACTAATCGTGGGTACCCTATAGGTTATTTGGGTCTAGGTATCATCCCATAGTATAGGATTAAAATATATCAATACTCAACAGATCCCATAACTGAATTTTTAGCCATTCCTCCAAATCATAAGTACGGTTATTCCATCAAAAAAGAGTGAGTGGGAAATGGTGGATCAAAAAAACTACCATGATCATTTCACCCATGATCCTTGTATTAACACTTCTGGTAGTGGGGAATAATGAATCATCGTCCTCATGAAGTGAGGGTATCTCATATATTTGAGATAAGTCATATTGGGTTCTAGAATTATTATTGAACTTATATTCAAGTGGTATATGCACATTAGATTCGCACATTAGATCAACTGCATCCATATGATATGTCCCCTAACTTAGAATAGAACACATTTGGTGAAAAACATAATGATTCCCGAAAACACTTTTGGATTCTTAAGCAAGAGGACACCCAATTCCATTTTGAGATTTTTCCTTTCATGGGTTTCTAGAATGAACTTACTAGATCCTACAACAATGCATAGAATCGATTATACCCTAATGATCAACTAGAAAAACTAGTTACTATTGTCTTGGCCCAAAAATTGAATGAGTTCAAGCAAAACAAAATAAATCAATCAGGCATTAGACTTCTCAGAAGTAGTCAATAAATAATCTGCATCCCGATATCCCAAGGATGGTTATTCCATCCCAAGGTTCATGATACCATGTTGTTTTGCATCCACTCATGGTCAGGTATCCGAGTATCTTGATTCCCTTATTCCAAAAACCTATAGACAATGCGATTCATTAAAGGGTTATAATTTATCCTCAACTCTATGGAAATTTCTGTATGATAATTAGATTGCATTGATTGAGTATGGATTGCATTCGGGTCTACCAGCATATCTTATGATGACAATGTTGAGAACATTGGTTCCTATATTCAGGATCTTGATGACTCAAAAAATCATATCTTAACAATCATTGATATCTCAGTGAGTGAATTCCATGGTGAGGGGTGATGTTAATGAACATCAAGAGGATGATACCCATGCCTATATTGGTGCATATAAATTTGATCCCCTAACATTAACTGTAGTTTGGGAATTCATCATTCTTATATGGGATATCACTATCACCCAACAGAAGAGGGATCCAGAGCGGCTAAGGATCCCAAAATGAAACTATGGTTATTGAGACCCACATTAGGTCCAATGGAAAATCCTCCAGAATTTACCAACCAATTCACTATAACATTACCAGAGGCATGGAAATAATTGGCTAACCTGAGATCAGGTGCATTTGTAAATATATTTTGGAAACACTTGAGGAAGATCCCCTTATGCTTCTGAGATTTGGATTGGTCACTTATTTTATATATATCTTCCTGAGGACCCACATGATGTGTCTGTATATCTAGAATAAATATATTACTTTTTTCACTCTTAAAAGTGTAGACCTTACTAGTATATCCTAGTAGAGATCTTTTCAGTAATATCATAGGGCTAGATGAAATTCATGATGAATAAATTTTGTACCATATTTTATTCCTCTTATAGTCATGATCTGGAACCTCTAGTCCTGCTCTTGTAGTAGAAATGATATATTAGGATATGATCTCTTCCCCATAGTACAATTTGATGTGGCAGCATAGGTAGAAAGATTGTCCCTTCGAACATGGGCATCATTGGAGATGGTTATTTTGTTTAATTGATTATATATAGGCGTCTCTTGAAAATCACCCACAAGAATTACCACCATTGAAATAATCTCCTATCATTTCCAGAATATACTTTCTATGGTATTCTTTCAGGATTCGTTAGGCATCATAACAAAAGATACCACAAATGTTAGGGATAACAAGTTCCAGTTGCATTAAATTACTTAATTATCATATAACATGACTTTGATTACTAACTATCCATTTTTCACATGAATTGGGGCTGGTTAAATGAGAAATTAGGATGAAATTAATCATGGATCTGGAACCCCTAGTTATTAAGATAAAAATGTTATAACTCTACAGGTGGTAACTAAATAAGTCAGGTATGGATGAATTTTTTTTGACATTAGTGGGATCTGAAGTCCTAGGGAGGAATCTATCCATTATCAAATGACATATTTCCTTGTAATGGTAGAGCCTTTAGTGGTTAAAACATTAGCTGAGCATGTTTATCCTACTGTTATGAAGAAGAATGTGATGAATCTTCTAGAGGTAACTCAACTAGTATGGAACCCCATACCCATAGAGACATTAGGGTGATCTCTTGCCTTATAAGGCCGACTATTTCTAATCAAATTACTTCCTATCCCGTAGATGGGGTGTCTTCTATGGGCGATGTTCCACTGAGCATATTGATCATACCCCATGTGGGCATACATCCCTGAATGAAAGAGTGATTCAAAATCACGAATAATCAAAATTAGCTGACTTTCATAGTTAATTGATAATTATTCATGTGAGTACAGTGTTAATGAGAATCCTTCTAGATATTGCAGACCCTGTCAAGCATTTGTTTGCTGTAAACATGTCTCTATAAGAACCCAAAGTCAATTTTATAACTGTGTATACAACATATTTCCTTCAAGGTGATGATGAATCAATCATTTCCACAGATGTTGGTGTCCCATCAAGTCGATGTAAGTTATCCTCCCTTCCAACCATTCACTTTTCTTTCATCATTTTATATTGTAATTATTTCAATAATATGATTCTAGAAATATATCATCATAATTCTTTTCCTATGGGTGATGATATGATCTATATTTTAGGTGATTATAAAATGGAATTAGATACCAAATTATCAATCTGAACTCAGGTTTCTGAATCGATCCATTCTCTATTAGTGGTTATTCTGGAATCCAGCCATCCACCCAACATAAATTCTGAGATAGAATATCAGGCCAAGGATGACCTCCATACTACCCATATAAAATATAGAAGGACATTTGTAAGCTTATTTATCATACCCCCTTGAAAAAATAACACAAAAATTTCCCAAATTACACCATCTTTTTTCATTCTTTGGGTATGGTGGTTTTGACAATGATATCATTTTGGAAACTGTGAATCAGGTTATTTTTACCCCAGATAAAATTGGCATTCTCCATTCCTACCATTCAAACAAAGAATCCATGTCCCATCATATAGTTTCCAGGAAGATACATCTTAGTTATGCTACTATGAAGGATGGTTCAACCAAAAGGAAACAAGGAGAAGTTATAGAGCATCATACCTTGGTGGAGAAGCATCATCAAGAGGTAGAGAGGCCTAGTCAGGTACTAGAGTGGCATACACATGAATTTTATTGTGCTGAAAAATCTATTTATGGATGGAAAAAATGGTACAGGATGAGTAAATGGAAGGACTAGTTGTTGTAGAGAATGTTGAGGCACTACACTTTGGTACAGATGCTAAGTCTACAACCATATCTAAGATATACTAGGCCATAGAGTATTTGGACATGAAACAAATTAAACATAGTGATTCTGATGAGTGAGATCTATAAACATAATTTTAAATTCAAATAGGGATGATCCATGTAGTGGATGTTACTCCATTATTTATTTAATATAAGGAAAACATTATTTCTCTTCAATTAAAATATTTTACCTTTCCATGAAATGTTAATCAATTATAACGTGATAGATTTTAAAAGATAATGTCTATTGGATATAAATTTAAATCAAAAGATGGGATTAAAAAATTGATATGGGCAGGTAATTTTTTAATTTTTATCATCGTTAAGGGACTCAACACGTGTAGTTTTAAATTTTTTTAGGGTTTTAGGAAAAATAATACAAAATTTTGTCTTTTCTATAATCACAAAAAAAATCATAAGTCCATATTTGTGTGGGATTAGTAGGCATAAAAAAGTCTTATTCTTAGTCATTCCATTACTATATTTTAAACTAACATGTTGTGACTCTATTTTCTATTTTAATTTGTGTGCTTAAATTTTTTCAAAACAATGTGATGCATAGGTTTAGAAAGCTAGAACTCAACTGTTATACATGGTTCCCTTTGTGGGGTTTCCACCTGGTGAGTATTGCATATGTTATAATAGGTCATTAAGTATTTTGAAAAATAGACTAAGGAAATTGATTTTTTTAGGCCGAACATCTTTGACCTAAAATAATGTGGTGAGGGCCTAAATAGGGATTACATGATGAGAATGTCCCAATATTTTTCAAAAATTAATGGGGGAATTTTACTGGACTTGGTTTTTTGAAATATGTAATACAAAACAAGATATGGGGAATTTAAATGTGGTTTAACAATAAGAATACTTTCCATTATGATGTTTCTAGGGTTTGAAGAAGTTGGAAACACCTCTCATGTGAATGACTTTTCCTACTGTTTAAAGTCTACTTATCTTGAAAAAATTTAAACAACCAACTAGGGAATATTGTGCATATTCAAAAAAAATTCCTTATTACATTGACACGCAATTTTATATGGATGAGTGATTTGTGAAAATTTTTATTTATCAAGGCCATGAAAGGTGAAAATTCATGGTAACAATGTATAAAAGTCATGAGAGAATGTATATTAGTGATATTAATGAATGATGGAACCCTCCTATATGAAGTTGATTTGTGTATAGTGGCACTAAAACATATTACTGTTCAACATCCTGCAACTAAGTAATGGACCATGATGTTTAATTTATTATGTTGAGGACATTCATTGGATAATATTTTAATGTAATTATCATTAATCTAGGGAGAAATTATTTTCCCTTTTCATACTAATATGTCAATGAATGTTCTATAATATTCTGAAATACAGTGGGAATGGTAGTAGTCAATCTTCTGGGGGGTTTCCAAATCTGAGGGGGGTGTTTTCGGACATATATGTCATCAGGGAATTTGGAGGTAGGAAAATATTCTCTTGAAGAAAAATTTTACTTAGGGTGATATGCCTTTACTGTGGGAATCTTATGCAGATACCACAAGGGATAATTATGCATAGTCAAATACATGTTTCCTCTAGAAACTAACCCACCATCTATAATTATTGGGGAGGTTTATTTGTATTCAAACATTCTTGAATATATATATTAGTTTCTAAAAATAAGGTACCTGAAAAATTAATGGCCAATACATGTAAAAAAATCCAGGGAATGTGTAGAAACATTTCCCTTCTGAAGTTATTAGAAGGATCTACATTCATTATCAATCGATGCATATGGGAGGGACATTTTTTTGGGTTGCTGATGGACCTGGGATTGGAGACATAAGTGTAAATATGTGTCATGTGAGGGAATGAATCATGGAATATGTAGTTCTTGGAGGGTTCACCAACGTTCCCTTCAAAATCATCTGTGGGAAAGGAAAACTTTACTTTGGATATGATCACACGAACTGGTTGAGGATAAAATTACACTATCCTATGAAGATACATCTCAATTATAGGAGAGTGGGATGTTTTTTTCATGGATAGACTAGGATATAGGATTCAGGGGTCTCTACATATCCTGTCAATGAGATAATTAGACTGTATCTAGTTTTTATATACCTCCCCAAACAGGTTTGACCAATGCCAGTGGAAAATGAATTTTCAATTTTTTTTCAATCAGGTTTAGGATGGGATACATGGGCATCACAATGTATCACAATTTGGTGAGAATAAAAAAACATAGTTCTAGAAAAAAATTAAATTTAACATTGGAAATATATTGTGAAGGTCTGAACCACACACATGATAAGAGATAAATTTTATCTAATGGATAGAACAAGTATTGAAAATTCAGTTGTCACTATTTATTTTTTGAGGGAAGAAATTGAGAAATACATAGTTTTTAGAAATCATGCATTTTAGTGTCATGCGACTTTGAAATCAACCATGCAGTTTAATTTCATGTAGTGATGATTCTATATGTTCATACAGTTATAAGTCATGTTACTAGGACCATATATTATAAAAGAAACTAGTAAGAGGGGTATGATCCATCCACAATGTCCTGACATGCCTTGCATAGGAGGGTAATTCACTACTACAAAATGTTCTTTATCAGCGCTCAAAATGGGCTTTATCAGCGCTAAAAAGCGCTGTAAACCTCAGTGCTGATAAAGGGGGGGGGGGGGTACCCTTTATCAGCGCTTAATACGCACTGGTAAAGGGATACGCTATCAGTGCTAAAAATCACTCATGAAGGACATCATTACCAGAAATAAAAATGTGATGATAAAGGGATACATTATCATCTATAAAAAGGCGCTGATAAAGGACCCCTTTATTAGAGCTAAAAAAGCGCAGATAACTGTGTTTTTTATCAGTGCTCTTTTAGCGCTGATAAACTGATCCTTTATCAATGATTTTTTAGTGCTTATAGTGTTGTATTTTATCAGTGATTTTTAGCACTGATAAATGCTTCCTTTAGCAACGATAAAAAACTGTTGATAAATGCCATGTCTGTTACCAGAAATAATCCTACAGTAGCACACCCAAACAACACCTGCGAAAAAGTAAGCATCTCAACAAGTATACACATACAATATTAACACATAATTTATAAGGTAATTAAACCATGTATACCCTTACAAAAACTATACCCATACACCATTAACACATAATTCATATGTCAATTAAATTAATAAATAATTCAATTCAGAATTCAAGTGGTTTGGGGGGGCTATTTAGGGGTCTTGGGTGGCTGTCTAAGGGGGGGGGGGGGGTTAGGGGGTGTCTATGGGGATGGGGGTGTCCGGGTGTATAGGGGTATCCAGGGGTGGAGGACTATCCAAGAGGTTGGGGGATGTCCAAGGGAGGTGGGGTTGCGTCCTGGGGGTGGTGGTGGCTGTCCATGAGGTTGGGGTGTCCAGGGTGGGGGTGTCTAGGTGGTGGGGTGGTGTCTAGGAGGGGGGTTTCTAGGTGGTGTGGGGGGCGCATCCATGGGGTTATGGGGTGTCTATGGGGGCTGGGGCCTATCAAGGGGGTGTCCAGGGTGGGCAGATTGTTTCCAGGGTGTCCGGGGGGGGGGGGGTTTCTAGGGGTGGGGGGGGGGGCTTTCTAGGGGTGGGGGTGTCTGGGGGTGGCGGCGGTCTAGGGAATTGGTGGGGCTGTCAAAGGGGGGTGGGGATGTGCCCTAGAGGGAGGGGTGGTCATCCAAGGGTGGGGGCTCTCCAGGGGGAGGGGTGTCTAGGTGGTGAGGTGGTGTGTAAGAGGGGTGGGGGTTCTTTCCAAGTGGTTGGTGGGTGTCTATGGTGTGGGGGTGTCCGGGGGGGGGGGGGGTCGGGGGGCTGTCTGGGGTTTGGTGAGTGGGGCTGTCCATGGGTGTGTACAGGGGGTGGGGTGTCTAGGGGGTTGGGGGGCTTTCGTAGGGGTGGGGTGTCTAGCGGGGTGGGGTGTCCAGTGGGTGGGGTGGTGTCCAGGGGGTTGCGGCAGTCTAAGGGTTGGTGGGGCTGTCCAAGGGGGGTGGGTGGTGTCCATTGAGGTGGGGGTGGTTGTCCATGGGGTGGGCAAGTGCATGGGGTGGGGGAGGTGTCCAGGTGGTGGGGAGGTGTCTTGGGAGGGGTGGTGGGGCGTCCAGGGGTTACGGGGTCCATCCAGGGGTTTGGGGGTGGGTCGCACATGAATCGTTATCCTAAAGGATCAACACTATCAGAATGTTCTTGGTTAGATATGCGTACGTCAGTTGTTGTTTTCACTTAAAATTTTGTCCATCTTAAACAAAAGAAATACACTTTGAGTGATAGAAGCCACACCGTGCCATGTATTGAGGTGGGATTGACTCATACATGTCAAAAATGACCCATGGATCATTCACCTAAAGGACAAACACAATATGAATGCCTTTGGTCTAATTTCCGTACATCAGTTGTTTTTTTCACTTAAAATTCTGTAAATTTTAAACAAAAGAGAGACACATTGAATGATACCGACCACACCGTGCCTCAGCTTTTTGGAGGGTATGACTCGTACACATCACAAATGACCCATGGATCATTCTCACAAAGGATCATCACTATCCAAATGTGTTTTGTTAGATTTTCATATGTCAGTTGTTTTTTTCAGTTAAAATTGTGTCCATTTTAAACTAAAGAGAGACACTTTGAGTGATAACAGCCACACCGTGCATCGGATTGAGGCGGGAATGAAGTGTACACGTCACCAATGCACCCATGGATTGTTATTTTAAAGGATCATCTCAATCCGAAGGTGTTTGGCTGGATTTCCATAGGTCAGTTGTTTTTTCACTTAAAATTCTTCTCATTTTAAACAGAAGAGAGTCCCTTGGAGTGATACTGGCCACACCGTGCCTCAGATTGAGGCAGGGCTGACTCATACACATAACCAACGGACCCATGTATCGTTATCCTATAGGATCAACACAATACAAATCATTTTGGTCCGATTTTCGTATGTCAGTTGTTGTTTTCACATAAAATTCATTCCATTTTAAAAAAAGAGAGACCCTTTGAGTGATACCAGCCACACAGTTCCTCGGATTGAGGTGGGAATGACTTGTACACTTCAATAACACACCCATGGATCATTATCATAAAAGATAAAAACAATCTGAATGTGGTTGGTTAAATCTTCGTAGGTCCTTTGTTGTTTTCACTTAAAATCATGTCCATTTTAAACAAAAGAGATACACTTTGAGTGATACCGGCCACACCGTGCCTTGGATTGAAGAGAGGGTGACTCATATAGATCATAAATAACCCATGGATCGTTCTACGAAAGTATCAACATAATCCGATTTCATTAGGTAGGATATTCATATGTCAGTTGTTGTTTTCACTTAAAATTCTGTCCATTTTAAACAAAAGAGAGAAACATTGAGTTATACTAGCCACACCATGCCTCAGATTGAGGTAGGGTTGACTCGTAAACATTAAAAAGGAAAATAGGATCGTTCTACTAAAGGATCAATAAAATATGAATGGATTTGGTTTGATTTTCATATTTCAGTTGTTGTTTTCACTTAAAATTCTGTCCATTTTAAACAAAAGAGAGACACTTTGAGAGATACCGTCCACAACATGCCTTAGATTGAAGTTGTGTTGACTCATACATGTCAAAGATGATCCAGGGGTAATTATTATAAAGTATCAACACAATCCTTATGCATTTGGTGGGATTTTCGTATGTCAGTTGTTGTTTTCACTTAAAATTTTTCACATTTAAACAAAAGAGAGACCCTTTGAGTGATACCAGCCACACCGTGCCTTGTATTTTTGTGGGGTTGACTATTACATGTCACCAAAGGACCCATAGATTGTTCTTATAAAGGATAAACAAAATAAAAATGCGTTTTGTCAGAATTCCATATGTTATTTGTTGTTTTCACATAAAAGTCTTTCCATTTTAAACAAAAGATAGACCATTTAAGTGATACCGTCCACACCATGCCTCATATTGAGGGGGGTTTGACTCTTACACATCACCAATGCACACATGGATCATTATATTAAAGTATCAGCACACTCTAAATGTGTTTGGTTGGATTTACATAGGTCAGTTGTTGTTTCACTTTAAATCTTGTCGATTTTAAACAAAACAGAGACCCTTTGAGTGATACCAGCCACACCATGGCTCAGATTTAGGCGGGGTTGACTCGTACACATCACCTCCACACCCATGTATTTTTATCATAAAGTATAAACATAATCTGATTGCATTTGGTTGGATTTCCATAGGTTAGTTGTTGTTACATTTAAAATTCTGTCAACTTTAATCAAAATAGAGACCCTTTGAGTGATACCAGCCACACCATACGATAGATTAAGGCAGGGTTGACTCTAACACATCAAAAATGAGCCACGGATCTTTATACTAAAGGATCATCACAATCCTAATTCGTTTGGTTATATTTTCATACGTCTGTTGTTGTCTTCACATAAAATTTTCTCCATTTTAAACAATAGAGAGACCCTGTGAGTGATACCGGCCAAACCGTGCCTCGGATTGAAGTCCGTTTTACTCTTACACGTCAAAAATGTCCCATGGATTGTTATCCTAATGTATCAACACAATACTAATTCATTTGGTCAGATTTTCAGATGTCAGTTGGTGTTTTCACTTACAATTCTGTCCATTTTAAATAAAAGAGAGACCCTTTGAGTGATATCAGCCACACCGTACCTCAGATTGAGGCGGGGTTGACTCATACACATCACCAATGCACTCGTGTATCATTATCCTAAAGTATCAACACAATACAAATGTGTTTGGTCAGATTTATGTGTGTCATTTGTTGTTTCAATTAAAATTATGTCAATTTTAAACAAAATTGAGACACTTTGAGTGATACCGGCCACACTGTGCCTTGGATTGAGGAGGGGATGAATCGTACATGTCAAAAATGACCCATGGATTGTTAAATTAAAGTATAAACACAATAAAAAAGCGTTTTTTTGGATTTTCATATGTCAGTTGTTGTTTTCACTGAAAATTCAGTCCATTTTAAACAAAATAGAGACCCTTTGAGTGAAACAAGCCACACCGTTCCTTGAATTGTGGTGGGTTTGACTCTTACATGTCCCCAACGCACCCATGGATCATTATAATAAATGATAAACAAAATCCAAATGCATTTGGTGGGATTTTCTTATGTCAGTTTTGTTTTCACCTAAAATTATGTCCATTTTGAATAAAAGAGAGACCCTTTGAGTGATACCGGCCACACCGTGCCTCAGATTTAGGAGGGGTTGACTTGTACACGTCACCAAATCACCGATGGATCATTATTCTAAAGTATCAACCCAATCCGAATGTGTTTTTTTGAATTTTTTTATGTCGGTTGTTGTTTTCAATTAAAATTCTACCAATTTTAAACAAAAGAGAGACACTTTGAGTGATATCGGTCACACCATGCCTCAGATTGAGGTGGGGTTGACTCGTACACGTCCAAAATGACCCATGGATCATTCTCTTTAAGGATCAACACAATCGTAATGCATTTGGTCAGATTTTCGTACATCAATTGTTGTTTTCACTTAATATTCTGTCCATTTTAAACAAAAGAGAGACACTTTGAGTGGATCATCATTCTTGCATGTTGCTATTGCATTTCATCTGTTAAAATGTGAAATTGACTCATTGGAGAAAGGATGTTTTATTTAATTATAATTATAATTTTCCTACAAATATTTACATATATCAATGTTTAAACCTTTGATCCACTTAACCCCTCTCAAAAATGATCGCCAATTGTACACATACCCAAGTAAGATATTCATGTTATTTGTTCACAATCTACCATCATGTATGCGGCCCACTCTTTTCTGATCAAATCTATATCATCTTGTGAGTATGAAGCTTTTAGGTAGTCATAGTATTACTAAAAAATATAAAAATAAAGAATTTATAAATAAATTAAATGAAATAGTAATTGTTTTTAAAAATACCTCTTTAGGGATGCTAGTTTGTTGATGAAAAACATTCTCTTTCATAAATTTACAAACATAATAACGAGAATAATTATCTTTTTATTGTTTTGGACACTGAAAAAAAATTGATAATTGTGAGAATATGTAACTTGTGTTGATTTGTGTTTGGATAGTGAAATTTTATAATATATACCCTGATATTTGTCCAGATGTTGTACTTGATTGCCTCCTAATGCATAGCCCATGTCCTCATTCCTTTTTTTAGATGATAATGATACACCACCCTATCATAATAGTATCCTCAGTAGAAGACAATATAAATTATATTACTTGATTTTTAGACCTAAAACATAGTATGTTGTGTCTTACAGATTCAAAAAATCCATCTTGTGTGGTCGGTTTTATTGATATCCTTTCTTTGAATCCAGAAAACAAATCATTGGAGTATCCAGGTTCACTAAAATTAGCAGCGAATGTTGACTAAAAAATGAATATGTAATAATAAAATTGAAAATATAATTGATATGCTTTAATCATAGAGTATTACCCCTTAATGGTTGGTATTAAGAAGATTCTGTCATCTTTAATCTTTCTTTCAAATGTTTTCAGCATGGTTTTCATTATTTCATCACTTTCAGATGACTCTATCTTCGTTAGATGTGTTAATGTGGTATAAGGACTAACGAGTCTGAATTTTGGATCATAGGAAAATTCCTTCAACTGTTTTTCATATATACATCTTTCAACAATATAAAATGAATTTAGTCATAATTTTCACATTATAAGATCATCTTTTAGAAAATCAATTCATAAAAACATACCTCATATATATATTTAAAATTGTGACACCTAGCCAACCGTTTTCAAGAATCTCATTTACATTTTCAGCAGAAAAAAATATTGTCTTTTCCCTATGTATATATTCATTTCTAAAACCACTATCTGACTACTACCACCTCTTAGCTTCATATCCACATGAGTATTCAATGCTAGTAAACGTGGATATAAAAAAGGTGGTGTTATTGTTCATTCAGTAGCTCTTTGGGAGCAGTTGGTCAATCCTTAAGATGGTTTTGAGCTGACGTTTGTCACCCCATTACCTTTCTCTTTTTATAACAACATTCATTGGTTTAGAACCTTTTCTCTTTAATTTTTAAAGGTTTAGCTAGAAAAAAAAAGATATAAATACCTCTTTCTACGCATTTAATCTAAAAAATTTTGACGTCCATGCAATGAATGTCCCAATAGCCTTTTCAACCGCATGAATATCATTGTCATCAAGTGGAATAGGTGGATCTGCATTTGGTAAATGAGCAACAGTAATCATCACTTTCATATGATCTTCTGAAATTGGTCTATTATACAGCTTGTCATCGGGGATGTTGAACACTGTAGCCATCGCTACAAGTTGATAGCTGTGTTTTGATAGATATATATCATAGTCAATATCACCCAATATGAGATCAGTGTAGGAAAAGTATCAATGTTTTTATGATTCAAATTTCATGGGAACAATTATTAGAATATTTATTACCATGGCTATGACAGCTCTTTGAGGGGAATGGCTCATCTCAATGTTGGTGGAGGTGGGAAGGGATCTTCACACGGTGGTTGTTCATGAGTTGTGTCTTCTCCTTGCTTCCCACCAATAATGTTTCTCACAACTCTCCCTACCATTGCAAATAACTAATTATATTTATGTAATAGCAATTTAAAACAAATTTTTTATCGTCATGTCGTACTTACACATATTTCCCACACTTTTTGGGTGTTCTTATCTACTATCTCCCATTCCTTATTCACATGTGCCTCCTTCCATAGCACATGACGTGGTATGGAAGTGTCTTTTTGGTTTTAGACTCTTTGATCTATATATAAACATATAAATATAATTATGATGTTTTTTATTGGAACCTAACAATATTACTCTAAATATAAAATATGTTCCATTTTCTTTTATAGTGAAGTGTACCCCATCCTTGATTTATGATAAAGGTATGTTGGTTTTTATGCACATTCCTTATTTTCAGTACAGAGTTGCTGTTTCATAAATGAAATATTGATAATCAAAGTTATGAATACACGTATCCTCAAAGAAATGTATTATCACCCACAATGTACCTAAAACATCTCATACCCACGGTGGCCAACAAATTCATCCCATGATTTTTGGGATATCAGGTGAGCATTGAAAATGGGTGGGTGTGAGTTTATTTTACATTTGGAATCCTTCAGGTAACATTTTGTTAAAATAGTGCGAAAACCTTGATGAATCCTTCCTGCAAGCCATAGTACATAATTATTGTGTGAATAATCTACTGTAAATGTACTATGGACAAGATTGAGATGCATAAGGCACTGTTTAATTATTTATTTTTTAGTAAATTTTTTGAATAATATCAAAATGTTACTGAAATTTCTTCCCAGATCATAGCCTTCAGCACGAACACAACATGGTACCATGAATCTATGTCAATCGACACACGTTTCCAAGTGACAACTCCAATGTAATTAATAAACATAGCCTTGTAGGGATTCACATGTTGGACTCCTGCATTCAACCCAACATCAAATTTTATGCCTTTGATTTTTTCATTAATAACTTTGGCTAACACTGTCAAACTACGACGCACCTATGTTTTCTGTGATGTCGGTCCTTCATCCCCAACCATTTCATCGATATAAACATCATCTCTATGTTCATCTGAAATGGTAGTAACGACATGTGTGGATGGTTGTTGGACCTCCACACTAGAAGCAGCAACAGGTTCAAAAACATGTTGTTGCTCTGCACTTTGAGCAGCCATAGCAGGAGCAGCAACAACAGCTTGAGTAGCTTCTTGAGAGACTCTTTCAACCTCAAGGTTAGGAACACCAGAACTTCCATAATTCATTCTCTGAAAAAGTGGTTGAACATTTAATGTAGATTACATAAATTCAGTAATTATAAGATAATAACATTATTTAACAAGATCTATATTACAAACAAAATATAACCTATTTATTGAACTGTCGTTCTTTTTCTCAAAGGCTGAAAAAATTTGACACTTCTATCAATTATCCAAATCCCTTCATTATGGTCTACACTAACATATAGACCATCATATACATTAGGAACACTGCTAAATGATTTTGACGTACCACTGAATGTATTGTCCTCAACTGAATTTTCATCAGACCCTTCAGTAATTTTGGATGATAATAGAACAATCGACCACTTTCACTTTGCGGGATTTTGAACATAAAACAATTGTACCGCTAGTGATTCCATCATAAACGATTTATATCTGTACCCTATATTGCTAAATTCAACTATCACAAATCCCCATTCATATTTTATAACACCACTGTTGTTATCAATCCATTTGAATTAAAAAATCAGAAATTGTAATGTCGTATAATCCAACTTCCATATTTGATTGATAATGTCAAAGTATGTCATATTTTCATAAATTGGATTTATGTCCTTACTACCAAAAACATCCATCGCTTCTACCACAAGTGTAACTCCACTATTTTGCATGGTACTATATTCATCATGTTCATCTATATAGAATGCATAACCATTAATTACATAGCCATTATAAGATAAAACATACAGACAAGGTTTGGTAGCTAGCCATCAAAGTTGATCTAAAATTGATTTCAGATTTTCATCCAACTCCTTAAAAATATGGTCCTAAAACCATCCTATAAACTAGTTATTATTTGTATTTGATATCCATTTTGCATCCCTTGAGGGATTCAACTGCCTAAGAATTTTATTGACAGTTTCAATATATGAAGTAACCTCCCAACTGTTATGCAAAACATAAAGGTGGGCCTACTCTCGATCTGTAATACTGATCGTTACAACATCTCTTCCAGAAATTCCCTCACCCTTAATGCGTCTTGTGTGACGAGATTTCGGGAGACCAATGCTTTCCACATCAAATAGGTATTCAGTAAAAAATTCAATGGCTTCCTCAACAATATATCACTCCTCTATACAACCCTCTGGCCAACATTGATTTTTGACATACCCTTTAAAAATCTCCATAAACTGTTCAATGGGGTACATCCATTTATAGTGCACATGACCCCAAAGTAAAAACTCTCTCACCAAGTGCATCATCAAATGAACCATCATCATATCAAAAAATGTTGGTAGGAAGAACATTTATAATTCACATAATATGATGAAAATTTCTATTTCCATAGCTGGAAATTTCACCAGGTCTAAAACATTCCTACATATAGCATTGAAAAAAAAACAATGTTTGGTTAACATATGATGAACATTATTGGAAAAAATGCAACATAAAGCTATAGGAATTAGATCTTGCATCAAAACATGGCAGCCATGTGATTTCAAATAGTTTAACCTCAAATCATTCATTGACACAATGTTCTGGATATTTGATGAATACCTATCTGGAACCTTTACAACATTGACGAAGTCGAAAAATTGATATCTCTCCTCCGTAGAAAGAGTGTAAGAAGATAGTGGAAGAAACATTCAATTTTATCCCCTCATGAGAGATTACTCTTCCTGTATTCCCATGTCAACCATGTCCAACCATGCCTTAATTCAATCCTTTGTTTTTCTACGGGCATTTAGCAACGTTCCGATAACACTGTCACATAAATTTTTTTCCACATGCACCACATCAAGAGTATTCCTGACATACAAACAATTCCAGTATGGTAATTCAAAAAGAAACTGACATCTTTTTTCAACTGATTTACTTATGGTTTTTCGAAAATGGTTTACCAAAAATAGTGTTCACATCTTTTACTTTCTCAAACAGCTGATAACCTCTTAGTAGAGATGGTGTTGCACGTTGTTCTTAACTTCCATTGAATGATGTCGTCCAAGATCTGTACTTATGTCGATGAGGTAGAAATCTACGATGTCTGAGAAACCGAGATTTCGATGAATGTTTCAACCTAATTGATTAAGTATCTTCTTCGCACATGGGACACACTTGAGTTCTTTTAATGCTATAGCCTGAAAAATTTCTATAAAAAGGAAAATAATTTATTGTCCCATACAACATCGCTCTCAGCGCGAAGTATTCACTTTTATAAACATCATAAAACATAACACCTTAATCCCACAAAAACATCAAATCAATGATCAAAAGAGTGATATAAACATCAATTTCATTACCTGGTTGTTTTTTTTCCTGATATAATCATAGATAACATGATGAATTTTGGATGCATTTATAACTAGATTGGAGTGTTATAATTAACCAACATAAACGGCCATGTACTGTGTGTGCTGGTTTCAAAACCAAAAGGATTCACTCTATCTATAGTTAACGCAAGACGAAGGTTTCTCAACACTTTTCCAAATTCAGGATACTCATGAAAAATTTTCTTACACTGAGGAGAGTTGACCGGATGACGTAATTTCACATCATTATTTCTTTTATCTGAATGCCACAATAACTGTCTTGCAGTTTCTTGACTTCTGTATAGACACCTAAACCATGGAATGATTGGAATGTACCATAAAACTTTTGTAGGATTGTATTCATATTTCTTGTATCAATAAGAACAACACTTTGGTCATTCTGTAAGTGATTTTTTCTTCATGAAAATCAATATACAGTCATTCAAGTAGGCATGTATTATTTCAGAAATCATACCCAACGAGCGTAGCATTCGTTTAGCTTCATATGTTTGGCTTGGGATCTCATTATCTTTCGAGTGCTTGTCCATCATGAGGGAGAGTAGTTCCGTAAAACTGAAATCACTCCATCCATTTCATGATTTCAATTTATACAACTTTAGTACAACTGATAATGTTTTATATTTAGTGCAGCCTGCATACAATGGTGTCTTTTCACAACTCTTTAACTTCTCAATCAATTTTGGGAAATCACAGAGTTCATATTCAATTGTCTTTTTCATTTCCTCAATATGATCTTCATCATCATTGACATCTTTAATCCCATACTCCATACATTATTTTTCATTATTCATATTTTGATTCATATCTGATGATCCATAAAATGAAATTTTATCTCATCTAGTAGCTACATTCACTTTTTCTCTATGTTTATTCCAATATTTATAACTCCGATCTATTCCGTGACATATCAAATGTTCTTCCAACTACTATTGAGTAAGTTTTCTAGAATAAATAATACGTAATCATGAACAAAGGATTTGAGAAGGATCCTTTGTGTGATCCTTTGCAAACTTGATGAACTCTTTCACCTCGTTCTCAAAGTATATTATCAAACAATTAGAATCCATCCAATCTTTATTCATCTCCATCCTATTTGAATCTAAAATATTAGTATTTATGGTTCAAATACACAAAACAAGAATTCAATATTTAGTATAATAGAATAACTTCCTTATAAAAATGGATATTAATAGAGCCAAACCATTTCCAGTAAATATTTTGAAATCAACAAAACCAGGATAGACACCCCATCAAAATCAACATAGTTTCCATACACAAAGGGGTTTGCGTGGATAATCACTTGTGTCATTGATTGTAAAAATCGCACGACATTATCTTCTATGGCTCATCCTCCTCTATCGGGTCAACCCTTCTATGGTCAACTAGTCCATCCTTTTATACCCCACAAACCGAAAATACATATGGATGAAAAAAATTTCCACCTCAATACGTAAAGAAAGAATTCCCATAATCTCTAAAATATGGAATTAATTAAATATAATTACCTTCCATTCATTATAGTTTCCTCAAATCACCCAAGACAAAACATAATAATAATAAAGAATGATACATCTAACACTCCTAGGTCTCTGGCCTACATTCAATATCATCATGCCTAATATTTTTTGTAAGATCAAGTTACATACTTTAAATCACATGGGGGTAATCACTTGTGTCATAAATGGTATCCCATGTCATTCTGTATGAAAATTATAAAAAATATTATTGACCTAACATCCCATTGAATCCTCGTGAGTGTATAATTCCAAACTCCATGTTATGTGTAATATCAAAAGAATATATATTAATAAATTACCCCACATCCACTTACCCACTAATTTGTCCTTTAAAACAATCTAATGGAATATTTCTTTTGTTTAAACCCCTTCTATATAATCTCATAACCATATATCCACACATACACATGTCACAAACCCATAAAAAACCATATCCACATCACAACCACACATCACATCCTCATCACTGTATGATATCGTGAACATGAAGGACATAAACAACATACTCACCTCCTACAATGCACAACCCCCACTATGTATCCACACCAAATACACGTAATCATTTCAACAAGAATATATATACACCAAAACCTAAAATAATTATAGGTCTTATATATACACCCATTTTGAGCCATTATAACTCATTCTAACTGTGAAGGGGGATAAGGGAAGAGGGAGTGGTTAAATATGTGTTCCCTCTATAACCTAGATATTGAGAAAAACACTCAAGACCAAAGTACACATATGTATTTCAATTAGGTTACTCGACTGAAGTGGTGGTGTGTAAGAAATAATAAGAAAATACAATAATTATATAGTCACACATAAATAATTCATAAGGGTATACACAAAACTAACACTGAAAACACCCTCAACAACCATTGCCTTGTTACTAATACCCTATTATAACCACTTACATTATAAAGCCACAAATAATCCCCAACAAATCACATAATAATCCATATAATCATTACCAACTTCTCATTTCATTTAACATATTAATTTCTTCGATTTTTTTACCATATGCATTTCAATTGTTAAACATTTTAATATAAAACCAATCATTTGATCACTACCCAATATAATCCATCCATTCATCATTAATAATACTTATTCAATATTTAACCATTTATTTAACATAATTATTCCAATAATTATCATTAATCATTTAACAAACCATCATTTATCATTTCCAACCCATCACCCAATACTGTTTTCTTTTTTTCCAACCATATTCCTTGCCAAAAGGAAAATATAACACCACCCAATAACAACTAAATTTTAATGATATAAAATACAACTAAACACATTCTAAAATGCACAAAACAACTTATTTTCTTCCAAAATAGCCATATCATTGCTGTCATAACAACACAATAATACATCCATTACTATTATATTAATTACCACATCACATGATCTCAACCACATCAATCAACCATCACCCTTATCATCATAGTGATAAACACCCCATAAATAGTAGCATGAAAGGGAAAACATATAATAAATTCACACTAAAAATACCCCTTAAACGCTCTATCATATTGAAGTAGAATTTATAGTTTAAATATATCACATTAATTATAGATTTCCATACTACCAATTCATTACCTACCTTATGTGACTAGAAAATAATGAAAGGTGATTATAACAAATTATTAGTAGTAAGAAACTTATTTCACAATTTAAAGAATAAATAACTTAGCAAAAACAACAACAAATCTATAAATATATAAGAAATATTATGGAACATCATAAATCACATGCAAAACTCCCCCATCAATTTAATTTCCTCTAGTGTAATTCTTTCTAGTATTGAGGTTAATCATTATTATCCATCCAATGGAAACCAAATAACATGATAATTCCACAATTTACACATCATAAAGAAGGAGAAATTTCATGTCCCCCACCTCAACTAAAGATTTAACAAATATTTCATAAGAATGATATGAATAGTCAAATAAAACATGACTTAACACATGAGGGTAATCTAAATGTCCAATGTATGACCACTAACCATTAAAACCATACCAAGAAAACCCAAAAACCGAATCATAATTGTTGTCACATACTTCCTAAGAAGAATTTTGTAGAAGAGAATCAAGAAGAAGTGAAAAGAAATTCACCTTAGAGGAGGAGAAGTTGGGATCCTCCCGCTCGACGTCGGGAGGGGAAGGCTCAACTACCAGAGGGGGGGTGCACTGGAGGAGCCACAAACCATTGTGAAATGGAGGAGTAGGGTTCACAGGGAGTATGTTCAAGTGGAGAGGAGGAGAAGTAGGGTTTTTGGGGAGGAGAATCTGCCGAAGGGGTTCGAGTGGGAGGATAAAGAGTAGGGTTAGCAGCGGATGTCCAACAACGCGTTGATTGGAGGGCGGCAGAGGTCCGGAAAAGCGAAGATCGTGGGGGGGGAGTGGAGTTGTTGTAGGGGTGGAGTACTGCGAGATAATTAGGGCCCGATAAATAGAGGACATTGTGTGACCAATTTTATAAAATATGGCACTACGGTTTTATCAGTGCTAAAAAAGAACTGATAAAGGATACCTTTATCGATTCTAAAGTTATACCGCCGATAAAGGGTCTCTTTATTAGGACATTTTTTAGTGCTGATAATGGTTACCAATTATGAGCACTAAATGTTTAGTGCTGATAAAGAATTCCTTTACCAGCTCTATACAAATGATGATATTGAATCCCTATATCAGCACTAAAATTTTAGAGCTGATATATGGATTCATTATCAACATTTTTTTTGTAGTGCCGTGAAAAGGTGGCGCATCGCTTGCCCATTTTTTTAGTAGTGAGGAAAGTGTAAACCATGGTTCTAGGGATTCGTGGATCATGAGAAATGATATGGGTTATAAATGACACTAGGCCTTATAGAGATAGTTGATACCTTTCATGTGGTTGAATTTTACTTTGGTTGATAGGTCAGTTTTATGGAAAACTTATATATATACAACTGGGGAATATTGTGCATAGTCATGAAAATATGTCCTCTAGAAAAGAACCATAAATTTTTTATTTATAGATAAATAATGCGATGATTCCAAATTTCATGGGAAACATTGTATTATGAATGGTATGATTGTTTTCGTGTATAAAAGAGACATTCAGATTATGATGACCCCTTAGTGTTAATTTACCTACATATACTTGACTCATGTGTAAGGGGGGAATTTTCATTTCCATGATAGATTTATAGATGCAGAATCCAAACATGAGATCTCCTGTATTATTCCTTGTCTTTAAATTAGATATTTGGACATTTTAATTTTTATGTTCCCAATGGAGGGGACTCGAAAACTGTGCCTAAGTGTCTTAATGTATCTCATTGAAGGGAGAATCAATCCAAACATTATTTTCAGGTACGATGTAGATTACCATCTAGTGGTAAAGAAATTCATGATGAGGATTAACAAATTTCATTAAGGTTGTAGGTCAACAACATGAATGAAGATATATTTCAGGGATCCGTATAGTATTACATCATGTGTTTAGGAAAATTTTCAACCCTTTTAATGTATTGTGTCCAAAAACAAGACAACCCTTATGTGGATTGAAATTCTTTTATCATTCTAGAATACCTTACTGATACTCATAATCCTACATTTGTTGGGATTAGTGTGAGAAATAAGTGGTGGACATGGTTTATTCTTCTACATAGAAGCCATGTAATGATGGATGTGGGAATTTCACATTTTTGGTGCTTGGTTTAGAATGAGGAATTTAGGAATTTCAGGGAATACCTACAAAACAAGTATCTTTCCATACATAGTTCTTAGAGAACTATCTTGGAAAATCTGACCCATACACATAGAGGATGAAAATTTAATCCTTCATTATGGATAAAACTCACATTATAGATTGGGAAGTCACTATGTATCATGCAATTATAGGAATCATGACATTCATAGTTATTTAGGTTATTCTCCCTATGTAGGCCTAGCCCACATGTTATGAGGGTTTTTTTACCTTTGGAGAACTACTAGAAAATAGGTCTATACCCGTAGTTTTGCAAAAAACAGTGGGTATAGGGATTGTATGTGAACCTATACCCATGGTTGTTCCAAAAACTATGGGTATAGTTTTATTTTATGACCTATACCCATGGTTTTGTAGAAAACTGTGGGTATAGGGTATTTTTCGAAGATATATACCGACGGTTCTTAAAAACTGTGGGTATTGGGGGTTTTTTTTGAGGAGTTGTACACATGGTTCTCCAGAACCGAGGGTAGAGATTTCCCACATTATGGAAGGAAAATAAAATTAGACAGGACATGAAAAAAATTGGGTGGGAATACATTTTTTCACGGTTTAGATTAATATATTTACTATAATATAAATATAAATTTTCAAAAATTCTTCACTTCTGTTGGTAAATCCTTCTTTGCATGTTTTGTAGGTCGCGGTTTCAAATACCTCTGGCCGCGTTTTTTGAATTTATATACTGCACCAGATTATATTAATATATATAAGAAGATATATAAATATATAGTAATTAAATGTCACAGATTGGTTTGTCCGTTGGTGCGGCGCGCCTGCGAGATGCTTTGTGAGATGCGAGTTTGATTCCTTCGGGCCCTGTTTTTTGAAATTTAAATACCGTGCTGGGTTATCTTAATATATATACATGGATATATGATTATACAAAAAATATACATCGCGACATGGATGGTTGGTTGGTGGGGGGCACCTGTGAGGCGTAGCGTGAGGTGTGGGTTCAATTCCCCCCAACGCTGGAATTTTTGGATTTAAATTCCCCACGGTTTGAAAACTGTGGGGTCTATTGTGTGCCATGATGGAACAACATTGTACCACATTAGACTCACCTATAACCATGGTTCTCCATAAACAATGTGTATATGCTAATACCCTTATACCGATGCCTTTCTAGCCCACGGTTCCCAAAAATGTAGATATAGGCTATACCCACGGTTTTGGGGGCTATACCCACGGTTTTGAACCGTGGGAATAGGTCGTTTTTCCAGTAGTGGATCATCTAGAACATGATGAAAATCTAGATGTCACTAAATATATTTTGGAGATATAAATAAAACTATAATTATTTCATGAAAATGGTGCGGTTCATGACCGATTTAGAGGGAAATTCCCTCTTAGATGATAACATTATTGTGTTTTGTAATTTAATTTCATATCACTAGAACATTAATGTCACATTTTTAACTATCTTGGGATAAGAATGATGAACCATTTAGTTAAAATCCATGTGGTTATGATGATTATGACTTGTAATTTTGGTTATAGTGATTTTCTAGAACTGGAAGAAACACAATCTCATTCAAGAATTGGCCTTGATCCCAGAATCTAGTGATAAGATCATATTTTAAATAGAATAATGTTTTGGTTGGGCCTAACAGATTTTGATTATGAATAGCTATGTATCATGCGATGATAAAAATCAAGCCACATGTAGTTCATGATGGGAATTCAATATGTGGGGATGGCCGATGCACAGAGGGTGATAATTTTCCCCTTGATTATTTCATTATTGTGGATAGACCTTAAATAAGAGATTCAAGCATTAATTCATATCATGTATTGGAAGAAATCATGCCACAAGTAGTTCTAGGACCCTGTGTAGTTTTATATAAAATGGTGTGGATGAGGGAGACCCACCATGAAATAGGGGGATGTTGTATTTGGAATCATAACCAGATATCCACACATCACTAAATATCCTTCAATGGGAATTAATCAAGCCAAATGTAGTTATGGATGAAATGCACCCTACGTAGGTCTGACCCATACATAGGAAATATTGTTTTTACTCTTTGTGTGGTTGGACTAAGATGTTGAGTCCAAGCATTTCTACTTATATTATATTGGAAGGAATGAATCCATAAATTGTTCTTGAATAGAATTCTACACACATGTTGTACCTATATGTAGTGGGTGAACTTATTCTTATATATCATAGATGGGAAAGAGATATAGGGTCTAGACATCCTTAGAAGTCCTATAAGGACAATAATCAAGCCACACATATTTCTTGAGAAGGATATACCTAACAAGGATATGAATCTCACATGGGAACATGGGAATTTTATTTTTCCTCTATATAAATATTACTCGTGTGTGGTGAATCATTGATTAAAACAATGTCTCCCATGTATTTTAATGTCATGTGGTGTGAAAATTAATGTAATGATGTATATTTTCTTGGGACATATACTATAATGTTGTGACTACTATGGTCATGGTATGAGGACCCACTTCCTAGTATAATTTTGTGTTCATTGGAAAGATTTTATTATAATTTTACGTCATGATTTCAGGATGATATCCATAGAGTTTACCATCATCTGGATAAGACTATTCTGCAAGAATCTTAATGTCATGCCACTACGAAGATGCATTGTTGTGATTACATGGAATAATTGTTTAGGAACCTTACATCGGTAGAGACTATGGTATGATATCCATCAATTGAAATCATGAAATAAGATCCATTTGTGTAGAACTTATGTATTGAGTAAGGTCCTTACCGTTTTGGTTCAATCATTAAAGGAATATTATTTGGTATCATTAGAGTTCTGAGGACCAATAACATCACTCCCTCAATGAAAGAACTGATGAAAACATATTTTTTAAAGTCTCATGTGATCTTTTTTAAGTGGGATTGTAAATGATACAAGTTATGAAAAAATTTCTCATCCAATTTCTTCAATTTATAAATCCATAGTTCGAATTTCATACCCATATATAGTTGATCATATATGGATACACATAGTGAGGGAAATTTATCTTTTATGGGAACGAAAATATCTGGCTCATATACTAATGAGTATGGGGTCACTTTTGTTGCAGAGTGGGTCGTGGTCCGATAATCCCATAAGGCAAGTGGGATCTTTTCCATCCAAATATTTTTATCAATATTAATCATATTATAGATTTTATTTTATCGTGTCATATTAATGGCTTATATCTATCTGTTAGCTGCTTCATGGTAGAGGGCAAAAATTCTTGTATGTGATACCATGCTTCTAATAATGCTTCTTTATTAGAGTATAAAATTTTGTCATTGTCCTACAATATTATATGTTAGAAACCAGGTATAGGGATGCTGTCGGCTTCCATGAAGATAGAAATTTTACATTTCATGACTTCCTTAAGGGGTATATATTAATCCCATATAGAGATTATGACAGTTTTATTTTGAATATAAATAAAATTATTAGAGGGTGCATGAGTATATGGCCCCACAATGTAAATTATCTGTATAGAAAATGGCCAGGAGTATATGGATGTGTTAAGAAACTCTAAGGGTTGGTGAATTAATTTAGCATAAAATGGGTTGAAATATACCTTTTTGGTTAATATAGTGCATTCCCACATTACATGGTCAAGTAGTACACAAGCCATTAGACTTTTTGGGAACAATTATGTCCTGATTGGTGAGATCAATAGGCTCTAGACATCACTACATGATAGAAGTGGTCTCTTCTCCATCAATCCAACTGAGAAGGACCCCATCAATTCTCCATTTGTATAGGAACTTTTTGTATTTCATGTCATCATACATAATAATGTTAAATTCTCATCATCATATATTATCACATCAGAAATTTTCTAATTATAGATATCCCTCTAAAGGTAGTCCACAAAGGGTTTCTTCTAGGTGGGGGATGAACTGTAATGTTTGTGAATGGTTATAATAAAATTTATTTATTCAATATTGATTTGAATTAAAGGTGATACAATCTGAAGATGCACAATATTGATTAATATTTAAACCCTGTATAGATCTGCTAGAGCTGTTGCGGTATTTTCCAGGGCATTTTCTTGGGCAATTTACGGTAACGAGGCTTGAGTCAGTAGGAACCAAGGCTGTTCTTGACTAAAATGGAGTTTGGTTTGTGTTTTTTTCAATCCTCACATGGAATATCATAGATTTATAAAGGAAAGTGATCATATAGTTCATGAAAACAATAATATTAATGATGGATTCAGTTCTCTTTGTGTTCCAAAATTTTGGGCCTCAAAATTAAGTGTTTTAATTTTTTGGTATAAAAAGGTTTTATGTAAAGGATTCCTTAATGACTGTGTTTCAAAAAACGAGTCACAGTTCTAAAAATTTTAAGGTAGGTACGTGAAAAGGGATTTCCACCTAGAAGTGTGGTATGCAGACCGTGAGTGGAAAACTATTCACATGATGAATCTAGTTCATGGGAAGGTTTGTAGTACATGGAAGGAAAATGGTTCGAAGGATTACATGTCATTTGACGAATTGAGGTAGGTATTTTTTAAGGCATTAAGGGGAGAGGTGGTACGCGAACCTTAGGTGGAAAATGGTTTGTGGAAGGAGGATGGTAAATGGTTTTTTTACCACATCAATGATTCAGAACATTTGGTTTAGTATAGTTTTCAGATCTATTTTTCTATATAATGTTCACTAATAACTTATTATATTGAAGAGATATTTGATTATAAATCCATATGGTATTTGACAAATTCTAGAGTGGTTCATGGTAAGACAAACCAATGAAGGAGAAAAGGGTCATAATGAGGATTATCTGAAAGGATAATTTCTCCACTAAGACAGTCCCCAAAAGGGGTTTTGCGAGGGACTATAACTTATGGAGGTAAATGATTCACATTGCTGGGGATGTTCATGGAAGATGATTCATAGATTATGATTCATATAAGAAATTTTCCAGAGGAGGAGTTGATCCATGAAAGAAAAGTGGTATGCAAAGGATGTAAACAGATGTAGTACACAAATGTGGTTTTCGAAGGAGGTATGAAGAGGTTGTACATTGAGCAGTCATGTTCGCGAAGGAAGAAATCAACGAGACTTCATCAAAGAATCTATATAATGTTGACGATATATTCATTAACGAAGATAAAGGTATCTACAATTCCATAAGCGATTTTTGGATTCCTCCAAAGGTGGTTAAATTGTAGGTGACAATAGAAGTGTTCTAAGGGATGTAGTGTGTTATTCCTAAATGTTTGTAAAGGTAGTGTTCCAGGAATAGAGTTACTATGTTTAAACTTTTTCATTTCAAAACTAGTTAATTTTAGTGTATATACATATGAAGGAAATATTATTGGCATATGATCTTTGGACTAGCCATTAGTGGTGATCCAATTAAAAATTGATGGGTTGAATATTTTCATGTGTTTTTTACTGCTCATTCTCATTAGATAGATTTAATAGGTTCCTTACAATGTGAGAACAAGATCCATCAATTTTGGAGAAAATGTGGATACCCTAATTCACCCCTACCCTGTAAAGGTGTTCTAGGGTCCTTGAGAATCAATGTTGACTATATATGTAATTCATCCCTTAATCTCCTAGAATGTCTTTGTAAGGGGATTAACACTTCCTTTTTAATGGAGTAACTGTTACTAACATGTTTCATGTATAGTTCAGAATCACCCTTTATCATTAGGTGATTCACTTTTACTTGATGTGCAAATTCTAGTACCTCAATTAGATCTTGATATTAAACCTTATTATTTGTGAACCCATCAGAAAGTAATAAGGAGAATGGAAAAAATACCTTTTATAAAAATATGGTCATGATTTCCATCCCCACAATGTTATCCTTGGGTTCATCCATCCTTTTTCTTATCAAGACTCTATATGCACCACCAAAATACATCTCTCATATCTGGGGGACCCCTTGAATAGAAAAAATTAATACATATGGTAGTTTAGTATCCAATGTATTCATTTACACTGAGTGGTGGCCTCTTAGAAAATATGCTATTATCTGTCCTTTGATCATTTTTGAGGTCTGGAATGAATGTCAAACCCTAGTAGGATGACTTCCCACCATGATGGGCATTTGGTCAAAATCATACAATTGATAATGTATTTGAGTGGGTTTCTATGGGAGTCCAAACATGCATCTTCATGGTGTGGATAGTTCCTCATATCATTAAATACAATAATTATCACCACACAACTCTTCTTGATATCTAAATAAAGAGTCTCAACATCGAATATGGCTTAGATGAGGAAATAGATGTTGTTTTCATTATTGGTGAAATATTTTTTCCCATGGAAGGAATTCAATGATCTCTCTAAGGGTTTCACATATAAAAAAAGCATCGTTACAATGACTAGAAGAATCAGCATTAGATGTCATAAGATATATTACTTGAGTTTGTCAAATCCCTCATATCAATCATCGGTCTATTGGTATGTACTCTCCTTTTTAGATTACATGGTAAAGGGAAAACGTTTGAGTATAAGGATTTCAATACCGGTCTTGATATAGTCTATGTTTCCTTGATGTCATCCTAAAATATGTGATTTTTTTCGGTGGTGACATTCCAAGTATTTCCTTTTTCCTCTCAGGTTCAACACTGATGCCATGATGGAGTAAAAAGAAGTTGAGTAATTTCCTTAAGTTAATGTTGAAGGGACATGTCAACTTTCTAAATTTAATGATATGATGCATTAATTTGTTGAAGAAGGATTCAAGGTCTATTCGGTGGTCTGATAATTTTCAAGATTTAACCACCATGTCATCATCATAGAATTTGATGAACATTCCAATGAAGGTTTTGAAGATGTGATGAATAACTTGTTGGTACGTAGCACCAACATTATTCAAGACCAAGGGTCAAAACTGATAAGAAAATACCCCTAGGGGCCATGAAGGTGGTGTATTCTTTAACTTATATGGTTATTCAGATTATATTATATCCTAAATATCCATCCATGATGGAGTGGTCCTTATAACTAACCTTTTCACCGACCATTAGTTTTGTGACCGAGACTAGGAATTTAGCCTTCATGAAATACTTGTTGAGATAACTGAAAAAATTGGTGAAATTGATCTACTTTTTCTTCATCTTGATGAGGATTAAATTGGACATCCATTTGGTATATTTTACATCATAAATGATGTTGGATCTGATGATTTTTTTTACTTCAGCATCAATCATGGAATCATGTGTTAGGTGCATCTTGCAAGCTTACTTTTTATAGCCATGATGGTCCTCTGGAAGACCCATTGGGTGAGTTTCCACCCCATGATCATGGTACACCATTTATATGTAGTTATAGGTGAGAGAATCCCGATCATTCTTTCCAAAAGATGTATATAAATCTTATTACCTAGAATATAGTGCTGCCCAGATCTATGTAGGTGTGGATCTTCTTCTCTACAATGATTTATCTCCCTGAGCTCATAAATTGTGGTATAAACGCCCTTCAAAAAAACCTTACAGGAATCGCTAAGGTTGTACTCTTCATATTATTTCTCCTATTAATAATCTTTTTCATTTTCCATTGGGTAAGAAGGTCTTGGGATAAGTTATCCAGTGTGGGGAGAAGAGTCAATATATTGATATTCGACAGATGATGTGACTTACTCTAACCTATCTGACTGTGTGGGGGGTTCCATGGAACTATAGAGAGGATGTAGTGAGGTATGTAATAGGGGTTCTTCATCCCCTTTGCGTGATGAGACAACACCTCCTTCCTTAACTGGTAGGGAAAGGAATTTTATGATATCAAAGTATTAAATAAATATACTTTCATCTGAGATGTAACCACTATTTAGGGTATCATTACACTTTTTAACACTACTAGAATTATTTTCATGTCTAAATTAATGATGAAATTAGATTTTTCACATGAATTTTGGATCATATACTCAATTAGTGTGTTCAGTAACAAATATTATTCACTGAACAATTTGAAGCGGTTGGATGGGATCATATCAAGACCATTTATGGGAATGACCAAATCAACACCATAAACTAGGTCTTTCTTCCCTTTCCCCAGATAGAATCCTTCATCAATATTATGTGACTCATAAGATTCAAACGGGGACTTACCGATGTAAAACATATTGATTTTCCATTTATGAGGTATTTCATGCATTTAAGTTATGATGAAATGATTTAGGTCTCATGATGCTAGTAAGGACTTTATAGGATGATTTAAAAGGCTGAACAACAGAAATTATGAGTCAGATATGAGGTCTCTGATGTATGGCTTGATATTTATTTCGACGAATGGATTCTTCTCAGCCTTGTCATACACCTGTAGGGTTATAGTGGAAAGTGATATGATATCCCCATAGCTTCCCATCAGGTGAATCATTAAATCTAGAATAATATTAAATCTGGAGCCATTAATAATGAAATACATTTTTACATAGATACCATTTATCATTAAAAACACATATAAGGGATGTGGCCATGTATAGTTGAATCTCTATTTTGATTTATAAATGAGTTAACTGTGTGACATTCCACAGAATCACTCTCTAACTGGTACATGTTAGTAGTGGCCACTCTGACTTCAAAATACAGGGGGATTAGAAAATCCACTATATCTTATTCCATAAGGGATTTTTCAAACACATGGAATCTAGGATTTAATTCATGACTGGTATCAAGGGTAACTAGATCATGATGTCATAATTATATTCTAATGTTCGATGCTTCCCAGTGTGGGGATACTCATTCATATGGGATATAAATGATTGAGTGTTTGAAATGTTGGATCATCCCTCGAGATGGAGTTATATGGTCCTCTATTGTTGGTGGGTTTGGAGGGTAGGGTTTCCATCTCACAATGTGTGATCTGACACATGTTTTTCCTCTGATTGATATTTCATATTAATAGGGCCGAGGTGTATTTTGGAAAATGAAATAGTATTTTCATGTTTCTAATGGACCAACTAAACACCTATTCCATGTCATTGCTAATGAATTGACAGTTTGAGTAGGGGTGTGAAAAAAATTTTGGTTTCAACCATGAATTTTTCTCCCATAGTATCCTCATCTCCCGAGACCTATTCCTCTAGTTCACTAATTAGGTGTGGTGAACTCAGGTTCATATTTATACTCATCATTTGATAAGAGATCCATTAAGTGAATGACATAAGTAGAAGTGAATATAAAATCCTCTTTCGATGAGGATTCCTCATAACTAACCATTTGTGATGGTTCCCTTTAGTGGGGTAGTTCCTGTTGTTTCAGATCCGAGTGAGTAAAATCTTAGAGTGTAAAATTAATTTATTCTATGGTTAGAGTTCATCCTCTTACACATGAATCCTATAATTCTAGGTAAGATACATTCTAAAGGATATAATTTAACAGTTTTATGGGATGATGATGTCGACTATATTGTAGTGAATGTGGTTGTGGGCACAGTTGGATGTCTAAATTATGATTATTGAATTCCATGAGCTCAATTTATTATTTTTCAATTCATCCTTCCATAATACATTTGCTTCATTCTCCTAACAACATATTTAAATTAGCCTTCTTCATTCGGGGTAGAGGTGGAAACATATGAAACTGGTGCAAGGGGCCTACCAAGATTTTCATTGTAGGGAATTACTATTTTCTTCTATATGTATTTAAAGATGAATCATTCATAGACGGTGTGTCCCAATATCCAGTGAAAGGGGAAATAATCAATATGATGTTTGAGAACTATGTATTCATCCCCATTAGATATTAGAAGGTAGAGTAGATAATTTTCCATATTGGATATAAAATATATATAGAATTGATCATCCCAAAATGATTCAACTTTATTCCGTCACACCTTGAATTTCTTCCACCAAGGTCAAATTTATGAACTTGTTGATGCATGGGTTTCTGTTGATCCATAGTGTTTTTTAATATGGAATAGGATCGATGCAAGAGTGGGCAAATATGTTTCCATAGGTGCAGAAGATTAATCTTCGACCTCTCCACCTCTTTTACCTTGTTCTGTTGATGTTATATGGGACATAATCCTATTCTTTCATATGAAGCCTTAAATTATTTAGGAAATTGAGGAAAAATAATTAAACCAACATATATATTTCACAAAGATGATTAATGTTCAACTTTTTTCATGAATATTATCAATGTGGAGAGAATGAATATCCTCGTGATAAAGCAGTTGGTTCAGGGACTAGGTCACCCCTTTCCATTTGACAATAAAATGTGAGACCTTATAATTTTCTCAAAGTTTTCAATTTGAGTGGTCACTAGTTGTTGTATCTTTCAACATTAATATAAATTGGAAGACGAAAATTATACAAAGGTCTTCCCATCCTATGATTGACCATGCTAAAAAACTGGTGTACCATACGAAGGCTTGGCCTTGAAAAGTTCACATGAATTTTTTGAATTTCACTCCTTCTGACTTATTTGAAGATCACATCATGATATAACAATGGGACATATTTTGTTTCATATACTATTCTGAGTTATCTAAGACAATGAATATCAGAAAAATATGACTCCTAAAATTTGGTGGGGGAGGGGTGTCACTCACTAGACCAGGATGTGGTTTCCATTCCAGCATCACAAGTGCACGCTGCTCCTCCAAGGATTAAAGTTCAGCTTTTATTGACTTGATGGTTTCAATAATCCCATGAAGGGTGTTATTCTAGACTCGATCTTGGACATGTGAAGAAATGGGTAGGATCTGAAAAGATATTTCCACCCACCTTTTTAGGTTGATATCTTGAAGGGGTTATCTTTTTAGTATTTCCAAAAACCCAATTAGGATGTATCCTTATTGGAGGTAAGTATTAATATCTATCTAGGATTGGGTTTGGGAAGGATGATGGTCTAGGATCTATGTTGGGAAGATATCATGAACATGCTTTAATTTTTGGTATAATCCATTATGGATGAGTTACACCTACTACTAGTGATTGTCGAGGAACTTCGTGAAGAGAATATTAGATAAGAATGATTCCATGGAGTAAGTCTTAATTGATATTCCCTAACTATTTGATTTCATCATCTTTCCAATAGAACCATTATTTGAGCATAGGGATATCCTTATAATTGAGAGGAAGAGGTGGGTCCTATACCACATTTCTTTTATTATTCTCTCTAGTAGGTTTATTTTTAATAGGTAGTCCGGGATTGATTTTGATGGATCCCAAAAATAGAGAGATTATATGGTTTCGGGTGAATACACATTCATTCTCAGCGTGGAACTCATCAATGAATGCAAACATTTTTCTTTTGATATTTTGAATTCACATAATTTTTAATGCCACTTTCATGATAGGAATCCACAAAATACACTGTTAAGTAAAACATTTTGGGCATCATACTGGGTATCGAATGATAAGAGGTCTATCTGCGTATTTTGATGGAACAATACCATCTTTTTTGTGATCCAATTTGAGCTTGTTTTTGAAGGTAAACTCAAAGGGAACCATTATAAAACGTGGTAATATGAACTCCTTCTCAAGGAAATTGTTCATGAGACTGGACAACCTAAGAGACCTTAACACATTTTTTCCTCACTAAATGTGAAAAGACTGATTTTCATTGAGGGATAGTTCAGGATAAAATTCCCCCAACCCAATGGGATGGGATTTCAACCATAATCTTATTGTTTATCCATATTGAGAATTTTTTATTCACATAGGGTAATTTTGTATTAATTATTCCTTTATCCTTGAATCTTGGGTATGATCTCATACTATAGTGGATGATGCTACTATCTACACTCTCTTGATCTCCCACATCATTGTTCGAGTGTGATCTCGATATTATTCAATGTCAAAAAGTGAACTATTTGTTATCGTGTACAAGATATGTGCTTTGTGATTGGATTCCATTAATCAATAATCCTACATAATGTTACTAGTCTCCCAATTCATGTGTTCTTCGATGGCCAAATCTCATTAGGCATGATTATTTTGAGAATTATTCAAGGCTAGTTATTGTTGAGTGTTCCACCTTTTGGAAGTAGATATTTTAGTTAATCAGACATGGGAAAATAACATTTTATGATGTAATATCTAGTGGGTTCTCAGAAATGGGACATGATGTGAAATTAAAAGTTCTATGTTCCTCACAGCCTCAGATTTGATCTCCTAGTAGGGTGTCGGAAATTAAATAACACAACATATAGAGTTCATTAAGGTTGGTCAGTTGGAGATCTTTCCACTACCTCTCTGATTGTTGTCATTGAACCTATGGAAGGGATTCCAAGTCAATTTGATGATGATTATATTCATATTTTTTTGACATGGTCTGCATGTCCAATATAATTCATGATTTTTATTCTTAGTGGTGGAGTGTTTTCTTGAGTTTGCGATGAATTTCATGTAAGAATTTTCATGAATGTTACCTTGGAATGTTGAACTAAGAAGTGGTTGAGGGAAAAAATATAATGGGTATCTATTCATTTCCCAATTTTCTTCTTATGAGAAACATACCATGTTTTTCTTAAAATTGAGACTCCACCACTTGATCCTCCTAAAATGGGTGCTTCATGACTCTTTTTTCACAAGTAATATGGCTAGTAAGGGTATCGTGGGTATGTTAATGGTTTTGGGTGGCTTAGAGGATGAGGGTATCCCTTGAAAATCTCTGGTATGAGAAATGATGTATCTATTCATTTATAATGTCCTCAACTTGTATGATCCTCTCTTTACTAGTGCCTTAGCATATGAGGGCATTCTCTTAAATGAATTTCTAGGGTAGGAACTTTATGTCGATAGAAGGTGTTACTGTACTGTGTAAATTTACTAAGAGTGCCATCAGGGAAGGGCGTACCATCATAGCATGATCTCTTTTGGAGGGGATATTTTAACAACATATATCCATGGGAGGACCTTCATGTTGGTATAACTCAATGGGGGGGGGGGTACATTCTTATGATTTGATCTTCTCTCCATTATGATGGATAATGAGACTCTCATCAAGAGATAGGATCTCGCAATTGATCATTTTGTGTCAACTAAGGAAGCCTTTATGGTATGTGATATGGGGAGGACTTTAATAACTACTAGTTACAATGTTGATGGAGGATATTCACAACTTCTACTGCCAATTTGTAATTTGGTAATGGATCAGTAGGATCCTAAGACACCATTGATAGGTTTTTGATGGAATCATGAACTCTAGCTTCCAATAGAGATCGAGCATGAATCTTTACTTCATTTTTCTATTTCCTTTGGTGTGAATTATTTTTGGGAGGCCTCTTGTGGGTGATTGGTGTTGTTTTATATTTTTGAAAACCTTCATATATAGGTTCTTATTCATGTGGATCTCATGGGGATGTTGGGATATGCTAGTGAGATTCATGAGGTCTATAAGGGATATATTACTACTCTGGAGTGTCCACTAAAGTGGATCAGTCTCCCCCAATTTTAATGGGTATTTGGGCTCAATCCAATTGTCCGATTTTTTCATGGAATATTTCTAAAGTCCCTCTTATTGGTGACAAAGGATGAATGTATTCTCATGGGTGACCACATGTTTTTGTAGATAAGTCACTACTCTTGGGGAGGTGGGGTTTCAAGCCTGGCACATTGATATTTCCATAGAAATGGTTACATATTAGTAAGCATGTATGATATCATCATGTATTGTTTTTTGATCCTATATCATTTATAAGTTGGTTTTATAGAAATACTTTGTGGGAATGGGAATATATGCACATTATGTTGTTGGAGTAGGAATATGTGCATGCTCCCATCCTCCATTTCCTACCAGTAACTACTAGATGTTCTATAGTGGGGGGAAGATGAGTGAGTATTTCCTTTATTTATAACTGGGATATGCCAACTGTTCTCCCCAATTTCCCCTATATTAACTTTTTAGGCTTGATATGAAAGAGTATGAGTCTAATTCTTTTAATTTTTTCCATCATATAAGTCAAATGGGATTAATATGAAACCACATGAATTTTCGTCCACCAGTTTATTGCCAATGTATTTAACTAATGTGATTGATATGAATCAATACAGATTTTCCAATATTGGCATTTGGTTACTGAAATATTTTAATTAATGTATTCATGTAAATTGGAAGTGATATAAATCATAAAATAGTTTTCAGCCCTATTTTTACAAAGATCATTGTCAAGATGATTCAAGAATTTATTTCTCTACATAATTCACCATCATATTTGACTGATATACTTCATAAGAGGGAGTAAGAATTTAATTTTTCTTTTATTTTTCCCCCATATTTACATAGCATGATTATTCAAGAGGAATTATGATGATAAAATGTTCCTTATTGTCTGATCATCAAACTTGGTGGAATGAACTCGTGTTCTTGGTCTATTTGGATTTTCTGAGCTCCCCCATAAGGCAATATCCTCTTCATGGCGAGGACATCGGGCCACACAACATTGGCAGTGATGATTTATAGTACGGTACCTTGGTTGGATCCCCCTGTACTACTAGGATGAATACATTAGTGATAAATTCATGAACCTTCCCAAGGTAAGGGATGAACTCATTATCATATACTTCAGATAGGCTGTAAAAAATGGTTAGAGAATCTTATAGGGGATATTAGGTTCTGGAAACCCGACCGTCACTAGGAAGATGGATGTCAGGGTTTATTTGATGGATGGACTACATAACTATTTCGGAGATGGAGTGAACCATTCTAGTGGTACCCCCTAAACAGTGCATTTAAAACCAATATTTGAAGATGATCAGTGGGAGATGAAAGTATTTATTTCTCCATGGACCGAGTTGGTGTAGTGGTGGGGACCCATGTTTGTGAATGATGGTGAGACTTTATTGGATTGAATAGGGATTTGAAGAGTGATTGTTATACATATAAAAAATACTTATAAAACACCCACATTAATGTATCATATCATGATATCATGTGTAATTGGTGGTTCCATTTTCCCCTATAGCATTTTGGATGTGAAATATGCCCAATGTGGGGTAAAACTACCATATGGGTTTAAGAATTAATGTTAGGTTCACCATTATATTTTTTATGAAGCGAGTTTGCACCTAATGATTGATTTCAAGGGGTTTAATGTTTTGAAATCATAGATATCTGGTAAAAAATATTTGAATTTTATCCAAAGGATTTTTGTGGAGCTAGAGATTCCCAGAAGCTCTCATATTCTTGAAGACTCATGGAAGTACTTTCAAAAGTCATGCACTCTATGGGGAAATTGGAAACTGACTCTTAAATACTCACATTGTTCGTGGGGATGGGATGTTGAGCTCTTAACACCCATTTAGGGGGAACCATTTCTTATTATGGGGCCCTCCAATATTTTTAATATATCTTTTCAAATCATTTGTTAATTCCCCTGTATTAATATGAATATGTATGGGTTTAGAGTAATATTTTTAATATATATGGTTCTACGTTGATGGGGATATCAGTATGTATCCAAGGTTCTCCATAAATCATACCCTTCTTATGAATAGATGATATATTCATGTTTTTAATAGGATGATTCCAGTTTAAATCCTCATGGTGAGACACTGTATTATTTTCTGTCATCATAAATGGAAGATGTTGTTTTGATGTTGTGATCAAACCCATAAGAAGGGATTCCTACATACCCTCATCAGTGGAACTAGAACCCAGGTAGATTGGTGCCACTTATTGAGGAAGAACACATTTTAATGTAATGTGGCTGTGAAACAACAATGTAGTTTTATGTTATGGGTTACAGATGAATAGGGATATGGTTTTTGGTCAATGATGGTGTGGGACTCATGCTGAGGTGGTCCAATGGCTACATAAGTGATGTGGTATATAACACCCCAAGGTTTTGAAAATAAATATAGAATGAAAATTTATAATCTAGCCAATTAAACACAACTTTTCCTCTTCTCTGTTTTGAATTTCGAAAAAAGGTCATCTAGAGTTGTGTTCAGAATGCCATTTGGATTCTGATAGAACGAACATGACTTTTTGGTGAATAGTAACATACCCATATGAATAGTAATATGAAAAGTAATATGAAACTTATGAATAGTAAATAATAATATAATTTTATTTATTAAAATTAATATGATAATGGGATCTTAATTAATTTTTCAATGTCACAAAAAACTAATTGCACTTCAAGATTGTTATTTTTCGAATTAACTATGACTTTATTTAAAAATTAAATTAATAATATATAGAAAATTATTTTTTACAAATGGAGTTTACTTTTGGATTCTAAACATTGAAAAATGGTAGGGTTTACTTTTTTGGATTTCTCTGAAATTCTTGAATTTTTCCTGAATTGTTAAATATGATAAAATACCGTATATAAAAATTATTAGTTAAATAAAATATTTATGACATGAAATTTGATGCAAGGACACTTAGTTCAAACTCACATTCACTTATAACATTTATGGTTCATAGGAAACAACACTACTGGTTGTCTTGAGGGAAATAATAAAATAATGAATTAAATATTCAAAATTTACCCCTCTCCTCCACTATAAAAAGTCCTCACCACTCCCTCTTCTCTTCACTCCCCTAAGCCTTGAAGATCCTAAAAGTTATACCCAATTACCCTTCCCTAGTCTTTCCCTACGTCTTGGAAGCTTATTTTCTTTCCAAAATAACAAAACTCCTCCCCTTAAGGAGATTCTCAAGGATGTTATTTGAAGAGGTAAAGCACCCTTCTTTTTCATATGGTTTCATTTCAATTTATCTTCTTTTTCTATCCTCATCTCACCTACTCTTTCCAAATGATCATTTTAACTCCATTATAATATATATATTGGAATTATATCTTGTGAATGGAAGAACCATAATAAATATTCTTACTCCCTCCCTTTTATTTTTATAAATGAAATCAATGTCCATGAGGTTCCAATTTATAGCCTTCGTGGACGACGAAGTTTAATTCTTTAATTTCTTCTTCATCACTGGTATTGAAACCATATTTGTGGTTTAACCATACTATAATATATGTATTATAACATAATTAATATTCTAGAACCATAATATGTACATATAATTTTGTTATATGACAAAAATAGTTCATAATAATCCAAATACTGCAGAATAATTGAAGTCGTTGTCATCTAATGATTCATCCTCAATCCAGGTAAAAAAATAATAGAAATGACCACTAACAATTCCTTATGTTCATAAATAATATATAATTCCAATCTTGGAGATTTATAACCATTCCACATGAACTCCATTACTTAAAAACTAGTGAACTGATGATGAAAATAAAGAAAATAAACACACATAAGCGACAAAATTCAATACAATAACTTACAAATAAGAACATAAATGAACTAACCAGAACTATGATAGACTAAATACATCACTAATCGAGATTTATTTTTTTATTAATAAGTATAATTTCATATTCTAGGAACTTATGTTAGAGAGAAGAACACGTTTTTAGTTAAGGTAAGGGCTTTCCACCTGAACTTCCATTTTCAATCCGGTTACTTTTATTGTATAATTTCCTCGATGAAATTATTATGTATTTTTATTTACTCATCATAAATTCTGTGTGAGTATTATTTATATTTACACCAACCAGAATACTTCCCAATTTTCTGAATAGTTACATGTTTTGAAATAATCTCTCAAAACTCTTTCCAAAAATATGAGCCCTATACAAGGGAATTTTTCAAATTGATATCTATTTTGAAGGGAAAGCTATAATCTATTTTTGGAAACCACTATCCTTCTAAAAAAAATGATTTTATCATGAAATGGTATCTTACTTTAGTTCTGGATTTATACAAATATGTTTCCAAAAGAACACTTCTTTTCAAAATAAATGTGTATTTATCATAAGAATTGCTTAATGATTTTATAATATTATTCTTGTATGATTCAACACTCTTGTTGATTATTGTGTATTGTTGGGGTTAATAATTTATGAAGTCATACACCAAATTTTATTGAATGGTTTATGAATAACTTTGTTGTGCATGATCTATCCTAAAACCATTCACCATACTACTCAGAATGGTTAGTGTTTTATGTTTAATGATTGAGGAATGTTAGTTACATTTCATATGATAGTTTCAATATGAATATATATGTTGTTTATATTGGTCTCTGCTCATATTAGTAATGCATTGGACTTATTATGTGATGGGTGTGGCCCGCTATAGCCCCTCAAAGCATTGGTAGGTCTGATGAGACAAATAGAAGTGGAATTGGGCGAGGCCTTTCCCAATGTGATATATGGATTTTGGCCGAGGCCTTAATCATTATAAGTCTTGGCCGTGGCCTTGAATAAATGTTTCAGAATGTCCGAAATATGCACTTCCCTTATTATGAAGCTAGTAGATGAATGTTCATGAGTTTATTAGACAATTAGAATACCCATTATTATGTTTTATTGTGGCATTATTTATTCAGCTCATATTTCAACCATAATGTGTTCATGTTCATTATTAAAGGCATGTGTATTCACCTATTCACTGTGTCTGATGTTTATGCAATCTTCCGCCATATTTCTTACTCTTACTTAGAGTTTGAGCTCACCCTTTATTATGTTTCATTTTTATTAGGACATGAAGAAGTAAATTATGAATAACAATCAAGCATAATCTAGGAGAATTGATGTTGCTAGTGGAATAATTTAGTGTCATTTTTCCTTTCCATATGTAATGTTGAATTAATGTATGTATCTTGTTTCCAATAATACTAAACTACTTGGTCATTCAGGATTCATATTCCTTATTTGTATTCCAACATAATCAAATAAGGAAACATCTCTGGGAAACTAGGGTCGGGTCTTTACAGTTGGTATCAGAGTTGGTTTAGTAGAATACTTGGAAACATGATTTAGAAAATGTAGAATTAGGGAAGAGTCCCTAAGTTAGTCTTTGAGTAAATCTATACAATAACATCCTGGTATTTTGGTAAGTAATATATTATGTGGTTCTTTCAAACAATACATCCCAGTCTGGATATGAGCTGGTAGAGGCGGCTCTGGCGAAGATGTATCTAGGGGTAAAACTGAAAAACACTGCATTGAGCTAGACTAAACGGGAACTGGTGCACGAAAATGGGTCTTGCTACACTCTTGGTTATGACACTCTCGTAGAACATGCTTAGGATAATTCAAATTTTCATTACAAGCCATTATGAAGGATTGAAATGTAAAATATTTCACAAAGAAACAATATTTGTGAATATGGGGTTAGACATTCACATGATCTCAATTATTTTTATACGTATATTATTAAGTTAATATTATACATTATGATTCATAACCTAATCTAGTGTATTCCATAATCTAGACATGGCGCCAAGTGGAAGGAATGGAAACCGCACGAACACACGTGTCCCCTGTAGGGATTTCCTCCGATGCAAGATAATGATGTTGGCTCTGGTGATGTGACTGATGTTGAGAAACTCATAATTATACTGGGACATCTTAACTCAGGTTATGAATAATAACATTACCAGTGTGGAGCATCCGGATCCACCACATGGAGGATCCATGCTAGATCTCTTTATTCAACAACAACCTCCATCATTCAATGGGACTACAAACCCATTTGTAGCAGAGCAGTGGATATGTTACCTTGAGAAGATATTTCTCACTTTGGGATTTAATTAAAGAGATAAGGTTATCATGGAAATATATCATCGATCGGGAGATGTGGATCAGTGGGGGTCATTAATCCAAAACACAAAGTATGAGAAAGAGATAGAAGAGATGAAATGGAGGGATTTTAAGGAAATATTTTTAGAAAAATATTTCCCTCGTGAGCAGCGAGAAGATAT
Source organism: Viscum album (assembly GCA_963277665.1). Taxonomy (NCBI): domain Eukaryota; kingdom Viridiplantae; phylum Streptophyta; class Magnoliopsida; order Santalales; family Viscaceae; genus Viscum; species Viscum album. The sequence continues at coordinate 1,979,285,211 of OY728165.1, read as the reverse complement.
GGAGAGAAACTTATTGAATATGAGGTAGAAGGAAGATAACAATGTATGAAAGTAAAAAGCTAACTTCACAATATTAGCAAGACATGTTGTGGACTACATAAGAAATCCAAAGAGAAAAATTTATCGATCCTTTGATGTCCTAAAGCCATTCCTCCGGAGGGCACTGGTCTCCCATAGTTTGTTATCATATGAGGATATAATTTCACATGATATAAAGACATAAAAATAAATCTCTAAGTCTTATGACTTTAAAGGAATGTAATAATAGAAGAGGGATACAGAAAACCATGGGAAATGAAATAAGGAAATGGGGAAGAAGGGAAGAGTTTAATTTCCAACACGTGTCAATTGTGGAAGGAAACACCCTGGTTCGTTGTTAAAAGGAAAAAGGAGTATGCTAAAACATTTGTCAGAAAGGGCATATTGCTTGTGATTGCAAAGGGAAGAAGGAATTCAATGATGTTAAATGCTATAATTTTCAAGATATGGGACACTATGCTAATGATTGTACAAAGCGTCAAGGAATTATGCAACAGAAAAGGACAAGGGATCAGAGATAAGCTTATGCAGTCACAACTGTAGAGGATGAAGTTCCTAATTATGTGGTGGCAGGTACATTACTCATTTCCTCAAATTTAGCCAATAATTTATTTGATTCTGGATCATCGCATTCATTTATATCTTCCCAGTTTGCCATGAAAATTTGATATATCCAATTTAATTTAATAAATGAGTTATTAGTCAAAACTCATAGTGGATGTATCCTTGCAACAAAGGAATGTCGATTAGTCCCCCTCTAGACACTGAAATGTTCTTTAGTGGCTAACCGTATCATCATACCAATGACTGAATTTGATATAATTCTCAGTACAGATTGGCTGTCAAGTTATTATTTGAAGATTTTTTGTAATAAGAAGGAAGTTAAAAAATTTTAAAATGGTGTAGAATCCCCTATCTTTAGGGACGAAACTTCACCATATGATTCTTATCTAGAACCACCCCCAGTAGCTCTACTAAATACAATACTTGGAAAGGAAGAAAAACAAATGAGTGAGGAACGAAATCTTAAAATTGAGGATGTGCACATAGTAAAAGAGTACATTGATGTATTTCTAGAGAATTTACCTGGACATCCTCTAGAGCGGGATGTTGAGTTATCTATTGATTTAATTCCTGATACAAGAGCATTATCAAATACTCCCTATAGAATGACCATTGTGGAATTAGTATAGCTAAAGAAACAACTAGAGGATTTGATGGAAAACCGATTTATTCGACCTAGTATTTCTCCATGGGGATCCCCTATCCTCTTTGTCAAGAATAAAGATAGATCCATGAGTATTTTCATTGAATACAGGGAAATCAATGATATTACAATAATGAATAAGTATCCTATGCCCCAAATTGATGATTTATTTGACCAACTTCATGGAGCTCAATACTTTTCAAAGATTGACCTTCAATCCTGATATCCTCAGTTGCATGTGAGGGAGGAATATATTCAGAAGACAACATTTTAGACCAGGTATGTGCATTACGAGTTTACATTGATCCCTTTTGGACTGACATATGCACCCTCTATTTTAATTGATTTAATGATTATTGTTTTCAAGGAATATCTTGATAACTTCATTGTCGTATTAATCGATGATGTCCTCATATACTCAAAAAGCTCTGAAGACTATGAGAATCACTTGCGTGTTATTCTGAGAACTCTAAGAAGAAATGAATTATATGGGATGTTTAGAAAGTGTGAATTCAGGCTTCAATCAGTTTATTTTCTGGGCCATATTGTCTCTAAGGATGGAATCCTTGTTGATCCTACAAAGACAAAGGCAATCCAAGATTGGCCCACGCCAACAAATATAACTGAGGCATGCAGTTTTATTGGCTTAGCAGGTTATTATCAACGTTTCATTCATAATTTTTCCCTACTGGATAACCCGCTAACCAATCTCACATGTAAAGGAGTTATGTTTGTGTGGACAAAAGAATGTACAGAATGCTTCGATTAATTGAAAAGAAGATTGGCCAATTCTCCAATTTTGACTCTTCTATCTGGAAGTGATGGATTTTTAATATACAGTGATGCATCAAATAATCGGCCGTGTTGCATCCTTATGCAAAATGATAAAGTTATTACTTATGCATCAATACAATTGAATAATAAAGGGAAAAATTATCCAACTCGTGATCTTGAGTTAGAAGCTATAATCGTTGCACTGAAAATATGGAGTGATTATTTCTAGGGAGAAATATGTGATATTTATACGGACTACAAGAGTTTGAAATATATTTTCACACAAAAATAAATCAACATGAGGAAAAGAAGATGGCTCCAGTTACTCAATGATTTCGATTGATCAGTACACTACCACCCAAGAAAGGGAAATAATGTGGCAGATGCATTAATCATGAATAATCATGGACTTCTAACTCAAATGAGGATTGAAAGAGATCCTATGTTCATGGATATACTGAATATGGATATGGAAATTGTTAAAGAAGAGGAAACATCAATACTCTTCCAAATTATTTCTAAACCATCTTTAATAGAGAGGATAAGAGTCTTCACAAGATAATTAATTCATTTAAGGATGGGAGAATGAATGACTTCGTGTTTGAGGAAGGGGATCTGAAGTTTGGGAAGAGGTTATGTGTTCTATCAGTACCCGAACTAAAAAATGGAACTATTATACGATACTCATTTCTCAAATTTCTCTATAAATCAGGGTAGCACAAAGAAGTACAGTGATCTGAAGGAACATTTTTTTGTGGTAAAACATGAAGAGGGAGATTGCTGATTACGTTTTGAGATGTTTAGTTTATCAATATGTGAAGGCAGGACAACAACATTCTGGTGGAGTCATGAAAGCCCTTCCTATAACTATGTAAAAATGGGATGATATTATGATGGACTTTGTCATGGGGCTGCCAAAGACTCCAAGAATGAATGATATGATATGGGTCATTGTTGATCGTCTTAAAAAATCTTCACATTTTCATGATATAAGGGAAAATTTAACACTTGAATGTTTATAAAGAATATATATTAATGAAGTTGTAAGACCTCATGGTGTACCCTTGTCAATTGTTTCTGATCGTGATCCCCATTTTACATAACTATTTGGGAAGAGTCTTCATAAGGCCCTAGATACTGATCTTCATTTTAGCACTGCCTACCACCCATAAACTGATGGACAATCAGAATAGACTATTCAAACATTGGAAGACATGTTGAAGTCCTGTTCACTTTATTTTCAAGGCATGTGTGATCGTTATTTACCCCTCGTAGAATTTTGCTACAACAATAGCTTCCATTCAAGTATTCAAATGGAACCATATGATGAATTATTTGGGAGGATATTTTGTACACCAACTTGTTGGGATGATGTCGGTGAAAGAAAGCTCATGGGCCCAGAACTTGTTGAAGAAACAACGGAAAAGGTGAAGATTATCCAGAACCATATCAAAATAGCTTAATGTAGGCAAAAGATCTATGCTGATAACCAAAGGAAGGATTTGATATTTAAAGAAGGTGATCATGTTTTCATAAAAGTATCTCTATGGAAGGGTATTATACGAATCGGTAAGAAGGGAAAATTATGTTCCAGGTACATCAAGCCTTTTGAAATTCTAGACCAAATTGGAGTCGTAGCATACCATTTGGAAATTCCGCCAAGTCTCTCCATGGTTCTCAATGTGTTCCATGTGTCAATGTTAAGAAAGTACATGTCAGACCCAACACATGTACTCGCTTATGAAAAAGTAGAACTTGAGTCAAATCTATCTTATTGTGAAGATCCTTTCAAGATTATTGATACTAGAGAACAAGTATTGATAAATCGGATGACACATCTGGTAAAGGTTCTATGGAGGAAACATAATACGGAGGAAGCAACATGGGAGCCTGAGGAGCTTATGTTAAAGAAATACCCGAATCTTTTTAGGTAATATTTTGTGAATTTCGAGGATGCAATTTTTGTGAGGATAGAATGTAACACTCAATGGTTTTGAAAATAAATATAGAATACAATTTTATAATATAGCCAATAAACACAACTTTTCCTTTTCTATGTTTTGAATTTTGATAAATGTCATCTAGAGTTGTGTTCAGCAAGTCATTCGGAGTCTGATAGAACAAACTTGATTTTTTGGTTAATAGTAACATACCCTTATGAATAGTAATATGACCCATTCTGAAAAGTACATAATAATATTATTATATTTTCTTAAGGTAATATGATAATTTGATCTTAATTAATTTTTCAATGTCACATAAAACTAATTTTAATTCAAGATTGTAATTTTTCTAATTAACTAGGACTTTATTTAAAAATTATATTAATTATATTTAGAAAATTATTTTTGAAAAATGGAGTTCACTTTTGAAATATACATGTTGAAAAATGGTATAGGTGAATTTTTGGGATTTTTATGAAATTCTAGAATTTGGATGAATAGTGAAATACGATAAAATACCGTATATACGAATTATTAGTTAAATACACTATTCATCACATCACAAGTGGTGCAATTCCACTTGGTTCGAACAAACATTAACTTCTAACTATTAGGGGTCACATGAAACAACACTATTGGTTGTCTTGAGGGAAATAATGAAATAATGAATTAAATATTTAAAATGTACCCCTCTCCTCCACTATAAACACCCCTCACCACTCCCTCTTCTATTCACTATACTAATCCTTGAAGAACCTAAAATATCTTCCCAATTATACTTCCCTAGTCTCTCCCCACTTCCATGAAGCTTCTGGTCTTTCCAAAAGACCAAAATTCCTCCCCATATGGCGATTCTCAAGGAGGTTATTTCAATAGGTAAAGCACCTTGGTTTTTCATTGGGTTTCATTTCAATTTATCTTCTGTTTCTATCCTCAGATCACATCCTCTATACAAATGATCATGATAACTCTAGTATAATCTATATACTTGAATTATATCATGTTAATTGAAGAACCATCATAAATATTTTTACTCCCTCCTTTTTATTTTTATAAACGAAGTCAACGTCCATGAGGTTCCAATTTATACCATTCATGAACGACGAAGTGTTGTTCTTCAATTTATTCTTCATCAATAATCATGAAACTATAGTTATGGTTTAAAAAGACTATTATATATGTATTATAACCTAATTAATTTTCATGAACCATAATATGTACATATAATTATGTTATTTTACAAAAGTAATTCATAATAATCCAAATACCGCCGAATAATCGAAGTGGTTGTCATCTAATGATTAATCCTCATTCCGTGTAAAAAAATGATATAAATGACCACTATCAATTATTTATGTTCATAAATAATATATCATTCCAATACTAGAGATTTATAACCATTCCACATGAACTCCATTTCTTAAAAACAGGTGAACCTAAGATGAAAATAATGAAAATGAACACTCTGAAGCGACAAAATTCAATACAATAACTTACCAATAAGAACATAAAGGAACTAACCAAAACTATGATAAACTAAATACAACTATAATAGGGTTTTAATTAAGTTATTAATAATTATAATTTCATATTCTAGGAGCTTCAGTACGAGAGAAGAACATGTTTGGAGTTAAGGTAAGGGTTTTTTCACCAGAACATCCATTTTCAATTGGGTTACTTTTGTTGTCTAATTTCCTCAATAAAATTAGTATGTATTGTTATTTACTCCTCATAAATTTTGTGTGAGTATTATATATATGTACCCCAACCATATTCCTTCCCTATTTTCTAGATAGTCACATGTTTTAAAATAATATCTCAAAACTATTTCAAAAAATATGAGCCCGATACAAGGGAATTTTTCAAATTGATATCTATTTTCATGGATAAGATATAATCTATTTTTGGAAAGAATTATCCTTATAAAAGCACTACTTTTATCATGAAATACTATATTACTTTTTTATGTATTTATACAAATATTTTTCCAAAATAACTCTTCTTTTCAAAATAAATGGGTATTTATCACAAGAATTGCTTAATGATTTTAGAATATTATTCTCATTTGATTCAACACTATTTTTGATTATTATGTATTAGTGGGAATAATCATTTATGTTTTCATATAATATATTTTATTTAATGGTTTATGACTAAAAATATTGTGAATGATCTATCCTAAAACCATTCACCATATTACTCGGAATGGTTAGTGTTTTATGTTTAATGATTGAAAAGTAGTTACGTTTCATATGATAGTTTTAAGATGAATGTATATGTTGTTTATGTTGGTCTCTGCTCATATTAGGAATGTATTGGACTTATTATGTGATGGGTGAGGCCCGTTATATCCCCTCAATGCATCGGTAGGTCTAATGAGACAAATAGAAGTGGAATTGTCCAAGGCCTTTCCAAATGTGATATATTGACTTTGGTAGAGGCCTTAATCATTAGATGTCTTGGATGAGTCCTTCAAAAATGTTTCAGAATGTCATGCATATGCACTTCCCTTTTTTTAATGGTTGAGGTTGAAGCCTCATATTATTATTAAATCAAATCAAATACCTCTTTTAACTAGGTAGAGGGAGACCAATTACATAGAATGATGGCCTGGTGGGCTTGTAGCCCATTACATAGCCCGTAGGCCCAAATATTTGGCCCAATTACCATTCTGCGAATAGTAACCCGCATAATACAGTACCTGTATAGTACGTCCACTTCTACAAGGCCCTATTGCTACTACAGTACCCTTCGATCTACAGTATCACTACTACTACAGTACTGCTACAGTACCTGCCGATCTGATGTTTATGCTATCTTCTGTTGTATTTCTAATTCTTACTGAGAATTTGAGATCATCCTTTCTTATGATTCATTTCTCTTAGGACATGAAGAAGTAAATTATGAATGGAATGCAAGAATAATCTAGGAGACATTGTGATGCTTGTAGAATAATTTAGTCTCATTTTTTCTATTTCATATGTAATGTTGAACTAATGTATGTATCTTGTTTCCAATAATACTAAAGTAATTGGTCATTCAGGATTCATATTCCTTGTATGTATGGAAACATAATCAAATAAGGCACAGACTACGTGAAATTGGGGTCGGGTCTTTACATGGTCTCCTTGGTGGAGATGACCCAACCAGGGATGGGACCCAAAGAAAATTAGAATTGATATAGTTGTATGATTTGGACCTCATGTAGGATTCCTTTATATCAAGTTATCTTGGAATCAAATCCAACATAGTTGGGTACATTGGTTCATAAACTATAATGTAGGCCCATGCATTTTGGGATTACAAATAAAATTTTATAATTCTAGTGACATGAATGTATTAAAGGTTGTGCATAGAATAAGACCATGTTTTTATAATTCTTTGATAATAATTCCCTTTTAATTTTAAGGTATTGTTTTTGGGATTATAGTTTATAATAGGCCCATTTGAGTGGATATGGTTGTGGATTATGCATGGAAGCAGACTATTTAAGGTGCATATGGTTGGGTCTAATGTTTGGTAGTGGAACATAACAAGTGTTGGGATCATGTAGATGTCATTATCCCCACTAAACTCTAATACCACTTGATGTATGCTCAAATTTAGAAATAATTTCAGCAAAAATATCTGAAGATCATAGGATCCACTCAATCTCATATTGGATGAGGTTCTGAAACCCAAAGGGAGTGGGAGAGGGCATTGAGTGTTCCCATTACCTCTATTATTTTTTAAACTAGGATATTATCATCAAGTTATATATCTAGCTTTGGACTAGGCTCAGGTGTATAAGATCTTGAGTTCCACCCCTCGCTGGAATGACTAGGGGATCACTCAGTGAGGGATGCCCAAATATTTGTTCTAGAAGGGGGGTGGGGTTCTCATTACTTGTTGAACAAAAAGACAATCTCGATCCCCTCTATCCCCACTAAGAAATGGAAGGTTAATGTGAGGATACCACGGTCAGGACCCTCATTACCGAGGTAATGTAAACACAAGGAAATTTTTATGGAACACTTTATTATGAAGTATTAACACTTGAATCCATGAACCATACATATGTAAAGATGAGAGGACATTATGATCTGCCTGATGAGATTATCATGCATGTTAGGAGGCATTAAAAGTTGATGTATCATGATTCCCTTAGGATAGTCTTTCGAAGTCTGACTTGGGAGCCATTGATAAGAATGAAGAGGGTGATGGGAGGTGGAAAATATAATGCCCTATGATGACCCATTTCGTGTTACATTTTCTTAGGTAGGATGGGGTTTCATCCTCATAGCATGTTTCTATGCAGGTGAGGGCACCATCCACATAGTGTTATGCTATGCAGACCTGGGTTCTGATCATATATCATGTTGATACAGGGTTATTGATTTTTCCCATATATATTATTTCTATATGGCTCTACATTCTATCCATGCATTTTAGTGATACACAGGGCCAAGTTTATTTCATGGATCATTTTTCAACATGGGAAGGGTTTTTCACCATAGTGTGTTCCTATAAAGGATGATTTTGTGAAAATAGTCCATCTGTTTATGGCCCATAGAATATTTTTGGAAAATGGGTTTTGATATTGTGGCTGATTGGATTATTTAATATATCATGTTTACTACTATGTAGTGTATTTTTACCTACCATGAATTGATAGAGAGTTTTTTTTTTCATTTACACATTGATCAGGTCATTTGGATATCTTATATTATTTCATGCACTCCATTTCAGTCCCCCTTGGTTTATTTTTAAAGAAGAGACGTAGTAACTCAAACTGGATTTTTTTGGGAATCTATGATGTGTTGTTATAATTAAATTGTGGAGTCCCTAGGAGAAATCTCGTAAACATGACTGAAATAGTAATTGGGTAAATGTTTTTAGTAGAGTGGAACATCCATTGTGATGGCTTAAATCACCACTCGTCCAAAAAACTAATTTTATTCATTTGTGGACACCAGTGGTACCTTCCCATCTGGCCAACTATTACATTATCATGGATGGGTTCTTGAGGGGGAAATATCACTACCTAGATATATAATAAAATCTGGTTTCGTTTGTGGGTACTGGAGACACTGCCTAATCTTATAAACTATTTTGTTTATGGGTGTTTCATTAAGTGGTCAAAGGCCATGCAGGGAGGTGGTATGTGAAGAAATTTTCACTTCATAAAATAAACCTGTCCTTTGAAGCCCTCTGCATTGAATTTTTTATTAATGTTCTTCAAATCTATTTTTTCTATTTCCAAGATAATATAATTTTCTTGTGAATAAATATGGACCCAAAAAAATCTAACCATTGAGACTTAATTTACAACACTATCTATTTATTTTCATTTTATTTCTTCCATATAATAAATTTGATAGGCTATCATCCATATATATACATAGAATGTTTAAATCACAACTTACAACTAAGTATTTGTTTTAATATCTTAATACATTATCACAATCCTTTGATATCCTTATGTAGGAAATAATAATCATGAGTTAAATTTTTATACCCTACACAACATTATCTTTACATACTTGTCCATATTCTACACCACAAAAAATAGGTTCTATATGTTCATTAATATAAAATAGTTCATATATCCTTGAACTCAAATTTAAGACATTTACCTCTATTCAATAACATAATTATAATCAATCAAATCACATCATTCTTTCCATCTGGTCATAATACACAACTTTTTGATAACCAATATATCCAATTACTCCAAGTTGAACCTCATACAGCTTCTTGATCAGGGAATTATGTTACTTTTTTTATTCATTCCCATTATACATATATCACATTGTTATAATGTGTCCACAATCGGTTTGAATCATGATTAACCTTATGATGTAAAGATGATGAATAAAAATATAGACCCAAATGACTTTTTGAGAAAATTTCTTACACACCACAAGGAATGTTTATTATACCTCATAAAAAATTCATTAACCCCCTTATGAAATATTTTATTAATAAATATTAAAAAATATTTTCTTAAACATTCTCTTAAAGAACATATTATTATTTTCAAAACAAATGAAACCCAAAAAACAATAGAAAAAACCTTTATTAGACTAAGTAACCTTTCATTGGTGTAATCAAGAAAATATCCTTTTTATATGAACCTGATAACTTTTTAGTCTACAATGAAATCTAGTAAATATTATATAAGGTATAAGTAAGTTAATACATGAATAATCCAATGGTTATAAATGGATATTAAATTTCTTCCCATATTTTCTCACCTAGATAACCATTAGTAATTATGGGTCCATTCTATCAAATAGAGGATATTACCCATAAAACAAGATCTAATATTCATAGATAGGCTCATGATGAGCTCATTCCAGTGTTTTATCCTCTTACCCTCTATCAGTTGAGTGGTGAGGAATTGATTTATAGAATATATTAAGAGGATTATTGACAAGTTACCATTGTGAATAACCTTCATCATTTAATCTTCTTGTATAAAGTTTTATTTAGTGTAAAATAGTTCCTTTTAATCCCAACATGATTACGTGTAGGATGAATATTTTTATGGGATAAAAGGATAGATACCTAAAGGGTTTTGAGGAAGGACTATTCCATGAGTCTAATATGATTGGAAAGAGTATGAGAATAATTAACTATTTATAGTTTAGACACCCACTAACCAGATGATTATTCTTGTATCATGTTCCCTTTCACATCATAGTGACCAATTGGATAACCTTTTATAAAAATATTAATGATTTATTTTAATATTCCTAGAGTTCATGTTTATATTCAATAATTATCATTCAATGATGTTATGAATAGATTGAGTTTGAATGGATATAAACCTTCTTCAAATTAACTTGATTATGAACATGTTTCTGTCAATATTTAATATATTCCACTCCCTTTTCATTATTTTGTAGTGTATTTTATTCAATACGAGGTGTTTGAAACAATCATTTTGAGTAAGATTAACACTAGTTTTATAACCTATTTCATCCCCCACCTATGATGAACATATAGTGTGAGAATTAATTGTTTGAGGTTTCTATTGGAAATACACCCTCTCTAAGAATAGATTGGAATTACCCTATAGTTTGGTAGAGCAATGCTAGAGATGTATATTTATATTTAAGAAATCATAAGATTTGATGAATTCCATTAATATAATTTTTTCATTTTTAGAGGATTAATTTGTAGAAGGGTTTGTGGAATGTGAATAAATTAAGATGGGTGCTAGTTTGGATTATCCCTATCACCACATTCAAGAGGACTTTGAAAGGCAAACTATTTTGATAGTATGAAAATGGGTAGTTATTAATTATAAATGGCTATAATCAGATGATAAAAGTCATTATTTGAGGTTTTATTTGTGGATTATTCACCGAATACATAATCATTGATGTAGGTCTTATTTTTTCATTTCTTTAGAATTTATTATTTTGGAGTTTTAGATTTCAGTATAGCACATAGAAAAGCATATTCTGAATTATAATCATAGTATGATATTTTTCCAATGTTCGTAGTAGTAAAAAGTATGAGTTTTTCTTTCTAGTGGAATATATATGTTTTTTATATTTCATCCTATATGGATGATGCCCTTTGTAACTATATGTAGAGTGGGTTCAATGGTTTGTTATTATTTTGTGGAAATATGTAGTTGTGTATGTGGGTTATTTTTAATATTCTATGTTTAGTGGGATCTCTCTAAAGAACAATCTATGGTTTCCCTCATAGAGAAAATCAATTATGTATCGTTTTTATTTTTAGGGATGTATCAATATCACATAACATTTATCTAGTAGTTTAATAATATTAGTGTATTAATAGAGTTGTTAGTTAAACTACTCGAGAGTGTGGCATATTTTACCTATTAATAGGAACAAAAGGGATATTAGAAGAAAAAATTAGGAGTTTTTAGTATCATATTTAGTATTTGAAGGAATTTGGAGTGTTCAAGAATTTCAAGGAAAATCATGAAATTATCATGATTTCACTTGAAGTGATGAATGCATCTTTTATATTTATGTGAACCATGGATCATTTTTATTTTACTTTATGAATTCCACTCTCAATTTATATAAAACTAAGGATGATCATCTAAATCATTTTTTTAATTACCTAAACAGTTATAAATAAAATTTCCCCTTTGATTTAATTAAATAAAATATAATTTAATATTGTTTTAGAAAACATATGAACCATTTTGGTTTTATTATATCCTCTCATATTCAACTGACTGTTAATCATCTTTACCATTGATAATATAACCATTGAATAGTAATAACAATTTTTTTATAAATGTAGGGTTTAAAAAAATCTAATTGACACAAACAAATGAAGAGATGACATCAACTAGTATGATCATCCATATGAATAATTTTTTAAGAGATTCTAAGTGAGATAACATCACTATGATTATCTGTTGACGAAGCCCAAGATGAGATCCACCAACTTAATCTTGAGAGAAACTATTTACAAGAGAAGTTCAAGCTCTTCGAGATCATGACCCAAACCATGTTTGATGAACCACCCCATGAAATTATCACCATCGAGAAACTAACCCTTAGGGTTTGTGAAATTATATTAAAGGGATATGAATAAATACCAAAATAATATTAATATGCCTATTTTATTTTTCAACATAATAATTTTCATACATTCTTCTTATCATTATTTTTTAAATTATTTTTCTTTTTATAAAATACAAATGACATTTTTAATCAGTAATCAAATTCAATAAATTATTTAATATTGATGAATTAATGGATTTTATTAATAACTAAAATCATAATAAAATATTAATATAAAATATTTTTTATCTAATATAAATGATCATATAATTTTTATGAATTCAAATTCAATTTTCATAAGGGTTTAAAAAACATTGTTTTCAAAAAAATGATCATTTATAAATAAATGCCGATTTCTATTTTAATTGTGAAAAAGAACATATTTTGAAAATTATATTGTTAAAATTAATATTATTGGAATCATATCTTATAAATTATTCAAAGGTGATTATTTCATAATTTTTTATGATAGTTGGTGTTTTAGGTAAAAATTAAATATTGTATATATATTAGGTGTTTATTAGGATATCATAATGACGGAAAATCAACGTGATAAATACTATAAAGGGTACCCTTGATAAAATATATATTTTAACTGAGACATAATGTGATTTTATTTTTATTTTAGTATTCATATGATTCCATTATGAAAATTCAAAAACCATTAATGTATTTTATGGTTTTAAAATAATTTCATTAAGAGTATGACCCAAAATCACTTATGAAAGGGTTTTATTTAATTAGGTCCATCCCTTGGAATTATAATATCATTAAACCCACTACCATATTTAATAATGCACGGGAAAATACATTGTAAGGTTTTTATTTCTGGTTATTTTATGATATTGAGTACAAATACTAAGTACGAGAAATATTAAAGAAATCTAGACTCTTTCCCTATAATAACCCACCAAATATCCCATCTATCTGTCTTATAATCCTCTAATAACATCCTTAATTTGACCTACACTCTCTATATTATTTACAAAGAACTATTATGATCTCATGAATCCCATACCAATCATTTGGAGTCACACACTCAAGTAAGGTATTCTCAACTTATCTTATTTATTCAAGTTGTGTTGTTATGATATTCCATCAATTCACAATTCCTATTTTTTGGATATGAATTATCATGTAACTATAACTTAATTTTTTTAAAAATGATTATAGAACCCTTTATATCTCATCAATATATTTTTATCAATTTTTATATTCTATTTTTGTGTTTCTGATGTTTTACGATAAATTTTTACAGAAACAAAACCATGTAGAGAAAAGAAATACTCAATTCCTATCAAGGGTATTAACCATTATACAATTATACATAATTTTAATAGGAAAATACATTTATCTATTCAAAACTCATTAACTATGTTTAAAAAATTATGATGAATGAATCCATGTTGTATAATTTATATGGAACACATCAGCGTAGGAATGAAAATAAAGTGACGGGTGCGTCCAAAATTAAATAGCGCTCCAATGCATTGTATAATGTTTTGTCTAATGATAGGTCCTATTAGAATATGAAGTAAACTTGATTATTTTATGGGAATTTTTTATCAATATTTCTCAGAAATCATTCTTATCAAATGTTAATGATAATGTATTTTATAGTGTTTCCAAATTTCCAATGTTTCCATTATGTTATCATATAATATCATTCCTTTTTTGCTTATGTTTATAATTCTCAATCCTCTTATTCCCCATTGATATGTATAATTTCTAACATGTATTAATAACTTAATTTTATTCCATTTTTACTCCCTAAGTAGAATTTATAGCTCCCCATATTCTTGTTTATATCCCCAAGTTATCCCATATAGTTTAAGTATAAAAGAATACTCTGAACATGTTAAGGAATTTTAAGTAAATATGATGTATTACTTGTTTTAAGTTATTATGTAATATAACTAATTCAAAAATACATTATTATTCTAGATAATTTATGGTTAATATATTTTAACGTTATGTAATAAATCATAAATGAATTTTTAATAAAGAGAAGGATTTTCATCATTAGTATTAAAATAATAGTATATTTTTCTTGGATTAGGATTTGAATACTATAGAAAAAGCCATAGGAATGAATCTATGTATAATAAAACAACCATATATATATTTAGGATTTTTAAGTGAATTATCATGGAAATAATTGCATGTATGGACAATAAAAGTGGATGTGTGTCTGGTATATATATATATATATATTGGGGTAAAAACAAAAAACATCATGTTGATCTTGAATCAATCAAGAACTGATGAACAACAACACACCTTACATAACACATTTTTTTGAAACTTTTGGGTGATATTATTCAATAAATTCATATGATCATTATGAATTATTAATAAGGAAATAGAAAATACCCACAAGATATTATGTTAGGAAATAGATATTAGATAACATAGATTGAAACAAAGAAATTCATAAGTTAATGAAATAAATGTTATTTATAATTTTTCCCTTTTTTAATTGATTTCCATGTATGGTTTTAACTATTTATAAACATTCATCCATAATATTCACTCAATTCTATCCAGTGGTAGAAAATATGATAAATCAGGTAAACAATCAATGCGATGGAGAATGTGATGAAAACCCTAATGATATTCCCATCCCGATTGGAGTGGGAATAAAAAATATATAATGATAATCTATCAAATAACATAGGTTTAGAATAGAAACATGGATCATGAGGATCATAAAAACACCCTTATAATGAAAACGCTGTAATTGATTCCATTATTCTACAAATACCTCTGACATTCAATTGACCATCTGATCCCTTAAACACGACACAATAAACAAACTCCATTGAAAATATATTCCACATCATTCAATGTTACGAACAACAGAACATTCTATTTTATTTTTAAAATATGGAGGGTGAATTTGATCAGTGGTGGATATTGATCATGAATACGAATCCTGAGGAATAGATCAATGCTATTTGGTTGACCGAATTCCAGAAAATGTTTTTTGATAAATATTTTCCTCTTACTCTCTCACATAAAACTGAAAAGAATTTAGTATCTCTTAATAAAAATGAAGAATAATGTATGGGGATGTAAGAGTCAAACATAAAAAGAAATTTATGATATTACTATGTCATTTTCATTACCCCAAATGCATGGTTGACCTCTTGGTGGGATAAAATAGATTCTATAAAGCCCTAGCGATCCGAGAATTTTATTTCTATGAGGAAATTGTTAGGTGTTTCCTTCAATTAAAATTAGGGATCCACGAATCATAAGGGTATCATGGGGATAAGAAGCAGAATGTGGGGTCAAATTCTGGAATACTGATGGAGTCATGTATAAATTGTAATAAATTTCAACATCACAATTTTCAATGGTGCATAATGAAGCACCCCAAAAATTGACTATGGGGGATGAGGAAATTCATTAGGTGGGGGAAGAAAGGTAACCTATCTTGTGATTGGGGATAGGAGAAACACAATAATAATATGGGGGATAATAATTATATAGAAATCCCTCAACAAAATTTTAATTTCTTTAACTAAATGTTAATATGAGACCTTTAAAATTAATGAACTATGCCAAAGGTTTTTTTGAGAAAAACAAGAACCTATAATTCTCAAAGGGAGGGTTTTTTTCCATCACCACCATAGAGGATTATCTCGATAATAAAGTGTTTATGGGTTCTATTTATTCATTCAAGGATATCGAATGTAAAATTTTATTATGTTTCTCGGAATTACTTTACATAAAAAATGTTTATTATAAATATTTAAACACCACCACAAATTATGGATATGATGTTATCAATGAAAAAAATGGGGAAACTATTTAGTCCCATGTATATAACATCCTACTGTAAGAAATTTATTGGATTAAAATCCAATTTTACCATGTTATACTACCTTTGGTAAAATATTATGAAATTAAGGGTATGGATTGGATATCCCTATATAGAGCCAATATAATTTGTTTTGAGATGGAAATATTTCTCTGTATCATGAGTCAACCACCGATTCTGCACAAGTGTAAGGAAAAGGATGATTGTTTTGTAGCACCAACATCACAATCACGGTATATTTTTCCAATAATCAAGAATATTAAGATCAAATTATTGACTCTAATGAAAGAATAATCCTTTAAAAAACTTATTGTGATGGAATATGCTGATGTGTTTCCTGATGAATTTCCTAGTCTTTCTCCAAGAAGAGAGGTTGATTTTTCAATCAAGATTATACCAAGGGATTTACCATTATTCAAGACTCCATAGAGATTTGATGTTTTATAATTTTTCTATATGAAGAAATAAATACTAGAGAATATTGAATAAGATTTAATATTCACATGGGCTTCACCATGGGGTAAAATAGTTCTCTTCATTAAGAAGAAGCATGGGTCAATTCACATTTATATTGATTATCGTGATCTCAAAAAGATCATGATAAAGAATAAGTATCATCTTCAAGGGATTAATGAATTGTTCTATTAGCTATGTGTAGAATTATAGTTTTCCAAGATGGTCATTTACTTAGGATGTCATCAACTAATGGTGAATAATGACGATATCCCCAACACTTCTTTTTATAAAATGTACGAGCACAACGAGTTCATATTAATTCTATAATAACTCATTAATTGTCAAAATATAATTATGGAATTGATGAATAGAGTCCTTATATATTAACATATCTAATTTTTTGATGTCATTATCAATGATATTATAATATTCTCCATAAACATGGAGGAACATGTGTAGTATCTCACAACTATGCTGAGGACATTACAAAAGGAGAATATTTATACCATGTAAAACAAAAGTGACTTCTGGTTGAAGGAAGACTTATTATTGAGACATATAATCTCATACAATGAGATATTTGTAGACAATTAAAATTGAGAAGAAATTAAATGATGGATGAGGCCAAAATATATGTAATATATCCATTGAATCATTAGATTAGCTGGGAACTATCATTAATTTGTGTGAAATTTATCAATATTGTCAACCCATCAAACTAAGATAACTTAGAAGGGTGTCAAATTTTATTAGAATGAGGAATGTTAAGAGATCATCAAGGATCTAAAAAAGAGGCTTATCACTACAAAAATACTCAAACAACACAAAAGTGGATAAAATTTCAGGGTATTCAGTGATTTTTTGAAAAAGGCCCTGGGTAGTGTGTTAATGCAAACTTACTAAGTAACAGCATGTATTTTAAGGGAGTTAAAATTTCCTAAAAATAAGTACCCAAAACATGATCTGGAGTTGGATACAATGACATTTACTTTAAATATATGTTGGCATCATCTCCATGTTGAGAGGTATGAAATATATATTGATAAACAAAATTCTAACATATATATTCACATAGAAAGAGATGAATATGCACAAAAAAAGATGGTTAGTGGTGATCATCGACTATGATAGATCAATACACAACCATCATTGGAATGATAAAAAATAATTGGGCACTATTTGTAGAAATTATCCACCAATTATATCATTTATGAGAATTTAGAGTGATCTATTCTTCTTATATAAAAAATATATAGACATGGTAATCATAAGGGATGTATAATAATCATTACATTCATAAATTATTGTTAAAACACCACTTATGAACAAGATAAAGGATTCTAGAGAAATAATGTGGGAGTTTAGAAGGAAGTAGAAACATGATCAATATTAGTGGACAAAAAGTAATAATTTAGAACATATAATAAAAAAGGCAATTATTATCCAAATCACAATTTAAAATGGGGTTGTTAATAAAAAAATATAAAGTTGTAGAAATTAATATATTATAGGATATATATTTTTATTTTTCCAATATATATTTATAATTAAATTATTTTTATTATAAAATATATTCGAATGTGTATGAAGGAAATTAAGACTTACAGTAAGGGATTTCCATCTCGATGATATTTTGTATGAGACACAATCCATGTTCACTGCCTATTTCATGTATGTGGGGTGTATAACAAAAATGGCTGTATTTTAATATTATTATGTTGTGAATTATATGGATTTACATATCCATTTAAGGATCTATAAATTATATGTGATTATATTTAAACCATTACCAACATGGTAATAGAATCGTTTTTAAATTTTCCTTCTTTGAGATGTATGTTTTGTTATGCACATACATTATTTCAAGAAGTGTAAAAATGGACCCTTTGTAATGTAATATCATTAATTTAATTACCCTTTTTATATTTTATGTTTAATTTTATGTTATTCACTCACTGGTCTTATAATCCAGGATTACCAAATTAATACGATTTTTTGTTATAATCTCATAATTCATCTGGATTTTTTATGATTATATTTCTCAGTGATTACATAACATGTATATTTGTTAATAAATTAATAAAATACATTATACTAAGGTTATTTCACGAGAATAATCTATTTCCATCATTTTCCTCAATTAATATACTCAAGATATCAGTAATAATTTTAAAGGGAAATTTTCAATTCAGATTAAACATTTTTCATTCAAAAAGGATGTTTTATAAAAATATTTCTAAAAGTGTTTTAAATGATAATTTAAGTTCATTTTCAAATTAATGGATTTTAAAAAAATATTTTTTAAAATATTTTATAATTATTTCCAAATATTTCACTATATGATTTCAAATCTATTTTCAAACAGAAATGTTTTAAAAAAGTTATCTATTTTTGAAAGTGCTTTTCAAAGTTGAAAGAATATATTTCTCAAGGGTTTTTCTAAACATTTTTTAAAATATTTCATTTTATGCTTAGAAAGTTATTTTCAATGAAATAACTTGATATTTTATTATGTTTAAAATTTATTTTCAATTTTTTTTCAAAAAATCATTTATATGTGTTCTAGGTTATTGTCAATGAAAATTCTTTACAAAAGGTTTTATGTTTTAATAGTAATTTTCCAACAGAAATTATATTTTCATCATAAATGTTTTAAATTATTTTGAAAAAAATTATTTTATATGTTTCAAAGGATATTTAAAAAAAGTTTATAAAGTTGTTTTTTGTTTAAAAAGTATTACAAATGGGTTTAAAATATTAATTTATATGATTTCAGGGATATTTTATTTGAAAATGATTTTCAAAATGATTAACATTTATGAATTATTTTCCATGGTGGAAATTATATTACCCTTATGAATATTTTTAAATTAATTTTCAGCGAATTATTTAAAACTTTAAAATGTAAATTTTAAATAAATTTATTTTGGAAATGTTTTATAAATATTAGTTTCAATGAAAAGATCGTTTCCTCATGAAATGTTCCAAATTTATTTCAAAATAATTCTCTATCTATGTTGAAATACGTTGTTATTGTTTATGTATTACTCGGTATATAATCCATGGAACTCATTATTTTTCATTACATGAGTGGTTTATGTATTAGATGATTTTTTATTACCCATGTTTCTCTACAATGGTTTATACCATGATAGTATTCTTACGAAACCCCCATTATTTCATATTTAATGTTCTGATCTGATTATTATGAAACCCATCTATTTTTTATAGGTTATGATATGATGAAATTTTTATAATACCCCTTTAGTTTTACATGTCATCATATTATGAATGTTTATGATCCTATGGAACCCATATTTATAATTTTATGATGATATGGGTGGGACCAATATCTCCATCCAATTCATTAGGTATAGATTTTTATCTAATGAGATTGGCATGGATGTAAGGGGAGTAAAATTTGTTCCGTAATGGACATTGTCTGATAAGATGGTCTTGGGGGTGAACCTTGACTACTAAATTGGTTTAGGGAGTAAAATAATACTACCATTATATCCTCAATAGTGACCCTTGACTACTCTAGAAAAAAATTTATATGTTTATTTGAATGATAAAAATTCCATATCTTATTCAAATTTTAGGATCTCATGGATCAAGTAATTTTATTTCATTATGATTCATGTCTTATAAACTACCAATAATTATTCCAATTTTCATGATTATGGTAATTGATGTGCAGTAAATGGTTTGATATTTTAATCTTATGTTCTCAAACCCTTTTGTTCATTTCATTCTTACGTAACACCTTAATTTACACATACTGAGCATTTTTTATCGACCATTATTATATTTAGTTTATCCTTGTTATGAAGAATTGTTTTAATTAGGATTAGTAATGGGGAATGTGTTTTTAGGAATCATTGAAGATAATTCATCTAACTATACGACCATGTTCCGGGATTCAAAAGGCACAACCAACTATAGTCCCCTCATCACGTGTTTGTGTATTGTAGTGATCATTCATATAAAATGATATAAATCAATATATGTTATGTGTGGGTTAATATAGTTGGTATTAAAGAATTAGTTATGTAAATAATTGTATACTATAACTATAATCCTTTAGTGTGATCCCTAGGGGTATTTATAAGGTTATTTCTAGGGATTTCATTATAGAAAACTATATAGATGTGTTAATGTCTAGGAAACATTTCTATAATTCAGTAAAAGAAGTTGTGAGTGGTTTTCGAGAAGTACATTCCTACCGTGATGCTAAAAATGTATGTTGATTTAAAAAATACAGAACTAGGTGTAATAACCATTAAAACACCAACTTGATCTAGAATAATTCAGAAATTGGTGCATGATGATATGCCTTGCTGCACCCATAGTTTGATAGTTTTAGAGGATATGGTTTGAAAAATCATAAACATTTTAAAAAAAAATCATGAAAGATTTAAATAAAACACGTCTATGATATAAAAATCAGAAAAAATGTTTAATAGATTTAGAATATTGTTTAATTTGACCAAAATACAATATATGATTTTTTTTGTAATTATTTGTTTTCCTATAGTTATTTGTGTTACTAACAATATAATATTTGGTTTGAGATAATAGAAGGAAGCTAAATTAACTAGGATTATATTTAATGTGATGGAAAATTTGATTATGATAAATAAAATATGATGATGAATAGAGTGAATGGAATTTTTATTATTCTTAAAAAGTTTCTATGGAACACGATTAACAATGTGTACCTTAACCAACTCTTAGACTATCTAAAGAGATGATAGAGTCCACTAAGTGTTTTTCTAGTGGATACCATGGAGGATAGTAGATTAAATATCATATGTGTTGTTAGAACAATAATTTTACATATGACTCTTCCATTCCATCATGTATTGAAAATCTCAAATACAATTTATTAATGATGTTATTTATTTCTCTATGAATTTTTATATTCTAGAACATGTTAAACTATAACCATGGTCTTCAATGATTTTACTAATGATTTATTAATCCATGATTAAACATATTTTCATTATGAAAAATTAATTTTAATTTTATTGAATCCTTATCTATATGTCACATCATTACAGAAATATGAATCCAATTTTTGAATAATTGTGAATCTAATTCTCACAGAATTGTAAATTCTATTTCCCCAAAGCTATGAATCTGATTCTCATTGAATTGTGAATATGATCTCCCTAGAATTGGGAATCAGATTCTCAATTAATTGTTAATCCAATTTACCATGAATTGTGAATCTTCTTGTCAAAAATTGTGAATCTGGTTTCCCGAGAATTTTGAATTCAATTCTCACAAAATTGTGAAATCGATTTCCCCAGAAATTAGACTATGATTCTCTGTGAAATCAGACTCTGATAATATTTAATATCTGACTACAATTATTTCTAAAATCATATTCTGATTCTCTCTAAATTCGGACACTGGTTCCCTATGTAATTATACTTCGATTCTCCAAAAAATTAGACTTTATTTCTTTCTATAACCAGACTGCGATTCACTTTGAAATCCGAATATGATTACCAATATTTTCAGAATCCAATTAACTTAAGAAACATATGGAATATATTTCATAAAATTATCATATCCCTTTAACATTTAAAACATACTTTTCATGATAATGTTTCTTACATATTACAAGATATTGATTCTCATAGTTCTTTATATAAAACGATGTCATCTAATTTGTTATAATATGACCATTGCATAAGTTCCAAATGTATAGGTTTTCCAAAAAATTTAGAGAAATATGAATATTGGAGGAGAATGTGACCATTGAAGATCTCACCTATAAATACCCAGTAATTTGAATTTCATAAAGGATATGAATTTTTGGGAGAATTGATACTTTATGAGAGATCTAACTGATTGTCATTGTGTGAAAGCATTGAAGAGTTTAATTTGTGAACAAATTGTTCCACAAAATTAAATCTTTAGCCTGATTTGTATGACATGTTTAGTTTTGATTATTGATTTATAAAAAAAGGATTCCAAATTGAAGGAAGGCATTGGTGTTGATTACCAGCATAATCAAGGGATTCCTAGTTTAAAGAAGATGGAGGGGAAGATCACCTACAAATCGAGGGCTTGCAAGGATAGCAAGACAGATTATTATCTTTGTATCATGGGCCTATCCTATTATGGGTAAGATAGTGATTTATGAATGTATAAATCAAGAGACCATTATAAAAGATTATTGATACCCTTCACTTTGGGTATAAATATTTCACTCTCCTTTTAGTACTGGTTTAATTGTAATTTATTTAAATTGCACATTATTTTTGTTATAAATACAATATGTAACTTTCTTATTGTCCATCTATTTTAATAACAATGATTTTAGATTATGTACACTTAAATATAGAATCTTAATTAATTTTTCCTATGTTCTTATTTCATTATATTTTCATTATAATCAGAATGTGTATCCTTCTAACTCTTTTTTAAATGATAGTAGAGGGTTTAAAAAATCTTGTTTGTTTAACATTGTTAAGGATTGTTTTCTTAAAATTAAAAGAAATGTTTTTAAAAATAAAATTCACCCCACTAGTTATTAAGTATCTACATCTCGTATTTAAATACAAAAATTTGTATTGAAGTAGGTATCTAAGATACTGATACTTATAAATTGTACCATAATAATGTTTTTCATTACATAGATTAGTAGAATTTGTTTATTTTTTCATGTTGTTATTTTAATAAAATCATTATTAATAAATACATACAACACTATCTTGTAGAGTGTAAATGCATTGTTTTTGAATGATGGATAGAATAAATAGCTGATCTATTGACAATAGAATTTGTTTAGTTTTTCATGTTGTTATTTTAATAAAATCATTATTAATAAATACATACAACACTAACATGTATAGTGTAAATGCATTGTTTTTGAATGATAGATAGAATAAATAGCTGATCTATTGAAAATTTAAATCAATCAAGACCACCAAATTTTGATTGTAATGATTATAATTATTAGAGAGATTGAATGAAGAAAATGTTTATTAACACTTAGGTAGACAAATTTTTTATGCTTACTGGTGATTATAATATTCTTTAAATGTATGTTAAAATATTTACCATCCACAAAAGTTGAAAATATAAATTGATTTATACGGTACATAATGTTATTTTTTAGTTCCATGATAATAAATATATATATATATCAATATATTCATGTGAATAAAAAAATTATTTTCAAGAAACATGAAGTTACACATTTTGGAACATCAAAAGGTATTAAAACCATAAGAGATATTCTTAAAGAAAATTATAATGGTTTTGTTTTTCCTTATGGAGAACCAACAGATATCTTCATAAACAATTTCGGACTATTGTTAATAACTTACAGTCAATGGGAGAAAACGTCTTAAATGATGAAATTGTTGTTGAAAAAATTATTGATATTAAGCCAAATGATTGGGAATCAAATAGAATCGATATTCATGAGTATATGAATGTTACAACAGTTACTGATGATTAGATATTTGGAACACTATTACAATATGATATGATTGAATTGAGATGTTGATAATATTTACAAGTATAATGATATTATTTCCTTTACTACTATTTACAATCATATGAATTCCAAGACTCCAGGAAATGTCTCTAAGACAACAATGTCTAAGAAAATGGTTAATCAATCTGACTCCAGTGAATCTGAATAGTCATAGAATGAGGTAGAAAATATTTCTAGAAGGATGGACAATATAATTGGAAAAAAGGATTTTCAATACATATATAAGAAGAAAAACATGAAAAATAAAAATGATTCAGAAGTAGAATGTTAGGAATTAATGAGATATGAACATATCAGACATGTTTATCCTAAGTTGAAAGGCAAGGAAAACAAATATATACACTCTGAAAGTAATATAAGAAGATATTATAAGTAAAATTAAAAAATGTTCCTAAAAGAAAATTATACTTGGAGTTAAAGTGATGGAAACCTATCTAATTAATATTCAAATATTGAATCTTCTAGAAAATTTAACATTGGTCTTATATCTATAATACCTATAGAGAATAAATGACATAAGCATTAGGTTCAATCATCTGAATCCTTAACAAATATATATTTATGTTCTAGTTATCCTGATGAATAATTTTATGAATATATGTATAAGGAATCTTTTTCTGCCTTATATATTAGTTTAATTTATTTTAAAGATGTATCTAATTTTTCTATGTTACATGAAAATGATAATTTTATGATCAATAAGAAAACTAACCAAAATAATTCTAGATTCAGTCTTAAAAATGATATATCAGATCATTTAGAAGATCTGAATAAATCAGATTTCAAAATTGATTATATTTTTAAATACAATGTGTATGTTAATTCTAAAATTTATAAACATTCTAAGGATATTGAAATGATATCTCTAAGAAAGTGTTTTTTGAGAAAAACTCAAATACTAGGACTTGTGACTATGAAGATAAGAATTTAGTCATCCGACTAAAAGCCGAACTATTTTCCTTAAAGAAACTTTTCTCAAACGTTACTCATGAAATGGAAGGTATTGATAAAATTTATTCAAAACTTTGTCCTCTAAGGAATAGTTATGTATTTGGTTATTCTCATTCAAAACTTGTTTTCAGTCATAACTATTTTGTTCCTTAATGTTCCCCCTTTTCACTAAGTGTCAATGTGATGGAAATTAGGAGAAAAGTTGTTAATTTAATAAAACTATATCCTTAGATTTTCTTAAAACTCACTTTTCTTTGAAAATTTTGATACTTAAGATTTTATTTTCTATCATTTCTTGATAAAAAAGTATAGATTCAGAAATTATAACTATTTAATTTTAAAAAAAAATAAATTAGTTACTAACCAAAATACATGGTATATTGATATTGGTTGTCTTTGTCACATGAATGGTATAAAAAAATCATTGAAATTATTATTAAGATTAATGACGGAAGAGTCCCTTTAGAAGAAAATGGTAAAGGAAAATTTGTTGATAAATGTAACATTGTTCTTCTTGGAAAAGCCTTAATTTTAAAAAATTTATTTTTTAATGGTCTTAAGAATAACCTTTCTGGCATAATCCAATTATTTGATGATGGTTACCCTATAAAATTGAGGAATGATAAATGATTAGTACACAATTCTAAGAATGAGTTCATTTTTCTACCCACCATCATTGGAATGTTTATACACTTATAGTAGAAGTCCTTATGAACAAAGACAAAATTTCCACATTGAAATGGAAGATCTATATTTGTTATGGCATAGAATCATAAGAAATTATAACCTCAGGAACTTATATAATAATTTTATGTAAAGATTTTTAAAGGTTCTACCAGATAATAGATTTGATTCTTCAAAATTGTTTCATCCATGTCAATATCGAATGAAACATAAGTCAATATTTTAATAAATTACGGAAGTCACAACATCGAATGCACAATATCTAGTACATAAGGATCTTTTTGTTCCAATAAAAACTAGATGTATTGGAGGAAAATACTATGTATTTTATTAGTTGATGATTACACTAGATTTACATGGGTCTACCTTTTAGAATAAAAATATGATGACTTTTCTTATATTAAATATTATTCAACAAAATTTATAAATTTGAAAAACCATCCTTTGATAACTATTCATAGTGATAATGGTGGTGAATATGAATATTCTGATTTTGAATGTCTTCTAAGTAAAAAATTTAAACATAACTTATTATCTCCCATAACTAAGAAAGATATTGTTTTTGAAAGAAGAAACAAAATTCTTTAAGTGATAAAAAGAACTAAGTTGACTTTATACATAATTTCTAAAAACATTGGGCTGAATCTATGAGTACTAATTATTATACTATAAAGAGATTTCTAAAAATGCCATTTAATAATAAAACAACAATGAGTTATGGGAAGGACATGAACCCAATGTTTCATACATCAGAGTACTTGGATGAAAATTATACATTTGGAATACAAAAGATAAATAATATAAATTCACAACCAAATATAATGATGGAATTTTCCTAGGTTATTACACTACCTATAAGGATTATAGTGTTTTTAATTAAAATTATTGTACTATTGTGGAAACAATACATGTTAAATTCGATGAAACTAGTCCATTCAATTTTAAACTAACTCAACGAACATATTTGGATTTGTTTTGTAAAACTAATTATCAACCTTTGATGGATGATTATTCTTTTTAGGAGAATTCTAATGAAAAATTTTCTGAAGTATTCACTCTAGAAGATTTTCTATCTTATGTTGATGAACAAGATTGACCAAACCTAATAAGTTGTTTCTAAAGAATCATCCCAGTGATAGTATCATTGTGGATTTACATTAATCAGTAAGGACTAGAAGTTTTTTAAGAAATAGAGTAGGGAATCTTGCATTTTTTTCCACATCAGAATAAAAAATTTCTGATGAGGCTTTTGGTGATGATGATTGGATTAATACTATTAAAGATTAAATAAATGAATTTGAAAGGAATAATGTCTAGACCTCAATTGAAATTCCTAACGAAACATATCTAATTCGGTGGAAATGGGACTTCAAAAATTAAATGTTAAGAAAATGAAATCATAATAATAAATAATGAAATGTTTGTTTTTAAATGTTATACTAATCAATAAGGAGAAAACTATGACGAAACCTATTCTCTGGTATGAAGACTAGAATTTATTAGATTTTTCATAGCATTTGAAAAATTCTTTTACTTGAATCTTTTTCAAATGTATGTTATGTGTTATTTCAATAGAAGATATGTTCTATAGGATGTATATGTTGAACAACCTATTATATTTGAATGCACTAAACATCATGATCATGTTTTGAAACATTCTAATTCTTTATTTGTTATTAAAACAACCCATGGAGCCTGGTATGATAGACATAAAAAAAATTATTTAAAAAATAATTTTGTTAAGGGAAATGTTGATAAAATTATTTTTATTAAGAATAAAATGAAAAAAGTTTTATGTGTTAAAATTGGGGTTGATGACATTATATATTGATAAATAGGTAATCC
Source organism: Viscum album (assembly GCA_963277665.1). Lineage (NCBI taxonomy): Eukaryota > Viridiplantae > Streptophyta > Magnoliopsida > Santalales > Viscaceae > Viscum > Viscum album. Next base: position 1,979,257,427 of record OY728165.1, on the reverse strand, counting down.
TTAATTGATTCATTTGCAAATATTAGGAATTCTGAGTTTGAAATTGGTTTGATGGGGGATTAAATGTTTTTCATTGGCGTTAAAATTTTTCAAGTACTATAAAGAACACATATATCTCAAAATAAATTTTATAAATATATTTTTAAAAATTAGGGATATGACAATAATAAATGTATAAGTACTCTAATCTGTACCTCAAATACTCTTGATCTTGATGAAGCAAAGATACCAGTAGATCAAAAATATTATAGATTCATTATAGGATGTATACTACTAATTATAGCTAATATTATTGAATTATGTTATCTATATTGTTCTGTTCATGATATCAATCTAATCCAAAATAATCTCATATAAATTCCATGGAAATAATTATTCACTGCTTAAGGAGAACAATAGACTGAGGACTTTTCTATTCTACTAGATAAGAATAGGTTTGAAAATGTGTTTCAAATGTGGATATTAGTGGTTATAGAATGGATTGGAAATTTTCTTCTAGAACATATAATTTATTAAGAGATTCATTAGTTTCGTTGTCTTGTAAGTAACAACATTTTGTATCACATCCAATGGCAGAAGTTGAATATGGTACTGAGGGAAGTTGTTGTGATCTGTTGTTGTAGATGAAACACACACTCACATATTATAGAATGAGTTATATTAAAACTTAGATACTTTATAAAATCACTAGTTCCATAGCCTTATGTAAAAACACCACACATAATCATCACGAAATGCACATAGGAATTAGGAAGAACAATTTTTAGGGATCACAAAATTAAAGAAGATATTATTTTACAATTCATATGAATGCAAGAGAAACATGCTGATATTTTTAAAAAATTATTACATTCTGATAGATTTTATCATACTGAACAAAAGTTAGTAATCATATTTTTAAGTAATGTTTCATTGATACTTTTTGTTGTAACAATTTCCTAACAATAAGATACTTCTTTTTATATGGGGATCACATCTGTTAATTCTTTTAAATTTCATTTCCCAATTTATATTATTTCCCAAAAATGAACCTAAATATCTTTAGAATTTAAAAGATTTCCATTACCAAATAAACTTCTCAGAACATATGTCTTCTAAGATGATCTCTATAAATACTGGAAATTCATTTTGAAAACTCCAGAAGGTAAACATTCTTACTTACATTCTCTTATGTTAAATTTTTGTTTGTTAGTATTCCAAATATGATTTTAGATAAATTAGTTCAGATTCAAATTTCCTTAAATTCAATTACTTCCTTAGAACCTACAAATACTGGAAGCTATAAATATTTATTATCCTTTTATATAAACAATTATATTAAATAACGATAATCTCAACTGTTGGATTGACCCGAGATGTTTAATCAACACTGTGAAGCCTATATAAAAGGACCGACCATCGATTCCCACATCAGTTTCCTTATATTTTTCTCATGAAATATACCTCTCTTAAAAGCCACAGATCCGATTATATCATCCTTATTTTATGATATGAATATTTATATATGTTTTTTCTCAATCTCTGATGTCTTCTCATAATGAAATCCAATATTGTCCAATCTCTAGAGAAAGGTTAGTACATCATAATTTCTTGCACATGTCTGATTCTCTTATAAAAAAATGTATCAATATCAACAGATGAGGATTTTTTGTTGTGGAAGAGGAAACGAATCATGATCCAATTTATCTAGATCTTATAATCAAATTTTATGATATTATTGAATTTTTTTAAAATGGGGGAAAATATATGTTTCAATTGAAGAGTTATGGAAGTACATACTCTTTATCATACTAGAAAGCCACTCGTGTTATTGAGAATCCATATGATGGAGAGGAATACATTTTTCACACATGTCTCTAGATAAATAATGTTCATTTTATATTGTCTGAGAAATCGAATTCCTAGGTCTTCAAGGAGAGAGGAATCCTAAGATATAAAATATCTCAGAAAACCACAAGATAATAGCCCTTTGGATGCCCTGAATCCTCATTCAGAGAAAAAGGGACAAGGGAACCCTATAGACATCAGGAATATTAATGATGGATTTTATAGTTATTATAAAAATGATAATCATGTTGAAGAATACCTTTCTCACCATTAGAAACAAAAAATATGTAATGATCAGATCTCATATTTTAATGTATCCAGCAATATTGACCAAAATCATTGTAATTGTCATTGAAACCTGAAAATATTCCGGCCTATTGAAGCCTAAGGCATTCAGAATCATGTTTTTGAGTGATGAAACCCTCTAGAGAATGATTTTTGGCTTCTATGATAATTCATGTGAGTTTGTTGATCTTACTAGCATCACATTACAAGTTGGAGAGAGCTCCAAACCCGAATCCATGAAAAATAAATCCCAAGCAGTGGAACCCCAGAAACCAACTCAATCATCTGAACCTACATTTGTACCCACTATGCCTATGAAACATAAATACTTCTAATAAGAAGTAGTTGCTATGTGGGGAGAACATAACTGAAAAAGAAAATATAGAGACCTTGGATTTGGAATAAATCATGCCAAGTAAAAGTCAAAAAAATTCAAACTAGTGAACTGATTGAGAAACAAGAAAAATGGAATAAGTTTAAGAAGAAAATGATCAAATCAATGAATATTCAATCCCTGTATAAAGATATTGAGAAATCCTATGAACAAGTAGATGTGCTAGAATATTTCATTCTTGAACAAACTATTCAACCAACCCCAGTAACATATTTAACTCTATCCCCGAAATATATAATGAATTTTTTTAGTTCTAACTCCATTATTTGAAGAAAAATCCCAACAATAAAACTAAACCTATGAAGAAGACAAAAGGGATGATGAGATCCAATTTGTTGAAGAAGTTGAAAAGGAATGACAATTCGAAATGTTTTCATTTAGAAACTCACAAGATTCCTCCTCCATGATAGTCGCAAATGGGATGTATTTTTATAATGTTATTGTAGTCTAGGAACAATTAAATTGAATGCCCTCTTTTGATGAAAGTGATAATGATGGTATTGTACAACATGTTAATGGTACAGATGATGATGTTACTAAAATAGATGATGTTAATAATTTTTTTGATGATTAAGATAGAATAAATCTTGTTTATGATGGAGATAATGAAAGCTAGAGAATTGAGAAGAAAATCTCTGAGGAAGAGAAAGGAAAACCGGTGGCTGTTGATGCACCCTATAATGTTGTTGATAAAAAAACAATGAAGGATGTTTATAGTATATTAAGGAATAAATATGATGATAAAATATAAGTAACGACACCATGAAAAGTTTCTATTTTAGAATATTCCTCTTCAGTAGGTGGTCATTTTTTGGTTCAGTACCTAAACAATTGTGAAAACACCACTCCATTATTTCGAAATATAGAATCCAAATGTTTGCTGATTCAAGATACGGTGAATTATAAGATGAAATATACAAAATATCCTATGGAAAATTTCATCAAACTCAAATTGGAGTTTAATACCTTCTTGAACTGCTTGATGCTCATAGAAAATCATGTATAGAGATAACATGATTGTTGAATACCTTTTTATATGATCTTAAGGTATTAAATGATTTTAATGATTCAGTAAAGAATACAGTTGATAAGTAAGACGAAAATTTAAGAAATAACTCAATAAGGTTATCGAATAAAATAAGGGTAGAGAATGATTTCCACCAACAAGAAGCTATAGATCTGAATGGAGAACTAAACCGCATTGTTTTTAATATAAATAGAGATAATAGAATCAGGGATACATTTTACCAGAAAGTTATGAAAAAAGATAGAGATAGATATCCTGATCTTTTTTTGAGTGAAAATATTTATTATAATTTAATATGTTAATGTATATTTTTATACTATAATCGTATTTTATTATATGTTCCCTAAGCTTCTACCGATATTTTCCCCCTATTTATTTTTGAAAACCACAAAGGGCATGAGGATGAATTCTCAAACAAGAATATCAATCTACGTGGGAAGATTTTTATATTAGGGAAAGATTTCATGAAGAAAACACATAAAAAGGGAGTTATGTATATAAATAAGACAGAAAAACACAAATACAAGAATAAGATCCATAGGGAATTTGATAAACTAATGGAGTGTTAGTCATATTCGTTATAAGTCAAAAAAAGGAAAATAAGTTTTTATTTTAATTTAAAACATGAAAATATAATGCGTTAATATTATTTTACGAAAAATAGTGTATGTTATCCAAAAAAGAGGAGATTGTTATGTCAATAAGATTCTTTATTAATTTTTCCATTCATTTAGGTTAAGAAATTCAAAAAAGAATTTTCTTGAATATTTTTTTTCTCAATCTAAGAATGTTTATATGCTAGAACATGCTAAACCTTAACTATGGTCTTTAAAATTCTACCAATGGATTTCCAAATCCAATACTTCCCATATTTTATGTAAGAAAAATTACGTTTTATTAAATCTTATCCGTTTCTATATCTCAGATCATTCAATAATGGTAAATACAATTTTCACATAATTGTGAATCTGATTTTTCATAGAATTGTGAATCTAGTTTTCATAGAATTGGTAATCTGATTTCCCCAGAATTTTGAATTCAATTCTCATAGATTTTTGAATATGGTTTCCCTAGAACTATGAATTCAATTATCATAGAATTTTGACTCCAATTTTCTTAAAATATTGAATATTATTCTCATAGAATTTTCAATCTAATTTCCCTAGAGTTGTAAATATGATTCTCACATAATTGTGAATCCAATTTTTCCAGAATTGTGAATCTGATTCTCATAGAATTGGGAATTAGATTTATGAGAAAATGAGACACTGAATTTATCTGTAATCAAACATTGATTCTCTATGAAATTAGACTTCAATTCTCTCAGAATTCAAATTCTGGTTCTCTTTTAAATTAGGCTCCAATTTTATATGAAATAGGACTCCTATTTTTATTGAAATCAAACTCGAATTATTTATAAAATCAAACTCTGATACTATCTGAAATAAAAATATAATTATCTATATTTCAATAATCCTATTTTTCAAAAGAAATTATTTTATATCATTCTTAATGTTACCATATTTCCATAATATTTATTATATAATTTCTATGATAATGTTTCTTACATTTTGCATGATATTTTTTCTTATAGTTTTTTTATAAAATGATGTCGTCCAATTTTTCACAATATGATTCTTTAATGAGTGATACATGTACCGGTCCCTCAAAATTTCTAGGTAATATGATTATTGGGAGAGAATGCGACTGTTGTTGATCTCTCTTATAAATACCCAATCATTTGAATGCGATCAATGCTTTGAACTTTTGAAACCATTGACCCTCTACGAGAGCTCTGTCAGATTTTGTTTGAGTAAAATATTTGAAGATTTTAAATTGTGAATAACATGCTCCCCAAATATAAATATTCAACAAGATTTGTTTGACTTTTGTGATGGTGATTGTTTCTATAGAAAATTGATGGATTCCAATATAAATAATTACATATGTGAAGATTATCTACATAATCTAGGGATTCCATGTTGATGGAATATAGATGTGTGGATCCCCATACAAATCGAGGACTTATGGGGATAGTAAGATAGATTTTGATATTCATGATAAGGTTATAACCAAGTGTTGGTATGCCAGATCTTATTTGATGTATAAATCATGGTACTTTTCTCCAAGGATGTTGGAAACCTTCTCTTTGGCATAAAATATTTCATTACACTTATACTACTTGTTTAATTAAATGTTATTTGAATTATACTGCATTTTTCATATAAATAGAAAGTTTATATTTCTAACATGTTATCTATTTAAATAACTATAATTTATGATTCTATACACATTGTGGTAGAATATTAATCAATTGTACCTATGTTCTTATTTCATTATATTATCATTATATTCAAACCTGGGACCCTTCTAATTTTTATATAGATAGTAGATGCTTTTGTGAATCATGTTTGTTTGACTTGGTTAAAAAAATGATTCTATAATGATAAAAATGTATTATTTAAACTTACTATTAACACCCTATTTTATATTGAGTATCTATAACGCAAATTATGATCCTAATGTTTCAAGAATTTGGGAAGAAACACACAAGAATATGTCTTAGAAGAACACGAAGATGTTTTGACTGTTGAAAAGTAGGGTAGAATGAAACTAACTGTATTGGGAAAATAAAGAGTTAATTTAATGCAATGTATGAGAATATTTTTACACCTGAGGTATTTAAAATGTATGAATTGTTTGAATGTTGAAATTATGTGAATTGTGAAATTCAATGTCACTGGGGATGTATTTTATTGTAAATTGTCATGTTATTATGAGTAATGTTTATATTTATATTGATGAAAATATAAAAATGTCATCTAAAAGGAATGTGTTAAGGAAAATGATGAAAAATATTAGTTAATTTTTTTGAGAAGTATGTGGAATTAATGAAGTATTTATGTATTGGAATTCTAAGGTCACGATATTTGAATCAGTGAATATTTATGTATTATTCATTATATTTTGTTTATTAAGGATTATAATGGATATATTTAAGGATGTCTATGGGAAAGAAAAGTAATTTAATTAGAAGGTGATCATTTTATTCTAGGGAAGATACAACATAATATGATCTAAATACTGAGAAAATGATGTTTAATATTGGTAAAGAGATGATTGATATGGATAAAGAAAATTGGATTGTAATGGTGTCCTCAGAATTAATAATGTTATTTTTTGAAAAAATGTTTTACACTATCATTTATAAAGGAAAAAAAATTTCGTATGTGAGGAATATATCTTATAATTTGTGTTATATATAAGTAACGAAGAAGAATGTATGTTTTTAATATGGTTTAATGGTAATTCGAGTTATTCCAATATTTTAAGAGAATATATGATGAAGGTATTCACATATTTGATATGTGACAATCAAGAGATACGTTATGATATACTGGGGATTGAGGTTGTGCTGATTTAAATTAATTTAGTCATATTATTTATGTAGTTTTTTACTATCACATTTTATAAAGGTGAAAAGGTTAACCATTTTGGAAAAAGTTTCTGTATAAATTTCAATACTGTTTCAGAAATTAATTTTATTTAATATGAAGATTTTTTCATATTGGGTAACATTTATGAACTAATTTATTTTTGTGACTATAACTAAAGAAAGACCAAATAAATTATCATTATATTTATAGATCATATGATCATTTAGTTGTTCCTAAAAAAATAACATTTATAAATTGGAGTAAGAGATGAATTAAAAATTTATCAAGGAGAAACTGATGGATGAGATTGTTCATACCAAATGGAATGAAATCATGTAAGTATATCATCTTGTGAAATTTTTTCAACATTAATAAATTATTCCTGAAATAAAATATTCTTTTTTTATCATTTATGGTGATATTAATAACCCATTTCTAGGATCATTATTTTATTGATTTGTGATTGATAATATTATATTTACAATGTTCCCTATAACTCTCCATCAGTATTTGGCTGTTATTTTTCACTAATAAGTCCATGTTTTCAATTCCCACATATTTTTTAATATACTAAATCTTAGTTATGAGTTACATTGGGTAATAATATTGTTTACAGATGTATATTTTAAAATCATGTTTTAGTATTTATTTTTATGATATGAGTTTCATTGAAATGAACATTAAAGTATCCTACATTTAATGAACCATGTGAATTTCAAAGGAGAAATTCAGTTTAAGGGGAGTAGAATATAACACCCCAAGAATTTATGAATTATTTTTTCTAATAAATTTGAATTCCATAATGGATTTCATTCCACAGTAAACCAAGTTAAACATGATTTATACATAACACCAAGTTAATATTGCACTACATAAAATATTGAGTTTATCCTGTGGTATAGGCAACACTATGTTTGTATTTTTTTCACACAATACCTATATCTTATTGAAATTAGGCATTACATGAAAACTTATTATTACCGAACTACAATATAAAAATAATATTATTATATAATATGATAGTTAGCGTTTATCTTTTTAAATGGTGGGAATGAGTAGGATTAATAAACTTATAAAAATATAAAATTTCACATGTTTTTATGTATATATCAATTTGAAATAAATTATTAATCATTAATAAGAAAAAAATTAATGTACTTTGAAATAATATTTTTATAAAAGACATGTTAATAATTTTTTGCGCAAATAATTTAAAATTTAAAATTAACAGTATATGAAACATTATTTCCAAATTTATTCTTAAATTTTAAAAATAAAATACAAAATTTATATTAGGTTGAATTATTTTTATTTTTATGAGAAGATTTATTTTCATAATGAATAGTGATAAATACTAAGTGATTTTTTATTATTATCATAAACCGATTTTCTGGGATGAGGGGGAACCTAACATGACATCCACGACATAGAAAAAAACCAAACCTATACAGTCATTTCAAGACAAAAAAACAGATCTTTCAAATATAAAAAGAAAGGCCCCTACCCAAAATGAAAACCATTAAGACCATTTTCCACCATCTCATTGAAACTTGAAAAGATATCCCATGAAAGAATGCATAGGCCAGGTACCGATATAAATTTCATACCCTTTCAAATATCCAAATCTGAATTCAATGCCAGGTGAAATCTCGCAGCATTGAACCTCCTCTGAGGCACCCCCTTGCATATGAAATGGTTGCAAATTCCATTGAACATGAACCACACAATCATAATTAAATCATTTCCACAAACATAATTCCCTGAATAAAAAAATTAACACCATAGAAAACCCTTGTAGGACCAGTCCATTGTGCACCTGCACCTTCACAAACTGATACTCAACATTAAATTTATGCAACAAAAAAGAAACCATCATCCTCAATAGTAAATCAAAACTAGAAAAAACTAGAACAAAATAATCATCAGTCCACCTAGAAGCATTGACCATTCACACAACAAAGAAAATATAAATATCAACAAAAATGAAACAACAATTAATTGTGGACCCCTCAAATATCGCCGGGAGATGTCCTCGAAGAAATCCAGAGCCAGAAATCATGTTTATGCCTTCAAATCATGACATTGAGACCAGATCCACCCAACACACCCACAACCGGAAAGAAACACAAAGACATCATCCATGCCACATCATCTAGGCCTCAAACTTTGTACCATCACTATTCCACCATGAAATTCCTATATATATTGAATGACATGGTGAGAAGAATGCAGAAAATGATAAGATTCACTATAGGTGATAGGGCCGCATGATGCCACTACTGGATAAGGACGCACTCCATGAATGCATCGAGAAGAAGCATTGGGGAAAGATTTGCATCTAATCCATGATGGTGGAGAGGACAGAGGCATCGGGGGATACCCTACCATCGTGAATCCCCTTGTGGGGTCAACCCTAAATAGTGAAAAATACTGAATTTTAATTGAAAATTTATTTTTTGTTAAGATATTTTAAAATGTGACTATTTATTTTCCATGGTTTTTAAGTATTAATAGTTAAATTAAACCTATATTAATCCAATTATGGTCATTGTAATCAATATCCTATTTATAATGAACATTCAAACCTTGTAATATTTTGACCATTTTTTCACTGTAAAAATACGCTTTCTCATCATGACTATAGGAATAATTTAAAATTAATTTCATCCAATTATATGAATTTAATAGATTCCATATTTCTAATTAGTATAATTTATAAATTATAATCAATATAACTAAATTTTTGACAATGTTAATAATTAATGATATTAAAATACATATATTGATTAAGGTAAAAACAAGATTATCCAATGGTTAAACAAAGAATATAAAGTGTAACTATTACCCAAAATTTATCCAAAACCCATATAATAGACATATATCTGCCATTTTTAAGTTATTATATAACATTATTTTTTTTAAGAACACTTTTCCATGAATGTGACTTATATAATAAGTTATGTAAAGAAAATGTCAAAAAAAACATTCTCCTTTTTAATAAATATTTGGAATAGTGGGAAAATAAATAGTATTAGTTATGTATACTTTATAAAAATATATGAGTTTTTTATGAAGATACTATTTTAGATGACATGAATAGATAATATATTTAAGAAATTAAAATAAGAGAATTATTCTGTTAATAATTAAATAAATCTAATTATACTTAAAGCATTAAATGTGAAGTATGTTTAATGAATTGTTATGTTAAATTATTTTCATAAATGAATATAAAATGTTAAAAAGTTTTTATTATAATATAAGGGAAATATATTGTTTTTTAAAATATTATTTAAATTCAGTTAAATGAATAATTTAAAAATTGTCCTTAATGTGATTTTATAATAAATAAACATTTATTATGTTTTTTAAAATTACTAAAAATCTTATCATTTGTATTATGATTTTAAAATTATTATAAATATAAAATATGGTCCATTAATGGAAAATTTTATCTATTATAATGAATATATTGACAATTTTATAGTAAAAAATTGGTTAGTCCGATTTGGGTTAATGTAGTGTTTTTTCACATTACAGGCCCTTGTGTTAATATTAGTTCCCAAAAAACATACAATTTTTATTTTTTAAAATATGTTTAATATTTAGAATCATTGATTACATATTACATTAAACGGTTAACTGTAACTTATTATTGATGAATAAATTACTTAGGTTATAAAAATTGTAAACATAATGAAAAACTGAAATGGTAAAATAAGGTAACATAAGAGTTAAGGAACTAAATGCTTCAATGATGTCAAAAAATGTGTGGTGGAGGTTTTGATCGACCATATAAACCCTAAAAACCGTTAATTATCATTTTTATAAAATTATTGTAAACTTGAACTCCCAATAGTAAATAATTTTGACTTTTAACAACAATTTCACTCCTCCTCACCTATAAAAAAACTATATTCATTCCATTATTGACCCATAAAAATACATTTGTATCAACTAATACCTATAAAACCAATTCAAATAGTCCATCATATAATCCTTGAAGCATAAATATGGGCATAAATCGATCCATGGATGTCCTTTGGTCCAAACAAAAAAAATATCCCTAATTAAGTGGTAACATTCAACAATGAATGTTTTTTGTTTTATTTATTCCTCAAAATTATTCAATAATTTTTATATCTTGATTTTATAACAACGAAAATATACTATATATCCTAACTTGTTTTTAAGTTATGTTTATGACCTAAAACCACAGACGCATCCATCTATTGGGTTACGAAACGATCGTTCATTTGTATATTAGACTACAGCCTCATGAACCGATTTCGTTCATTTTTTCATTATAACATTAAATGTTAAGAATAATGATGTAAATTATATTAATATTTATATATTGGATATATATGATAGTTATGATATTAATATACTTTTATAATTATTATATCACACATAACGTAAGGATTTCAAATTTATGGGAATATGATTACATCATTAATTTGAATGGAAGACTACCACCACACAAAGAGATGTGATTCGTTGACGCTTGACATGGAATTAATTTAATAAGGGTTTAAAAATATATTTTATATATATGACATAATAGTGATACTATAAGGATAATATATATGAATATATAAAATTTTCGTTCTTTATTTCAATTTCAAAATAAACCAGAAACAACATTTATGTGTACATATGGACTACCATATCCATGAATATTGTATTTTAATTCATATAACTAATTTGTGTGGGTTAATATAAATACATATATATTTAATATATATTATATTTAAAAAATAGATTAAATTTGGGAAATCATGATTTCCTAATCAATGTATGTGGACCCAAATTGATAGGTCAAAACATATATGTGAAAACAAATCTATTTTTAACCGAAATGAAACATTAATATGGTATTGTAAATAAGTTGAAATATAAATTCATAATAAATAATTATATAGCCGGATAATTATTAATATGTTTCATTTATATATATATAATAAACATATATTTTGTATATAGGATTCTTTAACATGTATAATGGAATTCAAGTCTTAATGTAATTGACTTCCCATCAGATATATTTTCCATGAAACACAAGCCACGTTGACCAACTATTTTTAGTATGTGGTGTGTATACTTCCCATTGATGTATTTTTTGATTCTCAAACTTATAATTATTTGAATTTACATATACATTTTCTGATATCTCATTCATTATTTTTATGTTTGAATCTCTACCAATGCGGTAAGGCGACCATGGTCTCAATTTTCTTTATCTGAGATGTAGGTTTGGTAATGGAAATATATTATCTCATGAGGTGTACATAGAACCAATTTAAAAATTTATATCACAAATTTATTCATTTAGATTATAATTTTAGTTTCATTTTAGTTTATTCCTTTATGGGTCTTGATATCCATGATTACCAAACATGTAAGTGTTTAAGTAACATTCCCATCGTTAATCAGTATTATTTATGATTATAATTCACAATGATGAAATGTTATTCTATCTATCCAAAAAAATAATAATGAATTATCATCTACTAGTGTTATGGAAATGTAATAAATTTTTATAGTAATCTTCACTATTTATATACTCAAGAGTTATAGAATAAAACATCCACAAAAACTCATCATTTTAATAAAAAACTCATCCATCTAATAGAATGTTTTATAAATATATTTTCAAAAGTGTTATGAAAAAAATATTTATTCTAATTTTAATGGAAATGGAATTTAAAAATTATTCATGTTTGAAAAGATTTTTAAATTACATTCAAATATTTATTAGTATGTTTTCAAAGCTGTTTTTAATGAAAATGGTTTTCAAAATTATTTAATTTCTAAAAATAGTTTTTCAGTGCATAAATTATATTTTACTCAATAAATGCTTGAAATTTTTTTAAATATTTTATCTATAATTTTGAAATTTTATTTTTAATAGAAATTATTTTAACGTTATTTTATTCTTAAAAATTATTTTAAATGGTTTTAAAATAGTCCTTTTAATTTTATTAATACCATTTTCAAGGAGAATAGTTTTCAAATGGATTTAAAGTTTTACAAGAGTTTTTTAAAAGAAAAAATTTTATTGTTCACCAGAGATGTTGTAAATTATTTTTAAAATATTCATTTTTATATTTTATGGGATATTTTTTATGAATTTTTAATTTAAAGGCCTTTTATTATTAGAAAGTGTTTAAAATTATTTTCAAGTCATAATTGATGTGTTTTGAATGTTAATTTAAATGAAAATGATTTCTAAAAGAATATACATTTTAAATAGAACATTTCAATAAAGAATTTATATTTAAATCAATAAATGTTTTAAATCTATATTCAAATTTTTACATATATTTTTTCAATTTTATTTTAAATTAAATTTATTTTCAAAATTCGGTATGAATGTGATTTTCAATGAAACGATATTCTCCCTCATAATGTTCATATTTATCTTTCCATATACTTTTATATCTATGATTATATCATTTAAAATTATTTATTCTTTTCCACGGATATGATCCAAGGAAACAATTATTATTATTTCTTTTAATTTTCTTGGTTAAAGATGATTTTTATGACCAAAACCATTTTCCAATCCACTGTTTATAAAAAGAAAAAAATTCTAATGGTACCCAATTATTTTTATGCGTTATGATATGATGATCTGATTATGAAACCTGTCTCTTTTTCATACATTATGATATGATGAAATGTTTATGATAAAAATTTCATTTCATGGGTTATGATATGATCAATGTTTATGATATTGTGTAACACATATGTATGATTTAATTATGATATGGGCGAGAAATATATCTCCCTCAAATGCATTGGGAAAATCTTTATATTTCATGAGATATACATGGAAGGAAAAGAGTGTCAACTCTGTTCATTAAAGGATTTTTTTGACTCTAATGTTCTTGGAAGTGAACCTTGACTACTAATATAGTTTGAGGACTGAACCCATTCCTCTAATATAGCCTTTCTAGTGATCCTTGACTAATGTGGGAATCATTTTATATTTTTTTGTATATACCAAAAATTCCATTTTTATGCCAATGTTATGTTTTCATGGATCAAAATATTTCATTTTCATATGAATCATGACTTATGAAAAACCAATATCTATTACATGACTCATTTTTATGATATTAGATATACATGGTATGGTTTCGAAATGTTATTATTATGTTCTCATACAATTATGATAGTGTTATTCTTACGTATCTCATTGATTTACACTTCCAGAGCATCAGAGCTCACCCATTCTTATGTTTCCTTTACCATGGTTATAAAGAAAGGTTTTATGTATGATAACAAATAGGGATTATCATTGTGGAAAAAATTAAAGATATTACACTGGACTTGAATATTGGGTTCTATGTTTCCAACGGCTTAAAATATCATGATATTCAGGCATGTATTGGTTTAGTGTAATGAATATCCATTCCAATTAAGACTAGATCACAATAATATCCAATCTTTCAATTTATTTTTAATATATCCAATCTCATATCAATAATAATTTATAAAAATTATAATATAAAATAATATCAATTGGGTAAATAATATCCTTATCCATATCACAATATCAGTATGCTCTTTAACCTAATTTTTAAACCATGTTACATGTATGTCACAACTCTCAGGTAAACATCACTACTCACATATCACATTCCACAAGGAAACTCATTTGATGACACTCCCACTATTGGTCTTCCACATATACATTTAAGGTATCCCATGAGAAGTAAACAACCCAATATGTAAAAAAAATTCTCATTGTGAATCATCATACTTGACTACCCCTTGATGACCAGGTTACATAGATTTTCAAATTAAAACATCATCCTTTGAGGACTCTTTTAAAATAAAACCATAATCTTATGGTTTAGTTATGTTTATTTCCACCAATAATATATATTTGAAATCAAAATATACATTATTATTGACACTATAAGTAACCGATCTAGCATCTCCAATCACCGAAAAGGGGATTTTTTTTAAAGGAATTAGATAAATGTACTAAAACACTGTGGAATAGTATATATCCCTTTATAGAAGTGACTTTATATCTATCACTAGATAAAATCACACGATGGGATCCAAATGAACTATAATAAAAATAAAATAAATTGTCTAGATGAAAATAATTACTCTATAATGTTATATAAAAAACCCACAGAAGTTATAATTGAATTTTTAAACAACTAAACCCTCAATTTTTGGGGAACTAAATCACACACGTTTACTATAATTATTTATGAATCCTATGTGTTAAGAATTATGAAATTACATAGGCCTCATTAAACTATATATTATGTGAAAACCCCATAAATATAAATATCAAATACAAACATCATACTTGAATATAAATCTTAATCGCAATAGGGAAAACCAATAATTAAAATTCCATTTCCTTGGTTATGTAAAATTCCCATAAAAAATATTGTTCAGGAAGTAAGGATATAATATCCATTAAATCTCTAATAAGTTATTATTCCTTTTATATCATTAACAAAACAATAATATAAATAAAAAATGTGATTTGATACTACTTTGCTACACCCTGGGTTGAGACCAATCACTAATTCTATAGCTGATGGTGTCACATGGCATTATACATTCAACCTCTTATATAATAGTGGTCTGACTAGTAGTGAGGGTAAAATGTATTAATATGGTGATAATATAGCACAAAATATTTTTAAAAATATGGTATAAAAATTGAGGAATATCCATAAAAAATCCCCAGATTATATAGATTAAATAAATAATATCCATACTATAATAAATGAATATATTGCTTTACAACCATATTTCTCAACCGAATACCCACCGGTCTAGTCATATATATTAAAAAAATCTTGAATTAAATACTATGAATATTTATTACAATCCTCAAACCTCATCTTCAATCTTCATCCAAGTTATCCAAATCTTTTATCCAATACTCGGTCTTTACCGTACCCAAAAATGTGGACAAGATGTTTTCTCGAGTACAAATGTTCCTAGTCTACATAAAATGGGTGTGTGTGTATAACCCAATCAATCCCTAAAAATGGAATCACTAACATAACTAGTAAATTAGTTCATGAACACGTGACAAGGTCAAAATAATAAGGAATCATATAAGCACAAATAAATAACCATTGGCAATCACTATGCTCTAGTGTTACATATATGATCGACCATAAATTTTTTATGAAATGTCAGATATCTCTTATCATGCCACATAATAATAATTGAGATGCATATCCTTCCCTAAAATCAAGTTTTAAAATCACCTAGGGGGACCGAGTCTCACCCTAGAACCATTACATAAAGAACATACATCACCAGGGGAATGGATACCCACGTGAAAATAAAAATATTTATCATATTGAGGGTTCGAAGTACCCCATCCATAATATCAAATATATCATATCATAGGAATGGACCCAAACTTATGTATCTCATATCAAATGAGGGGTAATGGTACCTCCGCCTGGAATCAAATGTATCATATATGAGAGAATGGTTACCCACCTATAATAACAATTATCATATATATGGGGTGAATGATGTTAACCATATATATCTCAATCACATTCTTTTGGGAATAAAACCCACAAATAATATGTAATATATCCTACTAGGGGGAGGATTATCACCTAATATATCTCATATCAAATATTATAGGAATATGGTTTCTCATTCTTAATATCTCATATATCATACAATGAGGTGGGGCATATTAGCCACTATTTATATCTCATATCACATATTGGAGAGAATTAATCTGCACCTAAAAAATATTTTACATCAATATTAGTGGGTGGGGGATGGAAAAAACCCCTTCTATCTCATATCATGCCAGGGGAAAGATTCCACACGCTAGTATCACATAATACATAATGGGAAGAGGGGGATGCATACCATCAAGGAATCGTATGTCATCCTTTTCACTTGTTGTTTACTCACTTAAAACCATTACATTATTATTTATTTTCACACTTAGGTGTGAAACCTATACTTGAAATTACATACATAATGGTATATCATAACTCTAACCTCATGACACTTATCCTACCAAGGGTCAACTTGTATCTAGGGAACCCTTTATGGTTCCATAGGTCATATCATAGACAAGAAGCCAGGATATCACACTACCATTTACAACATGAGGTCCATATCTCAACACTCAAATGAAATAACTTTATTTTGTATTGAGATAATCCCATCCTGAACTAATCATCTTCATAGGCAATAAAATGTCAATGTCACAGTTGTGATATTTTCTAAACGACACATCCCATCCAAATAAAACTATGTTGGTTTGCTCACACCCAACATTCCTATAGTCCATACAGAGAAAACCTACACTAGTATACACATACTAGTGGTGGAATAAAGATCACACAGACCCCTTTTAAATTATCCAAATGCTATGTGGCATCTCATGGTTACCAATAGCTAATCTATTACAAATCATAACTATTACCTATATAGAAGAGTATATTGGGACCTCTAATATGGTCAATTATATTAATTTTTAGAATATAAATCTTCTGGGGGTTCTCATATCCCATAACACACATTTATGTCCAAGGCCATCGAATAAGATTTTTTGAAATCAATGTATTGTTTAAGTATCAATGATGGTTCTTGATACAGTAATTCTATCCATAATAATATTTATTTTAAGGGATAATTATTTTTAATTAATTACTGATCAACAAAATTGGAAAATTTTAACATCACATGATTCATAACAATAAGAATAATCCTTAAGTATGTATTTAGGAGCACTAACCCCATACAAAGTTATCAACTTTTTATGCAATCATGACCACCAATTTTGATTCCCAACTATGAAAAAAATCATTTCAACAGTGAAGCTCTTATCATAGGGCAAAAATTCCGAATAATTAATTTTCATAACTTTTTTAATTATTATTCAATTAAATAAAATAGGAATAATTTCCTCAAAACAAATCAACTGATGCCCACTCACGGAAATCTATATAAATGACATACCAAAATCCAACAAGATGCTCTAGATAACTCCATGTAAAAATACATTTCACCCAAACCCAACCACTCACTAATTTTAACCATTGTACGAAGAATACATAGAAAAAATTTAATGAGTGACATACCTCTAACCTAACAGTTAATAACTACATCTGTTTATCCTCTCAGGAATCTGTATAGTAATTCCAAGTAAGAGTCCCATCATCTCAACCTAACATCACAATTATCCAATGGAATATACATCATTGAATAGAAAAAAATTCCTAGATATGGGATAACATGGTTCGATAAGAATTTTGGGATATAGAGGATTAATTTAACTCATATCCTTTCTAGAATCCCATACATAACACAACTCCCAAATGGGAACTGATTAAAGGGTAGGGGACTAGATTATATAAACTATCCCCTTATATGACCTAGATAGAGGGAAATTAAAAAACATACAATAGATAAATATAAATTGTAGACAAGATAAATATTTACTTTTCAAAAAAAAAACTCTCGGAAAACACCCAGTTTGGCCAAACACGTTACAAAATATTTCGCTAATTGTATATCTCTCACTAGATCTTGTAGAACCTCCCATATAGTTGAACTCAAAAATAACCCATCCTCGAATCAACTATACAAATACACTAAAATAAAACTATATCACAACACATGGTTCCCTAAAAATATTTTTCATACCATTCAAGAACTATTCACATGACACCCCTAGAATATGGTTATCCCCTTAACGGTTCTCTTAACCATGCAGTAACCATGCACTAGTAACATATACATATGGTTTTTTATTCAAAATTATCTTTAAATATTATCTATTATATATATGTTTTCCACAGGTTTTTAACATATACCAAAATCAATTTCAGTGTTTTCTATCATATATAGGGGTTTCCACATAGTTTCTTCTAGCAGCAAAATGGTCATCCAAGAATGGAAAATGTATAATTTCATTAAAGGGTCACCATAATCCTAATCCAACTTTCACCCAAGAATTCATAGGAATTAAATATAATTTAACCATATATATAAAATATTATTGATATGTTCCAACAATTATAATTGTGTTATGAATCCTGATTCTTGATGTGTCACTGATCATAGACCAACGCGTCAATTATGATCTGAATTTCACAATCTAGGACTTTAAAAATTGTAACATTAATGATATTTTCTTTATATTAACAATGTATGTAACATAGAGTGTTACTTAATGATTTATTGATAATATAAGTAATAATTATACAATAGAATGACTATATAATACAAAATAGGACTCAGATAATGTTTGATGATTTTTAATCAACAAAATGGACGGTTTTAGTTAAAAGTTATACAATAAATTTATTTTTCTCAGATATTGTGAAAATTATTTGTCAGTTTCACACATCAACCGTTAAAATAATTTTAAAAAAATTCATGTGTTGTCTTGTTACAATTCTATGTATTTTAGTGCTTGTTTGTGTAGTTTTGTACATTTAATTCATATTAAGAACTATGATATTTTTTTTGTAATTTGTGAATCAATATGTCATCGTTTCATTTTTTTGTTCAATCCAATAGGTCAAAACATTATATGCTGAATTTTGTATAAAAAGTAGACAGGATTTAGATAACATTTGATATTGATTAAGCATTAAATAGTGTATATTGATTAAATATTTTTATAAATTGCCAACCGTTTCTCATATAACACATGGAACCTTTATTAGTATAATGTATTTCCCAATTTTATTCATCATAAATGAACATTGGAGTGTTAGCCATTTTTTATTTAAATCCATTTGAGAACATTCATCAATCATATTAGATAATTTTTGTTTAGTTTTAGCAATAAAAGTATTTTTCCTAATGTAATGTGTGACTCATGAGATGATTTCACATGCTACTCAACTCAAAATTCCATAAAAAACCATTTTTATTATTCTTAAAATTCTAATTATGTAAATTTTTACATGTTCTGAATGTCATTGGGAATGGTCTAGGTTTTTATTAAAAAGTTTGACACCTTGACGGTCAGTTTCATTTTTCATTTTATCTAATCTATCACGAATGTCAAGAGTAACATTTTCCCAAAATCATATGGGATTCAGAACATGTTTTATGGTAATTAAAAACCAAATAATATCATTTCATTTAAAAATTATTAATTAAAAATATATTTTATATGACATAGTAAATTGCATCAATATTATACACTACTTATCCCACAAAGTTGAAAATCCCACAAGGTTCATTAAGCTATAATTTGATAGATAATAGAGTATGTTTTGATTATATGATGCATTTTTCAGACATAAAAACGATAATGAAATGATATATTTTTTTATATTTTTAAATTTTTGACTCCAAATTTGTTTCTTTTAGGTTTTATTCTTCCCTATAGGTCGTGAATAAGTTGAAAAACATTTTCCCAAAATGAAATATGTTTTGGACTATATTTGGAGACTTCAGACAGTCAAATAAAACTATTAAATATAAAAATGTGCATAGAAATTGAATAATTTAACCCATATATAAAACTCCATGTCTCAAAAATCATTTGTAAAAGCACATAATCATACTCCCATGTCATGTCAAGTCACTGAACACTGTTACATACACCCAATACATTAAGTGAGATATATTTTTGATTAATATAATATATAAAATCACTATTTAAAACATAGAAATATTTTATTTATAGTTTTTTTAATAGAAATAACTATAGATATGGTTGAAGTTGTTTCTAATAACTTAGTATATGAGTAGTATATTTGTTGGACTAATACATAAAAATATGTAATCAACTCCTATTACCATGAATGTTTCAACTAATATCCCTCTTTATGTACACGCATACCAATGATAAAATCATTCACCACATCTGTATTATATACACATTAGATTTGTTATTCATTACATAATAACCTATTAATACCATGTTCCCTGGAAATATCATATTTAATTGTACTTCCATGGTAATATAAAATAATTATTTGATGAAAAAAATCAACGTTCTCGATAATGTGTTAATGTTTCTTCTACGAGATCTTCTCCAAAAATTCATTGATTTAATACAAGAAAATGATTAATATTGGATACTAAGAGACATAAATATTTTTATATGAAAATGTTCTATAAATTTAACAATAATAAAGGATAATAAAATGTATGAAAACATCATGGAATTATTCTCAATGATTTTAATCACATGAATACCTTTAGATAATTATATTTCCAATTCATGTAACTGCGTAAAAAATATATCTACGAACACACACAAACACACACACACAAATCTGGAATCATGTTTTTTTGTGGGGAGACCCCAGCTTATGAATAGGACCTTGTAATTAAAAAATATCTACATGTTTTATAATGTGATAAAATAATGAAATTTAATGTAGTTGGAGTAATAAATATTTAATATTACAAATAAATTAAAAATCAATCAAAATAATCTGCAAACTCACATTGAAATAATGATTCCCTCAGATCTTGTCGAATACCTTTTGTTACACAGTAGATAATGCATGGGTATGTTTTAAAAGGTTTTCATTTCTATTCCCTATCCTTCCTCATATAACCCTTCCATAATCCATGAAACTTTGTGATATATGTTAGGTGAATGTTATTGGGGAATGATCATAACAGTAATTATAAATATTTGAGATAAGTTAATGTGAACAATATGCACTGTATATTAAAAATTTAATTCATTTTGTATAATACCTTAACTTCGTTCCAATTGTGTTCTAGAGTATCTTGAGTGAATATATCACTGTTACATTTCGTTTATGGAAACCTATAACTATTGTAAATAATCATCTATATTTTGTAATACCTATGATATCAACTACATCTAATGGTGTACAATATGTAATAAGAAAGTAAATATAAATGATTAATATAAATATATATTGAAATACATCTTGAAGATGACCTATCCCTAATAGATAATATATATGAATCTATATATACTATGGTAATTCAAACAAAAAGGAAAACATTTCTATAAAAATTGATTAGACATTAATTTGACCAATTATTTACAAATGTAGATGAAAATGTAGCATTGTTAGAAAATTTAGATATGTGAGATGTCGATATTATTTTATTGGTTGGATATAACATGAGTGGGGAAATAACAATAATTTACTTCATCATTTGTGGATTTTCATTGGATTACCATATGGGTAACACAATTATCATCTTTATGATTGATGAGTTTTAATGATCACATGACACTTATCTTTAAATATCAATACCATTTTTATGATCAAATATAGTGCTTCGTGAGAATATATTACTACTATATAATTTAATAAAAGTTAGTAGAATGAATATTTAGGATTTATATTCTCTAATACATTTTTATGTTTCTGATATTTTATTCTATAAAACAAATTATGATCATATCATTGTTATCTAATTGTTAATAATTTATAGGTAAATAATTATTCAATGTTTATTTAATTTTTTTTAATATTCATTTGGATATGTTTTTATGATTAAATGTATTTGAATTTGAATACGGGTTATTTTTTTTCCATAAAAACATCCTTTGATATTGTTTTACGTAAGGAGATGAAGGAATGTATCTGTAATACATCGTTGGATGAAGATTGAATATAGTATATTTCAATTATTGTTTGCAAAAAATGATGGAAATAATATAAAATTTTGATGATGGTTGTGTTTATTAGAAAATATCATACAAATCACTAATAAATATTTTTTGACAAGAAATTCAACACACATATTGTCAATTTTTAATCCATGTCACCGACAATTTAGAATTTTAGCATTTATTTCATTATTTATTTTCTTTACAAATACTTTTTGTGTTTTGGAAATTTAATTTTAAATTTTTATGGGGGTTTTCAAGGATTAACAAGTCAAGTGAATAGGTACCTTAATCATACATATGAACCATGTAGTTAGATAGTATTAGGAGACATGATTTTATTTAAGGTAGAGAGTTTCATAGTTTCTATGTCTGTATTTATCTATAATATTTATTCTCCATCATCTTCTCTTAATTTATTTGATTCATTTTCTGTAAAGACCCTGATTTTTCCTTGTAATTTTTTTAATTATATGGGAACATAATGAGTCCCCTAAAATTGACGGCGCCTGATTCTGAGGGCCAGAGTTCCCGGGATGAATTTTTGATCTTTTTTTAGTATGTTCATTAAACGTGAGAGAGAGTTTTTGAAACTTTTGAGCTACTGATCGAAATTGAAATCTGAGGACATCGTTGAACTCACAGAGCTGGTATTCACATAAGGAGACCTTCAACATGAATATAGTAGGTTGATAGTGAATGTTATTTTTCAGAGTTTTCGTGGGTGAGTTAAAAGAATGAGAAACTAATTAATACATATTTATTTTTTTTTCTTGTTGAAACCTCCATTTGAGTTATGAATGTGGGGACCACCCGAGTTTGAAACTTCCTTTTTGAATTATTGTTGTTGGGACCACCCCCCCAAACCATCTATAATGTGGGGAAATTCCTTGTAATCCACCCATTCAATTGTGCCAGCGTGAATTCAATTTAATTTTCCATTCAATTATGCCAACGTAATAAAATTTAATGTTCCATTTAATTATTCCTTCTTTAATGTGAAAACATAACCAAATTAATTGTTCCAACCATAATTAATATGATAAAAAATTTTAATATATGTTTCCTCTACATTTCCTGGTTGGAAATAGTTGGCATAGCGGAGTTGGGAGAAACTTGGAGAACCGGGAACAACTTTCTCCAATGAAGAACCACCCCCAACGAAGAATGAGGAACCGACCATGAGCTTGGATTGGAAGCGTATTGCAAATGTGATGAAAAATGACAATCATTATTGACTATTTCTTTCTTCCTCATGCCACCACCAATGAACAATTTAGGTAGGTGTTTTTACATGCTGAATTTATTATAATGAATTTTCATGTCCTAAATTAATGACGACGAAGGCGAAATGAACATGGCCATCATCCTGCACATTAACCTATCTTTTCTTCCTTTTATTTCTTTACGCATTATTTATGCATTCTTCAACCCCCAAAATTTTATTGGTGCTTGAAATATTGAGTTTTGATGAATGTGATATATGGACACAAATACCTCGACACAAGGATCACGAATATGAGATCGTATAAATTTTCAGGCTTGGAACAAAGCCTCTGTGGCTCGTGGTAGAAGGTGATGGCAAACACTCGACTGACAGTGAGGAAGGAAGGTAGGCGTGCATCCACGCCACCGGTTGTAGAGGAATCCCCATCCTTGTACCCATGGCGTGGTAAAATGGCAGCCGAAAACCGGCCACCCCTGTGGCGGAGCGGAGGAATATGTCCGCTCCACCAGTGGAGTAGGAGGCTGTGGCCGCTTGGCCGCGGCGGAGGTAGATATTGGCCAGCACCCAACTACCCTCTGGTGGAAAACGGTTTCATCACATTGCTGGAAGGAAGACCAGATGACTGTCCTGGCAGACCGAGGCACACCCTGTTGGACTGAAGAGTGGTCCAGCATACTAGTGAGGCTGCACCGCGAGGCTGCACCGCATGCCACACCTCATGGCCGCACCGCGGGCTGCACCGTGCAGCACACCGTGAGCCACCTAACGAGACACGCTAACAGGTCATGCCCTTTACAGGCCAGCTCGGGCCTCCCCCTATCCAGGCCGGGCTAGACCACAGCCCAGCGGGCCTGACCAGCCGAGTCCCAGGCTGGGTCGGACTGGACCGGGGCCCATCATGGCCTAGTATTACCTTATTGTCCATAGCATGGGAACTGTGCGTCCTTTTGATGAACTTTATGTGGCACTGGAATCCTTGGATCATGATGGTCCTTTTAATATAGTACACTTGTGTTTTGGATACGGTTGGATTACGGATGGGTTGGATCGGACCCCGAGTCCAACCGGGCCCTCAGAGCGGAAACAATAATAACTTACAGACCGTGTGTCCGATTGATGTTCCGTCTATTGTGTTGGGACTTTTTTGACGTGATAGACCATTGGGATACTTTTTATGGAACTTCAGAGCTGTTGATGTGTGAACATTTTCTTAGGGAGTAGTTCTTCTAAGTGTGATACGTACGGAACCCTACGACTGGATAAGACTTGACGGTTGCTAACCATATCGACACGGAGTGACTCGACTGGCTTTGTGGGGAGAAACATTGTGTGACGTGGCAGACCCACGGTGGGGACTGCCTTTGTGTGACATGGCATAGCCACAATACTTAATAGGAGGAGTATATCTACAGTCAAAGAAGGGGAGAGCCTCTATGTGACACAGCAGACCCACAGTGGGGAGTGCCTCCGTGTGATGGGGAAGACCCACGGAAGATGACAGGAGGAGTACCTCAGTAGTCCAATGATAGTGGGAAGTGCCTTTGTGTGACGTGGCAGACCCACTATACTCGATAGAGGAGAAATTCTTCAGCAGATGAGGTGTTCAGAATGTTACTTGTTACTATCTATAGAAAATCATGTAACTTGTTATTATCTTCTATAGCGATCCTATGTGGGTCACCTTCTTAATTATGTTTCTCATAGTTGTATACATGGTGTGATCCGAGTCTTAATCTTTTTGATATTATTTCCTTCATGGATCTATTGGGATTAGGGATTTCTATTTTGGTCTCGTGTTTCTTCCTGATTGAGATGGGTTTAATCGACAACATAAGAATATGTAGGGGCATATACCTAAGTAGGGTTGTCAGTTGTTTTCATGTTTTGAGTATTATAATTTATGGTATTTTTGAGACCTTCGAGGGTCTCAGGGTCCTGACTGAGTATCGTTATACTCACCCCTGCATAGGATACTCTCTCCCTTTGTTATGTATGGTGCAGATGAATGGCAACGCTGAATGAGGGCGAGGGTACCGGGACTGGAGGTACCTCGGAGGTGGTCCATATAAGAGGCATACCACAATGAAAACCGTTCTAGAGTTGTACCTACCCTTCAGGTATGAGTCCTAGGTGGGTGCTCATAAAATCTCTACTCAGTTTTAATTGTACATTCTATTTTTCATGTACTTTATAGTTGGGCTAGTATTGTAGTCCCTTTTAATTTCTGTACACAACATATTTACTACATAATTTGACTTTGTGAAAGTATGATAATTTGTGCATAATAGTGTGATTTAGATGTTATAAAAGAATGGCCTTCTAGTTTTTGAGGAATGTGTTTTACAGATCCATTCTCCAACCCCTAGCCTATGGATAGCTGGCTTGGGGTATCACGACATGGGCCCTAAGGCATGCTTCTTGACAAAACAGTATTAGAGGATTTTGGTTCTACCGATGAACTGGAACTCTGATCATTTCTATGTGGAAATAGTGATAATTGTATGGGTGTGGTTTTTAGTTTAGGGAGTCTAGTTTTGGTGGGGAGACTAATGTATCAATACATCAGGACCTTGGATTTTGGTTTTCGACTCAGCGCAAGAAAACACTGATTGCATTTGTGTTTTAAAAGGTTGTGATCTCTTTAAGTCAGATCATCGGTTATAAAATTAAGGACAGTGGCACACCTATTACTTTTTAGGATTCCTCAACGTAGATCACCAGCCAGGATTCCAGTTAGAGTATGTGTTGACGTCCCACCGTGTTATGTGGCTTCGGTGCAGGGCCCCCTTATGACAGTTGTAAAACCAGGTGGTGTACCAGCAGCTCCACTACCCATTGGGCAGCCGACGCCACCAGCCCCAGTAGCAAAGGGTGAACACTAATTCAACACGTTGCATGACTTCCAGTGCTAGAGGACACCGATGATTCGGGTCGAGATAGGTCTACATGTAGTTAAGGATTGGCTGGAGTCTGTGGTAAGAATCTTTCGACTGTTAGGGACACCAGCAGATCACATAGGGATTCTTACCGCCAGCCTTCTTCATGCAGTAGTGGGCCGATAGTGGAGTTGATGCTAAAGGTTCATGATTAGGTCACTCCCATCTAGATGGACTTCAAGAACCTTTTCAGGGTAGAGTCTGTCCCAGTGACCCTACTCTCATTAGGTATATAGGAGCTTCCCCAATTGCAGTAGGGTAGCATGACTATGGCTCAGTATTCAGTGAGGTTCACTGACCTCTCATGGTACTCCATTGACATGGTGTTGTACCCTTTCCTCAAGGCATATACCTTCGATAAGGGTATCATACGAAATATTAGAGCTTTAATGGTTTCTCCTTTCATTCTTGAATAGGAGGGGGTGTTAGAGAGAGCACTTTTAGTGGAGAGTTTCCTTGCTGACCAGTCCCCGACAGCAAGACCCACCCAGGCCGACACATAGCAGAGTCATAGGCATCTAGCATTTTACAAATGATGCAGAGGTCCAAGTGGACTAGATCTACAAGATGACGATCGCGGGATACATGGTCGATAGTGTGAGTAACTTGAGGAAGATAAGGACAGGTGAGAGACACACAATTTTAAAACTACTGCGGGTAGGGTCACATGGCTCGCGACTGCCAGGCTCGTCATACCGATGAACAGAAGATGGCCGAAGGACCACGGAGGAAGAGATAGAGGTTCGATTGAGGAGGTATGTAGGCTGGAGGTGGACATGGCCGTAGAGAAGGCCATGTAGAATGTGGTGGGTGAAATTTTGAGGTTCCACATGCACCGCCGCCAGGTGGTCCTCCCTGACCACATGGAGTAGGAGGACATAGAAGATCTCATCACCAGGTAACTGTGGCCAACAACCACGACACACTAGAGATGATTAGAGGTACGATCAATGTCTACTCCACCTTTGCGGCAGTACATATAGACACAGGTTCTAGTCAATAATTTATTGTCATGACTCTCGTTTGGAGATCGGATATTCTGACAGAGCCGTTGGCTTGATACTTATATCTAGAGACTCCTACGAGGTCGGAATCATAAATTACTGACTGGTGACAACAGTTTGAGCATACTCTTGGAGGTGAGATCTTTGGGTGGGATCTTCTAGTAGCGGCATCGAGGCCTTATGACGTCATCTTTGGTATAGACTAGTTATCCACAGTCCAAGATCTAATTGACTATTTTAGGTGAAAAGACCGGTGTTCCCTCATGGTTGGGACCATTTTTTCGTTCACCAACAAGAAGGGAACCATTGCAGCACATGATGGACTTACTCGGAAGAGGGTGCATCCGATTACACATCAGTTGGATACACTTACCCTCGAATAGGTTGATGTTGAGAGTGTGAGATTTCTTATAGTGGTGGACCAGTATGCTTCTGTTTTCCCTGATGATGTCCTGGGTCTACCTCCTTGCAAAGAGGTGGGATTTTATATAGACATGTACCATGTGATGGAACTGATATCTTCTCCAGCATATCAGATGGCACCTATAAATTGGTTAATGGATTAGAATTTCGTTAAAAGTTTTTCACAAACCTCCTATAATATCCTGCTAATCCAAGGAAACTTCGAATCCCAGTTATTGTTATAGGTTGAGGCCTCTTCTCAACAACTTTTGTCTTTGTAGGGTCAAATGTGATTCCTTCATTTGTTATAATATTCCCTACGAATGCAACTTTTTGTAACCAGAATTCACATTTGCTGAACTTCACAAAAAGCCTCTCTCTCCATAGGGTTTTCAAAATATCCCTTAGATGATCCTCATGCTCCTCACGAATTTTGAAATATATCATAACATCATCAATAAAATCTACCACAATGTTATCAAGGTAGTCCTTAAAGACTACATTTATCAAATCCATTAAAAATGCAGGTGCATTAGTCAATGTGAAGGGCCTAACAACAAAATCATAATGCACACATCTTGATTAGAAAGAAGTTTTTTGAATAACTTCTTTCTTCACCCTCAATTTATTATAACCATATCGAAGATCGATCTTAGAGAATAATTGAGCCCCACGAAGTTGGACAAATAAGACATCAATATTTGGAAGAGGGTATTTCTTCTTTACTGTGATCCCGTTCAGTTCTCTATATTCAATGAATATCCAAATCAATCCATCCTTCTTCTTCATAAAGAGAACAATTTCTCCCCAAGGAGACACACATTGTTGGATAAACCCCTTCTACAAAAGATATTGGAGATTTTTTTTAATTCCTCCAGCTCCACGTTTTCCACCTTATACCAGATCATTGATATCAGTTGAGATCTATGTAAGAGTTCAATGGAGACCACTACCTCTCATTCTGGGGGGGTCCAAGCAGCTCCTCAAAAAATACATCAACAAATTCCTGTAGGATGGGGACATTTTCCACCCTCAAACTCTCTTTTTCTTCTTCATCATCACTGATCAATTCCATAAAGAAATATATAGAGAGTTCTTCTAGACAAAGATTTTGTTGATATATCTCTCCATGGAAGATAACTGTAGCTTTTCCATTCAAGACTACTGAGATTTTATTGGTTCTACATTTGATCTTAGCATTATACTTTGGGAAGCTGTCCATCCGTATTATAATGTTGAATTTTAGTAATGTAATGACAACTAGAATTGCGATAAGATTGTGCTCACTAAATTAAATAACAGTGTTTCTAAAAACTAATGATTCTTGGATAATCCCACCCAAAGTCTTGACTGATAACTATTTTTTAATCATATCGAGGGTAGATTATAAATTCTTTACAACCATGGAGGAAATAAATGAATGCGTAGAACCATAATCAAACAAAGTACTTAATACCATTGAGATAACAAAAAGAGTACCTGCTACCACATCATTCAGATCTTCAAATTTCGCTGTCGTGATAGCAAAAGAACGGCCTTGATCCCTTGACCTTTGCTAAGGCTGATGGTGGTTCCCCTCCACTCCCCTTGGATTTGGATAGTTATTTTCAAAGAGCCCATGTTGTCAACACATAATGAAATGGACATTAAGTAGGTCCTACACCATCTTCCCCTTGTCATTTGTGTTTGGAAGCAGAGGTTTCCCCTCACTATGACAATTCCTTGCAATATGGCCATCTCTACCACACTTGTAGCATTTCCTGCTCCCGATCAGGCTATTCCTTGAATGATTCTTCCCACATTTATTACACATGGGATATTTTAGTTTCTTTCCACCTCTTCCCTGATCAACGGTTTTCCCTAATATGGGCTCCATCGATCTCTTCCTGACATTTTATATATGAGACCATTATGTCTCACCAAACACCATCTCGACTTTCATCGCACTCTACACGATCTCCTCTTAGCTATCATAGTCTTAGATGGCTAGATTCATCCATAGATGAGGTCTTAGTAAACCAAATAATATTTCAACAGTACCACTTGGATCCACAACAATGATTGAAGTATAACATGAATGCTTTGTGAAGCTCATCTTGTAGCTTTCCAAATATTTGTTATCCTTCTGTTTCAGCTCGAGAAACTCCTTCTCCATTCTGGTTCTCATGGAACAAGGGAAATACTTACTGAAAAATATCCCTCTGAACTTTTCCCACTCCATATCTTCATCCTATAATCTTGGACTCTTCTTTTTTATCAGTTCCCACCACTGATCAACTTATCCTTCTATGTGATAGACATCCAGAGTGACCTTCTCTTGATCTGAACAGCAGAGCACAGAAAATATCTACTCAATGGAGCTGATCCACTACCCAGCAATAAATGGGTCAGTCGATCCACTGAATATTGGTGGTCATTGACTCATAATGGACTCAACATAATGTTGTTCCCTTCATGGTGAGATTGGTCTCTCTTCTTGAGTCAAATTATTTCCCATAACATGAGTCAGTTGGTTTATCATTCGCATGAATGTTTCAATTTTGGCTTCCATCGGAGGGTCGTCAGAGCATGTTCCATTTTGGTAACCATTTGAACGGTTCCTCTTATTTCCCTACATTTTCTAATAGAGTAAAACCTTAGTGAGAAATTTATTTCAATTAAAAAAAATTAACTATAAATAACTTTATATCATAAAACATAATGCTTAAACAATTACATTTCCCTATAATTCCTCATTAATGATTCAAAATAGTTTGCGATTAACCAAACATATCCCCCATGAGTGTTGTAACTAAGAGTGAATAAAGGCCCATTATCGTGTACTAGGATACCCCAGGTCAATCCCGAAACACCTTGTTGATGTTTTCACTCCTAGGTACCTCTGTGCCAGAGCTACGTTTACCTGCTCGTATCCCGATAGAGATGTATTTTCTTGATAAACCACATTCTCAATAATCACTAAAATACCCGAAAGTTTTCCTATATTTAATCTTTTCTATTGGATTATTCCTAATGTTTTCATATACTAATTTCCATAAATAAACAAACTATCATTTGATTCCAACTATGGCATCCTGCCTTTTTAAAACATAACATTTCATTACATTTTACATATATAGGATAATTAAAGTCTAGTGTCCAGGAAAATCAGGATCGATAAAACATGAAAACAACCTAAAACATTATTATAATCGACTTGTAAGGATTCATCATAATTTTATACTAAGTGAAATTAATTAATCTATTTACCTAGAGACATACAATCAAAGGAAAGGGTGAGCATAGGGCCCAGTAAGGGTAAACAAGGGAATTAGTTTACTTGTGATATCAATACGAACATGAATAAAACATAAAGACAAGAGTAATGAAATAATAGTCATATCATAATGAAAAGAACATAAATCTTGACATGAATATTTTTCAATAACATTTCAATTAGACATTCATGAACATATCACCAAGGTCTATTCCCAAGGTGTCATAGAAATTACCAATGTTATTCACCAAGGATTGGTAAAACTTGTCTTCTTTAGTGATTAATTCTTTACCCAATAAATTTGAGTGAAATTAGATAACACCATTAATATTTATTTACATTAATTTGATCTACATAGATCATAATAAAACATTTTATAAATCACCCAAATAAAATCAATGAAATGGGTTTCGTGTCAAAATAATGACGTTTAAAAAGAGCTTAAAAATAAGATCATTATGTCATTTATAACCCATGGAAAGGGAGTGAGGGTTATATGTATGTCTATTACAGAATCAAATATATCATATTTATATATTTATAAACATCCATAGAAACGAAATTGGTCCGGGTATTCACATAAATAAAATAGGATAATTTCTTGATAGAAAGTGATAGAGATTTTGGGACGAAATTTCTGCAGCATTATGGCTTTATAACATGGTTTTGAAAACATTGGACAGAGAGGAAAAAAGGGTCACCAACTCATAAATAATTCATAATAAAGTATGGGTACCTAATAATATCATCGTATGAATATTTTAATGACATAACACATGAAAAAGAATCATGAAAGAAAAGAGAATATTTGATTTCTTTAACGAAAAATTTGGCAGCCTAACGGTGTCACTTGAAAATTCAGAAATCAAATTGATGAGAGAGGAAAGGGTATCTCAACAATTAGACATGAAATTTACAGAACATAGAACATATAATAAAATACCATCAACATAAAGATATTGAAAATAGAAGACACAATATAAAGGATGTCATGACTTAAAAGATGAGGGTGAAAGGATCCCTTACCTTACAGAGTAACTTTGAAAGCATGAAGGTCGGGACATTGGGAGGCTTGAGGGAACCTTGGGAGGAATCATATTGATTTAAAGATACCAGAACATTGTTTAGGATTATTTTGGAATAATATGGAAGAGGGAAAGGCTTGGTATTTATCGGGGAAGTGAGGGAACAAATCATTAATTGCCAAGCGACACCTCATCGGTGGTTTTAGAAAAACAATGGGTTGTCCCATCGTATTTTCCCATGGTATTGTCCACCTGGGACACCACGTTCCTTATCTTAATATTCATATGTCGACTAGAATGATTACATTATTATTATATCTTTAATGACGTTATTAATCACCAGAAACTAAAAACTGTATTTTCACTATTCACCGAAAATTCAACTTTTTCAGAAAAATATCCATAAATCATCTTAAATAAATATCAATGCTATGAATTCAAAAATGAACTCCCTTTTATAAATTTTTTTTTCTAAATATATTTAATTTAATATTTATATAAAAAACACTATTCAACTAAAAAAACTAATACTTTACTAATATGTTCTGAATTAGTTTTTTAGTAATTTTATTGAATCACATTACTTAATCAAGGTGCCTAAATTATATTAATACTTTCTTGAGTGAGGTTACATAATCTATTTGATCACATTACTAATTATAAATGTAAAATAACTATTCATAATGCACTATTAATCAAATTTTATGTTGATCTTATTAGACTCTAAATTTCTTAATGAACACAACAATAGAAGACCTTTTTTCGAAAATCATTACACATTATTTATTATTTATGGTTTACATATATATTTTAAAATATATTTTTTTAAATCCTTCAATAATATACATCCTATATTTATCAGGACATTTTAAAAATCAAAAACATCACCATAAGAAGGAATCCTAATTTTTATTTATATCAAAGGATTACATAATGCCGCTAATGTCTCGTTACATAGCCCCTTATAACACCCGAATAGGAAATAAGTGTAATGTTTGATATGGTGATAGAATCTTG
The DNA here is from genome assembly GCA_963277665.1 of Viscum album. Taxonomy (NCBI): domain Eukaryota; kingdom Viridiplantae; phylum Streptophyta; class Magnoliopsida; order Santalales; family Viscaceae; genus Viscum; species Viscum album. The sequence continues at coordinate 1,979,223,985 of OY728165.1, read as the reverse complement.
GGGCGTCTCAGCCAACATTTCCCTAGTGGTGATCTCTATCAGCTTGAATCTCTCATGAATGAAATTCCTTTCCATCTACTCATGATGAAGTTCGATTTGGGTTTGGTCCAAAATAAATCCTAGTGGTGTTACCTCCTTTTTGAGTTCCGTTATATGGGATTCAATCGGTCCAAGACTACTGGATGGGGCCATCGAATCTTCTTTTTCTAGTAACCAAGATCACTTGTATTTATAACGAAATTGTAACGTTACGATTTTAGCTTCCAATGGTCATATTGACCAACAATCATATAATAAGTTGAAACCCAATGGTCTTATTTAATTATACTCACTTAAATAATTAAAGAATATTGTTTTTTTATTATAAAATAAAATAACACACAAATTTAGGAAACAAAAATAAAAAAAAAGTTTGGGTCATTATAATTATTCACCACTCGTTTATCTTATTTTTAATATATACTAGAAATGAATGAATAATATGATTATTACCCATATATTTATGGTAATTTAAATATCCATTTTATGATATCTATTTCATGGGGTAAAGTATTTGAAATATACCAAATTGGTAATGTAATTTTTCTCTCAATTTTCATTCCTTGAAAAACATTTTATGTTCTGCACCTAAATTATTTTATAAGGTGTACATAGTGAAATTTAAAATTTTATATCACTGATATACATATTTTAATGAGGTTTTGAACTTATTTTAATTTCATTATCTCATGGGGATTATGATTCAATGTTGGTGAATTGGTAAAAGATTATTTCTAAAATGTCATCATTTATCAGGATTGTTTATGATTATCATTCTATTGATGAAATCATATCATACATCTCTTACAAATATCAATGATGTTTTTATCCTCTATTAATTCAATATATTTTCATATAATGGTAAAATTTTATACACATTTCGTCATTAGATATTCAAGAAAATTGTTTTAAGAAAATTCATATTTATTTCTCTATTTAGTCAAAAATATGTTCTCTTCCAAACCCATGTTTTCTATAAATGCATTAAAAAATGTTCTATTATTATCCTATGATATTTAAAACACATTTTACCATTTTTTACATTTTTAACAAAATGGGTTTTAAAAAATTAATTTTCTTCTTGGTTTCCAAACATGGAATTTTTCTAGACATTTTCTGACAATAAAGGATTGCTCGAAACATATAGATTTATCTTAAATCATTACTATCATTTCACTGAAGCATACTATTAATAATTAGAAGATTAATATTTTTGTAGAATTTTTTCCCTAATATTATACAAATTAAATATTTTAATATGGTTTTAAAATAAAATAATTTTACATATTATTTGATGTCCATGAATTGTTTCAACTAATTTAAAATCATGCTTTAATTTTTATCCAAAATACTTTTCAAATAATAAGGATTCAAAAAATTAATTAGGATTATTTTATTTTCAAATATTCATTTATTTGTTTTTAAGGTTAATTTTCAATGAAAATTATTTCAATGATTTTGAATATTTATATAATGCTTTCAAATATATTATCCAATAAAAATGTTTTAATAATATTTTTTTCCAAAAAAAATATTTTTAAAACTGAAAAGGATATTTTCCACTGTATATTTTTTAAAATATCATTGAAAATACTTCTATATATAAGAGAAAATCATTTGAAATAGTTTATGATTTAGAATTTGATATTATATAAAGACACAATTGTTATACATTATTTGAATGGTTTATTTTTCAGATGAAAAATTATTTGTGAAACTCATCTCTCTTCTAAGGGTTATACAATAATGTTTTTATTATGAAACCCACTTCATTTTATGGGTTATTCTATAATTAAATGATTATGAAACTTGTATATTTTATATTCATAATGATAGGATGAATTTTATATAATACCCATTTCATTTCAAGGGTAATCATATTTTCAATGTTTATGATTTTTTAGATCTTATAAGTATGATTTCATTATGTGACGGGTGGTACCTATATCTTACTCCAATGAATTGAGAAATAAAAGAAAAAATTATGAGTATATATGTTTTTTGTCAACTTGATCTCATGTTCACAATGTTATTTGTGAACATTAATATGTGTACAAAATTTTATGCATCAACCTGATAACATTTTTAACATGTTATAAACGAACTTGTTTACATGTTCACAATGTTATGCATGAACTGGATTACATGTTCACAATGTTATTACTCAAACTAATTACATATTCAAAATTTTATGCATGTTATTATATTTCATTTCCATAATTATATGTATGGACCTAGTTTCGTTTCCATGGGTTTATGAGAGGGACTGATTTCATATCCTTAACTTATAGAGTGAACCTATTTTAATTCATACATGTTCTTAATGTTATTAGATAATGTGTATTCTATAATCCAGTGTTATATTATAATTTGATGCTCTCATTTATCATGTTCATTGAGTTCCTTATGATTCATGTCTTTTGAAGTACAAATATTTATACCATGTCTCATTTATTTGATATTTTATTTGAATGGTATGATATTTAGATGCTATGTTCTTGTTTTTACACCCTTATGTTCATGTCTTGACTACATATTTCTTTTGTTTACACTTATTTAGCTTTTGGTCTATCCCTTTATTATCATTACTTTCCCTAGGTTATGAATATATGTTTTTGGTAGGATTAATAATGTGAAACATGTTTACAGTAGATGTTGAAGATCATTCACTATATTTTAGGATTATGTTCTATATTTCCATGAAAATAACCTATTATGTTCCTTGGGAATTTTATTTTGTATTATGATGATTATTTATTGAAAATGATGTAATATCCCTTTATTTGAATCCAATTTCACTATAATTGGAATCGAAGGGAAGGTTGATTTACACTTTTGAAATTAGGATGATAAATATTTAATGAGATCCATAGGGATATTTCGATGGATATGTAGAGATATTTTGATGAGGATACACAAAAGGATGAGTCAAAGTATTGGAAAAAGAAAAAGAATTTTTCTAATTGATTGAGTGAGTGGATTCCCAGAAATAATATACCAATAAAGATACTACAAGTGGATGTATCACAAGAACATGAATATCTTTTGATTATGGAAAATACGGAAACCATAATAATGAAGAGTGAAAATGGAAAAAAATAGTTATCCCAATGGGAGATAATAATGGTATTGCTATGGCTTTATGAATAGTTATAGGATTTAAGGGAGAAATGTATGGGAACTAAGAAAATCAATGGCATAGAATAAATCTAATAAATAAACTTAAAAAAGTTGTATGATTAATGGGTTTTCAATATTTTATGAAGTGACCTGAAATGAAATATGAATGGTATGTTTTGTTCTAATAGTACTATTTATATGAATTATTAAAATCATTTTTATGAATGTTAACAAATGATTTATATTTAATATTTCAAGAAAGGGTTATTATGTAATATTATGATTAATCATAGTTAATTTTTTGAGAAGGAAGTGGGATGAATGAAGTATTTATGTTATGGAATTAAATGATTATTTGATAAAAGACATGAAATATATAAGAATTTTTAGTATATGTTTTTAGTTATGGATTTCAAAGGAAATGTTCAATGGTTTTGAGGACCTAGAAAAGTTATTTAATGAAAATTGGATATTTTAATTATGGTAATGTATCCCTTAATGTGTTTCTGATACTGAAAAAAATATGTTTAGATTGGATAACGGGATGTTTTATTTAAATAAGGATAATTAGATGGTATCTATGACCTAAAACTATTAAATTATTTGATAGGAAAAAATTTTAATTCTATAAATGATTATGTTTATGAAATATCTGGATTGATGGAATATATACAATAATATTTGGAATAAGACAACATTGATGTTATCAATAAGTATTTTGTGTAATTTATGTTTTTTCCACGATTCAAGAGAATACATGATGATGGTATTAACATGTTTGTTATGTGACAACCAATAAATACATTATGATACATGGGGGGTCAAATTCAAGATTATTTTGAGAAATTTAGTGTCTTTCATTGTATAGATTTTAAATATCTTCTTTTGTAAGGGTTAAATGAATAACTATTTATGGAATGGTTTGGGATGAATTTTTTCTGCGGTTCAGGAGATTAACGTATTACTTCAACAAATGATTATTTATTCATATTGAGTAACCAATGATAAAAAAATTTATGTTACTTGGGGGAATATGTAATGACTTATCATTCTATCAATGGGTATTATGATCCATTAGTTCTTAAGGGATATAAAATAAACCTCTATTTATTGGAGTATGAGATGAAGTGGAAATTGATAAATTCACAACTAAAGTTTGAGAATGTACTAATGAAATGTAATAAAATCCTGTAAGTATATCATCTTTTAAAAATTCTTCAACATTGGGATTAGGGTAATTAAATAAAATTTTATCCCATGTTAATCATTTTTGATGGTATCAATGAAATTTTTCCAGAATCATTGGTTTATGGATTTGGGATCATTGAAATTCAATTGACAATGTTCTATATCACTCTCAATTAGAACTTTATAGTTATATTTATCTTCTCTGGCCATGTTTTCACTTTTCTCCTATGTTTTCTGATGTGGAAATGTTGTTAGGATTTACTATAAAAAACATTATGTTTCCCACATTTCCATTACAATGGAATATTTTGGATTCATTATTATCATGTGGGTATCTATGAAAGGAATAATCAGTTATAAAACCATTAATGAACCAGATGAATTTTAAGGGTGTTATTAATTTTATGGGGGGTGTGATGTAGTTCCCTGAGTTTCTCTGATTTAATTGTTTTGGAATAAATTAAATTTATATGATGGATTGCATTGGACCCTACCCTAAGTTAAGCTTTCTTTATAACTTATAGGTTATATGGAACTACAATGAACACTTATATTTATTTTTGGTATCCACAAAACTAGGTTTGGATTTTTAAATAAAACAATATGATTTTATTCGATATCTTTGTTTCATGAAAGACTGTGTTTTACCAAACAATAATATATTATTTTTATTATTATTAAAATATTATTATAGATAACACGTAGAAATATGAATGGAATTTATAAATACTATTAACTAAATTATAAAAATATGGTTGACACATTTATAAAAAATTAATCCCTTGGATTCTAATTAATTAAAAATGAGAGTACGTACTATTTTAAAAAAAATCATTTTTAGAAAAATAATTGTTCTATTCATGATATTTTTTATCACCATTAAATAACCAAACAACTTTATATCAATTATTTTATTTAATATAATATTGTATATGTTCAATAAAATATGTAAAATTTATCTTATGAATTTTCTATACAAAAGATAAAAATGCATCCAATTTTAGGTATATGAAGATATATTGGTCTAAGAGATAGTCTTAACTCCTTTTAATGGAGAACCTTTTTTAAAAAATTAATTTTATTATTTTTATTAAATTTATCTAACAAAATAAAATTATATTTTTAAACAGCAACATTATATTAATATTAGGATGGATTTATAATATTTTTAGGGAATATATTTTTTTGATTAATAATGAAAAATACAGAATTTAAATTTAAAACTAATTTTTTTTCAAATTTATTTAAATAATATAATTATATTTAATTTAGTTTAACGTATATTTATAAATTTTATAAATATTTTTATCCAATTTAAAACACTTTAATAAATTTCACATTGAAATTGGATATAAAAACATTTCAATCATTGGAACATTTTCACTTTAAAATATGTTGTTTCATCGCATCTCTAGGATTTATTTAAAATTAAAAATTACAACTTATGTGATTTGAAATTAGAAATATTGCGTCCATTTTCTGAATAATAATAATATATAATTTTTATTATTGTCTTTTTTTGACAAAAAAGTGGTGATACAATTAAAATTAATTACATCGATTAAGAGAAAATAAGTTTACATAGTTGTTAAACAATACTCATATGGAAAAATATTACCTTGAAACATTTTCAAAAGAAAATTTATATCCATATTTATAAATATAACCAATTTTATCAGAAATGGAAAAATATTTGGGGCACATAATTATAGTGAATTCTTTCGATAGTGATTATATTTTTGTATTGATAAAATGCCCCGCCTCCACTATAAATGGGCACTCAACCCTCCCTTATCGACAACAATAAAAATATTAAAATCATAAAAAACCCAACCTAATATGTTCAAAAATTATTTAATATTATCTTAAAAGACTTAATTTGAGAATTATCTAAACTAATGTGGACATTTGGTGCAAACCAAAAGGAGTTACCTAAATAAGAGGTCATGTTTTTCAATGAGAATTTTCATTTTATTTATTTCAGTTCCCCATTAATAATTATTATATCTAAATTATATAATAAAATAAGTTTCATAATAAATTTTATTGTATTTACGTTATGGTTATTAACTAAACTTGTATAAAATTCAATAAAATTGGATACAAAATCACCATTGTTGTGTACGACAGACTACCACCTCACAAAACTATATATATATATCATTTACATTTATTTCATTAGAAATATGAAAAGAAAGTGTAAATGTATGCACGACCTTCTATTTCCATGAATTGTGTATTACATTTCAAATTTCTATATTCTATAGATTATTATAAATAAGTAAATATGTAATATATATCATATTTATATAGTTTTTGATATTATAAATTAATTAAATCCTGATGTATGTAAGAGGTTCAAGAATAAAAAGTCAAATCATATATGAAAAAGAAAACAATTATTACCAGAAATAGAATATTAGATAGAAATTAATAATAAATGGGTAATTTTATATCTTAATGAAATCACATATTGTATGAGATATAAGTATATGTTTTGGGGTATATTTATAATAAACACACATATATATATATATTAAATTGATGTATTGATCTTGTATGAAGAAAGTCAATACTTATGGTATGAAAATTTCACCTCACTTTTCATATTTCTACAATACATGCTATATTCACCACTTATTTAGTTTATGTGGTGTATATAATTCACTATGAAATCTTATGTAATGAATTTAATTTATTAATTTTTTTAAATAATTAAATTTAGGTTATTTTTTCATCGGTAACATGATTCACAAGTCACTCAAGTGGTAAAGGGATTTCAATTCTCACTTTTATTTTTATGAGCCTTAAACCATATTCACCACTTGTTTCTTATGTATGTTATATGTACTAAATATAAATGTATCTATGATTAAAATATTTAATTTTATTTGAATTTACATATCAAATTTATGATATCTATTTCATTGGGTTTATATTGCAAACATACCAAATTGGTATGGTTATTTTTGTCTCAATTTTCCTTCTTGGATCCACATGTTATGTTATGAATGTACATTATATTATGAGGCATAAATAATTTACATTGACATTTTATATATTTAATATTATTATTTTAAGGGTATTTTTATATTAATTTAAACTAATTCACCCATGGGGATTATGATTCAATACCAAAGTGGTAAGAAGTAATTACAATAATCTCACCGTTAGTCAGGATTGGGTATGATTACTCTAAATTAGTGAAATATTAAGATATATATATATCAAAAATAAACATGAATATAATTCCTCTTTTCATATTGATCATATCTCACTGTAATGGTGAACTTTTTACCAAATTTTTTTCTTAAGAAAGGTATGAAAATTTTTTCAGTAAAATATGACTTTACCACCTTATTTGGTTGAAAATATGTGTTCTTTAATAACCAAGTATTAAAAAAATGTTTTAAAAAATTTATTAATATTATCCAATGATCATAAAAATAAATTTTTACCCATGTTTAAAATGTTTAACAAAAAGGGTTTTAGAAAAGGAATATTTTTTCAGATAGAGGAATTGTTCTCATCATTTTAGGGTGAAAAGGAATGTTGGGTATGTACATATTTATAAAATGTCATGGTCATCATTTTTTTAATCCTTCATTATAATTTTATAATATTAAACAATTTTATTTAATTTTTCTCTAATTTTATGTAAATTAATTTTTTTAACATGGTTTCCTAATAAATATATTTAGAAATTTTTTATATTCAGGGATTGTTTAAAATGATTTCCCATGATTCCTTTAAATGTCTTAAAAGATTTCTTCAATGAATACGATATTGAAAAGGGTTTTACGTTTAATAATTATTATAAAGTATTTTCATAGAATAAATTATATGTTTTCAAATCACATTTTAATAGAAATTTATTTCAATGATTTCAGACACTCCGTTATAATTATTCCAATCAATTTTAAAATAAATTGGATTTAAAAATGATTTATGTTTTACAGTTAATTTTTGAAAGAACAAAGAATATTTTCATGAATAATATTTTTTTGAAAGAACAATCAACATTCTTCTACATGTAAGATAATTCCCTATAGTATATTATATTCATTACTAGGTGATATGATCTAATGAATCCCATCATATCCTTTCGTTGAATGGTTTATTTTTATTTTGACAAGTTGTTTATTGAACCTGTTTCTTCATACACAAGTCAAACCATGATAAAATAGTTAAGAAATCCAATTCCTTTCACATTTTATTATATGATTATCTGATTTTGAAAATAGTCCCTTATCCAAAGGTTAAAATAGGGTAAAAGTATTATTAGATCCTCGCCATTGCATGGATTAATATATTATAAGTGTTTATCGTCCTTTGGGACAAATATGTATGATTTAATTATTTGATGGATGGGACCTATATTTAACTAGAATTAATTAGTTAATGATTGATAAATAAATATAATATCCGTAATGTGTGAATTTTATTACATGATCAAAATTCTATGATTAAATCTTATTACATGTTCATAATATTAAGTGTGAGCCTGATTACATGTTCACAATGTTATTCATGAACCTGATTACATGTTCACAATGATATACATGAACCAAATTACATTTTCACAATTTTATACATGATCCTAATCAAATACCAACAATGTTATTAGTTGAGCAATCAACCATTTCAATAATTATATGTGTGGACCTCGTTGCATGTCCATAAGTTCATGTGAGGGCCTAATTTCATTCCATTAACATAATGAGTGGACTTATTTCTATTTACACATGTTGAAAATGTTTCATTATGATTTTTATGCCATATGTTTATGTCTTATTATAATTTTATTATCTCATGAATCATGTCCTATTATTTACTTATTATTAATATCTTATGATCTAACAATATTATAATTTTATTATCTCATTAATAATGTCCTATTATTTACATATTATTAATATCTTATGAACTAACAATATTTCTTCCATGACATAGGTAGACGATCTTTGATATGCACAGTATGATCATTAAATGTAATGTTTATGTTCCAATACCATTATGTTGGTGTTATTATTTAATATCTACTATTTTTAGCCTTATTAAGAATGTGATCTCTCCCTTTCTTATGATTAATATTCCCTAGGTTATGAATAATTGTTTTAAGTGGGATTACGTAATGGGATTATATTTGTGGGAGGTATTGAAGATCTATTACAAGAATGGAAGATTTTCTTTCACGATTCCAGAGACACTAAACTATTACAGTCCCTAGGCAGGTAATTTTATTAATATAATTAATATAAATATAAAATTGTGTAATATACATGTATGTTTTTCATGGTTCACTATATTAATTTCATGGAAAGGATTTTGAGTAAGATTAAAATATACAATCAGTGATTGAAAGTGTTATAATATAAAATGAGGATGGTTTCACAATTAAATGTTAGTTCATGCCATAAAGGGAGTCTATTATTATTTTACATGGATACGAAAGGGAATTTATTTTAAAAATTATATGGTCATATTGGAATTATTGTGGGGTGTTGTTTTATATTTCATTAAGAAGGGGAAATGCACTGTGATATATATTTTTATGCCACAATGTTTCATTATGACTTTTTTAATTTTTTTATTATATTATAATTATTATAACATATTAATGTAGGACTCCCTTATCTTAAATTCCATATAGTCATATGATAGGATAATCCACCAAATGATTCACTCCCATTCCCCCTTTAATATGATTGTTTTTGGTAATGATATTTGTGATGATTGGAGGTTGGTTAATCTAGTATTTTCCCTCATCTAGCCAATTAATTTTATCATCTAATTTTAATGTGATTCATATAGATATTTCGTATCAATTCTACTAAATCCTAGTGGAATCAGCTTGATATGATTCTTATTTTTTTGGAACTGATATTCTATGTTTGATTGTAGAGAAATCACGCAGTTTCACAATGATTTATTAAATTTAAACCAATGCAATATTTATTTTTTTCAAATTATTTAGATTTAGTTGAGATTTGTATGTTTAATATTTTACATCATATTGGTCTACATACATCTTTGGAGTGAACTACATGATGTTATGTAAGGTTCTAGAAATGAGAGGCCCTCCAAGGAGAATATTTTCATCTCTATGTTAAATAATTCATTGAATTTTAATTGATTTAGATTGTTATAAATTTTATACAAATAATTTAAGTTTGATATCTATGGTTAATTGAGATTATGATTGATATACTATAGATATTTTGTGATTTTTATGGCTGAGCTTGACTAATGATTATAACTCAATTATTTATTTTATCCTTATGATACGTAATTGTATAATATGTTTGTGTGATAGATTATTCATGTTTATAGGATAATGTGTATGTTTTTATTTACCCCTAACAAGAATAAGTAGTAGGATAGTATCTGAGTGATATAGTGGACCTTGTAGTGGGATGTTATTTTTGTAGTATCATCTGTATGACCTATCTATAAGGCGTATGATATAATTGGGTGGGGTTTATCCACCTTGAAAAATTAATAATTATTTTATTTGCATAATATTTATATTAGAATTTTAGGCAATATCATTTGGTTTTTGGTAATATGATATAAATTACATTAATTTAAAAGTATGTAGGTTTGTAAATGGATAACACGAGTTGGTTGATGATGGGTTATCTCTAAGGGCACCATCCCGAATTGGTTGTGTATGGGTGGTGGGTTGGCCGAGGTGATAATATAAGATTTCATATTAAGTATTTTTGTGACTATTGAGATTGTTATGGTCATATGGGGTATTGAAAGAAGGCACTAAAATTTCCATGGGATTTGAATGGGTATGTCCGATGGTTTATGAAATCATGATATTAATGAAATGTATGAGTTGGTATTTTTTCATGGAATGGGTTAGTTCTAAATAATATGTGATTGTTTCCTTGATTTATATTGACTGTACTTATTGGTTGGCATTATTTTTTACTATTTTATAGAGCCTACAAGGTGAGATTATCCAAGGAAACTATAAAAATGATGAGATATGAAAAAAAATTTGTTATTTCATGGTTGACTTTGATAATTGTTATCTATTAAACTTAGATGAGATTCAGATGCGAGTGGAATTAAGAGACAAGGGGAACATTATTTTCATGCAATTTTGTGTGTTTTTTATGATGCCTTTGATATTATATTATTTTATTTTTTGTAAATAAATATCTTTTATAGTGGTTTCGATATTTGATGAATGTGATGTAGGATGAGAGTTCATGATGTTCTTGTCTAGAAATAATTATTTTAGTGTACATGGAAAGACTAGCCAAGGTCCCATGATTCCATCAGGTAGAAATCTAGAAATGAATAATGACAGCTTATATTACAATAACATTATACAAAAGAACTCCCATGTATTCATATATTTCTTTTTTTTCCACCATTATCGTTTTATCATCAGACTATGTGTATTCCATCTCCATCACACTCGAGAAAAACCATGCCTCTAATACCAGATTTATGGATCACTCTTCCTTCCCAATCCTTTCAAAAAAAAAACAAACAATCTATTGATGGGTTCCATCCTAAATCCATTTGAGGGTAGGATTATACTATTTATAATTCTATGATATCAATACGTTATCCCATTATTTGATATGGGATTTAGATTTGTATAGAAATTATTTTGTTACAATTTTCGAACTACTTGAGATCCTAAGATTCCATTTATCAAACATTATTATCACCCATGGTAAAACTAACCATGAAATGAGATTACATATATAATATTTTATCACCCATTCTTATATAAAAAGAGATTCCAGAACAGCATTTAGCATTTAGCTCTAATAGTGAGACAAATAGAGTTTCCAATATATCATCTAATATTTAGTTCCCATGGTTAGACTGGACAAGATCTAGTAGTCCATGTAGAATCCATTGTTTCCTATGGTCATATTGGTAGTAATTTTTTTGTTACACTTAACATTTGTTTCATTTATAGTATGAAATATAGTTAGTTTAGGAAACCATATAACATGTTCTTTTTTCTTTAGTGGTGTGGTGTATAGTGTTCTTCAGATGTGAATTACTAGTTAAGTTCATGTGTCATGGTGGCTAGTTTAGAACATGATTACCCAAAATGTATTCTTTAATATGGAATGTCTTTATATTTTTTTATATTTCTATCTTGAATACATTGGAATACCATAGTTTATATTAGGGACCTCGATTATGGTGTTTTAATAATATACATTTCACATTACCTTGAATGTGCACAGTAATGGATCTGAACACATTATATATGATATGAATGTATGATAATAGGTTTTTCCGTGGATTGGTCTAGAGAAATCTGATTGGTTGTAGAGGTTGGATAGGAGTTTGGGAACTCAATTTTCAGTGGATCCCTTTTGTATATTTATCATTATTTATTTTTACACGGATACCCTAGTGAAAAATATTTATTTATAATGTATAATTTTCATTTTAATTATTTATATAATCGTAGTATATTGATCCATTTATGGTATTTCTTTATCTATAATTATATTTGAGTTATTTGATTCATTAAATGTGTGGTAATTTAGTTATTTAATATTATTGATATCCAAGATATTGATATTATTTCCACCAAAAAAGTTTTTTAAGACACCCACGATTAGTTGATAATCAGTGGAATAGGTGGAGGAACTTACGAGGTCAGGTTGTTACCCCATTCAAGTTCGCTATGTTGTTTCCTAAAATATTTTAATAAAAAATTCATTTATAGATATATTTTTCTTTTTATTACTATTTGGAGTTTAATGAATGGTATAGGTAGTTCCATGTATTACGCTAGACATTAAACTTGTTATTTATAAACAGCTATTTTATGAATTCTTGAGCTAACATGGGTATGGGATTTTGGATTTTTACATTTTGACTATTTATATTTTTATTTAAGAATGATATTCCGGTTTAATGCAAAAATTTATTGTTTTACTCTTAGAATGGGGTGGAATGATGCATGTCTACATGGATCATACTTAGAAATCACGATCCTCAGGATATTTTTATTCTTATGTTGGACTAATGAACTAGTTATGAGGTAGGGTTTAATTGATTAAAGTGTAAACATAATGTATTTTTTATCAATATATGTTGGTAGTTGTATTTTACTCAAATGAACCACTATTCTTGTTTTAGATTTCATGAAATTTTATTATTTATGATGACTAGTTATGTGTCTTTTATAATGAAATATCATATGATTATGATTTTATAATTATGGGAGTATTTGATTTGGGAAACCCCTTCATGTATATGTTTTTGAATTTGATTAATTTGTGATGTATTAATATATGTAGTTTATTATTGACATATAGTTTGAAATGTGGGTAGGGAATCCATAAGGAGGATAATTATATTTAAAGATTATATAATGAATGGTTTGATTCTTTATGTATTTGATATGTAAAGACCTTATAGTTTATCAAGTACCAATATTTTTTCGGAGGATAATATCAGGTAAATGACAAACCTACTTAGATACATTCTTGGATTTCCAGTGGATAGTGAATGTTGATATTAGAGTTTTTTTATAAGTAGAGTGTAGTGTTAGATAAAGAATCATATCTTCAAATAATTATTATAGAACATTTATCAATTGTTTGGTCTTGGAATTAATTTTGAATCTTGCGTTCTTAGGAAATTAGGTGATGATAGTTCTTTTGTTTAAACATATTTATCCTGTGAGGGATGCCTTAAAAACTAATTACCAATAAGGGAATATAATCATTTAGTTTTTACTAATTGAATTTTTATTATAGTTATATTATAATGTATTATTTGAGTGTACACCAGATTTTAATTAGAAAACATGTGATATTGATATTATAAAATGACCAATGAGAGGATCATAAGTAATTTAATTAGGTCATGGAAAATAATATTGGGTGTGGAACAAATTCTCTATGAAAATAATGATGTATAGGGGTAAATGATTATTTATTTCAACTGATGGATCTTTAGGATGTGGAGTGTGGGAATGGATCATGTGTTAGAACAATTGAGAAATTAACTAGGTTTGAAATTCACTTGATGTTATAAATTTCATCATTACCATTTAGATACTGAATAATTGAGATGAGATGTGGGGATATAGTTGTTTTTAATAAATGATCAAAAATGGGTTATTATTGGGAATGAAATATAACTTCTTTAGCTTTATGTATGGGAGGGGTACTAATTAATTTTCATGAGGAATTTAGGGGTTGAACAATGAAAATACTATCTCTATAAGTAGAGGTATGTTCTCTATACATTAAAAGGTGATATTATCATTCTTTGTCTGTAATGATGATCTAGTGGTAATGGTATCAAGATTATACAATTATTAGAAATTACTATAAGGTACTTAAATCAACATGAGGAAAAGAAGATGGCTCCAGTTACTCAATGATATCGATTGATCATCACACTACCAACCAAGAAAGGCAAATAATGTGGAAGATGCATTAATCATTAATGATCATGGACTTCTAACTCAAATGAGGATTGATAGAGATCCTATGTTCATGGATATACTGAAGATGGATATAGAAATAGTTAAAGAAGGGGAAACATCAATAATCTTCCAAATTATATCTAAACCATCTTTAATAGAGAGGATAAAAATTTCTCAATCCGATGATAAGAGTCTGCACAAGATAATTAATGCATTTAAGGATGGGAGAATGAATGACTTCGTGTTTGAGGAAGGGGATCTGAAGTTTGGGAAGAGGTTATGTGTTCCATTAGTACCCAAACTAAAAAATGGAACTAATATACGATACTCATTGCTCAAATTTCTCTATAAATCAGGATAGCACAAAGAAGTACAGAGATACGGAGGAACATTTTTTGTGGTAAAACATGAAGAGGGAGATTGCTGATTACGTTTTGAGATGTTTAGTTTATCAATAGGTGAAGGCAGGACGACAACATCCTGGTAGAGTCATGAAATCCCTTCCTATAACTATGTAAAAATGGGATAATATTATGATGGACTTTGTCATGGGGCTACCAAAGACTCCAAGAATGAATGATATGATTTGGGTCATTGTTGATCGTCTTAAAAAATCTGCACATTTTCATGCTATAAGGGAAAATTTAACACTTGAATGTTTATAAAGAATATATATTAATGATGTTTTAAGACCTCATGGTGTACCCTTGTCAATTGATTCTGATCGTGATCCCCATTTTACATAACTATTTGGGACGAGTCTTCAGAAGGCCCTAGATACTGATCTTCATTTTAGCACTGCATACCACCCATAAACTGATGGACAATCAGAATAGACTATTCAAACATTGGAAGACATGTTGAAGTCTTGTTCACTTTATTTTCAAGGCATGTGGGATCAGTATTTACCCCTCGTAGAATATTGCTACAACAATAGCTTCCATTCAAGTATTCAAATGGCACCATATGATGAATTATATTGGAGGATATTTTGTACACCAACTTGTTGGGATGATGTCGGTGAAAGAAAGCTCGTGGGCCCAGAAGTTGTTGAATAAACAACGGAAAAGGTGAATATTATCCAGAACCATATCAAAATAGCTCTAAGTAGGAAAAAGATCTATGCTGATAACCAAAGGAAGGATTTGAAATTTGAAGAAGGTGATCATGTTTTCATAAAAGTATCTATAAGAAAGGGTATTATACGAATCGGTAAGAAGGGAAAATTATGTCCCAGGTACATCAAGCCTTTTGAAATTCTAAACCAAATTGGAGTCGTAGCATACCGTTTGGAAATTCCGCCAAGTATCTCCAAGGTTCACAATGTGTTCCATGTGTCAATGTTAAGAAAGTACATGTCAGACCCAACACATGTACTCGCTTATGAAAAAGTAGAACATGAGTCAAATCTATCTTATTGTGAAGAGCCTTTCAAGATTATTGATACTAGAGAACAAGTATTGAGAAATCAGATGACTCGTCTGGTAAAGGTTCTATGGAGTAAACATAAGATGGAGGAAGCAACATGGGAGCCCGAGGAGCTTATATTAACGAAATACCCGAATCTTTTTAGGTAATATTTTCTGAATTTCGAGGATGCAATTGTTGTGAGGATAGAATGTAACACTCAATGGTTTTTAAAATAAATATAGAATGCAATTTTATAATCTAGCCAATAAACACAAATTTTCCTTTTCTTTGTTTTGAATTTTTAAAAATGTCATCTAGAGTTGTGTTCAGCAAGTCATTCGGAGTCTGATAGAACAAACATGATTTTTTGGTTAATATTAACATACCCTTATAAATAGTAATATGAATAGTAATATGACCCTTCTGAAAAGTACATAATAATATTATTATATTTTCTTAAGGTAATATGATAATTTGATCTTAATTAATTTTTCAATGTCACATAAAACTAGTTTTAATTCAAGATTATAATTTTTCGAATTAACTAGGACTTTATTTAAAAATTAAATTAATTATATTTAGAAAATTATTTTTGAAAAATGGAGTTCACTTTTGAAATATACATGTTTAAAAATGGTATAGGTGAATTTTTGGGATTTTTCTGAAATTCTAGAATTTTTGATGAATAGTGAAATACGATAAAATACCGTATATACAAATTATTAGTTAAATACACTATTCATGACATCACAAGTGGTGAAATTCCACTTGGTTCGAACAAACATTTACTTCTAGCTATTAGGGGCCACATGAAACAACAATATTGGTTGTCTTGAGGGAAATAATAAAATAATGAATTAAATATTTAAAATGTACCCCTCTCCTCCACTATAAATACCCCTCACCACTCCCTCTTCTATTCACTATACTAAGCCTTGAAGCACATAAAATATCTTCCCAATTATACTTCCCTAGTCTCTACCCACTTCCAAGAAGCTTCTAGGCTTTCCAAAAGACCAAAACCCCTCCCCTTAAGGCGATTCTCAAGGAGGTTATTTCAATAGGTAAAGCACCTTGCTTTTTCATTGGGTTTCATTTCAATTTATCTTCTTTTTCAATCCTTAGATCAAATCATCTATAAAAATGATCATGATAACTCCAGTATCATATATATACTGGAATTATATCATGTTAATTGAAGAACCATCATAAATATTTTTACTCCCTCCCTTTTATTTTTATAAACGAAGTCAACGTCCATGAGGTTCCAATTTATACCCTTCATGAACGACGAAGTTTTGTTCTTCAATTTATTCTTCATCACTAATCATGGAACCGTAGTTATGGTTTAAAAAGACAATTATATATGTATTATAACCTAAATAATTTTCAGGAAAGACAATATGTACATATAATTAAGTTATTTTACAAAAGTAATTCATAATAATCCAAATACCGCCGAATAATCGAAGTGGTTGTCATCTAATGATTTATCCTCATTACATGTAAAAAATGATAGAAATAACCACTATAAATTATTTATGTTCATAAATAATATATCATTACAATCCTGGATATTTATAACCATTCCACATGAACTCCATTTCTTAAAAACAGGTGAACCTAAGATGAAAATAATGAAAATGAACACTCTGAAGCGACAAAAATCAATACAATAACTTACCAATAAGAACATAAATGAACTAACCAAAACTATGATAAACTAAATAAAACTATAATAGGGTTTTAATTAAGTTATTAATAATTATAATTTCATATTCTAGGAGCTTCAGTACGAGAGAAGAACATGTTTGGAGTTAAGGTAAGGGTTTTTTTTCACAAAAACGTCCATTTTCAATCGGGTTACTTTTGTTGTCTAATTTCATCAATAAAATTATTATGTATTTTTATGTACTCCTCATAAATATTGTGTGAGTATTATATATATGTACCCCAACCATAATCCTTCCCTATTTTCTAGATAGTCACATGTTTTAAAATAAGATCTCAAAACTGTTTCAAAAAATATGAGCCTGATACAAGGGAATTTCTCAAATTGATATCTATTTTCATGGATAAGATATAATCTATTTTTGGAAAGCATTATCCTTATAAAATCACTAAATTTATCATGAAATACTATATTAATTTTTTTATGTATTTATACAAATATTTTTCCAAAAGAACTCTTCTTTTCAAAATAAATGAGTATTTATCACAAGAATTGCTTAATGATTTTAGAAGATTATTCTCGTTTGATTCAACACTCTTTTTGATTATTATGTATTGTTGGGAATAATCATTTATGATGTCATATAATATATTTTATTGAAGGGTTTATGACTAACATTATTGTGAATGATCTATCCTAAAACCATTCACCATATTACTCGGAATGGTTTGTGTTTTATGTTTAATGATTGAAAAGTAGTTACATTTCATATGATAGTTTCAAGATGAATGTATATGTTGTTTATGTTGGTCTCTTCCCATATTAAGAATACATTGGACTTATTATGTGATGGGTGGGGCCCTCTATATACCCTCAATGCATCGGTAGGTCTAATGAGACAAATAGAAGTGGAATTGGCCAAGGCCTTTCCAAATGTGATATACTGATTTTGGTAGAGGCCTTAATCATTAGATGTCTTGGATGAGTCCCTTAAAAAATGTTTCATAATGTCCTGCATATGCACTTCCCTTTTTTTAATGGTTGAGGTTGAAGCCTCATATTATTAATAAATCAAATCAAATACCTCTTTTAACTGGGTAGAGGGAGACCAATTACATAGCATGATGGCCTGGTGGGATTGTAGCCCATTACATAGCCCGTAGGCCCAAATATTTTCCCCAATTCCCATTCTGCGAATAGTAACCCGCATAATACAGTACCTGTATAGTAAATCCGCTTCTACAAGGCCCTGTTGCTACTACAGTACCCTCCGATCTACAGTATCACTGCTACTATAGTACTGCTACAGTACCTGCTGATCTGATGTTTATGCTATCTTCTGTTGTATTTCTTATTCTTACTGAGCATTTGAGATCGTCCTTTCTTATGATTCATTTCTCTTAGGACATGAAGATGTAAATTATGAATGGCATGCAATAATAATCTAGGAGACATTATGATGCTTTTAGAATAATTTAGTCTCATTTTTACTATTTCATATGTAATGTTGAACTAATGTATGTATCTTGTTTCCAATAATACTAAAGTAATTGGTCATTCAGGATTCGTATTCCTTGTATGTATGGCAACGTAATCAAATAAGGCACAGACTACGTGAAATTGGGGTGGGGTCTTTACATGGTCTCCTTGGTGGAGATGACCCAACCAGGGATGGGACCCAAAGAAAATTAGAATTGATATAGTTGTATGATTTGGACCTCAGGGAGGATTCCATTATATCATAGTTATCCTGGAATCAAATCCAACATAGTTGGGTACATTGGTTCATAAACTATAATGTAGGCCCATGCATTTGGGGATTACAAATATAATTTTATAATTTTAGTGACATGAATGTATTAAAAGTTTTTCATAGAATAAGACCATGTTTTTATAATTCTTTGATAATAATTCCCTTCTAATTTTAATGTATGGTTTTTGGGATTATAGTTTATAATAGGCTCATTTGAGTGGATATGGTTGTGGATTATGCATGGAAGCAGACTATTTAAGGTGCATATGGTTGGGTCTAATGTTTGGTAGTGGAACATAACAAGTGTTGGGATCATGTAGATGTCATTATCCCCACTAAACTCTAATACCACTTGATTTATGCTAAAATTTAGAAATAATGTTAGTCAAAATACTTGAAGATCATAGGATCCACTAAATCTCATAGTGGATGAGGTTCTGAAACCCAAAGGGAGTGGGAGAGGGCATTGAGTGTTCCCATTACCTCTATTATTTTTTAAACTAGGATATTATCATCATGTTATATATCTAACTTTGGACTAGGCTCAGGTGTATAAGATCTTGAGTTCCACCCCTCGCTGGAAAGACTAGGGGATCCCTCAGTGAGGGATGCCAAAATATTTGTTCCAAAAGGGGGGTGGGGTTCTCATTACTTGTTGAACAAAAAGACAATCTTGATCCCCTCTATCACCACTAAGAAATGGAAGGTTAATGTGAGGATACCACGGTCAGGACCCTCATTACCGAGGTAATGTAAACAAAAGGAAATTTTTATGGAACACTTTATTATGAAGGATTAACACTAGAATCCATGAACCATAGATATGTAAAGATGAGAGGACATTATGATGTGCCTGATGAGATTATCATGCACGTTAGGAGGCATTAAAAGTTTATGTATCATGATTCCATTCGGATAGTCTTTTGAAGTCTGAATTGGGAGCCATTGATAAGAATGAAGAGGGTGATGGGAGGTGGACACTATAATGCCCTATGATGACCCATTTCGTGTTTCATTTTCTTAGGTAGGATGGGGTTTCATCCTCATAGCATGTTTCTATGCAGGTGAGGGTACCATCCACATAGTTTTATGCTATGCAGACCTGGGTTCTGATCATATATCATGTTGTTACATGGTTATTGATTTTTCCCGTATAGAGTATTTCTATATGGCTCTACATTCTATCCATGCATCATAGTGATACGCAGGGCCATGTTTATTTCATGGATCAGTTTTCAACATGGGAAGGGTTTTTCACCATAGTGTGTTCCTATAAAGGATGATTTTGTGAAAATAGTCCATCTGTTTATGGCCCATAGAATAGTTTCGGAAAAGGGGTTTTGATATTGTGGCTGATTGGATTATTTAATATATCATGTTTACTACTATGTCGTGTATTTTTACCTACCATGAATTGATAGAGAGGTTTTTTTTCATTTACACATTGATCAGGTCTTTTGGATATCTTATATTATTTCATGCACTCCATTTCAGTCACCCTTGGTTTATTTTTAAAGAAGAGAGGTAGTAACTCAAACTGGATTTTTTGGGAATCTATGATGTGTTGTTATAATTCAATTGTTGAGTCCCTAGAAGAATTCTTGTAAACATGAATGAAATAGTCATTGGTTAAATTTTTTTAGTAGAGTTGGACATCCATTGTGATGGCTTAAATCACCACTCGTCCAAAAAACTAATTTTATTCATTTGTGGGCACCAGTGGTACCTCCCCATCTAGCCAACTATTACATTATCATGGATGGTTTCTTGAGGGGGAAAAATCACTACCTAGATATATAATAAAATCTGGTTTCGTTTGTGGGTACTGGAGACACTGTCTACTCTTCTAAACTATTTTGTTCATGGGTGTTTCATGAAGTGGTCAAAGGCCATGCAGGGAGGTGGTATGTGAAGAAATTTTCACTTCATAAAATAAACCTGTCATTTGAATCCCTCTGCGTTGAAATTTATTTATTAATGTTCTTCAAATATATTTTTTCTATTTGCAAGATAATATAATTTTCTTGTGAATAATTTTGGACCCAAAAAAATCTAACCACTGAGACTTAATTTATAACTCTATCTATTTATTTTCATTTTATTTCTTCCATCTAATAAATTTGATAGACTATAATCCATATATATAAATAGAATGATTAAATCACAACTTTCAACTAAGTATTTGTTTTAATATCATACTACATTAACACAATCCGTTGATATCCTTTTGTAGGAAATAATAATCATTAGTTAAATTTTTATACCCTACAGAACATTATCTTTACATACATGTCCATATTCTACACCACAAAAAATAGGTTCTATATGTTCATTAATATAAAATAATTCATATATACTTGAACTCAAATTTAAGACATATACCTCTATTAAATAACATAATTATAACCAATCTAATCACATCATTCATTCCATCTGGTCATAATACACATCTTTTTAACAACCAATATATCCAGTTACTCCAAGTTGAACCTCATACAGCTTCTTGATCAGGGAATTATGTTACTTTTTTTATTAATTCCCATTATACATATATCACATTGTTACAATGTGTCCACAATCAGTTTGAATCATGATTAACCTTATGATGTAAAGATGATGAATAAAAATATAGACTCAAATGGATTTTTGAGAAAATTTCTTACACACCACAAGGAATGTTTATTATACCTCATAAAAAATTCTTTAACCCCCTTATGAAATATTTTATTAATAAATCTTACAAAATATTTTCTTAAACATTCTCTTAAAGAACATATTATCATTTTCAAAACAAATGAAACCCAAAAAACAATAGAAAACACATTTATTATACTAAGTAACCTTTCATTGGTGTAATCAACAAAATATCCTTTTTATATGAACCTGATAACTTTTTAGTCTACAATTAAATCTACTAAATAATATATAATGTATAAGTAAGTTGGTACATGAATAATCCAATGGTTATAAATGGATATTAAGTTTCTTCCCATATTTTCCCACCTATATAATCTTTAGTAATTATGGGTCCATTCTATCAAATAGAGGATATTACCCATAAAACAAGATCTCATATTTATAGATAGGGTCATGATGAGCTCATTTCGGTGTTTTATCCTCTTACCCTCTATCAGTTGAGTGGTGAGGGATTGATTTATAGAATATATTAAGAGGATTATTGACAAGTTACCATTGAGAATAACCTTCATCATTTAATCTTCTTGTATAAATTTTTATTTAGTGGAAAATAGTTTTTTTAATCCCAACATGATTACGTGTAGGATGCATATTTTTATGGGATAAAAGGATAGATACCTAAAGGGTTTTGAGGAAGGATTATTCCATGAGTCTAATATTATTGGAAAGAGTATGAGAATAATTAACTATTTATAGTTTAGACACCCACTAACCAGATGATTATTCTTGTATCATGTCCCCTTTCACAACATAGTGAATAATTGGATAACCTTTAAAAAAAATATTAATGATTTATTTTAATATTCCTAGAGTTCATGCTTATATTAAATAATTATCATTCAATGATGTTATGAATAGATTGAGTTTGAATGGATATAAGACATCTTCAAATTAGATTGATTATGAACATGTTTCTGTCAATATTTAATTTATTCCACTCCCTTTTCATTATTTTGTAATGTATTTTATTCAATACGAGGTGTTTGAAATAATCATTTTGAGTAAGATCAACACTAGTTTTATAACCTATTTCATCCCCCGCCTATGATGAACATATAGTGTGAGAATTAATTGTTTGATTTTTCTATTGGAAATACACCCTCTCTAGGAATAGATTGGAATTGCCCTATAGTTTGGTAGAGCAATGCTAGAGATGTATATTTATATTTAAGAAATCGTAAGATTTGATGAATTCCATTAATATGATTTTTTCATTTTTAGAGGATTAATTTGTAGAAGGGATTGTGGTATGTGAACAAATTTAGATGGGTGTTATTTTGGATTATCCCTATCACCACATTCAAGAGGACATTGAAAGGCATACTATTTTGATAGTATGAAAATGGGTAGTTATTGATGATAAATGGCTATAATCAGATGATAAAAGTCAATATTTGAGGTTTTATTTGTGGATTATTCACCGAATACATAATCATTGATCTAGGTCTTATTTTTTCATTTCTTTAGAATTTATTATTTTGGAGTTTTAGATTTCAGTATAGCTCATAGAAAAGCATATTCTGAAGAATAATCATTGTATGATATTTTTCCAATGTTCGTAGTAGTAAAAATTATGAGTTTTCCTTCTAGTGGGATATATATGTTTTTTTATTTCATCTTATATGGATGATGCCCTTTGTAACTATCTGTAGAGTGGGTTCAATGGTTTGTGATTATTGTGTGGAAATATGTAGTTGTGTATGTGGGTTATTTTTAATATTCTATGTTTAGTGGGATCTCTCTAAAGAACAATCTATGGTTTCCGTCATAGAGAAAATTATTTATGTATCATTTTTATTTTTAGGTATGTATCAATATCACATAATATTTATCTAGTAGTTTAATAATATTAGTGTATTAATAGAGTGGTTAGTTAACCTACTCGAGAGTGTGGCATATTTTACCTATGAATAGGTACAAAAGGGATATTAGAGGATGAAATTAGGACTTTTTAGTATCATATTTAGTATTTGAAGGAATTTGGAGTGTTCAAGAATTTCTAGGAAAATCCTGACATTATCATGATTTCACTTGAAGTGATGAATGCATCTTTTATATTTATGTAAACCATGGATCATTTTTATTTTACTTTATGAATTACACTCTCAATTTATATAAAACTAAGGATGATCATCTTAATCATTTTTTTAATTACCTGAACAGTTATAAATAAAATTTCCCCTTTGATTTAATTAAATAAAATATAATTTAATATTGTTTTAGAAAACATATGAACCATTTTGGTTTTATTATATCCTCTCATATTCAACTGACTGTTAATTAGCTTTACCATTGATAATATAACCATTGAATAGTTATAACAATTTTTTTATAAATGTAGGGTTTAAAAAAATATAATTGACACACACAAAAGAAGATATGACATCAACTAGTATGATCATCCATATGAATAGTTTTTTAAGAGATTCTAAGTGAGATAAGATCACTATGATTATCTGTTGACGAAGCCCAAGATGAGATCCACCAACTTAATCTTGAGAGAAACTGTTTACAAGAGGAGTTCAACCTCTTTGAGATCATGACCCAAACCATGTTTGATGAACCACCCCATGAAATTATCACCATCGGGAAACAAACCCTTAGGGTTTGTGAAATTATATTAAAGGGATATGAATAAATACCATAATAATATTAATATGCCTATTTTATTTTTCAACATAATAATTTTCATACATTCTTCTTATCATTATTTTTTAAATTATTTTTCTTTTTATAAAATACAAATGATATTTTTAATCAGTAATCAAATTCAATAAATTATTTCATATTGATGAATTAATGGTTTTTATTAATAACTAAAATCATTATAAAATATTAATATAAAATATTTTTTATCTAATATAAATGATCATATAATTTTTATGAATTCAATTTCAATTTTCATAAGGGTTTAAAAAACATTGTTTTCAAAAAAATGAGCATTTATCAATAAATGCTGATTTCTATTTTAATTGTGAAAAAGAAAATATTTTGAAAATTATATTGTTAAAATTAATATTATTGGAATCATATCTTATAAATTATTCAAAGGTGATGATTTCATAATTTTTTATGATAGTTGATGTTTCAGGTAAAAATTAAATATTGTATATATATTAGGTGTTTATTATGATATCATAATGACGGAAAATCAACGTGATAAATACTATAAAGGGTACCCTTGATAAAATATATATTGTAACTAAAACATAATGTGATTTTATTTTTATTTTATTATTCATATGATTCAATTATGAAACTTCAAAAACCATTAATGTATTTTATGGTTTTAAAATCATTTCATTAAGAGTATGACTCACAATCACTTATGAAAGGGTTTCATTTTATTAGGTCCATCCCTTGGAATTATAATGTCATTAAACCCACTACCATATTTAATAATGCATGGGAAAATACATTGTAAGGTTTTTATTTCTGGTTATTTTATTATATTGAGTACAAAACCTAAGTACGAGAAATATTAAAGAAATCTAGTCTCTTTCCCTATAATAACCCACCAAAGATCCCATCTATCTTTCTTAAAATCCTATAATAACATCCTTAATTTGACCTACACTCTCTATAGTATTTACAAGGAACTATTATGATCTCATGAATCCCATACCAATCATTTGGAGTCACACACTCAAGTAAGGGATTCTCAACTTATCTTATTTATTCAAGTTTCGTTGTTATGATATTCCATCAATTCACAATTCCTATTTTTTGGATATGAATTATCATGTAACTATAACTTGATTTTTTAAAAAATGATTATAGAACCCTTTATATCTCATCAATCTATTTTTATCAATTTTTATATTCTATTGTTGTGTTTCTGATGTTTTACGATAAAGTTTTACAGAAAAACAACCATGTAGAGAAAAGAAATACTCAATTCCTATCAAGGGTATTAACCATTATACAATTATACATAATTTTAATAGGAAAATACATTTATCTATTCAGCACTCATTAACTGTGTTATAAAAAATTATGATGAATGAATCCATGTTGTACAATTTATATGGAACACATCAGCGTAGGAATGAATAGAAAGTGACAGGTGCGCCCAAAATTAAATAGTGCTCCAATGCATTGTATAATGTTTTGTCTAATGATAGGTCCTATTAGAATATGAAGTAAACTTGATTATTTTATGGGAATTTTTTATCAATATTTCTCAGATATTATCCTTATCAAATGTTAATGATAATTCATTTTATAGTGTTTCCAAATTTCCAATGTTTCCATTATGTTATCATATAATATCATTCCTCTTTGCTTATGTGTATAATTATCACTCCTCTTATGCCCCATTGATATGTATAATTTCTAACATGTATTAATAACTTAATTTTATTCCATTTTTACTCCCTAAGTAGAATTTATAGCTCCCTATATTCTTGTTTATGTTCCCAAGTTATCCCATATAGTTTAAGTATAAAAGAATATTATGAACATGTTAAGGAATTTTAAGTATATATGATGTATTACTTGTTTTAAGTTATTATGTAATATACCTAATTCAAAAATACATTATTATTCTAGATCATTTATGGTTAATAAATTCTAACGTTATGTAATAAATCATAAATGAATTTTTAATAAAGAGAAGTACTTTCATCATAGGTATTAAAATAATAGTTTATTTTTCTTGGATTAGGATTTGAAAACTATATAAAAAGCCATAGGAATGAATCTATGTATAATAAAACAACCATATATATATTTAGGATTTTTAAGTGAATTATCATGGAAATAATTGCATATATGGAAAATAAAAGTTGATGTGTGTCTGGTATATATATATATATATTGGGGTAAAAACAAATTACATCATGTTGATCTTGAATCGATCAAGAACTGATGACCAACAACACACATTAAATAACACATTTTTTTGACACTTTTGGGTGATATTATTCAATAAATTCATAAGATCATTATGAATTATTAATAAGGAAATAGAAAATACCCACATGATATTATGTTAGGAAATAGATATTAGATAAAAAAGATTGAAACAAAGAAATTCATAAGTTAATGAAATAAATGTTATTTATAATTTATCCCTTTTTAAATTGATTTCCATGTATGGTTTTAACTGTTTATAAACATTAATCCATAATATTCAATCAATTCTATCCAGTGGTAGAAAATATGATAAATCAGGTAAAAAATCAATGCGATGGAGAATGTGATAAAAACCCTAATGATATTCCCATCCAGATTGGAGAGGGAATAGAAAATATATAATGATAATTTATCATATAACACAGGTTTAGAATATAAACATGGATCATGAGGATCTTAAAAATCCCCTTATAATGAAAACGTTGTAATTGATTCCATTATTCTATAACTCCCTCTGACATTCAATTGACCATCTGATCCCTTAAACACGACACAATAAACAAACTCCATTGAAAATATATTCCACATCATTCAATGTTACGAACAACAGAACATTCTATTTTATTTTTAAAATATGGAGGGTGAATTTGATCAGTGGTGGATATTGATCATGAATACGAATCCTGAGGAATAGATCAATGCTATTTGGTTGACCGAATTCCAGAAAATGTTTTTTGATAAATATTTTCCTCTTACTCTCTCACATAAAACTGAAAAGAATTTAGTATCCCTTAATAATAATTAAGAATAATGTATGGGGATGTAAGAGTCAAACATAAAAAGAAATTTATGATATTACTATGTCATTTTCATTACCCCCAAATGCATGGTTGACCTCTTGGTGGGATAAAATAGATTCTATAAAGCCCTAGTGATCCGAGAATTTTATTATTATGAGGAAATTGTTAGGTGTTTCCTTCAATTAAAAATAGGGATCCACGAATCTTAAGGGTATCATGGGGATAAGAAGCAGAATGTGGGGTCAAATTCTGGAATACTGATGGAGTCATGTATAAATTGTAATAAATTTTAACATCATAATTTTCAATGGTGCATAATGAAGCACCCCAAAAATTGACTATGGGGGATGAGGAAATTCATTAGGTGGGGGAAGAAAGGGAACCTATCTTGTGATTGGGGATATGAGAAACACAATAATAAGATGGGGGATAAGAATTATATAGTAATCCCTCAACAAAATTTTAATTTCTTTAACTAAATGTAAATATGAGACCTTTAAAAATAATTAACTATGCCAAAGGTTTTTTGTGACAAACAAGAACCTATAATTCTCAAAGGGAGGGTTTTTTTCCATCACCACCAAAGAGTATGATCTCGATAATAAAGTGTTTATGGGTTCTATTTATTCATTCAAGGATATGGAATGTAAAATTTTATTATGTTTCTCGGAATTACTTTACATAAAAAATGTTTATTATAAATATTTTAACACCACCACAAAATATGGATATGATGTTATCAATGAAAACAAAAAAATGGGGCAACTATTGAATCCCATGTATATAATATCCTACTGTAAGAAATTTATTGGCTTATAATCCAATTTTACCATGTTATACTACCTTTGGTAAAATATTATGAAATTAAGGGTATGGATTGGATATCTCTATATAGAGCCAATATAATTTGTTTTGAGATGGAAATATTTCTCTGTATCACGAGTCAACCACCGATTCTGCAGAAGTGTAAGGAAAATGATGATTGTTTTGTAGCACCAACATCACAATCACGGTTTAATTTTCCTATAATCAACAATATTAAGATCAAATTATTGACTCTAATGAAAGAATAATCCTTTTAAAAAACTTATTGTGATGGAATATGCTGATGTGTTTCCTGATGAATTTCCTAGTCTTTCTCCAAGAAGAGAGGTTGATTTTTCAATCAAGATTATATCAAGGGATTTACCATTATTCAAGACTCCATAGAGATTTGATGTTTTATAATTTTTCTATATGAAGAAATAAATACTAGAGAATATTGAATAAGATTTAATATTCCCATGGGCTTCACCATGGGGTAAAATAGTTCTCTTCATTAAGAAGAAGCATGGGTCAATTCACATTTATATTGATTATCGTGATCTCAAAATGAACATGATAAAGAATAAGTATCATCTTTAAGGGATTAATGAATTGTTATATTAGCTATGTGTAGAATTATAGTTTTCCAAGATGGTCATTTATTTAGTATGTCATCAACTAATGGTGAATAATGACGATATCCCCAACACTTTTTTTTATAAAATGTACGAGCACAACGAGTTCATATTAATTCTATAATAACTCATTAATTGTCCAAATATTATTATGGAATTGATGAATAGAGTCCTTATATATTAACATATCTAATTTTTGGATGTCATTATCAATGATATTATAATATTCTCCATAAACATGGAGGAACATGTGTAGTATCTCACAATTATTCTGAGGACATTACAAAAGGACAATATTTATACCATGTACAACAAAAGTGACTTCTGGTTGAAGGAAGACTTATTATTGAGACATATAATATCATACAATGAGATATTTGCAGACACTTCAAATTGAGATGAAATTAAATTATGGATGAGGCCAAAAAATATGTAATATATCCATTGAATCATTAGATTAGCTGGGAACTATCATCAATTTGTGTGAAATTTATCAATATTGTCAACCCATCAAACTAAGATAACTTAGAAGGGTGTCAAATTTTATTAGAATGTGGAATGTGAAGAGATCATAAAGGATCTAAAAAACAGGCTTATCACTACAAAAATACTCAAACAACACAAAAGTGGATAAAATTTCATGGTATTCAGTGATTTTTTGAAAAAGTGCTAGGTACTGTTTTAATGCAAACTTACTAAGTAACAGCCTGTATTTTAAGGCAGTTAAAATTTCCTAAACATAAGTACCCAACACATGATCTGGAGTTTGATACAATGACATTTACTTTAAATATATGTTGGCATCATCTCTTTGTTGAGAGGTATGAAATATATATAGATAAAAAAAATTCTAACATATATATTCACATAGAAGGAGATGAATATTCACAAAAAAAGATGGTTAGTGGTGATCATCGACTATGATAGATCAATACACAACCATCATTGGAATGATAAAAAATAATTGGGCACTGTTTGTAGAAATTATCCACCAATTATATCATTTATGAGAATTTAGAGGGATCTATTCTTCTTATATAATAAATATATAGACATGGTAATCATAAGGGATGTATAATAATCAATACTTTCATAAATTATTGTTAAAACGCCACTTATGAACAATATAAAGGATTCTAGATAAATAATGTGGGAGTTTAGAAGGAAGTATAAACATGATCAATATTAGTGGACAAAAAATAATAATTTAGAACATATAACAAAAAAGGCAATTATTATCCAAATCACAATTTAACATGGGGTGGTTAATAAAAAAATATAAAGTCGTAAAAATTAATATATTGTAGGATATATATTTTTATTTTTCCAATATATATTTATAATTAAATTTTGTTTATTATAAAATATATTGGAATGTGTATGAAGGAAATTAAGACTTACAGTAAGGGATTTCCATCTCGATGATATTTTGTACGAGACACAATCCATGTTCACTGCCTATTTCATGTATGTGGGGTGTATAACAGAAATGGATGTATTTTAATATTATTATGTTGTGAATTATATGGATTTACATATCCATTTAAGGATCTATAAATCAAATGTGATTATATTTAAACCATTACCAACATGGTAATAGAATCGTTTTTAAATTTTTTTTCTTTGAGACGTATGTTTTGTTATGCACATACATTATTTCAAGAAGTGTAAAAATAGACCCCTTGTAATGTAATATAATTAATTTAATTAACCTTTTTATATTTTATATTTAATTTTATGTTATTCATTCACTAGTCTTATAATCCAGGATTACCAAATTAATACAATTTTTTGTTATAATCTCATAATTCATCTGGATTTTTTATGATTATATTTCTCAGTGATTACATAATATGTATATCTGTTAATAAATTAATAAAATACATTCTCCTAAGGTTATTTCATGAGAATAAACTATTTCCATCATTTTCCTCAATTAATATACTCAAGATATCAGTAATAATTTTAAAGGGAAATTTTCAATTCAGATTAAACATTTTTCTTTCAAAAAGGATGTTTTATAAAAATATTTTTATAAGTGTTTTAAATGATAATTTAAGATCATTTTCAAATTAATGGATTTTAAAAAAATATTTTTAAAAATATTTTATAATTATTTACAAATATTTCACTATATGATTTCAAATCTATTTTCAAACAGAAATGTTTTAAAAAAGTTATCTATTTTTGAAAGTGCTTTTAAAATTTGAAAGAATATATTTCTCAGGGTTTTTTCTAAATATTTTTTAAAATATTTCATTTTATGCTTAAAAATTTATTTTCAATGAAATCACTTGATATTTTATTATGTTTAAAATTTATTTTCAATGGTTTTCAAAAAATCATTTATAAGTGTTCTAGGTTATTGTCAATGAAAATTCATTACAAAAGGTTTTATGTTTTAATAGTAATTTTCCAACAGATATTATATTTTCATCATAAATGTTTTAAAATATTTTGAAAAGATTATTTTATATGTTTCAAAGGATATTTAAAAAAAAGTTTATAATGTTTATTTTTGTTTAAAAAGTATTACAAATGGGTTTAAAAGATTAATTTATATGATTTCAAGGATATTTTATTTTAAAATGTTTTTCAAAATGAATAACATTTATGAATTATTTTCCATGGTGGAAATTATATTACCCTCAAGAATATTTTTAAATTAATTTTCAATGAATTATTTAAAACTTTCAAATGTAAATTACAAATAAATTTATTTTGGAAATGTTTTATAAATATTAGTTTCAATGAAAGGATCGTTTCCTCATGAAATGTTCTCAATTTATTTCAAAATAATTATCTATATATATTGAAATATGTTGTCATTGTTTATGTATTGCTCGGTATATAATCCATGGAACTCATTATTTTTCATTACATGAGAGGATTATGTATTAGATGAATTTTTATTACCCCTGTTTCTCAACAATGGGTTATACCATGATAGTATTCTTGTGAAACCCCCATTATTTCATATTTAATGTTCTGATCTGATTATTATGAAATCCATCTGTTTTTATAGGTTATGTTATGATGAAATTTTTATAATACCCCTTTAGTTTTACACGTCATGATATTATGAATGTTTATGATCCTATGGAACCCATATTTATAATTTTATGATGATATGGGTGGGACCAATATCTCCATCCAATTCATTAGGTATAGATTTATATCTAATGAGATTGGGATGGATGTAAGGGGAGTAAAATTTGTTCCGTAATGGACATTGTCTAATAAGATGGTCTTGGGGGTAAACCTTGACTACTAAATTGGTTTAGGGAGTAAAATAATACCATCATTATATCCTCAATAGTGACACTTGACTACTATAGAAAAAAATTTATATGTTTATTTGAATGATAAAAATTCCATGTCTTATTCAAATTTTAGGATCTCATGGATCATGTAATTTTATTTCGTTATGATTCATGTCTTATAAACTACCAATAATTATTCCAATTTTCATGATTATGGTAATTGATGTGCAGTGAATGGTTTGATATTTTAATCTTATGTTCTCAAACCCTTTTGTTCATTTCATTCTTACGTATCACCTTAATTTACACATACTGAGCATTTTTTATCGACCATTATTATATTTAGTTTATACTTGTTATGAAGAATTGTTTTAATTAGGATTAGTAAAGGGGAATGTGTTTTTAAGAATCATTGAAGATAATTCATCTAACTATACGACCATGTTCCGGGATTCAAAAGGCACAACCAACTATAGTCCCCTCGTCACGTGTTTGTGTATTGTAGTGATCATTCATATAAAATGATATAAATCCATATATGTTATGTGTGGGTTAATATAGTTGGTATTAAAGAATTAGTTATGTAAATAATTGTATACTAGAACTATAATCCTTTACTGTGATCCCTAGGGGTATTTATAAGGTTATTTCTAGGGATTTCATTATAGAAAACTATATAGATGAGTTAATATCTAGGAAACTTTTCTATAATTCAGTAAAAGAAGTTGTGAGTGGTTTTCGAGAAGTACATTCCTACTGTGATGCTAAAAATGTATGTTGTTTTGAAAAATACACAACTAGGTGCAATAACCATTAAAACACCAACTTGATCTAGAATAAATCAGAAATTGGTGCATGATGATATGCCTTGCTGCACCCATAGTTTGATAGTTTTAGAGGATATGGTTTTAAAATTCACAAAAATTTTAAAAAACATCATGGAAGATTTAAATAAAACACGTCTATGATATAAAAATCAGAAAAAATGTTTAATAGATTTAGAATATTGTTTAATTTGACCAAAATCCAATATATGATTTTTTTTGTAATTATTTGTTTTCCTATAGTGATTTGTGTTACTAACATTATAATATTTGGTTTGAGATAATAAAAGGATGCTAAATTAACTAGGATTATATTTAATGTGATGGAAAATTTGATTATGATAAATAAAATAGGATAATGAATAGAGTGAATGGAATTTTTATTATTCTTGAAATGTTTCCATGGAACACGATTAACAATCTGTACCTTAACCAACTCTTAGACTATCTAAAGAGATGATAGAGTCTACTAAGTGTTTGTCTAGTGGATACCATGGAGGATAGTAGAATAAATATCCTATGTGTTGTTAGAACAATAATTTTACATATGACTCTTCCATTCCATCATGTTTTGAAAATCTCAAAAACAATTTATTAATGATGACATTTATTTCTCTATGAATTTTTATATTCTAGAACATGTTAAACTATAACCATGTTCTTCAATGATTTTACTAATGATTTATTAATCCATGATTAAACATATTTTCATTAGAAAAAATTACTTTCAATTATATTGAATCCTTATCTATATGTTACATCATTACAGAAATATGAATCCAATTTTTGAAGAATTGTGAATCTAATTCTCACAGAATTGTGAATTATATTTCCCCAAATCTATGAATCTGATTCTCATTGAATTGTGAATCCGATCTCCATAGAATTGGGAATCAGATTCTCAATTAATTGTGAATCCAATTTACCTATAATTGTGAATCTTCTTGTCAAATATTGTGAATCCGGTTTCCCGAGAATTTTGAAATCAATTCTCACAAAATTGTGAAATTGATTTCCCCAGAAATTAGACTATGATTCTCTGTGAAATCAGACTCCGATAATCTTTAATATCTGACTACAATTATCTCTAAAATCATATTCTGATTCTATCTAAATTCGGACACGGGTTCCCTATGTAATTATACTTCGATTCTCCCAAAAATTGGACTCTATTTCGTTCTATAATCAGACTGCGATTCACTTTGTAATCCGAATCTGATTACCAATATTTTTAGAATCCAATTAACTTAAGAAACATATAGCATATATTTCATAAAATTATCATATCCCTTTAACATTTAAAACATACTTTTCATGATAATGTTTCTTACATATTACAAGATATTGTTTCTCATAGTTCTTTATATAAAACGATGTCATCTAATTTGTTATAACATGACCATTGCATAAGTTCCAAATGTATAGGTTTGCTAAAACATTTATAGAAATATGAATATTGGGGGAGAATGTGACCATTGAATATATCACCTATAAATACCCAATAATTTGAATTTCATAAAGGATAAGAATTTTTGGGAGAATTGATACTTTATGAGAGATCTACCTGATTGTCATTGTGTGAAAGCATTGAAGAGTTTAATTTGTGAACAAATTGTTCCACAAAATTAAATATTTAGACTGATTTGTATGACATGTTTAGTTTTGATTATTTATTTATAAAAAAAGGATTCCAAATTGAAGGAATTCATTGGTGTTGATTACCAGGATAATCAAGGGATTCCTAGTTTAAAGAAGATGGAGGGGTTGATCACCTACAAATTGAGGGCTTGCAAGGATAGCAAGACATATTATTATCTTTGTATCACGGGCCTATCTTATTATGGGTAAGATAGTGATTTATGAATGTATAAATCAAGAGACCATTATAAAAGATTATTGATACCCTTCTCTTTGGGTATAAATATTTCACTCTCCTTTTAGTACTGGTTTAATTGTAATTTATTTAAATTTCACTTCATTTTTGTCATAAATAGAATATGTAACTTTCTTGTTGTCTATCTATTTTAATAAAAATGATTTTATATTCTGTACACTTAAAAATAGAATCTTAATTAATTATACCTATGTTCTTATTTCATTATATTTTCTTTATATTCAGAAATTTTATCCTTCAGATTCTTTTTTAAATGATAGTAGAGGGTTTAGAAAATCTTGTTAGTTTAACATTGTTAAAGATTGTTTTCGTAAACTTAAAAAATGTTTTTAAACATAAAATTCACCCCACTAGTTATTATGTATCTACATCTCGTATTTAAATAAAAAAATTTGTATTGAAGGAGGTATCTAAGATACTGATACTTATAAATTGTACAATAATAATGTTTTTCATTACATAGATTACATATAATTTGTTTAGTTTTTCATGTTTTTATTTTAATAAAATCATTATTAATAAATACATACAACACTAACATGTAGAGTGTAAATGCATTGTTTTTGAATGATGGATATAATAAATAGATAATCTATTGACAATAGAATTTGTTTAGTTTTTCATGTTGTTATTTTAATAAAATCATTATTAATAAATACATAAAACACTAATGTGTAGAGTGTAAATGCA
The DNA here is from genome assembly GCA_963277665.1 of Viscum album. Classification (NCBI taxonomy): domain Eukaryota; kingdom Viridiplantae; phylum Streptophyta; class Magnoliopsida; order Santalales; family Viscaceae; genus Viscum; species Viscum album. The sequence goes on along the minus strand of OY728165.1, from coordinate 1,979,187,901 downwards.
TTGTTTTTGAATGATGGATAGAATAAATAGTTGATCTATTGAAAATGTAAATCAATCAAGACCACCAAATTTTGATTGTAATGATTATAATTATTAGAGAGATTGAATGAAGAAAATTTTTATTAACACTTAGGTTGAAAAAAATTTTATGCTTACTGGTGATTATAATATTCTTTAAATGTAAGTTAAAATATTTACCATCCACAAAAGTTGAAAATATAAATTGATTTATACGGTACATAATGTTATTTTTTAGTTCCATGATAATAAATATATATATATATAAATATCTTCATGTGAATAACAAAAATTATTTTCAAGAAACATGAAGTTACACATTTTGGATCATCAAAAGGTATTAAATCCATAACAGATATTCTTAAAGAAAATTATAATGGTTTTGTTTTTCCTTATGGCGAACCAACAGATATGTTCATAAACAATTCCGTACTATTGTTAATAGCTTATAGTCAATGGGAGAAAGCGTCTTAAATGATGAAATTGTTGTTGAAAAAATTATTGATATTAAGCCAAATGTTTGGGAATCAAATAGAATCGATATTCATGAGTATATGAATGTTACAACAGTTATTGATGATAAGATATTTGGAACACTATTACAATATGATATGATTGAATTGAGATGTTGATAATATTTAGAAGTATAATGAGATTATTTCCTTTACTACTAATTACAATCATATGAATTCCAAGACTCCGGGAAATGTCTCTAAGACAACAATGTCTAAGAAAGTGGTTAATCAATCTGACTCCAGTGAATCTGAATAGTCATAGAATGAGGTAGAAAATATTTCTAGAAGGATGGACAATATAATTGGAAAAAAGGATTTTCAATACATATATAAGAAGAAAAACATGAAAAATAAGAATGATTTAGAAGTAGAATGTAAGGAATTCATGAGATATGAACATATTAGACATGTTTATCCTAAGTTGAAAGGTAAGGACAACAAATATATACACTCTGAAAGTAATATAAGAAGATATTATAAGTAAAATTAATAAAACGTTCCTAAAAGAAAATTATACTTGGAGTTAAAGTGATGGAAACCTATCTGATTAATATTCAAATATTGAATCTTCTAGACAATTTAATATTGGTCTTATATCTATAATACCTATATAGAATAAATGAATTATGCTTTAGGTACAATCATATGAATCCTTAACAAATATATATTTATGTTCTAGTTATCCTGATGAATAATTTTATCAATATATGTATAAGGAATCTTTTTCTGCATTATATAATAGTTTAAATTCTTTTAAAGATGTATCTAATTTTTCTATGTTACATGAAAATGATAATTGTATGATCAATAAGAAAACTGGCCAAAACAATTCTAGATTCAGTCTTAAAAAAGATGTATCAGATCATTCAGAAGTTCTGAATAAATTAGATTTAAAAATTGATTATATTTTTAAATACAATGTGTTTGTTAATTCTAAAATTTATAAACATTCTAAGGATCTTGAAATGATATCTCTAAGAAATTTTTTTTTGAGAAAAACTCAAATACTAGGACATGTGACTATGAAGATAAGAATATAGTCATCCGACTAAAAGCCGAAATATTTTCCTTAATGAAACTTTTCTCAAACGTTACTCATGAAATGGAAGGTATTGATAAAATTTATTCAAAACTTTTTCCTCTAAGGAATAGTTATGTATTTGGTTATTCTCATTCCAAACTAGTTTTCAGTCATAACTATTTTGTTCTTTAATGTTCCCCCTTTTCACTAAGTGTCAATGTGATGGAAATTAGGAGAAAAGTTGTTCATTTAATAAAACTATATCCTTAGGTTTTCTTAAAACTCACTTTTCATAGAAAATTTTGATACTTAAGATTTTATTTTCTATCAATTCTTGATAAAAAAAGTATAGATTCAGAAATTATAAATATTTCATTTTTTAAAATAATAAATTAATTACTAACCATAATACATGGTATAATGATATTGGATGTCTTTTTCACCTGAATGGTATTAAAAATATAATTGAAATTATTATTAAGATGAATGTAGGAAGAGTCCCTTTAGAAGAAAATGGTAAAGGAAAATTTGTTGATAAATGTTACATTGTTCTTCATGGAAAAGCCTTAATTTTAAAAAATTTTTAATGGTCTTAAGAATAACCTTTATGGCATAATCCAATTATTTGATGATGGTTACCCTATAAATTTGAGGAATGATAAATTATTAGTACACAATTCTAATAATGAGTTAAATTTTTATACCCACCATCATTGGAATGTTTATACACTTATCGTAGAAGACTTTATGAACAAAGACATAATTTCCTCAATGAAATGGAAGATCTATATTTGTTATGGAATAGAATCATAAGAAATTATAACCTCAGAAACTTATATAATAATTCTATGTAATGACTGTTAAAGGTTCTACCAGATAATAGATTTGATTCTTCAAAATTTTGTGATCCATGTCAATGTTGAATGAAACATAATTCAATATTTTAATAAATTATGGAAGTCACAACATCGAATGCACAATATCTAGTACATAAGGATATTTTTGTTCCAATAAAAACTAGAAGTATTAGAGGAAAATACTATTTATTTTTTTAGTTTATGATTACAGTAGATTCACATGGGGTCTACCTTTTAGAATTAAAATATGATGACTTTTCTTATATTAAATATTTTTCCACAAAATTTAAAAATTAGAAAAACCATCCTTTGATAACTATTCATAGTGATAATGGTGGGGAATATGAATATTCTGATTTTGAATGTCTTCTATGTAAAAAATTTATACATAACTTATTATCTCCCAGAACTAAGAAAGATAGTTATTTTGATAGAAGAAAAAAAAATATTTAAGTGATAAAAATAACTAAGTTGACTTAATACATAATTTCTAAAAACATTGGGATGAATCTATGAGTACTAATTATTATACTATAAAGAGATTTCTAAAAATTCCATTTAATAATAAAACAAAAATGAGTTATGGGCAGGACGTGAACCCAATGTTTCATACATCAGAGTACTTGGATGAAAATTATACATTTGGAATACAAAAGTTAAATAATATAAATTCACAACCAAATATAATGATGGAATTTTCATAGGTTATTAAACTACATCTAAGGATTATAGTGTTTTTAATTAATATTAATGTACTATTGTGGAAAAAATACATGATAAATTCGATGAAACTAGTCCATTCAATTTTAAACTAACTCAATCAACATATATGGATTTTTTTTTTAAAACTAATTATCAACCTTTGATGGATGATTATAATTTTTTAGTGAATTCTAATGAAAAAATTTCGGAAGTATTCACTCTAGAAGATTTTCTATCTTATGTTGATGAACAAGATTTACCAAACCTAATAAGTTGTTTCTAAAGAATCATCCCAGTGATAATATCATTGTGGATGTACATTAATTAGTACGGACTAGAAGTTTTTCAATAAATAGAGTAGGGAATCTTGCATTTTTTTCCAAATCAGAATAAAAAATTTCTGATGAGGCTTTTGGTGATGATGATTGGATTAATACTATTCAAGATGAAATAAATGAATTTGAAAGGAACAATGTCTAGACCTCAATTGAAATTCCTAAAGAAACATATCTAATTCGGTGGAAATGGGACTTCAAAAATTAAATGTGATGAAAATGAAATCATAATAATAAATAATTAAATTTTTGTTTTTAAATGTTATACTAATCAATAAGGAGAAAACTATGACGAAACCTATGCTCTGGTATGAAGACTATAATTTATTAGATTTTTCATAGCTTTTGAAAAATTCTTTTACTTCAATCTTTTTCAAATGTATGTTATGTGTTATTTCAATAGAAGATATGTTCTAGAGGATGTATATGTTGAACAACATATTATATTTGAATGCACTAAACATCATGATCATGTTTTGAAACATACTAATTCATTATTTGTTATTAAAACAACCCCTGGAGCCTGGTATGATAGACATAAAAAAATTATTTAAAAAATAATTTTGTTAAGGGAAATGTTGATAAAATTCTTTTTATTAAGAATAAAATGAAAAAAGTTTTATGTGTTAAAATTTGGGTTGATGACATTATATATGGATACATAGGTAATCCTTAATTGATTCATTTGAAAATATTAGGAATTATGAGTTTGAAATTGGTTTGATGGGGGATTAAATGTTTTTCATTGGATTTCAAATTTTTCAAGTACTATAAAGAACACATATATCTCAAAATAAATTTTATAAATATATTTTTAATAATTATGGATTTGACAATAATAAAAGTATAAGTACTCTAACCTGTACCTCAAATACTCTTGATCTTGATGAAGCAAAGATACCAGTTGATCAAAAATATTATAGATGCATTATAGGATGTTTACTACTAATTATAGCTAAATTATTGAATTGTGTTATCTATATTGTGTTGTTCATGATATCAATCTAATCCAAAATAATCTCATATAAATTCCATGGAAATAATTATTCACTGATTAAAGAGAACAATTGACTGAGGACTTTTCTATTCTACTAGAGAAGAATAGGTTTGAAAATGTTTTTCAAATGCTGATATTAGTGGTTATAGAATGGATTGGAAATGTTCTTCTAGAACATATAATTTATTAGAAGATTCATTAGTTTCGTTGTCTTATAAGTAACAACATTTTGTATCACATCCAATGACAGAAGTTGAATATGGTACTGAGGGACGTTGTTGTGATCTGTTGTTGTAGATGAAACACATACTCACATATTATAGAATGAGTTATATTAAAACTTAGATACTTTATAAAATCACTAGTTCCATATCCTTATGTAAATACACCACACATAATCATCATGAAATGCACATAGGAATTAGGAAGAACATTTTTAGGGATCACAAAATTAAAGCAGATATTATTTTACAATTCATATGAATGCAAGAGAAACATGCTGATATTTTTAAAAAATTATTACATTCTGATATATTTTAACATACTGAACAAAAGTTAGTAATCATATTTTTATGTAATGTTTCATAGATACTTTTTGTTGTAACAATTTACTAACAATAAGATACTTCTTTTTATATGGGGATGACATCTGTTAATTCTTTTAAATTTCCTTTCCCAATTTATATTATTTCCCCAAAAAAATTGGAACCTAAATATCTTTAGAATTTAAAAGATTTCCATTACCAAATAAACTTCTCAGAACATATGTCTTCTAAGATGATCCCTATAAATACTGGAAATTCATTTTGAAAACTCTAGAAGGTAAACATTCTTACTTACATTCTCTTGAGTTAAATTTTTGTTTGTTAGTATTCCAAATATGATTTTAGATAAATTAGTTCAGATTCAAATTTCCTTAAATTCGATTACTTCATTAAAACCTATAAATATTGGAAGCTATAAATATCTATTATCCTTTTATATAAACAATAATATTAAATAACGACAATCTCAACTGTTGGATTGACCCGAGATGTTTAATCAACACTGTGAAGCCTATATAAAGGGACCGACCATCGATTCCCACATCAGTTTCCATATATTTTTCACATGAAATATACCTCTCTTAAAAGCCACAGATCTGATTATATCATCCTTATTTTACGATATGAATATTTATATATGTTTTTTCTCAATCTCTGATGTCTTCTCATAATGAAATCCAATATTGTCCAATCTCTAGAGAAAGGTTAGTACATCATAATTTCTTGCACATGTCGGATTCTCTTATAATGAAAATTATCAATATCAATAGATGAGGATTTTTTGTTGTGGAAGAGGAAATGATTCATGATCCAATTTATCTAGATCTTATAATCAAATTTTATGATATTATTGAATTTGTTGAAAAGGATGGAAAATATATGTTTCAATTGAAGAGTTATTGAAGTACATACTCTTTATCATACTAGAAAGCCACTCATGTTATTGAGATTCCATATAATGGAGAGGAATACATTTTTCACACAGGTCTCTAGATAAAGAATGTTCATTTTATATTGTTCGAGAAATCGAATTCCTAGGTCTTCAAGGAGAGAAGAATCCTAAGATATAAAATATCTCAGAAAACCACAAGATAATAGCCCTTTGGATGCCCTGAATCCTCATTCAAAGAAAAAGGGACAAGGGAACCCTATAGACATCAGGCATATTAATGATGGATTTTATAGTTATTATAAAAATGAATATCATGTTGAATAATACCTTTCTCACCATTAGAAAAAAAAATATGTAATGATCAGATCTCATATATTAATGTATCCAGCAATATTGACCAAAATCATTGTAATTGTTATTGAAACATGAAAATATTCCGGCCTATTAAAGCCTAAGGCATTCAGAATCATGTTTTTGAGTGATGAAACCCTCTAGAGAATGATTTTTGGCTTCTATGATAATTCATGTGATTTTGTTGATCTTACTAGCATCACATTACAAGTTGGAGGGAGCTTCAAACCCGAATCTATGAAAAATAAATCCCAAGCAGTGGAACCCCAGAAACCAACTCAATCATCTGAACCTACATTTGTACCCCCTATGCCTATGAAACAGAAAAACTTCTAGTAAGAAATAGTTTCTATGTGTGGAGAACATAATTGAAAAAGAAAATATGGAGACCTTGTATTTGGAATAAATCATGCCAAGTAAAAGGCAAAAAAAATTCAAACTAGTGAACTGATTGAGAAACAAGAAAAATGGAATAAGTTTAAGAAGAAAATGATCAATTCAATGTATATTGAATACTTATATAAAGATACTGAGAAATCCTATGAACAAGTAGATGTGCTAGAATATTTCATTCTTGAACCAACTATTCAACCAACCTTAGTAACATATTTAACTCTATCCCCAAAATATATAATGAATTTTCTTAGTTCTAACTCAAATATTTGAAGAAATATACCAACAATAAAAATAAACCTATGAAGAAGACAAAAGGGATAATGAGATCCAAATTGTTGAAGAAGTTGAAAAGGAAAGAAAATTTGAAATGTTTTCATTAAGAAACTCACAAGATTCCTCCTCCATGATAGTCACAAATGGGATGTATTTTTATAATGTTATTGTAGTCTAGGAACAATTAAATCGAATTCCCTCTTTTTATGAAAGTGATAATGATGGTATTGTACAACATGTTAAAGGTACAGCTGATGATGTTACTAAAATAGATGATGTTAATAATTTTTTTGATGATTAAGATAGAATAAATCTTGTTTATGATGGAGATAATGAAACCTAGAGAATTGAGAAGAAAATCTATGAGGAAGGGAAAGGAAAACAGGTGGCTGTTGATGCACCCTAGAACGTTGTTGATACAAAAACAACGAAGGATGCTTATAGTATATTAAGGAATAAATATGATGATAAAATATAAGTAACCACACCATGAAAAGTTTCTATTTTAGAATATTCCTCTTCAGTAGGTGATCATTTTTTGGTCTAGTACCTAAACAATCGTGAAAACACCACTCCATTCTTTCCAGATATAGAATCCAAATGTTTGCTGATTCAAGATACATTGAATTATAAGAGGAAATATACAAAATATCCTATGGAAAATTTCATCAAACTCAAATTTGAGTTTAATACCATCTTGAACTGCTTGATGCTCATAGAAAATAATGTAAAGAGACAACATGATGGTTGAATACCTTTTTACATGATCTTAAGGTTTAAATGATTTTAATGATTCAATGAAGAATACCGTTGATAAGTAAGATAAAAATGTAAGAAATAACTCAATAAGGTTATCGAAGAAAATATGGGTAGCGAAAGATTTCCACCAACAAGAAGCTGTAGATCTGAATGGAGAACTAAAACGCGTTGATTTTAATATAAATAGAGAGAATAGAATAAGGGATACATTTTACCAGAAATTTATGACAAAAGATAGAGATAGATATCCTGATCTTTTTTTGAGTGAAAATATTTATTATAATTTAATATGTTAATGTATATTTTTATACTATAATCGTATTCTATTATATGTTCCCTAACCTTCCACCGATATTTTCCCCCTATTTATTTTGGAAAACCACAAAGGGCGTGAGGATGAATTCTCAAACAATAATATCAATCTATGTGGGAAGATGTTTATATTAGGGGAATATTTCATGATGAACACTCATAAAAAGGGAGTTATGTATATAAATAAGACATAAAAACACAAATACAAGAATAAGATCCATAGGGAATTTGATAAACTAATGGAGTGTTAGTCATATTCATTATAAGTCAAAAAAAGGAAAATAAGTTTTTATTTTAATTTAAAACATGAAAATATTATGCGTTAATATTATTTTACGAAAAGTAGTGCATGCTATCCAAAAATAGGGAGATTGTTATGTCAATAAGATTCCTTATTAATTTTTCCATTAATTTAGGTTTTGAAATTCAAAAAAGAATTTTCTTGAAGATTTTTTTCTCAATCTAAAAATGTTTATATGCTAGAACATGTTAAACCTTAACTATGGTCTTTAAAATTCTACAAATGGATTTCCTAATCCAATACTTCCCATATTTTACGTAAGAAAAATTACGTTGTTTTAAATCTTATCCGTTTCTATATCTCAGATCATTCAATAATGGTAAATACAATTTTCACATAATTGTGAATCTGATTTTTCATAGAATTGTGAATCTGGTTTTCATAGAATTGGTAATCTGATTTCCCAAGAATTTTGAAATCAATTCTCATAGAATTTTGAATATGATTTCCCTAGAACTGTGAATTCAATTATCATAGAATTGTGACTCCAATTTTCCTAAAATATTGAATATTATTCTCATAGAATTTTCAATCTAGTTTCCCTAGAGTTGTAAATATGATTCTCCCATAATTGTGAATCCAATTTTTCCAGAATTGTGAATCTGATTCTCATTGAATTGGGGATTAGATTTATGAGAAAATGACACACTGAATCTATCTGTAATCAAACATTGATTCTCTATGAAATTATACTTCAATTCTCCTTGAATTCAAATTCTGGTTCTCTTTTAAATTAGTCTCTAATTCTATACGAATAGGACTCATATTTTCATTGAAATCAAACTCGAATTATTTATGAAATCAAACTCTGATACTATCTGAAATAAAAATATAATTATCTATATTTCAATAATCCTATTTTTCAAAAGAAATTATTGTATATCATTGTTAATGTTACCATATTTCCATAATATTTATTATATAATTTCTATGATAATGTTTCTTACATCCTGCATGATATTTTTTCTTATAGTTTTTTTATAAAATGATGTCGTCCAATTTTTCACAATACGATTTTTTAATGAGTGCTACATGTACCGGTCCCTCAAAATTTCTAGGTAATATGATTAATGGGAGAGAATGCGACTGTTGTTGATCTCCCTTATAAATACCCAATCATTTGAATGCGATCAATGCATTGAACTTTTGAAACCATTGACCCTCTGCGAGAGCTCTGTCAGATTTTTTTTGAGTAAAATCTTTGACAATTTTAAATTGTGAATAACATGTTCCCCAAATATAAATATTCAACAAGATTTTTTTGACTTTTGTGATGGTGATTGTTTCTATAGAAAATTGATGGATTCCAATATAAATGATGACATATTTGAAGATTATCTACATAATCTAGGGATTCCATGTTGATGGAAGATAGTGGTGTGGATCACCATACAAATCGAGGACTTGTGGGGATAGTAAGATAGATTTTGATATTCATGCCAAGGTTATAACCAAGTGTGGGTATGCCAGATCTTATTTAATGTATAAATCATGGTACTTTTCTCCAAGGATGTTGGATACATTCTCTTTGGCATAAAATATTTCATTACACATATATTACTTGTTTAATTAAATGTTATTTTAATTATACTGCATTTTTCATATAAATAGAAAGTTTATATTTCTTACATGTTATCTATTTAAATAACTCTAATTTACGATTCTATACACATTGTGGTACAATATTAATCAAGTATACCTATGTTCTTATTTCATTATATTATCTTTATATTCAAACCTGGGACCCTTCTAATTTTTATATAGATAGTAGATTCTTTTGTGAATCATGTTTGTTTAACATTGTTAAAAAAATGTTTCTATAATGATAAAAATGAATGATTTAAACTTATTATTAACACCCTATTTTTATTGAGTATCTATAACGCAAATTCTGATCCTAATGTTTCAAGAATTTGGGAAGAAACACACAAGAATATGTCTTAGAAGAACACGAAGATGTTTTGACTGTTGAAAAGTAGGACAGAATGAAACTAACCGTATTGGGAAAATAAAGAGTTAATTTAATGCAATGTATGAGAATATTTTTCCACCTGAGGTATTAAAAATGTATGAATTATTTGAATGTTGAAATTATGTGAATTGTGAAATTCAATGTCACTGGGGATGTATTGTATTGTAAATTGTCATGTTATTATGAGTAATGTTTATATTGATATTGATGAAAATATAAAAATGTCATCTAAATGGAATGTGTTAAGGAATATGATGACAAATATTGGTTAATTTTTTCAGAAGTATGTGGAATTAATGAAGTATTTATGTATTGGAATTCTAAGGTCACGATATTTGAATCAGTGAATATTTATGTATTATTCATTATATTTTCTTTATTAAGGATTATAATGGATATATTTAAGGATGTCTATGGGAAAGAAAAGTAATTTAATTAGAAGGTGATCATTTTATTCTAGGGAAGATATAGCATAATATGATCTAAATACTGAGAAAGTGATGTTTAATATTGGTAAAGAGATGATTGATATGGATAAAGTAAATTCGATTGTAATGGTGGCCTCAGAATTAATAATGTTATTTTTTGAAAAAATGTTTTACAGTATCATTTATAAAGGACAAAAAATTTTGGTATGTGAGGAATATATCTTATAATTTGTGTTATATATAAGTAACGAAGAAGAATGTATGTTTTTAATATGGTTTAATGGTAATTCGAGTTATTACAATGTTTCAAGAGAATATATGATGAAGGTATTCACATATTTGATATGTGACAATCAAGAGATACATTATGATATACTGGGGATCGAGGTTGTGCTGATTTAAATTAATTTAGTCATATTATTTATGTAGTTTTTTACTATCACATTTTAGAAAGGTGAAAAGTTTAACCATTTTGGAAAATGTTTCTGTATAAATTTCAATACTGTTTCAGAATTTAATTTTATTTAATACGAAGATTTATTCATATTGGGTAACATTTATGAACTAATTTATTTTTGTTACTATAACTAAAGAAAGACCAAATAAATTATCATTATATTTATAGATCATATGATCATTTAGTTATTCCTAAAAAATAACATTTATAAATTGGAGTAAGAGATGAATTAAAAAATTATCAAGGAGAAACTGATGGATGAGATTGTTCATACAAAATGGAATGAAATCATGTAATTATATCATCTTGTGAAAATTTTTCAACATTAATAAAATATTCCTGAAATAAAATATTCTTTTATTTTCATCATTTATGGTGATATTAATAACCCATTTCAGGATCTTTAGTTTATAGATTTGTGATTGATAATATTATATTTACAATGTTCCCTATAACTCTCCATCAGTATTTGGCTGTTATTTTTGACTAATAAGTCCATGTTTTCAATTCCCACATATTTTTTAATATAATGAATCTTAGTTATGAGTTACATTGGCTAATAATATTGTTTACAGATGTATATTTTAAAAGAATGTTTTTGTATTTATTTTTATGATATGTTCATTGAAATGAACATTAAAGTATCCTACATTTAATGAACTAGGTGAATTTCAAAGGTGAAATTCAGTTTAAGGGGAGTAGAATATAACACCCCAAGAATTTATGAATTATTTTTTCTAATAAATTTGAATTACATAATGGATTTCATTCCACACTACACCATGTTAAACATGATTTATACATAACACCATGTTAAGATTGCACTACATAAAATATTGATTTTATCATGTGGTATAGGCAACACTATGTTTGCATTTTTTTTCACAAAATACCTAGATTTATTGAAATCAGGCATTACATCAAAACTGATTATTACCGAACTACAATATAAAAATAATATTATTATATAATATGATAGTTAGCGTTTATATTTTTAAATGGTGGGAATGAGTAGGATTAATAAACTTATAAAAATATAAATTTTTACATGTTTTTATGTATATATCAATTTGAAATAAAGTATTAATCATTAATAAGAAAAAATTAATGTACTTTGAAATAATATATTTATAAAAGACATGTTAATAATTTTTTGCGCAAATAATTTAAAATTTAAAATTAACAGTATATGAAACATTATTTCCAAATATATTCTTAAATTATAAAAATAAAATACAAAATTTTTATTAGGTTGAATTATTTTTATTTTTATGAGAAGATTTATTTTCATAATGAATAGTGACAAATACTAAGTGATTTTTTATTATTATCATAAACCGATTTTCTGGGATGAGGGGGAACCTAACATGACATCCATCACATAGACAAAAACCAAACCTATACAGTCATTTCAAGACAAAAAACAAATCTTTCAAATATACAAAGAAATGCCCCTACCAAAAATGAAAACCATTAAGACCATTTTCCACCATCTCATTGAAACTTGAAAATATATCCCATGAACGAATGCATGGGCCAGGTACCGATGTAAATGTCATACCCTTTCAAATATCCAAATCTGAATTCAATGCCAGGTGAAATCTCGCAGCATTGAACCTCCTCTAAGGAACCACCTTGCATATGAAATGGTTGCAAATTCCATTGAACATGAACCACACAATCATAATTAAATCATTTCCACAATCATAATTCCCTGAATAAAAAAATTAACACCATAGAAAACCCTCGTAGGACCAGTCCATTGTGCACCTGCACCTTCACAAACTGATACTCAACATTAAATTTATGCAACAAAAAAGAAACCATCATCCTCAATAGGAAATCAAAACCTGAAATAACTAGAACAAAATAAAAATTAGTCCACCTAGAAACATTGATCATTCAACCAACAAAAAATATAAATATCAAGAATTATGAACAAACAATTAATTGTGGACCCCTCGAATATCAGTGGGAGATGTCCTCGAAGAAATCCAGAGCCACAAATCATGTTTCTGCCTTCAAATCTTGACATGGAGACCAGATCCACCCAACACACCCACAACCGGAAAGAAACAAAAATACATCTTCCATGCCACATCATATGGGCCTCAAACTTTGTACCATAACTATTCCACCATGAAATTCCTATATAGTTTGAATGACATGGTGAGAAGAATGCAGAAAATGATAAGATTCACTATAGGTGATAGGGCTGCATGATGCCACTAATGGATGAGGAAACACTCCATGAATGAATCGAGAAGAATCATTGGGGAAAGATTTGCATCTAATCCATGATGGTGGAGAGGACAGAGGCATGGGGGATACCCTACCATCGTGAATCCCCTTGTGGGGTCAACCCTAAATAGTTAAAAATACTGAATTTTAATTGAAAATTTCTTTTTTGTTAAGATAATTTAAAATGTGACTATTTATTTTCAATGGTTTTTAAGTATTAATAATTAAATTAAACCTATATGAATCCAATTATGGTCATTGTAATCAATATCCTATTTACAATGAACATTCAAACCTTGTAATATTTGGATCATTTTTTCGCTTTAAAAATACGCTTTCTCATCATGACTATTGGAATAATTTAAAATTAATTTCATCCAATTATATGGCTTTAATAGATTTCATATTTCTAATTAGTATAATTTATAAATTATAATCAATATAACTAAATTTTTGACAATGTTAATAATTAATGATATTAAAATACATATATTGATTAAGGTAAAAACAAGATTACCCAGTGGTTAAACAAAGAATATAAAGTGTAACTATTACCCAAAATTTTTCCACAACCCATATAATAGACATATATCTACCATTTTTAAGTTATTATATAACATTATGTTTTTTAAGAACACTTTTCCATGAATGTGATTTATATAATAAGTTATGTAAAGAAAATGTCAAAAAAACATTCTCCTTTTTAATAAATATTTGGAATAGTGGAAAAATAAATAGTATTAGATATGTATACTTTATAAAAATATATGAGTTTTTTATGAAGATAATGTTTTAGATGACATAATTAGATAATATATTTAAGAAATTCAAATAAGAGAATTATTCTGTTAATAATTAAATAATTCTAATTATACTTAAAGCATTAAATGTGAAGTATGTTTAATGAATTGTTATGTTAAATTATTTTCATAAATGAATATAAAATGTTAAAAAGTTTTTATTATAATATAATGGAAATATATTGTTTTTTAAAATATTATTTAAATTCAGTTAAATGAATAATTTAAAAATTGGCCTTAATTTGATTTTATAATAAATAAACATTTATTATGTTTTTTAAAATTACTAAAAATCTTATCATTTGTATTATGATTTTAAAATTATTATAAATATAAAATATGGCCCATTAATGGAAAATTTTATCTATTATAATGAATATATTGACAATTTTATAGTAAAAAATAGGTTAGACCGATTTCGGTTAATGTAGTGTTTTTTCACATTACCGGCCCTTGTGTTAATATTAATTCCCAACAAACATACAATTTTTATTTTTTAAAATTTGTTTAATATTTAGAATCATTAATTACATATTATATTAAAGGGTTCAATGTAACTTATTATTGATGAATAAATTACCTAGGTTATAAAATTGTAAACATAATGAAAAACTGAAATGGTAAAATAAGGTAACATAAGAGTTAAGGAACTAAATGCTTCAATGATGTCCAAAAATGTGTGGTGGAGGTTTTGATCGACCATATAAACCCTAAAAACCGTTAATTATCATTTTTATAAAATTATTGTAATCTTGAACTCCCAATAGTAAATAATTTTGCCTTTTAACAACAATTTCACTCCTCCTCACATATAAAAACTATATTCATTCCATTATTGACCCCTAAAAATACATTTGTATCAACTAATACCTACAAAACCAATTCAAATAGTCCATAATATAATCCTTGAAACATAAATATGGGCATAAATCCATCCATGGATGTCCTTTGGTCCAAACAAAACATATATCCCTAATTAAGTGGTAACATTCAGCAATGGATGTTTTTTTTTATTTATTCCTAAAAATTATTCAATAATTTTTATATATTGATTTTATAATAACGAAAATATATTATATATCCTAACTTGTTTTTAAGTTATGTTTATGACCTAAAACCACAGACGCATCCATCTATTGGGTTACGAAACAATCGTTCATTTGTATGTTAGACTACAGCCTCATGAACCGATTTTGTTAATTTTTCCATTATAACATTAAATGTTAAGAATAATGATGTAAATTATATTAATATTGATATATTGGATATATATGATATTTATGATTTTAATATACTTATATAATTATTATATCACACATAACATAAGGATTTCAATTTTATGGGAATATGATTACATCATTAATTTGAATGGAAGACTACCACCACACAAAGAGATGTGATTCGTTGACGCTTGACATGGAATTAATTTAATAAGGTTTTAAAAAAATATTTTATATATATGACATAATAGTGATACTATAAGGATAATATATATGAATATATAAAATTTTCGTTCTTTATTTCAATTTCAAAATAAACCAGAAACAACTTTTATGTGTACATATGGACTACCGTATGCATGAATATTGTATTTTAATTCATATAACTAATTTCCGTGGGTTAATATAAATACATATATATTTAATATATATTATATTTAAAAAATTGATTAAATTCGGGAAATCATGATGTCCTAATCAATGTATGTGGACCCAAATTGACAGGTCAAAACATATATGTGAAAACAAATATATTTTTAACCGAAATGCAACGTTAATATGGTATTGTAAATAAATTGAAATATAAATTCATAATGAATAATTATATAGCCGAATAATTATTAATATGTTTCATTTATATATATATAATAAACATATATTTTTTTATATAGGATACTTTAACATATATAATGGAATTCAAGTTTTAATGTAATTGACTTCCCATCACATATATTTTCCATGCAACACAAGCCACGTTGACCAACTATTTTTAGTATGTGGTTTGTATACTT
The DNA here is from genome assembly GCA_963277665.1 of Viscum album. Classification (NCBI taxonomy): domain Eukaryota; kingdom Viridiplantae; phylum Streptophyta; class Magnoliopsida; order Santalales; family Viscaceae; genus Viscum; species Viscum album. The sequence goes on along the minus strand of OY728165.1, from coordinate 1,979,171,718 downwards.
CCCATGGATGTATTTTTTGATTCTCAAACTTATAATTATTTGAATTTACATATACATTTTCTGATCTCTCATTCATTATTTTTATGTTTGAATCTCTACCAATGCGGTAAGGCGATCTTGGTCTCAATTTTCATTATTTGAGATGTAGCATTGGTAATGGAACTATATTATCTCATGGGGTGTACATAGAACCAATTTAAAAATTTATATCACAAATTTATTCATTTAGATTATAATTTTAGTTTCATTTTAGTTTATTCCTTCATGGGTCTTGATATCCACGATTACCAAACTTGTAAGTTTTTAAGTAACATTCCCATCGTTAATCATTATTATTTATGATTATAATTCACAATGATGAAATGTTATTCTATCTATCCAAAGAAAATAATGAATTATCATCTACTATTATTATGGAAATGTAATAAATTTTTATAGTAATCTTCACTATTTATATACTCAAGAGTTAAAGAATAAAATATCCAGGAAAACTCATCATTTTAATAAAAAAATCATCCATCTAATAGAATGTTTTCTAAATATATTTTCAAAAGTGTTATTAAAAAATTTTTTATTCTAATTTTAATGGAAATGAAATTTAAAAATTATTCACGTTTGAAAATATTTTTAAATTACATTCAAATATTTATTAGTATGTTTTCAAAGCTGTTTTTAATGAAAATGGTTTTCAAAATTATTTAATTTCTAAAAATAGTTTTTCAGTGCATAAATTATATTTTACTCAATAAATGATTGAATTTTTTTTTAAATTTTTTATCTATAATTTTGAAATTTTATTTTTAATGGAAATTATTTCAACGTTATTTTATTCTTAAAAAGTATTTTAAATGGTTTTAAAATAGTCCTTTTAATTTTCTTAATACCATTTTCATGGAAAATAGTTTTCAAATGGATTTAAAGTTTTACAATAGTTTTTTAAAAGAAAAATTTTTATTGTTCACAAGAGATGTTGTAAATTATTTTTAAAATATTCATTTATATGTTTTATGGGATATTTTTTATGAATTTTTAATTTAAAGGCCTTTTATTATTAAAAAGTGTTTAAAATTATTTTCAAGTCATAAGTGATGTGTTTTCAATGTTAATTTAAATGAAAATGATTTATAAAAGAATATACATTTTAAATAGAACATTTCAATAAAGAATTTATATTTAAATCAATAAATGTGTTAAATCTATATTCAAATTTTTACATATATTTTTTCAATTTTATTTTAAATTTAATTTATTTTCAAAATTCGGTATGAATTGAATTTTCAATGAAATGATATTCTCCCTCATAATGTTCATATTTATCTTTCCATATACTTCTATATCTAAGATTATATCATTTAAAATTATTTATTCTTTTCCACGGATATGATCCAAGGAATCAATTATTATTATTTCATTTAATTTTCTAGGTTAAAGATGATTTTTATGACCAAACCCATTTTCCAATCCACTGTTTATAAAAAGAAAAAAATTCTAATGGTACCCAATTATTTTTATGCGTTATGATATGATGATATGATTATGAAACCTGTCTCTTTTTCATACATTATGATATGATGAAATGTTTATGTTAAAAATTTCATTTCATGGGTTATGATATGATCAATGTTTATGATATTGTGTAACACATATGTATGATTTCATTATGATATGGGAAAGAAATATATCTCCCTCAAATGCATTGGGCAAATCTTTATATCTCATGAGATATAAATGGAAGGAAAAGAGTGTCAACTCTGTTCATTAAAGGATTTTTTTGACTCTAATGTTCTTGGAAGTGAACCTTGACTACTAATATGGTTTTAGGACTGAACCAATTCCTCTAATATAGCCTTTCTAGTGATCCTTGACTAATGTGGGAATCATTTTATATTTTTTTGTATATACCAAAAATTCCATTTTTATTCCAATGTTATGTTTTCATGGATCAAAATATTTCATTTTCATATGAATCATGACTTATGAAAAACCAATATCTATTACATGACTCATTTTTGTGATATTAGATATACATGTTATGGTTTTGAAATGTTATTATTATGTTCGCATACAATTATGATAGTGTTATTCTTAAGTATCTCATTGATTTACACTTCCAGAGCATTAGAGCTCACCCATTCTTATGATTCCTTTACCATGGTTATAAAGAAAGGTTTTATATATGATAACTAACAGGGATTATCATTGTGGAAAAAATTAAAGATATTACACTGGACTTGAATATTGGGTTCTATGTTTCCAAAGGCTTAAAATATCATTATCCTTAGGCATGTATTGGTTTAGTGTAATGAATATCCATTCCAATTAAGCCTAGCTCACAATAATATCCACTCCTTCAGTTTATTTTTAATATATCCAAACTCATATCAATAATAATTTATAAAAATTAAAATATACAATAATATCAATTGGATAACTAATATCCTTATCCATAACACAATGTCAGTAGTCTCTTTAACCTAGTTTATAAACCATGTTACATGTATGTCACAACTATCGGGTAAACATCACTACTCACAAATCACATGCCACAAGGAAACTAATTTTATGACACTCCCACTATTGGTCTTCCACATATACAATTAAGGCATCCCATGAGAAGTAAACAACCCAATATGTAAAAAAAATTCTCATTGTGAATCATCATACTTGACTACCCCTTGATGACCAGGTTACATAGGTGTTCAAATTAAAACATCATCCTTTGAGAACTCTTTTAAAATAAGACCATAATATTATGGTTTGGTTATGTTTATTTCCACCAAGAATATATATTTGAAAACATAATATACATTATTATTGACACTATAAGTAACCGATCTAGCATCTCCAATCACCAAAAAGGGGATTTTTTTTAAAGGAATTAGATAAATGTACTAAAACACTGTAGAATAGTATATATCCCTTTATAGAAGGGACTTTATATCTATCACTAGAGAAAATCACACGATGGGATCCACATGAACTATAATAAAAAAAATAAATTGTCTAGATGAAAATAATTACTCTATAATGTTATATAAAAAACCCACATAAGTTATTATTGAATTTTTTAACAACTAAACCCTCAATTTTTGGGGAACTAAATCACACACGTTTACTATAATTATTTATGAATCCTATGTGTTAAGAATTATGAAATTACATAGGCCTCATTAAACTATATATTATGTAAAAAACCCATAAATATAAATATCAAATACACACATCATACTTGAATATAAATCTTAATCGCAATTGGGAAAACCAATAATTAAAATTCCATTTCCTTGGTTATGTAAAATTACCATAGAAAATATTGTTCAGGAAGTATGGATATAATATCCATTTAATATATAATATGTTATTATTCCTTTTATATCATTAACAAAACAATAATATAAATAAAAAAGGTGATTTGATACTACTTTGCAACACCCTGGGTTGAGACCAATCACCAATTCTATAGCCGATGGTGTCACATGGCATTATACATTCAACCTCATATATAATAGGAGTCCGACTAGTAGTGAGGGTACATTGTATTAATATGGTGATAATATAGCACAAAATATTTTTAAAAATATGGTATAAAAATTGAGGAATATCCATAAAAAATCGCCAGATTATATAGATTAAATAAATAATACCCATACTATAATAAATGAATATATTGCTTTACAACCATATTTCTCAACCGAATACCCACCGGTCCAGTCATATATATTAAAAAATCATGAATTAAATACTATGAATATTTATTACAATCCTCAAACCTCATCTGAAATCTTCATCCAAGTTATCCAAATCTTTTATCCAATACTCGGGCTTTACTGTACCCAAAAATGTGGACAAGATGTTTGCTCGAGTACAAATGTTCCTAGTCTACATAAAATGGGTGTGTGTGTATAACCCAATCGACCCCTAAAAATGGAATCACTAACATAACTAGTAAATTAGTTCCGGAACGCGTGACAAGGTCAAAATAATAAGGAATCATATAAGCACAAATTAATAACCATTGGCAATCACTACTCTCTAGTGTTACATATATGATTGACCATACATTCTTTATGAAATGTCAGATATCTCTTATCATGCCACATAATAAAAATTGAGATGCATATCCTTCCCTAAAATCAATTTTTATAATCACCTAGGGGGGCCGAGTCTCACCCTAGAACCATTACACAAAGAACATACATCACCAGGGGAATGGATACCCACTTGAAAATAACAATATTTATCATATTGAGGGTTCGAAGTACCCCATCCATAATATCTAATATATCATATCAGAGTAATGAACCCATACTTATATATCTCATATCAAATGAGGGGTAATGGTACCTCCGCCTGGAATCAAATGTATCATATATGAGAGAATGGTTCCCCACCTATAATAACAATTATCATATATATGGGGTGAATGATGTTAACCATATATATCTCAATCACATTATTTTGGGAATAAAACCCACAAATAATATGTAATATATCCTACTAGGGGGAGGATTATCACCCAATATATCTCATATCAAATATTATAGGAATATGGTTTCTCATTCTTAATATCTCATATATCATACAATGAGGTGGGGCATATTAGACACTATTTATATCTCATATCACATATTGGAGAGAATTAATCTGCACCTAAAAAATATTTTACATCAATATTAGTGGGTGGGGGATGGAAACAACCCCTTCTATCTCATATCATGCCAGGGGAAAGATTCCACATGCTAGTATCACATAAGACATAATGGGAAGAGGGGGATGCATACCATCAAGGAATCGTATGTCATCCTTTTCACTGGTTGTTTATTCACTTAAAACCATTACATTATTATTTATTTTGACCCTTAGGTGTGAAACCTATACATGAAATTACATACATAATGGTATATCATAACTCTAACCTCATGAAACTTATCCTACCAAGGGTCAACTTATATCTAGGGAACCCTTTATGGTTCCATAGGTCATATCATAGACAAGAAGCCAGGATATCACACTACAATTTAGAACATGAGGTCCATATCACAACACTCAAATGAAATAACTTTATTTTGTATTGAGATAATCCCATCATGAACTAATCATCTTCATAGGCAATAACATGTCAATGTCACAGTTGTGAGATTTTCTAAAGGACACATCCCATTCAAATAAAACTATGTTGGTTTGCTCGCACCCAACATTCGTATAGTCCATACAGAGAAAACCTACACTAGTATGCACATACTAGTGGTGGAATAAAGATCACCCAGACCCCTTTTAAATTATCCAAATGCTATATGGTATCTCATGGTTACCAATAGCTAATCTATTACAAATCATAACTATTACCTATATAGAAGAGTACATTGGGACCTCTAATATGGTCAATTAAATTAATTTTTAGAATATAAATCTTCTGGGGGTTCTCATATCGCATAACACACATTTATGTCCAAGGCCATTGAATAAGATTTTTTGAAATCAATGTATTGTTTACGTATAAATGATGGTTCTTGATACATTAATTCTATCCATAATAATATTTATTTTAAGGGATAATTATTTTTAATTAATTATTGATCAACAAAATTGGAAAATTTTAACATCACATGATTCATAACAATAAGAATAATCCTTAAGGATGTATTTAAGAGCACTAACCCCATACAAAGTTATCAACTTTTTATGAAATCATCACCACCAATTTTGATGCTCAACTATGAAAAAAAATCATTTCAACAGTGAAGCTCTTATCTTTGGCCACAAATTCCGAATAATTAATTTTAATAACTTTTTTAATTATTATTCAATTAAATAAAATAGGAATAATTTCCTCAAAACAAATCAACGGATGCCCACTCACTGAAATCTATATAAATGACATACCAATATCCAACAAGAAGCTCTAGATAACTCCATGTAAAAATAAATTTCACCCAAACCCGACCACTCACTAAATTTAACCATTGTACCAAAAATACATAGAAAAAATTTAATGAGTGACATACCTCTAACCTAACAGTTTATAACTACATCTGTTTATCCTCTCAGGAATCTGTATAGTAATTCCAAGTAAGAGTCCCATCATCTCAACCTAACATCACAATTATCCAATGGAATATACATCATTAAATAGAGAAAAATTCCTAGATATGGGATAACATGGTTCGATAATAATTTTGGGATATAGAGGATTAATTTAACTCATATCTTCTCTAGAATCCCATACATAACACAACTCCCAAATGGGAACTGATTAAAAGGTAGGGGACTAGATTCTATAAACTATCCCCTTATTTAACCTAGACAGAGGGAAATTAAAAAACATACAATAAATAAATATAAATTGTAGACAATATAAATATTTATTTTTCAAAAAAAAAACTCCTGAAAAACACCCTGTTTGGCCACACACGTTACAAAATATTTCGCTAATTGTATATCTCTCACTAGACCTTGTAGAACCTCTAGTATAGTTGAACTCAAAAATCACTCATCCTTGAATCAACTATACAAATACACTAAAATAAAACTATAGCACAACACATGGTTCCCTAAAAATATTTTTCATACCATTCAAGAACTATTCACATGACACCCCTAGAATAGGATTATCCCCTTAACGGTTCCCTTAACTATGCAGTAACCATGCACTAGTAACATATACATATGGGTTTGTATTCAAAATTATCTTTAAATATTATCTTTTATATATATGTTTTCGAAAAGTTTTTAACATGTACCAAAATCAATTTCATTGTTTTCCATCGTATATAGGGGTTTCCACGTAGTTTCTTCTAGTAGCAAAATGGTCATCCAAGAATGAAAAAAGTATAATTTCATTAAAGGGTCACAATAATCCTAATCCAACTTTCAGCCAAGAATTCATAGGAAATAAATATAATTTAACCATATATATAAAATATTATTGATATGTTCCAACAATTATAATTGTGTTATGAATCCTGATTCTTGATGTGTCACTAATCCTAGACCAAAGCGTCAATTATGATCTGAATTTCACAATCTAGGACTTTAAAAATTGTAACATTAATGTTATTTTCTTTATAATAACAATTTATGTACCATAGAGTGTTACTTAATGATTTATTGACAATATAAGTAATAATTATAAAATATAATGACTATATAATACTAAATAGGACTCAGAGAATGTTTGATGATTTTTAACCAACAAAATGGACGGTTTTAGTTAAAAGTTATACAATAAATTTATTTTTCTCAGATATTGTGAATCTTATTTGTCAGTTTCACACATCAACCATTAAAATAATTTTAAAAAAATTCATGTGTTATCTTGTTACAATTCTATGTATTTTAGTGCTTGTTTGTGTAGTTTTGTACATTTAATTCATGTTAATAACTATGATATTTTTATTGTAATTTGTGAATCCATATGTCATCGTTTCATTTTTTTGTTCAATCCAATAGGTCAAAACATTATATGCTGAATTGTGTATAAAAAGTAGACAGGATTTAGATAACATTTTATATTCATTAACCATTAAATAGTGTATATTGATTAAATATTTTTATAAATTTCCAACTGTTTCTCATATAACACATGATACCTTTATTAGTATAATGTATTTCTCAATTTTATTCATCATAAACGAACATAAGAATGTTAGCCATTTTTTATTTAAATCCATTTGAGAACATTCATCAATCATATTAGATAATTTTTGTTTAGTTTTAGCAATAAAATTATTTTTCCAAATGTAATGTGTGACTCATGAGATGATTTCACAAGCTAATCAACTCAAAATGCCATAAAAAACCATTTTTATTTTTCTTAAAATTCTAATTATGTAAATTTTTACATGTTCTGAATGTCATTGTGAATGATATAGGTTTTTATTAAAAAGTTTGACACCTTGACGGTCAGTTTTATTTGTCATTTTATCTAATCTATCACGAATTTCAAGAGTAACATTTTCCCAAAATCATATGGGATTCAGAACATGTTTTATGGTAATTAAAAACAAAATAATATCATTTCATTTAAAAATTTTAATTAAAAATATATTTTATATGACATAGTAAATTGCATCAATATTATGCACTACTTATCCCACAAAGTTGAAAATCCCACAAGGGTAATTAAGCTATAATTTGATAGATAATAGAGTATGTTTTGATAATATGATGCATTTTTCAGACATAAAAACGATAATGAAATGATATATATTTTTTATATTTTTATGTTTTTGACTCCAAATTTGTTTCTTTTAGGTTTTATTCTTCCCTATAGGTCGTGAATAAGTTGAAAAACATTTTCCCATAATGAAATATGTTTTGGACTATATTTGGAGACTTCACACAGTCAAATAAAATTATTAAATCTAAAAAATGTGCATAGAATGTGAATAATTTAATCCATATATAAAACTCCATGTCTCAAAAATCATTTGTGAAAGCTCATAATCATACTCCCATGTCATGTCATGTCACTGAACACTGTTACATAAACCCAATACATTTAGTGAGATATATTTTTGATTAATAGAATATATAAAATCACTATTTAAAACATAGAAATATTTTATTTATAGTTTTTTTAATAGAAATAAATATAGATATGGTTGAAGTTGTTCCTAATAACATACTATATGAGTAGTAAATTTGTTGGACTAATACATAAAAATATGTAATCAACACCTATTACCGTGAATGTTTCTACTAATATCCCTCTTTATGTACACGCATACCATTGATAAAATCATTCACCACATCTGTATTATATACACAATAGATTTTTTATTCCTTACATAATAACCTAATAATACCATGTTCCCTGGAAATATCATATTTAATTGTACTTACATGGTAATATAAAATAATTATTTGATGAAAAAACTCAACGTTCTCGATAATGTGTTAATGTTTCTTCTATGAGAGCTTCTCCAAAAATTAATTGATTTAATACAATAAAATGATTAATATTGGATACTAAGACACATAAATATTTTTATATGAAAATTTTCTATAAATTTAACAATAATAAAGAATAATAAAATGTATGAAAACATCATGGAATTATTCTCAATGATTTTAATCACATGAATACCTTTGGATAATAATATTTCCAATTCATGTAACAGCGTAAAAAATATATCTACGAACACACACAAACACACACACACAAATCTGGAATCATGTTTTTTTTGTTGGGAGACCCCAGTTTATGGATAGGACCTTGTAATTAAAAAATATCTACATGTTTTATAATTTTATAAAATAATTAAATTTAATGTAGTTTGAGTAATAAATATTTAATATTAAAAATAAATTAAAAATCAATCAAAATAATCTCCAAACTCACATTGAAATAATGATTCCCTCTGATCTTGTTGAATAACTTTTGTTACACAGTAGATAATTCATGGGTATGTTTTAAAAGGTTTTCATTTCTATTCCTTATCCTTCCTCATATAACCCTTCCATAATCCATGAAACTTTTTGATATATGTTAAGTCAATGTTATTGGGGAATGATCATAACAGTAATCATAAATATTTGAGATAAGTTAATGTGAACAATATGCACTGTATATTAAAATTTTAATTCATTTTGTATAATTACCATAACTTCGTTCCAATGGTGTTCAAGAGTATCTTTAGTGAATATATCACTGTTACATTTCGTTTATTGAAACCTATAACTATCGTAAATAATAATCTATATTTTGTTATACCTATGATATGAACTACATCTAATGGTGTACAATATGTTATTAACAAGTAAATATAAATTATTAATATAAATATATATTGAAATACCTCTTGATGATTCCCTATCCCTAATAGATAATATATATGAATCTATATATACTATGGTAATTCAAACGAAAAGGAAAACATTTCTATAAAAATAGATTAGACATTATTTGACAAATTATTTACAAATGTATAAGCAAAGTAGCATTGTTAGAAAATGTAGATATGTGAGATGTTGATATTATTTTATTGGTTTGATATAACATGAGTGGGGAAATAAAAATAATTTACTTCAGCATTTGTGGATTTTCATTGGATTACCATATGGGTAACACAATTATCATCTTTATGATTGATGAGTTTTAATGATCACAAGACACTTATCTTTAAATATCAATAACATTTTTATGATCAACTATAGTGTTTCGTGAGAATATATTACTACTATATAATTTACTAAAAGTTTGTAGAATAAATATTTAGTATTTAGATTCTCTAATACATTTTTATGTTTTTGATATTTTATTCTATAAAACATATTATGATCATGTCATTGTTATCTAATTGTTATTAATTTATAGGTAAATAATTATTAAATGTTTATTTAATTTTTTTGTTTTAATATTCATTTGGATATGTTTTTATGATTAAATGTATTTGAATTTGAATACGAGTTATTTTTTTCCATAAAAACATCCTTTGATATTGTTTTATGTAAGGAGATGAAGGAATGTATCTGTAATACATCGTTGGATGATGTTTAAATATAGAATATTTCAATTTTTGTTTGCAAAAAATGATGGAAATAATATAAAATTTTTATGATGGTTGTGTTTATTATAAAATAACATACACATCACTAATAAATATTTTTTGACAATAAATTCAACACACATATTGTCAATTTTTAATCCATGTCACCGACAATTTAAAATTTTAGCATTTATTTCATTATTTATTTTCTTTACAAATTCTTTTAGTGTTTGGAAATTTAATTTTAAATTTTTATGGGGGTTTTCAAGGATTAACAAGTCAAGTGAATAGGTACCCTAATCATACATATGAACCATGTAGTTAGATAGTATTAGGAGACATTATTTTATTGAAGGTAGAGAGTTTCATAGTTTCTATGTCTGTATTTATCTATAATATTTATTCTCCATCATCTTCTCTTAATTTATTTGATTCATTTTCTGTAAAGACCCTGATTTTTCCTTGTAATTTTTTTAATTATATGGGAACATTATGAGTCCCCTAAAATTAACGGGGCCTGATTCTAAGGGCTAGAGTTCCCGGAATGAATTTTTGATCTTTTTTTACTATGTTCACTAAACGTGGGAGAGTGTTTTTGAAACTTATGAGCTACTGATTGAAATTGAAATCTGAGGATACCGTTAAAATCGGAGAGCTGGTATTCACTTAAGGAGACCTTCACAATGAACATTGTAGGTTGATATTGAATGTTATTTTTCAGAGTTTTCGTGGGTGAGTTAAAAGAATGAGAAAATAAATAATACATATTTATTTATTTTTTCTTGTTGAAACCTCCATTTGAGTTATGAATGTGGGGACCACCCATGTTTGAAACTTATTTTTTGAATTATTGTTGTTGGGACCCCCCCCCCCAAACCATCAGTAATGTGGGGAAATTCAGTGGAATCCACCCATTCAATTATGCCAGTGTGAATTCAATTTAATTTTCCATTCAATTATGCCAATGTAATAAAATTTAATGTTCCATTGAATTATTCCTTCTTTAATGTGAAAACATAACCAAATTAATTGTTCCAACCACAATTAATATGATAAAAAAATTTAATATATGTTTCCTCTTCCTTTCCTGGTTGGAAATAGTTGGCATAGGGGAGTTGGGAGAAACTTGGAGAACCGGGAACAACTTTCTCCAATGAAGAACCACCCCCAACGAAGAATGAGGAACCGGCCATGAGCTTGGATTGGAAGCGTATTGCGAATGTGATGAAAAATGACAATCTTTATTGACTATTTCTTTCTTCCTCATGCCACCTCCAATGAACAATTTAGGAAGGTGTTTTTACATGATGAATTTATTATAATGAATTTTCATGTCCTAAATTAATGACGACGAAGGCGAAGTGAACATGGCCATCATCCTGCACATTAACCTATCTTTCCTTCCTTTTATTTCTTCACGCATTCTTTATGCATTCTTTAACCCCCAAAATTTTATTGGTGCTAGAAATATGGAGTTTTGATGAATGTGATATATGGACACAAATACCTCGACACAAGGAGCACAAATATGAGATCGTATAATTTTTCAGGATTGGAACAAAGCCTCTGTGGATCGTGGTAGAAGGTGATGGCAAACACTCGACTGACAGTGTGGAAGGAAGGGAGGTGTGCATCCACGCCACCAGTTGTAGAGGAAGCCCCATCCTTGTATCCATGGCGTGGTAAAATGGCAGCCAAAAACCGGCCACCACTGTGGTGGAGCGGAGGAATGCGTCCGCTCCACCAGTGGAGTAGGAGGCCGTGGCCTCTTGGCCGCGGTGGAGGTAGATATTGGCCAGCACCCAACTACCCTCCGGTGGAAAACGGTGTCATCACATTGCTGGAAGGAAGACCAGATGACTGTCCTGGAAGACCGAGGCACACCCTGTGGGACTGACGAGTGGTCCAGCATACTAGTGAGGCTGCACCACGAGGCTGCACCGCATGCCACACCTCATGGCCGCACCACGGGCTGCACCGTGCAGCGCACCATGGGACACCTAACGGTACATGCTAACAGGTCATTCCCTTTACAGGACAGGTCGGGCCTCCCCCTATGCAGGCCAGGCTAGACCATAGCCCAGCGGGCCCGAGAAGCCGAGTCCCAGGCTGGGTCGGACTGGACCAGGGCCCATCAGGGCCTAGTATTACCTTATTGTCCATATCATGAGAACTATGCGTCCATTTTATGAACTTTATGTGGCGCTGGAATCCTTGGATCATTATGGTCCTTTTAATATACTACTTTTGTGTTTTGGATACGGTTGGATTACGGATGGGTTGGATCGGACCCCGAGTCCAACCAGGCCCTCAGAGCGGAAACAATAATTACTTACAGACCGTGTGTCCGATTGATGTTTCGTCTATTGTGTTGGGTCTTTTTTGACGTGATAGACCATTGGGATACTTTTTAGGGAACTTCAGAGCTGTTGATGTATGAACATTTTTTTGGGGAGCAGTTCTTCCAAGTGTGATATGTACGGAACCCTACGACTGGATAAGACTTGACGGCTGCTAACCATATCAACACGGAGTGACTCGACTGGCTCAGTGGGGAGAAACATTGTGTGACGTGGCAGACCCACGGCGGGGACTACCTTTGCGTGACATGGAATAGCCACAATACTTAATAGGAGGAGTATATCAATGGTCAAAGAAGGGGAGAGCCTCTATGTGACGTAGCAGACCCACAGTGGGGAGTGCCTCTGTGTGATGGGGAAGACCCACGGAAGATGACAGGAGGAGTACCTCAATAGTCTAATGATAGTGGGACGTGCCTTTGTGTGACGTGGCAGGCCCACTATACTCGATAGAGGAGGAGTTATTCAGCAGCTGAGGTGTTCAAAATGTTACTTGTTACTATCCATAGAAAATCATGTAGCTTGCTATTATCTTCTATAGCGATCATATGTGGGTCATCTTCTTAATTATGTTTCTCATAGTTGTATACATGGTGTGATCAGAGTATTAATCTTTTTGATATTATTTCCTTCATGGAGCTACTGGGATTTGGGATTTCTATTTTGGTCTCGTGTTTCTTCCTGATTGAGATGGGTTTAATCGACAATGTAGGAATATGTAGGGGCATATACCTAAGTAGGGTTGTCAGTTGTTTTCATGTTTTGAGTATTATAATTTATGGTATTTGTGAGACCTTCGAGGGTCTCAGGGTCCTGACTGAGTATCGTTATACTCACCCCTGCATAGGCTACTCTCACCCTTTGTTATGTATGGTGAAGATGAAAGACAACGCTGAATGAGGACGAGGGTACCTGGACTGGAGGTAGCTCGGAGGTGGGCCATATAAGAGGCATACCACAATGAAAACCATTCTAGAGTTGTACCTACCCTTCAGGTAGGATTCCTAGGTGGGTGCTCATAAAATCTAAACTCAGTTTTAATTTTACATTCTATTTTTCATGTACTTTATAGTTGGGCTAGTATTGTAGTCCTTTTTAATTTCTGTACACATCCTATTTACTACATAATTTTACTTTGTGATAGTATCATAATTTGTGCATAATAGTGTGATTTAGATTTTATAAAGGAATGGTCTTCTAGTTTTTGAGGAATGTGTTTTACAGATCCATTCTCCAACTCCTAGCCTATGGATAGCTGGCTTGGGGTATATCGACATGGGCCCTAAGGCATGCTTCTTGACAAAACGGTATTAGAGGATTTTGGTTCTACCGATGAACTGGAACTCTGATCATTTCTATGTGGAAATAGTGATAAGTGCTATAGGTGTGGTTTTTAGTTTAGGGAGTCTAGTTTTGGTGGGGAGACTGATGTATCAATACATCAGGACCCTGGATTTTGGTTTTCGACTCAGCGCAAGAAAACACTGACTGCGTTTGTGTTTTAAAAGTTTGTGATCTCTTTCAGTCAGATCATAGGTTATAAAATTAAGGACAGTGGCACACCTATTTCTTTTTAGGATTCCTCAACGTAGATCACCAGCCAGGATTCCAGTTAGAGTATGTGATGACATACCACCGTGTTATGTGGCTTCGGTGCAGGGCCCCCTTATGACAGTTGTACAACCAGGTGGTGTACCAGCATCTCCACTACCCATTGGGCAGCCGACGCCACCAGCCCCAGTAGCAAAGGGTGAACACTACTTCGGCACGTTGCATGAGTTCCAGTGCTAGAGGACACCTAGGATTCTGGGCGAGATAGGTCCACATGTAGTTAAGGATTGGCTGGAGTCTGTGGTAAGAATCTTTCGACTGTTAGGGACACCAACGGATCACATAGGGATTCTTACCGCTAGCCTTATTCATACAGCAGTGGGAAGATAGTGGAGTTGATGCTAATGGTTCATGATTAGGTCACTCCCATCTAGATGGACTTCAAGAACCTTTTCAGGGTAGAGTTCGTCCTAGTGACCCTACTCTCATTAGGTATATAGGAGCTTCCCCAATTGCAGTAGGGTAGCATGACTATGGCTCAGTATTCAGTGAGGTTCACTGACCACTCATGGTACTCCATTGACATGGTGTTATACCCTTTCTTCAAGGCATAGACCTTCGATAAGGGTCTCATACGGAATATTAGAGCTTCAATGGTTTCTCCTTTCATTCCAGAATAGGAGGGGGTGTTAGAGAGAGCACTTTTAGTGGAGAGTTTCCTTGCTGACCTGTCCCCGACAGCAAGACCCACCCAGGCCGACACATAGAAGAGTCATAGGCATCTAGCATTATACAAATGATGCATATGTCCAAGTGGACTAGACCTACAAGATGACGATCGCAGGATACATGGTCGATAGTGTGAGTAACTTGAGGAAGAGCAGGACAGGTGAGAGGCACACAATTTTAAAACTATTGCGGGTAGGGTCACATGGCTCGCGACTGCCAGGCTCGTCGTATCGATGAACACAAGATGGCCGAGGGACCAAAGAGGAAGAGATAGAGGTTCGATTGAGGAGGTATGTAGGCTGGAGGTGGACATGGCCGTAGAGCAGGCCATCCAGCAGGTGGTGGGTGACATTTTGAGGTTCCACATGCACCGCCGCCAGGTGGTCCTCCCTGACCACATGGAGCAGGAGGACATAGAAGATCTCATCACCAGGTAACTGAGGCCAACAACCACGACACACTAGAGATGATTAGAGGTACGATCAGTGTCTACTCCACCTTTGCGGCAGTACATATAGACACATGTTCTAGTCAATCATTTATTGCCATGACTCTTGTTTGGAGATCAGATATTCTGACGGAGCCGTTGGCTTGATTCTTATATCTAGAGACTCCAACGAGGTCGGAATCATAAATTACCGACTGGTGACAACAGTTTGAGCATACTCTTGGAGGTGAGATCTTTGGGTGGGATCTCCTAGTAGCGGCATCGAGGCTTTATGACATCATCATTGGTATAGACTAGTTATCCACAGTCCAAGATCTGATTGAGCATTTTAGGTGCAATGTCTGGTGTTCCCGCATGGTTAAGACCATTTTTTCATTCACCAACAAGAAGGGAACCATTGCAGCACATGATGGACTTACTCGGCAGAGGGTGCATCCGATCACACATGAGTTGGATACACTTACCCTCGAAGAGGTTGATGTTGAGAGTGTGAGATTTCTTATAGTGGTGGACCAGCACGCTTCTGTTTTCCCTGATGATGTCCTGGGTCTACCTCCTTGTAGAGAGGTGGGATTTTATATAGACATGTACAATGTGATGGAACTGATATCTTCTCCAGCATATCAGATGTCACATATAGAGCTTTGGGAGCTACGAGTATAGCTAGAGGACTTGTTGGGAAAGGCATTCTATAGTCCCAGTGTTTCGTCTTGGGAAGCCCTGATTTATTACAGCAAGAAGGCTAATGGGAGTTTGAGACTCTATGTGGACTATCGGTTCCTGATCCTGGTGACCATGAAGAAAGTGTACCCAATTCTTGAGTATTGAAGATATTTTTTATTAGATGAAGGGAGAAAAATGGTTTTTGAAGATAGAACTCGGATCAGGCTATCACCAGCTCAGGGTATGATACAACGATGGGGAGAAGACGACCTTCAGATGTAGGTATAGCAATTATGATTTATTGGTTATTCCTTTTAGCATGACCAATTCCCCTGCAGTGTTCATGGGACTCATGAACATGATCTTTCACCATACCTCGATCTCTTTGTTGTAGTTTTCATCGGCGACATCCTGATATACTCGGCGACGAAGGAGGCTCATTCCTATCATTTGCAGATAGTTCTAGACACACTTCAAGAGCACCAGCATTATGAAAACCTCTTTAAGTTCAATATTTGGAAATGAGAGGTCCACATACTAGGACACGTTATCTCGGTGGCTGGCTTTGCGGTGGATCCTGCGAAGATTGAGGTTGTACTAGCTTGGAAGCCACCCAGGAGCGTGATAGAGGGGGGGAGTTTTTGGGGATTGTCTGGTTAGTACCGAAGGATTGTGAAAATTTTCCTAGAGATGTGACACCCTTATCAGGGTTGAAGATGAAGGGGAAAACCATCGTGTAGTCAAAGAGATGCCCATGGAGTTTCCATGAGCTGAGGCAGAGACTGACGAGTGCCCCCATCTTGAGCATACCAGAAGAAGGCATTTGGTATGTAGTCCACTGTGACACATTAGAGACCAGGCTTGGATGTGTCCTGATGTAGGATCGAGAAATGATCACATATGTTTCTCAACAGATAAGAAAACATGAGCAGAACAACACTACACATGACATAGAGGTGGCAATAGTAGTCTTCACCTTGAATATGTGGCAACATTACTTTATGGGAGAAGGTTTTATAGTATACTCTGATCACAAGAGTCTAAGGTATATATTCTCTAAGAAGGACATGATCATGAGATAGTGGTTTTGTCTTGAGTTCCTCCAGGACTATGACTTTGAAATAGTCTATACTCCTAAGAAAGGGAATGTAGTAGTAGATGCACTCAAGAGGATATCTGGTATAGATTTTCTGAGTGAGGCGATGGAGAAGCTAGATGCTTTGTGAATATACTATGTGGATCAAGATGGAGAATCTTATATTCAGTCTCTAGAAGTCACTCCCCCACTCCATCAGTGAGTTAGGGATGCGCAGCTTGGGGGTGCAGACTATGAGGCTCGACGTGCTCAGATATCCATAATACTGACACCAGATTGATTTTCTGAAGGTGGGGTGCACATTATCACCTTCATAGGGTGTACTATGGTGCCAGTATCACTGAGGGAGTAATTGCTGAGGGAGTTCCATATATCCCCTTTAGTGGTACATCTAGGAGTTGAGAAGATGTAACAGGACCTCTGGTGTCAGCACTGGTGTCTGGGAATGAAGAAGGTAGTGGCATAGTTTGTCTTTTGTGCCTCACTTGTTAGAAAATGGGGGAAGAGAAACAGGTTCAAGTAGACGTAGTTCAGCCATTAGAGGTTCCAGAGTGGAAGTGGTACGGAATTTCCATAGGCTTAATGATGGGACTTCCACGCATGTCCAGGAGTGATGATTCTATCTAGGTGATCATGGACCGACTCACCATGTCGGACCACATCCTATCTATAAAAGTGTAAGGATCAGTAGATTTCTTGGGACGCCACTATGTGCAAGAGATTTTATGGATTCTTTGACTACCATCTATTAATGTCAATAATCGTGATGCACTTTTTACATCCCAGCTATAAAAGGAGTTTTCAGAGGTGTTCGGGATACAAATTTAGTTGGGAACTGACTTCCACCCTCAGATAGATGGTCAGACGGAGCGGGCCATACAGACCATCAAGGAAAAGATACATGCATGAGTCCTTGATTTTGGCTACAGGTGGGAGGATCACTTACCTTTGGTGGAGTTTGCGTACAAAAATACCTGTCACTCCACAATTGGTATGACACCATTTGAGGCGTTGTACAGAAAACCTTGAAGATCACCACTGTGTTGGACTGACCTAGGGGTGACAGCACTCATGGGACCATAGTTGGTATGGGCTACCATAGTGAAAGTGAAGATCATCCAAAAATGGATGAATACTGAACAGAGAAGGAAAAATTCCTACGCCGACAGGAGACAGAGACCTCTAGATTTCGAGGATTGTGACCATGTTTAATTTATGGGTCTCACCTTGACGAGGATTGGGGAGATTTTTCTAGGGTGGAAAGTTATCTCTGCGGTTCATTTGGAATTTTCAGGTCATCAGTACAGTTGTTGAGGTGTCTTACCACGTAGCTCTTCCACCTCAGTTTCACTGGGTGCACGACGTTTTCTACATATTCTAGGTGAGGAGATACATGACCGACCCTTCACACATCATTGACTGGGGTGAACTGGACATCGATGACGAGGTAATGTTTACGAAGGTTCCAGTAGACTTTGAGGATTTATATGAGCAGTTCCTTCATTAATGGTTGATATCTCTGGTGAGTGTTCGCTGGCTACACGGGAAACACCTTGAGAGCACATAAGAGCCTAAGGCTCAGATACAGGCTCAGTACCGAAACTTGTTTCCCTAGTTTATGTTTTGGATTTCGGGGATGCAGAGCCTTGAGGTGGGGTGAATAAAAATATGTAGACTTTCCAGGTAATTTTTTATTTTAAGGGAATTTTATGAGTCGACGAAAATTGACGGCGCATGGTTCCGAGGCCCGGAGTGCCTGAAATGAATTTATGAACATTTTTTCGGGTACGTTTAGTAAATGTGAGAGTGATTTTTGGTAACATTAGAAACGGTTATTTGAATTCAAATATGTGGACACTGTTGAACTCATAGTGCCATTATTCACTTAAGAATACCTACACCTCGACTGCAGTAGGTAGTGTGAATGTTAGTTTTTGGAATTTATGTGGGTGTGTTAAAAGAATGCAAATAAAATAAATCATTGTTATTTTAATATTCATGTTGAAACCTCCATTTGAGTTGTGGAGGTGGGGACCACCCGAGTTTGAAACCTCCATTTTGAATTTTAGTAGTGGGTACCACCCAAACCCTTCTTTAATATGGGGAAATTCCTTGGAATCATCCCATTCAATTGTGCCAACGTGAATTCAATTTAATGTGCCGTTAAATTTGTCAAGTGTAATTCAATTTGATGTTACATTTAATTGTTCCAACATTAATGTAACAACATAACAAAATTAATTCTTCCAACCTTATTTATTTTGATAAAATTATTTTAATATATGTTGGACACTCATTTCCTTTTTGGAAATCATTGGGAAAGAATAGTTGGGAGAATCTTGGAGAACTGGAAAGAATGTTCTCAAACGAAGAACCACCGCCAAAGACGAAAGAGGAACCAAACCCAAGCCTGGATCAGAAGCATCTTACGGAAGTGATGAACACATATGATCTTCATCGACTACATATTCCTTCCTCACACCCCCTCCAAAGTACAATTGTGGTAGGTGTTTTTAAACGTTGAATTTATTCTATTGAATCTTCATGTCCTAAATTCATGACATTGATGGAAAAATGAGCATGTCCATAATCCCGAACATTAACCTTGATTATATTCCTTTTATTTATTCTCATGTTCTTCATGTGTTCTTCAACACCCTAATATTTATTGGCACTAGAAATATGGAGTTTGGGTGGGCAAGATATATGGATGTTAATTCCTCGACATGAGGATCACAAATATGATATCGTATAATTTTTTGTACTTGGAACGAAGAAACAATGGCTCATGGAAGATTTAAATGGCCGAAACCTGACTGACCGAGAGGAAGGAAGGGCAGCGCACGTCCACACCTCCGGTTGAAAAGGAGGTTGCAGCCCGTCGACTGCTGCGGCGGAGGCAGATGGCGGCCGACACCCGGCCGGCCGCAAGGGGACCATGACCCCATTCCCCCGTTTGAAGGAATAATGGTTGGCTGTTCCAGCTAGCCGAGGAGAACCAGGGGGGACCAACGAGTGGTCCCGCGTGCCAGTGAGTTTGCACCATAGGCCACACCGTGTAATCACACCGCCGGGCTATAAAGAGAACCACACTACGGGCGGCCCTACGTGCTGCACCACCCCACTGGTCGCACTGTGGGCTGCACCGCACTGCGCGCCACACTAATGGGTCACACCATTCGCATGTCGGGTTAGGCCCACCGAGGCCAAGGATAGAAGGGCCAGACCTCGACCGGGTCGGGCCAGACCCGGCCCCATTGGGCCCAATATTACATTTTTTTCTATAACTGGAGAACCAGGGATCCATTTGATGAACTTTCTACAGAACCAAAATCCTTTGATCTAGGTGGTCATTTTGATATAATCCACAAGAGTTTTTTATTAGGTTTGAGTATGGCCATGTTGGATCGGACCTCGAATCCAACCATGCCCTATGAGCGGAAACACTAATAACAAAAATATCATGCGTCTTATTGACACTCCATCTATTGTGTTGGGTACCCTTTAATGATAAGGACCACTGGGTTACTTTTTCATGGAACTACAGGGAATTTTAGGAATGAACTATGCCTTGGGGAGTGGTTCACCCAAGCACGATATGTACGGAACCCTGTGGCTGGCTGAGACTTGACGACTGCTGACTATTTCAACTCGGAGTGACTTGACTGGCCGAGTGGATAACACCATTGTGTGATGAAGAAGACCCATGGTGGGGAGACCCTTTGTGTGACATGGTAGACCCATGGTACTTGATAGGAAAAGTATCTCAGCAAGCCACGAGGGGGCGCGCCTATGTGTGACATGGCAGACCCACGGTGGGGAGGGCCTCTGTGTGACGTGGAAGACCCATGGTACTCGATAGGAGGATTACCTACACATTCCATGGTTAGTGGAAATAACCTATATGTGACGAGGTAGGACCAATATACTCTATAGAGTATGATTTCTCTAGCAGTTGAGGTTTTCGTAATGTTACTTGTTATTATCTGTAGAGAATCTTGTGGCTGGTAATCAGCTTCCATAGCGATCCTATGTAGGTCAGATTCATAATTCTGTTTCTCAAAGAAGTATACCAGGTGTGAGCCAAGTCTTTATCTATGTGATATTCTTTCCTTCGTTGAATAGTTGGGATTAGGGATTTTGAGTTGGGCCTTGTGTTTCCTCATGATTGAGATGGGTTTACTCAACAACTTAGGTATTTGTATGTGCATATACCTATGTAGGGTTGTTAGTTGTTTTCATGTTTTGAGGTTTATCCTGTAACACCCCTTGTAAATAATGAATATGAAATTTTTATATTTATCTATATTTTTGAATAAAATATTAATATTACTTTAAAGGGGACGCTATGCTCGATGGCGTACCCAATACGCAACAACGAATTTCATGGGAATCTTATGTTGCACTCTAATAATAAAATAATATTATTTTAAATGGTAGTTAACGCCTAGTCATTGTAATGGCAGGAATGAACAGAACTAACTACAAAATTATTATATATGTTTGTCAAATATTTTTACTTTTTACAATAAATGTCAGAGGATTAAAAATGTGAATGAATTTAATTTTTAAGCGTAAACATTCTAATGTTCTTTAGATGGTCGATTAACCGCCTTTTGATGGCGACCCTCTTTTAAATCAACTTTTTGACAAATTTATGTGTTATATCTGACAAAATAAAATTTTTCTTTAGAATTGAGACATCAAAACTTACTTTGTGTAAATTTTTGGTATCTTTTCGATAAAGTTCATTTCTTAATGAATAGTGAAAAATGTTGTATTTTAATTCAAAACCTCTTTTTAATATAATTTATTTATATGATTACATTATATTTTGAATTGTTTTTAAATTAAAATTAGAATATATTTTTACCATTTAATCCAATAGTGGTTATTGGAATTAATTTCACTTTGAAATTGGAATGAAACTAGTGTGAATCTTTTAATAGATATTGTTTCATAAAAATGATATTTGTTTTGACGGGGGGAATTAATTATTAAATTAATTAATACAACTTATATGTTTGTAATTTTTTAAAATAGACATCATTTTTGAGTTTGGAATATCAAATATAGCTTAGGGTGGATTTTTGGTATTTTTCTGAAAAACTTCAATTTTTGATGAATAGTGAAACCACTAAGTGGTAGTTACAGAAACTGATTTTTCGTTTAAATGAAACATTGCCACCACTGTGTTTTGAATTTCAAAAATCTGACATACATGGTTGTCATTAAGAAGTAAAATTTGGTTCAATGGGATTAAAATAATTTTTTGCTGAATAGTAACTTTTATGTTCTTAATCGCGATTAGAGGTAATTAGTGTAATTTAAGGTAAAAATAATGTTTTAATAATGTGAAATGACCTAGACACATGTCCTACCCTCATTGGATGTGTCGTGGCTGACCAATAAAATAAATGGGTCAACTTGGGGACCCCATAAAGCCACTTTGGTTGGAAAATGATATAAATAACTTTTTATTTAAAGTTAAAATAAAAATGTCACAAGCATGAGATGTTTCACAAAAACAATTTTTAAATGGGGTTATACAAGTCATATTTTTGGATATAAATATTAATTAGAAAGAAAAAAATATTTCCTAAATCATGATATTTTTTTTCTAATTTTTAGATATTAAATAAATTAAATTATTTATGACATCATGATGATACATAGATTACCTCATTAATAACGGATTTAAATAAAATGAAAAGATAATGTTAAAACTATAAAATACACTTGTAAAAACCCTATTGGATTAGTATATTTCGAACCCTTACCACCTTATCCTTGAAATACATCAATTTTGGACCTTTAAAATCCAAAACTCATTTGAAAATAAAGTATCATTTTGTAACTTTACAAGAGTGCCCATCCTCTCCTCTTATAAAATCCCCCCACCTCTACCACCTCACCCACACCTCTCAAGCCTCTGGCTCGGCCAAAACCAGCTCATTTTTCCTCTCCAAATCCCTCTCTTACCCCTAGAAGCCTCAATTTTGGCGGAAGTCTTCCCAAGGAAGCCTTTGAGCTCAAATCAAAAAGCGTTACCCGATTTTAAGGTAATGTATTCACTTGTGCTCTTTTGTTTTATTTTGCTTCTCCAACCCCCTAAACTCTTTTTATTAATTTTTTTTGTAACAACTTCAGTATCATCAATATACTAAGATGTTTTTATAATAAAAATTAGATCTACACTTACAGACACCTACATCAAATGGTTAAAGAACATACTGTTTCTGTGGATGGCGAATTTTTGCATCACGAAACGATGATTGTTCAACACTCATATAACACATTAAATGGTGGCCATTAAGATGTCACTATATTTATATATGATATATAATATGTTTATGTTTTACTTAAGCTTCTGTATTTTTGTTTTGTGGCATACATTTATGGTTTCCATTGTGGGTAAACACGATAATTTCATTTTAGGAAGTGCGGACTACCGCCCCCTCAAAGTGATTTGATTTGTTAATGCCATATGTGGGATGAATAACGAATGTATTTAATGTTATTATATATGATGTATGTTACATATTAATGATTAATATAATTATGGAATTAAAATTTACATAACTCTCATTTAGTTTTAATTCCATTAATATGACATAGAAATGAAAGTAGCGTTCATGTGTACGTACAGCTTACCGTCTCCATGAACGATGCATTTCATTTCTTCCCTCTAAATGATTATGTAATATTATAAATACATATATATTCTGGATATATATGATATATATGATATCCAAATCATGAATATCATTCTGTACATAATGAACCTTTGACCACACGAACAACATGTAATTATATGAAGTCCACTTTTGACTTAAGAACCAAATATCGACAAAACAAAAATTATTAACTTAAATGATTACATAATGTTTATAACATGGAAATAAGTGATATAAAAGGAATAATGAACTTGAAAAAGGTTCTTAATCATGTATAAATTAACTCATGTTTATTATTTATGACGTTAAATAACGATCGAGTCATGTCGGACCCAAGGTAAGGGATCCTACTCCTCTCTTTCTTTTTAAGTACACTCTTTTATGTCATTCCTTTTAAGATCATCATTCTTGTGATTGGAATTTTATTATATATTAATCTTACTATAATTTTTATGTTCATATGCTTAGAGACCCTATTCTCTCTCATCAATCCATTTTGGATGTTTTGAGTGGCGCCGTTAGGCTGCCGAATTTTCGTAAAGATCTAACCTCTCTCTTTATTTTTAAGTACTCTCCTTTATGTCACTTATTTTAATCTGTTATTTGTTATGATGGGGGATGTAATTTTATTTTACTCTTGCTTTAAATTTTATTGTAATATGATGAGAGACCCTATTTGATCTCATCAATCCATTTTTGGATTTTTTATGTGGCGTCGTTAGGCTGCCGAGTTTTCATAAGGTATTTTTCATCTCACTTTTATTCCCATGAGATTTATGTTACTTTTTCCACAATTTACTTTGAGTGGTGTATGTACTGGCCATTATTTTACTCATTGTTTAATATACATTCATTTATGAGTCTTTACATCAATGTTGTATTGTCCTTCTTTCACGGGGTGTATGTTTCGAAAGATACCCATGTCGGTAAGGGAACCCTTCACCCTCCTCTTTTTAAAAGACTTCTTTTGTTATGTCTATTAATTCACATAACATTATGTTGGGATATTTTCTTCTATATCCTTATTGATTAAAATTTTATCTCCAAGTGATGAGATACCCTTTTTGTCTCTCATCAACTCATTTTCTGAATTTTGTAGTGACGCCGTTAGGCTTTCAAATTTTTGCAAAGGAACTTCTTAACCAAATTTTGATTCTTTGGGATAAGCTTTTACTCCTTGAATATGTTGTTCTATGAATATGTGTGAATAACCTATGATTGTTTTACACTTAATTTCCACTTATATTTGGTGTATTAGTTTGTCACACATAATTATGTAATTTATTTATCCTTAATCAAAGGATACCGTATTTGTATGGGACTTCGTCTCAATCTCCTTTCATTGAGGTATATTTTGTTTTATACACAACATTATTTTATACGGTGTATAAACCCCTTTGACTTTTACGTTTATCCGAAAGGAATCATTTTTATACAAATCATTTTACTAAACGACAAAAGGGAATGTTTTTGTCGTACGTATGAGGTGAAAATGTCTTCTCCACCGCCGTGACCATTATTTGAGTTTCGACATCCTCTACAAGCCATACCTATTTTTTAAAAGAAAAATAAATACCATGTTTTACTTTTCTTTTATTTTGGTATTGAAAATGGTTTTCATAATGTTTTTATATCAATGTGTTGTATTGATATCTTGTGATTGAAAAGTGGAAATATTATGTTTCCTTTATGCATGTTTTATATGATACGATTATGTTATGGTTCTTGGGAATTATTATGAAGACGAGTGGTTCCATGATAAACTAAGGGAGGGTGAGCCCGATATAGCTCTCCAATGCATTGGGTAACGCGAAGGGGTTAAACTTTAAGGTTTCTCCGAAGAGATTTAGGGAATATACTGTGATGGGTATTCCAAACGTAACCAAGAGGGTTATTCCCTACGTAAGAATGTTATGAATGCCTCAAGTTACCTTTATTTCTTATGATTTCAATGATTTATTCATGATTTTATGAGGTATGTTAATGTTCTTATGTTTATTGGGTAAATTATGATTTCATTCTTATGTATACATGTACTCATGTTTCCTTACCATATTTTTATATTCCTTACTGAGCTTTTTATGCTCATCCCATGTTTTGGAAATGTTTTTCAGAGGTCAAGGGAAGGGTACATGATATGGTGATAGTGTCAAGGAAGTGACAAGAAAGAATCCGTGTTTTATTTTAAATATGTTTCTGTTGATGGGAAAAATGAATACTATCTATTATGTAACCACTTTGTTTAAATGTGGAATGTAATGCAAGTTTTATGATCTCATTTTTAAAAACTTTAATACTGAAAAGATCCTCAATGTGTAATCTTGTAATAACTCAAGATTAAGTAAGGTTTAATGTTGGGGAGTTATATATCCTCTGTGGATTTTTTAGACCTTTGAGGGTGTCAGGTTCCCTACTAAGTATCTTTATACTCATCTATACATGGGATATTCCCACACCTTGTTGTGTTTGGTGTAGATGAAAGACATCACTGACTGAGGAGGAGGGTACCAAGACTTAAGGTAGCTTAGACGTGTACCATAGATGAGGTGTACCACATAGACGACTGTTTGGGAGAATTACCTACCCTTCAGGTAGGAGTCATTGGTAGGTGGTCATAGGAGTTGTACTCATTTTTACTTGTACTTTCCATTTTTTATTGTACATTATAATTTGGATTTTATTCTGTCCCCTTTTACTTTTTGTACACACCCTATTTAATACATGGTTTTTCTTTGTTCTTGTATCATGATTTGTGCATAGTCGTGTGAGTTACAGGTTATAAAGGCAACGCCTTCCTGTTTTTATGGAATACGCCTTTCAGTGCTAGTCGCCAGCCCCCTGCCAATGGATGGCGGGCATTGGGTACTCACGGTACTAGCCCTGAGAGATGGTTCATGACATTTTCTCCCTAATTAAATTGGGGCTGAGGGTTCAATTTCACCTATGATAAAATTGAGGTTTTATTAATTTTTCAATTAATATAGTCTTATAAGAGTTTATTATCCCCCCTTTTAGAGGGAAAATATATTTCTTAGGAAGAATCAATTATTTATAGTTGTTTTATAAATTACAATTCCTTTAATCTGTAAAACATGGGTGATTGATGTTTTTAAATTTTATTCTTTCCTGATATAAAAATTATTGTTATTAATTATTCTTATTTTATAATGATTTTATTTATTCTTTATTTTTTATCTATTTATTATTGTAATGGGATTCCCAAAATACATATTCCACCTTTTATGTAAAAAACGTCCCCATGGAATTAATTGAAATGCTTACTATAATTTCACTTGGGTGAAATAAAAATGGTATTATTAAATAATTAAATATTATTTATAAATATTTATCATGGAGTTTAAATAACATATTTTCATATATGAAGTGATTTCTTCCTATTTAAAATTAATAATCACTAGAATTACCACCTGTCATAGAATTCACTTTCAAAAAGTAATTAAATTGACATTATTTAATTTTATTGAATGATTTTTGGATATTATGAAGTGGTGGTTCCATGTTTTATGTGTATGGTTTTGATTACCATCAGTTATGTTTGAATATTTTTTGGAATTACACTGGGTTCTTGAAGGGAACATAGGACATGTAAAAAAGGAATGTTATATGAAAAATCTCCCTTTTTTTCTCACTAGTAGCGTGGGATGAAAGTTTGGATAGTTATTATTTCTATTAGTATAGAATGAAACTATGGGTAGATGAATTTTTTTGGTAATATATTATTATTCATATGATTATTGGGATTGTGGTCATAGTTATATAATATTTAATATTAGTATCCTTAATATCCTCACCTAAGACTCTTAGGTGACCACCCTTGATTCATTACTGTGAATCTTCAGTTTGGATTGTTTTACATACATGACCTTTCTTATTTAATGAAATTTCATTTCAGTTGGATATTTATTTATTTTAAACCATGTATATTCTTACTGTTGTTAATTTTTTCATAAATTAAATAAAAATATTATTTTTCGTAATTAAAATTAAAAATAACATTACATTGTTTGTTTTAAAATGGTTCTATATTGAGATTGTGGTGGAATCATATTGGTAATTCTTTGATCACGAACTATATATATCATTTTATTTTTTATAGACTCTCTTTTAACTAATATATGTAAATATGAAATACCATCCTATATTAGAAAGTACTTAATATCTTTGATATGAGTTCAAGTAGGTGATAGGTGGAGAAGAATTACTTGTCCCAAGGCGACGGTTGTCAAATTTAGTTATGTATTTTTGGTATTTAACTTGTAGATATCCACATAATCTTCCTAAACTAGTATTCATCATTTTTAATCACATTCTTGTTTCTAATACATCATAATTAATTATATATATTTCTTGAGTTTTGTTTACTTTTAATATTATCATGTTTTAGATATTTTGAGTTATTTTTATTTGTGAGGAAGTATTTGGAAGGGTTTTTAATTTAAAAATATTTATTTTTGATGCTTGAGATTATAAGATATGGAATTGTCAAGAAGTGCTTTTTTATGTTAGTTTCCATTTGATTTATAATTAAATAAGAGGAATCAATCATAATTGTGTTTTTTTGATTCCTTAACACTAGTTTCATACTCTACTGATCAGGAAGTCACAATGGGATTTGTTATGAGATAACCAATGTTTTAGGATAACGTTTCATAGGTTGGTTTGTTATATTTTAACTATATGAGGAGTTAATTTAGATAGTAATCTATAGTAAGTGATTTATATATTTTTCAAACATGGAAAAGCTGGTAAAATAAGACACTATTGGAAAGAAAAATATATAATAATCAGTTAGATTTGACATTATTTTATATACATGAATTAATATAAACAGATTTATCATTGATAGAAAAAATATATATATATATATATAAGTTCACTTCCTTAGATAATGAAACATAGAGTGAAATGAAGAAAACCCAATGAAAATATTTGATATCAATCAATTTAAATTTTATTATCTCTAAACAATTATTTATTGAAGATGTCAAACATAAAAGGAAATTAGATTAATTTAATGGGAATCATTATAATCAAATATTTGGAAACATGTGAATATTAAATCATTAAATATATCCATCACAAAATATGACCGTTGGATTAATATTTTATTCATGTATATTGAGGTTATACATGAAATTTAGGGGGCCACTATACTATATAATTCTTATATTCTTACTGTCAATTTGAAATAACACTAGATTGTTTATTTTTATAATGAAGACTCATTTTTTCACAAGATCATTATATGGTTTCTAATTAAATATCCAGATCCTAGAATTTCATTTAATCTACATTTTATTTAATTTCTAGTATTATATTATATTTTACATAAACAATAATGTAATAAATTGTTTTTTATTCAATTTTAAACACTAAAATATTAGTTTTTCGTTAAATAAGAATGTTTTTAATAATATTTAATTATATATAAAGGTTGTTTTGGTTATACCTAATTATACATAACATAGAGTAGGTTATGGATTCAATTTAGTGGACTATGTATTGTGGTTTATCCTAAAGGTAGAGGGGTTATGATTATGGGTGAAAATTGGATTGTAATAAAGATTTCACTCATTTTGAAATTGAGAATCATAGTGGATACTGATATTTCTATCTAATAAACATTTCTATTTAAGGCTAGTAAATTTGTAATAACATTGAATTTTTTGGGTGCTCGTGGTAAATCACTTCATAATGTGAGGTGTCATTGGACACCATGGGTTTTTGTATATTATTATTTTTAGAGTAAATTAAAATTATTTGGTGGATTAAATTGTGTTCTACCCCATGTTAGGATTAATATATATGTTGCAATTACAATTTCAATTCATGAAGTACTTATATTATATTTTGGTATTGGAAAAACAATGTTTAGATTATGTTACAAAAAATGTCATGTTCCATTGATACCTTTCATTAAACTCATGAACGAGTTTTTACGAACTACAATATACTATAAATATTATTATTAAAATATTTTTATACATTATACCTAGGTGTTGGATGAGAATTTAAAAATATGATTAACAATATTATGAAAATGTTTTTTACACATTTATAGAAAATGTATACTTTTTTTATCAATTAATTAGAAATGGGAGTAATTACTTGAAGAAAGTATATAAATTCATTTTCTAAAATACTACTTTTATATGAAAAAACGTGTTTTATCTCAATAATTTAATTTTTTTTGAATTATTAGATTTAAAATTATATAGTTTAAATTCTGTAAAAAATATAAAATTAATATTATATGTTCTCTTGATAGGATATAAGAATAAATCTTATTTTAGGCATGCAAAGATATATTTTTCTAAAAGATCATTTTATTGCCTTTTAATGGAATATCAATTTTAAAAATAAATATTGCAAAAATAAAAATTTATAATTTAAAAAATAATCATTATTTTTTAAAATATAATGTGAAAAATATCATTGGGAGAATTTTTGAAAATTTTATAAGGAGATTGGTTTTTTCATTAATAGTTAAAAATATATATGATTAATTGTAAACATTATTTTCATTTGTATTTTTATATAAATAAATTATATTTTTATTAAATTTAGTGTATATTTAGATAAATTATAAATATACTAAACCAATTTGGGTGATTGGAATAAATTTTTCATTGAAATTTGATATAATTACATTTCAATCATTTGAAAAGTTTCACTTTAAAACCCCGTTGTTTGATCTCGTATAATAAATTAATTTTAAAATAAATTATTCCAATTATATTATTTTAATTTTTAAGAATGAATTATATATTTTGAATCATTTAATTTTAACATTTAATTTAATTTCTTCATAGTTTTTTAATAAATTATTATAGAAATTAATTGAAATAAATTACAAATGTTAAGAAAAAAAGTGTACTAATTGGATAAACAATGATCCTAATGAAAAAAATTACATATATCATTATCAAAAATACATTTTATTACCATATTTAGAAACTTTTCCCATTTTTATAGAAAATTTAATATTATGGGTGACACATTATTTAAGGGAGAACACTCAATAGTGTTTACCATTTTTTATTTTCAAAAATTCCACTCTCCTCCACTATTAAAGGGAACTCACCCCCTCCCTTATTCATACCTTTTAAGACATTTATCTCAGCGAAAAACATCCCAAATAAGCTTAAAAATTATTCAATCTTATCCTATAAGCCTCAGTTTGGTACGAAATGATGTGAAGGTGGTCCTTTGGTGAAAACTAAAAGGAGTTACCCAAAGTAAGGGGTAATGTTTTTCAATGAGATCATTCATTTTATTTTCTTCCGCAAAAAATCAATGATTATTATAATAATATTATATAATAAAATTAATATTATAAATATTATGATATATTTTTATACTAAGGTTATGACCTAAAAATTCAAACAATTATATGAAATGGGATATGCAATCATTAGTAATGTCTACGATAAAATACCTCCACACGAATTGATGTCCTTGTTTCCTCCATTACCATAACTCAAGGTATGGAATAATGATGTAATTAATTTTTTCAAATGATATATATGATATTTTTGATGTATTTATTTTTATGAAATTATTATATAACATAAAATTCCATGTTTTCCATTTTGTGAGGCTATGCTAACTTCGCTTGTGGACGTGTGGACTATCACCTCCCCAAAATGGTGTAATTTGTTCAAATTATTTGTGGAATGTATTAGTGATGTGTGTAATAAAAATATTTGATATATATGTACAATTAAGTATACTATAAAGATAAAATGTATATACATATATATCATTTACCTACATTTTTACAAAATATACAACAAGGAAATGGAAACAACCGTTATGCGTATGTAAGATCTACCATCACCATGAATAATGTCTTGTATTTAATATTTATATGTTTTATAGAATATTATAAAAAAATTTATAACTATTATATATGATAATTATATCATGAATTAAATTTTGTAAATAATAAATCATGATATAAAATAAAGGTTCATTAATAAAAAGTCAAAACATATTCGAAAAAAAAACATTTATTACCGAAAATGAAAAATTAAAATGAAATTGTTTATAAAAAAAGTAAGATGAATTCATAATAAAATATTATTTTGAATGATATATAAGAATATGGATCTATGTTAGAATTATAAAAAAATTATATTTATTATATAGTCTTTTTAATATGTATGATGAAAATCAATACTTAAGCTAAGGTACTTTCATATCAATTCATATATCCATGAAATACATGCCATATTAACCACCCATTTATTTTATATTGTGTATATAAATCACTATTTATGGTTATATAATGATTTGTCTTTATTTCATAATATTATAATTTTACATTTATGTTATTCTTTCATAAGGATCATGATTAAAAAGTCACCAAATTATTAATGGGATTTATAGTCCCACATTTATTTCTATGAGACATAATAATTATTATGGAATCCCACCTTTTTAATACAAAACTTTTCATTACATGTTACATATAGATGATCTTTAATGTCTAGTGTCTTGGAAAATTAGGAACAATAAAACATGAAAACAACATAAAAATTCTTATAATCCCCTTTTATGGCTTCATCATATGTTCATCCAATTTTCAATTACTGCATCTCAAAACCTGGAGACATACATTCAAAGGAAAGGGTGACCAGAGGGCCCAATAAGGGTAAATAAGGGAATTAGTTTACTTGTGATATCAATAAGAACTTGAATAAAAAATAAAGACAATATAAATTAAAGAATATGCATATCATAATAAAACTAACATGAATCATAACATGAATATGTGGCTAAAACATTTCATTTAGACATTAATGAAAATATCACCAAGGTTCATCCCCAAGGTGTCAGAAAAATTACTATGGTTATTCACCAAGGTATCATAAATCTTGTCAGCTCCAGAGATTAATTCTATAACCAATGAATTGGACCAATATTAGTGAAAACCCTTATTATTTCTTTACTTTCATGTTATCCACATAAATCATAATAAAAATTTCATAAATAACCCAAAAAGAATCAAAGAAATGGGTTTCATGTCAAAATCATGATGTTTAAAAAGAGCATAAAAATAAGATCATTATGCCATTTATAACCCATGGAAACAGAGTGAGGGTTATATATATGTCAATTAAAGAATCAAATTTATCAGTTTTATATATAAAAGAACTCCGATACAATCAAAATAGGTCTTGGTATTCACTTAAATAAAACAGGAGAATTTCTTGAGATAAAGAGATAGAAATTTTGAGACGAAATATCGGCAGCATGACGGCTATATAACATTGTTTATGAAAACATTTAAAATATACGGGACAAGGGTCACCCACTCATAAAAAATTCATAATACATTATGCGTACATTCAAATATCATGATATCAATATTTGAATGACATATCACTTGAAAAGAAAACATGAAATGAAATATAAGATGTGATTTCTTTTATGAGAAATTCCGCACCATAACGGCGTCACTAACTAATTCAGAAAAAAAATTGATGAGATTGGAAAGGGTCTCTCAAAAATTTGAAATTAAATTGAAATAAATTAGAAAATTTAAGAACATAACCTCAACATAAATTGACGGAATGTAGAAGACAAAACATAAAGGAAGTCATTACTTAAAAGAGGAGTGTGAAAGGATCCCTTACCATGAATAGTATCTTCAAAATCATGAATTTTGGGACATTGGGAGGCTTGAGGGAACATTTTTAGGACTAATTGGGAGGTAAAGACACCATAAATTCTTTGAGGAGGATTTTTAATGGAATTTATGAGATAGTGGCTTGATATTTATAGGTGGAGTGAAGGAACAAATCATTAATGGCCATCAGACCCCTCATCGGTGGTATTGGAGATACCATGGGCTTTCCCATGTTATTTTCCCATGGTATTGGCCACTTGGGACACCTAATACCTTGTAATTCCATTTATATGTTGACCCAAATGATTACATAATTATTACATCCTAAATGATGTCATTAATCACCCAAAACTAAAAATTGTATTTTCCCTATTCACTGAAAATTCAACGTTTTCAAAATAAATCCCCAAAAATAACCTTAACCTAATATTTATGATATGAATTGAAAAATGAACTCCATTTAAAAAAATAATATTCAAAATATTTTAATTTAATTTTGAAAGAAAAACACTATTCACATGAAAAAACTAATACATGATAATAATTTCTGAAATAGTTATTTACTTATTTTATTGAATCACATTACTTAATCAAGGTGCCCAAATTGTATTAACACTTTATTTAGTAATTTTACTCAATATATTTGATCACAATACTAATAATAAGCTTAAAATAACTATTCATAATTTTTTATTCACCAAAATTTATGGTGATCTTATCAGACGCTAAATTCCAAAATGTACACATATGTAGATGACCATTTTTTGAAAATCATTACACATTATTAATTATTTAAGGTTTATATAAATAGTTTTAAATATATATTTTTATTCAAAAATGATCATTAATATAAATCCTATATTTATCTGGAAATTTGAAAAATCAAAAACTTCACCATAAAAAGAAATCACAATTTTAATTTATATCCAAGGATTACATAAAGAATCTAAGGTATCATTAGATATCCCCTTATAATACCAATGTATGTACTAAGTGTAAGGTGTGATAAGGTGATATAATCTTAGATTGGAACAACCAACATTACCCGAGTGGTTATTTCCATCAGATTGAACATCTCGTGAAAGCGATTCCGTTCTGGCTTCACATGATGAAGTTTGGCTTGGGTGTGGTCCTAAGAAAAGCCCAGTGGTGCTACTACCTTCTAGAGATTCGTAAGATGGGCTTTGATCATCCTGAGACTACTGGATATGGCCATCAAATCTTCTTTCTGTATTAACCAATATCACATGTATTTATAAAAAAGTTGTCACATTAAGAATTTAGCTTCCAACGGTCATATTGAAGAACGGTCATATAATAGTCAAAACCCAACAGTCTCATTTAATTATAATAACTTCATTAATTAATGATTATAATTTTGTTTATTATAAAATAAAATAACACAAAAATTTACAAAACAATAATTAATAAAAAGTTCGGGTCGTTACATTCTACCACCCTTAAGACATTTCGTCCATGAAATTTTAAACTCATACCCTCAGAAGAGAAAATGTGTGGGTACTTCTACCTTATTGACTCCTTTAGTTCTCACGTGGATTATTCATATTTGTGGTTTCTCCATAACACCTTAACAAGGTGGGTAGTCTTGTTACGTAGAACCTTGAATCTACGATCCATGTTCTCCACCGGCTGCTCCTCAAAAGAGAGGTCATTTTAATGTTGTACCACCTATGGGTTTAGTACATTTGAAGGGTTAGGTATGTACTTCCTCAAGAGGGATACGTGGAAGACATCATGAATTTGTTCTAGATTTGGAGGAAGTGCAAGATGATAGTCACTTCTCTCATGCGATCAAGGATTTCATAGGGGACAATGTAACTAGGGTTGGGCTTCCCTTTCTTCCCAAACCTCTGACTCTCTTCCAAGGTAAAATTCAATGAAATACCTTTTCACCAAAACTGAACTCCAAGTCCCTTCGACAGTTGTTGGCAAAGCTCTTTTGCAGACTCTGAGTAGCCTTAATGTGTTGTTGGATGGCGTGGAATTTTTCTGTCATCTCTTGCACAAGATTAGGCCCAAGAAGCATTCTCTCACCAGCTTTATCCCAACATGTAAGAGTTTTACATCGCTTCCCATATAGAGAATCATAGGGTGCCATTTGAATGCTCTAGTGTATGCTGTTGTTGTAAGAGAACTCAAATAAAGGAAGATGTTGATCCCATCCACCCTTAAATTCTATTGAGCATGTTCTCATCAGATCCTCGAGTGCTTGAATAGTATTTTCAGAATGGCCATCTGTTTGGGGGTGATAGGCCATACGGAAATTCAATAAAGTTCTAAGAGCATGTTGAAGAATTATCCAAAATTTTAATGTAAACCATGGATCATGATCAGATACTATAGAATGTGGAACTCCATTCATCCATACAACTTCCTTTATGTAAATCCTGGAATATTGATCAAGAGATAAATCTTACCGAATGGAGACAAAATGGGCAATCTTAGTGAGACAGTCCACAATAACCCATATCACATTGTTTCTGTTGGATGTTATCGGAAGACCATGGGTGAATTCCATAGTCATATTGTCCCACTTCATTGCTGATATGGTTAGTGGTTGCAATACCCCTTTAGGAACTTGTCGCTCTGCCTTCAATTGATGACATAATAGGAACCCTGAAGTGTTGTCTGCAATCTCCCATTTCATATTATCCCTCCAATAATGATCATAATGGTCCCAATAAATTTTCATGCTAGTAGGATGTATAGAGAAAGTAGAGCTATGAGCTTCATCCATCATCTCCTTCTTTATTTCTAGAATAGATGGAACACATAGTCTTGTATGAAATTTTAGTACACCTTCTTGATTAGTATTGAAATCTGGAAACATTTCATCAATTATAGCCTCAAACTTCTTCTACAACAAAGGATCTTTGTTCTATGCATTCTTGATATTCTCTAATAATGATGGTTCATAAATCATTCGGGTTAGGGTTGATGATATCCCTTACCTTATAATCCCCATGTCCAACTTTACTATGTCATTGATAAATGGATCTCTCTAAATCTGTATCATAGAAAGAACAACTGGGTCTTTCTTGCATAATGCATCATCAAATTTGTTTGCTCTTCCAGGATGATAATGAATTGAACAATCATTGTCTTTAAGAATTTCCAACCATATTTTTTGTCTCATGTTTAATTCATTTTGTGTGAAAATATATTTCAAACATTGATGGTCTGTGTATATATCACATTTCTACCCATAAATATAGTTCCTCTATATCTTTAGAGAAAAAACAACCGTATGCAGCTCCAGATCATGCATAAGATAATTCTTCCCATGAGACTTCAACTGTCGAGATGCAAAAGCAATGATCTTTTTATTTTTCATGAGGACACACCCAAGAACTTTTAGAGATGCATCACTAAAAATAATTAATCCTTCTCCACATGACGGTAGGGTTAACACGGGTGTAGTAACCAATCTATTCTTAAGCACTTGGAATCATTCTTCACACTCATATGTCTAGATGAACTTGAATAATTTTCAAGATAAATTGGTTAATGGATTATAATTTCGTTAAAAGTTTTTCACAAACCTCCTATAATATCCTGCTAATCCAAAGAAACTTCGAATCCCAATTATTGTTATAGGTTGAGGCCAATTCTCAACAACTTTTGTCTTTGTAAGGTCAAATTTGATTCCATCATTGGTTATAATATTCCCTACGAATGCAACTTTTTGTAACCAGAATTCACATTTGCTGAACTTCACAAAAATCATCTCTCTCCATAGGGTATGCAAAATATCCCTTAGATGATCCTCATGCTCCTCAGAAATTTTGGAATATATCATAACATCATCAATAAAATCTACCACAATGATATCAAGGTAGTCCTTAAAGACTATATTTATCAAATCCATAAAAAAAGCAGGTGCATTAGTCAGTGTGAAGGGCCTAACAACAAAATCATAATGCACATATCTTGATTAGAAAGCAGTTTTTTGAATATCTTCTTTCTTCACCCTCAATTTATGATAACCATATCGAAGATCTATATTAGAGAATAATTGAGCCCCACGACATTGGACAAATAATACATCAATATTTGGAAGAGGGTATTTGTTCTTTACTGTGATCCCGTTCAGTTCCCTATAATCAATGAATATCCAAATCAATCCATCCTTCTTCTTCATAAAGAGAACAATTGCTCCCCAAGGAGACACACATTGTTGGATAAACCCCTTCTACAAAAGATATTGGAGATTTTTATTTAATTCCTCCAGCTCCACATTTTCCATCTTATACCAGATCATTGATATCAGTTGAGATCTAGGTAAGAGTTCAATGGAGAACACTACCTCTCTTTCTGGGGGGTCCAAGCAGCTCCCCAAAAAATACATCAACAAATCCTTGTACGATGGGGATATTTTCCACCCTAAAACTCTCTTTTCCTTCTTCATATTCACTGATCTACTCCATAAAGAATTATATAGAGAGTTCTTCTAGACAAAGATTTTGTTGAGATATCTCTCCATGGTAGATAACTGTAACTTTTCCATTCAAGACTACTAAGATTTTATTGGTTCTACATTTGAACTTAGCATTATACTTTGGGAGGCTGTCCATCTGTATTATAATGTTGAATTTTAGTAAGGTAATGACAAATAGATTTGTGATAACATTGTGCTCACTAAAGTAAATAACAGTGTTTCTAAACACTGATGATTCTTGGATAATCCCACCCAAAGTCTTGACTGATAACTATTTTTTAATCATATCGAGTGTAGATTATAAATTCTTTACAACCATGGAGGAAATAAATGAAAGCGTAGAACCATAATCAAAGAAAGTACTTACTACCTTTGAGATAACAACAAGAGTACCTGCTACCACATCATACAGAGCTTCAAATTTCGCTGTCGTGATAGCAAAAGAACGGCCTTGATCCCTTGACCTTTGCTAAGGCTGATGGTGGTTCCCCTCCACTCCCCTTGGATTTGGATAATTATTTTCAAAGTGCCCATGTTGTCCACACATAATGAAATGGACATCAGGTAGGTCCTGTACCATCTTCCCCTTGTCATTTGTGTTTGGAAGCAGAGGTTTCCCCTCACTATGACAATTCCTCGCAATATGGCCATCTCTACCACACTTGTAGCATTTCCTGCTCCCGATCAGGCCATTCCCTGAATGATTCTTCCCACATTTATTACACATGGGATATTTTAGTTGCTTTCCACCTCTTCCCTGATCAACAATCTTCCATAATATGGGATCCATCGATCTCTTCCTATCATTTTATATATGAGACCATTATGTCTCACCAAACTCCATCTCGACTTTCATCGCACTCTGCATGATCTCCTCTTAGCCATCACAGTCTCAGCTGGCTAGATTCATCCATAGATGAGGTCTTAGTCAACCAAATAATATTTCAACCGTACCACATGGATCCATGACAATGATTGAGGTGTAACATGAATTCTTTGTGAAGCTCATCTTGTAGCTTTCCACATATTTGTTATCCTTCCGTTTCAGCTCGAGAAACTCCTTCTCCATTCTGGTTCTCATGGAATAAGGGAAATACTTACTGAAAAATATCCCTCTGAACTGTTCCCACTCCATAGATTCATCCTCTAATCTTGGACTCTTCTTTTTTATCAGTTCCCACCACTGATCAACTTCTCCTTCTATGTGATAGACATCCAGGGTGACCTTCTCTTGATTTGAACAGCGGATCACAGAAAATATCTACTCAATGGAGCTGATCCACTACCCAGCAATAAATGGGTCAGTCGATCAACTGAAGTTTGGTGGTCATTGACTCATAATGAACTCAACATAATGTTGTTCCCTTCGTGGTGAGATCGGTCTCTCCTCTTGAGTCAAATTATTTCCCATAACATGAGTCAGTTGGTTTATCATTCGCATGAATGTTTCAATTCCGGCTTCCATCGGAGGGTCGTCAGAGCATGGTCCATTGTGGTAACCATTTGCACGGTTCCTCTTATTTCCCTCCATTTTCTAATAGAGTAAATCCTTAGTGAGAAATTTATTTCATTTAAATTTTTTTTACTATAAATAATTTTATATCATAAAACATAATGCCTAAACAATTTCATTTCCCTATAATTCCTCAAAAATGATTCAAAAAAGTTTGCGATTAACCAAACATATACCCCATGAGTGTCATAACTGAGAGTTAATAAAGGCCCATTATCGTGTACTAGGATACCCCAGGTCAATCCCGAAACACCTTGTTGATGTTTTCACTCCTAGGTACCTCTGTTCCAGAGCTACCTTTACCTTCTCGTATCCAGACAGAGATGTATTTTCTTGATAAACCACTTACTCAATAATCACTAAAATACACAATGTTTTCCTATATTTAAACTTTTCTATTGGATTCTTCCTAAAGTTTTCATATAATAATTTCCATAAATAAAAAAATCTATCCTTTGATTCCAACTATGGAATCCCGCCTTTTTAAAACATAACATTTCATTACATTTTACATACATAGGATAATTAAAGTCTAGTGTCCAGGAAAATCAGGATCGATAAAACATGAAAACAACATAAAACATTATTATAATCCACTTGTAAGGATTCATCATAATTTCATACTAAGTGAAATTAATTAATCTCTTTACCTAGAGACATACATTCAAAGGAAGTGGTGAGCATAGGGCCCAGTAAGGGTAAACAAGGGAATTAGTTTACTTGTGATATCAATACGAACATGAATAAAACATAAAGACAAGAGTAATGAAATAATAGTCATATCATAATTAAAATAACATAAATCCTGACATGAATATTTTGAAATAACATTTCAATTAGACATTCATGAACGTATCACCAAGGTCCATTCCCAAGGTGTCATAGAAATTACCAAAGTTATTCACCAAGGTTTGGTAAAACTTGTCTTATTTAGTGATTAATTCATTACCCAATGAATTTCAGTGCAATTAGCTAACACCATTAATATTTATTTAATTTAATTTGATCTATATATATCATAATAAAACATTTTATAAATCACCCAAATAAAATCAATGAAATGGGTTTCGTGTCAAAATAATGATGTTTAAAAAGAGCTTAAAAATAAGATCATTATGTCATTTATAACCCATGGAAAGGGAGTGAGGGTTATATGTATGTCTATTATAGAATCAGATATATCATATTTATATATTTACAAACAGCCATAGAAACGAAATTGGTCCGGGTATTCACATAAATAAAATAGGAGAATTTCTTGATAGAAACTGATAGAGATTTTGGGACAAAATTTCTGCAGCATTATGGCTTTATAACATGGTTTTGAAAACATTGAACAGAGTGGAGAAAAGGGTCACCAACTCATAAATAATTCATAATAAAGTATGGGTACCTAATAATATCATCGTATGAATATTTTAATGACATAACACATGAAAAGGAAACATGAAAGAAAAGAGAATATTTGATTTCTTTAACGAGAAATTTGGCAGCCTTACGGTGTCACTTGAAAATTCAGAAATCAAA
The DNA here is from genome assembly GCA_963277665.1 of Viscum album. Taxonomy (NCBI): domain Eukaryota; kingdom Viridiplantae; phylum Streptophyta; class Magnoliopsida; order Santalales; family Viscaceae; genus Viscum; species Viscum album. Next base: position 1,979,130,550 of record OY728165.1, on the reverse strand, counting down.
TTGATGAGAGAGGAAAGGGTCTCTCAACAATTAGAAAATAAATGTACAGAACATAGAACATATAATAAAATACCTTCAACATAAATATATGGAAAATAGAAGACACAATATAAAGGATGTCATGACTTAAAAGATGAGGGTGAAAGGATCCCTTACCTTAAAGAGTAACTTTGAAAGCATGAAGGTTGGGACATTGGGAGGCTTGAGGGAACCTTGGGAGGACTCATATTGATGTAAAGAGACCAGAACATTGTTTAGGAGTATTTTGGAATAATATGGATGAGGGAAAGGCTTGGTATTTTTCGGGGAAGTGAGGGAACAAATCATTAATTGCCAAGCGACACCTCATCGGTGGTATTGGAAAAACCATGGGTTGTCCCATCGTACTTTCCCATGGTATTGTCCACCTGGGACACCAAGTTCCTTATCTTAATATTCATATGTCTACTAGAATGATTACATTATTTTTATATCCTTAATGACGTTATTAATCACCAGAAACTAAAAACTGTATTTTCACTATTCACTGAAAATTCAACTTTTTTAGAAAAATATCCACAAATCACCTTAACTAAATATCAATGATATGAATTCAAAAATGAACTCCCTTTTATAAATTTTTTTTTCTAAATATTTTTAATTTAATATTTATATAAAAAACACTATTCAACTGAAAAAACTAATACATTACTAATAAGTTCTAAATTAGTTATTTAGTAATTTTATTGAATCACATTACTTAATCAAGGTGCCTAAATTATATTAATATTTCCGTGAGTGAGGTTACATAATCTATTTTATCACATAACTAATTATAAATGTAAAATCAATATTCATAATGCACTATTAATCAAATTTTATGTTGATCTTATTAGACTCTAAATTTCTTAATGAACACAAAAATAAAAGTCCTTTTTTCGAAAATCATTACAAATTATTTATTATTTATGGTTTACATATATATTTTAAAATATCGTTTTTTAAATCCATCAATAATATACATCCTATATTTATCAGGACATTTTAAAAATCACAAACATCACCATAAGAAGAAATCCTAATTTTTTTTTATATCAAAGGATTACATAAAGCAACTATTGTCTCGTTACATAGCCCCTTATAACACCCGAATTGGAAATAAGTGTAATGTTTGATATGGTGATAGAATCTTGGGGCGTCTCAGCCAACATTTCCCTAGTGGTGATCTTTATCAGCTTGAATCTCTCATGAAGGAAATTCCTTTCCATCTACTCATTATGAACTTCGGCTTGGGTTTGGTCCAAAACAAAGCCCAGTGGTGTTACCTCCTTTTTGAGTTCCGTTAGATGGGGTTCAATCGGTCCAAGACTACTGGATGGGGCCATCAAATCATCTTTTTCTAGTAACCAAGATCACTTGTATTTATAAAGAAATTGTAACGTTACGATTTCATCTTCCAATGGTCATATTGACCAAAAATCATATAATAGTTGAAACCCAATGGTCTTATTTAATTATACTCACTTAAATAATTAAAGAATATTGTTTTTTTATTATAAAATAAAATAACACATAAATTTAGAAACAAAAATTAAAAAAAAGTTTGGGTCGTTATAATTATTCACCACTCGTTTATCTTATTTTTAATATATACTAGAAATGAATGAATAATATGATTATTACCCATATATTTATAGTAATTTAAATATCCATTTTATGATATCTATTTCATGGGGTAAAATATTTGAAATATACCAAATTGGTAATGTAATTTTTCTCTCAATTTTCATTCCTTGAAACACATTTTATGTTCTGCACCTAAATTATTTTATAAGGTGTACATAGTGAAATTTAAAATGTTATATCACTGATATACATATTTTCATGAGGTTTTGAACTTATTTTAATTTCATTATCTCATGGGGATTATGATTCAATGTTGGTGAATTGGTAAAAGATTATTTCTAAAATGTCATCATTTATCAGGATTGTTAATGATTATCATTCTATTGATGAAATCATATCATAGATCTCTTACAAATATCAATGATGTTTTTATACTATATTAATTCAATACATTTTCATATACTGGTAAAATTTTAAACACATTTCCTCATTAGATATTCATGAAAATTGTTTTAAGAAAATCCATCTTTATTTCTCTATTCAGTCAAAATTATGTTCTCTTCCAAAACCATGTTTTCTATAAATTCATTAAAAAATATTCTATTATTATCCTATGTTATTTAAAACACATTTTACCATTTATTACATTTTTAACAAAATGGGTTTTAAAAAATTAATGTTCTTGTTGGTTTCCAGACATGGAATTTTTCTAGGCATTTTCTGACAATAAAGGACTGCTCGAAACATATAGATTTATCTTAAATCATTACTATCATTTCACTGAAGCTTACTATTAATAATTAGAAGATTAATAATTTTTTTAGAATTTTTTCCCTAATATTATACAAATTAAATATTTTAACATGGTTTTAAAATAAAATTATTTTACATATTATTTGATGTCCATGAATTGTTTCAACTAATTTAAAATCATGCTTTAAATTTTTCCAAAATACTTTTCATATAATAAGGATTCAAAAAATTTATTAGGATTATTTTATTTTCAAATATTCTTTTATTTGTTTTTAAGGTTAATTTTCAATGAAAATTATTTCAATTATTTTGAATATTTATATAATTTTTTCAAATATATTATCCAATAAAAATGTTTTAATAATATTATTTTCCAAAAAAATATTTTTTAAAACTGCAAAGGATATTTTCCTCAGTATATTTTTTAAAATATCATTGAAAATACTTCTATATATAAGATAAAATCATTTGAAATATTTTATAATTTAGAATTTTATATTATATAAAGACACAATTGTTATACATTACTTGAATGGTTTATTTTTCAGATGAAAAATTATTTGTGAAACTCATCTCTCTTCTAAGGGTTATACAATGATAATTTTATTACGAAACCCACTTCATTTTATGGGTTATTCTATAATGAAATGATTATGAAACTTGTATATTTTCTATTCATAATGATAGGATGAATTTTTTATAATACCCATTTCATTTGAAGGGTAATCATATTTTCAATGTTTATGATTTTTTAGATCTTATAAGTATGATTTCATTATGTGGCGTGTGGTACCTATATCTTACTCCAATGAATTGAGAAATAAAGGAAAAAATTATGAGTATATATGTTTTTTGTGAACTTGATCGCATGTTCACAATGTTATTTGTGAACATTAATATGTGTACAGAATTTTATGCATCAACCTGATAACATTTTTAACATGTTATAAACGAACTTGTTTACATGTTCCCAATGCTATGGATGAACTGGATTACATGTTCACAATGTTATTCCTGACACTAATTACATGTTCAAAATTTTATGCATGTTATTATATTTCATGTCCATAATTATATGTATGGACCTAGTTTCGTTTCCATAGGTTTATGAGAGGGACTGATTTCATATCCTTATCTTATAGAGTGAACCTATTTTTATTCATACATGTTCTTAATGTTATTAGATAATGTGTATTCTATAAGCCAGTGTTATATTATAATTTGATGATCTCATAAATCATGTTCATTGAGTTCCTTATGATTCATGTCTTTTGAAGTACAAATATTTATTCCATGTCTCATTTATTTGATATTTTATTTGAATGGTATGATATTTAGATGCTATGTTCTTATTTTTACACCCTTATGTTCATGTCTTGACTACATATTTCTTTTGTTTACACTTATTTAGCTTCTGGTCTATCCCTTTATTATCATTACATTCCCTAGGTTGTGAATATATGTTTTTGGTAGGATTAATAATGTGAAACATGTTTACAGTAGATGTTGAAGATCATTCAACAGATTTTAGGATTATGTTCTATGTTTCCATGAAAATAACCTATTGTGTTCCTTTGGAATTTTATTTTGTATTATGATGAATATTTATTGAAAATGATATAATATCACTTTATTTGAATCCAATTTTACTATAATTGGAATCAAAGGGAAGGTTGATTTACACTTTTGAAATTGGGATGATAAATATTTAATGAGATCCATAGGGATATTTCGATGGATATGTAGAGATATTTTGATGAGGATACACAAAAGGATGAGTCAAAGTATAGGAAAAAGAAAAAGAATTTTGCTAATTGATTGAGTGAGTGGATTCCTAGAAATAACATACCAATAAAGATACTACAAGTGGATGTATCACAAGAACATGAATATCTTTTGATTATGGAAAATAAGGAACCCAAAATAATGAAGAGTGAAAATGGAAAAAATAGTTATCCCAATGGGAGATAATAATGGACTTGGTATGGCTTTATGAATAGTTATAGGATTTAAGTGAGAAATGTATGGGAACTAAGAAAATCAATGGCTTAGAATAAATCTAATAAATAAACTTAAAAAAGTTGTATGATTAATGGGTTTTCAATATTTTATGAAGTGACCTTAAATGACATATGAATGGTATGTTTTGTTCTAATAGTACTATTTATATGAATTATTAAATTCATTTTTATGAATGTTAACAAATGATTTATATTAAATATTTCTGGAAAGGGTTATTATGTAATATTATGATGAATCATAGTTAATTTTTTGAGAAGGAAGTGGGATGAATGACGTATTTATGTTATGGAATTAAATGATTATTTTATAAAAGACATGAAATATATAATAATTTTTAGTATATGTTTTTAGTTATGGATTTCAAAGGAAATGTTCAAAAGTTTTGAGGACTTAGAAAAGTTATTTAATGAAAATTGGATATTTTAATTATGGTAATGTATCCCCTAATGTGTTTCTGATACTGAAAAAAATATGTTTAGATTGGATAACAGGATGTTTTATTTGAATAAGGATAATTATATGGTATCTATGACCTAAAACTATTAAATTATTTGATTGGAAAATTTTTTAATTCTATAATTGAATATGTTTAAGAAATATTTGGATTGATGGAATATATACAATAATATTTGGAATTAGACAACATTCATGTTATCAATATGGATTTTGTGTAATTTATGTTTTTTCCACGATTCAAGAGAATACATGATGATGGTATTCACATGTTTGTTATGTGACAACCAATAAATACATTATGATACATGGGGGGTCAAATTCAAGATTATTTTGAGAAATTTAGTGTCTTTCGTTGTATAGATTTTAAATATCTTCTTTTGTAAGGGTAAAATGAATAACTATTTATGGAATGGTTTGGGATGAATTTTTTCTGCGGTTTAAGAGATTAAAGTATTACTTCAACAAATGATTATTTATTCATATTGAATAACCAATGATAACAAAATTTATGTTACTTGGGGGAATATGTAATGACTTATCATTCTATCAATGGGTATTATGATCCATTAGTTCTTATGGGATATAAAATAAACCTCTATTTATTGGAGTATGAGATGAAGTGGAAATTGATAAATGCACAACTAAAGGTTGAGAATGTACTAATGAAATGAAATAAAATCCTGTAAGTATATCATCTTTTAAAAATTCTTCAACATTGGGATTAGGGTAATTAAATAAAAATTTTTCACATGTTAATCATTTTTGATGGTATCAATGAAATTTTTCCAGAATCATTGGTTTATGGATTTGGGATCATTAACATTCAATTGACAATGTTCTATATCACTCTCAATTAGAACTTTATAGTTATATTTATCTTCTCTGGCCATGTTTTCACTTTTCTCCTATGTTATCTGATGTGGAAATGTTGTTAGGGTTTACTATAAAAAACATTATGATTCCCAAATTTCCATTCCAATGGAATCTTTTGGATTCATTATTATTATGTGGGTATCTATGAAAGGAATAATCAGTTATAAAACCATTAATGAACCAGATGAATTTTAAGGGTGTTATTAATTTTATGGGGGGTGTGATGTAGTTCCCTGAGTTTCCTTGATTTAATTGTTTTGGAATAAATTAAATTTATATGATGGATTACATTGGACACTACCCTATGTTATGATTTCTTTATATTATATAGGTAATATAGAACCACAATGAACACTTATATTTATTTTTGGTATGCACAAAAATAGGTTTTGATTTTTAAATAAAAAAATATGATTTTATTCGATAGCTTTGTTTCTTGAATGACTAAGTTTTACCAAACAATAAGATATTATTATTATTATTATTAAAATATTATTATAGATAACACGTAGACATATGAATGGAATTTATAAATACTATTAACTAAATTATAAAAATATGGTTGACACGTTTATAAAAAATTAATCCCTTGGATTCTAATTAATTAAAAATGAGAGTAAGTACTATTTAAAAATAAAAAAAATCCTTTTTAGAAAAATAATTGTTCTATTCATGATATTTTTTATCACCATTAAATAACCAAACAACATTATATCAATTATTTTATTTAATATAATATTGTATATGTTCAATAAAATATGTAAAATTTTTCTTATGAATTTTCTATAAAAAAGATAAGAATGTATCCAATTTTAGGTATATGAAGATATATTGGTCTAAGAGATAGTCTTAACTCCTTTTAATGGAGAACCTTTTTTAAAAAATAAATTTTATTATTTTTATTAAATTTATCAGGCAAAATAAAATTATATTTTTAAACAGCTACATTATATTAATATTAGGATGAATTTATAATATTTTCTGGGAATATATTTTTTTTGATTAATAGTGAAAAATACAGAATTTAAATTTAAAACTAATTTTTTTTCAAATTTATTTAAATAATATAATTATATTTAATTTAGTTTAACGAATATTTATGAATTTTATAAATTTTTTTATCCAATTTAAAACAATTTAATAAATTTCACATTGAAATTGGATATAAAAACATTTCAATCATTGGAACATTTTCACTTTAAAATATGTTGTTTCATCGCATCTCTAGGATTTATTTAAAATTAAAATTTTCAACTTATGTGATTTGAAATGAGAAATATTGCATCCATTTTCTGAATAATAATAATATATAATTTTTATTATTGTCTTTTTTTTGACAAAAAAGTGGTGATACAATTAAAATTAATTACATCGATTAAGAGAAAATAAGTTTACATAGTTGTTAAACAATACTCATATGGGAAAATATTACCTTGAAACATTTTCAAAAGATATTTAATATCCATATTTATAAATATAACCAATTTTATCAGAAATGGAAAAATATTTCGGGCACATAATTCTAGTGAATTCTCTCGATAGTGATTATATTTTTGTATTGATAAAATGCCCCTCCTCCACTATAAATGGGCACTCAACCCTCCCTTATTGACAATAATAAAAATATTAAAATCATAAAAAACCCAACCTAATATGTTCAAAAAATAAATAATATTATCTTAGAAGACTCAATTTGAGAATAATCTAAACTAATGTGGCCATCTGGTGCAAACCAAAAGGAGTTACCTAAATAAGAGGTCGTGTTTTTCAATGAGAATTTTCATTTTATTTATTTCAATTCCCCATTAATAATTATTATATCTAAATTATATAATATAATAAGTTTCATAATAAATTTTATTGTATTTATGTTATGGTTATTAACTACACTTGTATACACTTCAATAAAATTGGATACAAAATCATCATTGTTGTGTACGACAGACTACCACCTCACAAAACTATATATATATATCATTTACATTTATTTCATTAGAAATATGAAAAGAAAGTGTAAATGTATGCATGACCTTCTATTTCCATGAATTGTGTATTACATTTCATATTTCTATATTCTATAGATTATTATAAATAAGTAAATATGTAATATATATCATATTTATATAGTTTTTGAGATTATAAATTAATTAAATCCTGATGTATGTAAGAGGTTCAAGAATAAAAAGTCAAATCATATATGAAAATGAAAACAATTATTACCAAAAATAAAATATTAGATAGAAATTAATAATAAATGGGTAATTTTATGTCTTAATGAAATCACATATTGTATGAGATATAAGTATATGTTTTGGTGTATATTTATAATAAACATATATATATATATTAAATTGATGTATTGATCTTGTATGAAGAAAGTCAATACTTATGGTATGAAAATTTCACCTCACTTTTCATATTTCTACAATACATGCTATACTCACCACTTATTTATTTTATGTGGTGTATATAATTCACTATGAAATCTTATGTAATGAATTTAATTTATTTAATTTTTTTAAATAATTAAATTTAGGTTATTTTTTCATCGGGAACATGATTCACAAGTCACTCAAGTGGTAAAGGGATTTCAACTCTCACTTTTATTTTTATGAGGCTTAAACCATATTCACCACTTGTTTCTTTTTTATGTTATATGTACTAAATATAAATGTATCTATGATTAAAATATTTAATTTTATTTGAATTTACATATCAATTTTATGATATCTATTTCATTGGGTTTATATTGCAAACATACCAAATTGGTATGGTTATTTTTGTCTCAATTTTCCTTCTTGGATGCACATGTTATGTTATGAATGTACATTATATTATGAGGCATAAATAATTTACATTGAAATTTTATATATTGAATATTATTATTTTAAAGGTATTTTTATATTAATTTAAAGTAATTCACCCATGGGGATTATGATTCAATACCAAAGTGGTAAAAAGTAATTACAGTAATCTCACCGTTAGTCAGGATTGGGTACGATTACTCTTAAATTAGTGAAATATTAAGATATATATTTCAAAAATAAACATGAATATAATTCCTTTTTTTAAATTGATCATATCTCATTGTAATGGTGAAATTTTTACCCAATTTTTTTCTTAAGAATGGTATGAAAATTTTTTCAGTAAAATATGACTTTACCACCGTATTTGGTTGAAAAAATGTGTTCTTTAATAACCATGTATTAAAAAAATGTTTTCACAATTTTAATAATATTATCCAATGATCATAAAAATAAAATTTTACCCATGTTTAAAATGTCTAACAAAAAGGGTTTTAGAAAAGGAATATTTTTTTCAGATAGAGGAATTGTTCTCATCATTTTAGGGTGAAAAGGAATGTTGGGCATGTACATATTTATAAAATGTCATGGTCGTCATTTTTTTTAATCCTTCATTATAATTTTATAAGATTAAACAATTTTATTTAATTTTTCTATAATTTTATGTAAATTAATTTTTTTAACATGCTTTCCGAATAAATTTTTTAAAAATTTTTTATATTCAGGAATTGTTTAAAATGATTTCCCATGATTCATTTAAATGTCTTCAAATATTTATTCAATAAATACGGTATTGAAAAGGGATTTACGTTTAATAATTATTATAAATTATTTTCATAGAATACATTATATGTTTTCAAATCTTATTTTAATAGAAATTTATTTCAATGATTTCAGACACTGTGTTATAATTATTCCAATCAATTTTCAAATAAATTGGATTTAAAAATGATTTATGTTTTACAGATAATTTTTGAAAGAACAATGAATATTTTCATGAATAATGTTTTTTTGAAAGAACATTCAACATTCTTCTACATGTAAGATAATTCCCTATAATATATTATATTCATTACTAGGTGATATGATCTAATGAATCCCATCATATCCTTTCTTTTAATGGTTTATTTTTATGTTGACAAGTTGTTTATTGAACCTGTTTCTCTTACACAAGTAAAACCATGATAAAATAGTTAATAAATCCAATTCCTTTCACATTTTATTATATGATGATCTGATTTTGAAAATAGTCCCTTCTCCAAAGGTTAAAATAGGGTAAAATTTTTATTAGATCCACGCCATTGCATGCATTAATATATTATAAGTGTTTATCATCCTTTGGGACAAATATGTATGATTTAATTATTTGATGGATGGGACCTATATTTAAATAGAATTAATTAGTCAATGATTGATAAATAAAGATTATATCCATAACGTGTGAATTTTATTACATGATCACAATTCTATGATTAAATCTTATTACATGTTCACAATATTAAGTGTGATCCTGATTACATGTTCACAATGTTATTCATGAACCTGATTACATGTTCACAATGATATACATGAACCAAATTACATGTTCACAATTTTATACATGATCCTAATCAAATACCAACAATGTTATTAGTTGACCAATCAACCATTTCAATAATTATATGTGTGGACCTCGTTGCATGTCCATAAGTTTATGTGAGGGCCTAATTTCATTCCATTAACATAATGAGTGGACTTGTTTCTATTTACACAAGTTGAAAATGTTTCATTATGATTTTTATGCCATATGTTTATGTCTTATTATAATTTTATTATCTCAAGAATCATGTCCTATTATTTACTTATTATTAATATCTTATGATATAACAATATTATAATTTTATTATCTCATTAATAATGTCCTATTATTTACTTATTATTAATATCTTATGAACTAAGAATATTTCTTCCATGACTTAGGTAGACGATCTTTGATATGCACAGTATGATCATTAAATGTAATGTTTGTGTTCCAATACCATTATGTTGGTGTTATTATTTAATATCTACTATTTTTAGCCTTATTAAGAATGTGATCTCTCCCTTTCTTAGGATTAATATTCCCTAGGTTATGAATAATTGTTTTAAGTGGGATTACATAAAGGGAATATATTTGTGGGAGGTATTGAAGATCTATTACAATAATGGAAGATTTTCTTTCACGATTCCAAAGACACTAAACTATTATAGTCCCTAGGCAGGTAATTTTATTAATATAATTAATATAAATATAAAATTGTGTAATATACATGTATGTTATTCATGGTTCACTATATTAATATCATGGAAAGGATTTTGAGTAAGAATAAAATATAGAATCAGTTATTGAAAGTGTTATACTATACAATGAAGACGGTTTCACAATTAAATGTTAGTTCATGCCATAAAGGGAGTCTATTATTATTTTACATGGATCCGGAAGGGAATTTAATTTAAAAATCATATGGTCATATTGGAATTATTGTGGGGTGTTTTTTTATATTTCATTAAGAAGGGGAAATGCACTGTGATATATATTTTTATGACACAATGTTTCATTATGACTTTTTTAATTTTTTTATTATATTATAATTATTATAACATATTAATGTAGGACTCCCTTATCTTAAATTCCATATAGTCATATGATGGGATAATCCACCAAATGATTCACCCCCATTCTTCCTTTAATATGATTGTTTTTCGTAATGTTATTTGTGATGATTGGAGGTTGGTTAATCTAGTATTTTCCCTCATCTAGACAATTAATTTTATCATCTAATTTTAATGTGATTCATATAGAGATTTTGTATCAATTCTACTAAATCCCAGTGGAATCAGCTTGATATGATTCTTATTTTTTTGGAACTGATATTCTAGGTTTGATTGTAGAGAAATCATGCAGTTTCACAATGATTTATTAAATTTAAACCAATGCAATATTTATTTTTTTCACATTATTTAGATTGAATTGAGGTTTGTATGTTTAATAGTTTACATCATATTGGTCTACATACATATTTGGAGTGAACTATATGATGTTATTTAAGGTTCTAGAAATGAGAAGCCCTCCAATGAGATTATTTTCATCTCTATGTTAAATAATTCATTGAATTTTAATTGATTTAGATTGTTATAAATTTTATACAAATAATTTAAGTTTGATATCTATGGTTAATTGAGATTATGATTGATATACTATAGATATTTTGTGATGTTTATGGCTGAGCTTGCCTAATGATTATAACTCAATTATTTATTTTATACTTATGATACATAACTGTATAATATGTTTGTGTGATAGATTATTCTTGTTTATAGGATAATGTGTATGTTTTTATTTACCCCTAATAAGAATAAGTTGTAGGATAGTATCTGAGTGATATAGTGGACCTTGTAGTGGGATGTTATTTGTGTAGTATCATCTGTATGACCTATCTATAAGGCATATGATATAATTGGGTGGGGTTTATCCACCGTGAAAAATTAATAATTATTTTATTTTCATAATATTTTTATTAGAATTTTAGGAAATATCATTTGGTTTTTTGTAATATGATATAAATTACATTAATTTAAAAGTATGTAGGTTTGTAAATGGATAACACGAGTTGGTTGATGATGGGTTATCTCTAAGGGCACCATCCAGAATTGGTTGTGTATGGGTGGTGGGTTGGCTGAGGGGATAATATAAGATTTCATATTAAGTATTTTTGTGACTATTGAGATTTTTAAGGTCATATGGGTTATTGAAAGCAGACACTAAAATTTCCATGGGATTTGAATGGGTATTTCCGATGGTTTATGAAATCATGATATTAATGAGGTTTATGAGTTGGTATTTTTTCATGGAATGGGTTAGTTCTAAATAATATGTGATTGTTTCATTGATTTATATTGATTTTACTTATTGGTTGGCATTATTTTTTACTATTTGATAGAGCCTACAAGGTGAGATTATCCAATGAAACTATAAAAATGATGAGATATGAAAAAAATATTTTTGTTATTTCATGGTTGACTTTGATAATTGTTATCTATTAAACTTAGACGAGATTGTGATGCGAGTGGAATTAAGAGACAAGGGGAATATTATTTTCATGCATTTTTGTGTGTTTTTTTATGATGCCTTTGATATTTTATTATTTTATTTTTTGGAAATAAATATATTTTATAGTGGTTTCGTTATTTGATGAATGTGATTTAGGATGAGAGTTCATGATTTTGTTGTCTAGAAATCATTATTTTAGTGTACATGGAAATACTAGCCAAGCTCCCATGATTCCATCAGGTAGAAATCTAGAAATAAAAAATGACAGCTTATATTACTATAAAATTATACAAAAAGAACCCCCATGTATTCATATATTTCTTATTTTTCCACCATTATCGTTTCAGCATCAGACTATGTGTATTCCATCTCCATCACACTCGAGAAAAACCATGCCTCTAATACCAGATTTATGGATCACCCTTCCTTCCCAAACCTTTCAAAAAAACACACAATCTATTGATGGGTTCCATCCTAAATCCATTTGAGGGTAGGATTATACTATTTATAATTCTATGATATCAATACGTTATCCCATTATTTGATATGGGATTTAGATCTGTATAGAAATTATTTTGTTCCCATTGTCGAACTACTTGAGATCCTAAGATGCCATTTATCAAACATTATTATCACCCATGGTAAAACTAACCATGAAATGAGATTCCATATATAATATTTTATCACCCATTCTTATAAAAAAAGAGATTCCATAACACCATTTAGCATTTAGCTCCAATAGTGAGACAAATAGAGTTTCCAATATATCATCTAATATTTAGTTCCCATGGTTAGACTGGACAGGATCCAGTAATCCATGTAGAATCCATTGTTTCCTATGGTCATATTGGTAGTAATTATTTTGTTACACTTCACATATTTTTCATTTATAGTATGAAATATAGTTTGTTTAGGAAACCATATAACATGTTCTTTGGTCTTTAGTGGTGTGGTGTATAGTGTTCTTCATATGTGAATTACTAGTTAAGTTCATGTGTCATGGTGGCTAGTTTAGCACATGATTACCCGAAATGTATTCTTTAATATGTAATGTGTTTATATTTTGTATATTTCTATCTTGCATACATTGGAATACCATAGTTTATATTAGGGACCTCGATTATGGTGTTTTAATAATATACATTTCACATTACCTTGAATGTGCACAGTAATGAATCTGAACACATTATATATGATATGAATGTATGATAATAGGTTTTACCATGGATTTGTCTAGAGAAATTTGATTGGTTGTAGAGGTTGGATAGGAGGTTGGGAACGCAATTTTTAGTGGATCCCTTTTGTATATTTATCATTATTTATTTTTACACAATTAGCCTAGTGAAATATATTTATTTATAATGTATAATTTTCATTTTAATTATTTATATAATCGTAGTATATTGATCCATTTATGGTATTTCATTATCTATAATTATATTTGAGTTATTTGATTCATTAAATGTGTGGTAATTTAGTTATTTAATATTATTGATATCCAAGATATTGATAATATTTCCACCTAAAAAGTTTATTAAAACTCCCACGATTAGTTGATAATCAGTGGAATAGGTGGAGGAAATTACGAGGTCAGGTGGTTACCCCATTCTAGTTCTCTATGTTGTTTCCTAAATTATTTTAATAAAAAATTCTTTTATAGATATATTTTCCTTTTATTAATATTTGGAGTTTAATTAATGGTATAGGTAGTTCCATGTATTAAGCTGGACATTAAACTTGTTTTTTATAAATAGCTATTTTGTGAATTCTTGAGCTAACATGGGTATGGTATTTTGGATTTTTACATTTTGACTATTTATATTTTTATTTAAGAATGAGATTCGAGTTTAATGCAAACATTTATTGTTTTACTCTTAGAATGGGGTGGAATGATTCATGTCTACATGGATCATACATGGAAATCATGATCTTCAGGATATTTTTATTCTTATGTTGGACTAATTAACTAGTTATGAGGTATGGTTTATTTGATTAAAGTGTAAACTTAATATATTTTTTTATCAATATATGTTGGTAGTTGTATTTTACTAAAATGAACCACTATTCTTGGTTTAGATTTCATGATATTTTATTATTGATGATGACTAGTTATGTGTCTTTTATAATGAAATATCATATAATTATGATTTTATAATTTTGGGAGTATTTTATTTGGGAAACCCCTTCATGTATGTGTTTGTGAATTTCATTAATTTGTGATGTATTAATATATGTAGTTTATTATTGAGATATAGTTTGAAATGTGGGTAGGGAATACATAAGGAGGATAATTATATTTAAAGATTATATAATGGATGGTTTGATTCCTTATGTATTTGATATGTAAAGAGCTTAAAGTTTATCAAGTACCAATATTTTTTCAGAGGATAATATCAGGTAAATGAAAAACCTCCTTGGATACATTCTTGGATTTCCAGTGGATAGTGAATGTTGATATTAGAGTTTTTTTATAAGTAGAGTGTAGTGTTAGATAAAGAATCATATCTTCAAATAATTATTATAGAACAATTATCAATTGTTAGGTCTTGGAATTAATTTTGAATCTTGCGTTCTCAGGAAATTAGGTAATGAGAGTTCTTTTGTTTAAACATATTTAGCCTGTGAGGTACTAATTACCAATAAGGGAATACAATAATTAGTTTTTACTAATTGAATGTTGATTATAGTTATATTATAATCTATTATTTGAGTGTACACCAGATTTTAATTAGAAAACATGTGATATTGATATTATAAAATGACCAATGAGAGGATCATAAGTAATTTAATTAGGTCATGGAAAAGAATATTGGGTGTTGGAACAACTTATCTATGAAAATAATGATGTATAGTGGTAAATGATTATTTATTTCAACTGATGGATCTTTAGGATGTGGAGTGTGGGAATGGATCATGTGTTAGAACAATTGAGAACTTAACTAGGTTTGAAATTCACTTGATGTTATAAATGTCATCATTACCATTTAGATACTGAATAATTGAGATGAGATGTGGGGATATAGTTGTTTTTAATAAAAGATAAAAAATGGGTTATTATTGGGAATGAAATATAACTTCTTTAGATTTATGTATGGGAGGGGTACTAATTAATTTTATTGAGGAATTTAGGGGTTGAACAATGAAAATATTATCTCTATATGTAGAGGTATGTTCTCTATACATTAAAAGGTGATATTATCATTCTTTGTCTGTAATGATGATCTAGTGGTAATGGTATCAAGATAATACAATTATTATAAATTACTATAAGGTAATTAATATGATAGGGAACAAACCATTAAACATTATAGGGCATGATCCTCCTTTATACGGATTATTTGGTAGTGCCAAGGGTGTTATTTTTTGTAACAAAAAAATTAATAATGATTTATGTTTTTCCTTTGTGATTTTTTATGAGTGAATTATAAATATATAATAATTATTTTTGGAAATTAATGGGACATGGGTTTCAAAATTTGGTATTTTTGAAATTAATTGAATGCTGATATGAGTTATCTTATGTTGTGATGTATGTAATCTATCATTGAGATATCACTTGGGATATTAATGTGTGGGATGTAGCATCCTGCCTTGGGATACTGAAACAATATTTACCGATGTTGGGGGATCACATGGCCTCATATACACATCAATGTATACTAGAGGCCTTTGAATAACAGAAAGGGTCTAAGGTGGTATGATAGGATGACTATACCCTCAAATCAAAGTGGAATAATAGATATAATAATTTAACCTTTATAGGAAATACATGAAGCATAATTTAAAATATGGTATAGTATAAAAATGTACAATCAATAATCATGGAAGAATAAACAACCAAGATATAATAATATCAATCATAAGACATAGTATGAGTAATATACAAGGTGATGTTATGAAATGACTCTACACAAAAATTGGGAAACATAGGATATAGGGTATAGATATATACATCATTCTATAAAAACCAACAAAAAGGAAAAAAATATATCCACTTTTATAATGAGTTTAAACTCAATTTTATGCTCCAATTATACACGCTAAAAGATGAACTGATAAAGCATCCATGAAAGGGTAACTTTGATTATCCACAACTATATTGAGGAAGTATACAAATGTACAAAAGCTAGCATGAGTAGTGTTTGAGATTAACTCAGTAGGGAACCACAAATGTTTTCAAGAATTAATCCTTCCAATGTAAATATCCTAGTAGTGTGAATGTATAAATGAAAATTAAAAAATTATGAAAATGAAATATTAGTCATATCAGGATCATATAGGGCACTTGGCTATCTATACCTACATTGATGAATGACTAAATGTATGGTCCCAATAACCATGTTTATCCAAATATATATAAATGTATATAATCATAAATAATATGTATACATTAATATGATTTAAATACATGAGGACATATATAGTTTTATATTCGGATACTATGTGCTTGGTGGACTCTGGGTATAACTCAGGCATCTATAAGTAGTCTAATATTTCATAAGCTCCTACATAGAGTATATTCTTTAAATATCATATGAATATGAGATATCTATCTCATTAATCATGATGGTTTAGTGAATCATTATTCCCAACACCTGAAGAATAAGAATGTAGAGCATCATTAACACCTTCTTAGTAAAAGTATTACACTATGAGACGTCATGCCCAACACCCATCATAAGGGAGTGTGAGACACCGTGCTAAACAGAACCCTTAACCATTTTTTTATAACCAATAACCTCTAAATAATAATAATAATAATGGAAATGAGGGTACACCTCTATAACAGTTATAATCACTTTTCATAATCAATTAAGGGTTCTCAATTAATAATTCCCATATATATATATATATATATATATATATACTGTGGCATGGCCTTCCCACCTACTTTAATTTAATTTAAATAGAGAAATATTAATATTTTCCAAGGGAGGTTCATTAACATTGGACCACAAAAACACTTAGAATGTTATTTGGTGAACTAAAAACTAATATAAAATATTTTAATTCCATTTTCCATGTCATGCCTAACACATAGAAGATATTTGATCAATCAAACATCAACATCCAAGAGGATATTCAATTTAGCACACCCAAAGGGGTGAAAATGAAGGAGGTAGGAATACTGTAATTATTTAAAATGGTTGATGTTAGTAATTATACATGGACTAAATATTAATATTGGTTTAACAAATTTTATAAAACACATAGAAAATTTGGGAAATCTAAATTTTGGTGAAATAATATCAAAACAAAAAAAAAGTGGGGGGAAATTTAGTAGAACTAATAAATTAGGTACGTAGATGACCACTCCTTAGGTATGAATCATATATTTTAATATGTACATACTAAATAACCAAAAATTGAAATATTCCTTGAAAATATTGAAAATAATATTGCACCAAAATAGTGAAATATATAAGAAGATAATATATTATTAAATGTAAGAGTAATAAGAAGTATAACATTATGGATATAAATTGATAGAAGATACTTGATTCGATGTCTATTAATATGATAAATTAATAAAACTAGGTGTATATATGGAGGAGGACATATCACGGGTAAAAAGACAAGCTTCTATCCATTAGATGATAATCAAAGGATAAAAATAGTTTTTAAAACATTTCAGTGGAGAAATCATAATTTTACCATAAAAATATGGTTCACATGGATTTTCTTCATGGTTGAACTAACCATATGCTAACCATGTTTCCTCCACATTCCAAGAACCCCCCTAGCATGGGACAGACACACAGTTTGACTAAAAATTCATGTACCATTTGAAATGGATCTGTAATTTTTATGTGACAAATCACATGGAAGTGTTCCCCAGCATCCACCATTGTAGAGATACTGTGACACACCTATTATGAACTCAGTACCTCATAAGACATAGTAGGATGGTTTTTATGAAGCATGAAACACAGTTTTCAACTATTTCGATAACATTAAAATTAATACAAGCCTCTGATGCCTTTGAAACCTGCCAATGGTTGAAGGGTAAATCTACCAAAATAAAAATTTAAACATAAAAACACATGTTTCATAACATCAGGAGAATATTGGGTGTTATGAGCAAACCTCCTTAATGATACTAATTATCATATTAAATTTTTGAGATTGAAAATGGAATATATGAGAAATTCAACATCCACCGGTCTCAGAAATCAAATTTCCTCTACCATGTATAATCATCTACCCATCCATTCAATCATAGCATAATACTAAATGATCTAACCATTATCATATTTTCTTTAAACATTGAACCATAAATTTCACTGGATACTCTTTGAAAGAAGAATCCACATATAACTTGAACAAATCAGGATATAGAACGTGTGATGGGTCTACATAATATAGGTATATGAAAGATACATGAAAAGGAGAAGTCATTGACTGGTATCATTGACGAAGTAGTTACTGGTAATATATTTACGTAATTTGATTTAAAACCTCAAAGGGTTTGTTGAATCATGGAAAATATCACATTTCTTCAGAATTCATTATTTTCCCATTTTTGGAATGACTCGTAGAAATACAAGTCCCAAACAAAAATCACATGTGGTTTTCAACCAAGAATGTCATATGAATGTTTTATAGAATGAGCGGTCAACATGTACTTTCTAATTAGTTAGACATACACTATTGTCTCCAAGATAAGACACGGATTAAGAAAGGTTTCCTTCCCTTCCTCTTTCAAGAACATATGTGATTGATAAGGTCTAGAATATAAGGATTCATAATGATCCATCATAATGGAAACCTAATATCTATTATTATAAGAAAACATGACCATGTGAATGTGTTTCTGCAAAAAAAACCCTGATTCTATGAAAACAATATTTGAGCATGTACCCTACCACATAAATCTTGGGATCTATATATCCTTATTTTTGAGGGTGATTGGATGATATTTGAAAATCCGGTGTACCCTTGTCCTTTTGAAACCCCTTCACAAAGTGAGACAAGAAGTGAGAATCCCTATAATATATGACAGATCAAGGAGATATGTTAATACATACGACCACCAGGATATACAAGCACCATAAATTGTTTACCAAGAAGAAAACCCCATACTTTTAAAAAGTGTGAGACCTTTTTTATATAATCAATGAGGAATTCAATTGTACTGTTTCCATTAAGTAGTCTTGGAAAACAATTCATGAAGTCAATGGTAGAATCATCCCATTTTTACTTGAGAATCAATAATAGCTATAAAACTCCAACATGTCCCTAATGTTCTACCTTCACTTGATGATAGGTGGGACATTGGGTGATAATGCTACCAAACTCTCATTTCATACAAAGATAATAATATGAGTGATGAAAATTTGAATACATGTTGGTCATATAAGGGTGTACACATAATACTGAGGTGTGAGGTTGACACATCCAACACTATCATATGTTTATTGATACATAGAAATACCAATGATAGATAAATAAATATTCTTAATCCATGATCTAACCGAAATATGAATCTTCATTTGAGATATATTCCATTACGACTAATCAATTAGGATCTACAAGTTTCCTTATTCTTAAATGTTCCTGAAGGGTATAGGTTATAGATAATTCAATTCGAATAGTCTACCCATGATCCTCCTAAAACTCAACATGCATCTCTAAAAAGAATACCCTGAGATTCCACTCATCACTAGCCTCATCAAATGTTTGATTCCTTAACATTTTAGATTAGTTAATCAACAACACAATTTACATTTTAGAAATATAGATGATCTTCTAATTGAAGGACTGTAGATACTCAACCAAAAAGATCTTCCTGAGATTATGATCACACTATGAAAATATAAATATAAATATTTTGTGGCCTTGGAACAATATAAAATTCTCACCGCAAAAAAAATGTCTCCAAAAACATAGGATTTGAACGAAAATTTTTACCTCAAGGTCATTCGTCAAGTAATTCGACAAATGAGGCCTCAAATGATGAGACATATATGCTACAACTCACTCATACTACATCAAAATTACCCCAATCCTGATACATAATGCATCATTGAAAATAGTATAGGACATTCCCTGATCAGGTAGAATTAGGATCGACACTAAATTCAAATTTGATTTTAACTCCTATAAGAATAATTCAAAATATTATAACTATAAATGATAAAAAATCTTCTTAATAAATCCTATAAGATGAATTACAATGCATGATAAATACTGGATGATGCATTTATCAAAACTGGATATTCCCAAGAAAAATTATATGTCAAAGAAATTCTTGGGATGATTAGAGGAAACTACTTATCTCAACCTATTTGGTTCTATTGGTACTATTGACTTTGAGATTATTTGACAAATGAAGTGAATATTTTAAATCACAAAGATGCATTTTTTGATGTTTGAGTAGTGCTGCTGATATCTCAATGTGTTAAACAAGAAATCAAGAAGTATGGCATGATTTTGATGAAAATGAGAATAAACTAAAATTTGATTCACAATTAATACCATGAATGAATCCATATATTTGTGGAAAATCTGATTCATCCGAGTAATGAAAATATGAAGTATATTTGTGAGACCAAACTGAATTACTAGGTACTAGTAATGACCATACCTACTCCAAAAATTTGTGTGAGGAATTTCTAAAGATGTCACATGCACCTGATAATAACCTGACCTAAATTAAATATTTTAAAACACCCTAACTTTTCATAGATGATCAAATTGTCCATAATTTCAAGGTAGTGGATGATAGTTATTAATGGTATGATATTCCAACCATTGGTAATCAACACAAATCATGTGGGTAATGTCTGCCTTCTTGAAAAAAATGACAAAATAATACCTTGGAAAAGTGAAATGGTGTATAATACTTTTATCATATCCAACTATTTTATGCAATACAAAAGTTCTATAGGTTCCATACTAAAAGGAGTAATGGACACTTTTTCCACTCCTAGAACTATCTCAATGATAAATGTTACCTCTATCTCCAGAGATATCCTAGAAAACTCATCAGGGATGAAATCCATAAAATGACCCACTATAGGTGGGAAAATGGTAGGTTATATAAATTCATAATACAAGAAGATATGATAAATATAGTCTTCCACTCTTCCCATCCCTTTATTCATAGATCCAGTTTGAGACACATGTATATTCAATTATCAATTGTGGAAATTTCCAACTTCATATGTTGATGTAAAAGTCACACTTTGATGATTTTAATCAATATGAGATTGAAAAGTAACTAACTAGACCATCCTAATAATTACATAGAATCCTATCATGTCATGGAAAAAGTGATTCCAAAAAATAGATAACCACTTATCTCAGGGGGAGATCATTATATCAGTGAACACTCTATGATCGTATACCCAAAGGGTTGTGTAGTGTCATGACAACAATGATATAATCTAACTTGAGGGACATAATATCTAGAATTTCCAATGATATTATAGAGATAGACATGAATATGATAATAAATAATTCATTAAATTAGTGTCTACTGGAATTGTACATAATATAGTATAATTCATGTTCCTCAACCCTTCAGAATAAGTCACACAACATGAAACTTCCATGTACTGTGACCATGAGTCACATCCTGAATGCCCTATGTATGCCTTATCTACTAGTGAAGCAATTCCAAAGCCTAATTACATCTTCATGAACATCAACTATGTCATGAGTGACCACTGGTATTCATGTCACCTTCCTAGTGAGAAAATAGTGGTCCCGCTCTAGAAGATGGGGGTAGGTGTAGATCCTCTCAGACTTGGCCATGGTGGAAAAATATTGTTGATGCTCTAGATCTACCCCATCTTGCCATTACCTCTACAGTCAAATAAATATCATATAATCTAAGGCTTAATGTGTCCCAAATTCAAAAACTGGGGATATATATGGAAATAGTTATTATGAGCTCTTTCATTGCTAGTATCCCTATGAGAAACCTTGTAATGATACTTCCTTTTGCATGAAGAACCACTAACAGGTATGGGTGTTGAACAACCCTAGATCACACCATCAACGTCTTGTAGATTCCTCTTATTAATAAGTTCATGGTTTACAATCTCTGAAATATAAATAAAATAGAAGTTGTAAACCGGGGATAAGATGGAATACTTTATACAAGCATTGAATCACGAAATAGACATAAGATCATTACCGTCTAGAGTCTGTTTGAACTAATGTTGTGTTATTAAATGAGAAAAATACTCCATGAAATATATGGATACCTAATGAAGGTTGATAAACTCTATATCCTAATAATCCCTCATTGTATATGGAAGTAATAAATTATTGAATAATATCAAGAAATACCTCCAAATCATTAATTGATGTTAGATTTCATGTGAAATTACATCTCACCATCTCTTGGTAGAATTGTGGAGCATATAGGTTATGATCTTGAACCAATTCTCGAGTGGTTTCTCAATATGCATTAATTTTAATACTATATATTCAATCTATTAATTCTTGTAATATGTCCCACCATCCCCCAAAAACATGGGTGGATGCTATTTTTGGAACTCTTAAGACAAATCTACCTTAGTCGGGGAATGTTTAGTAAATAATTGCCAAGACTACACCATACATAGAAAATACAATTAAAAATGGGAATATAATCCCATATTTTTGATTAAAAGGTGGTTTGATATGTAGTTCTATAGGTGGTATCACCATCGCCTTAGGGGCCCCAAATCTAGAGTTTGGTCATCACCACCGTCATAGAGAATGTCTCGAGGATATAATGGTGAAATGATTATATAATTCCAAACACATAGCATAGAAGAAAACATATATGTTTAAAATATTATAAATAGATAATATGATATGTTTTTAGCCTTATAATATAAAATATATCACCTCTCTGATTGCTCCAAAATCGGGGTCCATGTGATAATCGAAAGACCATAATTATCCATAAGAACAAAAGAGAAACTCCCAAATACCCACTACTAAGGCTGGGTTTTTGTCTAAGTCTCATATAACTCAGTAGAGGTTCCAATTTATGGAGTTTCATTAGCATGTTATAGATAAAAATACAATTTACATTGAAGTTTGAATCCTATTTCGTGGTATCCATTTCATTTAAAAGTATAAATTTGATTGAGTTTAAATTTTTTATATATAAATATTTAGATATATATCATGGTCCAATTTTATCCATCTTTATTTCCAATTTTTGAAGTTCATACACATTTTAAATTACAAGTGGAACATCATTTAATGGAATACTGACTTTTACATAAGCTATCATGATACAACAAGTTATATGCAATTATTTTATAAAATTAATCACCAAAATGATTTATAGAATTATTTTCCTAGAAAATTATATTTGGAATTTAGGTATCCACATCTATTAATATTATTTTAGACCATGGAACCTATAGGTCAAGAACCTAGGACACTATATAATTCGCCAATTAGGTGTGATCACCAATGTATATGGGGAAAACCATTAAGATTGATATAGGTACATTAATTAATAGTATAATAATGTACTTAATAAAATGTGGTAGAACATTTCCATTTATAATAATCCTGAGACTAACCATATTCTATAAGTAAATGGCCGTAGAAATTTGACGTGACATGGAAAAATTAGTGACATAATTTTCTAAAAGTGGCTATAATGATTTATGAGGTTATAATTCATTATATTTAGAGTCTAAAGAAAAATGAAGTCCATAATAATAACAATATCACTATAAATAATATCCCATAATATGTTCATCACCAAATGGTAAAATAATATAAATTGTAATATGTGTAATCAAATAACAATAAAAACCCATCCCATGAAATTTGACTTCCACTATACATGTGTTTTCTACTCCCATAAAGAAGATCATTACATAGTTATAATATATACTAATCTCCTATCTAATTACCAAATAGTATGATAATGAAAAAGGACCATCTGATAGAACTTCATATCATACTGACATAGGATTCCCAAAAATGGTTCCCCATGATGCTGGTCCACATGGCCTAAAGAACAACTCCCCATACACCCGAGGCTTCTGACTGGTAATGAGGATGTAATGTGGTAAAGGGATGAGAATATACCTGCACATTAGAGTGTCACAAAATATAAAATAAATGATAAATATTTAAAAATAATATAATCACTATATAATAAATGGAACAATAGAAAAAAGTATAATAAATAACAGTAGAATCATAAACAACCTTGGCACATTAATAAATATCAAAATAAATAGGCTGAGTGATATAAAGGATGATATCATAGCATGATGATCTATAAAAAGGGGATACATGGGATACATAGTACAGATGTATACAAAATGCTATAAAAACTAAAAGGGATAATCAACAGATCCAATAAGATCACAAGAACAGGATTGATTATATGCTTCCATGCTCCACACAAAAATCTCAACAGATCAAAAAACTATGATAGGGTTTTTTACCTTATCCACACATATAGTCATGATGTCTACTCGAGTAATAAAGGTTTCCTCAGTAGGGTGTGAGATAAATTTAGTTGGACACCACCAAGGGTGTCTAGAAATAATCTATCTTGTTTACATAGCCTTGTAGTGTGCAGGTATAAATGGATAATAAACACTGCTATAAAATAAATACTAGAGATCTGAGGTTTTTATATGAACCATAACCAGCTCAACCTGTTTTGGCATAGGCGAGACTATCTGATCTTGATAACAATGTGCATCCATATATATATATATATGTTATCTTATATAATATATATATATATATATGTTATCAGTTATAATATAAATACATGTATATGCACTAAATATGTGAGGACATTTAACAGAATATATGTGGATACTAGGTGCTACCAAGACCTTGGGCATCCCTGAGGTGTCCATAACTAGTCAAATGAGTAGTATACACAATCATTTGGTACAGGCCCTGAATCGCATTGGAATTTGAGAAATCATTCCCACAACTCGAGATGGTGGGGGTGATTCATCTTTCCCAACACCCAAAGCATTGGAACATGGAGCATCAATCCCATCATCAATGTAAAATTATAATTGTGTGAGATATAATTAACAACAAGTAAAATGAGGGATAAAAAATTTCTCTATCAACAAAACCTTTTACCATTGTTCAACATCCAATAACCATAGAATAATAATAACGATTTAAATGTGGGTTTACCTATTAAATATTTAAAATGACATATAATTATCAATCATTGGTTCCTATTTCCAAATTCTAATTTATAAAAATATATCTTATTCGTGGACTTACCACCTGATTCCACATAATCTATATCAATACAATTGATTATTAATCAAGGAAATTCAATTATTGTGAGTCAATAAAAAATTAGATCATTAGTTGTTCAAATAAAAAATTATATTGAATTGTGATGTTTCATTTTAAAATTTTATAAGAACACTCATAAAGGGTTTTTTAATTTATACATTTATATCTATGCGGGTCTTAAATTTAGAACCCCCAAAGGTGTAGAAATTATGGATGTTATCATACTCTAATCATTTAATTTAGTGTATGGGAGTGATTATACATTGAATAAATATTAAAAGTGGATTAACAAATTTTTGGAAATGCACGTAAATGTCAATACTGTGGAATTATGGTTAAATCCTATCAAAACACTTAAATGTTGAGGAAAAATTACTAGACACCTAACTTTAGTTCATAGATGACCACTTGTCTGGTGTCATCATTACATTCCAAGATGAATGGATGAATCCATTAAAATATAAAAATACAAAAAATTAAGAGAAATGAGCTCTTACAAAAATATATTTAGATATGGAAATATAAAATAATAGTGGAAGTAAGAATATTAGGGAGATTTCTATTACAATTCCTATGTGACCAACAAATTTTGAATTAGAATCTAGTTAGAAGATAAATCTACTAACCTAGGTGGAGATACCATGGAATATATATCATATGTTATATTGAGAGAATCTATACACTGGGTGAGGAGAAAAATATGAATATAGGTTTTATAACATTTCAAATGAGAAATCATAATTTCACCATTAAAAAACTAAGGCGCGCGGTTTGACAAAATGTGTTCTAAATAGTCTTCCACCTCTATCCAAGAACCCATTACATAGGAAAAACGCATGATTTGAATATCCTTGAACAACCAATCATAAATAGATTTGGAATTTGTTTAAGAAAAATCATACAGTGTTGCACCTCAGGTCACATGGTTGTAGAAAAACCATGTGGGCTTTCCTATGCATAATGCACCCCACACAGTTGAGTCGTGTGGTTAGAACTAACTGAGTGCCAACCATTTATCCCATTATGTCAAAAACATTATTGAACTCAAGGATCCAAATGATCCCACTATGCTTCCAAAACCTTCCATAAGTAACAAAGAACGTTAACCAAGATTAAACAACGAATTGATACAAAAAAAATATTTGAACCATTGTGAGATGAAGGATTGTTTCATGGATAGATTAATTCATTATTTCTCTTTGTTAAATACCATATCTAGAAAAAAATGGTTTATAATTGATTATCGACATTATATAAATGGATCACAATATAATTTAATGTTTTTTCTGATAGGAACTCAGATTGGGACTATGTCGTTACTCTTAAGGAGAGTAAAATAACAGATTTATTATGTTGGAAATATATTTTTAAAATCACAAAATTTTACAAGGTTAAATGAGTTTTTTGATGGTTTTTGATTTAATGAATACTCCTAGTGTGAACATGTCATTATCAAATTGAAGTTATGGTGTGTCCATGTGAGAGGTTAGGTGTTCATGAGAGATGTCGGGTAGAAGACGAAGAATTGATATTTTACCTATGTAATTGGATATATTTATTTGTAAATTACATTATTTTTATAATATTGGATGAAAATATTCTCTTTTATGTATCAATGTTTGAGTTTTTTAAGAATTCAATTATATCTGGATTTATTATGTGGTAATTATAAATGCATCAATTTGAAAATCATGAATTAGGGATGGTATTTTATTATTATCAATTGGATATAATCCATTTGATTTTCCTAAGGATTCGTAGGGATTATAATATCTATGGTGTCGATATTTTAATTAACCATATCATTTAGTTTGGTAAATTCATAGGAAATTCAATTTTTCTGGTGTAGGTTTCAAATTATGTTGCAACATGAGGTATTATATGGAGTAATAGATGATGTAAAAGCTTAAATTCTAGAAATCAACAGAGGTATCACACTGAATTGTTGGGGGTTGTTCTATAAGGATTCTTGTAATAATATATTCTGTGTGTGGGGGAGGTATCATGCTGATACATACAGGATGTTTGTGATTTGAGGAGTATGGTCACTCCATAATGGGTGGTTATGATTATGAAGTGTGTCACTATAATGGGGTGTTTCACCATGAAGTGTATGGTCACACCACAACATTTTTAGGGTGTTTTCTATTCCCTAGGAAGGATAATTTCATAATGACATGTATTCTCTAGTATTAAGACGCCCATATAACGTTTTTTGATAATAAAATTTTTTATGTGATTAAAACATATTAAATAAAACCCCATCTCATCCAAATTACTGCATAACAAAGTTAGTGACACATTTTACTTCACTCTTTCTCCCACATTAATTCATAATTTTTTGTTTATTTTATTTATGAAAATTTATTCATGTTTTATTTCAATCCCTCTTAGCTTCACATCCTTCTATTTCATATCAAATTTCCATGTAAATGAGTTAGATTTTTCTTATTGATTAAAAAAGATAATTGTAGAATTAGGTCGACACAAAGAAGTATTTTCAATGTAATGATACATGAGGATTAGGAGAAGATAATTCATGTGATTTCATCTTCATTTATTTGAGTTAATATGATACATTGGTTGTTTTTTATTTTTTAAAAAATTGGGATGGAATTAGTAACAGATTTGATGTTAGAGAGTGTGAATTTTATATTATATAGGATTAGTTGTACACTGATAATAATTCATGTTCTATTTCATGAGATTTTTTCCATGGGAGGCCACCCAATGAGACTATATTCATCTATGAAATATTTAATTAATTGTAATTATTTTTGTATTAAATTATAATTTATTATAATAAATTATAGTGTGTTTTATATGGTGGAAGGAGAAATATATGGATGGACTATAGATAGTGTGATCTTGGATGTTGATGGATAAGATTTGCTATCACGAATAACTTCATCATGTAGGGAGGTGGTACTGAAAATAAATATCCACATGTTGTGTATGTGTGATAATATATTCCTACATATGGGTGGACATGTATGAATTTATATATCTCTTCTGAAATTAGGTATCTAAATAGGATCTATGTGATAATATAGTCTTTCTATAAGTGTTTTATGGGTGTATTATCTTTAATATGACCTTATCATAGCATGCATGTTATATTTTTATGGGGGATTCATGTAATGATTAATTAGTGTAAATTTTTGTTTTAAAATATTTTTATTAGAATTATAGGATATTTTGTTTTTTTATGGTTATGAATCAAAAAATCCTTCAATTTTAAGGGGTTGAGGATTTGTAATGGCTAGAATTAGTTTTTTATGATGGTTTCACCACAGAGGCTCGATTAACTGATGGGTGTGGCTGGGTAAGATGTGGGCCATGATGTATAATTTTGGATTCCATATTGGAAATTGTTGAACCATTTTAAAATTTAACAATCTTTGGTATGTTGGATGTAACGTTCTGACCCAAGTTTCCCAGTGTAGGTGAATTATTTAATACATTGGTATGATTAAAGGGAATCAAATCTCAATGTACTAAGTAGTTTAGTAGTTTTGGAAAACCAGATACATACATAGGTTCAACATTTTGACATGAAAAGAAATAGAACATAAAATATTAGTTGGGAACATCCAAAACTCCAATTTAATCCCTACAAGTCATTCATAAAAATCATCCTCATATCCTAATAAAATAAAACACAAGTAAGGGGTGATCTTATATTCTTAGTATGGGTATAAATTATAGTGGATGATATCATAAACATAATCATTAGGTCTGGTGGATAACAAATATCAAGTGAAATAGGTGAACAAAATAAAAATAGTGGGCCACACCAATAACATGCTAAGTCCAATGCATTCCTCACAAGAAAAGGGGTAATCATAATCAACATATACATTCATATTTATGTAAACACATGAAAGTTAAATAATGTTCCCCAATAATTGTACATAAAAACTAACTATTTGGAATAATATGGTGAATAGTATCAAGATAGCACATATATTTCCAAATTAATCATAAAACCTTTAAATACATATTGTAGATGATTTCATAATACATTAACCTAAATGGTGTACAATATTCCAAATTGGATGTTGACATAGATGAAATTTTTTTAAATAATACCATTGAAAAAATCTTGAGGAAATTGTCCATAAACATTCCAAAGTGTCCCTTACCCCCTTGAAACATTCAAATAATAATCCATTAGAATATCACAATAATAAGGATACCATTGATATGATATACCAAAGGCTAGTACATAGAACACATTCATTGAATAAGTGGTGAAAAAGTCATATACCATATAAAAGTTAAACCGAGATGAGAAAAATTATTTTTACCATGGATAAAAGAGTTATTTTGGAAGAGTATTTTTATATAACATGAAATAAAATTATAAACATGTAGATCATAAAAAATAAATGTTATGGGCATTGAAATTATATTTTAGGCATAAATTTTGTCCAATCATGTAAAAGGTGTTGGTAATGAAGATTTAAAAATAATGAAATTTATTGTGGATTAAGGAAAACCATTAAGAGATTTTGAAGTGAAAAGGATCTTTTGAATTCATAAAACGATTAATGAACCAATATAGTTCCCTTTGCTAAAATATGTGAATTCATAATTATAATTATTTCTTAAAATAGATTGTAGAGTATACTTTAAAATATGTAATAATTTGTGATGTTCCCATCAATCGGGAATGTATTTCGGGATGAATTTGTGAAAGATTCTTTTAAAACATGTAATCCCATTGAAATAAAGAATGATTCTGGTGATAAACATATATATAACATTCACACAAAATTTATGTGGAGTATATAATAATTGATGATAATTTCATTGTGGTAAATAGACAATAAAAGTAACCCGAATAAATATGGAGTTTCGTATGAAAAACCCTTTCCATGTTGTAATCAATCGATTCGCATGCCCCAAAATTAATAATATTCAAATGATAAATTTAATATATATAAAATAAATATATACATGATATTTTACATCAATGGTTATTATGAAAACACTATATAAATGTAATAGTATTGAATAAGGAATACCTCTCAAAGATGGAAGTGAGATGAGGAAACCCTTACCATAAGACTGACGATGTTCTTCACACGATCTTAATGACTAGAATAATAAAATTTGGATTCATTAATTAATAATTAATGAATCTAATTTAAATTTAATTGACTTATTGTTACCTTATTATGTTCATTTATGGCCATTTTTATGGGTAAAGAGGTTCAATTTCATTATTCGAGTCCATTTGTTTCATTATACTTATACTTATATACTTGAACCTAGAATCATGTATACTAAGGAATGTTGTACATAATTAAAGTTATAGATTATTTGGGGACATCTAAAAGGATACATGTTTGTACATTTCCTTGCGTTAATTTGATTGAAGATTAATCGTTTTCAAAAATACTTTATGATAAGTGTTTGGGTTAACTTGTAGTTTTTGAGAACAATGAACCCATTTTGAATTATAAATATAAACCATATGTAAAAATGGATTACAGAACCCTAGATGATACGTAATACATATATTATTGTCTGTTTCAACTATAAGAATGTAATCATTACTAGTATTGAATATGGTAATAGAAATTGAAAGCCCATCATCATTGAATGTGGTAAATTAGCACATCTCAGATGTTGTTCTTTACTACTAGCATAAAATAAGGGTAAATGAGAGATGATGATAAGTTATTCCATAATAATAACATAATTAAAAAAATGTAATGTATTGGAGTTTTAATAACATTTATAAGTGGATATACGATGATATAAATGAAAACAATGTAACATGAAATGAAAGTAAATTATATGAAAAGAAAAATTTTCCTATTGAATTAACCTTCATTGAGAGCCTCTTTAGGGGACAAGATTTGGTCTTTTTATGAGACCACAACATGATGTATTTGGGGGAGGATCTTGGTAGGTGATTTGAGAATAATTTAAATAAGGAACATGGCTTGATATGGGTGCTGATAAGAGGGGACTGTTGGTGGTTTGTATAGTGTAGTAGATGAGGGTTTTATTAATATTTTAATCATTAGTTGATTATTTTTTCAGAAGACAAAAAATATTGATTATTCAATGAAAACAATATTAATAAATTCACATGATTTAGAAACATGGGTTGTTACATCAGTGATTACGCTATTAATACGGTCTTTACCTCATAATGTATATACACAGTAAATTACCATATTTCACTAATCTTAAAAATTAAAATATTTTAGAAAAATATAAAAAATTAAAGCTAACCATTTTTCATTGTGTCGAATTAAAAATTGAAATCCATTTTTTGAAAATATTTTATACATATTTTTTATTCAATTATTATAAAAATGTATAATTTATTGAAAAAAACTACTTTAAAACTATAACTTATTTTATAACACCATTAAAATCTAATCAAGGTCTCATAAAATTATCTTATAAGAATAAGACAAAAAAATTAAAATTTATGATTCCATTTTATGAAAATATATTCCATTTTAAATTATTAAATTAATAATAAATTTTTATTCAAAATATTAACGACTTATAAATATACTAATACATATTCTATGATCATTTTTTACATATAAGATTTTTAAATTGTATTTACACATTAAAGGGTGATGATTATATTTTTAAGGATTATTTAATGTTCATTAATATTAATAATCATATGTTAATATTCCTATGGGTCATGTTTTTGTTTACCGAAAATTTAATATGATCCATTAAAACTCAAATTATCTTATTGAATGCAACCATGTATGTTATTTTTTAGAAATTGAAATCACAGAAGTGAAAAAATTATGCTTATTAGATATGTTATAAAAATGTCTTGTTTTTTATGGAATAAATGCTTCATGAATTGAATATTCATTTTATAAATCATGGGTTGTTACATTCTTCCCTCCTTACAAAAATTTCATCCTCTAAATTTTTAATTGAACTTTGAAAGTTAATGTCTGGCACTTGAAAATTCCATTGTGCGAATACCACATCAGGAATATGGTTAAAATATCCTATTAATAGGAGGGAAAGGGAAATTATTTGGTTACAAAAAATATTCATTCTAATTGTACCACAAGGACATGTAAGATTAATCAAACGATCATGTTCTAAGGGAAACCAATAGAGAACATGATCAGATGGATGATTAACATAGAAAAACTTAAACTGAATATATGAAAAAATTTAGTATTATCATGGAAAAATATATATATGATAATAGTAAAAGATTAATATTATATATTATTTTTCTTGAGTAGAGAGATTATTCCACTCTATAAGAGTATAAATATACGATTCGATTTAATAAACATAACCATATCCTTTGTTTGTGAATTCAATTATCTATACATTATATCATAGAAAATGATGCATCATGTGGTGTCATTATGCTCCATAACCTCATTCTATGATCAATACAAACCATTTAATAAATGGATTAAAATTTAATAATATCATGACCCAACAATTTAGAATCATTCTCTTATCCATCATTGCATGATCCTTGTACACAGGGTCCTTAGAAATCCTCATTATTATTATAACTCTGTGATCTATCCCACTAAATGCATCTGCTACCTAAATTTCATTTAATCATCATAAAGAATACATAAATTTTCACATTCCTGATATGTGAATATCCCCATCATGTTTCTTCTTGAAATGTGGTAACAACACAAATTACCATAAAACCTTATCAGAAACATGCATTCATTCTTAAACATGCTCTTAGATATATTCATTATATAAAAAAAATTAAACTACATAAATTATAGCATAGACCACTTTTAAACATCTCAATTATCATTTTTGAGGTATTGAGTAATTATCCAAAAGAATCTGTTCTTCATTGTTATCACAATGATCAAGAATATATTAAGTGTTGTCTTTCCCTGAACCATATTAATTCCCATGATATCATCTTTCAACTGAGTAACTTATCCTTGGTTAAAATCCTTATACAATATCATATACATAATGAAATATTACTGTAGTACAATCCTAATATATTCTATACATATTATAACCAGTACATTGATGATAAAGTATTCAAATGACATGATTCCTAACAAGGAATATTGATCATTATTCTTTATCCATGACATCTTCACGACTTGATCATTGTCCAGTATCATCATTTGCGGTATTTTCCATTGACGCTTAAGAAATTTAAACAAATAGTGTCTCATATTCTTTCATTCGAAGAGTTGTACATTTGAAACCTTTTTATTTCTATTGCATTAATGAAATTGGTGTCCTTTTTCTCCACAGGTATAAAAAACACTCATTACTTTAAATCATTTACTATGGTAATTTTTTCCATAGTTATCACATGTGGGAAACCCTTCATTTCCATCTTCCAATTATCTATCATTTTCTCGGCCACCCCCTTCTATTCTTTTGTCCCTTAAATTCCATAGGAATTAGATAATTCATTACATATCTTGTAAACAAAAGATACTATTACCACATATAATGAGGATACATGGGAGAATATCTTCCATTGAAAGGATGGATTAAGATTTTAAGATATATGATCAGTTTTACTCTTTATAGAACGTTCATTGGTGAAGTTACCATTCCTTCTGATAGGATTCATTTAAAGTGAATTTAATATAATATAATATATTATAAAATAATTAACTCTCTATAACTCTAAGCATAAAATAAATTTATTCTTTGTAAATCCTTGAACCATATAATTTTATTACTTTAGGGGCATAAATCCGTCATAATGGTGGGTAAAGAAAATGTGAATTATCCAAACCATATCTAACGGGACTATCAAATCAGGTGCACATTAAGGCTCGTTGTTGTGCAATTGGATACACTAGGTCAAGTCCAAAACGCCTTGTTAGTGTTGTAACTCCAAGGTATATCTGTTCCAGAACCATGTTCACTTGTAGTATCCAAACATTGATGTATTTTCAAGATGGATACAAATAATATTTTCCTAAATAATGTTATTGGACGTTCATGTATACTTATCCTCAAAGACTATCATAGTGTTTACTTCCCTAATCTTGGTTTTCTAAATCTTGTTTCTATGTATTCTACAAGTCTTTATTTGATACAACCTATAATGCACTGAACCCATTTTCAGAGAGCCGATTTGTTATTTCATACATTTTCCTGATTAAATGAAATAAAATTACCAAATAGAAAATTGTTTAGTAGTTTTGGAAAACCAGATATATACATAAGTTAAAAATTACCACTTGAAAATAAATAAAACATATATATTTTATTGAAAACATCCAAAACTCAATGTTTATCCCTACAGGTCATTTATAATCAACATCTTCATGTCCTGAGAAAATGAAACATAAGAATGGGGTGATCTCATATGATAAGTATGGTTTAGAAATAGAGTTAATGATATTATAAAAATAAACATTTGGCATGGTGAATAACTGAAAACACAATACTTTAATAATAAACATGAAAATAACATGGAAGGAATATTATTTGAGTAAATATTACATAATAAAGCACTATAATAGGTATTCTACCTGTTAAAGAACCATATTATCTTTTAATATCTAATTTCATAATAAGGTAATTTCATATGTTAGACATTTGTAAATATATTTTCAATGCCTCATCCAGTACATCATAAAACGATTATGGCCTCAGCCAAAACCATATCAAAAAATGGGCAATGCCTCAGGCAAGTCCATATCCATTTGTCTAATGGAACCTACTAATTCATAGAGGGGATATAGTGGTCCCAACCCATCACATACTAATATTAATACACTCCTCATATAAAATGGATGAACATAATCAACATATACATTCATATTGAAACAAACATATATAATGTATATATTTTTACCCAATCATTGAACATAAATAACAACCATTTCGAATAATATAGTGAGTGGTATCAAGACTTCACATCCATAGTCAATATAATAATAAAACCTTCAAAATAATATTGTATACGATATCATAATAGATAAACTTCAATGATGTACAAGATTCAATAAAGTATGTTAATATTAATGAATATATTTTTAAATAAACCTTTAAAAAATTCAGGAGGATATAATCCGCAAACAATCCGATGTGTCTCATTCCACCTTGAAACATTCAAGTCACAATCCCATAAAATATCATGAGAATAAAGAGACTTTTGATATGATATAAAAATTGATAGTACATACACATGATTTATGGAATTAGTGGAAAACAAGGCATATACCTTATTAACAATCAAGCGGGGTGGGAAAAATCCTTTGTATCATCGAAAGAGGGATTCATTAGGAAAAATCATTGTGTAAAACATGAAATCAGATTGTAAAAATATATATCCAAAAAAATAAAATCCTTTTACATTGAAATTATATTTTAGATATAAATTTTGTCCCATCATGTATAAAGAGTTAGCTAAAAATCTATGAAAATAAGGAATTTTATTACGGCTTATGGGAAATATTAACGTGATTTTAAAGAGATAATGATTGTTTGTTTTCCTAAAACCATTAATTAACCAAGGTAGTTTTTCCTGATAAATATTTTTTAATTTTGAAAAATAAATATGGATTCAAACATATTATAGAGTACACTTCAAAATAGGTATGGATTCGAGAAGTTCCCTTGATTTGGGCTTGTATTTCAGGAAGAATTTTTGATAGATCCTTTTAAAACATGTACACCATATAAAATAAAGAAAGATTATAGTTGTAAAAATACATATAACTCTAATAACATTTATGAGGAGTATATAATATAAAAAAATAATATCATTGTGGTAAGTAGGCAATGAACGTAACCTAATTGAAAATGGAGAATTTGGTAAAAAAACCCTTACTACTTTGTAATAAATTGATTCATATGACCCAAAACTAATAATATTAAAATGTTACATTAAATACCATGAAAATAAATATATGCATTATATGTTAAATTAATTGGTTTTATTCATACGCAATAAATAATTAATAGTATAGAATAAGAAATATCCACAAAAATGGAAGTGAGATGAGGAAGCCCTTACCATAAGTCCGATGGTGTTATCCACTTCATCATAATGACCTCCAGAATCAAATTGATGTTCATTAATTAATAATTAGAAAACCTAATTTACATTAAATTGATTTATTATAATATAATTATGTTCATTCATGGAATTTTCTGGTTTAAGAGGTTCAACTTCATTGTTCGGGTCCGTTTGTTTCCAGATCTGTATTTTTATAAAAATGAACGAGGAATAATGTAAAATGAGGATGGTTATATATAATTGAAGATATATTTTATTAGTGAAAATATATATGTTAAATTTATTTTAAATTTAATAAAGTTACATGGAGTGAAGATGAATAATTATAGAAATTATTTAATGATAACTATTTGTTTTAATTGGTGATTTTCGAAAAAAACAAACTCAATTTTATTTATAAATAAATAAGATGTGTAAAAAAAGATTCTTGAACAATGGATGAGACATAATACATATATTATTGTCTAGTTAAACCATAAAAATAATTTCAAGACCCTAATTGAATATGGTAATAGAAATTGGAAACTCATTATCATTAAATGTGGTAAATTATCACATCTCATATGGTGTTTTTTATTACTATCACAAAAGAAGGGTAAAAGAGAGATTATGATAACTTATTCAATAATCATAACAAAATTAAAATAATTGTATGGTACTGGATTTTTTTTAAAATTTTGTTGTGTATAGGTGAGGATAGAAATGAAAGCAAAGGAACTTGAATAGAAAGTAAAATAATTGGAAAAAAGAATATACAACTATATTTAATCATCCTTGAAAGACTCTTTATCAGAGAGGATTTGGACTTTTTATGATACGATGATCATCTTAACGTGGGGGAGGTCGTATGGAGTTGATTTGAGGAGAATTTATACAAGTAAAAATTCTTGAGAAGATTGAATGTAAGAGGGGAGTGTGGGTATTTTTTATAGTGGAAGAGAGGAGGGTTTTCTTAATATTTTAATCATCAGTTTATTATTTTTCCACAAGACAAAAAATAGTGATGATTCGATGACAAAAAATAGTAATCAATTAATGTGAGATCTGACCAAGGTTTCTTACATCAACTATGAGGATAGGAATAGTTTACATAACTCATAATTTATATATACGGTAAATTACATTATTTAACTATTCATAAAAATTCATGTATTTTAGAAAAATATAAAAAAGTAACACTAACCATTTTTCAAAATGTGGAATTCAAAACATAAATAAATATTTTGAAAATATTTTTATAAATATTTTTAATTCAATTTTTAAATAAAATCCAAATTTATTAAACACAACTTTTAAAAAATAACTAATATTATAACTCATTAAAAATATAATCAAGGCCATATAAAATTATCATATAAGCATAAGAAAATAAAATAACAATTTATGATTTCATTTTATGTAATTAAATTTCCAATTTAATTTATTAAAGTAATCATTAAATTTTAATGAAAATATTTAGGACATAAAAAACCAATACTTAGGCTATGATCATTTTTTCACTTATAAGATGACTAAATTATATTTATACATTAATGGGAGAAGATTATATTTTTTGCTGATATATGATTCATTACAATTCATAATAGTATGTTAAAATTTATAAGAGTCAATTTACTTTTTACCAAAAATATATGTTGATCCTATCATACTCTAAATATCTTATTGAATGCAATCATGTAAGTCCGTTTTTTGAAATTCAAATCACCAATGAAATTATTTTATTGGATAGGTTATCACCAAGTTGTTTATTGTAGGGACTCTGTGTATTATGAAATCAATATTTATTTAAAAAATCATGGGCTATTACATTGGATGGGATCATCGATGGTTCTCTTGGTTTAAAATGGGAAAGGCTTGTAGTTTCTGAAATCATTGGCTGGGTGAGGGATATGGGTTGGTATTATTCATACAGACCAGGTTATATAAAAAAATATGAGTGATTTTTTTCCATGGAGATAACATTTTGTTTTGATGGGTTTCAATTATTCGACCTTTTTTATGGTTCTGACATGGGGAGGATAGAATATCATTCAATGGAAATTATCAGATACAACATGGGTAAGCATGTCATGCCATGTTTGACCAAAATCATAATTAATGCTAAGATTTAGATAGAAGAGTGGTTAAAGAAGCTAGTAGAGAGATTGAGCCTATGATATGAATTTGTTTATGTTTGATTATTATTTATAGTCTTTTTTGTGTTATATAATACTAACAAGGTGGACCTTATCTTCTATGGTGGTTTGGACTCTAGATAAATCTGATGGTTGGACCAGAGTTCATGGTTCTATATTTACCAACTGCTTCATTAGAGTCCATGGTTAGATAAACTAAATACCCAAGATAGTATCTGGAATAAAAATTTGTCACCCATAATTAGACTAACCAAGATTTTCAATTCTATCTTGAAATTATTTACCACCCCTGGTCATATTCACTAATATCTTGGGATTCCATTTGAATGACATCTTTAGAACCCATGATCAAAATGACTAAGATCCAAGATTTTATTTATAATTGTTATCACCCATGGACAGAAGGATAAATAGTATTGGAATATAACTATGAATGAGTTCCCATGGTCATATTTTCCATGATTTGTTGATTCCATTTTCATTTATCACTCACAACAAGTCAAACAATGATCAAAGATTCTGTTATATATTTTTCATCACCCAAGGATAGACCAATAGTGATTTGTTGAACCTATTCAATATTCATTATAATTTACATTTAGACTAATAGTTAGTCCATAATTCCATATTAATATTTTATGTTCACTTGTGATGTGGTGCACAAGGTTCCCCAAATGTGATTGACTATATGAGCTTCATAGTCATGGCATCTTGGTTAACACATGACGACGCAATATGTAGGCTTGTATAGAGTATGTTTTCCAGCATTGTTTCTATTTTTTTAATTGTGAATACCATGGTATATAACTATGTATATTAGTAAATCCATTAGAGGATCTATAATACATTCTATTTCTCATTACCCTGCATATTCACCATATTGGATGTATTGATCTTATGTTTGATATAAGTGTGAGAGAATATGTTTCACAAGGGATTATGGTGATGTATCCCCACTGTGTTTATATATTGAGATCGAGGTGGGGCTCAGAGGATGATGTGGATCCTCCCTATATAATATAGTTTATATGTTTTTTTATCATAATAGTGGAAGATACATTTTATTGTTTGTAATGTAAAAATTTCATATTTATTTGTTATACCATTGGTGCATATTTGTTATGTTTCCATTTTCGATAGATATAATTCTATATGGCTACTCTTGTACATACTATAAATGAAATTTTGGTAATTTACTTTTATTTATTTCCATTATATAGAATGTATATCCTAAATAATGGTTTTATAGACTCTTCTTTCTAGTCTGAAACCCCTAGTGTATATAGAGGAATTCTTAAGGGAGTGAGGTGACCCCAATCCAGTCTGTTGTTTGGTATACCAGACTGAGGTGTTACGCCTTTATATTTTAGGGTGGGAATAAGGGACTAATGATTTACCAAAAACACTATACAATCCATATAACTTATTTTATAGTTTTTTTTATTATTCTTTCATGGATATAATGTATTTATATACCCCAAGGTATATGTATTGTGATTTAATTGTTATATATTAATAACCAATCATACATGGTTTTTTAATTTTTAAACATTGTTATTTATATATAAATTAACTCCCTCATATATTTAGAAATATCTGTTTTATGGAAACACTATCCCAATATTATAAGTTGGAATATTATAATTGTTTATACCACCCCTAGTTAACTTCTAAAAATTTTGTGGGATCACACATTTCTAGATGGTATGAAGTACATAAAAATTCCCCATTGATCATCTTATAAATACTAATAGACATAAAATAATGAGCATGAAACTAAAATAAAAATCCATATTCAATGGGAATAAAACCACTATTACTCGAGACACATGTGAATGAACATGGAAAATAGGCTACAGCCATAAGGTCTCTATGCATCAACCAATAGATAGATAATATTTAGGTTATACATTATATTATAGAATTAACATACTCTAGATTGATTCATTTTAATGATTATAAGAAATTCATATTTGTTTATAAAAATAAATGTATAGTGTTTTTTTAGTGAAAGAATAATGAATTGAAGATTTGTGGTCTAAATAAAAAGACTATTAAATAAAATAATTGGATAAATCATAAATTGGAAAATTATAAAGGGAGATGTATTATTAATATTACAACTTAATGAATTATTTTTACAGTATAATGGAAAATAGTTGGAACACATGTATGACATAGAAACAATGTAATTCTTTCTATACAAACAATCTTTCAAACCAAACTCAATTACCAATGAAAACAGAGGAATGGATGACCCCTCAAATAAATTCCTTAAGATATTGGTGATAAATATTATGGAATAAATAGATTCATATGGACTCTAATTAACAATTTAATAATAATAAATTCAGATTAATCTATAAATGGATAATGATTTGGTTGGTCATGATTTTTGTGGAACCATTTTCATTATCTGAACATCATTTTCCATAATATTACAACATGGAAAATGGTAAAATGAAGTCCTTAAAATGCCTACGGAAATAATGGATACCATAAGAGGCTTAAAAAAATCATTCAACTCATACCTTTACAAAATAATATTATTATCGGATAATGGAAAATTGATGGAGATTAGACCATTATGAATAGAAAAGGGAGTAAAATGAGTATATTTTTTCCAAAGAATAATACCTTATTGTAGTGATATTCCACATTTTGATAATAATATAAGAATTAACCATTATAGAAAATACGTCATTGGAATGAAAGAAGAATTAAAAAAATAGAATAAATGTAGATGATACGGATTAAACATGAAACCACCATACAAAGAGCCTAATTTTTTCTCAAATGCCTATATTTCTCTACAATTTTAATCTCAGATTTATATAAAATCATAAAGAGAGATGATTTTATATAGGGTTGAGTGAATATTATAATGTAACCAAATATATATATAGAAATTATAATTTTTTATTAATTATGTGATCATGAAACATGATATGTACCAAATAAATTTTTCATAACCTCTTTTCAAGTGGCATCATTTTCTTCTTAGATTTCATGTATTTCACATTGAATTCTTTATTATTTAACATGTAATTTTTGGAATTTATTTTAAAATGGGTTAAATACATAATCGATTATATTCAACATATAATTACATATTTCATTCCTAGTAAATTAAGGAGTATTCATGATATATAATTGTCTTAAACTAATATATATTCAATGATATTTATAGTATATGTACCTTTTTAATGTTAATTTTTTGATCCAATAATTCTTGAGGATAATGAATTTCTCATTTGATTAGGATGTGGTGATATTATTTTACCCAGTTTTGCATTTATACCTGAGTTAATTCCACCTTCAAATTTTATTTTAATGCAAATATGTTTTTAAGGATTGGATGATGTACTTATTATAAAATTTTTTATGTGTGGATCTATTTTCTAGAACAACTTTTACATTTTCTAGGAAATTTCTATATATAATGTTTCATTAATTTATTTACCTTTTTTACATTATATTTTATCCCTACTTACATTTGTTCAATTAATTTTTTAGTAGAAAAACAGAATTCTAGGGAGTAAACTTAAGCTAATC
This sequence comes from Viscum album, assembly GCA_963277665.1. Lineage (NCBI taxonomy): Eukaryota > Viridiplantae > Streptophyta > Magnoliopsida > Santalales > Viscaceae > Viscum > Viscum album. The sequence goes on along the minus strand of OY728165.1, from coordinate 1,979,088,028 downwards.
AATAAACAACCTATGGAGTTTACTTTTACATCAATGTACATTTTTTATTATCTTATTTAATTTTTTAAATGAACCATATATAGTTGCAAGGAATAAAAATAATTATCTATAAATAATTTTATAGGACTCATATTTTTCTAATTATTTCTAATATTAGAATATTATCTATTTATATTTCTCATACATTACCATTTTTCATCACATAATCAATTATTTATACACTAATTTATATATTTATAGCTAAATGTTAAGAAATTGGTATTTGTGGTAGGTTCTCAGTTCTTTCCATCGTTGCGTTTCTTACCTAATATCATCTTATATCAATTAAATTTTATAAAATAAACATATTACTTGTGGTTCTTGGAAACTAATGGGCTTTATTCAGCCTAGAAAATCAATTATGCACAATGACTGATTGACAGATCCAAAATGTTGTTCCTTCCTCAGTTTCTATCCATAGACATAACTATTGGAATTTATAAAATGATTTGAAATTACATGATTGAATAATAAATTAAATCCATATATATTTATATGTTTCAAAATCATATAAAATGTTTAATTTATAATTTACTCTTCAATGGGTTTTCTATCCTAGTTAATAACATCATCTCATTTTGAACATTATTTTTTAAAAAATGTACAATTAGGATCCACTGATTAATGGTTTACTATGGTATAATAAAAAAATACCTACATGAAATTTTAGCTATAGTTTTCTAGTTTGAATATGAGGGATCAATGAAAATGTAAACATGCTCGGGTGGAAAGGAGAATATACAAGGGATAATGGTTTTTAGTCTTATAGATACAATATATTATTGGAATTTATTAATTCGGAATTATACATATAAATTTTGGTTCCATGAAATGGATCAACCAAATTATAATTCAATACTAAAAAATTCAATATGTTTTTTTATATTCTTTAAAAAATTTCATTTATTTTATTATAGAAATATCCTCTATTTTTTTAAGTGATGTTGACACTACAATATATGTCACTTGATTATGGTCAATAGTTATAATAAGAAATAAAAACCTAAAAATATCACTCGATGTAATATAGTGTTTTGTATTTAATGGTCCATTGTATGATTGGTTAAATTAATTAGGAAATGTATGATTAGTTGAAATTCTAATATTTGTAACTTATAAAATCCAAAAAAATACATTATTCGGATCAATTTATGATAAATAAAATCATTTGAAATTTAAAGATCATCATATTAAAATACTAAGTATATAAATATCAAAACAGTCATGAAATGATTCGAAGTAGGGATGCTAAATATAATGAGTATTAAAATAGAGTATTTATATCTTTTTATAATGATATTGATTATGAAAATTAAAATAAATATTTAATTTGTTTTTTATTATTTAAAAAATTTAACTCTTTTTATCCAAAAAAACCTTTTTATATCAATGAAACAATTGAATAATTGTTAAAAAAGTTGTACATATTCACCTAAATCCATTCTATAGGGCCTATAAAATGTAATGTTTTTGCACTAATATAGGAATAATGAGCCTATGTTTTTTTATAAATTGTTTCCTATATAATGAATATATACATCCATTCAATAAATAAAACATATGAATTGATGAATTGGTTTTTCTTGTTGTGCACACACATCTTTAATGAATTCATGTGTTTATCAATTAGGTTATTCCATCATAAGATTTTTAATACCTGATACATTTGTGAGAAATATTTTGTTTTTATGTTATATACAACACCAAAGGAATCTTTCACAACACAGAATACAGACTTCGCTTGCATTACACGCAATCACGACCTTCCTCGATAGCGTGTGTAGTAAGCAATAGCATGTTTCACTAAACAACAATATATTATTATGGACTAGCCCTTATGAATATTATTAAATACATTTTTAATTTTATAACATTATTATTCATCCTACACATTTTCTAGAACATGGTAAGAGAACAAAATAAATTTTTCTGGTAAAATAATTATTTTTCAAAAAAAATAAAGTTTTGCCGCCTTTTGATGGCACACCCACATTAAATATAGTTTTTGAAATATTTATAAATTTAATTTGACAATATAAAATTCTTCTTTCTAATCAGGATATAATTATTTACTTTGGATAAATTTTTCATATTTTTCTGATAACTTTCATATTTTGATGAATAGTAAAAATACGCTATTTTTTAATTAAAAACAACTTTTTTCATTAAGATAATTTATATTGGTAAATTATAATATTTAATGGTTTTAAATTATAAATAGAATATATTTTTACCATTTAATATAATTTATTTCATTATCATTAATTTCACATTGAATTCATAGGTAAAAACATTTCAATCTTTGGTAATGTTTTAACTTCTAAAACTCATTTTCTTAACGGGATTAATTTTAAATTAATTACTGAAGATTATGTGTTTTGAATTTTGAGAAATGGAATCCATATTTGTAATAAGTGGGTCCAAATTATGTTAATAGGCTACTTTTTAATTTTGGGCAATATGAATAGTAACTACGTTAAATTTTATTTACCTTAGTTAAAGGTAAATCGGGTAATTAAGAGTAAATATAAGATTATAAAATTACCCTAATACCTAAAAAAATCCTATTGGATGACTAAAAGTATATCCATATCACCTAAGGGTCGGATTAGATTCATTTAATGGACTTTTTTCCATGAAAATAATTTAATTATTTTTAAAACCAAAGAAAGTGACATCATGTCACTATCTTAAATAAAATAAGAATAATAATTTTAATTTAGTGATAAACATAATGAAACTTCAAAAATTAATAGTCTTCAGAAATATAATACAATTATCTACATCATAGGAATTTATTTTGAATTTTTATGGATTAAATAATTATCATTAATTATGACACAATAGTGATATTGAAATTATTTTATTAATTAAAATATCAAATAAATGGTTTTAAAAATATTAAAATAAATATCATATGAACTATTTAATGTGATCCAATAATTTTATAGATACATATGACAGTTTATAAATCTATTAAAGATTTTATTTTAAACATACCTTCTGTATATATTTTATTTAAATTCAAGTAAATAAATAGTGTCAAAATTGACACTATTATTATTTTATAAAAATAACATATTATAAAATTGTTTAAAAATCAGAGAAATATTTAAAATTTATAAATTAAAATTTATATGGTCTACAATGTCTTAAAGTGTCAAATTATGGAAAATTCACAACACATATGTAATTATTTATAATAATTTTAAATTTAGAATATTATTAACACAAATAAAATTAAATTGATAAATAAGGATAAATCAAGTTGATAATGATTAAAATAAATTCCTAACATGTCTAAATTTTATTGGATGATGATATTAAAACCCTATCTCATCTAATATTTGGATATGAGGCATTTTGGAAGTTTTTATGTGGGGTTGAGATTTAATATAAACTAATATTTCTTATATTTCCAAAGGTGCCCCTCTCCTCCCTTATAAAAGGGAACCTCCTCCCTATCCTCCTCACACCAATTTGAGCCTTCAAGCTCGTCCAAACCCTGCCCATTTCACTTCCCCACTTCCCTAGAAACATCTTAGTGGTCCTGGTCTTCTTCAAAAACCAATTTTAGTGTCATAAGAGGAGGTCTCAAAGAGGCGCTTCAAAGAAGAGGTAATGTCCGTTACCGATTCTTTCAACTTTATTTCTTCTTCTACATCTTCTTCTTTAGTTGTTTAATTATTAAGTAACAACATCAGTATCACTCATATACTTATATGTTATTATAAGTATGAAACAAACTTATTTCACCATCTATCCATCCTACGGAAAACGAAATCACCGCGCGTGTGTACGTATGGAATACCGTCTCCACACCGTGGTGTAATCTATTTTCCACCCCCACCTTACTTGGATGGGTATAATGGTGTAAATAATGGCTATATATGATTATTGTAAAGTGATATTGATTCTGAAATAGTATACATACACTCTAATACAAATCCACAATCATGGGAACGATATCATCGCTCGTGCGTACGTACAGAATATCGTCTCTACGATGTGATGCGACTCGTTCTACATGATCTTCATCGCATAATGATTATATAAATTAATTTAATGAATGAATATTATATATATTATTCTAATACCATTCTGTAAATGAGGTATCTATAACCTAAAAAAGAAGAATAAGAATTTATTCAACAAAACATGCATAAGAACAAAAAGTAATAAACAGCCGAATAATAAGTAGTAATGAAATATTACTAATAAAAAGATAAGAATATGACCATATATGATATCATAAAAATAATTATGATTCTAGAATAAGTCAATGACTTTATTTAAATCATTATAGAGGAGGTCCGGACACTTACGAAGCAAATCGGACCTAAGGTAAGGGAAAATATCAAAATCTCATTTTTTATCCGAGATTATTGATACATTGGTATTTACTAGGGCGTATTTTATCATACACATCCATGTTTCCTCAATTTTTAATATTATTTACATCTTCCTAAAATATTTTAAATCCAAATTTTACCCTTCAGTGAGTTTTTAGTAAAAGTTATGAAAGGAATATTTTTCTGTTTTTCGTACGAGGTACTTTTGACTTTTCTGACAAAAGTACAAGAAGAATGTTTTTATTAACTTATATGGCATGAATGGATTTTTAAAACATTATTTCAAAGAAGTTTCCTTTACAATGTTTCTAGTTTATTTTTAATCAACTTCTTTTAGTTTAAAATTGTATGACGCGTTAAGAAAAGAAAAATGTTTTTGAAGTAGAAAGGATATTTTCCTCAAGAATAGAGTTCAAGTGTTTTATCAAAATTATTTTCCATATAAGATAATATAGGGTTCTGTTTCTATCCCTATTATTACATTGATTTGATTATTTTGTGATGGAATTATTTTAATGAATTTTGTTATCTTATATGAATTGTTTTATGATGTCACGATGTTTAAGAATCCCATTTTTATTATATAGGTTATGCAATGATGTATAATTTATGTTTTTGTGGCACAAATGAGAATGGTATCATTATGAGATGGGTGAGACCTATATCTCCCTCCAATGCATTGGGTAAAGGTTTATATCTCATGAGATAGACATGGCTGGAACGCCAGGTTAAACAGATTCAGTAAAACCGGACTAAAACGTGGAGTGAACTCGGTTCAAGAAAGGACTTTATCCGCTAAGATAGTCTTGGCAATGAGTCTTTACTACTAAGAAATTATTTTCTATGATTATGTGTGTATGCCACAAATATTCATGTTTTATGTTGTGATTATTAGAATTACATTTCACTTCTATGATTTATCCAATGTTATTTTCTTATGAATATGATAGGTTTGATATTTATATTGTTTACCCTTACTAAGAATTTGAGCTCACCCTTTTGTATGTTTTGTTCCCAGGTCAGGAAGAAGGATATTGAATAGGATATTCCAAAAAGGGACTCTATATATGATGGAATAAATTGGAGAAAACGTAGATGATTTATGAACCAGTTGTTTATGATTCCCAGTTTCTAAAGACACTGTACCTATATAGTCCTTTCATGGTTTTGTTATATGTTGTATTAAGTGTACGTCAATTTTGAAGTATTAACAATGTATGTAAAGTATGGGTCATTATAGTTGGTATCAGAGAAAAGGTATAGTCAACCTTTGGAAAATAGGATGTGAAAGCCTTAGTAAGAAACCTAAGGATATGTCTAAGCATAGAACACAATCTTAGTGTTTTAGAAATGGCCATGAACAACCTATGATACGACCTTAAGTGTGAAATTTTATTCTTGATTATGTGGTTTTCTTATTATAATTAGTGTTGCTCACACTATTCTTCTTGGTTTTAGTCAATTGCTGGAACCCGAAGGAACCGTGTTAATGCAGAATACGACGGGAAATGCAATGATTGTACCCCTGAGTAACCAAATGTTATGGGAGCTGGAATGAAAAATCTTGTAGCCACGCTCACACTACATCGACTACTCGCACGCCCCGAACGGACGTCCGATGAAAAAGCTGCTAAAAGATGCACGCATCTCAAAATACGGGTCATGGGGCCCACGCCCCAACATCGGCCTCAATGCCTGGAACCACACTAGAATGATCTGCCTCGATGGCAGGGTCCCAACGCCACTGACGACACTCAAAACGGACGTCGGACGCGTCCGCGCTGCCCAAAACAAGATCCCCAGAAGAAACGACAAACCCCTCGACGTACGTGACGCTCCACCGAGGCCCCTCCTTTCGGGAATTAAAAATTCTTGAAACCATCTCAAAAAGTCTGCCTCGTCGATACGGTTCCACCGCTGTAGACAGAACTCAAAACGGAAACTCGTAGCGGAAAATACGGGTGTCCGAACACCGAGGGGACAAGGCCCCTGGGGCTGGACCGGCCTGGGCCGACCCGCATCTTAGCCGCACGGGCCGAACACGAACATGCGGTCTGTGCGCAGACCGGCCAAGAGGGCCGGTCACGGTAGCCGCACGAAGACCCACACGACGTGGGTCTTTGTCGCCCCACGGGGGGTCGCGCACCGCGACCCCGTGGTCGCCGCTCCCTGGCGACCCGACGGCTCGCCGAGGCGCTCCACCTGGCGCCGGCCTCCCCCGCTGCTGAAGGCCCGCCGCGCCCCGGTCTCTCCTGGCCGCTCTGCCAGACACCCACGACGCCGACCAAGAACCCCACTACCACGCCAAGCGCCTCCTCCGCCTCACGCAACGACGCCGCCTAAGACCGCCCGCGCGCCGCGACCCCGCATGAGGTCGTCCGCCGCGCCAGGGCTCGCCGGACCGCCGGAAATAAAACCCACAAACTTTGACGATCAACCCCGGCCTCTTCTGAGCTCGGATTTTAATTCCGAAATATGCGTTGGAAAGATAAAAATATATAATACGCATCTATCAAATTTCTTTGAAGATTTAACCTCAAATTGACACATAAAATTTGACTCAAAGGTAGGATTAGGAATGAAAATGCAACGGAAACTTCTTACCTCTAGGGCGATGCCCGGAGCTTCACGGGGAGTCAGCCACCGCGATGCACCTTGCCGGAGCTGCTTCACTAGAGCTGGAGGAGGATAGGGGGGAGTTCCTCCTTGCTGTTGTCCAGCTGGGGAAGATGAAGAGGGAGGGGGTGAGTTACGCGTTTAAATAGAAAACGCTTAACCACCCGCCCGTCAGCCCAAACCCGAACCCTAAGCAGGGTCGAGGATAAGCCTCCCCTAGTGTAAAAACCACTTCCCAAGCACAACAGAGGTCTTAGAATTTTAATCTGAGACCCCATTCAAATGTTATAAAACTTAGCACCAGATGCTGCCAAATTACGAAAATTCCCCTGGGGCCATTTTTCACAGACGGGCCGCGCCCACAAAACATACACCCCTCCTAGGGTAAACGACACGCTCTGAACTCAACGGTGCCCTTGGTTTTCCAATCCAAGCCACAGTTTATGAGATACCTGCGTTTCAAAATTAAACATATTAATTAATTTATTTAATCCATTTAACATTCCTGAAGCGGGCGAGGGGTCCAAACATATCGTGCCACCATGTTTTATGTCATTCCTATGGTAAACACCCCATTTCGGTCCCATCTGTACACTCGAATCTCCGATCCAGATCACCATTTAGGAGTTATACCATTTATTTGGTGTTTCCAGTGTGAACGCTCTGAAATCTCAATTCCGGCTACACCGGGGCTCAGAATCGCATGCCATCTGAAGGTGCTGCTCTGGAATAGAATCAAGAATATTCCAAAGTCCGTCGCAAAAAAAAACTGGGTTTTACGTCATTCCATCCTTCAAGATTTTTGTCCCTGAAAATCAAAACATGGGAGCAACATAGGGTACTAAGCCCACACTTGGCTTTCCCATACCCAGAAGAACCCATGCACATCTCTGCATCACCACACACAGACCAAAGGATTTGATCCGCTCACGCGAGGTCGGCCTTTGTCGATAATGTGAATAGGAGCAAGCACACATCTCCTCAGATAAGCCACACAGGATACGTCGTGCACCCACACCTGATATTTGGGTTAGGGAAAGGCAATAGACAACATCGCTATCCCTTTTCACGTTCTCAAATGACCCGAAGGCTCTCGGGGGTAACACACCTCCATGACCAAACCTCTATGTCGCACGCTGTGACTGGAATCACCACCCGCACCTGAAACAAGGCCAGGTGATTACCTCCATCAGAATATCCATATGGCGAAACACCCAAGGATATCTGGTCATGCGAGGTTTCACAGTCGATGTATTCCAACCAAGACTCTCTTACATGCTCGAAAGGTGAAGGAGTGGACACCATCGACTAAATAAAAAGGTCCCACTCCTTTTATCATACCAACACAGGGTTACACCGACGCCCCGCGCAACCCTGGTAATACCTCAAGCAAGGAGAAGGGAGGAAAGCATTACAAAAACAGAGTATAACAATTCTATTTCAAAAAGGTAGAAGATATGTAGAGCGTACCTCTTATCACCCCATGCTCTGCAGGGTCGTAGACACCCAAGGCTCGCGGCTGTCATTGGTCCCATCTATCAGCTCCAGGATCCTGACGTGGAAAACCTGATGGTGATGGGAAGACCTCGTAACGTCCTCCCCCCACCTCCAGCTCCTCCCGCTCCACTGCTAGCACCACCTCTCTGGGCACTACTCTGATCACGGCGCTGCCTCTGCCGTGGTGGTGCACCTGCTGCCTGCCCGAAGCTCTCAGCTACTCGGGTCGGGCAGTCTTGTGCCAAGTGACCTCACACATCACAAGTATTACACCGACTCTCTCTGGGCTTCAAGAGTGCCCTCTGGCCCCTCTATGGTGTATGACCACACCCCTAAGTCTGGTTGTCAAAAAGCCACATACGTTGAGGTTCTTTTTTCCGACGCCCACTAGCTGCGGCAGATGTCTCAGGTCCAACGTGCCTGCTACCACCACCAACACTAGAACATGAAAGGATGCCCTCTGTCACCAGCACCTCCTCTGGAACCCTGTAAGATGTGGAAATTCCCAAGGGTACTATGAAAGCATGAATCTCTCGACGGAGACCCTTCTCAATCTTCCGCGCTCGGATGTTGTCATTATGAACCTTGTCTGGGTAAAAGCGTGCATGCTCTGAAAAACTAGTCGCGTACTTGGCCACCGTCATCCCTCACTGCTGAAACTACAGGATCTCTTGAATCCGAACGGAGTGCAAGCAGGAGGGGGAAAATCATCATGAAACAACAACTGAATGTCACCCCACGAAAGTGAAAAATCGTCAAGAAACTAAGTCACCAGACTCCCCCAACGCCAAACTTCTCCATGAAAAAGGGTGGCTGCCAAATCCATTCCCTGATGTATCGGCGTCTGCACAAGCCTGAAAAGGATAAACACTGTCTCTAGCCAACCCTCTGCTGCCTGAGGGTCTGGCTCACAACTGAACCTCAGCGGTCTATGCCGCTGGAACTCACGGAGCGTGCTCTACCTCTGCTCAAGCCCCGTCTGCTTTACTGAAACTATCTGCTGGTCAACAGGTGGGGGTACTCCTACCGGCCCACCCGGAGAAAGGGCTCGCATGATGGGTCCTGGACTGTGGCCTCGTATCTCACAAGGTCATCGTCATGAACCCAAGATAGTATCTTGGATGGCTATCTTCACTGAGACATCTTGAATGTTATCAAGGAGTACCGCGATCAGATGAGTATATATGTAAATACCAATACAACAACGACGATGGGGATCTGACTCATGAAGTACAGTCAAAGACTCAATCCTATGTGATTCAAAAACAAGTTTTCCCTGCAACATGTGTCTCAGCATACCGAGTCGACAAGCAGGTTATCAACGTCCTGGTGAATGGATATGTCGTCCGCCGCACCATCACTGGACTCATTGGCCTAGGAGCTGCTCTTGAGACACGTTAACATTGTTTCCCTAAATCTCAACCAATTACTCTTTTAGGGACGTCCGCACAACATCCCAAGGAACGAACCACCTCTGATACCACTTTGTCGCGACCTGACCCTACCCGGGCTCGAGCCGCAACTACCCCAGACCCAACAATAGGTAAACAAAAGGAAACAGCTGACGAGTCTCCCACCGAGAACCTGGCCACGACCACCGCACGTGGTCCAAGCTCCCAAGCTCCTACGCTCCACTAAAGTCACGATCCACCTGTCCGTCGTCTGCAAGGGGACACCAAGTGCTGGCAAAGCCCAAGAAGGGGTGAGTACAAAAATACTCAGTAGGATACCCCAAAGGCTCGAGGGAGCAACAAAGGAGGTACCGAAGGGTGAACAGTAGATCCAAAAGGGAGTAGAACAGAAGTACAACAGAGAGTGCAGTAAAGAGTCCAGCTCAACCCAATAAGAGAAAAGAAGGTAGAATCGTCCAGACACAAGGAGTTGTAAATGGTGAGAAGACAAACTTTCCGTTGAGTCTTCGGTACTTATACCAGGAGAGTAGACAGGTCGTACCACAAGAAGCTAGACACCGAAAGCACCTGGAATACCCCTCACGTCTTCACCTCTCCTGGAAGGAGAGTAACCAAACCCACGAAGTGGGTTCTGGAACAAGGTATATACATCCATATGCTCTATAAAGAAGCCCGAACAAGGTCGTAAGGGGATCTCCATCCCGTAGCTCAGCCCAAGAACAAGAGTAGCCAACAGTCCCAGAAATAACACCATTGATGCCCAGCATCCCACACGTCTGCCCCGAACTACAAGTCAAGGGCTTAAACCACCACACCTCGACATTATCCGCTTTGGGCGGCACTGACTCGCCTTCACGGTTTTAGGTCGCGTCACAAGGACGCGTATCAGTGGGAGAAAAGTTCCTCGTACTTGAGAGTTGTGGGGGAATGTCAACCATAACTCGTCACTGCCCCGTAGTCGAGAGGACTTCTGAAAGTCGACTGGAGACCCCCTGGCCAGCCCCGCTGGAGGATCCCTGGAAGTCAACGGGTTCCCACTACAGGGAGACCCGGAAAGTCGACGGGTGCCACACTGCCCAGTCCCGTAACAGCGGTAATCCACTGGAGGGTGACCCAGCTAAAGTCGGTGATGAGACCACTTCCCAGCCCAGTTGGATGTAACCCGCCATCGGGGACCACTCCCCAGCCCAGCTGGAGATAAGCCCGTCATCAGGGACCACTGCCCAGCCAAGCGGGAGTTAAGCCCAGCATCGGGGACCACTGCCCAGCCCCACTGGAGGTTAGCCCGGCATCAGGGACCACTTCCCAGCCCAGCTAGAGCTAATCCCAGAACTGCTCTGGCCATCCCTGCTAGAAGGTACAGCTCGGTGAACACCGCTGTACTGGCCATCACTGCTGAATGGTAACCCACTGGCGAGCTCTGCTCGAAACAACCCCAGCCCTGCTGGAAACAACCTCAGCCCTACTAGAACCAACCTTAGCCCTGCTGGAAAGAACCTCTTGGGTAGAGGATCGAAGCCCGCGTAAAGTGATGGTCACACCGAATCCACAAGAACTTTACCAGGGAACACGTGGTGATGGGAGAAACTCCCCAGGCCTCACAAGGCGATCTCGCTCCAATCCTCTGAGTCACTATTGAAGCGAACCATGATATCTTATCCCTGAAAATGGGGAAAACTCCCACGCTGCAAGTACATCCGTAGTTGCAAACAGGGTCACAGTCCGGTGAAAGGGGCACAGTACTGAAACCCCTCACAGCTGAAGAAATAGAGGAATCAAACCATCTATGCCGGAAAAACCATCGAGAACAAGACCAGGGGGAGACCACTCAACCCTGCTGGTCAGACAAAGAGAACTAGGCCATGGAAAACTCCACCATACTGGTCAAACAACGAGTGTAGAGGGACCCTCTATGTCGCGAGAGGTCAAAGTATGTAAAGAAGAAAACGACACGCACGGGGGGACCACACGATGTGTGGCCCCATCCAAGCACACAAACATTCTCAGGTACAAACCACACGTACCTCCAAGTGCTCTCGTATAATCCATGAATATACCACGTCTCCAACCCTAAGGCTATTGTGCATACAGCACCCAACATCAACGCAAAGATGTGACGTAACAACTCCACCTCAAAGGCCCATGCACGACCAACCACATATTGTGAATCATTTATATCACTCTCCAAAGAGTGCGTGATCACACACCAAGGGTCCGGAACAAACATGGTAGGACGAACCACCATCGGAGCACCTTCCATGCTTCCACTTTTAACAAGATCGCGCAAGATCTCCGCATAACCAAACGGATCACATCGTGGTAATCCTCGCGAAAAAAAACACGTGAGATCGACTACTTACTTGCCTCAAACAGATATACAATGGAAAAGTCACCAACATCGCCTCATGACCGAACGTCGTCCCATAATCCCAAGCCTCGGCCCCAAAAACAGTCGGGCGCATCGCACCATTGTGATCCCCTAAGGAAAACACGTCAAAAAGACTACTCACTTGAGTGCAACTGATATCTGGATAAAAAGATACATTTCGGTGCACCGCACATGAGCGGTGCTTCGCGGGACCTGCATCCTGGTCCCGAAACTCAACAAACGGATCGCACTGTTTCGATCCTCTTGAAAAAGTACACATAATGGACTATTCACGTGTCCAAAACGGACACCAAGTGATAAAGCTGGAAATCACCGTCAACTCCCGAAACGGTCCTCAAGGGGCCCGCACCATCATGTGGAATTACAGTGGGTGGACTCTGCAAATGTGATGCCCTCGGAAAAACACCCAACATTGACTGCTCGCACGCCCCGCACAGACGTCCGATGAAAAAGCCTCTAAAAGCTGCACGCAGCTCAAAAGGCGGGTTGTGGGGCCCACGCCCCAACTTCGGCCTGAATGGATGAAACCACCCTGGAAGTCTCTACCTCGATGCCAGGGTCCCAACGCCACTTAAGACACTCAAAACGGATGTTGGACGCGTCCACGCCGTCCAAAACAAGATCCCCTGAAGAAACGAAAAACCCCTCGAAGTACGTGTCGCGCCGCTGAGGCCCCTCGTTTCGGGAATTAAAATTTATTGACACCATCTCTAATAGTCTGCCTCGTTGATACGGTTCCACTTCCATAGACGGAACTCAAAATGGACACCTTTATCGGAAAATACCGGTGTCCGAACACCGAGGTGAAAAGGCCCCTGGGCCTGGACCGACCAGGGTCGGCCCACGGCTTAGTCGTACGGGCCGGCCGCGGACACGCGGTCCGTGCGCAGACCGGCCACGAGGGCCGGTCGTGGGAGCCGCATGAAGACCCGCGCGACACGGGTCTTTGTCGCCACACGAGGGTCGCGTGCCGCAACCCCGCGGTCGCCGCTCCCTGGCGACCCGCCGGTGCGCCGCGACGCTCCACCCGGCGCCAGCCTCCCTCGCTGTTGAAGGCCCACCGCACCCCGGTCTCGCCTAGCCGCTCCACCAGACACCCGCGATGCCGACCGAGCCCCCCGCTGCCGTGCCAAGAGCCTCCGCCACCTCTCGCCGCGACGCCTCCTGAGACAGCCCGCTCGCTGCAACACCGCCTGAGGCCGCCCACCGCGCTAGGGCTCGCCGGACCGCTGGAAAAAAAAACTCACAACAATCGACGATCAACCCTGGCCTCCTCCAAGCTCAGATTATGATTCCGAAATATGAGTTGGAAAGATAATATTGTATACTACGCATCTGTGCGATTTTTTTTGAAAATTTAACATCAAATCGACACATAAAATTTGACACAATGGTAGGCTCGGGAATTAAAACGCAACAGAGACTTCCTACATCTTGGGTGATGCCCGGAGCTTCACGGGGAGTCCACCGCCGCGCCGCGCCTTGTCGGAGATGCTTTTCTGGAGCTAGAGGAGGTGTGGGAGGAGTTCTTCCTTGCTGCTTCCCAGGTGGGGAAGAAGAAGAGGGAGGGGGTGAGTTAAGCGTTTAAATAGAAAATGCTTAATCACCCGCCCATCGGCCCGAACCCGGACCCTCAGCAGGGTCGAGGTTAAGCCTCCCCTAGGGTAAACACCACCTATCGAGCACAACGGTTGTCTCAGAATTTTAATCAGAGACCCTGTTAAAATGTTATAAAACTTAGCGCCCGAGGCCGCCAAATTACGAAAACGCCCCTGGGCCATTTTTCAAAGACGGGTCGCACCCACAAAACTTACACCCCTCCTAGGGTAAACGGAATGCTCCGAACTCAACGGTGCCCTTGGTTTCCCAATCCAAGCTACTGTTTAAGAGATACCGGCATTTCAACATTAAACGAATTAATTATTTTATTTAATTCGTTTAACATTCCAGAAGCGGGCGAGGGGTCCAAACATCTCGCACCGACATGTTTTATGTCATTCCTAGGGTAAACACCCCATTCTGGACCAATTCGTACACTCGGATCTCCGATCAGAATCACCATTTAAGAGTTATCCAATTTATTTTGCACTTCCAGTATGAACACACTGAAAAATCAATTCCGGCCACACCGGGGCTTGGAATCACATGTCGTCTGAAGGCGCTGCTCTGGAATAAAATAAATAATATTCCAAAGTCCTTCGCAGCAAAAACCGGGTTCTTACAGGTTACAATGTGGACCATTTTTATCATTCAACATCATCAAATTTAAATCGTGTGCTTGTCCCTCAAAAGGCTGGGTGACTTTCTAGGGGTTGAATGTGTTTTTTGGTGTAAAGAATTATTACACCCAAACCACATAATTTCCTTTTTTTAGTGATTTGGATTTTTTTTAGGATCAAGTTGTGTTCTCGATTTAAATTTTAAATTTTTATAGGTTTACAATTATATTTTACCTATGAATAGTTTTTGAGAATGGTTTAGGGGTTATCCGTGTATCTTATTATGGAAAAGGAAAATTTATGTTCAATTTATTCTTGCACGGTTTGGAATTAATGATTTGAAAATGGACTAGACAAAAACCTACTATGTGAGGGAATAAATCATGTGACTTCTCGTTTGTCGACTAGGGCATGGTGCATGGCTTTAACGATGTTTTATTAAATTGTGAGAAAACTGTGTGGAGGGTTCAACAGTTTGGATAAAAAAATTTCTTAGTTGGTTCACATCTTCCAGAATAATGTGTCGAAACAATATATGGTTCTCCTTTTTCCAGTAGTGTGTTTAAGGTTACTGCACAATTTTTCAATCGATGTGGCCTAAATGCAAGAGATGACCAATTCATTAAACGTGTGAAATTATAACATTAACTGTATGATGTTTTCACAATATAATGTGTTTTTTATCCCTGTTTTAACATAGTAACACTAGAGGGCTCCACGAGACCCTCATCCCTTTCTCCCCTTCCACCAATGAAACGAATTGAAGGTTCTTAGGTATTTTTTTCTTGTTTTTTGATTATTTCATCTTCTCCCCTTATTTATCTCATTTCTTCCTAGGGTTTTCTTGCAGGGTGCTCTCTTGGAATAACCCTAATGTCTTGGGTTTTTATGTGTGTTCTTTTTTCTAGATGTTAGGGTGTGGTAATTATCTTTTGGAATTGGTTCTTCCATATCCTGAAGTCTCATTGTGTCCATAAGTCATTGAGGTATATTTTTTCCATCAATTTCATTTCCAGCAAATTTCATTGATTCATGATCTTTGCTGGAATTCTTTAAAAATGTTAGAATCATTCTAGTGATAGTTTAGTAAAATTTTTATTGGTGTTTTAATTATAGAAATTGGGTGCAAAATGGATTCCAAATGGTTTCATTTATCATGGAAATATTTAAATGAACAAAAGGTGTTTGTTGAAATTTCAAATTACCATTTAATGTGAATTTTTTTTGTTTCGTTGCTGTTTCCTTTTTTGTATTAGAGATGTGGTTGGGTTGTGAATTAGATTTTGTATGCGGGATTAGTGAAGTATTATGTTTTTTCATTTATGTGTGGCTTGCGGTGTTGGTTTAAAAGCACTGATGATTTTATAAAAAGTGGTCTTCCATGATTTCAGGATACACGAAGACTGTAATTGGATTTTATCACATCCATGTGTTCATGGGCTGAATATTGGTATGGTTATACAAATTACAACATCCATTTGGAATAATGTATCCTTGAACCTTGTATTTTCAAAGGCTTATCCTACCATCCCTCATTCAATTTCCTAAAATAGTACCTTAAATTCTAAATTGTATTATGGTGTTTAAGGGACAGTGAATGTGACATCAAATTTGATCTTCAATGCTTGGACTATTTTGAATTTTTAGACATTTTATTATGAATAATTTGAATAATTGAAAATATGGATTTGGGAATGTGAATGTGGTGTAATATATTGAATATATAAATGGTTCTTAAATTGATTTATAAATGTTTTGGATTTAAAATGTTTAAGTTATGGTCATTGCTTTCTTTTTCCTTGATAATGTTAGTTTTGTTGTGATTTCATGTGAATGCCCGATTGGAATCATAGTATGCTTTTGAATAATGGTTGATAGATTATGTTGTGTGAAGTCTCAGTTTGTATTTTTTGATTTTCTTCAACATGGTTTGGATTATATAAAAATAGTTTTTCCATGTGTGATTTAATTTTTGTGTGAAAATTATTGTAAATGAAATGGATTTTCAAGTGTGTTCTTGATGAATTTTCTTATGTTTTGTGACCACTAGTCATTGGGATGGGATCCCATCTAGTGGCTTGTGTAGGAAAGAACTGTCATTTTTTACATATGTTTAGAGGAAAATAAACCATGGGATGTGTTCCCCTTTAGTGGATCATGTATGACGACACTGTAGGTTATGATATCTCTGCAATATTTTATGAATTGATTTTATCATTGGATTCTTGGTATTCATTTATATATTTGAATGACTATTTCTTCTCGACCTTGATTAGACAAGTTGGTGCCCCAAAAATTTGTATAGGGTCCAGGTGGGATGTGCCCCTGGATTGTATAGTTTAGAGTGGCTAGTTTATTATTGACTTTGGATATGAACAATATTCTAGTTGGTGAGTCCAACTAAGTATGTTTATGAATTTATTGTAGTGATATTTAGAAAATTCCTACAATTAACTATTTTTTATCCTATTTACTTCAATTGGATGTTGGATATTATCACTCATAGTCTATGATTTTCTGTATTGTTTCCCTTACCTTCCTCATAAAATCATTTTGGTAGTCTAGTACAGATTGTTTTTGGGGTTTTAGGTTTGATCTGGATTTTGTAAAGTATAACTATTTTTAAAAATAAAAGTTCTGTGAATGGGTTTAAAAATTAAATTTTTTGTATGTGTTGTTAATATAATAAAAATGATTAAATAAATATTTTAAGTATTTATATTCTAGTAGTGTTTTTGTAAAATTTCATGAAAGAAATACATGGACCATGCGGTGATTACCTATTAAGATATTGTATGCTCAAATCCTAATTGTGAAACTCGTCCTTGGTAGACCCAAGCTATTCTACTGGTTTAGGTTTCTAGTTATATTTTCTTGATAATGTTGGTCTTTTGGGTTATTGTGATCAAGTGTTCACATGGAGAACATGTTAGCATGGTTTAGGATTAGTTCTGTATTATGTTTTTTTATGTTCAGAAGCTATTGTTTTTTGATTTTTTTAATATTTATTGATTTCAATTGTAGAGTTTTTTACATGTTCTATTTCTGTATTTTGGTGTTTTTTATTGGGCTAAATCATTAATATTGGATTACAGTGATTACCAACACTAGTATACGTCCCTAGAAGATTGATAAGTCCCTCAGAGCATTGTCATGGTCCCTGTCAGGTTGCAGTATGTATGGCATACCATCTTTGTTCATGATAGTAGTCCTTGAACATTTTAAAATCAAATAAAATTAAATAATGAATCCTCTTTAATAAATAAAACAATTGTTATATATTCAATAGAAAAATTACTATCATTTTTAAAATAAAACAAATCACAAATTTTTTGTATTAATAAATATAAATAAAAAAATGATAAAATATCATGTTTAATATATAATGTGTTTTTTTAGACCTCAAACTAAAAAAAATAAAAAAAAATTCACTATATACAATTTTTTTTAACATTGTATAGTAAAAACATTTAAATAGATAATAATTTTATACGATTGAGGTAAACATATAATTTGATTAAAACCATTCAAATAAAAAGATTCAGAATTTTCAATAATATTAATATAATATAATGATATTAATTTAGAATGGTTAATTAATTTAATTACAATAAAAATTATAATTTATAAGAGAAAATAAAAAAATTAAAATAAAATATTTTTTATAAATAACAATATAGAATATATAAAAACATTATAAAATTTAATGATTTAATACATTAAAAAAATATAAACTAAAAAACAAAGGGTTTTGATGAATAATTAACAATGAGATAAAAATAATTTATCATATCATTTGAATTATAATAAAATTTATTGATGACAAGCCTACCATAGGGAGGTGAAAGATCAATAATTAACTTCATAGTGAAAAACATTAAATAAATAACTCTGTATCACTAGATTAGATCATTAACGATCTGTAACTGATTCTATTTTAAAATATTTTTGTGTATTTATGTTATTATGAAAAATATGAAAAATAGTGTAGGGGGAGAATAAATTAAAAAAATAAAAATAATGACATGATACTACCATTTTGATTCTAAGTTAGAAACAAATGTTTCTTTCGCTATATCCAGGTACTTGAGTTTCTTCAGTATCAATTAATAATTCCCAAATTCAGCTTGATAATTTATTTATAAACTAATATAATTAAATTTTTTGTGTGATATTTAAAATATAGAGGATAATTCTTCATCACAACAAACATCACATCCCCCAACAGTTCAGGATGATTTCACATCCCAATCATGAGTGTCACACATCCCAAGGCCCATCTTCATCATTGGTAGTTTCATCAATTGGATAACAACAATCCATCATATAAAATGTTTTATCTTAGATTTTGGAGGGAATGTATATTAATTAAAAATTATAATAATTTTTATAGGCTCATAAATGAGTGGTGGAAGATTTCCACACCCATCTTACAAACATCTCTTTCTGTCAACAAAAAGAGAAAATTATAACATAAACAATAAAAGTTTAAGAATCCATGAAATCCTTGAAAACCTCCCCTAAGGACAATTCCCTAATCAGTAACTCATAATTTAGAGTGTAAGATATCAAAGTAAATAAAAATGACTATTATAAAGAGATATAATGGAGAGAAAGAATGATAATACACTTTATCAAAATATACCAATAGATTACATAGAATTGAAGCAAAACTAAACTACATTAGAAAACATAATAAAATAATTAAAACTAATTAGGGAAGAGGTTGATTATCCTAAAAATATAAGGCAATTTAAATTTATAGGGATTAAACACTTAATGTTCTTGTTTTTTAATCTCAAAATATTATTTTTAAATCCTTTAACCATTCTGATATTTAAATTTGGTCGATGTTTCTTCCTTTAATTAATAATATTTTATTAAAATTATCTTCTTATTATCCAAGAAAGAGATAATAAATCGTTGAGTTTCCATATTTTGATATCCTCCTATTTTGAAAGATCATTATTTAATTACCCACATATTAACACTTATTTAAATTTATTTTTCCATTAGGAATTTTTACATTTGATATCATGTGCATGGTGGTGCATGATAACGATACTTGGAGCAAGACTGAATCATTTTTAGAATACACTATAAAGTGAAAACATACATTTCATACCTCTATGTTCCATGGTTTTGATTACAATAATATAGGGTTCGTTATAGCCTATACAATTTATGAATACATGATGAAAATGGATATCATCGGGGATTTGGGAACAACTTAAAAGGAGATGAAAAATGTTGTTTTCCCCATTTCAAATTTTAGATCCCTCTTCAGAAATGGATTTTTTCTCAATTTTCCTAGTTGTGGTGATAGAATTATCCAATGTATAACCTCACTACAGTTCAAGGGTGAATGGTTAAGATAACTAGCAGTGGCAGGGACCAATAGAAGGTAGAATTCCAATACAAAAGTATACATTTAGTGGGATCACAACTTTGTGGTATTATGAAACAAAATCATCTCACCTGTAGTGGATCTATATAAGTGGTATGCCATAAATTTTTAGGTATAAGGTGATGGATCCATTCAATGGAATGATTAGGTGGTAGTAAATTATGGGTGTTTAACATTAGAAACAACAAGACTGGTTGTACAGGATTGTAAGAGACAGTAGTCAGAGTTGATGGTGGGAGATAGATGTAGAAGGAGAGACTTTTAAAGACATTTTATCCCTATGTTCCCCTTAAATATTATTGTTTTACCATTACATATCCTTTATAAAATCAATTTTAACTTTATAGAGATCAATGAAAACCCATGGAACTATTACATGATGTCTTACTCCTACATTTATATGGATCAAACTTACCATAACTCAACATGTCTTACATTTAATTAACCATTTAAATACCTGGTTTTCCCTTATGATTTGGCCATTAAACCATTATGTTGAACCTTTACATTTAAAAAAATCATGTCATTAATTTTATACTATGTTGTAAATATGTGGCTACTCATATGTAGTTCTATCATTACCATTACACAACATATAAAATCTAATGGTTACATTTATATACATCATGTATATAACGGGCTATCATTATGTAGCACCACAAATCTCTCCTATATAATGGAAATATATATTCTACCATTACATAACCCATACTACAAGAATAATGGTAAGAAAAACTATAAATAGTTTACTTTTTAAAATCCAACATTCAAATTCATAATTTCCCCCAATTTTTCTCAAAATTATCTACTTAAAGGAAAATAAATAATAATTTTATATATAAAAATATAACATAAGGAAAAATATTTCTAAAATTCAAAATAATTATTTATTTGGTCATTTTTTATGAAAAACATTTAAATGAATTACCTGGACAATTGAACAGTGCTTTTCCTAAATCATTGAATATCAAAAATGAATAAAAAATGTACAACATGATACTAATAATTAAATTTAAATGTAATTAAATAAAATATTATTAATTCTATATAAAAATGGTATGCTCTATAAAAAATATAAACTTACTTCAATCATATCAATTGAAAAATAAACCCATGTATTTTACTTTTTTTCATAGGAAATGAGAATACAATCATTCCTTCTATTCGATCATATAATATCATTCCAATTAAAAATGATAAACTTTCTTCTACATCACATTGAATAATTCTATTTTCTCTTCACTCATTATTTAGATTAAACTATATTTACACTAATACCATTAGTGCTTGACCCTTTTCTATAGGATTGGAGAGGATATTAATTTTTTACATTATGAAGATAAAATTCATATAAAATCACGAGTATATTGAAATCAATGATCTGATGGAATTTTGGATTATGGTTGGTAGGATTTTTTGTTAAAAATATTAAGGATAAAATAAGATTTTAATCACTAAATCATAAATCAATATATCATAATTAGAATCTCAATAAAATTATCCCCGTGAATGTTACCAAACCTGCTTCTCATGATCAAAGTAAGGTCATGAGAAATGTAACTATAAGAAAATATTCACACCTTCTTTAATTTTCTTTTATGTTATTAATTTTTTTTTAAATTTAAAAATAATTATTATTTAATTTTTTATAATGTATTATTGAAAAAATTATCATATATACCATCTAACCCCATATGTGAAAATAATTGATCTAGTAATAGGGATTATCATTTCTCCCAACTAAAAACCATATTTTTTATAATTTCAACATTTTTTTCATTTAATTTTTTTTGTTTCAAGAGGGAAAGAATTGTTCTGTTTATAAAATGAGATCACAAACATTTTTAAAGACCCAAAATAAGAACCCAAAACCTATTCATTACAATGTAGTGCTACCCTTCTTCTATGAAATCCATCATCCCTAATCATCAACATAAAAATAACATTAAGAATAACATGAGGAGGGAATAAATATATATAATTGGATTGATATATTTATCATTCCTAAAAATGTAATTATTGGATTTTTTGGTATAAAAATGAATAAATGTAAAAGTTCTTCTCAAGTATATGGTTTAAATTAGTAAAAATGACTTTGTCTTTTAAAATGTTTCTTTTTATAGTCAATACATTAATAATTTTCAATGTAGGAAATAGTAGGATCCAATCCCTAGGATCACTCATAATATATTACCAAGATGTAATATAAAATATTTTGTCTGGAAAACATCTCAGTATAGAAATGTATGAAATTAGACAATCCCTCACATCATTAATATTAAGAAAAGATAATATAAATGATTTTTATAAATTTTATGTTTGAAAATGACATCGATTTTTCATTTACATGAATAAACTGATTCTTTAACATCACAATTTCAGAAATAAATACCCATGATTCACTCTAATAATTCAGTTTACCCTAAAAAACAATCAATATCTTCATCTTATAAATATAAAACATTATATCATGTTATTACTATGAAATTATTATCTTATAGATCAATTAATTATTGTTAAAATTCTTGGATTGGAAATTTAAAATCCCATTTAAAGCGTAAAAAAGAATTATAATAAAATATGGAGTTAAAATATAATTATTGTAAAAGGGAAGTCCAATTTCAATGAATCTCTAGTCCTATCCCATTTTTTATTTTTGGGGGATAACTTATGTCATCATCCTCATGGACCCATAAATGAAGGTCACTCATCAATGTACATGGAAATTTTCGTTAATGTTTAAAAAATAATGATGGGGATTGGTCTATATCCTAATATACTTATAACATAAATATCGAAGGATGATATCAAAAGTAATATAAAAAATAATAATTTTTTTTTGTTTTCTCCTGCATGTGGGCATTTGGTTTTAACTACCATCAAAATGGTAGTGCCAGATAACATATAAAAGAAAATTGTAGGTGAGGTTTCTTTGATTTGAACCACCTACAGTTAGTTATTCTAGACTGCACTTATACTTCGATGTTAATATGGATTTTATGGGTATAGTACATCAAATCCACCCCCATCGAAATCAGATACAAAATGAATTGTCTGGGTTGGATGATTTTTGACTTTCTCTCATTCTTGGTTGTTACTTTTACAACCTATTAATTAATATATAGTTCATAATTAATGTTTAAAAAATCTCTGGAATAATCAATGGTATATTTGAAATGTAATTGAATTTAAAAAAATTAGAGCTTGTGGAATCCATGAAAAATTATTCCCTCTAAATAAAATCATATTTTATAATGGATTATAGTAACAAAAATGATTTCAGAATTTAATTTTTAAAATTTAATTTAATTTCCCAAATAGATTGCATTATACACAACATCATGAGTGAATGAATACTGATATAACAATAAAATATTAATATTTAAACACTTCAATTATTACCTACCGATTAAATATTGTCGAATATATATGAATAAAGGACATATAAATAATATTTATAATATTTTTATATAAATAAAACATGTTGATAAATAGTAATGTATTTTTAGTGTCTTTATATGCTTCAAAAAATATTGGTTTTCCAAAAAATGTTTTTTATTTTGCTTTTGGGAAGAAATAAAATAATTAAATTATTCCACTATTAAAATATGTATTTGTAAAAAATAAATAAATTATTAATAGAAAAATATAAAAATTATATTTGAATGAATCTTTTATAATGTTTGGATAAGATTTGTTTTTTAATGAATAGTTGAAAATGAGGATTTTTATTGAAAACATCATTTTTGTTTATATTTTTAATATATAATTTTTTATAAAATTAATTAAAAAATATAATTAGCTAAATTATTTTATAATATATCCAATTGAAGTCATTTAATAAATATTATGATTAATTTTGATATAAAAACGTTTTATACACATGAAAAATATTTCATGGGAAAATTGCTTTTAGTCACATCTATATGTTTTATTTTAAATAAAATTCCACCACTTATGTAAATTGAATATTATAAATTAATTTTATATTTTAAATAATAATACTTTATATTAAATAATATTTTCTTCTTAATTTTTTTTTCATAATTATTAGTAAAAACATTAAAAATATACTACTACATTTATGTTCAAAAAAAATTATTGGATGGTTAAAGTAAAGAGATATTGGTTAAATTTACCTATTCAATTTCATTTGTATTATTTAATGAATATTTATATACCAAATGAATTATAATATATTAAAATTTTTTATAAACCATTATTTTGAAATTGGGAACCCTAACATCACTTTTGTGACGATAAGATAAATTTTATTTAAATTAAAAACTATTAATGATTCATTTATTAATTGAATAATTGGAAGATTTAATACAGTTTGTCCTGTATAAAATGAATAATAAAATTAATAAAATTATGATTTAGACAAAAAAAAATATGGAAACCAATTTATTAAATTATATTTAGGTAAAATAAATTTTACTCTTAAATCAGGTATTTTCCTAAAAATTGATTCCCATTAGTTTTATTTGTTTATATTTAAAGTAATATTATCCACATTTTAAAATTGAAAATGATAAAATGGATTTAAAATTAAGAATCAAAATATTGTAATTTTTAATATAGGGTGTCTTGTTTGGACTTATAATTATGGTCACATGGTAAAAATTAATGTTATTTGGTTAAAGTTACAAAGGTTTTAAAATCGATTTATAAGAAGACATATATTAAAATTTATCCAAAACATTATTAAAAGTAAATTTTTTGAGTATTTTTTAGCAATTTCATATATTATATAAAAATTTGGGGTTTTTTGGTTCCACTTTAAATGGTTATGATATATATATATATATTGTTAATTTTTTCAATTTCAGGCGTGTTCTTTCCATCCCATATAATAGGATACCATGTATGTTCTCAAACATCATTGAAGTATGTTCCCATTAAAACATAGGATTCTATCACTTATTTTGGTTAATGAAATGGTCTTTGGGAGTATTTTGCGTATCGGGGTTGCTCCATGGGTTAAAAACATGAGAAATGGGAGAACTGAGCCAATATGTTAAAGGTGCATGGCCAATGTACGATTAAGAAAACTGTGCTAAATTCCCATGTAACCATGTAACCATGGACATATTCATAATGAAAAGTTGGTTCATGTTCAATCAAACCATGCGGCTAGCCCAAGTAACTATGCAACCCATCCATCCTTGGACAATGGCTTGTTCGTGGTTTTGAAAACCGTGATGGAAAATTGTGCGTCCTAGTAAAGTTGAAAAAAATAACAAAACATCCAACTTTGGATTTTTATGTTTCACTATGTATTTTATTCCTCCCAATTTCATGAAACCCTAGATGTGTTATTCTATGAATAATCATTCCCAAGGGTTATTCACCTTCGATTCTCGGTCATTCAGAGTGCGTTCATTTGAAGATCAAAGATCTGCGTAAGTCTAATTCCTCTCATGGTTCTCTTTTTGATTTAGGTTTTGAAAAATTATTTTATCTCCATATAATGATATGAATCCCATATTTTACAATTTGTTCTAGGTTGAATCTTTAGGAAGTAGTCAAATAAGGATATAAGGCTTTGATTAGTAGTGTGTTCATCAACAGATTTGAGGTAGGTGTTCTACATGAAATTTCCCTTGGTTTTTACATTGATTTATTCATGTGGGGCTATGTTCTGGTTCATTCCATGATGTCGTCTTGGTTTTGTTGGCATGATATGATACAACTAGTGTCTAAATAACCAATTTTACCCCCTCAGGATCTATGTGAGATGCATGTCAGATTTCTTCACCAATTTAGGTCCACTCAAGGGGTGATCGACACTCTTGAATGTGGGTAACATAATGGTAAAGTGTGAAATAGACTTGTGATTACATAGATACCTTATAGAATTTGTAAATTAGTTAATGTAATGATAATAAATTAATATGGGTACTTGTGTGTAATACCGTTAAATGGATAAAGTATTTATGGGTTTGGAATGTGAATGGGTTACATGGGATTTATTAGAATGTTTCAATAAATGATGTTTTGAATGTGAATATAATTGTGAGTTAGGCATGGGTAATATAAAATTTTCTAAATGATTCTGTGATATAAATTGAAAATTCCTTTATAGATTGTGGCATAATTTTTATTTCCCATTTTAATTATTATTGTTGTGATAATGCTAATGATGTTGGCTATTCTTGGATGTAATATGGTAATGTGTGGTGAAAGAATAAATAACCATGTTCCTAAGTATATGTAGAGTGTGGTATATACATGATGTTTTATGCCCATTGGTCAAGATACACTGATGGTCTAGACTCCACCCTGGATGCATAGGTTATAGAACAGGAAAATGTTCTATTCCCCTAACTGTTCCATTACACCTTTACTGAGGCTTTGAGGTGAGGATAATGTGGTTGTTGTGAATTTTTTACCTTGTGATATAGGAATTATTTATTCCCAAATTCCTTACTATTACAGATCATGCAAAAATTATTAAATAAGTGAAAAGGGTGAATTAATCATAGAGATGTCATAAGTATTCAATCTAAACATTATGGTGGAATATTTTAGGAGAAAAATTATTACTAATAGATACATGAAATATTGTTAATTTACTAATCATTATCTACATATTGAAGTAAATATATGTTTTCACTAGATATTTTGTAGACACTGTTGGTGGTGGACTACTTGGTTATACTCATACCCCTCTCTGGCCCCCGTTGTGTACCCGAGTTGATTTTAGGACTATAGGTTATGTAAATGGAAATGGTCTGGTGCTCGGATGTTGAGACAAATTTGGGATATAATTTTTTGATTTTTTAAACTGGGGGCCAAGACCATTTTTAGGATTCCACTTTTGTCCTTATTTTTTGGTTTTTTGATGGTATGATTGCATGTAATTTATTTCTTACTATTGGTTGTGGATTATACCATGTTTATTGATATGTAAATTTTTGTATGTTTATTGATTATTCATTGTGGTTTCCAGCATTATTTTTATTTTCGAATGTGGAATACTCTAGTAAAAAGGGTTTAGTATTCATAAGGAATTTTTTTATCTTTGCTGCTAGTCGACAACCTAAGGAATATACGGAGTCCCGCTTAATGTCATGCAGTGACCTGGTTCAGGGAGTTGGTTAGTGTCTCCTGGTATGATTATGTTACAATTTTGGATCAAAGGATGCATTTTAGTTAACTTATTATGTGTGAATGGTGTATATGGGGTTAGGATGGTTTTTTAGATTTGGAAATAAGAACGTTCTTAGGATTAGCTAACCCATGTGTGGGGGAAAAATTAAGTCACCCAGAGTGGGAATTGTTGTTATTTTTATGTGTTGTTACATATGATGATATTTCACAGTGGGTAATGGACATGTGGTGTGATGTGATAAAATTATGATATTTTACTCAGGTTTATAATGACACATGGTTTTGTATTGATGAATCATTATAGGATCCTAGGTATATAATAGACTTGCATCATAGTTGGCACACATGAGATAAGTGTGTGGAGCATAAACGGTATGATGCATTTTATTCTAATGAAAATATTTAAAATGGTGTCTAATGAGATAATGAAAACGTGCAAAAAGGTAAGGTAAATGTTAAATAATCTCTAAATATTTTTTCTTCATATGATAGAATATGTGAATAAAACATTCATTGGGTTAGGCTATGAAATAGATACTATTTTGAAATGAGTAAAGGGAAAGGCTTGGAACAATGTGGGTTTGTTATCTTGTGTTATTTGTGACCTTGTTGGGGATGTTAGAAGGATTTTTTGTTGTTTTTCTTAGGCATGTTCGAGTATTTTATGAGAAACGGTTTATTTATGGATAGTGATAAAACCATCTTTATATTTTATGAAATATTTATAGAAAATATTCAGAAGCTTGTGTTTGGAATTATAGAGAAAACCCACCAAAAAGTTTTTTTCTATTTGGGACATAGGAGGATATTGTTGAGAACACTCCTCCTACAGTGGATCAGAAGAACATGGAGATATAGGAAAACAGAGAGAAGAAATTCCAAGATAACTTTCTTTGTTTCATGCATATAATGGAATGGGACACCTCTAGGGTTTCATCGAGTATGTTAGAGTTGACTAGGGAGTTCAACTATAGTACCCTCCACCTTTTACTGGAAAGGGTGGTCCAGAAGAAGAAGTGTTCTTAATATAGTATATCTAGACTATTATTGATCATTTACAGACTCCCCTTGGAATGTGATTCATGTTTGTGACATATATATTGCAAGTCCAGAAAATATCATTGGTGGGGAATTAAGGTTTATATAGGGAAATATAAAGGGATGATGTGGAAGTATTCCTATGGGATGTTCCTTGAGCACATATATCTAGAAACCTTGAGGTAGTATAAGGATGTGGATTTTATGATATTGACCCATGGGGAAATGTTTGTGATGGATTATTTTAGTTGTTTCACTAATCTATGAGACATAATTATGATGCTAGTAAATGAAGAGGAAGATTTGGAGAAACATCTTCAAGATGGGATATGATAGAAAATCAGTTATCAGGTGAACATATTCCATTTGAAAAGGTTTTCTAATGTAGTGGATCTAGCCCTTTAATCAAAAATAATCCTTAAAGGAGTTTCATGTTATCATCTTGGGGTTTTAGTAGGGCGGTAAAGTGGCGTAGCTTCTGAGATTAGGAACCACCATTTTGGAAATCATAATCATGGTGGAATAGAACATAGTAGTAAGAATATGGGGCCGACCTCTTAGGGTGGTGACTAGGTGTTTTGTTATGTGTGTGGTAGGTTATGGAACTTGCACAGCCCGTGTCCCAAACCACCAGTCGACTATCGTTCAGGTGGAAGGTAGGGAAATGTGCAATAATTATAAAGGAAACCGTGGAGGTCAAGAAATTATGGTGGTTAGTGGAAGATTCTATGTGTAGGGAGAGTGTCAGTGACTCCATATCAAGCTGGTATTTGGAGTTCCATGGGTCGTACCGTCATGGGTTGTGGAAGTGTAACATCAGGGTGAGAACATCAATAGAATCATGGTGGAGTTGTTCTGGGTACTCAGGTTAGATCCTTGTGTATAGGGGTAAATCATTTTCAAGATGTTTAATATAAACAGAAGGTAGTGAGGCATGGCCATCTACTGTAGAAGGTATAATTTGCATATCTTCTACAATTGTTAATTCGTTATTTGATACAGCTGTTGTCCATTATTTTATTTATTCTCAGTTCATAGTTGTGTAGGCCTTAAACATGGAAGGTTCATGTGGATTTATGTCACAAGAGACTATATTAGTTGTATGGGTTGAAGACATCACACATTGTAATGGTATTTCCCTGGAGTTTGGTGGATATAATTTTTCAGGGAACTTGCATTTCCATGAGTTGTAAGGTTTTGACCTAATTTTGGGTTTGTATTGGTTGATGTTAAATCAATCACATATCAACTGTTACCGATACTTAGTGACATTCAAATATCTAGATGGAGATAGTTATGTCATTCGTGGTGAGTTTAATTTTCAAGAAAGCCTTATAAGGCCCATTTTATAGCAGCTGAGACAACAAAAATCTCAAGTGGATTGACTTGTGAAAAATGTGGGGGGAAGGGTACAATCAACATTTCCTCCCATTGTTGATAAATTTAAGGACATGTTTACAAAGTATTTTTTAAAGATACCGCCTGAGAGAGATGTTGTGTTTACGATTGAATTGCATCTTGGGATGGAGATAGTTTCCATTCTACTATATCGAATGACAATGGAAGAAAATTAGTAACATAATTTTTTTCTAGAGGATTTGGTGGATAATGGTTTTATCCATATTTTTACATCACCTTGGGGATCTCCTTTACTGGTTTATTAGAATTAAAATGAAACATTAATTCTTTGTGTTTATTATTGTATGTTAAATCAGATGATGATTACGAACTAATACCCACTCCCAAGAATAGATGACATGGTTTCTCAACATAATGGTGACTAAATGTTCTCCTAGATCAATTTACGATCTTGATTGTAATGTCTCAGAAATCCCATGTACTTTTTTATTATATGGAATTATTTCGAGACTATACGCTGAAATGACATGCGATTTAAGGACTATAGTGACCAAAATGATCCACTGAAAAATGTTAAACTTTAAATAGAAAGAGTGATTTGTTTTAAAAAAAACAGGATAACACTTAAATGGGATCTTAGATAATAAATTTTAAGATACCATTGCATTTAGGATGGTGGGTTTATCCCCGGCATGACTTATGTTTACTCGACACTTGTCTTGAGTGAGTAACCAAGAAAATTGTATAACCATAAATAAAATAATAAAATAAATTTATTTTATTACCTAAATTTTTATAACTTACAAATGGTAACTTAGATTAAAAATTGGAGACGATAACTGAGCTCAAGTGGGTATTCATTCCATTGGATGACCCTAACATTAGGGGCATGATCCAGCAATGGATGTTAGTTTTTAAATGTAAATAAAATAATTAAGTAACAATTATTTTATTTTAAAATATATGTAACTCTGAAATGGTATCTTGGATTCAAAATCTTAGAGTACAGTTGAGCTCATGAGGGAATATTCTCCTTAGGGATAGCCTATCCTTGATCTGTGCGGGATGATGGAGAAAGTTAACTTTTTAACTATTTTTATGGTTAATTTATATAAATGTGTGTGCTGGTTTTTCAAACATTAAAACTTATGCTCTGAAAAAATTCCAATGGAACCATTGAAATCATAATGGTGGGATTCTCCTAGAGTTGACTTAACCTAAACTGGTGTGGGTTGAGGGAAAATGATATTTTCCATACTTTTTAATGAAAATGAAAAAAATAAAATAATCTTCTTTAATTTTATTTTTCTGAATTTTCATAATGTTATAGATCTACAGTTTTCCAACCATGAGAAACTAAATATTATGTTTTAATAAATGAAAAAACAAAACAGATTATATAGATAAGCATAACTGAAATTTTGATTCGTGTTTCTTCCTCTAATGGCCAAGTAGACAAAACATGATTTTTGGCACATTCCAGGTTATTCTATGGAGCTCTAGTGGGTAATGACAAAGAGCACCAAAGACAGCCAACATCGTATCATTGAGAGATGAAGGGCGGACCCATTCTTCTTCCACCCATTGAATATATCATCACTAATAACGAATGACCAATGACCATAAACAAAGGATACCAGAATGATGAATGTAGTTAAACCAATCATCGACAACGAATGATATGACCTACAAAGGGGTTTGTTTTGATTTATGTTTTCACTGTTATTATTCAAAAACATCCAACACGGATCAAATCACCCATTGTTTCATCCACATATCATATGTTATTGCAATAGGGTGTTTATCTTGAGTTTTTTTGCACTGTGATTGATGATTATCTTATAGAACATTGATCCCAAGTCTCCCATGTTTTTAAACATCAAAAACAAAGGAAACGAGACTTCGCGAACAAGGAATGAAGCCCTTTTCTTGGGCGTTATTCCTTTCTGCATCATCAAAATGGTGAAAAGGTAGATATATGGTGGTAGTATTGATTTCATTGATCTGAAAGGCCCATGGGCGTAGATAGATTTGAGATCAAACCCCCGTATCGGACTCGGTTGTCTGTAGAAAGTACTGTAAGCATGACACCACCAGCGCGGTGTCAGCAATAGGTAGGGGGGTCGACACCCAGACACCATGTGAGGGAATATGAGGCTACCTATCACAGACCGTGATTGTGGGGGCGGTGCACTCAATACATGCCACAGTGGTGTAGGGTTGCGGCCCAATGACTGTGACTGATGGATAGATGCAGCGCTAGCATGGATCCATTTAGGAGGATTGTCCCACTCTATTTGGTCCACATGCTGACCATGGGGGGAGACTACCAGATCAACCACATGTGCCCCAACCAGGCCAGTTGAGTCGATCCATGATAAATCTGACCGGCCAACCCACATGGCCAGGACACCAGAGTTCCCTGTCAAAACATTATAGCTAATCCACTTTACTGGACCTGACCAATAGGATAATGCTGGGGCCTGCAGTGGCCAGGGCAAGGAAAAGAGACCAACCAGCTAGTGCAGGCCGACCAGGAAACATTTGGGTCACAGGGTGACCTAGCAGACTGGAACCACGATGAACCTCGGTCAGGTCCAGTGATGCCCAATGGGCCAGACATATAGATCAGGTTATGAGCGAACCCGGGTCATGTGTTTTGGGTCGATCTGAACCAATTGTACATAGACTGGGTGCAACTGGACCGTGTTTCAAAAAAGGTATGTATCTTCGAGAACGTGCTTCTGATTAACGCGCCTTATAGAGCTTTGGGGACCAGATTTCATGGAAGACCTTATGAAATACTCTAAGAATGATTTCATGGATGTAGACCTAGAAAGGCTTCATGCATCAACTACCCAGTGAGACACAATGACTCACCTATTAATGAGACTATGTGACTTTGATATATAGTGAGAGATCGTGACTCTACTACCCAGTGAGACTCTATGAATCAACTATCAGTGAGACATCATAAAATAGCAACCCAATGAGACTTTGTGATTATGATATCAACAAGACACCATGACTCAGCTACCCAGTACGGCTTCATGACACATCTGTCATCAAGGCATCATGACTCAAATTTTAGCAAGGCTCTATGACTTAGCTACTGAATATGACATGGTGACCCAGTAAGGCTAAAGGACTCATCATTGATGAGGTCCATTACAATGACTAATATTTAGTTTCTTCAACCATTGGTTTTTATATCAACACTTTTCGTTTTACCTATGTCAATATGAATCTACTGAATCTAATCTTTGTACATTATTTTTTGATTTCCATTGTCGATTTTTGTGAGACCAGAGTTGGTTTCAGGGTCCCTACTAAATTTTTTGTCACTCACCCTTGCATGGGCTTCACCCATACATATTGGGTATAGTTAAAAAAACTGAATACATGGCATAGGACTTGGTGGCCTATGATCGGGTGATTCTCAGTGAGGTCATGCAGGTGGGACATGCCACTCTGGATTCCAAAAACTTCTCTATACTTACCCATAAAGTGGGATTTCTAGAAAAAACCTATGAAAGTTTCCTAGTATTTTTTTTTCCAATTTACAGTTAATCCTTTTTTGGGTTTGTATTATATCCCATTTGAAATACATTTTTCACTTTTAGTCTAGTGATTTTTTAGTGGAATTCATGTTTACGTTTCCATCATTGGGGTGTGGTTATGTGTGTATTC
The DNA here is from genome assembly GCA_963277665.1 of Viscum album. Taxonomy (NCBI): domain Eukaryota; kingdom Viridiplantae; phylum Streptophyta; class Magnoliopsida; order Santalales; family Viscaceae; genus Viscum; species Viscum album. The sequence continues at coordinate 1,979,054,894 of OY728165.1, read as the reverse complement.
TTACATGTACTCTAGAAAATGCCTTCCGTTTGTAGGTTGACTAATTCTGTTCTAGTCGCCAACCCATGGCCAATAGGAGGAGGGATTATGGTATGTCACAACACGGGCCCCAGGGTATGGGTCACGAAAAATTTGTATCAGAGGAGTTATTTTCTTCAAGAAGAACTAAGAGTCTACAAATTCGGATGGGGTAACCGTGTAAAGTGTTTTGTGTTTGGAATTCAGGCCAGGGATTCTAGTGTTGGTGTGGCACCCGACGTATCCATAACCTAGGACCCTAAATTATTTTTTATGACATGTTACATGAAAACACAAGTTTCATGTGTCTTTGAGTGTTTTCCATGAATGTTTTGTGTCACGGATAGGTAACCAGGTATAATAAATTGATCGTGGTTCACTTTTATTCTCTTTAAAGATGACTCTACACAGACTACCAACCAGGATTCTAGTTTTTGACCATGAGGATGATCCACAGGGTGATGCGGCTTTGGTACGTGAATTGTTTCTCAAGATGGTAACTTCGGGTGGTGTCCCAACAATACCACTACTCATTGGTCAATAGTTACTACCAGCTCTATCGGTAGAGGAAGCAGGTAGACTCAGTGACTTACACAAGTTTAAGAAAAATCACCCCTATGTTTTGAGGCAAGACTGATTTACAGGAGACTACAGACTAGCTTGAGGTGGTTACTGATTTTTCAACTATCAAGGGCACCATTAGATTTGATGGCAGCCCTGGCAGTGAGCCTTCTACATGGATCAATAGGGTGATAGTAAGGATCAAATTAGACAATACTATGATGAGGTGAAATTTCAGTGGTTATATCTTTAGAACATTTCTAAGAGAAAGGGTTGTTTCCAAAAACACTAAGTTAATGTGTTCCCAAGAGATTTCGTTGGATGACATGTTGGTTTCTTAGTATTCATCGAGGCATGCCGATTATTCCTTATACTCGATGAATGTGATATTGCTAGGTCTTTGTAATCATTCCTCTGAGAAAGGTGTGTTTAGTGACATCTGAGCGAGCGATATTTTTATGTTCTTTCCTACTTATGCTTGGGTGATATAGATAACAATTGTGGTTTGAAGTCCATTGGAAAAACAAATAGAACTAGTGGAAGTTAGTAGGGGGCAATAAAGTAGCTGAATTTACTCTTAGATACATGTTTGCGTGAAAGATTTTGAGAAGAAGTCCCAATGTAGGGGGTCTATAGATTAGGTCTCATTGGGCGTGTACATTCATACTAGGAAGAGTTGATGTTTTTTAAAATATTGTTGGGGAAATATCTCTAGATATTTTCCATCATTTTGTCCTTATAGTGAAATGGTGGATGGTCTAATGGGATAGAAAAAGTTACATGAACAAATGAATCTGCAGGGTAGCGGCCATGGGAGAATATTTAGGAGTGTTTTAAGAGGTGGTATACATTATGCCATGTTACATCCAAAACCACAAGGTGGTCCACAATAGGCTCAATGAGCTAGAGGACAGGGAAAGGGAGATGATACATGTGGTCAGTGATTATGACCTAAGGGCTCAAGGAAGGATTCATAGAATAGTCTGTGACTACTACTAAATGTTGTATTAATAGACATAGGTGCTAATCATTTCATCTTCTCACAAATATTTTTCATGAACTAGAGTTTCCAGTTAAACTTTTGAATGGATCTTTATGTCTTGAGATACCTATGGGAAGAGGCTCGATAATATCACTTATGTTGAAGGAGTAATCTTACCCTAGAGGTGAGTCTTTATCATGGAACATCTTTGTGGCAGCGTCGAGGCCTTACGACATTAGTTTTGGTATTTAATGGTTATCAAATGTTCATGCTTAGATTGAATCATTTAGGAAAAATATGTGGTACCTCCACATTGATTGAATGGGTTTTTCCTTGGTCAGTGAAAAAATAAACATATAAAGAATGCGATTAAATCATGCATTGGAGGGCGTAGATTACTACTCTTAAGTCATCCAACCTAATCCTCGTGGTAGTGGACGTTACCAGTTTTTAGTTCCTAGTAGTACATGCAGAGTGCATGAACGTCATTTCAAAATTTGATTATAGGATTACCCCCTACAGGGGGAGGGACTTCTATATTATTCTACCACCAGAGATGGAACCAATATCAACATCATTATATCAGAGGTATTTCATAGAGAATAACTAGAAGGGGGAATAGGTGGGGGATTTGTAGAGTAAGGTCATAGTAAGACCCAATGTACGAAGTTATGTGTGGATTACAATCAAATTTAACAAAGTGGTCATGGATAATGAGTACCCACTACCAATGGGTGGATGGGTTCATCAATCAGTTGAAAGGGGTAGCCTTTCATGTGGATGGAATGGTTTCTATAGGCTTTCCAATAGTTGGGACAGAAGTGATGGATGGAGTTCCTCCAAGGCTATGAATTTGAAATATTCTACATTCCTAGGAAGTGGAATGTGGTGGATGACACACTATGTACGAGTTATGGACTAAAATTGTCGATTGAAGTGCCATAGTACTTTCCTATTATGTAGATATCCATCATGGATAATGATGGAGTAGCTTACCATTAGTCAATGAATGTCACTCCCCGACTCTTATAACAGGTAATAGAGGCAAAACATGTGGATGTTGACTACGAGCCGAGACGTGTTCATTTTTCTAAAGACATCCTCCTAACGAATTTTATATATGTGGGGACACGTTATCTTTTTCCAAGGACATTTCATAGTTCCAGTGATGTATTTAAAGGAGGAGTATGAATGATTTACATAAATCCCCATTTTGTGGTGCATCATGGTGCGGTGAAGATGTAACAGGACCATTGACATTAGTAATGATGTCCAGGGATGGAGAAATCATTGGGGGAGATTATTTTTGGGTGCATCACTTGTCAAAAATTAGAAGATGAGAATTAGGTTCTAATAGGCTTAGTGCAACCACATGAGGTACCAGAGTGGAAGTGGGATGTTATCGTAGTAGACATTGTGACAGGATTACCACGAATTTCCAAGGTCTATGATTCTATCTGGGGGATCGTGTACAGACTTATCATATTATCTTACATCCTACCCATCCGAGAGTAGGTTTCAGTAGAGGGCTTCTGATGACTCTATGACCAAGTGATTGCGTAGAGTCCCTGGGTGACTTCTATGTCCATCTCAATCCTAGATTCACACTTTACATCCTTGATGTGGAAGGGATTGTAGGAGGCGTTCGGTACATAGCTACGTTTGTTCATATCATTTCACCCACAAACAGATGGTCAGATAGAGTGGAAAATACAAACCTTATTGGAAATGATTCATCATTTTGTCCTTGATTTTGGTCGTAGTGGGGAGGACCACCTACCACTGGTTGAGTTTACACACAGCAATAGTAATCATTCCACCATTAGAATGACACCATTTGAGGCCTTGTATGAGTGTCCATGCAGATCAGCTCTATACTAGACAGACCTAGGTGAGTCAACACACCGAGGTCTAGAGTTGGTATGCACTACTAATGAGAAGGTAGAGATCATCCTAGAGCGGATGAGGACTGGAAAGATATGGATGAAATCATATGATGATAGAAGATAGAGACCCTTGGAGTTCTATGAGGGAGATAATGTGTTTCTTTGGGTCTCACATCTACAAGGATTGTATATATTTGGATATGGTAGAAAGTTATCTCCATGGTTCATCATAAATTTTCTTATTCATATTAGAGTTGGTGAGGTGGCTTACCTCCACGATCATCCGCCACAGATGCACTGAGGGCACGATTTTTTCCACTTGTTGCAACTGAGGAGGTACGTGCATTGTCCATAACTCATAAATCGATTGAGGTGAGCTAGAAAATAAAAAATGGGGAGAAATTATCAGAATTCATAGTGGAGATAGAGGATCGATAAGAGAAAGTCCTTCTCAGATGATCGATTCCTCAAGTACACGCTTGGTGGCTGCACAAGAATCAACAAGAGAGAACACCGGTGTGGGAGGCACAGATTCTTGCTCAGTACCCCCCCATTGGGTTTTAATCCTTGCATTGGATTACGTGGAATTGAATCCCAACAGGGGGGGTATACAATGTATCAAGAATCTAATGTATTTTTTATTATATGAAATTATTTTGAGACCAGGCACTGAGAAGACCTACAATTCTGAGGCCTAGAGTACCCAGAATGATCCGTTGAAAATTAGTATGCTTTAAATACCATGTGTGGGTGGTTTTCTAGAATCATTTGAATAAATATTAAACAGGTTCTTGGATCATAAATCTGAGGGAACATTTGCATTCAGGATGGCAGGTTAACCCTAGGTGCGACATAAGTTTACTCAGTGCAGTCTTCCAGTGATAAATCCAAAAATTGAAATAATCGTAAAATGAAATTATTAAATAAAATTATTTCATTTCTCAAATTATTATACCACACAAATGGTGACTCGAATTAAAATTACGAGACCACTACTGAGCTCATGAGGGTATGCTTTCCTTATTCATATCCTATCATAAACCTTCACGGATCAATATTGGAAGTAAGTTTTTGGCCTTAAATATAATAATAAAATAATAATTATTTTATTTTAAAATAAATATAAATCATAAATGGTATCTTAGATTGAAAATCGAAGAGTACCTGGATATCGTGATGGGATGTTCTCCTCAACCAACATGATTCGAGGGGGGGATGAAAATTTTTGAGGTATTTTTATGGTTTATTTAAATAAACACGAGAGCTCGTTTTTCTAAATTTTAAACTGGTGATCAAATAAAAAATATGGGGGAATCATTTAACTCATATTGGTGGGATTATCTTAGAATGGACCTTACATAGACTGGTGTGAGTTGAGGGAAAAAGTTATTTTCTAAACATTTTTATAAAGATGTTAAAAATAAAATAAACTAGATTTAATTTATTTTTATGAATTTTTAAAACATTGTAGCTCAATTATGTTACAACCAGGAGAAAATGAATACATTCTTTCATTAAATAAAACGTTTAAACGATTTTATAATAGAAATATAACTGAAATTCTTGATTCACGAATCATTCTTTAATGATCAAGCAGACAACGCGTGATTGTGGGCACAATCCAAGTTCTACTATGGAGCTCTAGGGATGATGACGATGAGTGGGAATGAATTCCAAACATCAGATCATGGAGCAATGAATGACATACACATTCTTCTTCCATTATTCAAATATATCTTCACCAATGATGAGAGACTAATGGCCATAAATAGAGGATCATAACAAAATTAATGAAGTGACATTGTTCATCACCAACAAATGATCCATCCCAGGTAAGGATTTTTTTTATTTTTCCCCGTTCATATTCAATAACAATGAACATGGGTCACCCCACAAACTAGTTGATCTGAAAATAGTGTGGTCTGGTGGAGGGTGCATTTCTTCGGTTTTTTCACTGGGATTGATGATTATCCTATTGAACTATGATCTCAAGCCTTTATTAATTTTAAACATCCAATGAAGAGGGTAAATTCCAACATGAACAAGGCACATTCCTACCATCATGTGTGTTTTTAGTGGATACATCTTCAAAATGGAGATAATGTGGATCCAAGGCTGTGGCAGTGATTGAGGTTACCCAAGAGGTCGGAGGGTATAGACAGATTTGAGATCGGACCACAGGAGTGGACCCGGTGGCCCGCGAAAGGTGCTGCTAGTCTGGAACCACTAGCATGGCGGAGGTGTCCATAGGAATGGGGTGGCCCACCATAGGATCTGTGTGTGGGATGAAGTAGTTGAATCTCACTGGAGAGCCCGGTGCACACCACGATGGAGGAGGGCTATGACCCATCAGTTTTGGTCACTGACTCGACACAGCTCTATTGTGGTGTTGTGTACGAGGACTATCCCACTCGATTCGGGCCATGTGCATATCACATGGGGCAGCTGGTAGACTGATCACGTGCACCACAAATAGACTGGGATGACCGAGTAGACCAAATAAATCATTGATTTTGTTCCATTTAGTAGAATGATTCAACGAAATAAATTTGGGTCACAAGGAGGCCAGGTCTATGAAAATTGTCCATCCCAATAGTGCAGGTCGATCTAGATAAATTCAGGTCACTAGGTGACCAAGTAGACTGGACCCCTGACCAACCTCGACCAGGTCCTGTGAGGCCCAATTGGCCATGAATATGTTCCAGAAATATAGGATCGGGTCTTGCGTGGCCTCGAGTCAGGTTGGTGGGGTCAGTTCGAATGAGTCTTACCGGGCCTGGATGTAACCATCCCCTGTTTACAAAAACGGACGTATCGCCGAAACCATGCATCTGATTGATGGGTCTTGTGTGGAATTGGTACCATCATGATAGGGAATTCTTTATGAAATCATCTATTTAATATTTCATGTATGTTAACCCAGTGATTGTTTTGTGACTCAGCTACCCAACAAGACTCTGGGACTAAGCTATCATTAAGGCTTCGTGAGTTAGCTACCGAAAAAGATATCGTTGCCTAGCTACACAGTGAATATCAGTGACTCGGTTATAATCAATAATTCATGACTCAACTACCCAATGATACTTCATGAATCATCTATTAGTGATACTCCATGACTCATCTACCCAACTAGGCCTTGTAACTCATCTATCATTGAGGCTTTGTGACTCAGCTCTTAGCGAGGCTCCATGACTTAGCTACCCAACAAGGTCTTATGGCTAAGCTTATGAATAGGTTTGGGTGACATAACTAGCCTAAATGACTCATATAAGACTATTTTATTTGTAATTATTGATGTTTATTGTTATCAATCATTGGTTTCTTTATCAACACATTAATTTATACATGTGTCAAGCAGACTCTAGTGACTCTAATATTTTTGAATTATTTTTTATTTTTATTTCTGAATTTCTATGAGACATGAGTTGGTTTTGGGGTCCCTACTGAGTATTTTGATACTTTTCCCCATATAGTCTTCACGCACACATATTGTGTGTTGTGAAGTTAACCAATGACACGATAGATGACTTGGTGGCCTAGGATCGGGTGGTGCCCAGTGAGGATAGGCATGTGGGGCATGCTTCAACGACGTCCAACAACTACTCTATTCATTCTGATTAGGTGGGGTTTTAGGAAATAATAATAATATTTTTATAGAGTTTTTTCCTCTCTGCAGTTTATCCATTGTTTGGTTTGTATTCTGTCCTGTTTTACCTATAGTTTTTACATTCACTCAATGGGTTTTTACTATCATTCATGTTTACATTTCATGATCTGGGGCATGGTTATGTGTGCATGCATACAAGCTCTCATGTAATTGACTCCCATTTTCCAATTGAAGCCATCGACAATAGTCTTCATACCCTTTCCATCAAGAGGCGGGCTTTGGGTATGTCATAGTAGTGGACCCGGGGTACGGGTCGTGACATAGATACCATAATTTTAGGGTGAGACCTTCTGACATACTACATACATCTTTCTGGAGTAGATATGGGATATATGAGTTTGTGGTGATACTATTAAGTCAAGACAATTCACCTGCAGCGATTTTGAACATGATGACCGAGATATTACCCTCATATATATATTATTACTAAGTTATCTTCATTCTTGAAATCATGGTGTACTCAAACACTATTGAAGATCAAGCCAAGCTTCTTGAAATCATCCTGAGTACATTAAGAGAGAATAGGATTTACTCAAAGCTACTAGATTTTTATTTTTGGATTGATATATTTCATTTCTTTTGGAAAAAAATTTTTACATTAAAGGGAGTTATTGAATATTTATAATGTGAATGCTATGTTATTTTCGGAGCATCCAAGGTACATTTTTGAGGTTCAACGTTTTCTGTGTCTGGATGGTAATTATTGAATGTTCATCTATGATTTCTCCCATTTGGTAGTTCCACTCTTAGGTAAAACCAATAAGGGAGCTATGTTTGAGTGTTCTGAGGTAAATGAGAATTATTTTTAATATATGAGGAAGTAATTAACTACCTCACTATTTCTGATCTTATCCGAACTATGTAAGTGGTACACCATGTTATTTTATGCATCCAGTGTAGGACATGGGGAAGTGTTGATGTTGGATGAATGAGTTTTAATTTATGGGTCATGACAGCTAAGGCCTCATGAAGGAAATTACCCTACTCAAGTCCTTGAGTTGTCTATTTTGGTTAATTCCATAATGTGATCAAGGCGTTACTTGTTTTGAGAGAGGATTATAATGTTTACCGACTATAAAATTTTCAAGTACATTTCCCCCAGCATGATTTAAATCCTCATTAATGAATATGCGTTGTATACTTGAAATAAATAGATTTTGAGAAGATTATCACACTAAGATAAGGGAATAATTTTTTAGATGTTCTGATCATGTAGACACAAAACCCGGTGGGTCATGAATCCCAATCCATGTGGAAAATGATGGCCTTATTCGTTGAGATTCATCAAGATGTGCAGTATGGGTATGAGAAAATGACTCCTGCATCTATAAAAATTTCATTGGTGATTTTGAATAAGGTCATGAGATAGAGGATATGAGGTGCCTATAGATGAAGGAATGTGTTAAATGTGGGGAGTAACCTCTTAGTTTCGCTATTAGTGATGATGGGATTGTCAATGTTCATGGTTGTGTAGTTGTACCAATGTGTATACAGGAAGTGTTGATGTGTGAGTTTCATGCATCCATGTGGGAAGAGCGTCATGGCCTAACTATGATGTATCCCGATATTCATAAGTAGTATTGGTGGAATGGAATGAAGAAGGAGTAAGTAGGTTTTGATGCATTATACCTAACATGGCAGCAGTAGATGGCCGAGCATCAGTGCCCAGGTGGTTTGTTACAATCATTTCCTATTATGGAATGGAAATAAAAAATTTAATGATATATTCTTTGTGATTATTTTGAGTATTACTTGGAAAAATGAATCATTCGGGTTAGTTTTGGACCAATTGACTATAGTGTCCCATTTTATACAGATCCAAGAAGTCTATATATATGATTTGTTTGGTGAGTTATATTTTCGAGAGATAGTGAAATTACATAGTGTGTTGAGAACTATAGATTCAAATAATGAACCCCAAATTACATTATTCTTATATAAAGTATTACAGAAGGTGCTGGGTACCCAAGTGTTTTTTATTATGTCTTGTCTCCCACAAATAGATGAGATGTCATAGCATACAATGCTTGTATTATAGGATATGATGATAGCCCGTGTTTTGGATTTTTGTTGCTTTTGGGAAAACACATTCCACTTGTTAAGTTTGGCTAAAATAATAATTTTTAGGATCAAATTCATATGGTTCCATTTTTTAAACTCTATTGGAAAACGTATAGATCTCTACTGTGCCTTTTATAAGATGGATAATGTGAGCTATTGGGACCAACTCATGTGTAGGAGATGTTGAAGAAGGATCAATCTACTCATCATTGTATGAAAATGGAATAGAGTAGGAAGAATCCATATGAATATTGGAATTTTAGACCACATGAATTTGTGGTGATTGACAATGTGTTTCTTCGTGTTTCTCCATGGATGGGTCATTATCGAATTTGAAAATATGGAATTTTTCACCTAGGTATGTGGGACCATTCGAGATTATGGCGAGGATCAGAGATATAACATATCAACTAGATCTTCCAAAGTCGTATTGTTTCATGCAAGATGTTTTTAATGTCTCAAAACTATGATGGTATCAACCCAAACCATATCATGTTATAAATGTTGAGGATTAAGAGTTGGACGATGATATGCCCATCCATGAGCATCCTATTTGTATTATGGACCGTAGTGCAAATGTTTTGTGGGGAAATCATATTCCATTAGTTCGATTTTTAAAAGATGATGGAAATATTCCTGAATAAACTCAGGTGTGACATTCATAAAAGTGCACATAGTATCCCAATCACTTTTCTTTGGAAAACCGGTAATGCTCGGAAAGAGCAGCTCGAGGATGTGTCATCATTAAGCGGGGAGGTTGTATGATCTTAATATTCATGGAGGAATGTTTCCATTTAAAATTTAGTTTGAATATATTATTTCCATTTAATGAAATGTTTTCAGGGAGTTTGGTGTGTCTTATTTTGTGAAAAGGGTTCAACCCATGAGAAAGGGGAGAACTAGGCCAGCATGTTCTAGCCACACAGTTGTCGCATGGGTATGAAAACAGTGGAAAATTCCCATGTAATTGTGCAACCTTGTAGAGAGTCTTAACTCACGTTTAGAGTGTAATCTACCTACTATGTGGCCTTTCAAGATAAAAATGCCTTCCATCCTACATTTTATAGTAGCTTTCACATGATTCGTAAAATTGTGAAAGTAAACCATGTGGCCCTATAAAGTGAAAAAAAATTAAAAAACTTCCACCTAAAGAATTTTAATACTAACAAAGGATTTTCGTACTCTCCACCACAAAAAAATCCATATGGGAGATTGGACAACTGTATCATCCCTAGGGTTATTCTCCACTAATACTATGTCATTTGGAGTTCCGTTAGTTGTAGATCGAAGATCCGGGTATGTCTAATCCCTCTATTTATTCTCTTTTTTTGTTTGTAGTTGGCATCCTTCCCTTATCTCTATTTTAATCTATAAAACCCTTTTTATGGTGAGATCTATGTGGAGACATTAAAGGGTGTTTGAATGGGGATATAAGGATTTGATTAAGAGTGTGTTCTTCAATAGGTTTTAATTATGTGGTATAAATGTAATATCGCATGGTTTATACATATATTTCTGTATGTGGGGTTATTTTTTGGTTCATTCCACGATATGTTATTGCTTTATTTTACAATATTTGATATAATTATTTTATAAATAACCAAGTTAACCCCTTCATGATCCCCATGGGATGCATGGAGGGTGACATGACCAATTTTGGGACACCCTTGGGGTGTTCCAACCCTCCCTAACATGGTTAAAGGAATTATAATGTGTGAAATTGAATTGTTATTAAGATGATACCTTGTAGAATATGGCATATGACATTTTTATTATATAAATTTTCATTACATTTTACAAATAGAGGACCATTAAAGTCTAGTGTCTTGAAAATCAGGAAAAAAACACATGAAAACAAAAAACCCTCATTTAAATACCAATAAAATGATTCTTGAAAAGTTCATCATATATACAAGTAATGAATTATCATAACCTCGAGACATACATCAAAGGAATGTGTGAGCAGAAATCCCAGTATATAAAGGAAGAGAATCGATATACTTGTGATATCAATAAGAACTTGATGAAAAACATAAAGACATACGAAATGTAAATAGAGGCATCTATTAATTAAAATAACATGAAACATAACATGAATATGTGGCTACAACATTTAATTTAGAAATTCATGAAAATATCACCAAGGTTGATCTCCAAGGTTTCATAAACATTACCATGTATTATCACCAAGGTATCATGAAACTTGTTATCTATAGAGATTAAATTCTTTACCTAATGAATTGGAGTGCTATCAGGGTGCACCCTTAATTTGTAATTATTTTCATGTAATACACATAGATTATAATCATACATTTCATAAATTACCCAAAGTGAATAAAATAAATGGGTTTAATATCGACATCACGATGTTTGGAAAAGTGTTTAAAACCTGATCATTATGTCATTTATATCCCTTGGAAGTGAATGAGTGTTATATGTATGTCAATTGCAGAATAAATAATATAATTTTTACAAATTTATGAAAACCCATAAAATGAAATAGATATGGGTATTCACATAAATATGATAATTGAATTTTTCGAGAGAAAGAGATAGAAATTTTGAGATGAAAATTCAGCAGCATAACAGCTACATAACATCATTTTTGAAAACAATAAAATGAGATGGGAAAAGGGTCTACAATAGAAAAATGAATAATTTATAGTAGATTTATAGAATAAAAATAAATAAAATCATGATGAGGAATGACACAACACAAGAAAAGGAAACTTGGACAAAAATAGAAAATGAAACTTCTTTTACGAAAATTTAGTAGCATAACAGTGCCCCTTAAAAATTTAGAATATAAATTGATGAGAGAAGAAATGGTCTCTCATCATTTGGACATGAAATGGACAGTAATATGGATATATAAGAACATATCATCACTTAAGTATATGGAAACTGAAATACATAACTTATGAAAAAACATTACTAAAAGAGGAGGGTGGAAGGATCCCTTACCATGAAGAGTAACTTATAATTCTTGAATGTTGGGACCTTGGGGAGCTTGAGGGAACCTTGGGAGGACTTCTTAAGAGATAAAAATACTAGTACATTGTTGAGGGGGATTTTGGAATGTAATGAATGCAGGAATGGCTTCGTATTTGCAAATCCATTGGTTTGAGAATGGTATTTGCCCATGGTATTGTCCAATTAGGAAAACTTATTGCATATATTACAATTCAAAAGTCAACTAGAATAATTACACCAAAATTACATCATTATTACATCCTTAATGATGTCATTAAACACACAAAACTCAAAACTGTATTTTCACTATTTATCAAAAAACAAAACACTTTATTAAAATATCATTAATTTACCCTAACCTAATATCGATGCTCTGAATTCAAAAATGGACTATAGTTTAAAAAATAATTTTCAATATATTTTAATTTTTTTAATAATATCATTATTTATTCAAAAAAACTATAAAACAATAACCAATTTTGTAATACCTTTAAAAAGTAATCAAGGTCCCATAGAATTATCTTATGACCATAAGAAAATAATGTAACAATTTATGATTACATTTTATGAAAATACATTTTCATTTTAAAGTATTGAATTAATTATGAAATTGTAAATAAAATATTTATGAACTATAAAAATAAAAAAACATATACTATGATCATTGTTTCACCTTTATGATGTCTAAATTGTATTTATACATTCATGGGATACATTTCAATTTTTTGGCCAATTTACTATTCACTACTATTCACAATGGTCTGTTACTATTAATACGTTACTGTTTACTAATAATCATGTTGATCTTATTAGACTATAAATTTCTTACTGATCACAATTGTATAAGATCATTTTTCGAAAATAATCTCAAATTAGTAACTATCTAATGTTTACAAGAAAATTTTAAAATACAATTTTTCCAAAATTCATCAATAATATTAATCCTATAATTATCCGAAAATTTGAAAATATCAATCATTACCATAATAAGAAATAACAATTTTATTAATACCAATGGATTACAAAAAGAATCTAAGGCCTCGTTACATATCCAGTTGTTACACCTGTATAAGACCTATGTGTATGGTGTGCTATGGTTATAGAATCTTGGGGTAGCTTGGACAACATTTCCTGAGTGGTGATTTCAATTATCTTGAACGTATCCCAAGGAGATTCCATTCAAGCATCACATATTTAAGTTCATCTTGGCCTTGGTATAGAGCATAGCCCAGAGATGCTACAACCTTCCCAATCTTTGACAAATGGGCTTCAAACAGCCTGAGTCTACTGGATGAGGCCATCAACTATTCTTTCTGTATTAATTAACAAAGATCACTTCTATTTATGAAAACTAATTACAACGTTAAGACATTCGTTTCCAATGGTCATATTGACCAACAGTCATATAACAGTCGAAACATAGTGGTCTCCTTAAATTATTCTCACTTCATTAATTAAATTATTTAGTTTTGTTGAGTATAAAATAACAAAAAAATTTAGGATACAAAATTTATTCAAAATCTTGGGTCTTTAAATTTTTCCCCTTTAATATAATCTCATCCATGCTTTTTTAACTCGTACCCCCAGAAGAGAAAATTAGTTGGAACTTCTGCTCATAGACTACTTCGGTACCCATGTGGCTTCTTCGTATTTGTGATTCATCCACAACAGATTAACAAGGTGGGTTATCTTATTGCATATAACATAGTCTCTACAATCCACGATCTCCACCAGGTGCTCCTCATAAGAGAGGTCATGTTTTAGTTGTAACACCTATGGATTTAGTATATGTGAAGGGTTAATTATGTACTTCCTCAAGAGGGATACATGGAAGACATCATGAAAATTTTCTAGATTTGGAGGAAGTTCAAGCAGATAGGCCACTACACCCACACGATCAAAGATTTCATATGGTCCAATGAACCTAGTGCAGATCATCCCATTCTTCCCAAACCACATGACTCTCATCCAAGGTGAAATTTAAAGAAGGACCTTGTCACCAACATCAAACTCCATTTCCCTTCGACTGTTGTCGACATACCTCTTTGGCAGACTCTGAGTAGCCTTAATTTGTTTCTGGATCGCATGGGCATTTTCCGTCTTCTCATGCACAAAATCATGCCCCCGAATCACTCTATCACAATATTTATTCCAAGAAGTATGAGTTCTATATCACTTACCATATAGATCTTCATAGTGTGACATTTGAGTACTCGAGTGGAAGCAGTTATTGTAAGATAAATAAAAAAACAAATATTTTGTTTCCATCTATCTTAAAATTCCATTGAGAATGTTCTCAACATATTCATGAGTGTTTGAATAGTCTATTTAGATTGGACATTAGTTTTAGGGAGATAGGCGATACTAAAATTCAATTCAGTTCTCAGAGCAAGAAGAAGACTTCTAGAGAATTTTGATGTGAACATTGGATCACGATCATATACGATAGAATGTGGAACTCCATAAAACCATACCACTTCCTTCACATAAACCATGGCTAGTTGATCAAGAGAAAAAGCTTCCCAAATAGAGATAAAATGGGAAATCAGGGTGTGCTGGTCCACAATAACCCATATCACATTTTTTCTTTTTGATGTTCTTGGGAGACTAGTGACGATTTCCATAGTGGTATTGTGCCACTTTTATACTGGTGTGGGTTCTGGTTGTAATACCCCATTAAAAATAGGTCATTCTACCTTCACCTGCTGGCATACCAAGCACCTTGATGTGTAGTCAGTAATTTCCTTTTCATATTATCCAACCAATAATGATCACAGTAGTCCCAATACATTTTTTAGCTTATTGGATGTATAGATAAAGTAGAGCTCCGAGCATTATGCATCAGCTTCTTTGTTATTTCCAGAATAGATGGAACACAACTTCTTTTATGAAATTTCAGTACTCCTAATTGATCAGTATTGAACTCATGAAAAATACTATCCTTCACAACCTCAAATATCATCAATAATGAAGGATCTTATTTTTGAACATTCTTGATATTTTCGAGTAACGACAGTTGAGAAATAATTTGGGTTAGGGTTAATGATTTCACATTAATTATAATTCCCATCCCCAGCTTTACTAGTTCATTGATCAAAGGATCTCTTTGAGTCCTCATCCTAGAATAAAAAATTGGGTCTTTCCTGCTAAATGTATCAGCGACATTGTTTTTTCTTCTAGGATGATAATGAATTGAACAATCATAGTCTTTGAGAAGTTCCAACCATATCATCTGTCTCATGTTCAATTCCTTTTGTGTGAAAATGTACATCAAACTTTGATGGTCTATGTATATATCACATTTTTTCACATCGAGAAAGTGCCTCTATATCTTCAGAAAACAATTACTGCAGCCAGCTTCTAATCATGCGTAGGATAGTTATGCTCATGAGTCTTCAACTGTCGAGATGCATATGAAATGAAATTTTCATTTTACATGAGGAAAAACCCAAGACCATTCAAAGATGAATTGCTAAAAATAACAAATCCTTCTCCAGTTGAGGGAATATTTAACATGGGTGCAGTAAACAATCTCTACTTCAACTCATAGAATCATACTTCATACTCCTTTTTCTTGATGAACTTGACCCCTTTTCGAGTTAACTTGGTTAATGGATTATAATGTCTTGAAATGTTTTTCAAAAAACTCCTAAAATATACCACTAATCCATGGAAAATAAGAATATCAGTTATTCTTGTAGTCTGAGGCCACTTGTCTAAAACTTTGGTCTTTGTAGGGTCATATATGATTCCAACATTAGTTACAATATTCTCTAAGAATGAAACATTTTGTTACCAGAATTCACAATTGTAAAACATCAAAATAAGCCTCTCCTTCCATAGAGTTTTTAAAATAACCCTTAGACGATCATCATTCTCCTTGTGACTTTTCTAATATATAAGAATATCATCAATAAAAATGACCAAAATGTAATCAAGGTAGTACTTAAAGACTATATTAATCAAATCCATACAAATAAAATTTGTGTTAGTCAGTATAATGGGAATAAGAAAAAACTTATAATGTCCATATCTTGATCATAAGGTAGTTTTTGGAATATCTTCTTTCTGCACCCTCAATTGATGATATCCCGATTGATGCCCAATTTATGAGAAGAATTGAGCCACACAAATTTGGCCAAATAATTCCTCAACTCTAGGAAGATGGTATTTTTTCTTCATGGTGATCCCGTTCATATATCTATAATGAATTCATAGACACATTTTTCCATCCTTCTTATTACAAATAGAACTGGTTCACCATAAGGAGACACACTCATTCGAATAAAACCCTTCTCCAAAAGATCTTGGAGTATTTTGTTTAACACCTTTATCTCCACATTTTCCATTCTATATGGGGTCTTTGATATCATATGGGATTTAAGTATGAGTTTAATGGATAAGTATACCTCTTTTTCTGGCGGAGGTACCGATGACTCCTCAGGAAATACATCTACACATTCCTAGACGATGGGGACATTTTATATCCTCAAACTCTAATTTTCGTCTTCATATTCACGAATAAACTATATAATGAATGATATAGGAGTTCTTATAGTCAAATTTCATGTTGAGATATCTCTCCTTGAAACATAACTGTAGGTTTTCTATTCATGACTACTGAGATTTCCTTTCTTCTGCCTTCGATCTTATCATTATACTTTGGGATCATGTCCATCCCTAGTATAATGACGAATTCCAGCATGCGAATGACTTCTAGATTTGAAATAATATTGTGTTCACTAAACTAAATACTTGAGTTTCTAAACACTAATAATTCATGGATAATCCCATCAGGTGTCTTGACTAATAACTCTACTTTTAGAAAATTGGGGGTTGATTATAAATTCATTAGAAAACATAGAGGAAATAAATGAATGCGTAGAACTAGAATCAAACAAAGTACTTTCTAGTTTTTAGTGAACAACAATAGTACCTGCCACCAAATCATTTGGTGCATTAACATCAGCCATAGTGATTGAAAAAGTATGGCTTTGTTCCCATGGCCGTTGCTGAGGTAGTTGGTGATTCCCATCCAATTCCTTCAGATCTGGACAATGATTGGAAATGTTCCCAAGTTGTCCAAACTAATAGCATTGGAAATCAGGTAGGTTATGCACCATATTCCTCTTGGAGTTAGTGTTTTGATGTTATGGAATCACCTCACAACAATAATTACGAACAACTTGGCCTTCTCTACCACACTTGTTGCACTTCCCAGTCCCGAGCAGGCAGTTCCCCGAATTCATCATCCTACATTTGTTACATGTGGGATGTTGTACTTCACTGCCTCCACATCCCTGATCGAAGATCCTACCTATTATTAGATCCATTGATATTTTATTTTCAATTGATTTATGAGACAATTTCATCTCACCAAACTCTTGTTCGACTTTCATCTCAGTTTGCACGATCTCCCCATAGATATCATAATCTCTGTTGGCTAGATTCTTCTGCAGATGAGGTCTCAGTACACTGCAAGAATCTATAAACCTTACCATTTAGATTCATGAACAATCTATATGTGTATTATTAAAGACTTTTGAAGTTCATCTTGTAGCTTCCGACATATTTATTCTTTTTCAACTTCATCTCGAGAAACTCCTTCTCTATTCTTGTTCTCATCGATCAAGGTAAATACTTTTTGATGAATATCCATCTGAAATCTTCCCACTCCATAGCTTCAACTTCAACTCTAGACATGGTGTTTTTAATCAGGTCCCACCATTTTTCGACATATCTTTCTAAGCGATAAACAACTATGGTATCCTTCTCTTGGTCAATACAACAAAACAAAGAAAATATATTTTCTTTACACAATGCATTGGATCACTATCAGGGAACACCCTTAATATTGATTAATATTCATTTGAGCCAGATATATCATAATCATACATTTTATAAATAACAAAAATAGAATAAAATAAATGGGTTTCATATTGACATCATGAAATTTTAAAAAGTGTTTAAAAACATTATCATTATGTCATTTATAACCCATGGAAGGGAATGAGATTCATATGTATATCAATTAAAGAATCAAGAATATAATTTCTATGTCTTTATGAACAACAATAGACATGAAACAGATCTAGGTGTTCACATAAATATGATAAGAGAATTTCGTGAGAGAAAGGGAGAGAAATTTTGAGATAAAAATTTAGCAGCATAACGACTACATAACATCATTTTAGAAAACAAAAAAAAAGAGAGAGGACAAGGGTATCCCCAAAATAAATGATTAATTTAGTGTATAGGTATATAATAAATACAAATAATATCATTGTGTGGAATGACACACCACATGAATAGAAAACATTAAAGAAAAGGGAAAATGTTATTTCTTTTACGAGAATTCGGCAGCCTAACACCGTCACATAAAAATACTGAAAATGAATTGAAGATGGAAGAAATGGTCTATCATAATTTTGACATGAAATGGATAGTAATATGAATATATAACAACATACCCTCACATAAGAAGATGGAAACTGGAAGACACAACTTAAAGTAAATCATGACTAAAAGAAGATGGTGGAAGGTTCCCTTACCGTGAAGAGTAACTTCTAAAGCATGATGGTTGGGACCTTGGGTGGAATGAGGTCACTATGGATGGACTCCAGGGGAGGTAAAATGACTATAAAATCATTGAGGAGGATTTTGTAATGAAATGAATGAGGTAATGTCTTGGAATTTTTACGAAAATTGAGAGAATATTTAATTAATTTCAAAGGGACACCATATCTGTGGTATTTGCAATACCATGGGCATTCCTATGGTATTTTCCCATTGTATTGACTACATGGGACACCTCATAACGTATATTTCTATTCACAAGTCGGCCAAAATGAATACAGAATAATTACCACATTATTACAACATTAATGATGTCCTTAAACACCAGAATATCAAAACTGTATTTTCATTATTCAATGAAAAAAGATTTTATAAAAATATCATAAATTCATCTTAACATAATATTTATTCTCTGAATTCAAAATTGAACTCCATTTTATGAAGATAATTTTCCAAATATTTTTATTTTTATTTTTCAATAAAATCACTTTTAATTCAAAAAAACTAATATACGACTATAACTTATTTTTTAATATCATTCAAAAGTTATCAAGGTCCCATAAATTATATTGTAACCATCAGAAAATATTGTAACAATTTTTTATTACAATTTATGAAAATAAATTTTCATTTTAAAGTATTTAATTAATTATAAAATTGTAATTAAAATATTTATGACCAACAAAAATAACAAAACTTATACTATGATCATTTTCTCACTTTTAAGATTTCTAAATTTTATTAATTCATTCATGGGTGATGTTTCTATTTTTTGTTAGATTTACTATTAATTATTAATCATAAGGTTATGTTACTTTTTGTCCATTGCGATTTACTAAAAATCATGTTGATATTATTAGACTCTAAATTTCTTACTGATCACAACTATAGAAGTCATTTTTTTAAACTCATTTCACATTATTAATTAATTAAAGTGTACATTAATATTTTGAAATAACCTTTTTCAAAAATTCATCAATAAAATTCATCCTATATTTATCCGGACATTTGAATATCCAAAATTTTACCAGAATAAGAAATAAAAATTTTATTTATACCAAGGTATTACAAAAAGTACTTAAGGCCTCGTTACAAAGACGCTTATTAAACCTTCCTAAGTCTAAAGGATAAGGTGTGATATGGTGATAAAATGGTGGGGAATATCAAACAACATTTCCCGAGAGGTGATTTAAATCTTCTTGAACTTCTCCCATAGGCGATTCCGTTCAAGCTTCACATGTTGAAGCTCAGCATGGTCTTGGCCCAGAGAAATGCCCAGAGATGTCGCCTCCTTCCCATGTCTTACAAATGAGCTTCGTATGACAAGAGAGTCTACTGGATGAGGCCACAGACTCTTCTATCAGTAATAATTAACTATGATCACCTATATTTAAAAATAATAATTGTAATGTTAAGAGTTTAGTTTCCAATAGTCATATTAACCAACAGTCATATAACAATCAAAAACCTATGGTGTTATACAATTATACTCACTTCATTAATTAAAGGGTATAGTTTCGGTGAGTATAAAATAACACAAATATTTACGATAATAAAATTATTCAAAAGTTTGGGTCATTACAGATAATGTTTAAATGGAATAATTTAATCAATAACGAAGGATTTTGGGTATATGTGTCTATTTTTTTACAATGGATAAGGGATTGTTTAGTTATTCACGTGAGTGGGGTACATGGGATTTATGGGAATATGTCAATGAATCATGATTTTTACTTTATTATTCTGAATGATTAAGGCATGGGAAAAGGGAATTGGGATAAATATAAATGTGATATAGATGATATATTTGTTAATGGATTATGTCATAATGATGATTTTCCATTTTAGTTTTTATTTTTATGATAATTCTAATGATATGGTCTTTTCTTAGTTGTAATATGGTTATAGGTGGTGAACTAATAAATATGAATGTGCAATTGGATTGGTATAGTTGGGTATAGAAATGAGGTTCTATGCCCATGGGTCGAGTTAGACTAAGTCTATAGAGAAAACCCTAAAATTCATAGCTTAGGGAAGGGGACAAATTTCTATTCCCCTAACGGTTTCATTCCACACAAACTAGGGCATCGAGGATAGGATAATATGGTCTTTTGATGTTCATGCCTAGTGATATAGGGAATGGTTTATTTTCCTATTACTTGTAATTATGGAACATTCATTATGCATTAAAAATTTAAATCGGGTGAATTAGGCATTGAGATGTCATAAATATTGAATCTCATCCTAATGTTGTTTTATTTTATGGGAAACCTTATTACTAATGGCAACATGAAATGTATTTCATTAACTTATCATTATATTGAAATTGAATTCAATATATATTTAGTGTATATATTTTATAGAAACCATTTTTGGTGGTATACTGAGATATACTCACACCCTTCTTGGGGCTCTGTTGGGTACCTAAGAAGATTTCATGGCTTGAATTCAGGTAAATAGAAAAGGTATTGTGCTCAGGAGTTGAGTCGAATTTGGGATGTGTGTGGATGATTCTTTGAACGTTGTTTAATGAAAATTTGTTTCAGTCCATTATTGTATTTATTTTGGTTTTTTCACTTAGTATGATAGCATGGATTACCAGGGTTACTGTTGGTTGTGGTTTGTACCTTGTTTTTGGAAATATTCATTTTTGCAGGATCATTGATTATTGAATATTTTTTCTGAATTTATATTTATTTTATGTTATAGATTACTTTGGTAACAATGGTATGTCTGCCCATATTTCATTCAAACCCAATAGATATTTTGAAACAGCTAGTGTACATGGACATGTGCTTGAGGTCATTTGGTGACCCGGCTTTGCGAAACAGTTTGTGGTTCCAGAGTCAGGGGAAATTACATACCAACTCTCATCTATTATATTAAAATAATGAACCATTAATATTTTCGAAGACGTCCCATATTTTCCTACTTGTTTTCTCCCCCAAATCATTGAGCTTCATTACTTTCCAAAAAAACAACCTTTCAAGGATTGATGTTTAATCCAAAGAAGGATTCTCAACCTAGTGGTATAACTCTTAACAGATCATTTAAAATTGTATTTCATTGTATAACTACATTAAATTCATGTAATATATTATAATATAAGAAATTAATTCTATTAAAATTGATATTTCTATGTTATGAGTATTTAATAATCATTATCCACCTTCATTTCAATGAAATGGGAGGTGAAAGTATATCTTCTGTGTGCGTACAACTAATCATATCTACGCAGCGATACAAATTATTTTTCGACACCATATTTTATGGATGGTCATTATGAGGGATATAATCATTATATATGATGTATATTATATATTAATGACTTGGTAAATTTTAATTATTATTTAATTTTTTTCACTCTATTTATTTAAACTTGAAAATAGCATTCTTGAATAAATAAGACCAGCCATATCCATGAACAATGTAATTCATTTTTCTATCTCTAACTATAATGGATTACTATAAAATAATTATATTAATTAAATATTATAATTTTTTAATTTTTAAGATACTGGAGATTAGTGATCCACAATCAAATAGCTAGTAAAACAACTACCCAATGAAAACATACATGATAAACACAACAGTTATTACCAGGAATAGTATTTTTAACAAATAATTTTTAAAAAATAGATGATAAATTATTATAGGTATGTCATATATGAAATGAAACATATTATTATGGTTATTTAATGGGTTTATAATAAATATATGTTTATTATTTAGGAGTTTCAGATACAGATGAAGGAATTCATACTTATAATAAGGTTTCATTGTCTCAAATTGTCTTCGTTAGAAAACATGTTTCGTTACACCCCAATCTCATTTTATAAGGTGTATATATTACCACTAAGATATGTTATATCATGAATATAATTACATTAATGGTATTTTATGTTTTAGTTGATGTTATTTATCTCATGGGGGTTATGATTCGAATGTTACCAAAGTGGTAAGTGTTTCTTTCACAATCTCAATATTTTTTTATAGTGTTTATGATTAAGTATATCTTGTGTAATTTTATGATATTTATATTTTAAACCCAATATATTTTATTCTTATCTATTTATTCAATAATATTTCATATAATGGTGAAATTTTACTATATTTGGTACATAAAATTTTCAACAAAATGCTTTTAAAAAATGACATCATTTCCCTCTTAGGTCGAAAATACTTTTTATTTTAAATACATGTTTTATAAAAAAAATTCAAGAATGTTTTTACTATTATATAATTATTTATACTGTCATTTTAGACATATATTGATTTTTTAAAACTTTGTAAAAGTAATTTTTTTTCTTTTTCTGAAAAAAGTAAATTTTTACATTTTTATAAAAGTGTTAATTGAATTTTTTTTTAAACATATATGACAAAAAATATTCTTCACATCTCAATTTTTATAAAATTTTTCTACAATTGGATATATTTTTTAGAATAAATTTTCAAGTTTAATAATTTTGAAATTTTTAGATTTTAAATATGTAATTTCAAATTTCAAAATGGATCTTACTCAAGATGTTTTCTAGTTACATTGTGAAAATATTCATTATCTCCGTGAAAAAATGTAGTTAAATATTAGGATTTACATATGTTTTAATCCAATGAAACAATCCACTATATTTCTGTAGAAGGTTTATGATTAACATGACTGTGGAATGTGTTGATATTCTATATGATACTTCTTTGGATATAGATAATTATTGATTTTATGGAATATTTATTAATTTGTATTTTTTTCAAATTATTAATGTTTTAGACATATTAAATATTGAGTGGGACTAGAATTTACCTAGACCCTAGATTCCGTAGTTGTTTTAATGGGAAAAACTATATTGGTTTTTGGATGAGGCCCTACTAGATTATGTTAATTTCATGGTATGAGACCATGATGGTACTTTTAGACACCATGGAGTATGTCCTATAAGGTATGATTTAAATGTCTGAAATTATTCATTAAATCATTATAGAACTATTTATTGATTAATATGTTATTGTTTTATTTGTTATGTTATCCATGAGTAAGTTTATAAGACAATGTGATTATTTATATATATCATTATTTGATAATATGATATTCTTTTCATTATTTTCCTGCCAAATTTTGCATCCACTGTACGCCATCCCTTACTGAGCATATGAGGTAACTAATTTATTTTGTTTTCTATCCCCTGCATAAATTGATGTTATTTATAATTGATATACATGTATATTCTAATGATATAAATGGTGTTCTAAAAATTAAAAATAGTTTTTAATATATGTTTTTAAACGTAATGTAAAATTCATATATCTGTCTAGTTTTCAAATAATACTATACTATTCAATCAAAAAGGATGCTATTTATTTTATTTAGTACCTATATAAAAATATAACGAATTAATATGGTCTTCTGGAATTGTTGTATTTATATTTACACTGGAAAAATAAACCTAGATCTGCTCATGGTGTTCGACCAATAAGTGTTTAATATTTTATGGGAGCTAAATATGTTATTCATTAGGTGAATATTATTTTTCATAATATCCCTCCATGGATAAAATATTTTACCAAATATGATAATTAAATATAGTGGGGGGGGGGGATAATCAATTCAGTTTCAAAAATTATATGAGAGTGAGTTCAAGATATGATCATATCCTTGAGTTGTTTTGGTTTTAATTTCTTGTTCTGTGGAAAGTGACTCTCATTGTTCATTGGTAGTAGGTCAAGTTAGGTAATATGGATCATCCCCCCATTCTTCAAACTCCATAATTAAGGTGGTTTATTCTTATTCCATGACTCTCATAGTTCACTATCAGGGCACACCATTAATATGGATTAATATTCATCTGATCCAGATAGATCATAATCATACATTTTATAAATAACCAAAATAGAATAAAAGAAATGGGTTTCATATTAACATCATGAAATTTTAAAAAGTGTTTAAAAACATTATCATTATGTCATTTATAACCCCTGTAAAGGAATGAGATTTATATGTATATCAATTAAAGAATCAAGAATATAATTTTCATGTCTTTATGAACACCAATAGACATGAAACAGATCTAGGTGTTCACATAATTATGATACGAGAATTTCGTGAGAGAAAGGGAGAGAAATTTTGAGAAGAAAATTTAGCAGCATAACGACTAAATAACATTAATTTAGGAAACAAAAAAAGAGAGAGGACAAGGGTATCCCCATAATAAATGATTAATATAGTTTATAGGAATATAATAAAAATAAATAATATCATGGCATGGAATGACACACCACATGAATAGAAACCATGAAAGAAAATAGAAAATGTGATTTCTTTTACGAGAATTTGGCAGCCTAACACCTTCACTTAAAAATACATAAAATACATTGAAGAGGGAAGAAATGGTCTATCATAATTTTAACATGAAATGGACATTAATATGAATATATAACAAAATACCCTCACATAAAAATATGGAAACCGGAAGACACTACATAAAGGAAATCATGACTAAAATAGGATGGTGGAAGGTTCACATACCTTAAAGAGTAACTACTAATGCATAATGGTTGGGAGCTTGGGTGGCATGAGGTCACCATGGTTAGACACCAGGGGAGTTAAAATGACTATAACATCGTTTAGGAGGATTTTGGAATGAAATGAATGAGGTAATGTCTTGGAATTTTTACAAAAAGTGAGAGAATATTTATTTAATTTCAAAGGGACACCATATCTGTGGTATTTTCAAAACCATGGGCATTCCTATGGTATTTTCCCATTATATTGTGCACATGGGACACCTCATAGAATATATTACTATTCAAAAGTAGACTAGAATGATTACATCATAATTACCACATTATTACAACATTAATGATGTCCTTAAACACTAGAATACCAAAACTGTATTTTCACTATTTAACAAAAAAACTGTTTATAAAAATCTCATAAATTCACCTTAATATAATATTGATTCTCTGAATTCAAAATTGAACTCCATTTTATGAAAATAATTCTCTAAATATTTTTAATTTTATTATTAAATAAAATCATTTTTTATTCAAAAAAACTACTATACAACTATAATATATTTTTTAATATCATGAAAAAGTAATCAAGGTCCCATAAAATTATATTGTAACCATCATACAATAATGTAACAATTTTTTATTACATTTTATGAAAATAAATTTTCATTTTAACTTATTTAAATAATTTTAAAATTGTTAATAAAATATTTATGACCTACAAAAATAACAAAACTTATACTATGATCATTTTTTCACTTTTAAGATATCTAAATATTATTAATTCATTCATGGGTGATGTTTCTATTTTTTGTCCGATTTACTATTAATTATTAATCATAAGGGTATGTTACTATTTTTCCATTACGATTTACTAAAAATCGTGTTGATCTTATTAGACTCTAAATTTCTTACTGATCACAACTATAGAAGTAATTTTTTTGAAACTCATTTCACATTACTAATTTATTAAAGTTTACATTAGTATTTTGAAATACCCTTTTTCAAAAATTCATCAATAATATTCATCTTATATTTATCTGGACATTTGAATATCCCAAATTTTACCAGAATAAGAAATAAAAATTTTATTTATACCAAGGTATTACAAAAAGTACTTAAGGCCTCGTTACAAAGCCCCTTATTAAAACGTCATAAGACCTAAGGGTAAGGTGTGCTATGGTTATAAAATGGTGGGGAATATCAAACAACATTGCCCGAGAGGTGATTTATATCTTCTGGAACTTCTCCCATAGGCGATTTCGTTCGAGCTTCACATGTTGAATCTCAGCATGGTCGTGGTCCAGAGAAATTCCCAGAGATGCTGCCTCCTTCCCATGCTCTGACAAATGAGATTCGTATGACAAGAGAGTCTACTGGATGAGGCCATCAACTCTTCTATCAGTATTAATTAACTATGATCACCTATATTTAAAAATAATTATTGCAGTGTTAAGAGGTTAGTTTCCAATAGTCATATCGACCAACAGTCATATAACAGTAAAAAAACCTATGGTGTCGTATAATTACACTCACTTCATTAATTAAAGGGTATAGTTTTGGTGAGTATGAAATAACATAAAAAATTTACGATAATAAAATTATTCAAAATTTTGGGTCATTACAGATAATGTGTAAATGGAATAATTTAATGAATAATAAAGGATTTTGGGTATATGTGTCTATTTTTTATAATGGATAAGGGATTTTTTAGTTATTCACGTGAGTGGGTTACATAGGATTTATGGGAATGTGTCAATGAATCATGTTTTTTACTTTATTATTCTTAATCTTTAAGTCATGGGAAAAGGGAATAGGGATAAATAGATATGTTTTATAGAAGATAAATTTGTTAATGGATTATGTCATAATGATGATTTCCCATTTTAGTTTTTATTTTTATGTTAATTCTTATGATATGGTTTTTTCGTAGTTTTAATATGGTTATGGGTGGTGAACTAATAAATATGAATGTGCACGTGGATTGGTATAGTTGGGTATAGAAATGAGGTTCTATGCCCATGGGTCGAGTTGGACTATGTCTATAGACAAAACCCTTAAATGCATAGCTTAGGGAAGGGGACAAATGTCTATTCCCCTAACGGTTTCATTCCACAGAAACTAGGGCTTTGAGAATAGGATAATATGGTCTTTTGATGTGCATACCTAGTGATATAGGGCTTGGATTATGTACCTGTTACTTGTATTTATGGAGCATTCCTTATTCATTAAAAAATTAAATCAGGTGAATTGGGCATTGAGATGTTATAAATATTGAATCTTATCCTAATGGTGTTTTATTTTATGGGAAAATTATTACTAACGGCAACATGAAATGTATATCATTAACTTATCATTATATTGAAATTGAATTAAATATATATTTAGAGTATATATTTTATAGAAACCATTTTTGGTGGTATACTGAGATATACTCACACCCTTCTTGGGGCTCTGTTTGGAACCTGAGAAGATTTCATTGCTTGAAGTCAGGTAAATAGAAAAGGTATTGTGCTCAGAAGTTGTGTCGAATTTGTGATGTGTGTGGATGATGCTTTGAACTTGGTTTAATTAAAATTCGTTTCATTCCAGTATTGTATTTATTTTGGTTTTCTTCACTCAGTATGATAGCATGGCTTTCTATGCTTTTTTTTGGTTGTGGTTTGTACCTTGTTTTTGGAAATATTCATTTTTGCAGGATCATTGATTATTCAATATTGTTTCGGATTTTATATTTATTTTAGGTTATAGATTACTTTGGGAACACTGGTATGTCTCCCCATATTTCTTTTAATCCCAATAGAAATTTTGAAACATCTAGTGTACACGGACATGTGCTTGAGGTCATTTGGTGGCCCGGCATTGGGAACCAGTTTGTGGTTCTAGAGTCAGGGGAAATTACATACCAACTCTCATATATTCTATTAACATGATTAGCCATTAATATTATCGAATAAGTCCCATATTTTTCTACTAGTATTCTTCCCCAAATCATTGAGCTTCATTACTTTCCAAAAAAACAACCTTTCAAGGATTGGGGATTAATCCAAAGAAGGATTCTCAACGTAGTGGTATAAATCTTAACAGATAATTTAAAATTGTATTTCATTGTATAACTACATTGAATTCATAGAATTTATTCTAATATAATAAATTAATTCTCTAAAAATTGATATTTCTCTGATATGAGTATTTAATATCCATTATCCACTTTCATTTCAATGAAATGGGCGGTGAAAGTATATCTTCTGTGTGCGTACAACTAATCATATCTATGCTGCGATAAAAATAATTTTTCGACACCATATTTTATGGTTGGTTATTATGTGGGATATAATCATTATATATGATGTATATTATATATTAATGAATTGGTAAATTTTAATTAATATTTAATTTTTTTCACTCTATTTTTTTAAAATTTAAAATAGCATTCCTGAATAAATAAGACCAGCCATATCCATGTACAATGTAATTCATTTTTCTATCTCTAACTATAATAGATTACTATAAAATAATTATATTAATTAGATATTATATTTTTATAATTTTTAAGATACTGGAGATTATTGATCCACAATCAAATTATTAGAAAAACAACTACCCAATGAAAACATACATGATAAACAAAGCAATTATTACCAGGAATAAGATTTTTAACAAATAATTATTAAATAATAGATGATAAATTATTATAGTAATGACATATATGGAATGAAATATATTATTATGGTTTTTTAATGGGTTTGAAATAAATATATTTTTATTATTTAGGAGTTTCAGATACAGATGAAGGAATTCAAACCTATGATAAGGGTTTATTGTCTCAAATTGTCCTCACTAGAAAACATGTTTTGTTACACCCCAATATCATTTTATAAGGTATATATTACCACTAAGATATGTTATATCATGAATATAATTACATTAATGGGATTTTATGTTTTAGTTGATGTTATTTCTTTCATGGGGGTTATGATTCGAATATTACCAAAGTGCTAAGTGTTTATTTCACAATCTCAATATTATTTGATAGTGTTTATGATTAAGTAAATCATCTGTAATTTTATGATATTTATATTTTAAACCCAATATATTTTATTCTTATCTATTTATTCAATAATATTTCATATAATGGTGAAATTTTACTATATTTGGTACATAAAATTATCAACAAAATGCTTTTAAAAAATGACATTAATTCCCTCTTAGGTCGAAAATACTTTTTATTTTAAATACATGTTTTATATAAAAAAATTCAAGAATTTTTTTTACTATTATATAATGATTTATACTATCATGTTATAAATATATTGAATTTTTATAACTTCTTAAAAGAAATTTTTTTTCTTTTTCTGAAAATAGTAAATTTTTACAATTTTATAAAATTGTTAATTGAACATTTTTTAAAACATATATGAAAAAAATAATATTCCTCACATCTCATTTATTATAATATTTTTCTACAATTGGATATATTTTTTACCATAAATTTTCATGTTTAATAATTTTGATATTTTTAGATTTTAAATATGTAATTTCAAATTTAAAAATGGATTTTAATCAAGATGTTTTCTAGTTACATTGTGAAAATATTCATTATCTCCCAGAAAAAATGTAGTTAAATATTAGGATTTACATATGTTTTAATCCAATGAAACCATCCACTATATTTCTCTATATGTTTTATGATTAACATGTCTGGGGAATGTGTTGATATTCTATATGCTACATTTTTTGGATATAGATAATTATTGATTTTAATGAATATTTATTAATTTGTATTTTTTATTCAAATTATTAATGTATTAGACATATTAAATATTGAGTGGTACTAGAATTTACCTAGACCCTAGATTCCGGAGTTGTTTTAATATGAAAAAATATATTGGTTTTTGGATGAGGCCTTACTTGTTAATGTTAATTTCATGGTATGAGACCATGATGGTACTTTTAGACACCATGGCGTATGTTCTAGAAGGTATGATTTAAATGTCTGAAATTATTCATAAAATCATATAGATCTATTTATTGATTACTATGTTATTGTTTTATTTGTTATGTTATCCATGTGTAAGTTTATAGGACAATGTGATTATTTATATATCATTATTTGATAATATAATATTATTGTCATTATTTTCCTGCCATATTTTGCATCCACTGTATGCCATCCCTTACTGAGCATATGAGGTCACTGATTTATTTTGTTTTCTATCCCCTGCATAAATTGATGTTATTTATGATTGATATACATGTATATTCTAATGATATAAATGGTGTTCTAAAAATTAATAATAGTTTTTAATATATGTTTTCAAACGTAATGTAAAATTCATATATCTGTCTAGTTTTCAAAGAATACTATACTATTCAATCAAAAATGAGGCTATTTATTTTATTTAGTACATATATAATAATATAACGAATCAATATGGTCTTCTGGAATTGTTGTATTCATATTTACACTGGAAAAATAATCCTAGATCTACTCATGGCGTTCGACCAATAAGTGTTTAATATTTTCTGGGAGATAAATATGTTATTCATTAGGTGAATATTCTTTTTCATATTATTCCTCCATGGATAAAATAGTTTACCAAATATGATAATTAAAAATATAGGGGGGGGGGGGCGTAATAATAAATTTAGTTTCAAAAATTATATGAGAGTGAGTTCAAGATATGATCCTATCCCTGAGTTTTTTTTGTTTTAATTTCTTTTTTTGTGGAAAGTGACTCTCATAGTTCAGTGGTAGCAGGTCAACGTAGGTAATATGGAACATCCCCCCATTCTTTAAACTCCATAATTAAGGTGTCTTATTCTTATTCCATGACTCTCATAGTTCACTATCATGGCACACCCTTAATATGGATTAATATTCATTTGATCCAGATAGATCATAATCATACATTTTATAAATAACCAAAATAGAATAAAAGAAATGGGTTTCATATAAACATCATGAAATTTTAAAAAGTGTTTAAAAACATTATCATTATGTCATTTATAACCCCTGGAAGGGAATGAGATATATATGTATATCAATTAAAGAATAATGAATATAATTTTCCTATCTTTATGAACACCATTAGAAATGAAACAGATCTAGGTGTTCACATAAATATGATAAGATAATTTCGTGAGAGAATGGGAGAGTAATTTTGAGATGAAAATTTAGCAGTCTAATGACTACATAAAATCATTTTAGAAAACAAGAAAAAAGAGAGAGGACAAGGGTATCCCCAAAATAAATTATTAATTTAGTGTATAGGTATAGAATAAAATGAAATAATATCATGGTGTGGAATGACACACCACATGAATAGAAAACATGAAAGAAAAGAGAAAATGTTATTTCCTTTACGAGAATTCGGCAGCCTAACACCGTCACTTAAGAATACATAAAATAAATTGAAAAGGGAAGAAATGGTCTATCATAATTTTAACATGAAATGGACAGTAATATGAATATATAACAACATACCCTCACATAAGAAGATGGAAACTGGAAGACACAACTTAAAGGAAATCATGACTAAAAGAGGATGGTGGAAGGTTCACATACCTTGAAGAGTAACTACTAAAGCATAATGGTTGGGAGCTTGGGTGGCATGAGGTCACCATGAATGGACACCAGAGGAGGTAAAATGACTATAACATCGTTGAGGAGGATTTTGGAATGAAATGAATGAGGTAATGTCTTGAAATTTTTACAAAAAGTGAGAGATTATTTATTTAATTTCAAAGGGACACCATATCTGTGGTATTTGCAAAACCATGGGCATTCCTATGGTATATTCCTATTTTATTGGCCATGTGGGACACCTCATAGCATATATTACTATTCAAAAGTCGACTAGATTTATTACATCATAATTACCACATTATTACAACATTAATGATGTCCTTAAACACCAGAATATCAAAATTGTATTTTCACTGTTCAATGAAAAAATATTTTATAAAAATCTCATAAATTCACCTTAACATAATATTGATTCTCTGAATTAAAAATTGAACTCCATTTTATAAAAATAATTTTCCAAATATTTTTAATTTTATTATTAAATAAAATCATTTTTTATTAAAAAAACTACTATACAACTATAACTTATTTTGTAATATCATGAAAAAGTAATCAAGGTCCCATTAACTTATTTTGTAACCATCAGAAAATAATTTAACAATTTTTTATTACAATTTATGAAAATAAATTTTCATTTTAAATAATTTAATTTATTATAAAATTGTAAATGAAAATATTTATGACCTACAAAAATAACAAAACTTATACTATGATCATTTTTTCAATATTATGATATCTAAATTTTATTAAATCATTCATGGGTGATGTTTCTAATTTTTGGCCAATTTACTATTAATTATTAATCATAAGGGTATGTTACTATTTTTCCATTACGATTTACTAAAAAACATGTTGATCTTATTAGACTCTAAATTTCTTACTGATCACAACTATAGAAGTCTTTTTTTAAACTCATTTCACATTATTAATTAATTAAAGTTTACATTAATATTTTGAAATACCCTTTTTCACAAATTCATAAATACTATTCAACCTATATTTATCCGGACATTTGAATATCCCAAATTTTACCAGAATAAGAAATAAAAATTTTATTTATACCATTGTATTACAAAAAGTGTGTAAGGCCTCGTTACAAAGCCCCTTATTAAACCATCCTATGACCTAAGGGTAAGGTGTTATATATTGACAAAATGGTGGGGAATATCAAACAACATTTCCCGATAGGTGATTTAAATCTTCTTGAACTTCTCCCATAGGATATTCTATTCAAGCTTCACATGTTGAAGATCAGTATGGTCTTGGTCTAGAGAAATGCCCAGAGATGCTGCCTCATTCCCATGCTTTGACAGATGGTCTTCGTATGTCAAAAGAGTCTACTCGATTAGGCCATCGACTCTTCTATCAGTATTAATTAACTATGATCACCTGTATTTCAAAATAATAATTGTAATGTTAAGAGTTTAGTTTCCAATAGTCATATTGACCAATAGTCATGTAACAGTCAAAAACCTATGGTGTCATATAATTACACTCACTTCATTAATTAAAGGGTATAGTTTTGGTGAGTATAAAATAACACATAAATTTATGATAATAAAATTATTCAAAATCTTAGGTCATTACAGATAATGTGTAAATGGAATAATTTAATGAATAATAAAGCATTTTGGGTATATGTGTCTATTGTTTTATAATGGTTAAGGGATTGTTTAGTTATTAACGTGAGTGGGTTATATGGGATTTATGAGAATGTGTCAATGAATAATGTTTTTTACATTATTATTCTTAATGTTTAAGGCATGTGAAAAGGGAATTGGGATAAATAGATATGTGATATGGAAGATAAATTTGTTAATGGATTATGTCATAATAATGATTCCCCATTATAGTTTTTATTTTTATGATAATGCTAATGATATGGTCTTTGCTTAGTTGTAATATGGTTATGGGTGGTGATCTAATAAATATGAATGTGCACATGGATTAGTATAGTTGGGTATAGAAATGAGGTTTTATGCCCATGGGTCGAGTTGGATTAAGTCTACAGAAAAAACCCTTAAATGCATAGCTTAGGGAAGGGGACAAATTTCTATTCCCCTAACGGTTTCATTCAACAAAAACTAGGGCTTCAGGGATAAGATAATATGGTCTTTTTATGTGCATACCTAGTGATATAGGGCATGATTTATTTTCCTATTACTTGTATTTATGGAACATTTATTATGAATTAAAAAATTAAATTTTGTGAAATGGGCATTGAGAAGTTATAAATGTTGAATCTCATCCTAATGGTGTTTTATTATATGGGAAACCTTATTACTAACGGTAACTTGAAATTTATTTCATTAACATATCATTATATTGAAATTTAATGCAATATATATTTAGAGTATATATTTTATAGAAACCATTTTTAGTGGTATACTTTGATATACTCCCACCCTTCTTGGGGCTCCGTTGGGTACCTGAGAAGATTTCATGGCTCAAAGTCAGGTAAATCGAAAAGGTATTGTGCTCAGGAGTTGAGTTGAATTTGGGATGTGTGTGGATGATGCTTTGAACTTGATTTAATGAACATTTGTTTCATTCTAGTATTGTATTTAATTTAGTTTTTTTTCACTCAGTTTGATAGCAGGGCTTGCCATGCTTACTGTTGGTTGTGGTTGGTACCATGTTTTTGGAAATATTCATTTTTGCAGGATCATTGATAAATCAATATTTTTTCTGATTTTATATTTATTTTATGTTATACATTACTTTGGTAACAATGGTAATCTCCCCATATTTATTTCAAACAAAATATAAATTTTGAAACAGCTAGGGTACATGGACATGTACTTGAGGTCATTTGGTGACCCGGCTTTGGGAACCAGTTTGTGGTTCCAGAGTCAGAGAAAACTACATACCAACTCTCATATATTCTATTAACATGATGAGCCATTAATATTATCGAAGACGTCCCATACTTTCCTACTAGTTTTCTTCCCCAAATCATTGAGCTTCATTACTTAAAAAAACAACCTTTCAAGGATTGAGGTTTAATCCAATGAAGGATTCTCAACCTAGTGGTATACGTCTTAACAGATCATTTAAAATTGTATTTCGTTGTATAACTACATTAAATTCATGGAATATATTCTAATATAATAAACGAATTCTCT
This sequence comes from Viscum album, assembly GCA_963277665.1. NCBI lineage: Eukaryota > Viridiplantae > Streptophyta > Magnoliopsida > Santalales > Viscaceae > Viscum > Viscum album. Next base: position 1,979,019,952 of record OY728165.1, on the reverse strand, counting down.
TAAAATTGATATTTCTCTGTTATGAGTATTTAATAACCATTATCCACCTTCATTTCAATGAAATTGAAGGTGAAATTATATCTTCTGTGTGCGTACAACTAATCATATCTACGCAACGATACAAATAATTTTTCAACAACATATTTTTTGGATGGTTATTATGAGGGATATAATAATTATATATGATGTATATTATATATTAATGACTTGGTAAATTTTAATTATTATTTAATTTTTTTCACTCCATTTATTTAAAATTGAAAATAGAATTCTTCAATAAATAAGACTAGCCATATCCATGAACAATGTAATTCATTTTTCTATCTCTAACTAAAATGGATTACTATAAAATAATTATATTAATTAAATATTGTAATTTTATAAATTTTAAGATACTGGAGATTATTGATCCACAATCAAATTATTTGTAAAACAACTACCCAATGAAAACATACATGATAAACAAAGCAGTTATTACCAGGAATAGTATTCTTAACAAATAATTGTTAAAAAATAGATGATAAATTATTATAGGTATGTAATATATGGAATGAAACATATTATTATGGTTATTTAATGGGTTTATAATAAATATATGTTTATTATTTAGGAGTTTCAGATACAGATGAAGGAATTCATACCTATGATAAGGTTTTATTTTCTCAAATTGTCTACATTAGAAAACATGTTTTGTTACACCCCAATCTCATTTTATAAGGTTTATATATTACCAATAATATTTTTTATATCATGAATATAATTACACTAATGGTATTTTATGCTTTAGTTGATGTTATTTCATTCATTGGGGTTATGATTCGAATGTTACCAAAGTGGTAAGTGTTTATTTCACAATCTCAATATTATTTGATAGTGTTTAAGATTAAGTATATCTTGTGTAATTTTATGATATTTATATTTTAAACCCAATATATTTTATTCTTATCTATTTATTCATTAATATTTCATATAATGGTGAAATTTTACTATATTTAGTACATAAAATTATCAAAAAATGCTTTTAAAAAATGACATTGTTTCCCTCTTAGGTCGAAAATACTTTTTATTTTAAATACATGTTTTATAAAAAAAAATCAAGAATGTTTTTACGATTATATAATGATTTATACTGTCATGTTATACATATAATTATTTTTTAGAACTTCTTAAAAGTAACTTTTTTTCTTTTTCTGAAAAAATTATATTTTAACATTTTTATAAAAGTGTTAATTGAAATTTTTTTTGAACATATATGAAAAAATCACATTACTCACATCTAATTTATTATAATATTTTTCTACAATTGGATATATATTTTGCAATAAATTTTCAACATTAATAATTTTGAAATATTAAGATTTTAAATATGTAATTTCAAATTTAAAAATGGATTTTACTCAAGATTTTTTCTAGTTACATTGTGAAAATATTCATTATCTCGGTGAAAAAATGTATTTAAATATTAGGAGTTACATATGTTTTACTCCAATGAAACCATCCACTATATTTCTCTAGATGGTTTATGATTAACATCACTGTGGAATGTGTTGATATTCTATATGCTACTTATTTGGATATAGATAATTATTGATTTTAAGGAATCTTTATTAATTTGTATTTTTTATTCAAATTATTAATGTATTAGAAATATTAAATATCGAGTGGGAATAGAATTTACCTAGACCCCAGATTCCCTAGTTTTTTTAATGGGAAAAAATATATTGGTTTTTGGATGAGGCCTTACTAGTTTATGTTAATTTTATTGTATGAGACCATGATGGTACTTTTAAACACCGTGGCGTATGTTCTAGAAGGTATGCTTTAAATGTCTGAAATTATTCAATAAATCATTGTAGAACTATTTATTGATTACCATGTTATTGTTTTATTTGTTATGTTATCCATGTGTAAGTTTATAGGACAATATGATTATATATATATCATTATTTGATAATCTGATATTCTTTTCATTATTTTCCTACCATATTTTGCATACAATGTATTCCATCCCTTACATAGCATATGAGATCACTAATTTATTTTGTTTTTTATCCCCGGCATAAATTGATGTTATTTATGATTGATATACATGTATATTCTAATGATAGAAATGGTGTTCTAAAAATTAATAATAGTTTTTAATTTATGTTTTCAAACGTAATGTAAAATTCATATATAAATCTAGTTTTCAAAGAATACTATACTAATCAATAAGAAAAGAGGCTATTTATTTTATATAGTACCTATATAACAATATAACGAATTAATATGGTCTTCTGGAATTGTAGTATTTATATTTACACTGGAAAAATAAACCTAGATCTACTCATGGTGTTCGACCAATAAGTGTTTAATATTTTCTGGGAGCTAAATATGTTCTTCATTAGGTGAATATTCTTTTTCATAATATTCCTCCATGGATAAAATAGTTTACCTAATATGATAACAAAAAATAGTGGGGGGGGGGGGGGTAATAATCAATTCAGTTTCAAAAATTATATGAGAGTGAGTTCAAGATATGATCATATCCCTGAGTTTTTTGGTTTTAATTTCTTGTTCTCTGGAAAGTGACTCTCATAGTTCAGTGGTAGCAGGTCAAGGTAGGTAATATGGATCATCCCCCCATTCTTCAAGCTCCATAATTAAGGTGGTTTATTCTTATTCCATGACTCTCATAGTTCATTATCAGGGAACACCCTTAATTGGATTAATATTCATTTGAGCCAGATAGATCATAATCATACATTTTATAAATAACCAAAATATAATAAAAGAAATGGGTTTCATATTGACATCATGACATTTTAAAAAGTGTTTAAAAACATTATCATTATGTCATTTATAACCCCTGGAAGGGAATGAGCTTTATATGTATTTCAATTAAAGAATCATGAATATAATTTTCTTGTATTTATGGTCACCAATAGATATGAAACAGATCTAGGTGTTCCCATAAATATGATAAGGGAATTTCATGAGAGAAAGGGAGAGAAATTTTGAGTTGAAAATTTAGCAGCATCAGGACTATATAACATCATTCAAGAAAACAAAAAAAAAGAGAGGGGACAAGGGTATCCCAAAAATAAATGATTAATTTAGTGTATAGGTATAGAAAAAAAAGATATAATATCATGCAGTGGAATGACACACCACATGAATAGGAAACATGAAAGAAAAGAGAAAATTTGATTTCTTTTACGAGAATTCGGCAGCCTAACACCGTCACTTAAAAATACAGAAAATAAATTGAAGAGGGCAGAAATGGTCTATCATAATTTTGACATGAAATGGACAGTAATATGAATATATAACAACATACCCTCACATAATAAGATAAAAACTTGAAGACACAACTTAACGGAAATCATGACTTAAAAAGGATGGTGGAAGGTTCCCTTACCTTGAACAGTAACTTCTAAAGCCTGATGGTTGGGACCTTAGGTGGCATGAGGTCACCATGGTTTGACACCAGGGGAGGTAAAATTACTATAATATCGTTGAGGAAGATTTTGGAATGAAATGAATGAGGTAATGTCTTGGAATTTTTATGAAAAGGGAGAGAATAGTTAATTAATTTCAAAGGGACACCATATCTGTGGTATTTGCAATACCATGGGCATTCCTATGGTATTTTCTCATTGTATTGGCCACATGGGACACCTCGTAGCGTAAATTACTATTCAAAAGTCGACCAGAATGATTACATCATGATTAAAACATTATTACAACATTAATGATGTCCTTAAACACCCGAATATCAAAACTATATTTTCACTGTTCAACGAGAAAACATTTTATAAAAATCTCATAAATTAACCTTAACATAATATCAATTCCTTGAATTCAAAATTGAACTCCATTTTATGAAAGTAATTTTCCAAATATTTTTAATTTTATTTTTAAATAAAATCTTTTTTTATTAAAAAAAACTAATCTACAACTATAACATATTTTGTAATATCATGAAAAAGTATTCAAGGTCCCCTAAAATTATATTGTAACCATCAGACAATAATGTAACAAATTCTTATTACAATTTATGAAAATAAATTTTCATTTTAAATTATTTAATTAATTATAAAATTGTAAATAAAATATTTATGACCTACAAAAATAACAAAACTTATACTATGATCATTTTTTCACTTTTAAGATATCTAAATTTTATTAATTCATTCATGGGTTATGTTTCTATTTTTTGGCCGATTTACTATTAATTATTAATCATAAGGGTATGTTAATATTTCTCCATTATGATTTACTAAAAATCATGTTGATCTTATTGGACTCTAAATTTCTTACTGATCACAACTATAGATGACATTTTTTTGAAACTCTTTTCACATTATTAATAAAATAAAGTTTACATTAATATTTTGAAATACCCATTTTCAAAAATTCATCAATAATATTCATCTTATATTTAACCAGATATTTGAATATCCCAAATTTTACCAGAATATGAAATAAGAATTTTATTTATACCAAGGTATTACAAAAAGTACTTAAGGCCTCGTTACAAAGCCCCTTATTAAACATTCCTAAGACCTAAGGGTAAGGTGTTCTATGGTGATAAAATGGTAGAGAATATCAAACAACATTGCCCAAGAGGTGATTTAAATCTTCTTGAACTTCTCCCATAGGCGATTCTGTTCAAGCTTCACATGTTGAAGATCAGCATGGTCTTGGTCCAGAGAAATTCCCAGAGATGCTGCATCCGTCCCATGCCCTGACAGATGGTCTTCGTATGACAAGAGAGTCTACTACATTAGGCCATCGACTCTTCTATCAGTAATAATTAACTATGATCACCTGTATTTATTAATAATAATTCTAATGTTAAGAGTTTAGTTTCCAATAGTCATATTGACCAATAGTCATGTAACAGTCAAAAACCTATGGTGTCGTATAATTATACTCACGTCATTAATTAAAGGGTATAGTTTTGGTGAGTATAAAATAACACAGAAATTTATGATAATAAAATTATTCAAAATCTTGGGTCATTACCGATAATGTGTAAATGGAATAATTTAATGAATAATAAAGCATTTTGGGTATATGTGTCTATGTTTTATAATGGATAAGGGATTGATTAGTTATTCATGTGAGTGGGTTACATGGGATTTATGGGAATGTGTCAATGAATCATGTTTTTACATTATTATTCTTAATGATTCAGGCATGTGAAAAGGGAATTGGGATAAATAGATATGTTATATGGATGATAAATTTGTTAATGGATTATGTCATAATGATGATTTCCCATTTTAGTTTTTATTTTTATGATAATGCTAATGATATAGTCTTTTCTTAGTTGTAATATGGTTATGGGTGGTGAACTAATAAATATGAATGTGCACATGGATTGGTATAGTTGGGTATATAAATGAGGTTTTATTCCCATGTGTCGAGTTGGAATATGTATATAGACAAAACCCTTAAATGCATAGTTTAGGGAAGGGGACAAATTTCTATTCCCCTAACGGTTTCATTCCACACAAACTAGGGCTTCGAGGATAAGATAATATGGTCTTTTGATGTGCATACCTAGTGATATAGGGCATGGTTTATTTTCTTATTACTTGTATTTATGGAACATTCCTTATGCATTAAAAAATTAAATCTGGTGAATTGGGAATTGAGATTTTATAAATATTGAATATTATCCTAATGGTGTTTTATTTTATGGGAAAACTTATTACTAACTGCAACTAGAAATGTATTTCATTAACTTATCATTATATTGAAATTGAATTCAATATATATTTAGAGTATATATTTTATAGAAACCATTTTTGGTGGTATACTGAGATATACTCCCACCCTTCTTGGGGCTCTGTTGGGTACCTGAGATGATTTCATGGCTCGAAGTCAGGTAAATTGAAAAGGTATTGTGCTCAGGAGTTGAGTCGAATTTGGGATGTGTGTGGATGATTCTTTGAAATTGATTTAATGAACATTTGTTTCATTCCATTATTGTATTTATTTTGGTTTTTTTTCACTCAGTATGATAGCTGGGCTTGCCATGCTTACTGTTGGTTGTGGTTTGTACCTTGTTTTTGGAAATATTCAATTTTGCAGGATCATTGATTATTCAATATTGTTTCTTATTTTATGTTTATTTTATGTTATAGATTAATTTGGTAACAATGGTATGCCTCCCCATATTTCTTTCAAACCCAATAGAAATTTTGAAACAGCTAGTGTACATGGACAAGTGCTTGAGGTCATTTGGTGACCCGGCTTTGGGAACCAGTTTGTGGTTCCAGATTCAGGGAAAATTACATACCAACTCTCATCTATTCTATTAACATGATGATCAATTAATATTATCGAAGATGTCCCATATTTTCCTACTAGTTTTCTTCCCCAAACCATTGAGCTTCATTACTTAAAAAAACAACCTTTCAAGGATTGAGGTTTAATCCAAAGAAGGATTCTCAACCTAGTGGTATAACTCTTAACAGATCATTTCAGATTGTATTTCATCGTATAACTTCATTAAGTTCATGGAATATATTCTAATATAATAAAATAATTCTCTTAAAATTTATATTTCTCTGTTCTGAGTATTTAATAACCATTATCCACCTTCATTTCAATGAAATGGTAGGTGAAAGTATATCTTCTGTGTGCGTACAACTAATCAAATCTACGCAGCGTTACAAATTATTTTTTGACACCATATTTTATGGATGGTTATTATGAGGGATATAATAATTATATATGATGTATATTATATATTAATGACTTGGTAAATTTTAATTATTATTTAATTTTTTCACTTCATTTATTTAAATTTGAAAATAGCATTCTTGAATAAATAAGACCAGCCATATCCATGAACAATGTAATTCATTTTTCTATCTCTAACTATAATGGATTACTATAAAATAATTATATTAATTAAATACTATAATTTTATAATTATTAAGATACTGGAGATTATTGATCCACAATCAAATTATTTGTAAAACAACTACCCAATGAAAACATACATGATAAACAAAGTAGTTATTGCCAGGAATAGTATTTTTAATAAATAATTGCTAAAAAATAGATGATAAATTATTATAGGTATGTCATATATGGAATGAAACATATTATTATGGTTATTTAATGGGTTTATAATAAATATATGTTTATTATTTAGGAGTTTCATATACAGATGATGGAATTCATACCTATGATAAGGGTTTATTGTCTCAAATTGTCTTCATTAGAAAACATGTTTTGTTACACCCCAATCTCATTTTATAAGGTGTATATATTACCACTACGATATTTTATATCATGAATATAATTACATTAATGGTATTTTATGTTTTAGTTGATGTTATTTCATTCATGGGGGTTATGATTCGAATTTTACCAAAGTGGTAAGTGTTTATTTCACAATCTCAATATTATTTGATAGTGTTTAAGATTAAGTATATGTTGTGTAATTTTATGATAATTATATTTTGAACCCAATATATTTTATTATTATCTATTTATTCATTAATAATTCATATAATGGTGATATTTTACTATATTTAGTACATAAAATTATCAAAAAAATGCTTTTAAAAAATGACAGTGTTTCCCTCTTAGGTCGAAAATAATTTTTATTTTAAATACATGTTTTATAAAAAAAATTCAAGAATGTTTTTACGATTATATAAGGATTTATACTATCATTTTATACATATAATTACTTTTTAGAACTTCTTAAAAGTAATTTTTTTTCTTTTTCTGAAAAAAGTAAATTTTAACATTTTTATAAAAGTGTTAATTGAATATTTTTTTTAAACATATATTAAAAAATCATATTACTCACATCTCATTTATTATAATATTTTTCTACAATTGGATATTTTTTTTACAATAAATTTTCAACTTTAATAATTTTGAAATTTTAAGATTTTAAATATGTAATTTCATATTTAAAAATGGATTTTACTCAAGATGTTTTCTAGTTACATTGTGAAAATATTAACAATCTCAGTGAAAAAATGTATTTAAATATTAGGAGTTACATATGTTTTACTCCAATGAAACCATCCACTATATTTCTCTAGATGGTTTATGATTAACATGACTGTGGAATGTGTTGATATTTTATATGCTACTTCTTTGGATATAGATAATTAATTATTTTAAGGAATATTTATTAATTTGTATTTTTTATTCAAATTATTAATGTATTAGAAATATTAAATATTGAGTGGGAACACAATTTACTTAGACCCTATATTCCTTAGTTTTTTTAATGGGAAAAACTAAATTGGTTTTTGGATGAGGCCTTACTAGTTTATGTTAATTTCATGGTATGAGACCATGATGGAAGTTTTAGACACTGTGACCTATGTTCTAGAAGGTATGATTTAAATGTCTGAAATTATTCATTAAATCATTATAGAACTATTTATTGATTACTATGTTATTGTTTTATTTGTTATGTTATCCATGTGTAAGTTTCTAGGACAATATGATTATTTATATATCATTATTTGGTAATCTGATATTCTTGTCATTATTTTACTGCCATATTTTTCATCCAATGTATGCCATCCCTTACTGAGCATATGAGGTCACTAATTTATTTTGTTTTCTATCCCCTGCATAAATTGATGTTTTTTAGGATTGATATACATGTATATTATAATGATGTAAATGGTGTTCTAAAAATTAATAATAATTTGTAATTTATGTTTTCAAACGTAATGTAAAATTTATATATCTCTCTAGTTTTCAAATAATACTATACTATTCAATCAAAAAGGAGGCTATTTATTTTATTTAGTACCAATAGAATAATATAACGAATTAATATAGTCTTCTGGAATTGTTGTATGTATATTTACACTGGAAAAATAAACCTCGATCTGCTCATGGAGTTCGACCAATATGTTTTTAATATTTTCTAGGAGCTAAATATGTTATTCCTTAGGTGAATATTATTTTTCATAATATTATTCCATGGATAAAATAGATTACCAAATATGATAATTAAAAATTGTGGGGGTGGGGTAATAATCAATCCAGTTTCGAAAATTATATGAGTGTGAGTTCAAGATATGATCATATCCCTGAGTAGTTTTGGTATTAATTTCTTGTTCTGTGGAAAGTGACTCTCAAAGTTCAGTGGTTGCAGGTCAAGGTAGGTAATATGGATCATCCCCCCATTCTTAAAACTCCATAATTAATGTGGTTTATTCTTATTCTGTGTCTATGGATAGGTACATACATGTAAACACTACAATTTTATGAGTATGGGGAGACCTTGTTCACCTTCCATTAATTCCATAAATCATCTAAATCATTATAATCTAATGTCTATAAATCACCAATATAATATTATTCATTAATAAAATATTCAAATAGATGAGTGATATGGAAGGTATGTTCACTTAATTCCATCATGGCCTCCTCATGTTTATTTATTTGAAAAATTAGTGGGGAAATCTCTTCAACAACTTTCTCAGGTTCGATTTTATCTTGACGCTCATGCACTATTTGTTATATTTTTTTCATTATCTCAAAAATATTTTATTGAGTTTTTTGGAACTAATACTTTATATCATTTTTATATAATTATCGTTATGTTTTCACCAATGAGTATTAAATTCATGTGGAACAAGTGAAGATTGAATATTTATTGGGAAATCATTTTTTTGTGTTTTTTACTAAAAAAATGAAGGTCATTTAATAAATGTGTAAGGAAATAAAAATGATCAACCACATGAATCCCTAGGAAAAATAGAATTATTTGAATGGTCTTTCATAGGGTAGTATAAAATCTATAACTTATTTATTAGTTAAGCACAATATCTGACCATGGTTATTTCACTTGATGAGCTTCAGAGTTGATCACTCATTGATTCTAGTTCACTTTATTATTTGGTTTTAAGGATTTTATGAAAACTATGATTTTTTTGGAGTATTATAATGAATGAAAAAAAACAAAAAGCAATATGAAATGTTAAATTAATAAATGTTTCTTAGAATAGGGGAATTTGTTTCTGGGTATAGATAATCAGGTTTTATAGTAATCCAATAATTTTTACCTATTTTTGTTAAATAATTAATTTATGAAAAACATTCCATAAAATACTAGGGTGAAATTTTGAATAGAAATGAGAATTATTTGGTACACATTAAATAATATCTTAATTTATACATGGTCGATTTGTCATCTCAATCAAGAGTTTGAAGCCTCCCAAGACCTCGTTTTGTTGAATTCCATTTCATCAATTAAATAAACACAGCTCAATAGTATGAAATTTCTATCAACTAAAAGGGAGGGAAATTATATTAATCATGGAATAGAATGATCATGAGAGGCTCAAAAAGAGTGGGGGAAATCTATAGAACATTCTCAATAACATTTATATCCATAACCAGAAACAGAACATTAAAACATTAATGGTTGAAGCATATGAATTTGGGATTACCGTGAAAACCTACCCCATGGATAACCCTCAAGTAAGTTAATTATCATTTAGAGTAAAGTATATCACTACAAAGAAATGGTGGGATAGAGAGAGATATAATAAAAAATAAATTTATTACAACATTAATACGTATTACATGGAAAATAATGAAAAACAAACTACAGTATAAAACTAAACTGCATAAACCTAATTACTCAGTGCATCAACTAATCCCATTCTCATCAGCATGACATATAAATTTATATGCATCGAATCCTTCAATATTCATTATTTTAATCTTTTAATATATTATTTCCAAATCATTGAACATTTATTTTCATTGAATTTGTTCAATTTTTCCTCTATAATATTTGTTTCACTCACCCATAATCTTCCCATTTCACAACCTCTCATTCTTCCTAGGGATTTTTCAACCCTACATGACCACCCCAAATCCTATTACACTACCCATACATAACTCCCCTACTACCCTCTAATGCTCACTTAGGTACCCCTCCCCAACCACTCATATTTGACATGTTCCTATAATACATAATCCCCTTCCTCTACTTGAAACCCTATATAATGACCATACGTACACCATAACCAATTAATCCAAGGTCATGTATTAACCAAGGTGATTGTATGACACATTGAACCTAGAATCACTATTTTTTTATTATTTATAGTTGGTAGATTTAGTAACAGCTAAAGGATTTATTGATGAAGCAGAAGAGACCACCAGAGGTTGTATGTTGGTGTTCTATAATGAAAATTTATAACACAATTTGGACATTTTGATGACAGCGTGACTATCTACAATGATAATTATAAAGGTATGAAACCATCATGGGTAAAAGGAAGAGTAATTAAATCCTCAGACTGAGGTTCCACTACTCAAACATGAAGTTAGAACAAAATTTACTCCTGATGAGGAACATGTCCACTATATTACAGGAAGGTTGGTGTCTCCATGTGGTAGGACACAGGTCCTCAGAATATAAGGGTCAATTATGTTTTATGATGTCAGATACATGTCATTATTTCAATATGATTTTGTTCAACTTTTATGATTACCAGACATCGGTGTTGTGTGAGTCCCCATTATGTATTCAATAAGGAAGATTAGTGGTTATGAGATTTAGCATGTTGGGATCATATGTGTTTTAGTTTCTATGAGTCTTGTGACATATCTGACAAATTTTTTCCCTCTAATATATAAATTGCCCTTGGACTATCGACTTAGTGTTTAATGAGACTTCTAATATTTTTTTGTTTCTATGGATTATAGGGATATAACTATAATTTAGGATCTCATTACCAAATATTGTTATTACCCATAGCATGGATTTCATGAACTTAGAGAATATTAATATTCCTTGGGGATTTTATATTTTCCCTTGAGTTTGGGGTTTGAGTTTACTAGTTGCTTCATCATGACATTGGGGTTTGATTTTCTGTATAGGGTATGTATATAATCACCCTTGTATTGGACTTCTTCTAACACATGTTGTGTCTACATAGATGTTTCAAATCTTGTTAGTGACTTAGGTGGTTATGGACATGGTGGAGCTGGTGAATAGAAGTAAAAAATGGTAAATAGTGGAGTCAATTACTTGTGGAGTTTTGCACCTAATATTTCTAATATCAAGGATGTTTTTCTACCAAACCTATGTAAGTTTACCTTAGTGATACTATTAGATATATTCATACATATTGGTTTTTACACAGTTTTCATTGTTCTGGACAACTACTTTCTCATACATGAGTTTTTTATAGATCATTTTATTATATGTTTATTATTGGAAGTTTTTAGATATATATATATATATATATCATCTATTAGAGATGAAAATATTATTCAAAAATTCTATTGGAAAAACCTCCCATCAACCCCATTCCTAGTAGATGAGGTTATGAGGTGGCTCACAAGATTTATCAGTAATCCATGAGGGGTAAAAATGGGTTAGGTTAGGTCAAAATTATTTCGTAGATATTAATGTCCCAATGATGTAGTTTGAAGTTAGTGGTATAGTGTGGATTGTGTTATAAATTTAAGGAAATATTTCAATTTGGACTTTTATTCAATTTCAAGTTCCCTGGATCAATGTTGGATCACCTAGAGGGGAAAGGGTGATTCAAAAATCACCTTTTATTTTTTATTTTACTAAAAAGGTTCTTAAATTTATAAGCTAAATTTTTATAATATTTTAAACTTGATAGAGTTATGATCCCATCAGATATAAATAGATACATCACCTTTAATAAGAAACAAATATAAAAAATGATCTTAACATGATATTTACAAGGTTTTGTACAAATAATTACACATAGACATGATGGTTATTCCCCAAACTTGGATTATTTTACTAAATTATTTTTTTTATTAAAAAGGAATAGGAAGAAACTAGCTATACCCAATAGTAATCATTCCTACAGCTTATTCTGATTCTTCCCTCATCAATCATCTCTTCTTACACAGTTGGTTATATCCCCAAAATGTCCTATCTAAAAAATGGCATCAAATCTCATTATATTTCAATCCAACAAGCCTTTCTAGATACTAGTTTTACACCCCAACCACATGACCATTCCTAAGTGCCTATTGGACTTGTAAAATCACACTAATTATCAGATGATCTGGATATTCCTAATCATTATTTTTATAGAACATCTTTTGGAAAACTTATTTAACAATGTCTATATAATCAAATCTATTTTCTATTCCCTCTATTGATTAACTCTATTCTATTAGTATCTATATGATGATTATCATTGTTCTTTTATCCAACATGATATGTTTGAGGAACCTTAATCCAATGTAAATGATCGTATTATTCACTCCATAATGATTAAATATTGGATTGATTCGATTTCTAATCTTACTAGAGCAACATCCATTGGTTCTTGATAAGATGTATCTCCATATAAAGAATAATTATTTAACATGTTAGGACCCTATTTGGAATCTCACAATGTGAAACATTATAACTTCACGTATAACATGTATAAATATAGTTGAATTTCCACCTTGTATTTTTGTATCCATTAATATAGATTCACATCATGATGTTTGGATGGGAACTGAATTTCATATTTCCTCTTAATAAAACATTCTATTTAAAAGACTCCCAATCAATTGAATTTCACTAGTTTCATCCGAACTATTTTAGTGAATTTTTGAATAAACTTGATGTTTCTTGAATGATACCACATTCTTTGAATTTCATGAAACTTAGTTTTAATGAAATTATGCAATAATCCATAATAGTAGTTTGATATTAATCATTGAATGATCATATTAACAATGTAATTTTAAGGATTTTAACTAGTTTGTGTAAATCTCCTCAGAAATTATTTTTCTTGTTTATTTCAATCCATCTAGTTTATTATAACTTTTTTATTATATTCTAAAACTTGAGTTTTATCTTGGAGAAAACTCTCAAAAAATCATCTTCCAGTGGTCCTCCAATCATTTTCCCTATGTTTGGAAAGATCGATCTAATAAAATCAACATATGTTTGTTAAATTAAATACCATTACCTTAACTAATTATTCTACCATTGGAGATCTTGATAGTATATCTTCATAGGACCATCCATCGGAGGACATCATGTACCTCCATCTAATGTTCATCTATCTACTAATTCTCAAATTATTCTCAATACTTACACCCTCGTATCTTCTTGAGTTTCCTTTATCATCCTCTTTCTGATGATATTGAAGATCACCATCTATTGGATTGTTCATGTTTATATCTAATGGAACCCCATCCATTACAACTTCATTTGAATATCTTTTTGGTGATGTGATTTATATTTCCTCCATCAAATATTTTTGATAGGATAACTTCCATTAGATTACATAGGTAATTAAAATCAAAGATGACCTTTTTATAGTTTTTGTAATATCCTAATCCATTCAAAAACTCATTTGATACATTTATGTAGGCAAACAAAATCATTTTTTGCCTTTATTTTTCCATGAAAACATCCTCCTTACATATTTATCCTTTTTTGTACACCATTTTTCAAAGTGTTTTCTAGTTCAATTGGAAAAAAAGTATTTCATCTTCAAACCATAATTCATAACATGGACATCAGTTAAATAACATGAGTTTTGTCTTTTCTATCATAGCATTATATCTATGTGGTCACATTATGCCACTTCATAACAAATAGTCTGTCAAATAAATCAATGATGGACTTGGAACTACATCATGATCTTTTTCATCTCTAAATTTATATTTAATCCCCTTATTATTTATATCACATTTTATAAATTCATAAAAACTCTTCTTGTATGATGATATACATCACGATTATAGGAACATAAGGAACAACATAACAACCTATGGATTTTTGAAGAATCATTCTTACACTACACGGGGAGTGTTTCATATACCGTGTAAGGAAACTTACTTAAACACATTATGGAATGTTTTCTATATAGATCCAATTATATATTATGAAATAAATTCTTTATAAACACATATTAAAGTTTTTTAAAAAAATAAATCCAAACCAACAATGCACAAAAATCACCTCAATGTGTTTTTTATTGTGACCCGTCCCCCGAGGACCGTGTTGTGACAACCCCATGCCCGCTTTCCATAGGGCATGGGTTGGTGACTAGAGCCAGAATGGCTTAACCCAAAAATGGAATGCATTTCTATTAATCCTTTACACACACAAAAATAGTACATACAAACAAAAAAACACAATTCCCCACTACTGATAGTAAATGTATTTAATCAATGTGACGAGGTCAGAATACAAGCCCAACTGAAAGAAACATACTATAAAAAGGAATGAAAAAAATGATCTAAAGATCATCCACATAAGATCCTACCTGAAGAGTAGGTATAACTATCTGTCTGACATTACTTCCTCTCACCACATCTATCAATCACCTCCGAGAACTGTCTAGCCCAAGCTACCCTAGTAACAGTCAAGTTGATTATTGTCTTCACAAGAAACAACAAGTACGGATGAACACCATGGAGGGGTGAGTATAGAAATACTCAATAGGGACACTTTGAACCCATAAGGTCTCTCAGAACTCCAAAAAGGTAAATCACAAACCAATATCCCAACAAAAAATCATAAAGTAAAAGATACCTCACACCAGATATAGAACATAAAGAAAAAAAATAAAGATGATTAGTCATATGCTAGATCATATTATTCATTGAGAGAATCAGCTGCTAATCCAATAAGTGTTGATACACTTCCAAACCACAAAGGGTTTCTCGAAAACTAGTCCAAGATGGGTTTCTCTACGGGTTGTCCATGACGGGTCACCGTACTACTGATCTACATAGGTTCTCTCTCTTGTTTATCCATTGAGGGTCATGCTATTTCGGATCCACAAAGTTTTTTTCCATTGCCGATACATGGAGGGTCTTACCATTGATGATCCCAGGAGGGTCTCTCTTTTGGAGATCCATGTAGGTTTATGCCATTTCTGATCCACCGTGGGTCTGTCTCTTACAGATCCATAGAGGGTCGCTCTTAATTGGAAAACTAGCCACTAGATTCTTGCACCATGTATATATTAGTTATTAATTTTCTTATAATAATTCCAAAATTCATATTTCATCCACAACTAAGTTTCACTTATAGGTAACCAATCATGCCTTTTTGTCATAAGGGATCCAACACAACAGACAACTCATAAATCAGACACTGAATCTATAAGTTATAGGCTAGTTTGTAAAAAAGGCCCAATTGGATTTGAGTCTGATCCATCCTGTTCATACTCTAGATTCATCAAAAAAAATTAGGTGGATTAATTCAAAAGGAAAGCCTCGTTTCTAGGGTCGTCACGTTGTATATATTACGTCAATCGGATGTTTGGTCTACTAGTCATGATTGTGTTAGTAAATAGTAGGGATGGTTGTGTATGGGCCCGATCAGACCTGGACAAACTAACCTGACCAACCAGGCTCGGGGGGTCTGAAATACCAATGTTAAATTAGAAGGACTCAACGTGACCCAGTTCGGGTCGGGGTCGGTCTAGCATGACATGGCCAGTGGGCCAAACCCAATGGGCCTCTCTGGACCCGGCCTGGTTTGGCCGAGGGTCTAGCCCTTTGGGTCGCCTGATGATCCTGTCTCACCCAACCAATCTTGATGGGACCATGTATTGGCTAACATGGTGGTACTATCCCATTGGGCTATGGATCTAGCAAACTGGTGTGATACCAGAACATTGTCTAGGGTGTGGCCTGCTAGCCTGAGGCTCTGCGGCTTGGGTGCCCGGTGGTGTGTTTCCCTACCAGGATGAAAGAGTCATGCCACATATAGACCCCACTAGCCTCATGGATTTTGGTCCTCCACTATCCATGGGCGAGTTAATGTGGTGGTGTTACGCGGCTGGCTAGGCCAGCTGGCCAAACTCCGACACGCGGTGGACAGACGGCATGTGGTAGCTCGCCCAAGAGGCCTGGGCAGGACACTCCTATACACAGTGCTGAAGGGATCTGCCCCACTCACCATTGGTACCATCCGGTCGTGGCTTCCAACCAGTACGGTGAAATATCTAGAGCGCTGCCACCCTCGGTATGTGGTCATTGCAGGCTACCGGCGTACATGTGGTTCCTTCGACAAGTTATTGGAGTCAATATGGTGGTCTATTTTTTGAGTCGTCTACACCTACGACCTCCGTTGGTCGACACCATCACCACGAAGCTTTTGATTTCTCCATGTTGACAAGTTTACCAATCGAATTAGATGAATACAAAAAGGACAACCATGGAGAAAAAACCAGACCGTGTTCGGGTTAGCCAATATCGTCCATTTTAGAGTTTAATCATGGGGATACACATTACAATAGCCACATGACAAGAAAAACCAAAAATCAAACCCCCACACAATATGGAAATGCATTAATGAGAGATTTTATGATCAACCAGTTAGTAATTTGATCCATGTATGCAATAAATTTTACAGAACAAGCAATAAATCATTAATTACATTGAATGCATGAACCCCTACCGAGATTCGTTTGATCCATTGATGATGAAGGATGTGATTCTCGTCGTCTTGAATCTGCAGTCTATGGCATTCATCGCCGCATTCCAACTTTTAGATCCAATCCTCCAACATTTTTGTCTTCTTTCTTCATTCATTGTTCAAGATGGTTTCTTCTGGTGGTTCCTCAGTGCTTCCCCACATTTGTTAATCCCCAAACATCAACACATTTTAATATTAAAAGAAAATATGCATAGGAAGTCCGCACTCATTAATGATTCTCATTAATGAGTCTCATTTAATGAGACATTAAGATAATAGTGACGTTGTCAGAAATGAGCCATTATTGAATCTCTATTAACTATCCTTATCATTGCACCACTCTTCCCCGGTCTGCTTCTCAATGGTGATAAATGATATAAAATAATACATTTAAATTATTTTAATATTTTTTTGAAATGTCCATAAAAATAACTTTTCCACTTGGCCCTTTGTGTCTGATGCTCAGTCATATATAAGTGAATCTATGTGTTCTGAGTTCAACAGTACCCTCAAAATCACTGGTTCTAAAGTTATAAAAACCCAATCCCACATTTATTGAATGTACCTTAAAAATGATGAAAATTCTATTCTGAGCTCACTGGGCTAGAAATCACATTCCGTAAAAGCGTGTGGCATCAAAATAATTCAATGTAGTTAAAAAAAAATTCATAAAATTTCTGAAACATTATATTCTCCCCACCATTGGGCCTTGAACCACCATAATAAAAAAACTAATCAAAAATTCATGGGTATTGTTCATAAATTTGAGCATCCTGATAGCATGAGGTCTCCTAGAGATTCCCACGCTCCCACCGAAATCCCACAAGAGGAATCGACTACCCACATATGACCATCTACTATCGATCCTTTATCTCCATCGAGAACTCTGAAAATGTCACGCTATCATCAATGTCCATCTCTATGTAATCAATGTCATGCGATGAATCCTAAACATACCTCCTCAGTTGTGACAAGTGGAAAATATCATGTATATAGTGCATATGTGGGGGAAGAGATAGATGGTACACCACCTCGCAAAATCAAGTCAAAATCTGAAAAGGTCTAATGATCCTTGGATATAGCTTGCAACCTCAGCCAAATATCCACAATCCCCGTCGAGATGAAACCAGAAAGAACATGATCACTATCCTCAAACTCCAAGGGTATCCATCTAATTTCATCATAAGAATTCAGCCTTCTCTATGCTGTCTTCATCAACTCCTAGATTATAGTCACTTTCTTGGTTGTTACCTGTTAAAACTATGGTCCCATGAGTGAAGAATGCTCTAGGTCTATCCATTATAGGGGTGATATGCATGGATACCCTTACAAGTCCTGAAATGGTGCCATTAAAATGGTGGAGTGATAGCTTTTGTTGTATACAAACTCCACTAGTGGCATGCGGTCCTCCCAACTACAACCAAAATCTAGAATGCAAGCACATAGTAATTCCTATGAGGTTTGTATGGTCCTCTTCATCTGACCATACATATTGGGATAAAAATATGTGATCATGTGCAGTTGCATCCCAAACACCTCATGTAGTCCCCTCCATAGCCGGGATGTAATCCAAGCCTCATGATCTGATACGATCATCAAAGGAACCCCTTGAAGCCGCACTATCTTTTGGATATAGAGGTGTCTCAATCCCTCTATCAGTCCCTACCCATGGATGGGTATAAAGTGAGCCAATATAGTGATTTGGAAAAGGATCACCCAGATGGAATCATGGCCCCTGGATGTACATAGTAACTCTATCTCACTGTCCATCGAGATACCATCCCATTACCACAACACTACCTTGAGTGGCTGGGCCATGCCTTCTAGAACCTGATGCTTGACCTTCTATTGCTGAAAAGTGAGGTACCATGAAATGATATAGGCTACTACTTTAATCATCCCTAGATACAAGTAATGATGTCATAGGTCCTGTTAAATTTCCCCACTCCAGCATGTATCACCAAAGGGGAGTTTTGGAACTCCCCCAACACCTAATCATGTATTGTATGTAGTACTACGATTCACCCATTAAAAAAGATGGCATGCTCTTCACTTAAAAAAATATATTAGGAGACTGTCCTGAGGATAAAAGAGCATGTCAGGCCTTATAGTTATCATCCACCAACTGTGCCTCCCTAAAAAACTATTTCAGTGGGGGAGTAAAAGTAATCTACTGAAGGTAATCACCTTTAACATCATCCACGAAGGATATTTGCATCGTGGAAAACTTCTCGGTAGCCTCACTCAATAAATTCAAATCGGTCCACCTGTTGAGCGTGTCAGCGACCATGTTCCCCTTCTTGGGAGTATAAACTATTTCAAATTCATATTTCCTTCGGAACTCTTTCCATCATTGCTTTCACAGGTTCAGGTCCTTCTGGTTGAATATTTACCTAAGAATCTTGTGGTAAAAGTAGATGGAATCCTTTTCACACATAATGTGTGCTCCCACATCTTCAAGTCAATTACCAAAGATACTAACTGTAGGTAACAGGTCTCATAGTTTTTCTCATGCTCTCTCACATTTCGTGAGCCGTAGGCTATCACTTCTCACTGCTACATCAAGACACAACCATGTATGGTCACTGATGCATCACATTAAACTTCAAACCCAACACCTCATATAGTAGTCTCTTGATGTGGTAACTAGTCAGTCTCCATGTCATCACCATGCAATTTTGATGACATTTATCTATACACAAGAACGGTTTAACCTTTGATGTAAAAGACGATAGGGTATTTGGTACTATAGAGAAGTCATTCAAGAATCTCGGATATTAACTAGGCATCCCAAAGAAGCTCTACACCTCATTCACGCTCTTGGGTGGATCCCAAGAATGCATTGCATCCATCATCATTAGATCAACTACAATTCCAGCCTCCAAGATGACATGTCCTAGAAAGTGGACCTCTTTAACCCAGAACTAGCACTTCAAGATCTTATTATAAAGTAGGTAATCTTAGAGTGTATCTAGGACTATCCATAGGTTTGTAGAGCGATCCTCCTCTGACGTCGAGTACCCCAAGATTTCATCAATGAAGAACACAACAAACTGGTCATGGTAAGGACGAATGATCCTGTTGATGAGTCCCATGAACAGAATAGGGGAATTGGTTACACCGAAAGGAGTCACCAAAAACATATAGTGGTCGTATCAGCACCATAAGGATATCTTACTCACGTCTTCATCCTATACCAAAATCCGGTGATATCTTGATCAATGGTATAACTTCGAGAACCTACTATCTCCCTTCACCTAGTTGAACAGTTCATCGATCCTCAGTAGTGATTACATGATCTTCATGGTGTCCTGGTTCAGAATTCAGATGTCCACACACATCCTCAATATCCTGTCTTCCTTCTTGGAAAAAAATCATTGGGGCTACCCGTGGTGAAACACTATGCCTTACGAAGCTGTTCTCTTGCAAGTCCTCTACCTGTACCCTCAACTCACGAAGCACTGCTAGATCCATCTAATATGATGGTGTGGCATCCGTTCCATCTTGATTTATAGGTTGATGTATAATTCTACCTCTTTATGATGAGGTATTCTAGGAACATTCTCAGGAAAATCATCCTTGTACTATTCCACCACTACAAGAATGAGTGGACTCCTCTAATCCAATACACCTAAGGTGAGGCTAGCCAACTACTGAGTGATCGGCTTCACCATCCTCCGAGAATGTCGGTCTTATACTGAAAGGATTTCCTTCTCGTCGGTGAAGGAAAAACTAGTCCCATCTCCATAGACACACTAAACTATACAGCAAAAAGAGTTGATAGGAGCATGGACTGTGGATAACTAGTCCATACCCCTGATGAAGTCGTACGATCTCAACGATCCTACTAGGTTATCCCAGCATTTTCTTTCACCTCCTATAGTAAGCTTACACTACTGAAACTAGTGTTTAATCATCGAATCCCACCCCGTAAGAGTCTCTATCCATAAGTATCGAGACAAAGGCTCCATCAGAATCCCGGAACTCCGAATGAGAGTCATGGAAAGGGAGGAGTGACTAACAGTTGTGTCAATAATAACTAGTGATAGGGTTTATAATGTAACACCCCAAGCATCCATGGTATGTTTCCACTTGAATAATGCAATAGCTTGCATTGTACGCAACTTCGAGATTCTAACATACCGTGACCAATCAAAATAGCTGTTATGGATAGTAATACCCACTTTTTAAAATTTTATGAATTTTATGTTTAAAATAGACTTCATTTTTGGATTCAGGGTATCAAAATTAGCTTACGGTGAATTTTTGGTACTTTTCTGAAAACATTCAGTTTTGGATGAATAGTTAAAATTACTAAATTTTAAATAAAAAAAACTTTTTTAATAAAAACAATTAATAGTGATAAATAATGCATTTGAATGGTTTGGAAGTATAATTAGACTATATTTTTATCATTTAATACAATTTAGGTCATTATAAGTAATTTCACATTTAAATTTGACATAAACAAGTGTCAATCTTTTGATAATTATTATTTCATAAAAACACACTTTTTGTTTTGACAATGGGAATTAATTTTAAATTAATTTATGCCACATCTGTGTTTTGAATTTAGAAAAACGGATTCCATATTTTGAATCAGGAGCTCCAAAGTGTGTAAATTGGTAAATTTTATTTTTAGACATTTTCAATAATTACTTCGGCAAATATTTTTTTACCATGGTAAAAGGGTAAATCCGGTACATAAGTGTAAAAACATAATATTATAATAATATTAAAATAGAATAAAACGTGTCCTAAACCTATTTTTTGATACATTTCCGACCATGTGATTCTTTTGGTCGATTTTGGGACCCCATGGAGCCACTTTTATGTGATAATGACTCTTTATATTAAATTAAGTAAAAGTAAATACAAAAATGACATAAGCATATATCTTTTAGAAAAAGAATTTTTACATAAGGTTATAAATGTTATATTGTGGACTATAAATATTCATTAGAAATATAAATATATTCCCTATATAATGGGATCTTATTTATAATTTTTAGACTTGATTAATTAAATTTATTTATGACACAATAATGATGCAGTATTTTCCTTATAAATGAAAGAATCGAATAATTGGTATTATAATTGTTAAAATAAATATAATTTGAATGTTTTGATAACATCCAAAAAATTTATTGGTTAATATGACATTATAAGATTACTTTAATTAATTTTTTTTCTTATTAATAAGGTTTTTATGACTATAACAAAAATCAATTATTAAATAGTGTCAAAATTGACATAAAGGAGTTTTTTAAATCAAATATTATATTATTAATTGATATTCTATTCCTAAGAGTATAAGGATCGACCAAAATACTTATATAATTATATGTGTATCATTATTGGACAACTTGGGGTCTCTTGGAAATATATATTATGTTTATTAACCATATAATATAAAAATACAAAGAGACATGGTAAATGTCAAACTATTTAACTAAGAGTTAAATATAAAATGATAAGGTTAATATAGTGACCCAAACCTCCCTAAAATCTATTGGTTTAAATGATTTAGACACATAACCACATTAGACTCGAAATAATTCAATTTGGAGCCATTATAAACCCAATATGAATTCATTATAAAATAATATTATAAGTTTTTCTAAAGGTGCCTCTCATCCCTCCTATTAAAGGGCACTCCCCATTCTATCAAATTCATACCTTCAAAGCCTTTTTGATCAGCCAAATCCTGCCCAAACATCCTATAAAATTTTTTCACTTCAACTTAGAGGGATTAATTTAGTCATAACACCACCTTAAGGATCCCTCTTGATCAAATCATATGGAAGAACCCGAAGAAGAGGTAATGTTTTCACCGCCCCTTTCAAGTTCCTTTCTACTTCCACTTCTTTTTTCATTGTTGTTTCCATTCTAAAATAATAAATACAGTATCGACTATATACTTTGATGTTATTATAAATATTTTACAACCATATTCAACAATCTATCCATCCATTGGATGAAATGTTACCATACGTGCGTACGTACGGCTTACTGTCTCCACGTCGTGGTGTAATTGTTATTCAATAGATTATTATTTGGATGGGTATTATAATGGTGTGTAATTCATTTAAATAATAAATATTAATTGATAATGATTCTGTATATATGATACACCATCCAATTATATATTATTTTAATATGAAAAGAATGATATTGTTTCCCGTGCGTACGTACGTACTACCATCTCGACGAACGCGATAAGATTCATTCCCCATCGTATCCATTCAAGACTAATTTTCATTTGATGATTAAAAATAATTTTTATGGACTTGATATAATTCTGGATATAAATATTATATAATCTATGGATAAAAACATGACTTATATAGCAAAACATATAAAATAAAATGAGTAAGTGAACACCCAAAACGACGATAAAACTAAAATATTATTAACAAATAAATATTAGAAGATCATATATGATATCATATTTATGAATATGATTCTTGTATAATTTAATAAAATTGATTTAACTATTAAATAGGAGGTTAAACTACCCTCTACCAATGAAAGGTACAATGTAAGTGTTAATTTCACAATCTCTTCATTATACGAGTTTGTTTACACATAATTATCTACCGGGACCTCTTTATCATCAACATCCATGTTTCTTAAAAATGAATTTAAAATCATTATTAGTATTTTACAGACTATGGGTTAATGTCATTTATACCATTGTTTGAATTTTTAAAATAATTTTATAAAAAAATCTTTCTCTTGTTTTTTTCCAAACAAGGTCCTTTTAAACCTTTTTGACAGAATTAAGTAAAAAATGTTTTGTTTAACTTATACGGAGGGTATAGCTATTTTCCACCATTATAAAATCCTCGAAGCTTCCCTTAAAATATTATATAGATATCTTCAATGTAAATGTATTATTTTATAATTATGTGACATTTAAATGATTTCAAAAAAAGAGACATTTCTCTCAAATTGTTTTGATTTCATCTATTTCAACATCCTTTGATTGATCTTAATTTTATTCGAAGTAAATATATTATGAAACAAAACATCCATATTGTATTGAAGGTTTTGTGATATGTCTGACTATGGATGTTCGTTTTTTATATGATTCATGGTTTATGATTAAAGTATCGACATTTCATATGCTAGTTTTAATACGAAAGTTAATGATATGTTTAAACCTTTTCAGATGTGGGATGTATTGGACTTAGTAAGTGACAGGTGGAGCCTGCTATAGCTCCTCGATTCATTGGTAGATGTCATGAGAAAACTAGACATGAAATTGTCCAAGGCCCTTTCCCAATTTGATATATTTTTTTGGCCGAGGCCTTAATCATTTTTAGACGTCTCAGCCGAGGCCTTGACAAAATGTTTCAAAATGTCCGACATTATACATTTCCCCATTATGAAAATAATATTGATGGTTCAGGTGGCCATTATACTAGTATAATACCAATGATTATGTTTTATTATGGCATTATTTATGGATCATATTACTACCATAAAAGTATTCATGTTTATTATTATTAAAGGCTTCTGGTTTCAATTATTTACCATGCTAAATATTTATGTTATCTTCCGCTTTATTGCTTTCCCTTACTGAGCATTTGAGCTGAACCCTTTCTTATGTTTCATTTTCCCAGGATATAAATAAGTTAGTTATGAGTAACTTGCAGGCATAATCTAGGAGGCGTGGATGTTTTTAATTAAATATATCCGTGTTTTATTTCTCTTAAATTTGTAAAGTTGAACTTATGTATGAATCTTGTTTCCAATAATACTAAACGGATTGGTCTATTGAGACATGATTTCCTTGTGATCATGCCACTTTTATGTAATAATGCACCGAATCTGGGTAACTAGTGTCGGGGAATTACAGTTGGTATCAAAGGATGTTTAGTACAAACCATGGAAACTAGATTTAGATAAACTCTGATTAGAGAACATGGCCCTATGATAAACTTTTAGGATTAGTATTGAATAACTTCCTAGAATTTTGGTATTGTAATGATTTTTTGAGTTTTCTGAGAAATAAATCCATGTCTGGATACGAGAAGGTAGAGGCAGCTCTGGCACAAATTTACATAGGGGTAAAACCGGAAAACACCGCATTGATCTAGAGTCGAATGGGAACTCGTACACGACAACAGACCATATTGAACACTTGGTTACAAAACTCCCAGGGGATATGCATAGGATAATTCTCAATTTATTTACAAACCATTTTAAAGGGTTTATGAGTATATACTTCCTCAATGAAATTATTTTTATGATTATGGATTATATCCTCAAACTGTTCAATTTATATTTAGTGTTTTACATGTTCAGATTTATATATTGTGATTCTTAAACTAATCTATTGTATGCCATTGTTTAGAAATGGTTCTTAGTGGAAGGAATGTAAAATTTATCAATGCACACACTCCATGTAGGTATTTCCCTCCTTCTAATGATAATTATAGTGGAGCTGGTGATACAACTGGTGCTGATCATCTTATCACCATACTGGGAAAACTCTCTCAAGTTATAAATAATAAACTTACCCAAATGGAGAACCCTGACCCACAGCATGGAGGTTCAATGTTAGATCACTTCATAAGTAAAAACCACCTAAATTAAATTGGAGTACAAATCCATTAGTGGCTATGCAATGGAAAAATTACATAGAGAAAATATTCCATGCTTTGGGGAGTAGCAAAAGGGAAAACGTTGTCATGGAAGTTTACCGCCTTACTAAAGATGCTGATCAATGGTGGTCACTGATTAAAAACTCAAAGGATGGCGAGGAAGTATCAAATATGGAATAGAGGGAGATTAAAGAAAATTTCATAGAAAAATACTTTCGTCATGACCATCAAAAAGATTTGGAAAGATAATTTCTAATCCTTAGGAAAAAGGAGGATGAGAATGTCACAAAGTATGAAGCTAACTTTACAAGGTTAGCGAGGCATGCAACAAATTATATACAAAACCCAAGAAGTAACATTGATCGTTTCTTTGATGGGTTAAAACCATTTCTCTCTTGAGCATTAGTATCACAATCCTTCTCATCATACGACGATATTGTCTCATGTGATATCAAGACAGAAAAAGAAATCTCTGTCTTATGACTTTAAATCAAAGAAGGAGAAGAATATATCTTCTAAACACTTTGGTAATGGAAATAAGGAAATAGGGAATAAGGGAAGAATTGAATTTCCTTCCTATGATAATTGTGGAAGGAGGAACCCTGGTGCCTATCTAAAATGAAAAGGAGTATGCTACAAATGTGGACAAAAACACCATCTAGTTGGTTATTGTAAGGGAAAAAAGATGCTACCAATGTTCTATGCTACAATTACAAGGATATGGGACATTATGAAAATGAATGTCCTAATCGTCAGAGAAACATATATCAAAAAATTCCAAGGGATCAAGGCCAAGCTTGTGTTATCACTAATGCTGAGGTAGAAGCACCGAAAGACATGGTGGTAGGTAATTTAATGGTTTCCTCAAGTTTACCCAATGATTTATTTGATTCTGGATCATCGCATTCTTTCATATCTTCCATGTTTTCTAAGAAAATTATATATTCCCAATTTGATTTAACAAGAGATTTGTCAGTTGAAACTCGTAAGGGAAGTAACATCACAACAATGTTTTGTGAATCCGTTCCCATTAGAGCATATAAATATTCTTTATCTACTGATATCATCTTCATACCTATGATTTTGATTGATATAATCCTCTGTATGGATTGGATTTTATACCATGATAAAAATATTTATTGTAAGAAGAAAGAGGTTACGATTTTTGATGATGATGATAAGGAACACCTAATCATTAGAGCATAATTGTCACCACCTAATTCTTATCCAGATCCACCCCTAGTTTCTCAACTAAATTCAATTATTGGGGATGAAGTGAATGAAATGAATGTGGGTGAGGAAAGTAATGTTCAAATAGAGGATGTACCTATTGTGAGAGAATAGGTTGATGTGTTTCCAAAAGATTTACCTAGATATCCTCCAGAATTAAAATTTGAGTTTTCTATTGATTTAATTCCTGGATCAAGGCCTATATTGAAGACCTCTTATAGAATGGACATTGTGGAATTATTTAACTAAATAAACAACTAGAAGAATTGATTAATAAAGGATTTATTCTCCCTATTGTTTCTCCATGGGGATCCCATGTCCTTTTTGTTAAGAAGAAAAATGGATCTATGAGGTTATTTATTGACTACATGGAGATCAATGCTATATCAATAAAGAATAAGTATTCCCTACCTAAAATTGATGATTTATTTGATCAACTACATTGAGATCAATAATTTTCAAAGATTGACCTTCGATATAGATACCATCAATTGTGTGTGAAGAAGGAAGACATTCTGAAGACAACATTTCAAACCAACTACGTACATTACACGTTTATAGTAATGCCTTTTGGGCCGACTAATGCACCCCCTGTTTTCATGGATCTAATGAACATAGTTTTCAAGGAATATCATGATGGCTTTGAATTGGTATTCATTGATTATATCTTGATATAAACCAATTTCTATGAAGATCATGAATATCAATTGACCATTATATTGAAGACTCTGAGAAGGCATGAATTATATGGGAAGTTTAGAAAGTGTGAATTCTGGCTTCAGGAGATTTCTTTTCAATGCCATATTGTCTCTAAGGATGGAATATCTATTGATCCTTCTATGAACAGAGCAATCCATAAATGGAAAGAACCAATGAGTATATCTGATGTACGTAGTTTTATTGGTTTAGCAGGTTATTATCGACTTTTCGTCAAGAATTTTGCCTGGTTGTCTAACCCATTAACAAAGCTCACATGTAAAGGGGTTAAAATTGTTAGGAAAAAAGTGTGTGAAGAATTTTTTTTAAGAACTAAAGAAAATATTAGTCAATGATCCTATATTTACTCTAACATCGGGGAATGTTGGGAAAAAATCCCTCAAGGTATCATTGATGAATTTTTGAGGTGACTGTGTTTGTTGACAGAGTGTAAATATGTGTTGTGATTGTTGATAAAGAAAACCATGACATACAAATTATTTGAGAAATGGAATTTCATGGTGGCATGTCGAGTTCATGGTTTGTGGTTAATGATCCCTATATGATTCAAGAACGTCGAAAAAGGAATGTATGATCTGGAGACGCATCAAAAACAGCAGATACAAGGTTGTGTCGTTTTCCAGTGTTTGCAACATTTTTGGGCCTAAAAATAGACAAATGAAGAAAATTTGTTTTTGGAAAATGGAATTGAACTCCGCATATTTTAAGGAGAGGAAAATTTCTCACCTAATGTTTTTCAAGATCATAACATCAAAATATGGAAAAGGGATAAGGGTCGCACAAGTTTTGGATTAGGTTATGCAAGTTACTAGAACGTCAGAGACAAAGGGCAGAGAATTGCGTGGTGAAACTTGCGCACCGAGGGGAGACGTGCACACTGTCGAGTAGGGTGTCCAGATTCCTATAAATATAGGTTGACCCCTCCTCATTCGGTGAAGACTTCAAAACTTATAAAAATCCGATCTCCCATCGAGCAGGTGTGGTGGACGCGCAAGTGGTCTGTGGTTGCGCAAGTAGAGGTTGCGGCCCAGGTGATTGTTGCATGCCCAAGGTGGTCTGGGCGAGGAAGGAAGAGAGTCGCGCAAGTTCTGAGTTGAATAAGGAAGTCTCATTCAAGTGGTTTCATGACACTTATGCACCATGTTTTGAATAAGTGTGAATGTTGTTGGTTTCACACCAAATTGGTGTGGGTGTAATAGGGTGTGTGTCGTGCAATTTTTGAGTTACAGAAGCTCGTGTCGCACAAGTGCTAGGGGTGGATTTGCACGTCAGTTTTGACTTTCATGCCAAAACATTTGTGCCGAAATAGAGAAAGGCTCCAGGTAAGGGTGATTCATGAAAGTGGTTTAGGGCTGCGTGAAAGCTGGAAAATTGCCTGATAACTTCGGTGCAAAGTGAGATTTATCTAAGGGTGAAAGTTGGACTTCAATAGAGCATCTACATACAACAGTGGATGCATTCATTAGTGATAATTAAGAGACCTACAGGTCTATAAACTATGATGGATCCTTTCCAGAGCACTGAGCAGGGGAAGAGGAATAAGGTGGTCCCCTCCACCGGCAGTGATCCAAAGAGTGAGAAATAGGGAGTGACCCTTGGTAAAGCAGTGAGATGACCCTAAACATTGTAAAGGCATAGAGCCTCATCATAAAAGTGTTCTATGACAAACCATGTAAACAATAGTGTGCTTATAGTGGATTCTGTACATCGGCACATTGTCGTAGTATACTCCTTGGACGTATCCGAGTGAGGGTGACCCAAGTAAAAAATATTGTGCCCTGTGCATGATTTACATTCTGTTTATATTGTGCAACGTGAATGACAAAGAAGAGATTTTTTATTAATAGTGAAACAAGATTAGAACGGGCTTTAATTTTAAATTATTCATACCCTGATTCACCCACCCCCCCTCTCAGGGTATTCAGCCTTGTGGAAGTAACAATTGGTATCAAAGGGAGGTTGATTTTAGTTCTTCTCTCAATGGAGGTTACTATTCATAAAGGGATTCTGATCTTTTACGAGAACAATTTTCTACTATGAAATAATCAGATGCAATAGTACTTTTGATCATTGTGAATGGATGTATTCAAAGTAGCAATTCATGGTATAATAGCTGACATCAGCAATGGAAAATTATCGGAAGCGGAGGGAATAGAATTGGATGCTGACAAAGATGTAATCAATGATTTAGGGCTA
Source organism: Viscum album (assembly GCA_963277665.1). Classification (NCBI taxonomy): domain Eukaryota; kingdom Viridiplantae; phylum Streptophyta; class Magnoliopsida; order Santalales; family Viscaceae; genus Viscum; species Viscum album. The sequence continues at coordinate 1,978,989,763 of OY728165.1, read as the reverse complement.
TCCCTATAAAATGCTTTTTACACTAAGATGACGTCATGATACACGTCACATGCCATGTGAGAAAAGCTATTGAACATATATGACTGTGATACAATGGTCAGAGAAGCGAAGCTGCAAGTCTTGTGGAAGAAGTACGAAGATATAAGAACAAACCTGAATGAATCTGTTGATTCATTCTTTAACAGGGTAAAATTTTTGGTGGAGTACTTGAGGGGTCTTGGAGAAGTTATTGAAGATAATAAAATTATGACATGCATTATGAGGAAACTTCTACCTCGATTCAATCCGAATGTTTCAGTTTTGAATATAATGACCCAAAAGAGAAAACAATGGATAACCTGCACAGTACACTAGTTGCATATGAAATGAAAAATGTTGGCAATGATGATGTGGAAAAGGGAAAATCCAAATAAGTTGCATTCAAGTCCATGAAAAAGCTCACCGTTGAAGATTCTCTAGATGAAGAAGAGGGAGATGAGGTGATGTCATTTCTTTCTTCAAACCTGCAAAGAGGAAAATGAATGTTTAAAGGGAAACTTCCACTAGCATGATTTTTATGTGGAATGGTTGGTCATCTTGCATCAAGGTGCCCCAAAAAGTTTCAAGATAACGATAATGATGACGACGATGTCAAAATTCCCAAGAAGACGTCTTCATCATTTGTGAAAGGGAAGAAACAATTCAATAGAAATGTATTCAAGAAGAAGAATCTTCTATCACAAGAATTTTAATGTTTTGATGAGTCTGATGATGAAGAGGATAAGGAGATTGAAAACTGCAAAGATTGTGGGGAAAATGCTTTGGTGGCAGTTGTCGGTAGTGCTCATAAGAAGGAAGAAACCGACATTGACGAAGAAGAAGAATTTGAAGGATGATTTGATATGGAAGATGAATTGGAAGCAGCTCTTGAGGAGATAGACGTTTGGAGAGAAAAAATGATAAAATCAAATAAAGTGGTTCGTGATGCCAAACTCTATATGCAACAACAGAATGAAGAAATGTCTGAGCTGTTAGAACAAATTAAAAAACTAAAATCTTCAACAAAAGAGAGCTCAGAAAATATTGTCGAGTATAAGCTTTAAATTTAAGAACAAAAGAATGAAATCGATTGTTTGACTAATACTGGAAAGGAGTAGGTCAAACGTATCAAAGAACTTGAAAAATAAGTTTATAGTCTACAACAAAGGATTGAGGATCAAGAAAACCAATTTGTTCAGAAAACTAAAAAGAATGAATTGGATCACAGACCTCCAGTGGAAAAGAAGCAATAGTCGTGTTCCAAAGATAACACTGGTATATGACTTGAATGAAAACAGAAAAAGGTCATGGATGAAGACAAACCACAAGAACCTTCTCTGAGAATGAAGATAGATTTGGGTACAAAATTGAATCAGAATTTTTGTAGCTCCCAAGGGAAAACCAGTAGTGCAGAATTAACACGCAGGAATGATCCTTACATTAGGTGCTATTGTTGTGGAAAGATAGGACAATCACAGAATGTGTGTTCTATAGCCAAGAGATATCGAAGGGCACTAGACCAATAATGGAAACCAAATAGAGCTGAATATTAAAGAACATAATTTGAAGGTCGTTGTTTTTGGTGTGGAGGATTTGGTCACATGGCTAGATATTGCACATCAATCATTCAATGAAATGTTCCAGAACAAAACTCGAGCAGTCTTAAGAAGCCAGTTAGGGAATCAACAAGTGAGCTGAAAACAAAAAATAGATTTTCTACTCTACAGGATGAAGCTGTTCCATCAAAATATAAGGAAAATCAACCTCTCAAAACCACACTGTGTGGGATGATGAATACATGGATCAAAAAGAAAAAGGATGAGAAGGCAGTAGTTGTGAAAATTTCACTTAAAGCATCCGATCGTTCAGGAGTATGGATCCTTGAAAGTGGTTACAAATCACATATGATAGGTAAAAAGGATCTAATTACATGCATTAAATATGAGAAAGAAGGTGTTTTCAAGTTTGGGAACAATGAAGGGATGACGATTATTGGTTCCAGAAAGGCTAAATTTGGGGGAAATGAAATGAGACGTGCTGATATCTTGGTAAAAGAGATCCTCAGTCAAAACATGCCATGTGTTGGTCAACTACGTGACTCTAGGAACTCTATCTGATTTAACAAGATGATGTGTGTTGTGAAAGGAAAAGATGTAGAAATTGTTCTATAAGGAAAAATGACAAAGGGAAATCTTTACCTTGTAAGTTGGGAAGAAGATATGTGTCTCTTATCCGAAGAGGAAGAAAACAAACTATGGCATACGCGACGTGGTCATCTATGTAGACCATCTATGGAAGATCTTGTATAGTGTGATGCAGTTAGAGACCTTCCCAAATTATCACATGATCACACTCATACATGTGATGCTTGCCAACAAGGGAAAATCATCAGAAAGACAAACATGCCAATGGAATAGAAATCAACCAAAGTTCTCAAATTGGTGCATACTGATTTTGTTGACCTATCTCACCACGAGCCATAAATGGTAAAAGGTACTATGTCCTTTTAATTGATGATTATAGAAGTATGGATTGGGTATTTGTCATTATACATGAGACATAAGTGTTCAGTTGTATTATGAATTATAGGAGGGAATCAGAAATTATGCTTGGGATGAAAGTTCTGATGTTTCGTACTGATAATGGTACAAATTTCACAAATAGTCCGGTGGAAGACTATCTCGAGAAACATGGGATAAGGCATCGAGTTACATCGGTAAGAACATACCAATATAATGAATTAGTTGAAATGAAAAATCAGATCGTGAACAACATGGCCAGAACAATGCTTATTGAAAATGACCTACCAGAGAAATTTTGGAAGGAAGCAGTTTTGACATCAGTCTATATTTCAAACATGGCTTGGTTTTTTCCTATGAAATGAAAGACTCCATATGAAATTTGGTACAGAAAGAAGCCAAAATTGAAATATTTTCTAATCTTTAGAAGTAACTATTTCATTATCAAAAAATAAAATCACAGGAATTTTGAGTCAAGAGGAGATGAGGATATATTCCTTGGCTACTTAGGTAAAAGAAAAGCGTATAAATGCTTTAACAAAATTCAGGAAAATATGTTGAGAGAAATGATGTCACTAAAGTATAAGATGAACAGAATACTCAATGACTTAGTGATCGGTTTTTGGATGAATGTGATGAGGATGTAAGCAATGCAGGAGGAGCAGAAGTGGCTGATGCTGATTCAGAAGAAGACAATGATGATGAAAAAGAAAGTGTCAAGTCTATGTCTGCAAAGAAGACAAAGAGCCAAGATGAAATTCATAGACAGAATATCATTGGTGATCAGGCAGATTTAGTTCATACAAGAAAAATGAAGTCACTGTATTAGAAATTTTTCTTATCTCAGGTAGAGACGATATTCTTTGCTTATGCAGCTGAAGATTAAAACTGGGTTCAGTCTATGAATGAAGATCTTGATCATATTAATAAGAACTAGATGTGGGAGAGTGTTTCAAGACCAGCCAATAAGAATGTCATCGGGACTAAATGGGTCTATCGCGCTAAGATGAATGAAGATGGTGAAATGGTTCGAAACAAATCACAAATAGTGTGAAAATGATACTCCCAGATAGAGGGAATAGATGTTTATGAGACATTTTCACTGGTTGCAAGGCTGGAGACAATCAGATTATTTTTAGCCATAGTAGTACAATGAAAGTTCAAAGTGTTCCAGATGGACGTAAAATCACAATTTCTAAATGGGGTTCTCGATGAAGAGGTGTGAATTGAACAGCCAGATGGTTTTATCATACATGAGGATGAGAACAGTGTTTGCAGGCTGAAGAAGGCATTGTATGGGATGAAACAGGCATTATGAACGTGGTACTGAAGGCTTTATCAGTACTTGAAGAATCTTGGTTTCCAGCATGGGGGAGTTGATTTCAATCATTATTTCAGAAACGACATTAATCAAAGGATCATGGTGTTGGTTTATGTTGATGACATAATATTTAGTGGATTAGATGAATCTCAGTTCAGACATTTTTCGAATTTCACGAAAACTGATTTTGAAGTGTCTGTGATTTTAGAGCTAACATTTTTCCTTGTTTTACAGGTGACACAAGGAAGTAATGGCACTTTCATTTCTCAATCCAAATACGCCACCGAGCTTCTAAGAAGGTTTGGAATGGAAAATTCAAAGGAAATAAAGACTCCAGTTTCTACCTGAATGAAACTGTCCAAAGATGAGGATGGAAATGCAGTTAATATCACAGAATATAGGAAAATTATTGGCAGATCATTGTACTTGATTGCAACAAGGCCTGACATTGTTTTCACCACATCCCATGAAGTGTGATATCATATTAATCCCATGTAAAACCACAAGATTGTAGTGAAAATAATACTTTGGTATATCAAAGGAACCATGGATTTCGGTCTGATGTATATTGACAAATCTCAATCAGTGTTATTGGGTTACACAGATGCCGATTTTTCCAGATCAGCAGATGACATAAAATCAATGTTAGGAGGTTCATTCTATCTTGGTGGATTGTGAACATATTGTGTAAGAAAGAAGAAATATTCCATTTCATTAAGCATCGCGGATGCTGAGTATGTTGCGGCCACTCAAGCACGCACATAGTTATTGAGGATGAAGCATCAGCTTGATGATATGGGAGTTGAAGTGAAGTCTCCGATCCGAATCGATTGTGATGATGCAAGTGCTATAAATCTCAGCAAAAATCTCTTCCATCACTCAAGTACAAAGAACATTGAGATAAAGTATCATTTTATCAAGAAGAAAGTTGAGCAGGGAATCGCGAAGATGGAGTATGTGCCTACAGAGCTATAGGTTGCATACATTTTGAAAATGTCCTTACCCAAGGAAGCTTTGGAGAGGCATTGACTGGCTCTGGGAGTTCAGTCGACACCCTGCACATGAAAGACTGTGGATGTGGAAACCCCCATCTCCACGAGGTATGGTGTTTCTTTCGCTTATTTGTTGATATGTGTTCTCTACTCTGTTACAGACTGCAAAGGACTGACCATTTGGTTTGTTGTCAAAGGGGGTGAAAATAGTGATTGTTCAAGTGAGAGATATTGTGCAATTTGATAAATCATAGTTGATATGGGGAGAAGCGGACAAGTGGAGAGGCGAGAGAGGGTGGGAAATGAGAAAGGGGGAGAGTATTAAATCTGACGATCCTAGAAGTGATCGATCAAAGAATAGATATCACGATAACTGAGGATCGTGATAAAAGTAGAAGAGTGGTACGGAAGAGTGGTGTTGGAATGCGGTAAAAATATTTCCACCAAATTAGTACCAGTTTGGTGTCAATAGTGGGTATCATAGTAGAAGTGATTCATTGATGAACATTTCATTTACTCTTTTTTCTCACGTCGATCATTGCTCATGTGGGCTTAGAGTTTGTGTTGAGTAAATCCTTGATCGTTATCAGAATCACAATAGGTGAATGGTGGATGATCATTTAACGATGTATATTTTTATGGAAGAGTTTGCAAAAAACCCAAAGGGGGATATTGTTGGGAAAAAATCCTTCAAGGTATCATTGAATCATTTTGAGGTGATTTTATTTGTTGAAAAAGTGGACATTTGTGTTGTGATTGTTGAAAAAGAAAACCATGACATACAAATTTGTTGACAAAGGGGATTTCATGGTTGTATGACGAGTTCAAGGTCTATGGTTAACGATCCATGTTTGATTCAAAAATTTCGATAAAGGAATGGACGAAATGGATATTGTACAAAAATAGCATATACAAGGTGTCGTCGTTTTCCAGTGTTTGCGAAATTTTTGGGCATAAAAATCGACTAATGATGAAAAGTGGTATATGGAAAAGGGACTCGCACACCGCATATTTTATGCAGAGAAAACATTCACGCCTAATGTTTTTCAAGATAAGAATATCAAAATATGGAAAAGGGTAAAGGGTCGTGCATGTTTTGGGTTAGGGCGCGCAAGTGACTAGCATAGCAGAGACAAGGGGCAGGGACTTGCATGGAAAAACATATGTGGCGAGGGGAGACTTATGCACCGTCGCATAGGGTGTCCAAATTTATATAAATAGAGGCTGAGTCCTACTCATTCATTGTAGAGTTCAACACTTAGAAAAATTGGAGCTCCCATCATGCTGGTGTGTTGGTCGCGCAAGTGGTGTTCGGTCGCGCAAGTAGAGGTTGCACGCTAGGTGACTGTTGCACGCCCAAGGTCATCTGGGTAATGAAGGAAGAGAGCTGTGAAAGTTTGGAGATGAAGAAGGAATTGTCACAAAAGTGGTTTGGTGACACTTGCGTGCTATGTTTTTAAGAAGTGCGAAAGTTGTTGGTTGCGCTCCAAAATTGGTTTGGGCGTAAAAGGGTGTGTGTCACGCAAGTTTGTAGTTGCAGAATCTTGTGTCATGCTAGTGGTTGAGGTGGACTTGCACACCAGTTTTGACTTGCGCTCCGAGACTTGGGCGACGACTTAGAGAAGGGTGCCATGTAAGGGTGATTCCCGATAGTGATTCAGGGCTGCGTGGACGCTGGAAGATTTCCGGATACCTTCGGTGCAAAGTGAGATTTATCTACGGGTGAAAGTTGGACTTCAAAAAATTATCTACATACAACAGGGGATGCATTCATTAGTGATAATGAAGAGACCTACAGGTCTATAAATTTTGATGGATCCTTTCCAGAGCAGTGAGCAAAGGAAGAGGAAGAAGGTGTTCCTATACACCGGCAGTGAGCCAATGAGAGAGAAACAAGGAGTGACGCGTGGGAAAGTAGTGAGCTGACCCTAAACCTTGTAAAGGTAGTGAGCCTGGGTGTAGAAGTGATCTAGCATGAACATTGTAATCAATAGTGTGGTTATAGTGTATTTGGTACATCAGCACATTTCCGATTTATTCTCTTTGGACGTAGCCCAGTGAGGGTGAACCAAGTAAAAGTTGTTGTGTCATGTGCATTCTTTACATTCTATTTATATTGGGAAACGAGAAAGAGAGGGAAGAGTGTTTTTATTAATAGTGAAACAAGATCATTAAATGCTTTAATTTTAAATTAGTCATACCCTGATTCAACCCCCCCCCTCAAGGTATTCATCCTTTGGGACCTAACAGGGAATGATGGTTTTGTTATTTAATGTGATGCTTCAAAGAAAGGACTTCATTATGTCCTTATGCATAATGATAGAGTTATTTCCTATACAACACAACAACAAAATATTCATGATCAAAACTATTCTACTCATTATCATGAGTTATCATCTGTAATATTTTCTTTGAAGATTTGGACACATTGTCTCTATGGTGAAAAATGTGATATTTATTTTGATCACAAGAGTTTGAATATTATTTTCTCACAGAAAGAACTCAACATGAGGCAAAGGGGATTGCTTTAACTACTCAAGGATTATGATAGCATGATACACTACCACCCGGGAAAGGAAAATAATGTGGCATATTCTTTGAGCAGAAAGGATCATGGAGTTTTGAACATGATGAGAATTGAAAGGGATCTAATTTTCATCGATCTAGTGAATATGGATATGGTAATAACCATAGAAGTTGAAACATCAATGATTTTTCAAATGGATGTCAAACCATATTTACTAGAAAGGATTAAGAGTTATTAGACTGATGATTAAGAGTTTCAAAAGAATATTAAAGCCGTGAATGATGGGAGATTGAGTGACTTTGTGTATGGAGATAGAATTTTTAAATTTCGGAAGAGAAATTTTGTTCCCAATATACCACATCTAAAAAAAGTGTTGTTGGATGATGCTCATAGTTCCAATTTCTCTATAAACCCTAGGATCACCAAAATGTATAGATATTTGAAGGAACATATTGGTGGGACAATATGAAGAGGGAGATTACTGATTTTGTTTCAAGATGTATGGTTTTTCAACAAGTGAATTCTAGAAGGAAAAATCCTGGAAGAGTATTGCATCCTCTTCCCATACCTGAGTGGAAATGGGATAATATTATGATGGACTTTGTCATGGGACTACCGAAGACTCCTAGAAGAAATGATGAAATATGGGTTATTGTTGATTTTCATACCATGTAAGAACATTTTCTTTCTATAAGGTAGGACTTACCACTTAAATTTCTAGAAAGAATATATATTAATGAAGTTGCGAGACTTCATGGAGTACCCCTATCGAATGTTTCTGATCGTGATCCATGTTTTACATCAAGATTCTGGAAAAGTTTTCAGAGAACCCTGGATACTAAACTTATTTTTAGAACTGCCTCCCACCCCCAAACTGATGGGCAATTAGAACGAACTATTCATACCGTATAAGACATGTTGAGATCTTACTCACTTTACTTATAGGGTATGTGGGATCAATATTTACCTTTGGTAGAATTTTCCTATAACAATAGCTTCCATTCGAGTATTCAGACAACACATTATGAAGTGTTTTATGGAAAGAGATGTCACACACTAACCTCTTGGGATGGCATTGGTGAAAGAAAACATGTAGGCCCGGAATTGGTGGAGGAAACGATGGAAAAGGTGAAGGAAATCCAAAACCACATCAAAGCAGATCAAAGTAGGTAGAAGAGATATGCCGATAACCAAAGGAAGGATTTGTAATTTTTGGTAGGAGTTCATGTTTTCATGAAGGTATAACCATGGAAGGGTGTTATACATTTTGGTAATAAAGAAAAATTGACTCCTAGGTACATCGGACCTTTCGAAATTCTAGAACGAATTGCTGTTGTAGCTTATAGTTTGGAAATGCAGCCAAATCTCTTCAATGTTCAGGATGTGTTCCATGTATCACTATTGAGAAAATACATGCCTGGAGCAATGCATATACTCATCTATGAGGAATAAGAATTAGATCTCGATTTATCCTATTGAAAAGAGCCTGTCAAGGTTTTTGATACAAGAGAACAATTTCTGAGAAACTGGATGACTCATCTGGTAATAGTTTTATGGGGAAACCATAATATGGAAGAGGCAACATGGGAACCTAAGGAACTTATGATGAAGAACCACCCGAGTGTTTTATGCAGTAATAATCTAGAAATTTCGTGGATGAAAATAATTTAATTAGGGGAGAATGTAACGCCCCACGCTTCCATGGTATGTTTCCCTTTGAATAATGCAATAGCTTGAATTGTACGCAACTTCGAGATTCTAACACACAGTGACCAATCAATTTTTCCATTATGAATAGTAATACCAACTTTTTAAATTTTTCTTACTTTTATCTTTCAAAATTTACTTCATTTTTGGATTCAGAGTATCCAAATTATCATAGGGTAAATTTTTGGTATTTATCTGAATACATTCAGTTTTTGAAGAATTCTGAAAATTACTAAATTTTAATTAAAAACAATGTTTTAAATCAAAATAATTAATAGTGATAAATTATTAATTTGAATAGTTTTGATGTATAATTAGATTATATTTATATAATTTAATACAATTTAGTTTATTATAAGTAATTTCACATTTAAATTTGACATAAACAAGTGTCAATCTTCTAATAGTTATTATTTCATAAAAACACGCTTTTTATTTTGACAACGGGAAATAATTTTTAATTAATTTCTGCCACTTATGTGTTTTGAATTTAGAAAAATGGATTCAATATTTGGAATCAGCTGGTCAAAAGTGTGTAAATAGGTAAATATTTTTTTGGACATTTTGACGAATTACTTCGGTAAATATTTTTTTACCATGGTTAAAGAGTAAATCCGGTAAATAAGGGTAAATAAATTATATTACAATGACATTTAATTACCATAAAACTTGTCCTAAACCAATTAGATGATACATGTCTGACCATGGGAATATTTTGGTCTATTTTGGGACCCCATGGAGCCCCTTGTAAGTGATAATGACACTTTATATTAATTAAGTAAAAGTAAATACAAAAATGACATAAGAATATATCTTTTAGAAAAACAATTTTTATATAGTGTTATATATGTTATATTTTCATGTATAATTATTAATTAGAAATATAAAAATATTCCCTATATAATGGAATTTTATTTATTATTTTTAGACATTGAATAATTAAATTTATTTATGAAACAATAATGATGCAGTATTTTCCTTATTAATGAAATAGTCAAATAATTGTTATTATAAATGTTAAAAAAATATAATTTGAATGTTTTGATAACATAAAAGAAATTATTGCTTAATATGGAATGTTAATATTACTTAAATGAATTTTTATCGAATTAATAATGTTGTTCAGACTTTAACAAAAATCAATTATTAAATAGTGTCAAAATTGATATAAAGGGGTTTTTTAAAACAAATATTATATTATTAATTGATATTATATTCCTAATAATCTAAGGATCGGCCAAAGTACTTATATAATGATATTTGTATCATTAATGGACCACTTGAGGGTCTCTTTGAAGTATATAGTAATTTTATTAACCATATAATATAAAAATACAAAGAGACGTGGTAAATGACAAACTATTTAACTTAGAGATAAATATAAATGATAAGGCTAATATAGTGACCCAAACCTATCTAAAATCTATTGGTTGAAAGCATTTCGACCCATTCCCACCTTATACTAGAAATAAGTCACTTTGGAGCTATTTTAAAACGAATATGAATTTATTATAAAATAATATTTTATGTTTCTCCAAAGGTTCCCCTCCCCACTCTTATAAAAGGGCACTCCCCCTTCTCTGAAATTCATACCATCAAATCCTTTTGGATCTGGGGAAAACTGCCCAAATATCCTATCAACTTCATAAAAATCATACTTTATTCTTTCCTTTAGTCATAAATCGAACTTTCGGAGCCCTTTTGATCAAATCAAATGGAAGAACATGAATAAGCGGTAATGTCTTCACCAACATCTTTCAAGTTCCATTCTTCTTACAATTCTTTTTTCCTTTTTATTTCCATTATAAAATAATAAATCCAGTATATCCATAACAATTTTATGTTATAATAAATATTGTACAACCATATTCATCATTCTATCCATCCCTTGGATGACATGTCACCAAACGTGCGTACGTACGACTTACCGTCTCCATTTCATGGTGTAATTGTTATTCAATAGATTATTAATTGGATGGGTATAATAATGATGTGTAATTAATGTGAATAATAAATATGACATGATAATGATCTTGTATATATGATACAACATCCAATTATATATTATTTTCATATCAAAAGAATGATATTGTTGCTCGTGCATACGTAAGGACTACCGTCTCCACGAACGCGATAAGATTCATTCCCCAACGGATCCATTCAAGAATAAATTTATTATTAGGATTAAAAATAACGTTTAAGGACTTTCTATCATTCTGGATATGAATATGATACAACTTATGAAAAAAAAACACGGCTTATTTAACAAAACATATAAAAGAAAATGAGTAAGTGAACACTTGAAACGACGATAATACTAAAATATTATTAACAAGGCAATATTAAAAGATCATATATGATATCATATTTATGTATATGATTCTCGTATAATTTAATAACAATGATTTAACTATTATAAAAGAGGTTAACTTACCCTCTAACAATGAAAAGTACAAGGTAATGGTGTATTTCACAATCTCTTCATTATACGAGTTTCTTTATACGTAATTATCTAATGGGACCTCTTTATCATCTACATCCATGTTTCTTAAAAATGTATTTCACACCATTATTACTATTTTACAAACTATGGGATAAAGTCATTTATACCCTTGATTGACTTTTTAAAAGAAGTTTATAAAGGAATATTTCTATCATTTTCCAATCAAGGCCCTTTTTAACCTTTTCGACAGAATTAAGGTAAGAATGGTTTTTAACTTATATGGATAATACAGATATTTTCCGCCGTTATAAAATCCATGAATCTTCCCATACAAGATTATAAGGATATTTTCAAAGTAAATGTTTTATTTTATAATTATGTGACTTTTAAATGATTAAAAAAAGAGATATATTTCCCTCAAATTGTTTTGATTTCATCTATGTCAAGATCCTTTGATGGATCATAATTTTAATCGATGTTGATTTTTTATGATACAAAACTTCCATATTGTATTGATGGTTTTGTGATATGTTTGACTGTGGATGTGCTATTTTTATAATATTCAAGGTTTATGATTAATGTATTGGAATTTCATATTCTAGTTTTAATACAAATGTTTATTATATGTTTAAACCGTTTCATATGAGGAATGTATTGGACTTAGTAAGTGATGGGTGGAGTCCGCTATAGCACCTCAATGCATCGGTAGGTCTCATGAGAAAACTATAAATGGAATTTGCTGTGATCTTTTCTAAATTTGATATATGGTTTTGGATGAGGCCTTAATCATTTTTAGACATCTTGGTCGAGGCCTTGAAAAAATATTTCAGATTGTCCGAAATTATACATTTCCTAATTATGACAATAATATTGATGGTTCATCGGGTCATTCGACTAGTAGAATACCAATGATTATTTTTTATTATCGCATTATATACTCAGGTCATATTCCTTCCATAAAATTATATAGGATTATTATTGTTAATGGCATGTGGTTTCAATTATTCACCATGATTAATATTTATGTTATCTTCCACTGTATTACTTACCCTTACTGAGCGTTTGAGATCACCCATTTCTTACATTTCATTTTCCCAGGATATAAAGAAGCTAGTTATGAGTGAATTTCAGGCATAATCTAGGAGGCTTGGATGTTTCTAATTAAATATATTTGTGTTCTATTTCCCTTCATGTTGTAATGATGAACTTATGTATGAATATTTTCCCAATAATAATAAACTGATCGGTCTTTCAAGACATGATTTTCATGTGATCATGCCAATGTTATATAATAATGCACCGACTTTGGGTAACTAGGGTCGGGGCGTTACAGAGAAGTCATATATCATATCTCAGATCATCTCTGGAATTATCTGTACATTGGCCTCTAATGCCAAAATTTTTCTCACACATATCCTCCTACTCCCTAAGGTCGGGGTGGACCACCTAAGGGTGGTGCCGGTAATACCTCAATCCATCACCCACTGCCTGCTACTTGGACTGCTCCACTGCCATGTCTTCTACCCTACGAAACTCCTCACATGAATATTTGACTCTAACTTTTTAGTCGCTAGACATATTCTGATTATTGGTTTGGTTATTCGGGTATTCATGAGCCATGTGAACCTTCCCACTTCATGATTAGCACAAACTATTCCTCTATTGACTTCCTCTACCTCACGAGCTCTGCACATTTGATCCTACATCTTGGGGTCAACCTCTGGATGGTCTATCTATTTTGGTCCTCTGCATTATCTACCGACATCCTACTGCGGATGACTCATTTACTTGTTGTCTGGTGGTGGCCCTCACTGACAGTTGCGGTTTGGAATGGAAACTCTCTATAAGTAGTTATCAATCAAACACACCACCCTGCATTTAGATGTTTAGTGAAATCATTGAATCCCTGATCTCCCATCGGAGACTCTTCTCAATGGTTTAGGACCCGAACGAAGGGTCATGCACCATGTCGATAGAGTAGCAGTAGAGTTCAGTAATTTACACAGTGTATTGGTCTATAGTCAGGTTTCCCTTCTATAGGGGATGTAGATCCTGAATACGCATAGTGAGTCGTGTCGCTGGGATGAAATCTACCGTGAAGAGGCTCTCAAATTCAAACCAAGAAAGGGTTGCCTCCTAAAGTGTCTGGAGCATCATGCTCCACCATCTTCCTAATGTTCCATGATAAAGGATATTGGCTAGGATCACCATCTGGTTTTCTAGTATCTCTACTAAGTGAAAAACTCATGCCACATCTTTAGAAAGTCCTCCGCTGCCAGCGGATCTGTATCGCCTCGATAATTTGAAGGGGTATGTCTCTGGGTGTAACGTCCTAGACCCAGGTGCCACACAACGGGTGCCCCGACCCCAGTTTTCCACGTGACCTAAAGCACTTTTCCCCAAATGCAAGAGGCTTCCGACTAGCAGTGAGGGCCTAGGTCCGATAGTGGGGAAACTATGGCCTCATTTGTCAATGTGTAGCGCAGCGGAATACCAAAATAAACATATAACAACAGTGGAACTAGTAAACATACACAACTGAAATAACTACAGTAGTGGATATAAAAAATAGTATATAAGTGATGATTCTACATGTTTCAAGTTCTAAGAAAACAGTGAGAACATGGTATACATCAATACAGTACAACTGAAAACAGAGTACAACACAACAAGAAAAATAGCTAGCAGCGGCATCGCGATCCTAGGATCGGTCCCATGCCCTCCTACTCCTCAGAAATAGTCAAGTACCTGTATAGGGACTCTTGCCCCTATCTATACCTGTAGCAACATAATATGTTCGGGCCGAAAAGCGTGACCCAAACAGGGTGTGAGAAATATATCTCAGTAGGCACCCACCAAAGGCCCGTGCCCAACTACATATAAGCATGAAACAACAGTGTGCAGTAGTAAAATGAAATAAAGTAAGCAGTACTCAAAAGTAACTAATTACCAATTATATTTCCATTTCATTATCCATTTAATCGATTTAAATTTTTGAAACCACCATAGTGCATTTTTAAGTAAACAGTCCAACTCCTCAGACAAACAAAACCTTACCCTCAGATAAGCAGAACCCAACCTACAGGTATAGCCCTTAGGCGTAACAGAAATTGCCCTCAGGCGTAGGAAGTGTCGCCCTCAGGCATAGATGTTAAGCCCTCAGGCACGAAAGGTTTCCCTCAGGAGAAATACTACAGCCCTCAGGATAAATAGTGAAAATCCCTCAGGATAATCACAACAATGCCCTCAGGCTAAATACAAAAACGCCCTCAGGCTAAACAGGTAACCGGGCCATGCCCAATAGGTAAACAAGCAGTAACATTCAATTCATCTCAAGGAAATTCTACAATTACTACATTGAAGGCATACCCTTAGGTATCCGGGCCAAATGGCTAAACAGAGAAACACACCCCGGGGGTGGTTCCGGATCCTAGAAACGATCCCAACCAGCATTTTAACATCACAATTTAATCACCTATGCATTTATAGGCGTTAAACATAGCAATAGCCTCAGCCACATGACACCCCAACATGGGTTCGTGGCACAAAAATGCACAAAACACACAACAGTTGGAATACTAAACACAAAGCCACCTACCTTATATGCCAACGAACGCTATACCCGAACGCCGACTCTAGAAACGCCCATGAACGGCATTGATCTGACGAAGAACAAAACTCAATAAAACGTAAATAACTTACGTTAGGAGAATAATTGGAAAGAACGGTACTAGGAGGGGAGAGGGCTCACCCGTGTGGTTCCAACGAGATCGTCTGAAGCCGAAATGGATTCCAGAAGAACGCTCGGTGGATCTTCAATGATTCGGCCTCCTCCTTTGGTTCCAAAATGGCTCTAGTGCCTCCTCTGCCAAATGAGGAGGCTACTGCCAGTTTTAAGCCGAAAAAACAAAGTACACGGCATGTACTTCAAAGTACACGACCTGTACTCCATTCATTTAGCTGTTAAAATGGAGGCACCGCCACACTGTTCATACGTCGACATGAGTACACGACATGTACTCTCGAGTACAAGGCGTGTACTGTCGCCCAGCTGGCGGCGACGCCACCGCCTTGCTATTCAAGCCTGCCGACTGACTACACGGCGTGTAAGGTACTACTTCACGGCGTGTAGTCAGTTCCTACACCCTTCATCGCCGGCATGGATACATGCCCCGTGTACTCATCCCAACACGGCCAATAGTACATGATGTGTGGATAAGGTACACGGTGTGTAGTTCCAAAATTTAGGAATTTGTCTATTTTCCATATTTTGTCAAAAACACTTAAGGAAAAGGAAAATAAGAAGCTCGTACCTCTAAAATAAGAAAAGTGTTCTTACAAACTTCCCCCCTTGTAGCAATTCGTCCCCGAATTTCCCTTTCAAGGGTGGTGAAGAGAATGCTCAGAACAGCTCTGGCCACTGAGCACGTATGTCGGCCTCCCTCTCCCAGGTCTCGTCCGGAACTCAGCCATTCTACCATAGCACCCGTACGAGAGGAACTGACTGGCATCGGAGAACCTTCGTGCTCCTATAAACGATACGGATCAGATGCTTCTCAAAGGAGGCATCATGCTGAAGCTCAACCTCCTCTGGCTGAAAAGTGTGAGACGGGTCTGAATGGTAGCGGCAAAACAGAGACAAGTGGAAGACATCGTGCATGGCTCGGTACCGCTGCGGTAACTACAACTGATAGGAAACCATCCCAACTCTCTACAGAATCTTAAATGGTCCCACATACCTCAGTGAAATCTTACCCTGTCTCCTGATCAATTTGTGTCCCAGCCTCGGCGAAACATGCAAGAAAACCTGATCCCCGACCATGACCTCCAAAGGTCGTCTGCGACGATCAGCATAAGACTTCTGATGAGACTATGGGGTAGCCATCCACTTCTGAATCAACTGGACCTGCTCAGATGTCTCCTGGACGAGCTGTGGCCCCAGTAAAGCTGCCTCACCTGCCTCTAACCAGCACAAAGGTGATCGCGATGGCCTACCATATAAATCCTCATATGGTGCCATCTCAATAGTTGCATGAAAACTATTGTTATAGGCAAACTCGATTAAGAGTATATGCTTTTCCCACGAGCCCCCAAAGTCTAGGATGCATGCGCGCAACATGTCCTCTAACACCTGTATCGTCCACTCTGACTGGCCATCTGTCTAAGTGTGGTATGTTGTGCTCAGAAGCACCTATGTACCCAGCGACCTCTGAAAACTCTGATCTAAATGAGATGTAAAGTAGGCGTCCCTATCTGAAATGATAGAACGAGGGACCCCATGAAGATGTACAATCTCTCGGATATAAAACCTTCCGAGCTCATCCACACCAAAGGTCTCCTTGATCTGCAAGAAGTGAGCTACCTTAATGAGATTATCCACAACAACCCACACGACGTCATTGCCTCGAGGTGACCTCAGAAATCTCGTCACAAAATCCATCGTGAAATCATCCCATTTCCACTCTAGAATGGGAAACTGCAGTAATAGCCCAGCTGGTCTCTGATGCTTTCCAATCACCTACTGACAAGTGGAACACCTCGTAACAAAACTAGTTATCTCTCTCTCTTCATACCTGGCCACCAGTACTGACGTCTCAAGTCACGGTACATCGTGGTAACCCCGGGATGAATTGCCAAGGCTAAAACATGGAACTCTCTCATCAACTCCTCGCTTATATCCCCCGAAACCCATACACGTCCATGGAAATGTAAAACCTCATCATCGCCTATCGTCCAACCGGGAGGAGGGTCCTCACATGCTACCTACTACCGTAGAACTAGGCCTACTGAAACAGATAGCTACCTCATCCTCACTCTATCCAGGAGGGTGGAAGTCACAGCTAACGAGGAAAGATAAGTCTGAACCTGACTGCCATGCACCTCCAGATGCATCTCAGAGAACAAAGCCATGAGCTGGTAGTCACCACTGGCCTCATCCACTACCTGTATCTGAGTCTTTCTGCTCAGTGCATCGGCTACTGAATTACCTTGACCAGGTGTATAGGCAAGCTCAAAATCGAAAGACTGTAGGTACTCGACCCACCTTCTCTGCCTCAGATTCAGGTCACGCTGAGTAAAGATATAACTGAGGATTTTATGGTTGGTGAAAACCACAAAATTCTCTCCCATTAGGTAATGTCTCCATTAGCACAACGCATAAACAACTGTATCCAACTCGTGATCGTGCATCGGGTAATTCCTCTAATGTGGCCCCAACTGTCGAGTCCCATACGGAACAACTCAATTTCCCTACATCAAAACGGCTCCCAGCCCAATCCCTGATGCATCACAGTAAATTGTATAGCTCTTCCCCTGCTCTGGGAGCATCAAGATTGGTGCTGATGTCATCCTTCCCTTCAGGTCCTGAAAAGATGTCTCACAAGATCTTGACCAAATGAACTTCACACCTTTCTTAGTCAAACCTGTCAACGGTGCTGCTAAGTGGGAGAAGTCCTGTATGAATCATCTGTAGTAACAATCCAGCCCTAAGAAACTCTGTATCTCAAACACTTTCTTGGGATGCTCCCAGGAAACTACTGCTCTCACCTTCTCTGGGTCTACTGCAACTCCTTCCTCTGAGATGATATGACCTAGGAAGTGAATCTGGTCCATCCAAAAGTGGCACTTCGAGAGCTTAGTATATAGCTGATGCTCTCTTAGTGTACTCAGTACGATCTCAAAATGGGTGGCATGGTCATGTTGAGTGCGAGAGTACACCAAGATTTCATCCATGAATACTACCACAAATGAATCAAGATACAGATGGAACACATGATTCATCAGAGCCATGAAAACTGTTGGCACGTTCGTTAGTCCAAACGGCATAACCATATACTCATATAGACCATACCTACTCCTAAAAGCTGTGATACGTATATTAGATTGTCTAACACGCAGCTGATGATATCTGGATCTCAAGTCAATCTTCAAGAACACTCATGCTCCATGAAGCTGATCAAACATATCATCTATCCTCAGTATGGGATTTGGGTTCTTAACCGGAAACTGGTTCAGTTTCCAATAATCCACAGAAATTATGAGGGTACCATCCGCCTTCTTCGCAAAAAAGGACTAGAAAATACCAAGGAGAAGTACTGGGTCGGATAAAACCCTTTGACTGTAACTCTTCTAACTACCTCTTGAGCTCCTGCAACTCAGGCGTGGCCATCTTATAAGGAGGAATGGACATCGGTGTTGGTCCTGGCACAAGCTCAATAGAGAAATCTACCTCGCGCACTAGTGGTAGACCTGAAAATTCATCTGGGAATACATCCCTGAAACGATCGACAACTGGAGGGAAATCCGTCTGAAAAGTCCCCTGGTCATCGAGATATAAGCTCGAAATATGGGATGTGACTCCACCTCGCCCATGATGCTCTAGTGCAGCTCGACTCGCCTGAACATCCCACTCTCCCTTGTATAGAAACTCCCCTCCCTCTGGTGACGTGAAACGCACCCTACGACGATAGTAGTCTACAATGGCTCGAAAGGGAACCAACCAGTCCATCCCGAGAATGACGTCATAGCTCATCATCTCCAGGACATAGAGGTCCTAGAGGAAGTGACACCCACCACCCTCAAGGGGGAACTCCTTACACTGACACACACCAACCGTCCTAGTCCCCAACGGAGTATCTAGCCTCGATATAAGAGAAGAAGTAGAAACACTGATCCCAAGTCTCTCCACTATGGGTACAGATACAAAACTATGTGTATAACCCGTATCAAAAAGTACTGAAGGCAAGACAAAAGCTACTAGAATAGTACCTCTGACTGTAGAAGGTCTGAGATCCTGGTCCTGCTGGGTCTTTTGCAATGCATAATCCTTCCTAGTGCCGTATCCATACGACACAGCCTGGATACACTAAGTAGTCCCGCCCTGTTGCCTCTGCGATCCTGGTGTCTAGATACCACGGCCACGACGACCATCTCTGCCTGCACGCCCCGACGTATTCCAGTTCCCTAGCTGGGAAGAAGCCACTAGTCCTTCTCCCGCACGCGGAGTCTGTACAGAACCCCCACTCACTAGCCACTGGTAGAAACACCCTGCAAAATCACTGTAGATGACACATCTTGCCGGAAGCTCGACACTCCACTGGGTCTCGTGGACACTGTGTCCTCTTGTGCCCCTCTCTACAACAAGGGTAGCACCTGAACGGTCCACCTGAAGAAGCTGTCTGGCTAGTACTGCCGCCCTGAGAGAAGTCCATCTGTCTCTTCCTCTTTCCAGTAGAAATAGTACCAGTAACTGGCGTTGAACTACCCTAGCCCACACCACTCGATTCCCACAGGTTCCTCTCTGTAATCAATGTCTAGTTCACAGTCGCGTGTATAGTAGGAAACCTGAAAACATTTACCAGCGCTCGGATGTCATACCGAATACCATCCTCAAAACGTCTGGCTCTCAACGTCTCATCACCCACCAGCACAGGTGCAAAACGCTGAAGCTCTATAAAACGAGATGAGTAGTCCATCAACGACATAACGCCCTACTACAGATTCATGAACTCTTGAGCTCTATCTTCCCTCAGCGTCTCAGGAAAGAAGAAGTCATAGAAGACTGCCTGAAAATCCTCCCACGCCATGTCCCTGTTTTTCTCTGACTGGGTGGTAACATACCACCACCTCTTGGAGAAATCACACAGCATGTAAGTTGCGATCTTGACCCTCAGCCCTAGAGGCGTCTCAAGATGCTCGAAAATAGTCTCCATCGATCCCATCCAAGACACTTCAGCCTGTGGTCAACCATCCCTTGAAAACATAGGCGGATGATACTGCTGAATGATATGCGTCAGCTCAGCCATAGATGTGGCAGCATGTGGTGCTCCATGAAAGGTTTGCATGAACCACAATAAGCCTTCACGGAACTGCGCCTCCATGCTAGTGTCCGTTATAACAGCTGGTGCCGCATCTGTCTCTACTGGTGGATAAACTGATATCCCATGGACCACCATCTCCAGAGTATAATTGTCTCCGCTCTCCTGGCGAACAACTCGCGGTCGTCAAGGTGGCATTACTCTACAAGGTCGAAAGCACGCCTCAGATTCAATATTAATAAGACTGAAATGAAGGAACCATAGAAGAACAGGAGGAATAAGGCGTTTCTAAATTTGAAAAACAAGACTACACGGCGTGTGAACTGCCTACACGGCGTGTACTTGACTTCCTTTGCCCTTCCCGGGTCATTCTACATGGCTAATCCACACAGATTTCGTTCCACAAAACTACACGGTGTGTATAATATCTACACGGCGTGTATGGTGTTATTTTCCAACAGCTCGTGTCGTCTATGACACGGCCGACTACTCTCCTTGACTCTACATGGTATGTTACACCCATACACGTCATGTACATCACCCTATTTCCCAGCCACATGGCTAACTCCACATGGTTTTTCCTCAGAAAAGCCTACACGGCGTGTCCCAACGGTACACAGTGTTCTTAGGGAGAGGTGACATCGGCCCGTGTTGTTAGTTAAACGGCCGAGTCCCCAGGTCACACTACACGACGTGTCTATAACTGGCATGATGTGTTCTGTCAAGGAGTTCAGCGAACCGTGTTTTTAGTTACACGGCCGGACACTGGGTCAACACTACACGACATGTACAAAACTACACGGTGTGTTTTACCCAATCCCTTCCCTACCCCGTGTCGCCACCCACACGGTTTGGGACACGGGAAGACACTACGTGGCGTGTACTTAGGGTACACGGCGTGTACTCAAAAAGTTCATTTTTTTCCCGAACAGAAGAACACACACGGCGTGTATGAGGTCCTACACGGCGTGTATTCTGGGTTTTCTGGACAGTGTGCCTTCAAAACTTCTCTAAAACCCAGAAAATACTAAAAACAACACCTAAGTGTCAAATTCCGAACCGTGGGGGCCCATACACCCCATGAATCAACATTTGACATCTTATTTGTGTTATAACTAATAACTAGTCAAGGATCCACAAAATTCCGGTCAATGGGGGACCATACTCCCCAAAAACCAAAATTTGGTGTCCATTCTATAAACAATCTCTAATAATAATACCATGTCACAAGGCAAGTATTTATCAAGCAGCTATCACAACAACATGCTTTACTAGCACAAAAACTATCACAACAACATTCAAATTCTAATGCACCTACATTGCATGGAAACTATGCATGGCATGTGATATCTAGCATGTGCTTATATGATGCATGAGACGTCTTACCCTCATCTCATCGGGTTGCAACTAAATAGAACCCACAGATAAAATATAAATAGCACAATCCATGTGCGTCACCCAACGGTGAAAACATATCAACCGTAAAAATTTCAAGATCAAAGAATGAAAAGTACGAGTTAGACTGGCTTTTCCCTACACACGGGTTAGCTACACCCGGGTACAACTTATTACCAACTACCATTCATCCTAACTCTGACTACGACTCCAAATAGTAAGTCAATGAAAAGAAACTTCTCCGATACCACTTTGTAACATCCCGGACCCGGGTGCCATGCAGCGTGTTCCCCGAGCCCGGTTCTCCACATGACCTCAAGCGCTTTTCCCGAAACACCAGAGGCTACTGACTAGCAACGAGGGCCCAGGTCTGATAGTGGGGAAACAATGGCCTCATTTTTCAATGTGTAGCGCAACGGATTACCAAAATAAACATACAACAAAAGCGGAAGCAATAAACATACACAACTGAAATAAATACAGCAGTGGATATAACCAATAGTATATAAGTGACGATGCTAAATGTTTCATGTTCTACGAAAATAGCCAGAACATGTTATACATCAATACAGTACAGCAGGAAACAGAGTACAACAAAACAAGCAAAATAGCTAGCAGCGACATCGCGAGCCTAGGCTCGGTCCCATGCCCTCCTACTCCTCAGAAACAGTCAAGTACCTGTATAGGGACCCTTGCCCCCATCTACACATGCAGCAACGTAATCTTTTTGGGCCGAAAATCGTGACCCAAACAGGGTGTCAAAAATATATCTCAGTAGGCACCCACCAAAGGCCCGTTCCCAACTGCATGTATGCATGCAACAATAGTGTGCAGTAGTAAAATGAAATAAAGTAAGCAGTACTCAAAAGAATCTAATTACTAGTTATATTTCAATTTCATTATCCATTTAATCCATTTAAATATTAGAAACCACCATACTGCATTTCTAAGTAAACTGTCCATGTCCTCAGACAATCAAAACCTTACCCTCAGGTAAGCAGAATCCAACCCGCAGGTATAGCCCTCAGGCGTAATAGAAATTTCCCCCAGGCGTAGGAAGTGTCGCCCTCAGGCATAGATGTCAAGCCCTCGGGCACAAAAGGTTGCCCTCAGGAAAAATACTACAGCCCTCGGGCTAAATAGTGCAGTGCCCTCAGGCTAATCACAACAACACCCTGAGGCTAAATACAAAAACGCCCTCAGGCTAAACAGGTAACTGGGCCATGCCCAACAGGTAATCAAGCATTAACAAGCAATTCCTCTCAAGAAAATTCTACAATTACTACTTTGAAGGCATACCCTCGGGTGTCCTGGCCAAACGGCTAAACAGAGAAACACACCCCGGGGTGGTTCGGGATCCAAGCAACGATCCCAACCAGCATTTTAACATCACAATTTAATCACCTATGCATTTCTAGGCATTAAACATAGAAACGGCCTCATCCACAGGGCACCCCAACATGGGTTCCTAGCACAAAAATGCACAAAACACACATCAGGTGGAAAACAAAACACAAAGCCACCTACCTTATATGCCAATGAACTCTATACCCGAATGCCGACTCTAGAACTGCCCAAGAATGGCGTAGATCTGAAGACTAACATAACTCAATCAAACATAAATAACTTACGTTAGGAGAATAATTGGCAAGAATGCTACCAGGATGGGAGAGGGCTCACCCGTGTGGTTCCAACGAGATCATCTGAAGCAGAAATAGATTCCAGACGAATGCCCAGTGGATCTTCAAAGATTCGGCCTCCTCCTTTGGCTCCAAAATGTCTCAAGTGCCTCCACTTCCAAATGAGGAGGCTACTACCTGTTTTAAGCTGAAAAAACAAAGTACATGGCATGTACTTCAAAGTACACGACATGTACTCCCTTCATTTAACTATTCAAATGGCGACACCATCACACTATTCATACGTCGACAAGAGTACACGGCATGTACTCTCGAGTACACGGCATGTACTCTTGAGTACACGACGTGTACTATCACCCAGCTGGCGGCGACGCCACCACCTTACTGTTCAATCCTGCCGATAGAATACACGGCGTGTAAGGTACCACTACATGGCGTGTAGTCAGTTCCTACACCCTTCATCGTTGGAGTGGCTACACGCCCTGTGTACTCATCCCAACATGGACAAAAGTACACGATGCGTGGATATGGTACATGGCGTGTAGTTCCAAAATTTAGGATATTTCCAATTTTCCATATTTTCTCAAAAACACTCAAGGAAAAAAAAATGAACAATCCCGTACCTCTAAAATAAGAACCAGGATCTTACACCGGGACTTGTGAAATATAGTCAGTCGGCATGCACTGTCCACTGGTGGGGCTGGTATCATCTATTTCTCTACGGATGGTGGAGCAGCTATTACACAACCCGAAGGTGATATCGCTATAAGTGATCCCTACCCCAACACCTCATCGCTCATTGGACCATTTTCATGATCTATCACATGAATCATGGTTGGTTGAATTTGTGGAGGCTTCCCGTAGGGAAAAAGATGTACCATAATCAATTATTTAAACATAGTGAGCTGACTCAAAATAGATCAAGATAAAAAAAAAATCCAAAACACATGAAATTAGTCTTTTAAAGTACTGAGTTTGAAAACAGATTTCAGGGTCTTGGTGTATGGATATATTAGCCGCTACACCATCACTGGACTCCTTAGACTATGTAACAAACTCAAGACACTTAACACTATTTCCCCTAATTAAAATTAGAGACACTTAGTTTTCTGGTAGAACGAACCTCCCTTTCATAACAAATTATCACGACCCATCCCCAGGGCTCGTGTCATGAATAAAACAAGCCCTCCAATCATAGGCTAGGGGTTGGTGACTAGTATTGAAAAATAATAACCCAAAAAGGGATGACATTTCCTTTACAACTATAAGCACAAATAAAAGTACTAGAAAAAAGAATATCCCAAAGCACCAATACTAAGAGTAAAATTAATTACATAATTTAAAGGGGCTGTTATTCAATCCCAAATGAGTGAAACATACAACAAAAAGAGAAAAATACAATCTTCAGAGATCATATTCTGAGGATAAAACATAAAGAGTAGGTACAACTCATTGTCTAACACCACTGTAGCTCACCATGTTTATCGATCACCTCCGAGAACCGTGTATCCCTAGCTCTCCATGTCTTATTCAAGCTATCCATCATATGCACAAGACACAAGAGGTGTATGCGAAGCCCATTCATGTGTGAGTATAACAACACTCAGTAGGGACCCCAAGACCCCCAATTTTATATGAGAACTCTACAAAAGTAAACCAAAAATAATTATCCTAATCACAAAGCACAACGTAAAAGATAGTTCAAAACAGGTATACAATTTATTGAACAGGAATAAACATGATTAGTCATGAGCTATATCATCTAAATCTATTGATAGGCACAACTTGTAATCAGGGAAGTGTTTCTTTGATGCAAATCTACAATGGGTCACTCTACCACTGATCCATTATGGGTTTCTATATGGGTGGTCCATAACGGGCTGTGCTACTGCTAATCCAGAGAGGGTCGGTCTCATGAGGATCCACGGAGGGTCGCACAATTTCTGTTTCATGGAGGTTCTCTTTGTTGCCAAACTAAGGAGGGTTTAAATATTTCAAATCCATAGAGGGTCACTCTCTTTCCAATCTAAAGAGGGTTGCTCCATTTCATATCGACAGAGGTTCTCTATCATTTTGATCAACGGAAGGTCGATCTTCACATGACAGCCACCACTGGATTCCTGCATCTTATACATATGAATTCTGAAGGTTCTACCCCTCGATCCATCGGTAGTATATTAATAGCCAAAAAGACTCACTTAGGGGTGACCCAAATGATATTCTTCTTGTAAAGGTTCCAATGAAAATGACGACACGTTGATCATACACACATTAAGCAAGTTATAGGATTTTTAGTAAACATGACGTGGTGGGTTTCGAGTCCAATCTAACCTAATCATACTCTATATTTTACCAAAAATAAAATGGAATATCTCAAAAGTACTGCCTCTTCTCAAGGATCCACGTGGTATAGACGGTGCATCAATCAGATTACTAGAATGCAAGTTATGATTGTTTCAGTAAATTGGGGGAATGGTTGTGTCTGGGCTCGGTCTGTCATGGTAAAACCGACCCATCCTACCTAAATCGAGGGGTCCAAAATTTCCTTGTTCAATTAGACGGACTAGACCTAACCCAGTTTTTTTGGGGTTGATCTGATCCTGCCTGGATAGTGGGCCAAGGCCAATGGGACTCAAAGGACCCGACCCAGTTTGGACAAGGGTCCAGCCTGCTGGGTCACCCGGTGAACCTGTATCATCCATCCCGGCCTCAAGGGTGTGGATTTGGCCTTCGGTTATGGTCGGCTTGCTGGATGTGGGTCTGGACTGCCAGTTTGGGTTAGGTGTGTTGGGCGCGGGTGTAGCTTTCTGGGCCGCTAGATCGGCCCCCTGGTGCGGGACTAACCCCTTGGATGGGACATGGCCCGCCATCCTGTGGCCTGACCACATGGGAGGATGGTGGTGCTCCGTTAACCGGGACACGACATTCGCATAAATATCGGCCCCCACGAGCCCCGTGGACGTGTGGCCTCATCTAGCCACAATTGCGCGACCACGGTGGCACTATGTGGCATGTGTGGTAAGCTTGTCAGAAGCCTACACGTAGTCTATGGACATCATTTGGTAGCCCTCTTAAGCCTTGTAATGCCCCGACCCCAGCTACCCAGAGTCGGTGCATTATTACATAACATTGGCATGATCACAAGAAAGATCAAATCTCGAAAGACCGATTGGTTTAGTAGCCTTGGAAACACTAGATATATTCATTAGTTTTACATTACATCATAAAATGAAAAACTACTACAACAACATAATGTTTCCACAGTCCACACTATAATCCCCTCATAAAATCCCTGCAGGTCATTCATAACTTACTTCTTCACATCCTGGGAAAAATAAAACATAGAAAAGGGGTGAGCCCAAATGCCCAGTAAGGATAACAATATAGCAGAAACTTTCATAAATAAGAATAAACATTTAAGGCAATGTATAACTAAAACAAAAGCCTTTTAAATATTAACATTCAACATGGTATGGCATAAATTAAATGAAATAATGCCATTTACTTATTCACATGGATATTCTACTAATCGAATAATCACATGAAAAAATCAATAACCACTTTCATAATGTTGGAATGCATAATGCCAGACTATCATAACCACAGAGCCAAGGCCTCGTGCCAAGACTAAAAATAAGATTTTGTCAAGGCCTTGTTCCAAGACACTAGTTTGTCTCATGAGACCTACCGATGCATCGAGGAGCTATAGCGGGCTCCACCCGTCACTTATTAAGTCCAATGCATTCCCATATGAAAAGGTTTAAATATAACATAAACATTCGTATTAAAACTAGCATACGAAATGTCAATACTTTCACCATAAACTATGAATGGTATAAAAATAGCACATCCACAGTCAATCATATCACAAAACCTTCAATACAATATAGAAGTTTTGTATCATAATAAATCAACTTCAAATAATCTTAAAATCCATCAAAGGATGTTGACATAGATGAAATCAAAATTATTTTTAAAGAAATATCTCCTTTTATTTTGAAATAATTTAAGATCCATATAAAATAAAACATTTTCTTTGAAAATATTCTTATAAGCTTGTAAGGGAAGCTTTGAAGATTTTATAACGGCGGAAAATAGTCGCACCCGCCGTATAAGTTAAAACATTCTTACCTTAATTCTGTCGAAAAGGTTAAAAAGGACCTTGTTTTGAAAACGACCGAAAGATTCCTTTATAAACCACTTATAAAAGTCAAAATGGGTATAAATGACATTAACTCATATTCTAGTAAAAAGTAAAAATGTTTTGAAATACATTTTTAAGAAACATGGATGTGGATGATAATGATATCCCAGTAGATTATTACGTATAAACAACCTCGGATAATGAAGAGATTGTGAAATAACCCTTACCTTGTACTTTTCCTTTGTTGAGGTAGGTTAACCTCCTGTATAATGGTGAAATAGTTGTTATTAAATTATACAGGAATCATATATAATAATATGATATCATATATGATCTTTTAACATTGATTTGTTAATAATATCTTAGAATTATCGTCGTTTCGGGAGTTAACATACTCATTTTCTTTTATATGTTTTGTTACATAAGCCATGTTTGTTGTATCTTATTCATATCCAGAATGATATCTAGTCCATAAACATCATTTTTAAATCATCAAATGATAATTATATTTGAATGGAGACGATGGAGAATGAATCTCATCGCGTTCGTGGAGACGGTAGTCCGTACGTACGCACGAGCGACAATATCATTATTTTGATATTAAAATAATATATAAATGGATGGTATATCATATATACAGAATCATTAAAATGTTATATTTATTATTTACATGAGTTACACATCATTATTATACCCATCCAAATAATATTATATTGAATAACAATTACACCACGACGTGGAGACGGTAGTCCGTACATACGCACGTATGGTGACATGTTATTCAAAGGGTGGATAGAATACTGAATATGGTTGTACCATATTTATAATAACATCACAGTATATGTGAGATACTGGAGTTATTATTTTAGAATGGTAAGAACAAAGGAAGAAGAAGTGGAAGAAGAAATGAACTTGGAGAAGGGTGGTGAAATCATTACCTCTTCTTCGGGTTCTTCCTTTTGATTTGATCAAAAGGGCTCCTTAGGTTGGCTTTCTGATCAAACTAAGGCCTCTAGGTTGTAGTGAGGGATGTTGGGAGAGTATTCGGGCAGAGTTTGGCCTAACCAAAAGGCTTTGAAGGTGTGAAGAAATGAGAAGGAGGAGTTCCCTTTTATAAGAGGGGCGAGGGGCACCTTTGGAAAAGCTAGAAATATTAATTTATAATAAATTTATATTCGGTTTATAATGGCTCCAAAGCTTATTATTCAAAGCTTAAGGTGGGGATAGGTCGAAAACCACTCATCCAATAGAATTTAGACAGGTTTGGGTACTTGTATTAACCTTATCTTTAAGTATTAACTCTAAGTTAATTAGTTTCACTTTTACAATGTCTCTTTGTATTTTTATATAATATGGTTAATAAACATACTATATACATCCAATCGACCCCCAAGTGGTACATTAATGATGAACCTATCATGATATAAGTCTCTTGGCAGAACCTTAGATTTTTAGGAATTTAATATCAATTAATAATATAATATTTCTTTTAAGAACTCTTTTATGTCAATTTTGACACTATTCAATAGTTGATTTTTGTGAAACTCATTACAGATTGATTACTTCGAAAAAAGTCAATTAACTCAATCCTAATATATCATATTATCCTATAAAATTAGTTTAATTCATTAAAAGTTTCATATTATATTTATTTGGGTATTTATAATATCAATTATTTTAATTTTTCACTATTATAGTAATTACTGCATCATCATTGTGTCATAAATAAAATAAATTATTTAATTTCTAAATATTATAAATAAAATATAATTATGTAGTAAATCTTTTTATCTTTCTAATTTATATTTATAATCTAAAATCCAACATATATAACCCTACGTAACAATTGTTTTTCTAAAAGATATATGCTTCTGTCATTTTTGTATTCATTTTAACTTAATTAAAATAAAGTGTCATTATCACTTACAAGTGGATCCATGGGGTCCCAAAATAGACCCAAAGATGCCCATGGTAGACCATGTATCAACCAATAGGGTTAAGACACGTTTTAGGGTAATTTAGTATTATTATAATATTATTTGTTTAACCCTTATTTACCGGATTTACCCTTAACCATGGTAAATAAAATATTTACCGCAGTAATTATTCAAAATGTCTAAAAATAAAAGTTACCTATTTACACAATTTGAACATCCTGATTCCAAATATGGAATCCATTTTCCTAAATTCAAAACACAGAAGTGGTAAAAATTAATTTAAAATTAATTCCCGCTGTCAAAACAAAAAGCGTGTTTTTAAGAGATAATAACTATCAAAAGATTGACACTTGTTTATGTTCGGTTTAATTGTAAAATTATGTCCAATGGACAACATTATATTAAATGGTAAAAATATATTCTAAATATACTTTAAAACCACTAAAATTCATAATTTATCACTATTAATTATTTTGATTAAAAAAGTTGTTTTTAATTAAAATTTAGTAATTTTCACTATTCATCAAAATATAAAAGTTATCCGAAAAGTACCAAAATTTCACCTTAGGCTAAATTCGATATTCCGAATCTAAAAATGAAGTCCATTTTCAAATATAAAATATATATAATTTCAAAAAGTAGGTATTACTATTCATAACGGCTAGTTTGATTAGTTATGGTGTGTTAGAACTCGGTGTTGCGTACAACACACGCTATCACATTATTCAAAGAGAAGCGTACCGTAGAAGCTTGGGGTGTTACATTCTCCCCTCCTTCAAATAATTGTGTCCTCGCAATTTCTAGGGTATTACTTCATAAAAAGACTCGGGTGGTTCTTCAT
Organism: Viscum album; assembly: GCA_963277665.1. NCBI lineage: Eukaryota > Viridiplantae > Streptophyta > Magnoliopsida > Santalales > Viscaceae > Viscum > Viscum album. The sequence goes on along the minus strand of OY728165.1, from coordinate 1,978,959,463 downwards.
CATAAGTTTCTCAGGTTCCCATGTTGCCTCTTCCATCTTATGGTTTCTCCACAAAACTTTTACCAGACGCGTCGTCCGGTTTCTCACCACTTGTTCTCTCGTATCAAGAATCTTGACGGGCTCTTCGCAATAAGACATATCGGGTTCCAGTTCTAATTCCTCATAGGTGAGTACATGCGTCGGATCAGGCATGTATTTCCTCAATAGAGATACGTGGAACACATCGTGAACTTTGGAGAGACTTGGCGGCATTGCCAATCGGTAAGCTACAACCCCAATTCGTTCTAGAATTTCGAAAGGTCCGATGTACCTGGGACCCAATTTACCTTTCTTACCAAAACGTATGACTCCCTTCCACAGAGATACCTTCAGAAAAACATGATCACCGACTTGAAATTCCAAATCATTCCTTTGATTATCAGCATAGCTCTTCTGCCTACTTTGAGCTGCTTTGATGTGATTTTGGATTACTTTCACCTTTTCCACCGTTTCCTCCACCAGTTCTGGGACTACAAGTTTTCATTCACCAACGTCATCCCAACAGGTTGGTGTACGACATCTCTTTCCGTATAACGCTTCATATGGTGCCATCTGAATACTCGAATGGAAGCTATTGTTATAGGAACATTTTACCAAAGGTAAATATTGATCCCACATACCCTGAAAGTCAAGTGAGCAAGATCTCAACATGTCTTCTAAGGTTTGAATAGTCCGTTCTGATTGTCCATCTGTCTGAGGGTGGTAAGCAGTGCTCAAATGAAGTTCAGTATCCAGGGATTTCTGAAGACTTTTCCAGAATGTTGAAGTAAAACGGGGATCACGATCAGAAACAATCGATAGGGGTACTCCATGAAGTCTCACAACTTCATTAATATATAGTCTTGCTAGACGTTCCAGGGGTAGATCTTCTCTTATAGCAAGAAAATGTGCTGTCTTGGTAAGACGATCTACAATAACCCATATTGCATCATTCCTTCTAGGAGTCTTTGGTAGCCCCATGACAAAGTCCATCGTAACATTGTCCCATTTCCACTATGGTATGGGAAGAGGTTGCATGACTCCTCCAGGCTGTTGCCTTCCAGCTTTCACTTGTTGACAAACCATACATCTTAACACAAAATCAGCAATCTCCCTTTTCATGTTGTCCCACCAAAAATGTTCCTTCAAATCTCTATACATTTTGGTGCTCCCAGGGTGTATAGTGAAATTGGAACTATGAGCATCATCTAGCAATTCCCTTTTTAGATCAGGTATATTGGGAACACAAAGTCTCTTCCCGAATTTCAAAATTCCATCTTCATACACAAAGTTTCTCAATCTCCCATCATTCACAGCTTTAATCTTCTTTTGGAATTCTTCATCATCGGTCTGAGAACTCTTAATCCTTTCTAGTAAAGATGGTTTGGCAACCATTTGAAAAATCATTGATGTTTCACCTTCCCTGGTTATTCCCATGTCCATCTTCACTAGATCCATGAAAATTGGATCCCTTTCAATTCTCATATTGTTCAAAACTCCATGGTCTTTTCTACTCAAAGCATCTGCCACCTTGTTTGCCTTCCCTGGGTGGTAGTGTATCGTACAATCATAATCCTTGAGTAATTCAAGCCATCTCCTTTGGCTCATGTTGAGTTCTTTTTGTGAGAAAATATACTTCAAACTCTTGTGATCAGTATAAATCTCACATTTTTCACCATAGAGGTAGTGCCTCCATATCTTCAAAGCAAAGATCACTGCTGCTAACTCGAGATCATTAGTAGGATTGTTTTGTTCATGAATTTTCAACTGTCGTGATGCATAGGCAATAACTATATCATTCTGTATAAGGACACAGCCAAGTCCTTTCTTCGATGCATCACTATAAATAACGAACCCATCATTCCCCGATGGTAGAGTCAATATAGGAGCATTGACTAATCTTCTCTTCAGTTATTGGAAACATTCTTCACACTCTTTTGTCCAAACAAATTTAACTCCTTTACGTGTGAGCTTCGTTAATGGGTTAGCCAATCGGGCAAAATTCTGGACGAAACGTCGATAATAACCTGCCAAACCAATAAAACTACGTACCTCAGTTATACTCGTAGGTGCTGGCTATTCTTGGATTGCCTTGGTCTTAGAAGGATCAACAGAGATTCCATCTTTAGAGACAATATGGCCAAGAAAAGAAATCTCCTGAAGCCAGAATTCACACTTGCTAAACTTCCCATATAATTCATGCCTCCTCAGAGTCTTCAAGATAATGCGCAAGTGATTTTCATGATCTTCGTAGGTTTTGGAGTATACCAGAATATCATCAATAAATACCACCACAAATTCATCGAGATACTCCTTGAAAACTCTGTTCATCAGATCCATGAATACATAGGGTGCATTAGTCAATCCAAACGGCATTACAGTAAACTCGTAATGCCCGTACCTGGTTCGAAATGCTGTTTTCAGAATGTCTTCCTTCTTCACACACAACTGATGGTATCCAGATCGAAGGTCAATCTTTGAAAAGTATTGAGCTCCATGCAGTTGGTCAAATAAATCATCAATACGAGGTAGGGGATACTTGTTCTTTATCGTTATAGCATTGATATCCCTGTATTCGATACATATCCTCATAGATCCATCTTTCTTTTTAACAAAAAGAACAGGGGCTCCCCATGGAGAAACCCTAGGGCGAATAAATCCCTTATTACTCAATTCCTCTAGTTGTTTATTTAGTTCGACTAAATCTACAGTGGCCATTCTATAAGGGGTCTTCGATATAGGCCTTGATCCTGGAATCAAATGAATAGAAAACTCAACTTCTCGTTCTGGAGGATGTCCAGGTAAATCTTCCGGAAATACATCTACAAATTCTTTTACAACAGGTACATACTCTATTTGAACATTCCTTTCCTCACCGACAGTCATTTCATTCTCTTCCTCCCTAATAATTGAATTAAGTTGAGCTACTGGGGGTGGATCTAAATAAGAATTAGGTGGTGACGATTCTGCTCTAAAAATAAGGTGCTCCTTATCATTATCATCAAGAATCGTAACCTCTTTCTTCATACAATAAATCATTGCATCATAGTCCGAAAGCCAGTCCATACCGAGGATTATATCAAACTCAATCATAGGTATGACGATGAAATCAGCAGATAAAGAAAATTTATGTGCTCTAATGGGGACTGATTCACAAAACTTTGTTGCAACGATACTTCCCTTAGGAGTTTTAACTGACAACTCCATTATTAAATCAAATTGGAAATATCTAATTTTCTTAGCAAACTCGGAAGATATGAAACAATGCGATGATCCAGAATCAAATAATGCATTTGCTAAACTTGAGGAAACCATTAAATTACCTGCCACCACGTCTTTCGGAGCTTCTACCTCAGCAGTAGTGATAGCATAAGCCTGGCCTTGATCCCTTGGCCTTTTCTGAGGTAAGTTCTCCTGACTCTTAGGACATGCATTTGCATAATGCCCCATCTCCCTGCAATTGTAGCACTGAATGTTGGTAGCTTCCTTCTTCCCCTTGCAATCATGATCTTGGTGGCCTTTTTCACCACACTTGTAACAGACTCCCATTCCCTTCAAGCAAGTACCAGGATGTTTCTTCCCGCATTTACCACAAGATGGATATTCAACCTTTCCCTTCTTCCCCTTATTTCCATTCCCAGATTGATCAGCAGGTCTCTTCTTCTCTTGCTTTGCTTTAAAGTCATAAGACTTAGAGAATTCCTTTTCGGTCTTGATAGCACATGAGACAATGTCTTCGTACGATGAAAAGGATTGTGAGACTAACGCTCGATGGAGAAATGGTTTTAACCCATCAAAGAAACGATCAATCTTACTTCTTGGGTTACGAATATAATCACCAGCGTACCTCGCTAACCTTGTAAAGTTAGCCTCATACTTTGTGACATTCTCATCCTCCTTTTGTCTCAGACTCAGAAATTACCTTTCCATATCTGCTTGATGGTCGCGAGGGAAGTATTTTTCTAAAAACAGATCTTTGAACTCCCTCCATTCCATATTTGATACTTCATCATCTTCCTTAGTATTTTGAATCAATGACCACCATTGATCAGCATCTCCAGTGAGGCGGTAAACTGCCATGATAACTTTTTCCCTTTCGCTGCTCCCCAAAGCCTGAAATATTTTCTCTAGGGAAAATATCCATTGCTCAGCTAATAAGGGATTTGTATTCCCATTGAACGTTGGTGGTTGTTGCCTCATGAATCGATCTAACATTGATCCTCCACGCTGCGGATCAGGGTGCTCCATACGGGTAAGGTTATTATTCATAACCTGAGTAAGTTGTCCCAGTATGGTGATTAGCTGATCAGCACCAGTTGCATCACCAGCCCCACTATAATTATCTTGAGCAGGAGGAAAATCCCTACATGGAGTGCGTGCATTGATACAGTTTCCATTTCTTCAACTAGGCGCCATTTCTAAACAATGGCATAAACTAGATCAGTTTATGAATCAAAATACATAATCCCATACTTATAAAACACTTAACATAAATTGAAATATTTATGGATATAATCAATAATCATAAGAATGTTTTCTTTGAGGAAGTATATACTCATAATCCCTTCAAAATGATTTGTAAAGAAAATGAGAGTTATCCTAAGCATATCCCTCGGGAGTGTCGTAACCAAGAGTGCAGCAAGGCCCATTGTCGTGCACCAGTTCCCGTTCAAGTCTAGATCAAAGCGGTGTTTTCGGGTTTTACCCCTAGGTACATCTGTGCCAGAGCCGCCTCTACCTGCTCGTATCCAGACAGGGTTGTATTGCTCGGAAAACTCACAAAATCTCTACAATACCAAAATTCTAGGAAGTTCTTCTATACTAATCCTCAAAGTTCATCTTAGGTCTACGTGCTCTAATCAGAGTTTATCTAAATCTAGCTTCCAAGGTTTGTACTAAACTTCCTCTGATACCAACTGTAACGCCCCGACCCCAGCTGCCCAGAGTCGGTGTATTATTACATAACATTGGCATGATCACAAGAAAGATCAAATCTCGAATGACCGATTGGTTTAGTAGCCTTGGAAACACTAGATACATTCATAAGTTTTACATTACATCATAAAATGAAAAACTACTACAACAACATAATGTTTCCACAGTCCACACTATAATCCCCTCATAAAATCCCTGCAGGTCATTCATAACTTACTTCTTCACATCCTGGGAAAAATAAAACATAGAAAAGGGGTGAGCTCAAATGCCCAGTAAGGATAACAATATAGCGGAAACTTTCATAAATAAGAATAAACATTTAAGGCAATGTATAACTAAAACAAAAGCCTTTTAAATATTAACTTTCAACATGGTATGGCATAAATAAAATGAAATAATGCCATTTACTTATTCACATGGATATTCTACTAATCGAATAATCACATGCAAAAATCAATAACCACTTTCATAATTTTGGAATGCATAATGCCAGACTATCATAACCACATAGCCAAGGCCTCGTGCCAAGACTACAAATAAGATTTTTTCAAGGCCTTGTGCCAAGACACTAGTTTGTCTCATGAGACCTACAGATGCATCGAGGAGCTATAGCGGGCTCCACCCGTCACTTATTAAGTCCAATGCATTCCCATATGAAAAGGTTTAAATATAACATAAACATTCGTATTAAAACTAGCATACGAAATGTCAATACTTTCACCATAAACTATGAATGGTATAAAAATAGCACATCCACAGTCAAACATATCACAAAACCTTCAATACAACATAGAAGTTTTGTATCATAATAAATCAACTTCAAATAATCTTAAAATCCATCAAAGGATGTTGACATAGATGAAATCAAAATTCTTTTTACAGAAATATCTCCTTTTATTTTGAAATAATTTATGATCCATATAAAATAAAACATTTTCTTTGAAAATATTCTTATAAGCTTGTAAGGGAAGCTTTGAAGATTTTATAACGGCGGAAAATAGCCGCACCCGCCGTATAAGTTAAAACATTCTTACCTTAATTCTGTCGAAAAGGTTAAAAAGGACCTTGTTTTGAAAACGACCGAAAGATTACTTTATAAACCACTTATAAAAGTCAAAAAGGGTATAAATGACTTTAAATCATATTCTAGTAAATAGTAAAAATGTTTTGAAATACATTTTTAAGAAACATGGATGTGGATGATAATGATATCCCAGTAGATTATTACGTATAAACAACCTCGTATAATGAAGAGATTGTGAAATAACCCTTAACTTGTACTTTTCCTTGGTTGGGGTAGGTTAACCTCCTGTATAATGGTGAAATAGTTGTTATTAAATTATACAGGAATCATATATAATAATATGATATCATATATGATCTTTTAACATTGATTTGTTAATAATATCTTAGAATTATCGTCGTTTCGGGAGTTAACTTACTCATTTTCTTTTATATGTTTTGTTACATAAGCCATGGTTGTTGTATCTTATTCATATCCAGAATGATATCTAGTCCTTAAACATCATTTTTAAATCATCAAATGATAATTATATTTGAATGGATACGATGGAGAATGAATCTCATCGCGTTCGTGGAGACGGTAGTCCGTACGTACGCACGAGCGACAATATCATTATTTTGATATTAAAATAATATATAAATGGATGGTATATCATATATACAGAATCATTAACCTGTTATATTTATTATTTACATGAGTTACACATCATTATTATACCCATCCAAATAATATTATATTGAATAACAATTACACCACGACGTGGAGACGGTAGTCCGTACGTACGCACGTATGGTGACATGTTATTCAAAGGGTGGATAGAATACTGAATATGGTTGTACCATATTTATAATAACATCACAGTATATGTGATATACTGGAGTTATTATTTTAGAATGGTATGAACAAAGGAATAAGAAGTGGAAGAAGAAATGAACTTGGAGAAGGGTGGTGAAATCATTACTTCTTCTTCGGGTTCTTCCTTTTGATTTGATCAAAAGGGCTCCTTAGGTTGGCTTTCAGATCAAACTAATGCCTCTAGGTTGTAGTGAGGGATGTTGGGAGAGTATTTGGTCAGATTTTGGCAGAACCAAAAGGCTTTGAAGGTGTGAAGAAATGAGAAGTAGGAGTGCCCTTTTATAAGAGGGGTGAGGGGCACCTTTGGAAAAGCTAGAAATATTAATTTATAATAAATTAATATTCGGTTTCTAATGGCTCCAAAGCTTATTATTCAATGGTTAAGGTGGAGATAGGTTGAAAACAACTCAACCAATAGAATTTAGACAGGTTTGGGTACTTATATTAACCTTATCATTAAGTATTAACGCTAAGTTAATTAGTTTCACTTTTACAATGTCTCTTTGTATTTTTATATAATATGGTTAATAAACTCACTATATACATCCAAGAGACCCCCAAGTGGTACATTACTTATGAAACTATCATGATATAAGTCTCTTGGCAGAACCTTAGATTTTTTGTAATTTAATATCAATTAATAATATAATATTTGTTTTAAGAACTCTTTTATGTCAATTTTGACACTATTCAATAGTTCATTTTTGTGAAACTCATAACAGATTGATTACTTTGAAAAAAGTCAATTACATAAATCCTAATATATCATATTATCCTAGAAAATTAGTTTAATTCATTAAATGTTTATTATTATATTTATTTGGGTATTTATAATATCAATTATTTTAATTTTTCACTATTATAGTAATTACTGCATCATCATTGTGTCATAAATAAAATAAATTATTTAATGTCTAAAAATTATAAATAAAATATAATTATGTAGGAACGCTTTTTATCTTTCTAATGAATATTTATAATCTAAAATCCAACATATATAACCCTATGTAACAATTGTTTTTCTAAAAGATATATGCTTGTGTCATTTTTGTATTCATTTTAACTTAATTAAAATAAAGTGTCATTATCACTTACAAGTGGTTCCATGGGGTCCCAAAATAGACCCAAAGATTCCCATGGTCTACCATGTATCAACCAATAGGGTTAAGACACGTTTTAGGGTAATTTAGTATTATTATAATATTATTTTTTTAACCCTTATTTACCGGATTTACCCTTAACCATGGTAAATAAAATATTTACCGCAGTAATTATTCAAAATGTCTAAAAATAAAAGTTACCTATTTAAACAATTTGAACAACCTGATTCCAAATATGGAATCCATTTTCCTAAATTCAAAACACAGAAGTGGCAGAAATTAATTTAAAATTAATTCCCGCAGTCAAAACAAAAAACGTGTTTTTAAGAGATAATAACTATCAAAAGATTGACACTTGTTTATGTTCGGTTTAATTGTAAAATTATGTCCAATGACCAAAATTATATTAAATGGTAAAAATATATTCTAAATATACTTTAAAACCACTAAAATTCATAATTTATCACTATTAATTATTTTGATTAAAAAAGTTGTTTTTAATTAAAATTTAGTAATTTTCACTATTCATCAAAATATAAAAGTTATCCGAAAAGTACCAAAATTTCACCTTAGGATAAATTCGATATTCCGAATCTAAAAATGAAGTCCATTTTCAAATATAAAATATATATAATTTCAAAAAGTAGGTATTACTATTCATAACGGCTAGTTTGATTAGTTATGGTGTGTTAGAACTCGGTGTTGCGTACAACACACGCTATCACATTATTCAAAGAGAAGCGTACCATAGAAGCTTGGGGTGTTACAAGCCTCCTGAGTGGGATTCTCCTATAGGCGGTTCCAACGATCATCGTACCACCTCGCCACCACGACCATCCCGCGGGCATGTCACCAACCTCCACTCGCGACCATCGTAGTGGGCCCCAATAGGAGGTTCCTTTGATGGGCTTCCAAAGTCATTCTGGTGGTCTGTTTTTGGATCTATATACACCTATGGCCTCTGTATGGTGCCACCATCACCGATAATCCTTCAAATTTTCTACGCTAACAAGTTGACCGGTCGACTTCGAAGAACACATTAAGAAAACTATTGTAGAGTTACCGAGCCTTTTTTTGGGTTGGCCCCCTCCCTCCATGGTAGACTTTAATCATGTGGATAAACATGAAGATAGCCAAATAGATGAAAACCCAAACATAAAACCCCCATACAATATTCGACCGCAAGCATGAGCGATTTGCAGATCAACCCGTCAGTCGGTTGATCTACATCCGTCGTAAATTTTCATGAATGAGGATGAAATAATAAAATAATTAGAATACATGAATCCATACCTAGATTTTTTGGATCTTCGAATGATGAAGGGTGATATTCATGTCGTCGCTGATCTATGGTTCCTCGCATTCGTCAAAACATTCCAACCTCTCGATCTGATCCTCCAACGTTTGTTGGTTCGTTCTTCATTTGTTATAGGAGGGAGCTTTCTCTAGCAGTCCGGCAGAGATTCCCCATGTTATTTAATCACCTAAATCCAAAAACATTTCATCTTAAAGGAAAATATTTATCACAATGTTTCCCTCATTAATGACTCTCATTAATAAGACACTTTTAATGAGCCATTAGTATAACATCATCACAATCACAAACGAACCATTAATGACCGTCCCTTAATGATCATCGTCATTTCACAACTACTCCACCATCCATTTCTTAACAGTTATAAAATAAAAAAAATAATTCTTTTAAATTATTGTATTATTTTTCTAGACAATTTAGAAAAAATATCTTTTATACTCTACCCTTGTCGGACGATGATAATTCATTTATTAGAAAATACCAGTGTTCCGAGTACAATGGTGCCCTCAGATTTTCGATCTGAGCACTAGTTCAAAAGATAGAAAAAACTACTCACACATTTATTGAGAATAATTTAAAAAAATTCAAAATTCCATTCCGGGATCACCTGGCTCGAAATCTTGTGTTGTAAAAGCATGTGGTCTCATAATAATTCCATATAATTAAAAACAATTTACACAAAACATATGAAACATTAATTTTTTTTTTCAAAATCCATAAACTCCTTGAATAATCATTAACGTTATTTTGGGTGACCAATTCTTTCTTCATGATGTTTTCATCTCCCCGTATGTCAATTATTCCCCTCATTGAAAATCAAATATAAAAGGATGATGGGGATCATATTAGTATATCTTCCGTCATCATAGAAACAATAAAATCATTTCCCAAGAGAAAAATAATATCACAATAGTATTTTATCAAATAGATTTTAAATAAACATCTCTTCATCTTCATAGGAAAAATTAGTGTGGAAAATTATAGTGTTTAAAAAATGAGATCAATGATTTATATATAAAATATATATGTAATTATTTCTTTAATCATTTTCAAATATATTTATAGATGTATATATTTGGGATTTTTAAAATAAATTCCTAAATCCATCACTTAAAACATATCAAAATAGTTCAAGTGTATAAACCCAGTTCATCCAGCATCCTGTATTTTTTAACACCATTACCCAATTATTTAATTAAAGTGTGATTCACATACCTCATATTTATTTTTAATTCCCCTAAGTTGTAAATATGTTACTTCATCATGGGGGAAACAATGTTCTATATTGTTTATCTTAAAAAATTCTATAACAAACATAAATATACTCAGCCATCATACATACATTTCTCGTCAAATTCCCTAAATTTTAAAAAAAATAATCAGGTATATGTATATGTAGGAAAATAATTATTCTGTAGATGTTAAATTCATAATGATAATATTATAATATTACTAACTTATTAATCCTTTTATTATATTTTCCATGATATTTACATTATTTTCTCTCATCTGTATAATCTTCTATTGAATATTTCATAATCTATTCACATTTTTTAAAATATTTATTACCTCGAGTTTGCAACATTATTTCCCTAGTTTCTTCTTGTTCTAGTAATATATTCAAATTTGTTTTTAAAATTTCCAATATTTCACTCACATGTTTCATTTTTAATGATTTTTCAAACAACGATCTGTTGGTAATCTATTTTCATGTTTTTTTACATTTTATAAAACCATTTATTACCTTTCTGTTTACTGTAATTTTTATTCTATTTTTTATAGCAATGTCTACTTTTCCTTTTCTAATAAGTAATATATATTTTATCCCATACTCAAAATTATCATGTATCCCTATTTTCATAATCATCTAACATGTTTTTCATGAGGCATTAAAATTATTTACATCATAGACAATTGTTTTATCCTCACCATATTTTATTGAAAAGTTAGTTCTTATAATTTCATTATATGTCACCCTTGATTCATAACACATTTCCAGTAATGGTATAAAATGAAATCATGTGTATAATATATTCTATAAAACAACAAAACCCCATTAATGACCTCTAAATATTTATATTCTATACATATAACATAACTGGTACAATGTTTTTTCTAATTGTATTTTCACAAACAGTGAGTGACTTTGTGTAGGGAGATATATTATTATAGAACTACAAAATTTATCATTGAAAAATCATTTCTCAAGTATCTTAATTTTTGAACATAAATTAGAAATAAAATAATATTTTATTTTATTTTATTGGTTAAAGAAGAGGCATGATTTTTTAGACAATTCAATTCACCAGCTTGAGAAGATTCACATTCATCTTCAATTGATTTGTTGAACTCTTTCATAATCTCTCTTAAAACAGATTTTATTGTAAGAAACAGGGATTGTCTTTCTGAAGAATCTTCTTCTTTCTAAGCTAGAATGTATTTTAGAAAATTTAATATCTTATTGAATCCTTCACCATCATAATGTTAATTTTACATTTCTAAAAAAGTGTTGTCTTTACCTTGTTAAGATTATCATTCTTCACTAATGTTTCTTCTTAATATTTTATTTTTATATCAACTTAAACAAATTAAATTTAATGAGATCTAATCAAATTAGTTTTTCCCATCCTTTTTTCTTTCACTTACAAATATCAATAGTTATCTTCTTAACTTATTTCAATAAATTCTATATTTTCTTGTTGATTTTTATATTTTTATTAGTAGTGGATTCCAATTTTTTATGAATCCACTCATGTTATGTTCCCACTTACCTATAATTATCACTAACTGGTGAAACAATCCATCTTCATATGTGATTTAGGAGGTTTTGATGAAAATCAGATTCACTACTAGATGAAGAATCATATTTCACTATTTTGCGCAATTGTTTTTTCTATAATAAATTTTATTCAATTCATCACACTTATGTTTCAATGAATTATTTATTCCTACTATGCGATAATATATATATATATATAATTAGTAAAATTATAAGTAAAAAGAAATTTGTCATTACAATTCATTGAATTAAGAGAAAATATATGTTTTCAATTTCTGTTTCCCTTTTTGTATCTTTCTGAGAGAGGATTAGTGATTTTTTAGAATTCATATTCATCTTCCTCAAAGATTGAATCATTTGATTCTTATATAGCTTCTTTATTTTGGGTTTCCCCATTAAAATTTATTAAGAGACATTTATTCCTTATCCTTCTTCTTAAAGACAATTTTTTCCTCATCTCATATTCCATTACAATGTTCTGAAGTTCATCAAGTGATACATTTTCAGGATCTTAAAAAAATAACACATTAGAATCAAATATATATATAAATATTCTCTTTATTTTCATAATGGTAGTAGAATCTTTCATATTCCCACTGAGTACATTGATATAGTTAAAAATTCTATTAAATGTTTTGAATTATTAATCAATAATTTTTCACCTTCCATATTAATAAATTTAAACTCACATTACAATTTTTATATATTATATATGTTAACATCACCATTTTTATAACAGATTCTTATAAACTAATCACATATTTTTCCATTATAATCCATAAAATATTCGTATAAAAATAATTTTTGAGTGCCATCATCTAGTCTCTCTGAGATTTTGCATTAAAATACTATTTTAATTTTTCAGTATCTGTGATAACACAATCATTAATGTGTATAAATCCAAATTTTTAAGCATCTCTGTTTCCTCTGGAAATGGGGATGACCTCTTTTTTTAAGGTTCAAACAATCCAATCGGTTTCTAACGGGTTTGTTCATAGAACAGGAAACATCCAATGATTCTATATCCATTTGGACATACTTTCCAAAGGTAGGTGCTCCTTAGTTGTGAACCAATGAGGCTTAAAAATTTTCATTGGTTGACTGGATGGGAGGTCGGACTCATCAAACCTATTTGGGGGGAATTATTTTCTACTTAGAGACTCTCTTTATAGATTTAAGTTATGTTCTTGAATCTTTATTAACGTACCAAGTATGAAAATGAGATTTCCTTTACATCGGACAAATAATGATTGATATGTATGAGATTTAGAAAATCTTTTATATGTATTAAAGGTTCTTCCTTGATAGAGAATCATCTGTATTTGTTACTTATTCTTAGTCAATGGTATCCTTTAACACATTATATAGAAATATCGTGGTCATTATGATGACAATACAAGTTTTAAAGCCATTCAATATGCCACTTGATGTTTATTGTGATTCAGAATGACATGGATTATATCAGAGTTGGGATCGTACCCACAGATGGGCTACCTATGTATCCTTTGTTTTAGAAAAAGAATCAAAACCCACATAGTTTGAGTAAAGAAGTATGTGGTTTATGTATGATTGATGGCTCAAAGAAAGATGCCATAATTAATTTTACGCTCTAAGATCACGTGAGTCTTTCTTGGTGTGAGAAACAAGAGGTATTGGTAAAACCTGGCAATTGTTCCAAGAAAGATGCTATCATAAGAAATTATGTGGGGATTATATGTGTATGACTTCCCAAGATAAGTGAGGATTGGGATTTACATCAGAGATGAAACCCGGGAACAAGGTCCATAAAGGTATATGTACTTTATGAAGATTTGGATACTTAACTTAGGACTTAATCCTAAGAAGGATGCCCAAATTGGAGGGGACTGATGATTGGGTTTTATCCGGGGGAAGGAAGTCCAAGTCAAAACAAAATTAAGACTGGTTAATAGAAATTAGAACTAGGGCTTATTCTTGAGAACAAGGCCCAGGTTAAGGGACTTGAGAACTGTGACTTATTGCTGAGAAAGATCACATGTTATGGGAATTGGGGATTTATCCTAAATAGGATTCCCATATTTGGGAACTTGGGATTACTCTTGAGGAGGATGCCAAAATTAAATATCTTGGGCTGGGGATTACTCATGAAAAGGAGTCCCATGTTAAGGGACATGGGGATTACTCCTAAAGAGGATGCCCATATTTGGGAATTTGTGATTGGGACTTACTCCTGAGAAGGAGGCCCAGGTTAGGGGACTTGGGGCTTACTCCTAAGGAGGATGCCCATATTTGAGAATTTGAGATTGGGGCTTACTCTTGAGAAGGAGGCCAAGGTTAGGGGACATGGGGTTTACTCCTAAGGAGGATTCCCATATTTAGGAATTTGAGATTGGGGCTTACTCCTGAGAAGTTGGACAAGGTTAAGGGACATGGGGCTTACTATTAAGGAGGATGCCATGATTTGGGAATTTGAGACTAGGGATTACTCTTGAGAAGGAGGCCCAGGTTAAGGGACGTGGGGCATACTCCTAAGAAGGATGCCCAGATTAGAGAATTTGAGATTGGGTCTTACTCCTGAGAAGGAGGCCCAGATTTAAAGATCTTCTCATCTTAAAGGATGAGACTGAATGAATGAAATATCTCACCGTAGTGACATGAATACATGTAATTCACTAGGTTTTGAGATAAGTTCCACATAATTACTTTTAGATGAGGATGAAAATCATGGAAAATTCCCTAAATTTCTTTGAAGAGTGTCCTGAAGAATAAATCTTGAACATGATAGGTGGATTTGAAGAAAACATGCGAATAGGCAAGAGGGGCACCCAAAAAGAGAGAGGTGTGCAAGTCCTGTGTGGGCGCAAATGTACTGGTCATGTAGGTATACCTGCGCGACATATATGCACCTGCACGATGGTCAACCCATAGGGTAATATTTTGGCGAGGCTTGGCCCAAGCCCTTAGTATTATCCCTAGGGGCTTCCAAAAGAGTGGCGCACAGGTTCTAGTGAAGGGATAAGGCGGAGCACAGGTTTTTCCATTTCCCTTAAGGGTTTAACACCTAGGCATGAAAGTGTTTGTGAATTTCAACACTTTAGGACTTGTTCCCCCTCTTTGGAACTTCTTTTCTAGGTAATATATTACCTTATAAGTGATTGGGAGACTTCCAGAAGAGACTAAGGCATAGGGAGCATAAATCTGGCTTTTGGAATTTTTCCATACTTGAAAAGGGGGGCCCACAAGGGGTATTTATAGGCTACTGAAGACCCCTAGAGAAAATCAAATATGGCACGCAGGTACCCTGTGTGACCGTCTTGGAAACTGCACAACCAATGCTGATGCAAATCCTTGTTCATTACTTTGTCAATTTTCTATGTTTCATCAAAGGATAAATCACTTTATGGTAAGGTATTCCCCTTTTCCATTCTTTTAGACTCTGTGAAGGAATGGAGTGTCAACAAAATACCCCCCTTAGAGTTGGATCCGAAAGGAATGAGGATGTGACTTTTAGGTAAAGGAGAAAACCAAGGAAGGGCGGCGCGCATGTTCGGAGCACGTAGATACTGGCTCACAGGTGAGAGGCGTGATGGCTTCGGTGCACAGGGGTGCATCCTGGCCTATAAATATGCGTCCATTCTATCCCAAAGCACCCGGCTCTCAAACATTCCCGCTCTCACCGCACAGGTTGATTTCATCATGTAGGTGGCTGATTTTTCGTGGTTCAGTGATTTTTTTCATGCTGTGCTGCTACAGAGGTATTTTGTCCTGCGCGGTGACACCTGCGTGACATAGTTACACATGTGCACAAAAGTTGGACTTGTGTGCCTTAATTGCTTATCCATTTTTTCTAAATTCTTCACCAATTTTATAAAAAATCAACCCACATAAGAATTCATTATTCAAACATTGTGCAGATTAAATGGATCCTAGATGATTAAGAACGGCTGATGAACTGGCTAGCAAGAGGATTGATGATAGGATGAACATTATTGGCCATGATTACTATGATATCTGAAAAAACATTATCCTAGATTTGGACAAGTACTTGACGAAATATCATGTCAATTTCCCACAAAGTATCTACATGCCCCAGTATATCCATGGTCATCTGCAAGGATTCAATGTTCCAGATGCAAAGAACCATCTTCCTAAGATTCTACAACACTACTACTCCTCTATTTTGGTTATGTTGTGCATTAAGAGCAACAAAATGGGATGAACTTTCAAATTTTCCTTCCTTTCCATTTCCTTTCAGATATGAAAATGGAAAACCCACGGTATTAAATGTTTTCCACTACCTATTGGTGGAGAGAAGATTATCATGGAATTAGAACAATATCTGAAAAGATTAGTCTCTCCAAATGGATCTTTACTTCCAATGATCCATTCTCAAAACCATGTATCCATATTCCAAGCCTCTTGGACAAAAACAGAGTCACTGTTTGATCAGTAGATAATTTTCTTAAACCGCACTGAAGAACATTCTTTTACAATTATTCCAAGAAGAGATGGTATCACTATATCTCTTATTATGCCCATTTGAATGAATGAATTCCAGGTGCATGCAGATGAAGCTTGGGATGTCGTAAATCAATTAAATAGTTATGTTGAAAGTGTTTTTTAATTATTGAAAAAGAGGAGAGACTCCATTATATGGATGTCCTTCTAACTCTTATGCATCAATGAAAAACAGTTTCATCTTCAACCATTTGTGCCTGCATTTTCTTTTTCTACCTGCTTTAAATTTTTACCTAAGACAATGTGCCTAGTAAACATTGTTTGATTTTTAGTAGGATTATAAAAATAAACCTACAAATTTTGAATCTTTTAATTTCTCAATATTACTGAAATCATACAAAATGCATGTTTAGTGAGTTGGGACATGGCTTTTGTTTAGAGTTCCCTCATCTTTTGTGGGAAGTTTGAAGTCATGCACGTCAGACATAAAAATCATAATGTTTAAGGTCGAAATTGATTTGACCTAATAGATTAATGTTGACTCAATTCCATGATAATTTAACATAAAACATATTACAATATTCATGTATGATGGAAGAAAATGTATACTATGACTTATGAAATTTTGAATCTGAGGAATGATATGAAAAATGGCTAAAAAGAATTAGAAGACGTATTTCCCATGAATGAAGTTACCACTATTTAACAAACCCGTTAGGGGGTTGAATTATATAGGCCCACTTAAGGGAATTGGCTGCATAGTCAAATAATAGCACCTTTTGGCTGACAGGTCCATTATGTAGACTACTTATGAAAGGCCTCTTAAGGGAATGTGCTTCATAGTCAGACAAAAGAACTCTAAGAAATTTACATTTCTACTACTAAAAAACCAGTGGAAGTTTATGGAGATTCAACTTTTCCAAAGAATAGAGTTTTCTGTATAGAGAGAGGTACTTGAATATGGAGAAGATATTTCCAAACAAGATTGACTAAGAACTAGATTAATGTCAGTCCTATGAAGGTCTGACCCAAATATATAGAAGGGAAATATAAACCATAAACATGAATACTTTCAGATCAAGAAAAAGTGTATGGGACAAATATGTTAGGGATTTCCATTTTTTGCGGACCCCTACATATTGTCGTTATGACAACTAAGAAAAAATATAGGTTTTCTTCCCAAGAATTAAGTTACCATTATCTAACAAACCCGTTTGGTGGTTGAATAATGCAGGTCCACCTAAGGGCATTGACTGTATAGTCAAATAATAGTATCATTTGGCATACAAGTCCATTATGTCGACTGTTTATTCAAGGCCACCTAAGGGAACATGCTGCATAGTTAGGAAAATGAACTCTCAGGTATCAGACATTTTGTGACCAGAAGTCAAGAAAAGGTTTATAGAGATCTGGAAGTATTTAAGGTTATGAGTATGACACATCCAAATGGTCATTTTTTTAATTCATGTAGAGATACACAGACCAATTCTAACCATAATCATGTTGTGGCTGGGTCCTGAATTATGATGTTGGACTTCACTACATATCTCATTAGATTAAAAATAAAGCCAAATGTAGTTTTTGAAATACAGTTTAACATTATGTGGGATGAGAGTGTAAGATATCTTAGTTTAGGGTCATAGATATTGGACCATATAATTAATACACGATGTGTGTTTTATAAATCTGATGTGAATGAAAACTAGGGTTTTCATACCACATTCATGTTTTCACCAGAGGAATTTTCATCTAAGGGACAAAAAGTGGAATTTGGGGTTAGGACCAAAGACTTGGGGTTGGATTCGAGGGATGCTCAAACATTCCTACGTATCCCATAAAAATGGGAATCAAGTCGCACTTAGTTCTTGAAATACCCTTGGTACAGGTTTGGTTCATATAAGTGAAGGGTGAAAGGGGGCTTTAGTGCAATGATGGTTTGACCCAAGATAAAAGGTCTGGGAGTTTCCATGTATGCACGTAGTGTTTAGAATATAAAATGATTGGAGATGAATGTAAATAATGATTCCCTCTCTTGTGAGGGTGTTGAAAAATGTTGTAGTTTATTTTCGTACAAGACAAAAGTGATGTACAGTTTAACGTCATATATCAAGGAAAAAGGTAAACCAATGATAAGATATTTATTCTGGGGGCGGCTTCACGAATCAACATCATATGTGATGTAGGTGAACCGATGTGAAGAGATTGGTTTTGGGGTTGAACCTCAAGAGGTTGCCTACGTATCCAGCCTAGATGGCAAGGATCAAAGTCTGCATAGTTCAATTGAAAAATGAATTGGTGATCAAGTTATTTTTGAGAACATTGACCTAAAAAATGATGTTGGGACTTACGCTTGGTTAGTGGCCCAGAGAGGGTGTTATGTTTGAAGTTTACTCTAAGCTGACGTGAGTCATACTCAGTGTGAGAACCAATAGGTAGCAACAACCCTAACTATGCACAGTTTATTGTCATGTAGGACATATAAAGGACTATGCAGTTTAATGTCATGCAGTAAGGACAAAAGAGGGGTTCTATAGTTTAATGTCATATAGCAAGGACGGGTGCTTTATAGTTTAGCATCATGTAGCTAGGAAAAATTGCTATGCAGTTTAATTTCATGTAGTGAGGAGAATGGGGGCACAGTTAAATATCATGTTGGATGCATTAGGGGATTTTTCACAGTTTAACATCATGCTGGACATTGGGGTGTTGTACAGTTTAACTTCATCTAGCTAGGACATAAGATAATATTATGCAGTTTAAAGACTTGCAGTAAGGACTTTGGGGACTGTGCAGTTTAATGTCATGCATTAGGGACGGCATAGTTTAACATCTTGCTAGAGGTAAGGGACATCTGTATAGTTTAGCGTCATGTAGGTAGGACATCACAGTTTAACTTCATGTTGGACGAAAAGGGACATTACAGTTTAATTTCATGTAAGATGAAAGTGCGAATGGTTTAAGGTTATATGCATAGACCGGTGGTTATACAGTTTAATGTCTTGCTAGATTAAAGGGACTATGATGTTTAACAGCATGAAGCAAGGACAACACAGTTTAACACCATGTTGTATGATAGGGTATTTGTGTTACACAAAATACTTCCTCAGAAATCTGGCATTGGTTGGAGTCGTGATGAGTTCTCCATCCATTGAGATTAAAGAATAAGATCCATTGGAGTAGAAGTTATGTATTGAGTAAGGCCCTTCCCATTTTGTCTCAATCTTGGGAGGTTTCATTCCTGGTATCATTGGTGTTCTGAGAACCAATACCAATTCTCACGGAATGAATGATCGAAGATGAACTTTTTTGTTGATAGATTGTGATATTCGATTCTAATAGACTTCCAAACGGTGCAGGGTGCACAATATTTTCTCATCTAATCATTCTAATTCATCCAATAACTTTTGAGATTGTTCATATATAGATGACTGATCACAAATGGATACTCTGAGCAAATGCTGTTGAACCTCAATGGGAAAGACTTCTTCTGTTCCATATACTAATGAATATGGAGTTGACCGCGTTGCTATGCGGGCGGTGGTTCGATAAGCCCATAAATCATGAAAGAGTTTATCAATCCATGACTTATTATCTTTATCCACCATATTTTATAGTATATTTGTAAGAGTATTTTTGGAGACTTCTATCTGGACATTGTCCACTTCATGATACCGAGACGAATGGTTGGATTTTATGTTGTACTCTTGAAACAACCTCTTTTCCTAGAATGAACAGATGTTGGTGCCATTGTCCGACAATATGGTATAAGGGACACCAAACCTGGTAATGATGTTAGAATTGATACACCTAACAATTCATTTAGGACTAACTTCTTTGAGAGGTATTCCCTCTTCCCATTTGGAAATGAAGTCAGCAGCAGTAAGATTATACTTAAACTGCTTGGCTGTAGCTGAAGGGTAAGGTCCCACCACATCCATTCCCCATGTGGAAAACGAACATGAGTATTTTTCTTTATAAATAAACTCTGGGGGATGATGAATGATGTTGGCACATACTTGGAAAGAAATATTCTTCTTCCTGAAATCAAAAAAATCTTGTATCATTGAAGGAAAAATGTATCGAAGCCTTCGAATTTGATCAAATAGTTTTTTTCCAGACTGTTGGGGACCACAAAATCATGCTTGTACATATTTCATGAAAGCCATTGTATCATCACCATCAATTCGTCTAAAAATTACTCCATCAAAACCTCTTTTATCGTGAATTTTGTCTAGGTGATCTAGGCTTTCATAAAGAGTAAAATTGACCACACGTCACCATTAATGTTCTTTCCCGGATCTATTAGATGGAAGTGTTCCATTTTGATGGTATTCCCTGATAGGTGTCATCCATTATAAAGTATAACAATATGTTTCAGAAATGGGACTAATTTAATTGATTTCCCCTATTCTGGTTTGATCATAAGGTGAAATTGTACGACAGTGGGCAATATTGATGATTGTCTCTTCCCGATTCGGATCTTCCAGAGCAGTGGCTCTATTAGCCAATGCATTAGCTTGGGAATTTTGTGATCGTGGGACATATGAAAATGTCAGTTCCATTGGAAATTCCTCCATTAACTCTATAATGTAATCATACAAATGGATTAACTCTTCTCTTCTGATGTCATAATTTCCATTGACTTGTTTGATTACCAGGTCTGAATCACCTTTCTCCTTTAAGTGATTAACTTGTTCTTGAAGCGCCAACTCCAATCCTATGATGAGAGCTTGGTATTATGCTTCATTATATGTAGTGCCTTCCCACAATAAGAAGGAATAAGGTAGAACTGCCTTTTCTGGAGAAATGAGCACAATTCCTAACCCAACATTGTTGAATTTAGGATCTTCAGTTTTCTTCCTTATTTGACTTCTAGAAGCACCATCAAAGTACATTTCCCATGGTTTAATATTATCTTGAATAGAAAATAATTCTTCGTTAGGAATTTAAATATATAAAGATGTATCTTCAACTGAAGGTTGTTGAGTAAGGAAATCAGCAAGAGCTTGGCCCTTTATCTCCTTTTGAGAAACATACTCGATATTAAATTGCAACAAAATAATTGCCCCCCCCCTTTCCAGACATCCTGTAAGAATTGGACGACTAAGGATAAATTTGATTGGGTTATTGCGAGATACAAATTGGACCTCATTATGTTTCAGGTAGTGTCTCAACATTTGAACAACAAAGATTAATGCTAGGAAGCACTTTTCAATACTTGAATATCGGGTTTCTGCTTCAAGCGTAGTCTGACTGAGATAGTAGAGTCTGTTTTCATTCCCAACATCATTCTTTTGGGAAAGGAAGCCACCCAATGATAACTATAAATCTGTCACATAGAGGATAAGTGGTCTTCCTCCAACAGGTGGCATTAATACCGGTGGAATCAAGAGATACTTCTTGAGACTTTTGAATGCCTCCTGACATTCTTTAGTCCACTGGTAAGTGACTCCCTTCTTCATCAATTTGGTGAAGGGTAAACTTTTCCCAGCCAAATTGGTGATGAAACACTGAATATAGGACACGTGTCCTTGAAGTCTTCTCAATTCATTCAAATTTCGAGTTTTTGACATACCATGGATTGTCTTTGTATTCTCAGGATCGACTTCGATACCACGATGATGTACAACAAGGCTGACAAATTTTCCTAAGGTTACCACAAAACCACATTTTAAGGGGTTCATCTTCAAATTTCGTTGTCGATGTTTGTGTAATAAGACTTCCAAATCAGCCAAGTGATAAGAATGTTGCCTGGATTTTACCACCAAATCATCCTCATAACATTCAACAAACTTCCCTAAAAAGGGATTGAAGATACGGTACATGGAACGTTGATATGTTGCACCTACAATCTTTAGGCCAAAGGGCATTACCCAATAGCAAAACACACCCTGAGGGGCTCTGAAGGCTGTAGATTATTCATCATATGGAGCCATTCAGATTGGATTATACCCAAAATATCCATCCATGTAGTAATGTTCTTCTTAGCCAGTTGTTGAATAAATTAAGTTTTCTTTTGTCGGAACTGGAAAATCATCCTTGGGAAAATGCCGATTAAGATCTATAAAATCAAAATAAACTCAAATTTGTCTATTCTTATTTTTCACAGGGAAAACATTAGCCAACTATTTGGGATATTTAACTTATCTAACAAAGTTAACTTTGATAAGCTTATCCACTTCAGCATCAATTTTGGAAGCATATGTTGGGTGTGTTCTTCTTGCGTCTTGCATAAATCCTCGATGTTCTTCTGGAAAACCCAAATGATGAGTAGCAACATCAGGATCATGAAATAGCATCTCTGTATAGTTCCAAGAAAATATATCTTGATTATTCTTTAAAAATGAAATATACATTTCTTTCTCTTCAAGAGTCATGGCCGCACTAATTAATGTGGGGTGTGTATCTTCTTTTGTACCCATATTTAATTTATGAGTTCATACATAGTGGTAGAGATACCATCTTCAAATTCTGGAGGATCATCCCTGAGATCTTCCTCTTCTTCTTCAACATGTGTTATTTCTTCTGTTTGTACTTTCATAGTATATAATGAAGCAAAATTTACAGGATTAGGAGAGATGTTAAAATTTGAACATCTTGAAGAGGAAGCTTTCATTTCTGACCCTATTGATGATGAAAGGTCTTTCTTGGGTAATAAAAAGGAGGTGATGGATTGAGAATCAACATCATCGTTCACCTTTGACATTTATATAACTTATTCTGGTCTGGTTGGCAATGTTTAGACTTGATGGATTTTAGAGGATGAAATTATGACATCTCTATTTGAGCTTTCATCATTGATTGGTGATTCACCAATTTCTCCCATGTTGTCTCTCTTGATTTCCATAATTGATATTATATAAGTTTCCATAAGATTATTTTGATTTGGGTCTATCCTATCAATTTGACTAATAGGCAACACATAATTTGTACTCACATGTGTAAATAGGTTTACTGAAATCTTTTCCAAACCAAATGGAGCATTAATCTTGGTAACCTACCTTGCTGAGGATTTCTCCTTTCCCTCCATGTGATAGAATTCCGCCTCAATGTATTGAGATTCACATGGTTCGAATGGATATTTAACACCATAAAATGTCCCAATTTGGCCATTGAAACAATATTTGAGACATTGATGGTATGATGAAGGGATAACTTCATGATGATGTAGCCATGGTATTCCAAGAAAAATGTTGAAAGCTGTGTCCTGACGAACAACCATGAAATCTAAATTGGATATAAGATTTATAAACTGAGTTCTGAGTGTGACCTCACCCAGAGGTTCTTGTTCAATTTTATCATATCCTTGAATCATCAATGTAGAATGAGATACTTCAGATTCAATGAATCCAAATCGATGAAGTGTACGAATGGGGATGAGGATGACTCCTAAACCATTATCAATGAAAGCTCTTCGGATGTCTACATCATTGAACTTTCCAGATAAATACAAAGGTCCAATATGTCCATGTACAATATCATCTTCATCTTTATCTGTGAAAGATATCACTGCATGGCATTCTGTAGGATTATTCTCTATATGATAGACTTCAGCCGCAACAATTTTAGTTTCAAATTCTGGAGGACTTGAAAAAGCCTCGATGAGTGCCTCCCGAAGATCCTTTGATAAATTCAAGGCATCCATAATTGATAAATTGGCTGGTTCTTGGTCTAAATGTTTCAATACATTATATTTTTGATCCATAGGTTTGCGTCTCCCAATATGAACATGTTGTTTTGCAGGTGACTTAGAAGTTGATTCTTTGGAAGTAGATGAATCTTGTATCGGGATAGGAGTTGGAAATTCTCATGGATTTGGAATATTAGACCGAATGGGTCTATTTACCTGCTGAGAGGAAGAAGGTGTAACCTCCAACCGATCCTCCAGAATAACTGTTCCAGGACTGAATCTGTCATATGTTGAAGAACATGCTTGTTCTTATTGAGCTTGCTGAAGGGATCTGCCATGAGTTTCTACTGTATATACATTTCTAGAAGGGGAATAATTGAAATAGTGGTTTCTGGGATATCCACGTCTTCCTCTGTATCCCAGACCTCTAGAATTCTCTCCAATTCCTCTGTTTCATACAGGGAACTCAGGCTCATCATGATCAAAACTGTGACTGGAATAAGGATCTGTTAAGTTTATCATGTTAACAGAAACAAATATCAAGTCTTCATCAGATGAAGAATCTACCTGATTAGCCAGTTTAGTTTGTCCTGTTTGGTGGGGAACAACCCATGGCTTTGAAGTATATGAGATAAAATCTTCCAGAGTCAAAGACACCATGGGCTTTGAAATGATCTCATATTCTACTTTTTTCTCTTCTGTCATTGAATTATGACGTTTCATTGAGTATTTTCCCTCTGATGAGGGGGGATTTGCTGTGGCATTCATAGTAGAAGACACAATTGGTTTCTTCAATTGCGTTTTCAAAATGGCATGAGTTCGGTTGATCATATTTCTGACCATCCAATCATCACATTTCTGCACATTTTGGCTTTTTTACTTCTTTCAAATCACCTTCCTACTCTGGATCTATATCAGTAACACATGATACGTGAGTTGAAGAAACATTCAATTTGAATTGTCCCAAGTCGACCATTTTTGGCAGTAGGTCCTTGAAGACAAAACACTCATTAATGGGATGCCCAAAATCTGATGATATGGGAAATAGTTTGGACGGTCTACATCTTCTTCCTTGTTTGGACTTTTTGTCCTTGTAAATTGAACACAATTATTTTCCAGAGCCAAAATTAAGTAACCGGGAACTTTTTCATTTCGGAAAGCATAGACCTTTCTCTTCAGATCCTCAAATTGTTTCCTTCTTTGATCTCTTTGATCATATTGATGAAACGGCCTTTTTTACTGACGCTCAAGAGGTGGAGAACTTTGGAAAGATGACGGTTTTGAAGTAGAAGCAGCTACAGGTGCTTGTTTAAGAGTAACTGTAGCAGTCTCTACTCTACCCATTCTCCTTCTTGGAGCTGATGGGAGTACACGAGTTTTATACTTAGTTTTTGTAAAACAATCTTCACCCTGTTGAGAGATTGAAGTAAGGTCTCAAAACCCTCCTATGTATTTCACAGGGGTCAAAGGTGTGCGTAATTCATCGTGAAAATTTTCCACACAGATTGGAAAAAATTATTCTTGGGGGATTGCTACGCTTAGGGAAGATGTTAATCCCTTCCAGTGAGCAATGAAATCTGAAACACTTCTATTCTGCCTTTGCTTAAAATTTTTAGGATATAAAACTTTTGTCTTTGGAAAAGTTGAGATGAATTGAAGAAGGAATCTTTGGCAGAGAACCTCCCACCCGGTAATCGACCGGGATTGCAAGCTTGTCTACCAAACAAAAGCAGGACCTTTTAATGACTGTACAAAACACGTTATCTTAACTGAATCATATTACTGAGGTGTTCCAATAATAGGATCACAACGAGAAAAAAATGTGTTATGTGTCGCTTTGGGCCTCCCGAAGCATTTAATATTGGGAATGTGGTACTTTCAAAATTTAATGGGGGAGGAACTGCATCATACCATATAGGGTAAACTCCATTTTCTAGTTGAATTTGAGCTTGTTTTCCCTCTATAGCTTCCAACTGAGCTGTTAATGACTCAATAGTAGTTATTAACATTTGAAAAACATCTGGTTGAGCTTGAACCTGAGTAGGTGAAATAACTGGAGCTTGTTCAGATATGGTGGCTTGTACTGCAACTGATGATAATACCACCATTTTTTGTTACACCTGACCCATAAGATTAGGCCTATGAGGGTGTACTGATAAAGTAGGATATTCTAGATCCATCTCAGATGCCGCAACAAAATCCCTTTTCGGACTGACTCCAGCACGCTATGGAGGAATACTACCTTGAAGTAGTTCTGCATTCGACCTCCTCAATTCTTTCATTTATTCCCCATGTTTTGCAAACCTTTTCTCTAATGAGAGAAATTGGCCTTCTCCAGAGGAAGGGTATGTTACCTAATTCTTTTATTTCTCCTTGTTAGATCCCTTTAGAAGAGGGTGACGTTGTCTATTTAATGAAATACCTAGATGTTGGGTATGAATTTTATTTCATCTACGCACACCTTCTCCATTTGTGTCTGTGTGTACATCTTCCTGAGCAGGAACCTCTTCATCTGATCTCTCTATGTGAGCCTCATGTTTTGGAGGATCAGAAAAAATGACATTGATGACATTAATTGATGCATAAATCATTGCATCCCTTCTATCGACATTTCTACGATACTGCCTTTTTTCATGTCCTTGATGAGACATTACCTTTTGTTGATTTGATCCTTTAGGATCTTCTTGACGAACCGTAATTTGGAGGGAATCCTCTGATAATTCGAATCATCTTTCCTATTGTGTATTCTTCCCTAATCAATAGAAGACTGACTTTACCATAGGAAGATATTGAGGATTAGAAAATGTCCCCAGTTCGATAGATTGGGTTAGTTCTTATTGTTTCTGATCAATTCCTCCAATCCTATTTGTTGATATTGAGGGTTGGGTTAAAAGAGTCCCCAGTATGGCAGGATGGGGGTGGTTATTGAGCATCTATATCTAATACATTTTTGAATATCTACTGATCTTGTGGACCTTAGTGTGGAAATTGGCTGGATGCATCAACCTATAACCACTAAAATCGCCTTTCTCAAAAGACCGTTGGATGATTTTTTGAACTTATATCCCTCGATGATGTGAATGCTCTAAATGAGACGCCTATTCAATATTCTCATTTTCTTGATGTAGTACAAAATCAACAACTTGTTCTATGTATGCCTGAATTTGAGAAGAACTAGTTGAGGCCCTTTCTTGAGCGGGCCTTTGATTACAAACAAATCCAATTGGTTTTGGATAGCCATGGGCAATAACATTGCATGAGACCATTTTTGGCGGGCGTTGTTGATTGGAGAGTACAGTGAAATGCAGTGCTGCATGAACACACCATCCCCTGATATGAATATCAGATGGAAAATTGGAAAATAACTGGTGCAATCTTCTTAGTGTGCCAAGGCATGAACGGTGAAGGGCTCTCTTTTTCTTTTCAGCCTTCAGATATCGAGATACTGAGAGAGATTCCATGTCAATTTGGCATTGTAACCATTCTATTATATTGACATGATTTTCATATTCATCATAATATAATATTTTAATTTTCAACTGACAACGAGTTTTACATATGTTGAGACAAATATCATGAATTCCATCTTCCGTCAACATCTCTGGAATGTCATACTAAGAGTCAGCCGGAGGCCAAAATATGACTGGAACATCACCTTTTACCAGTTGTTTTATCATATTCAGCACTTCTACTTTATCATTTGATGAGGATTATTATACCTGATTAGACCAGAGCTGGTGATTCCTTGTTACTTCATCGGATTCAACTATATTGGTAGAGAATTCACTGTTCAAACTAGAAGATGGATTTTCCAGGGGTGGTTTAGAGAATGACCTACACCTCGTGCTATCTTTTGATTGAGAAAGTATGTCTTCTTCTAGCGGTAATTCATCAGACATGACTGTCTTCACATTTTCATGTGCCTCAAGATAAGAGGGCTTTCTCGTCACTACATTGTCCTCGGAAGAATGTTCCAGAAAATGCACATTACTACTGTGTAGAAGACTTTCGTAGCTAAACTCATCATCATGGGGTGGACCACCATGTTGGGATACAATAAAAGATTAAACATTTTGTTCCTTGGACTTCTAGCCACACAGAGGGTTCATTGTGGATCTCATCTGAAGATGAATCTTCGACATCAACCAAACTGCCCTGAAGCAAGCATTCATGAGGAAGTGTCAGATGAAGACCTTTAGAATTAATGTTCCCACTATTGGGAAATGAGATTGTAGAGTCTTTAATTCCAATAGATAACATTCTGAGGGCTTCAAGAACGTCGTCATCAAGCAAGGCCTTATTAGAAATTGGATCTTGATTCCATGAATGTGCTGGATGGGTCTTCTTCTTATATGACTTCTTACTCAATTTGGGAACCACTTGTTGACGAAAGTGGTTATTATGGGTAGGTGTTTGTTCCGGCTCAAGATAAATAATCAGGTTAGGCTGATTATCTCCACTCAAATCAGGTGTATGTGCCTGACTTAGTTGTCTGTATGATATGGGGGAGTACACCCCACAACCCTCTTGGACTGGAACAGTGGTGTGTTTCTATTCCAGAGTGATATGTTGATGTGTCACTCCACTGGTAGGAAAGGTTTTTCATTTCTTTCCCCGTGATGTTGCTGAAGCTGTTATAATATTCTGACAGGAATCCAGAATATGAGTAGGAATTTTCTTATGTTCTTTCACCATTGACAGTATATGCTTGGTGACTTCAGCTGCCATAATGGGGATATACATCCATTTCGTGCTTGGAGGAGGTGCATGTGCATGCTCCTATCCTCCTTTTTATGTCAGTGAATTATGATAGTACTCAAGTGTGGGGGAAGAGAGTTGAGTCGGCCTCTTTTTTGTCAATGGGGATTTCCAATTGACTTCTACAGGTTCTACCAAAAGAGACTGTTGGTAGTCTGGATCAATATAAGCAGGTGTATGTGCCTGCTGATTGCACTCCTATGAACGTGGTTGATGAACAACCTTCAATACTGACAGATGAGGCTTCTGGAAGGATTTATGAGTGTAAGCAGGTTTAAGTGAATGTTTTCCAGTTGCCAACACATTGAGTTGGGAGGCTTCATTGTATGTAGTCAGACAAGCCTGCTGACTAGCTGATGATTTATAAAAAGGTGTACGTTCTTGTCTATAGTACTCCACAAGAATTTCCTGGTGCGATTGGCATGTTGATGCCAGACGAGTCTGCTGGACAACAGAATAAAAACGGACGACTGTGTGTGCCCTCTAGTTTCTTTCCACCAAGTCAGGTTGGTGGAATTCTCTAGAAATGGCAGAGATAAGAACATGCTCACTATTGATCGGATTTCACCTCTAGTAGTTCGTATTTCATGCTCAGGTCTGAGGGACCTGAGCCGAACCCCTGAAGGTGATACCCTTATCAAGTTGAGGGCGCACTGTCGCACGAGTCTGGTGGTGATTGTTGATGGAAGCCCTCAGGAAGGACTCCTATCTCACTAAATTAAGGCCTTTAGTGACCTTCTAACTCACCTCCCCATAATATGGGAGGGACAAGTGATTGTGTTACGGGGATAACGACCTGAAAAAGTTGGAAACAGTGGTTAGCATCTCCTACTTGTTGATCACTGGTCGTCGCTGTCCGGACAACCACGTTGAATTATTGACTTGGAGGTCTTGTTGAGCGGCCTACAGAGTCGGAATAGTACCATTTTGATGGTATTTCTTAACCAGTGCATTTGATACCCAGCGTTGAAGACACTGAGTAGGTGATGTCATCCATAGAGCGGATGACTATCCAGTAGGAGTAGCAGCAGAGGCATTCACATCAGAGGTATTCAGAGGTGGGAACGTAAGAGAATCCATTTCTATAACACAAAAGATCATGGAAAAGAGTTCCTGTTTGATATAACAGACATAATCAAGATAATTTTGGCCAATACATGTTTTGGATGAGAACATATGTTATTGATTGTTTTGTTGTCACCTCATTGAGTTAAAATAGGGCCCTACCAAGTAAGTAAAACATAACTTTAACTTGGTTAAGGATTCACGTCAGGTTCATCATTTTCTGTTTCCTCTGGAAATGGGGATGACATCGTTTGTTTATGGTTCAAACATTCCAATCGGTTTCTAACGGGATTTTTAGTAGAACCGGAAACATCCAATGATTATATATCCATTTGGACTTACTTTCCTGAGGTAGGTTCTCATTAGTTTTGAACCAATGAAGCATAAGAATTTGAATTGGTCGAGATAATGGGTGGTCAGAATCATCAATCCTTTTTGGGGGTAATTATTTTCTACTCCGGGACTCTCTTGTCAGATTTAATTTATGTTCGTGAATCCTTTATAAATTACCAATAATGAAAATGAGATTTTCTTTAGATATAAGAATCAATGATTGATAAGTTTGAGATTTAGATAATCTTTTATAAGTATTCGAGGTTCTTCATCGATAGAGAATCATCTGTATTTTTTAGAGATTCTTAGTCAATGGTATCCTTCAACACATTATATAGAAATATCTTGGTCATTATGATGACCATACTGGTTTTAAAGACACTCAGCGGGGCAGTTGATGTTTATTTTCATTCAGATGGACATGGATTATTTAAGAGTTTGGATCGTACCCGCAGATGGGCTATCTATGTATCATTTGTTTTAGAAAAAGAATCAGAACCCACATAGTTTATGTAAAGAAGTATGAGGTTTATGTATGATTGGTGTCACAATGAAAGATTTCATAATTACTTTTACTCTCTAAGATCAAGTGAGTAATGCTTGGTGTGAGGAACAATAGGTATTGGTAAAACCTGACCGTTGTTCCAAAAAAGATGCAATCATAAGAAATAATGTTGGTCTAATATATGTATGAATACACAAGATAGACGAGGATTAGGATTTACATCAGAGATGAAACCCGAAAATAAGGTCCATAAAGGTATATGTACTTTATGAAGATTTGGATACTTAACTTAGGACTTGATCCTGAGAAGGATGACCAAATTAGAGGGAACTTATGGTTAGGTTTTATTCCTGAGAAGGAAGTACAAGTCCAAAGTAAATTAAGACTGGTTAAGAAAAATTATATCTGGACTATATTCATTAGAAGGAGGTCCATGTTAAGGGACTTGAGAATTGGGGCTTATTCCTTATAAGGAAGCCCAGGTTAAGGGAATTGGGGCTTAATCATAAGGAGGATACCCATATTTGGGATCTTGGGATTACTCCTTAGGAAGATGCCCAGATTACATATCTTCGACTAGGGCTTACTCCTGAAAAGGATACCTAGGTTAAGGTACATGGGGCTTACTAATAAGATGGATGCCCATATTTGGGAATTTGATATTGGGACTTAATCTGGAGAAGGAGGCCCTGGTTAGGGGACTTGGGGATTACTCATAAAAAGGATGCCCATATTTGGGAATTTGAGATTAGGGCTTACTCCTACGAATGAGGCCCAGATTAGTTATAATGACCCATACTTTACATACATTGTTAATACATCAAAATTTAAGCATAATTATTACAACATATAACAAAACCACGAAAGGACCGTATAGGTATAGTGTCTTTAGAAACTGAGAAACATAAACAACTAGTTCATAAAGCGTATACACTATCTCCCATTTATTTTGTCATATCTATAGTCCCTTTTGGCATATATTTCTTAATAACCTTCTTCCCGACCTGGGGAAAGAAAAAATACAAAAGGGTGAGCTCAAATGCTCAGTAATGGTAAACAAAAGAAATATCAATCACATCATACACATAAGCACATAAATTTTGGAAATCTGAATCTGCAAAAGAGATCATAATATCATAACATGGGGTAAATCGTCGTAGTGAAATGTAATCACAATAATCATAACATAAAACATGAAACTTTTTGGCATTCACACATAATCATATATAATCATTTCTTGTTAGTCAAGACTCATTGCCAAGACTATCTTAGTGGTCAATGTCCCTTTCTGAACTGAGTCACCCTCGTTTCAGTCCTGTTTCACTGAACTGGTATAACCTACCGTTCCAGCCATGTCTATCTCATGAGATATAAAATCTTTACCCAATGCATTGGAGGGAGATATAGGTCCCACCCATCTCATAATTATACCATTCTTATGTGTGCCACAAAATCATAAATCATACATCATTTTATAACCCATGTAATAAAAATGGGATTCTTAAACAACATGACATCATAAAACAATTCATATAAGATAAAGGAATTCATAAAAATACTTCCATCACAACATAATCAAATAAATTTAATAATAGGGATAAATACAGAACCCTATATTATCTTATATGGAAAATAATTTTGATAAAACACTTGAAATGAATTCATGAGGAAAATATAATTTCTTCTTCAAAAACACTTTTCCTTTCTTAATATGTCATACAATTATAAACATAAAGAAGTTGATTAAAAATAAACTTGAAAAATTTTAAAGAATGATTCCTGGAAATAATGTTTTAAAAATCCATTCATGCCGTATAAGTTAAATAAAACATTCTTCGTACTTTTGTCGGAAAAGTCAAAAAGTACCTCGTACGAAAAACGACAAAAGATTACTTTCATATCTTTTACAAAAAACTTACCGAAGGGTAAAATTGGATATAATCTATTGTAGAAGGATGGAAATAATATTACATATTGATGGAACGTGGATGTGGATGATAAAATACACCCTAGTAATTACCAATGGAAAAACAATCTCGGATAAAAGTGAGATTGTGATATTTCCCTTACCATAGGTATGACTTGATTTGTAAGTGTCTGAACCTCCTGTATAATGATTTAAATAATGTTATTGACTTATTCCAGAATCATAATGATTTTTATGATATCATATATAGTCATATTCTTAGCTTCTTAGTAGTAATATTTCATTGCTATTTGTTATTCGGGTGTTTATAACTTTTTGTTTTTATGCGTGTATTGTCGAATAAATTCATATTATTCTCTTTAGGTTATAGATACCTAATTTACAGAATGGTATTAGTGTAATATATATCATATTAATTCATTCAATTCATTTATATAATCATTATGAAATGAAGATCATGTTGAACGAGTCGCATCACATCGTGGAGACGGTATTCCCTACATACGCACGAGTGATGATATCGTTCCTATGATCGTGGAATTGTATTGGAGTATATGTATACTATTTCAGAATCAATATAACTTTATAATAGTCATATATAGTCACTATTTAAACCATTATACTCATCCAAGTAAGGTGGTGGTGGAAAATAGATCACACCATGGCGTGGAGACGGTATTCCGTACGTACGCACGCGCTGTGATTTCTTTTTCCGTAGGATGGATAGATGGTGAAATAGGGTTGTTTCATACTTATAATAACACATCAGTATATGATTGATACTGATGTTATTACTTCATAATGAAACAACTAATGAAGAATAAGTGGAAGAAGAAATAAGGATGAAAGAATCGGTAACGGACATTACATCTTCTTTGAAGTGCTTCTTTGAGACCTCCTTTTAAGGCACTAAAATGGGTCTTTGAAGAAGAACAGAACCTCTAGGATGTTTCTAGGGAAGTGGAGAGGAGGACTTGGCAGGGGTTGGCCGAGCTAGAAGTCTCAATGTGGTGTGAGGAAGAGGGGGAGGAGGTGTCCTTTTATAAGGGAGGAGAGGGGCACCTTTGGAATAACTAAAACTATTATTTTATTATAAAGTCAAGTTTGGTTTTAAATAGCTCCAAATTGATATATTTATAAGCTAAGGTGGGGATGGGTCGAAATCCTCTCATCCAATAGAATTTAGACAAGTTTAGGTTCATATTTTAACCTTATCATTTAGATTTAACATTAAGTTAAATAATTTTACTTTTACCATGTCTTCTTATGTTCTTATACTATAATGTTAATAAACTTACTATAAGCAGCCAAGAGAACCCCAAGTTGTTTATTATTAATATATATAACCTTATCTAAGTAATTTGGACTAACCATAGATTTTTAGGAATAAAATAACAATTAATAATATAATATTTGTTTTAAAAACTATTTTATGTCAATTTTGACACTATTTAGTAATTGATTTTTGTGAACATCATAACAAAATTATTAGTTCCAACCAAGTTAATTAAATCACTTCTAACATGTCATATTAACCTAGAAAATCAGTGGGATTCATTAAAAGTCTCAAATTACATTTATTTTGGTGTTTATAACATCAATAATGTCAATATTTCATTAATATGATAATTACTGCATCATCATTGTGTCATAAATAAATAAATTTATTTAATGTCTAAAAATTATAAATAAAATATCATTATGTAGGAAATCGTATTATCTTTCTAATTAATAATTATAATCGAATTTATCTTATGTATAACCCCATATTAAAAATGTTTTAGTTATTAAACATTGATTTTTAACTATTTTAACTATTCATTAAATAAAATAATATTAAATGTCATAATCTAATCCAAGTGGACCTAAATTGTCATATTATATTAATAAGGTTGTTTTTGGTCTAATTACACTTATCCAATAGAATTAGGACATGTGTTAGGGTAAAAGTAATATCATATTTATCCTTAGTTACCCTATTTACTATTAACTGCGGTAAAAAAAGTAAAAAGTTAATATTCACTATAAAATTATTTTTATCTCATTGAACCACATTTTACTTACTGATATCAACCGTGTCTGTCGGATTTTCTAAATTCCATTCACAGAAGCGGTAAAATTATGTTTTATGCAAAATTCAGTTTTTAACCTACCACTTAGTGGTTTCACTATTCATCAAAAATTGAAAGTTTTCAGAAAAATATGAAAATTTCACCCTAGGCTAATTTCGGTATTCCGAATCCAAAAATGAATTCCATTTTGAAAAATAAAATTTACAAAATTTCATAAAGTGGTTATTACTATTAATAACGACTAGTTTTAATAATATTTTAATAGCATATCGTTGTTTAGTGAAACTCGGTATTGCGTATGACGCAAGCTATCGAGGAAGGTCGCAATTTCGTGTAAAGAAAGCCAAGAATGTGTTGTGTAGAAAAAGATTCATTTGATGATTTATATAACAAAAAAGTCTCGGGTGTTACATTCTACCCCCTAAAAATGAATTTCACCCTCAAAATGCGTCACTTTGTAACAAATAGATGAGGATACCTCTCCCTCATCATATCCTCAAGCTCCCATGTAGCTTCTTATAATTGGTGGTTCCTCCATAAAACATTCACCAATCGAGTGGTCTTGTTTCGTAGGACTTTTTTGCTACGATCCATAATCTCTATCGGTTGTTCTTCATAAGAAAGATCTTGCTCCAGCGGTATAACTTCTGAGCTGAGTACATGTGAAGGATCAGGTATGTACTTTCTCAGGAGAGATACATGGAACACATCGTGAACTTGAGAGATATTCGGTGGAAGCGCCAATCGGTATGCTACCTTCCCTACACGATCCAGTATTTCGAAAGGACCGATATATCTAGGGCTTAACTTCCCCTTCTTTCCAAATCTCATAACCCTCTTCCAGAGAGATATTCGTAAGAACACTTTATCACCCACTTCAAACTGTAGGTCTTTTCTTCGGTTGTCGGCATAACGTTTCTGTCGAATCTGAGCTTCTCTTATGTGTTGTTGAATAGATCTGACCTTTTCTTCCATTTCATCAACGAGATAAGGTCTTAATAGGTTTCTTTCCACAACTTCATCCCAGCAAGTTGGAGTCCTGCATTTCTTTCCATAGATAGCTTCATAAGGAGCCATCTGAATACTGGAGTGAAAGATATTATTATAAGAAAATTACACCAAAGGTAGGTGTTTATCCCAACCTCCTTTGAAATCCATAGAGAAAGCTCTCAACATATATTCTAGGGTTTGAATTGTTCTCTCTGACTGACCGTCTGTCTGAGGATGATAAGCAGTTCTGAAACTCAACTCTGTATCCAGAGTATGCTGAAGACTTCGCCAGAACATCGAGGTAAATCTCGGATCCTGATCAGATATAATAGAATGTGGTACTCCATGCAATCTTACCAATTCCGTTACATATATCCTGGAAAGCTGATCTAGAGAGAAATCCTCTCTAATAGCAATGAAGTGTGCAGACTTTGTAAGACGATCAACTATGACCCAGATAGCATTATTGCCTTTGGAAGTTTTAGGAAGTCCTGTGACAAAGTCCACAGTGATGTTTTCCCACTTCCATTCGGGTATGGGTAATGGTTGTAACATCCCCTTAGACTTTCTGTCTCTCAGCTTTAACTTGTTGACAAACTAAGCATCGAGAGACATATTCAGAAACATCTCTTTTCATTCCATCCCACCAGAAGTACTATTTCAGATCCCTATACATCTTCTTGCTTCCAGGATGAATTGAGAATGAATAACTATGAACCTCATCCAGAAACTCCTTCTTTAATTCAGGGATGGGAGGAACACAGACCCGATTCCTGAACATTATTATCCCATCACAATCACGGTTGAACTCAGGAACATTTCTCACCTTCTTTTGTAACTCGACATCTTCTTTCTGTGCCTCTTTAATCTTCACATGTATAGATGGTTGAACATTCATTTGAGAAAGATAAGATTTTTCCCCTTCCATTATAATTCCAAGATCCATCCTTTGTAAATCCATAAATATTGGATCTTTTTTGATCCTTATCATGGATAAACTAGCATGGTCTTGTCGACCTAATGCATCTCCCACCTTTTTTGCTTTCCCAGGGTGATAATGGATTGAGCAGTCGTAATCCTTAATCAGCTCCAACCATCTTCTTTGACGCATATTCATCTCCTTTTGTGTGAAAATATAAATTAAACTTTTATGATATGTATAAATATCACACCTTTCACCATAAAGGTAATGCCTCCAAATCATTAATGCAAAGATTACCACAGCTAACTCCAAATCATGTGTTGGGTAGTTTTTCTCATGGATTTTCAACTGTCGTGAGGCATAATCTATCACAATATCATTTTGCATAAGAACACACCCCAATCCCTTCTTGGATGCATCACTGTAGATCACAAACCTTTCTCCACTACAAGGAAGTGTGAGCATATGTGCACTGGATAACCTTCTTTTCAACTCCTTGAAATTCTCTTCACATTCTTTCATCTAGACAAACTTAACTTCTTTCCGAGTCAACTTGCTGAGTGGATTAGATAATCGTGAAAAATCCTTCACAAAACCTCGATAATATCCAGCCAAACCAAGATTACTTCGGATCTCAATTACTGTTTTTGGTCTCAACCATCTTTCGATAACCTCTATTTTTGCTGGATCCACGAATATCCCCTCTTTTGAGATTATGTGACCCAAAAATGCAACTTCTTGAAGCCACAATTCAGACTTGGTAAATTTGGCATAAAGCTTCTCATTTCTCAGGGTCTTCAATATAATTCTCAAGTGATCTTCATGTTCTTCCTTCCTCTTTGAATATACAAGAATATCGTCTATAAAGACTACCAAAAATTGATCAAGATAGTATCTAAAGACTCTATTCATCAGATCCATGAAGATAGCAGGGGCATTAGTAAGACCAAATGGCATCACTATAAATTCATAGTGTCCATAACTTGTACGAAAAGCCGTCTCTGGTATATCCTCCCTTTTGACCCTTAATTGATGATACCCTGAACGAAGATCAATCTTGGAAAATTATTGAGCTCTGCGTAGTTGGTCAAATAGGTCATCAATGCGTGGGAGAGGATATGTGTTCTTGACAGTGATCTTGTTAAGTTCTCGATAATCAATGCAGAGTCTCATTGATCCATCTTTCTTCTTAACAAATAGAACAGATGCTCCCCAAGATGACACACTAGGGCGTATGAATCCTTTATCAAGATTCTCTTGGAGTTGCTTCTTCAATTCCTGCAACTCAATTGGGGCCATTCTATAAGGTTTCTTTGTAATAGGCAAAGCACCCGGTACGAGTTCTATTGAGAACTCAACTTCACAATTTGGTGGAAGTCCTGGTAATTCCTCTGGAAAGACATCATCAAAATCCTGTACAATGGGCATATTCTTAATCTTGAGTTTCTCACAAACCATTTGAGATAAATAGCCTTCATTTAGTGGAATCAAGACCCATAAGATAGAAGAAATTTCCACTGGAAGGTTATGTTCATCCTTGCATTGATAGACGATCATATATTGATATGGAATATGAAATGTGACTTCCCTTCTATGGCAATTGATATGAGATCCATATAAAGAAATCCAATCCATGCCAAGAATCACATCAAATTCCACTATAGGAAGGATCACAAGATTTGCAGGAAACACTTTCCACAAACATCGATCGGAGAAGAATTATAAACTTCTGATGCGACTGTTGTGCCATTAGGTGTTGTCACAGCTAAGTCAACATCTAATTGTTGAGGTAATATGGAGATACCCTTAGAAAATTCTTCAAAAATATAAGAGTGGGTGGATCCAGAATCAAATAAAACAGTTTCTACTTTTGAGTGGATTGTAAGTGTACCTTTCACCACATCGTTATCGTACTCCACATCGCTGATAGAAATTGCATGTGACGTTCCTTTGTCTTTAGCCTTAAGAGTTTGTTGACGTCGACCATCATCATCAACCCTTGGATTAGGGAATTTATTGGCATAATTCCCAGTCTCCTTGCACTTGAAACATTGATGTGTAGTAGGTTCATTCTGTGTATCCCTTCCTTTGTTTGCATCATTAGACATCTTCTTCCCATCATCACGACATTCAAATGAATGATGACCTTCCTTTCCACATTTGAAACATTTAAATGTCCCTTTAAGACAACTCCCTCAATGTTTCTTTCCACAATTTGAGCATAAGGGAAAGCTCATCTTCTTTTCAGTGTGCTCTTTAGATTTTCCTTTGAATTCCATTATTCTCTTCTTATCAAACCCATATGACTGATGGGTTACTCCAATCTCCATCTCGACATTGAGAGAAAATCGAACGATTTCCTCGTAGCTATTGAAGTCCCTTATGGATAACGCCCTTCGAAGACTTGGTTTTAAGCCACTAAAGAATCGATCGATCTTACTCTCAGGTTGGATAATAATACCAGAAGCATACCTTGCAAGTCTTGTAAAATTTGCTTCATAGGTACCAACAGATTCATCATCCTTTTGCTTTAGTTCAAGAAACTCTTTCTCCATATTTTTTCGGAGAATACGAGGGAAGTACTTATTGAAAAATAAGTTCTTGAACTCGTCCCATTCCATGGACTCAATTTCATCCCTTTGCCTCGTATTCTTAATAAGATTCCACCATTGATCAGCATCACCTTCCAAACGATACACTGCCAGGATGACTTTATCATGTTCAGAACATTGAAGAACTGAAAATATATTTTCAGTAGTACTAATCCATTGTTCAGCAACTAATGGATCAGTAGACCCGCTGAAAGAAGGTGGACGCTGTCTCATGAAGGATTCAACAGAATGTTGCTCCTTCCTTTGCTCGTTTGGAAGTCCTGCATGATTCATAGCTTGAGAAAGTTGTGTGAGCATGGATACATGATTTTGCATTCCAGCTCCCATAACGTTTGGTTGCTCAGGGGGACAATCATTTCATTGCCCGTCGCATTCTGCATTAACACAGTTCCTTCAGGTTCCAGCCATTGACTAAAACCAAGAAGAATAGTGTGAGAAACACTAATTATAATAGTAAAACCACATAATCGAGAATAAAATTTCACACTTAAGGTCTTATCCTAGGATATTCATGGCCATTTCTAAAACACTAATATTGTGTTCTATGCTTAGACTTATCCTTAGGGTTCTTACTAAGGCTTTCACATCCTAGTTTCCAATGGTTGACTATAGCCTCCCTCTGATACCAAATATAACGACCCATACTTTACATACATTGTTAATACTTCAAAATTGAAGCATACTTATTACAACATATAACAAAACCACGAAAGGACCGTATATGTATAGTGTCTTTAGAAACTGGGAAACATAAAAAACTGGTTCATAAAGCGTCTACACTGTCTCCCATTTATTTCATCATATCTATAGTCCTTTTTGGCATATCTTACTTAATAACCTTTTTCCTGACCTGGGGAATGAAAACATAAAAAGGGTGAGCTCAAATGCTCAGTAAGGGTAAACAAAAGAAATATCAATCCCATCATACACATAAGCACATAACTTTTGGAAATCGAACCTGCAAAAGAGATCATAATTTCATAACATGGGGTAAATCATGGCAGTGAAATGTAATCACATTAATCATAACATAAAACATGAAACATTGTGGAATTCACACATAATCATATAGAATCATTTATTGTTAGTCAAGACTCATTTCCAAGACTATCTTAGTGTACAATGTCCCTTTCTGAACCGAGTCACCCTCGTTTCAGTCCTGTTTCACTGAACCGGTATAACCTACTGTTCCAGCCATGTCTATCTAATGAGATATAAAATCTTTACCCAATGCATTGGAGGGAGATATAGGTCCCACCCATCTCATAATGATACCATTCATATGTGTGCCACAAAATCATAAATCATACATCATTTCATAACCCATGTAATAAAAATGGGATTCTTAAACAACATGACATCATAAAACAATTAATATAAGATAATGGAATTCATAAAAATAATTCCATCACAACATAATCAAATCAATGTAATAATAGGGATAAAAACAGAACCCTATATTATCTTATATGGAAAATAATTTTGATAAAACACTTGAAATGAATTCTTGAGGAAAATATCCTTTCTTCTTCAAAAACACTTTTCCTTTCATAATATGTCATACAATTATAAACTAAAAGAAGTTGATTAAAAATAAATATCAAAACTTTTAAAGGATGATTCATGGAAATAATGTTTTAAAAATCCATTTATGCCGTATAAGTTAAATAAAACATTCTTCGTACATCTGTCGGAAAAGTCAAAAAGTACCTCGTACGAAAAACGACAAAAGATTCCTTTCATATCTTTTACAAAAAACATACCGAAGGGTAAAATTGGATATAAAATATTGTAGAAGGATGTATATAATATTACATATTGAGGTAACATGGATGTGGATGATAACATACACCCAAGGAATTACCAAAGTAAAAACAATCTCGGATAAAAGTGAGATTGTGATATTTCCCTTACCTTAAGTCCGACTTGATTTGTAAGTGACCGAACCTCCTGTATAATGATTTAAATAATGTTATTGACTTATTCCAGAATCATAATTATTTTTATGACATCATATATGGTCATATTCTTATCTTCTTAGTAGTAATATTTCTTTGCTACTTGTTATTCGGGTGTTTATAACTTTTTGTTTTTATCCGTGTTTTGTCGAATAAATTCATATTATTCTATTTAGGTTATAGATACCTAATTTACAGAATGGTATTAGTGTAATATATATCATATTAATTAATTCAATTCATTTATATAATCATTATGAAATGAAGATCATGTAGAACGAGTCGCATCACATCGTGGAGACGATATTCCGTACGTACGCACGAGTGATGATATCGTTCCTATGATCGTGGAATTGTATTGGAGTATATGTATACTATTTCAGAATCCATATATCTTTATAATAATCATATATAGTCATTATTTACACCATTATACCCATCCAAGTAAGGTGGTGGTGGAAAATAGATCACACCACGGTGTGGAGAGGGTATTCCGTACGTACGCACGCGCTGTGATTTCTTTTTCCGTAGGATGGATAGATGGTGAAATAGGGTTGTTTCGTACTTATAATAACATATCAGTATATACGTGATACTGAAGTTATTACTTCATAATGAAACAACTAAAGAAGAATAAGTGGAAGAAGAAATAAATATGAAAGAATCGGTAACAGACATTATCTCTTCTTTGAAGTGCTTCTTTGAGACCTCCTTTTAGGGCACTAAAATGGGTCTTTGAAGAAGACAGGAACGTCTAGGATGTTTATAGGGAAGTGGAGATGATGAATTGGCAGGGGTGGGCCGAACTAGAAGGCTCAATGTGGTGTGAGGAAGAGGGGGAGGTGGTGTCCTTTTATAAGGGAGGAGAGGGTCACCTTTGGAATAACTAAAACTATTATTTATTATAAAATCAAGTTCGGTTTTAAATAGCTCCAAATTGATATATTTCGAAGCTAAGGTGGGGATGGGTCGAAATCCTCTAATCCAATAAAATTTAGAAAATTTTAGGTTCCTATTTTAACCTTATCATTTAGATTTAACATTAAGTTAAATAATTTTACTTTTACCATGTCTTCTTGTGTTCTTATACTATAATGTTAATAAACATACTATAAGCAGCCAAGAGAACCCCAAGTTGTTTATTATTAATATATATAAC
The DNA here is from genome assembly GCA_963277665.1 of Viscum album. Classification (NCBI taxonomy): domain Eukaryota; kingdom Viridiplantae; phylum Streptophyta; class Magnoliopsida; order Santalales; family Viscaceae; genus Viscum; species Viscum album. The sequence goes on along the minus strand of OY728165.1, from coordinate 1,978,917,069 downwards.
CTTATCTAAGTAATTTGGACGAACCTTATATTTTTTGGACTAAAATAACAATTAATAATATTATATTTGTTTTAAAAACTATTTTATGTCAATTTTGACACTATTTAGTAATTGATTTTTGTGAACATCATAACAAAATTATTAGATCGAACCAAGTTAATTAAATCAATACTAACATGTCATATTAACCTAGAAAATCAGTGGTATTAATTAAAAGTCTCAAATATCATTTATTTTGGTGTTTATAACATCAATAATGTCAATATTTCATTAATAAGATAATTACTGCATCATCATTGTGTCATAAATAAATAAATTTATTTAAAGTCTAAAAATTATAAATAAAATATCATTATGTAGGAAATCGTATTATCTTTCTAATGAATATTTATAATCGAATTTATCTTATGTATAAACCCATATTAAAAATGTTTTAGTTATTAAACATTGATTTTTAACTATTTTAACTATTCATTAAATAAAATAATATTAAATGTCATAATCTAATCGAAGTGGTCCTAAATGGTCATATTATATTCATAAGGTTGTTTTTGGTCTAATTACACTTATCCAATAGAATTAGGACATGTGTAAGGGTAATAGTAATATAATATTTACCCTTAGTTACCCTATTTACTACTAACTGCGGTAAAAAAAGTAAAAAGTTACTATTCACTATAAAATTATTTTTATCTCATTGAACAACATTTTACTTACTGATATCAACCGTGTCTGTCGGATTTTCGAAATTCCATTCACAGAAGCGGTAAAATTATGTTTTATGCAAAATTTAGTTCTTAACCTACCACTTAGTGGTTTCACTATTCATCAAAAATTGAAAGTTTTCAGAAAAATATGAAAATTTCACCCGAGGCTAATTTCGGTATTCTGAATCCAAAAATGAATTCCATTTTGAAAAATAAAATTTACAAAATTTCAAAAAGTGGTTATTACTATTCATAACGGCTAGTTTTAATAATATTTTAATAGCATATCGTTGTTTAGTGAAACTCGGTATTGCGTACGACGCAAGCTATTGAGGAAGGTTGTGATTTCGTGTAAAGCAAGCCAAGGAAGTGTTGTGTAGAAAAAGATTCATTGGATGATTTATATAACATAAAAGTCTCGGGTGTTACATTCTACCCCCCTTAAAATGAATTTCGCCCTCAAAATTCGTCACTTTGTAACAAACAGATGAGGATACCTCTCCCTCATCATATCCTCAAGCTCCCATGTAGCTTCTTCTAATTTGTGGTTCCTCCATAAAACATTCACCAATCGAGTGGTCTTGTTTCGTAGGACTTTTTTGATACGATCCAGAATCTCTATCGGTTGTTCTTCATAAGAAAGATCTTTCTCCAACGGTACAACTTCTAAGCTGAGTACATGTGAAGGATCAGGTATGTACTTTCTCAGGAGAGATACATGGAACACATCGTGAACTTGAGAGAGATTCGGTGGAAGCGCCAATCAATATGCTACCTTCCCTACACGATCCAGTATTTCGAAAGGACCGATATATCTAGGGATTAACCTCCCCTTCTTTGCAAATCTCATAACCCTCCTCCAGAGAGATATTCATAAGAACACTTTATCACCCACTTCAAACTCTAGGTCTTTTCTTCGGTTGTCGGCATAACGTTTCGGTCGACTATGAGCTTCTCTTATGTGTTGTTGAATAGATCTGACCTTTTCTACCATTTCATCAATGAGATCTGGTCCTAATAGGTTTCTTTCCCCAACTTCATCCCAGCAAGATGGAGTCCTGCATTTCATTCCATAGAGAGCTTTATAAGGAGCCATCTGAATACTGGAGTAAAAGATATTATTATAAGAAAATTCCACAAAAGGTAGGTGTTGATCCCAACCTCCTTTGAAATCCATAGAGAAAGCTCTCAACATATATTCTAGGGTTTGAATTGTTCTCTCAGACTGACCGTCTGTCTGAGGATGATAAGCAGTTATGAAACTCAACTCCATATCCAGAGTATGCTGAAGACTTCGCCAGAACTTCGAGGTAAATCTCGGATCCTGATCAGATATAATAGAAAGTGGTACTCCATGCAATCTTACCACTTCCTTTACATATATCCTGGCAAGCTGATCCAGAGATAAATCCTCTCTAATAGTAATAAAGTGTGCAGACGTTGTAAGACGATCAACTATGACCCATATAGCATTATTGCCTTTGAATGTTTTAGGAAGTCCTGTGACAAAGTCCACAGTGATGTTTTCCCACTTCCATTCGGGTATGGGTAATGGTTGTAACATCCCCTTAGACTTCTGTCTCTCAGCTTTAACTTGTTGACAAACCAAGCATCGAGAGACATATTCAGCAACATCTCTTTTCATGCCATCCCACCAGAAGTACTCTTTCAGATCCCCATACATCTTCTTGCTTCCAGGATGAATTGAGAATGAAGAACTATGAACCTCATCCAACAACTCCTTCATTAATTCGGGGATGGGAGGAACACAAACCCGATTCCTGAACATTATTATCCCATCACAATCAAGGTTGAACTCAGGAACATTTCTCACCTTCTTTTGTAACTCGACATCTTCTTTCTGTGCCTCTTTAATCTTCACATGTATAGATGGTTGAACATTCATTTGATAAAGATAATATTTTTCCCCTTCCATTATAATTCCAAGATCCATCCTTTGTAAATCCATAAATATTGGATCTTTTGTGATCCTTATCATGGATAAACAAGCATGGTCTTGTTGACTTAATGCATCTGCCACCTTGTTTGCTTTCCCAGGGTGGTAATGGATTGAGGAGTCGTAATCCTTAATTAGCTCCAACCATCTTCTTTGACGCATATTCAGCTCGTTTTGTGTGAAAATATACATTAAACTTTTATGATCAGTATAAACATCACACCATTCACAATAAAGGTAATGGCTCCAAATCTTTAATGAAAAGATTACTGCAGCTAACTCCAAATCATGTGTTGGGTAATTTTGCTCATGGATTTTCAACTGTCGTGAGGCATAAGCTATCACCATATCATTTTTCATAAGAACACACCCCAATCCCTTCTTAGATGCATCACTGTAGATCACAAACCTTTCTCCACTACAGGGCAGTGTGAGAACAGGTTCACTGGATAACCTTCTTTTCAACTCCCTGAAATTCTCTTCACATTCTTCCGTCCAGAAAAACTTAACTTCTTTCCGAGTCAACTTGGTGAGTGGATTAGATAAAAATGAAAAATCTTTCACAAAACGTCGATAATATCCAGCCAAACCAAGAAAACTTCGGATCTCAGTTACTATTGTTGGTCTCGACCATCTTTCGATAACCTCTGTTTTTGCTGGATCCATGGATATCCCCTTTTTTGAGATTATGTTACCCAAAAATGCAACTTCTTGAAGCCAAAATTCACACTAGGTAAATTTGGCATAAAGCTTCTCCTTTCTCAGGGTCATCAATATAATTCTCAAGTGATCTTCATGTTCTTCCTTTCTCTTTGAATAGATAAGAATATCGTCTATAAAGACTACCAAAAATTGATCAAGATAGTCTCTAAATACTCTATTCATCAGATCCATGAAGATATCAGGGGAATTAGTAAGACCAAATGGCATCACTATAAATTCATAGTGTCCATACCTTGTACGAAAATCCGTCTTTGGTATATCCTCCCATTTGACCCTTAATTGATGATTCCTTGAACGAAGATCAATCTTGGAAAAGTATTGAGCTCCGTGTAGTTGGTCAAATATGTCATCAATGCGCGGGAGAGGATATTTGTTCTTGATAGTGATCTTGTTAAGTTCTCGATAATCAATGCAGAGTCTCATTGATCCATCTTTCTTCTTAACAAATAGAACAGGTGCTCCCCAAGGTGACGCACTAGGGCGTATGAATCTTTTATCAAGATTCTCTTGGAGTTGCTTCTTCAATTCCTGCAACTCAATTGGGGCCATTCTATAAGGTGTCATTGAAAGAGCCAAAGCACCTGGTATGAGTTCTATTGAAAACTCAACTTCATGATTTGGTGGAAGTCTTGGTAATTCCTTCAGAAATACATCATCAAAATCCCGTACAATGGGCATATTCTTAATCGTGAGTTTCTCACCAACCATTTGAGATAAATAACCTTCATTTAGTGGAATTAAGACCCATAAGATAGAAGAAATTTCCACTGGAAGTTTATGTTCATCCTTGCATTGATAGACGATCATAGATTGATATGGAATATGAAATGTGACTTCCCTTCTTTGGAAATTGATATGAGCTCCATATAAAGAAATCAAATCCATGCCACGAATCACATCAAATTCCACTATAGAAAGGATCACAAGATTTGCAGGAAGCACTTTCCCACAAACTTCGATCGGAGAAGAATTATAAACTTTTGATGCGACTGTTGTGCCATTAGGTGTGGTCACAGCTAACTCAACATCTAATTGTTGAGGTAATACAATGATACCCTTAGAAAATTCTTAATAAATTATAGCATGGGTGGATCCAGAATCAAATAAAACATTTGCTACTTTAGAGTGGATGGTAAGTGTACCTTTCACCACATCGTAATCGTACTCTACATCGCTGATAGAAATTGCATGTGACTTTCCTTTGACTTTAGCCTTAAGAGTTTCTTGACGTCGACCATCATCATCAACCCTTGGATTAGGGCATTTATTGGCATAATGCCCCATCTCCATGAACTTGAAACATTGAAGTGTAGTAGGTTCATTTTGTGTATCCCTTCATTTGTTTTCATCATTAGAAATCTTCTCCCCATCATCACGGAATTCAAATGCCTGATGACCTTCCTTTCCACATTTGAAACATTTACTTGTCCCTTTAAGAAAAATTCCTCCATGTTTCTTTCCACACTATGAGCATAAGGGAAAGCTCAACTTCTTTTCAGTGTGCTCTTTAGATTTTCCTTTGAATTCCATTTTCCTATTCTTATCAAACCCATATGACTGATAGGTTACTCCAATCTCCCTCTCGAATTTGAGAGCACATCGAATGATTTCCTCGTAGCTATTGAAGTCCCTTATGGCTAACGCCCTTCGAAGACTTGGTTTTAAGACACTAAAGAATCGATCGATCTTACTCTCAGGTTGGATAATAATACTAGAAGCGTACCATGAAAGTCTTGTAAAATTTGCTTCATAGGTACCAACAGATTCATCATCCTTTTGCTTTAGGTCAAGAAATCTTTCTCCATCTATGTTCGGAGAATACGAGGGAAGTACTTATTGAAAAATATGTTCTTGAACTCGTCCCATTCCATGGACTCAATTTCATCCCTTTGCCTCATATTATTAATAAGATTCCACCATTGATCAGCATGTCCTTCCAAACGATACACTGCGAGGATGAATTTATCATGATCAGAACATTGAAGAACTGAAAATATCTTTTCAGTAGTACTAATCCATTGTTCAGCAACTAATGGATCATTAGACCCGCTGAAAGAAAGTGGACGTTGTCTCATGAAGGATTCAACAGAATGTTGCTCCTTCCTTTGCTCGTTTGGAAGTCCTGCATGATTCATAGCTTGAGAAATTTGTGTGAGCATGGCTACAAGATTTTTCATTCCATCTCCCATAATGTTTGGTTTCTCAGGGGGACAATCATTGCATTGCCCGTCGCATTCCGCATTAACACGGTTCCTTCGGGTTCCAGCCATTGACTAAAACCAAGAAGAATAGTGTGAGAAACACTAATTATAATAGGAAAACCACATAATCGAGAATAAAATTTCACACTTAAGGTCTTATCCTAGGTTATTCATGGCCATTTCTAAAACACTAATATTGTGTTCTATGCTTAGACTTATCCTTAGGGTTCTTACTAAGGCTTTCACATCCTAGTTTCAAATGGTTGACTATAGCCTCCCTCTGATACCAAATATAACGACCCATACTTTACATACATTGTTAATACTTCAAAATTGAACCATACTTATTAAAACATATAACAAAACCACGAAAGGACCGTATAGGTATAGTGTCTTTAGAAACTGGGAAACATAAACAACTGGTTCATAAAGCGTCTACACTGTCTCCCATTTATATCATCATATCTATAGTCCCTTTTGGCATATCTTACTTAATAACCTTCTTCCTGACCTGGGGAAAGAAAAAATACAAATGGGTGAGCTCAAATGCTCAGTAAGGGTAAACAAAAGAAATATCAATCACATCATACACATAAGCACATAACTTTTGGAAATCTGAACCTGCAAAAGAGATCATAATTTAATAACATGGGGTAAATCATGGCAGTGAAATGTAATCACAATAATCATAACATAAAACATGAAACTTTGTGGAATTCACACATAATCCTATAGAATCATTTATTGTTAGTCAAGAATCATTTCCAAGACTATCTTTGTGGACAATGTCCCTTTCTGAACCGAGTCACCCTCGTTTCAGTCCTGTTTCACTGAACCGGTATAACCTACTGTTCCAGCCATGTCTATCTCATGAGATATAAAATATTTACCCAATGCATTGGAGGGAGACATAGGTCCCACCCATCTCATAATGATACTATTCTTATGTGTGCCACAAAATCATAAATCATACATCATTTCATATCCCATGTAATAAAAATGGGATTCTTAAACAACATGACATCATAAAACAATTCATATAAGATAAAGGAATTCATAAAAATACTTCCATCACAACATAATCAAATCAATGTAATAATAGGGATAAAAACATAACCCTATAGTATCATAGATGGAAAATAATTTTGATAAAACACTTGAAATGAATTCTTGAGGAAAATATCCTTTCTTCTTCAAAAATACTTTTCCTTTCTTAATATGTCATACAATTATAAACTAAAAGAAGTTGATTAAAAAAAAACTTGAAAAGTTTTAAAGGATGATTATTGGAAATAATGTTTTAAAAATACATTTATGCCGTATAAGTTAAATAAAACATTCTTTGTACGTTTGTCGGAAAAGTCAAAAAGTACCTCGTACGAAAAACGACAAAAGATTCCTTTCATATATTTTACAAAAAACATACCGAAGGGTAAAATTGGATATAAAATATTGTAGAAGGATGTAAATAATATTACATATTGAGGGAACATGAATGTGGATGATAAAATACTCCCCAGGAATTACCAAAGTAAAAAAAATCTCGGATAAAAGTGAGATTGTGATATTTCCCTTACCTTAGGTCCGAATTGATTTGTAAGTGTCTGAACCTCCTGTATAATGATTTAAATAATGTTATTGACTTATTCCAGAATCATACTTATTTTTATGATATCATATATGGTCATATTCTTAGCTTCTTAGTAGTAATATTTCATTGCTACATGTTATTCGGGTGTTTATAACTTTTTGTTTTTATGCGTGTTTTGTCGAATAAATTCATATTCTTGTCTTTAGGTTATAGATAACTCATTTCCAGAATGGTATTAGTGTAATATATATCATATTCATTAATTCAATTCAATTATATAATAATTATGAAATGAATATCATGTCGAACGAGTCGCATCACATCGTGCAGACGGTATTCCGTACGTACGCACGAGTGATGATATTGTTCCTATGATCGTGGAATTGTATTGGAGTATATTTATACTATTTCATAATCAATATCACTTTATAATAGTCATATATAGTCATTATTTACACCATTATACCCATCCAAGTAAGGTGGTGGTGGAAAATAGATAACACCACGGCGTGGAGACTGTATTCCGTACGTACGCACGCACGGTGATTTCTTTTTCCGTAGGATGGATAGATAGTGAAATAGGGTTGTTTCATACTTATAATAACATATTCGTATATGAGTGATACTGATGTTATTACTTCATAATCAAACAACTAAAGAAGAAGAAGTGGAAGAAGAAATAAAGATGAAAGAATCGGTAACGGACATTACCTCTTCTTTGATGTTCTTCTTTGAGACCTCCTTTTAGGGAACTAAAATGGGTCTTTGAAGAAGACCAGAACCTCTAGGATGTTTCTAGGGAAGTGTAGAAGAGGAATCGGCAGGGGTTGGACGATCTAGAAGGCTCAAAGTGGTGTGAGGAAGAGGGGGAGGAGGTGTCCTTTTATAAGGGAGGAGAGGGGCACCTTTGGAATAACTAAAACTATTATTTTATTATAAAGTCAAGTTCGGTTTTAAATAGCTCCAAATTGATATATTTCGAAGCTAAGGTAGGGATGGGTTTAAATCCTCTCATCCAATAGAATTTAGACTATTTTAGGTTCCTATTTTAACCTTATCATTTAGATTTAACATTAAGTTAAATAATTTTACTTTTACCATGTCTTCTTGTGTTCTTATACTATAATGTTAATAAACTTACTATAAGCAGCCAAGAGAACCCCAAGATGTTTATTATTAATATATATAACCTTATCTAAGTCATTTTTTCGAACCTTAGATTTTTAGGAACAAAATGCCAATTAATAATATAATATTGTTTTTAAAAACTATTTTATGTTAATTTTGACACTATTTAGTAATTGATTTTTGTGAAAATCATAACTGAATTATTAGTTCGAACCATGTTACTTAAATCAATACTAACATGTCATATTAACCTAGAAAATTAGTGGGATTCATTAAAAGTCTCAAATTACATTTATTTTTGTGTTTGTAACATCAATTATGTCAATATTTCATTAATAAGATAATTACTGCATCATCATTGTGTTATAAATAAATAAATTTATTTAAAGTCTAAAAATTATAAATAAAATATAATTATGTAGGAAATAGTTTTAGCTTTCTATAGAATATTTATAATCGAATTTATCTTATGTATAACCCCATATTAAAAATGTTTGAGTTATTAAACTTTGATTTTTAACTATTTTAACTATTCATTAAATAAAATAATATTAAATGTCATAATCTAATCCAAGTTGACCTAAATGGTCATATTATATTCATAAGGTTTTTTTTGATCGAATTACACTTATCCAATAGAATTAGGACATATGTTAGGGTAATAGTAATATCATATTTACCCTTAGTTACCCTATTTACTATTAACCGCGGTAAAAAAAGTAAAAAGTTACAATTCACCATAAAATTATTTTTATCTCATTGAACCACATTTTATTTACTGATATCAACCGTGTCTGTTGGATTTTCGAAATTCCATTCGCAGAAGCAGTAGAATTAAGTTTTATGCAAAATTCAGTTTTTAACCTACCACTTAGTGGTTTCACTATTCATCAAAAATTGAATGTTTTAAGAAAAATACCAAAATTTCACCCTAGGAAAATTTCAGTATTCCGAATCCAAAAATGAATTCCATTTTGAAAAATAAAATTTCAAAAATTTCAAAAAGTGGTTATTACTATTCATAACGGCTAGTTCTAATAATATTTTAAAAGCATATCGTTGTTCAGTGAATCTCGGTATTGCGTACGACGCAAGAATCGAGGAAGGTCGTGATTTCGTTTAAAGAAAGCCAAGAAAGTGTTGTGTAGAAAATGATTCATTTGATGATTTATATAACATAAAAGTCTCAGGTGTTACATTCTACCCCCCTTAAAATTAATTTCTCCCTCGAAATTCGTCACTTTGTAACAAACAGATGAGGATACCTCTCCCTCATCATATCCTCACGCTCCCATGTAGCTTCTTCTAATTGGTGGTTCCTCCATAAAACTTTCACCAATTGGGTGGTCTTGTTTCTTAGGACTTTTTTGCTACGATCCAGAATCTCTATCGGTTGTTCTTCATAAGAATGATCTTGCTCCAGCGGTACAACTTCTGAGCTGAGTACATGTGAAGGATCAGGTATGTACTTTCTCAAGAGAGATACATGGAACACATCGTGAACTTGGGAGAGATTCAGTGGAAGTGCCAATCGGTAAGCTACCTTCCCTACACGATCCATTATTTCGAAAGGGCCGATATATCTAGGGATTAACTTCCCCTTCTTTCCAAATCTCATAACCCTCTTCCAGGGAGATATTCGTAAGAACACTTTATCACCCACTTAAAACTCTAGGTCTTTTCTTCGGTTGTCGGCATAACGTTTCTGTCGACTCTGAGCTGCTCTTATGTGTTGTTGAATAGATCTGACCTTTTCTGCCATTTCATCAACGAGATCTGGTCCTAATATCTTTCTTTCCCCAACTTCATCCAAGAAAGTTGGAGTCCTGCATTTCTTTCCATAGAGAGATTCATAAGGAGCCATCTGAATACTGGAGTGAAAGCTATTATTATAAGAAAATTCCACCAAAGGTAGGTGTTGATCCCAACCTCCTTTGAAATCCATAGAGCAAGCTCTCAACGTAACTTCTAGGGTTTGAATTGTTCTCTCAGACTGACCGTCTGTCTGAGGATGATAAGCAGTGCTAAAACTCAACTCTATATCCAGAGTATGCTGAAGACTTCGCCAGAACATCGAGGTAAATCTCGGATCCAGATCAGATATAATAGAAAGTGGTACTCCATGCAATCTTACCACTTCCTTTACATATATCCTGGAAAGCTCATCCAGAGAGAAATCCTCTCTAATAGCAATGAAGTGTGCAGACTTTGTAAGATGATAAACTATGACCTAGATAGCATTATTGCCTTTGAATGTTTTAGGAAGTTCTGTGACAAAGTCCATAGTGATGTTTTCCCACTTCCATTCGGGTATGGGAAATGGTTGTAACATCCCCTTAGACTTCTGTCTCTCAGCTTTAACTTGTTGACAAACCAAGCATCGAGAGACATATTCAGCAACATCTCTTTTCATGCCATCCCACCAGAAGTACTCTTTCAGATCCCTATACATCTCCGTGCTTCCAAGATGAATTGAGAATGAAGAACTATGAGCCTCATCCAGAAAATACTTCTTTAATTCGGGGATGGGAGGAACACAAACCCGATTCCGGAACTTTATTATCCCATCACAATCAAGGTTGAACTCAGGAACATTTCTCACCTTCTTTTGTAACTCGACATCTTCTTTCTCTGCCTCTTTAATCGTCACATGTATAGATGGTTGAACATTCATTTGAGAAAGATAAGATTTTTCCACTTCCATTATAATTCCAAGATCCATCCTTTGTAAATCCATAAATATTGGATCTTTTGTGATCCGTATCATGGATAAACTAGCATGGTCTTGTCGACTTAATGCATCTGCCACCTTGTTTTCTTTCCCAGGGTGGTAATGGATTGAGTAGTCGTAATCCTTAATCAGCTCCAACCATCTTCTTTGACACATATTCAGATTCTTTTGTGTGAAAATATACTTTAAACTTTTATGATCAGTATAAACATCACACCATTCACAATAAAGGTAATGCCTCCAAATCTTTAATGAAAAGATTACTGCAGCTAACTCCAAATCATGTGTTGGGTAATTTTGCTCATGGATTTTCAACTGTCGTGAGGCATAAGCTATCACCATATCATTATGCATAAGAACACACCCCAGTCCCTTCTTGGATGCATCACTGTAGATCACAAACCTTTCTCCACTACAAGGCAGTGTGAGCACAGGTGCACTGGATAACCTTATTTTCAACTCCCTGAAATTCTCTTCACATTTTTCCGTCCAGAAAAATGTAACTTCTTTCCGAGTCAACTTGGTGAGTGGATTAGATAATCGTGAAAAATATTTCACAAAACGTCGATAATATCCATCCAAACCAAGAAAACATCGGATCTCAGTTACTATTGTTGGTCTCGACTATCTTTCGATAACCTCTGTTTTTGCTGGATCCACGGATATCCCCTCTTTTGAGATTATGTGACCCAAAAATGCAACTTTTTGAAGCCAAAATTCACACTAGGTAAATTTGGCATAAAGCTTCTCCTTTCTCAGGGTCATCAATATAATTCTCAAGTGATCTTTATCTGCTTCCTTTCTCTTTGAATAGACAAGAATATCGTCTATAAAGACTACCAAAAATTGATCAAGATAGTCTCTAAAGAATCTATTCATCAGATCCATGAAGATAGCATGGGCATTAGTAAGACCAAATGGCATCACTATAAATTCATAGTGTCCAAACCTTGTACGAAAAGTCGTCTTTGGTATATCCTCCCGTTTGACCCTTAATTGATGATACCCTGAACGAAGATCAATCTTGGAAAAGTATTGAGCTCCGCGTAGTTGGTCAAATATGTCATCAATGCGCGGGAGAGGATATTTGTTCTTGATAGTGATCTTGTTATGTTCTCGATAATCAATGCAGAGTCTCATTGATCCATCTTTCTTCTTAACAAATAGAACAGGTGCTTCCCAAGGTGACACACTAGGACGTATGAATCCTTTATCAAGATTCTCTGGGAGTTGCTTCTTCAATTCCGGCAACTCAATTGGGGCCATTCTATAAGGTGTCTTTGAAATAGGCAAAGCACCTGGTACGAGTTCTATTGAGAACTCAACTTCACGATTTGGTGGAAGTCCCGGTAATTCCTCCGTAAAGACATCACCAAAATCCCGTACAATGGGAATATTCTTAATCGTGAGTTTCACACCAACCATCTGAGAAAAATAACCTTCATTTAGTGGAATCAAGACCCATAAGATAGAAGAAATTTCCACTGGAAGGTTATGTTCATCCTTGCATTGATAGGCGATCATAGATTGATCTGGAATATGAAATGTGACTTCCCTTCTTGGGCAATTGATATGAGCTCCATATAAAGAAATCCAATATATGCGAAGAATCACATAAAATTCCACTATAGGAAGGATCACAAGATTTACAGGAAGCACTTTCCCACAAACTTCGATCAGAGAAGAATTATAAACTTTTGATTCGACTGTTGTGCCATTAGGTGTTGTCACAGCTAACTCAACATCTAATTGTTGAGGTAATACGGTGATACCCTTAGAAAATTCTTCAGAAATAAACGAATGGGTGGATCCAGAACCAAATAAAACATTTGCTACTTTAGAGTGGATGGTAAGTGTATCTTTCACCACATCGTTATCGTACTCCACATCGCTGATAGAAATTGCATGTGACTTTCCTTTGTCTATAGCCTTAAGAGTTTGTTGACGTCGACCATCATCATCAACCCTTGGATTAGGGCATTTATTGGAATAATGCCCCATCTCCATGAACTTGAAACATTGAAGTGTAGTAGGTTCATTCTGTGTATCCCTTCATTTGTTTGCATCATTAGACATCTTCTTCCCATCATCACAGCATTCAAATGCCCGATGACCTTCCTTTCCACATTTGAAACATTTACTTTTCCCTTTAAGACAACTCCCTCCATGTTTCTTTCACACTTTGAGCATAACGGAAAGCTCATCTTCTTTTCAGTGTGCTCTTTAGATTTTCCATTGAATTCCATTTTCCTCTTCTTATCAAACCCATATGACTGATGGGTTACTCCAATCTCCATGTCGACTTTGAGTGCACATCGAACGATTTCCTCGTAGCTATTGAAGTCCCTTATGGATAACGCCCTTCGAAGACTTGGTTATAAGCCACTAAATAATCGATCGATCTTACTCTCAGGTTGGATAATAATACCAGAAGCGTACCTTGAATGTCTTGTAAAATTTTCTTCATAGGTACCAACAAATTCATCATCCTTTTGCTTTAGTTCAAGAAACTCTTTCTCCATCTTTGTTCCGAGAATATGAGGGAAGTACTTATTGAAAAATAAGTTCTTGAACTCGTCCCATTCCATGGACTCAATTTAATCCCTTTGCCTTGTATTCTTAATAAGATTCTACCATTGATCAGCGTCTCCTTCCAAACGATACACTGCTAGGATGAATTTATCATGTTCAGAACATTGAAGAACTGAAAATATATTTTCAGTAGTACTAATCCATTGTTCAGAAACTAGTTGATCTGTAGACCCGCTGAAAGAAGGTGGATGCTATCTCATGAAGGATTCAACAGAATGTTGCTCCTTCCTTTTCTCGTTTGGAAGTCATGCATGATTCATAGATTGAGAAACTTGTGTGAGCATGGCTACAAGATTTTGCATTCCAGCTCCCATAACGTTTGGTTGCTCAGGGGGACAATCATTGGATTTCCCGTTGCATTCCGCATTAACATGGTTCCTTCGGGTTCCAGCCATTGAGTAAAACCAAGAAGAATAGTGTGAGCAACACTAATTATAATAGGAAAACCACATAATCAAGAATAAAATTTCACACTTAAAGTCTTATCCTAGGTTATTCATGGCCATTTCTAAAACACTAATATTGTGTTCTATGCTTAGACTTATCCTTAGGGTTCTTACTAAGGCTTTCACATCCTAGTTTCCAAAGGTTGACTATAACCTCCCTCTGATACCAAATATAACGACCCATACTTTACATACATTGTTAATACGTCAAAATTGAAGCATACTTATTACAACATAAAACAAAACCACGAAAGGACCGTATAGGTATAGTGTCTTTAAAAACTGGGAAACATAAACAACTGGTTCATAAAGCGTCTACACTGTCTCCCATTTATTTCATAATATCTATAGTCCCTTTTGGAATATCTTACTTAATAACCTTCTTCCTGACCTGGGGAAGGAAAACATACAAAAGGGTGAGCTCAAATGCTCAGTAAGGGTAAACAAAAGAAATATCAATTACATCATACACATAATCACATAACTTTTTGAAATCTGAACCTGCAAACGAGATCATAATTTCATAACATGGGGTAAATCATGGCAGTGAAATGTAATCACAATAATTAAAACATAAAACATGAAACTGTGTGGCATTCACACATAATCATATAGAATCATTTCTTGTTAGTCAAGACTCATTGCCATGACTATCTTAGTGGACAATGTCCCTTTCTGAACCGAGTCACCCTCGTTTCAGTCCTGTTTCACTGAACCGGTAAAACCTACCGTTCCAGCCATGTCTATCTCATGAGATATAAAATCTTTACCCAATGCATTGGATGAAGATATAGGTCCCACCCATCTCATAATTATACCATTCTTATGTGTGCCACAAAATCATAAATCATACATCATTTCATAACCCATGTAATAAAAATGGGATTCTTAAACAACATGACATCATAAAAAAATTCATATAAGATAATGGAATTCATAAAAATACTTCCATCACAACATAATAAAATCAATGTAATAATAGGGATAAAAATATAACCCTATATTATCTTATATGGAAAATAATTTTGATAAAACACTTGAAATGAATTCTTGAGGAAAATATCCTTTCTTCTTCAAAAACACTTTTCCTTTCTTAATATGTCATACAATTATAAACTAAAAGAAGTTGATTAAAAATAAACTTGAAAACTTTTAAAGTAAGATTCTTGGAAATAATGTTTTAAAAATCCATTCATGCCGTATAAGTTAAAAAAAAAATTCTTCGTACTTTTGTCGGAAAAGTCAAAAAGTACCTCGTACGAAAAAAGACAAAAGATTACTTTCATATCTTTTACAAAAAACTTACCGAAGGGTAAAATTGGATATAAAATATTGTAGAAGGATGGAAATAATATTGCATGTTGAGGTAACATGGATGTGGATGATAAAATACACCCCAGTAATTACCAAAGTAAAAACAATCTCAGATAAAAGTGAGATTGTGATATTTCCCTTACCTTAGGTCCGACTTGATTTGTAAGTGTCCGAACCACCTGTATAATGATTTAAATAATGTTATTGACTTATTCCAGAATCATACACATTTTTATGATATCATATATGTTAATATTCTTAGCTTCTTATTTGTAATATTTCATTGCTACTTGTTATTCGGGTGTTTATAACTTTTTGTTTTTATGCGTGTTTTGTCGAATAAATTCATATTCTTCTCTTTAGGTTATAGATACCTAGTTTCAAGAATGTTATTAGTGTAATATATATCATATTCATTCATTAAATTCATTTATATAATCATTATGAAATGATGATCATGTAGAACGAGTCGCATCACATCGTGGAGACGGTATTCCTTACGTACGCACGAGTGATGATATCGTTCCTATGATCATGGAATTTTATTGGAGTATATGTATACTATTTCAGAATCAATATAAATTTATAATAGTCATATATAGTCATTATTTACACCATTATACCCATCCAAGTAAGGTGGTGGTGGAAAATAGATCACACCACGGTGTGGAGACTGTATTCCGTACGTACGCACGCGCAGTGATTTCTTTTTCCGTAGGATGGATATATAGTGAAATAGGGATGTTTCATACTTATAAAAACATATCAGTATATGAGTGATACTTATGTTATTACATCATAATGAAACAACTAAATAAGAAGAAGTGGGAGAAGAAATAAAGATGAAAGAATCGGTAACGGACATTACCTCTTCTTTGAAGTGCTTCTTTGTGACCTCCTTTTAGGGAACTAAAATGGGTCTTTGAAGAAGACCAGAACCTCTAGGATGTTTCTAGTGAAGTGGAGAGGAGTAATAGGCAGGGGTTGGCCGAGCTAGAAGGCTCAAAGTGGTGTGAGGAAGAGGGGTAGGAGGTGTCCTTTTATAAGGGAGGAGAGGGGCACCTTTGAAATAACTAAAACTATTATTTTATTATAAAGTCACGTTCGGTTTTAAATAGCTCCAAATTGATATATTTCGAATCTAAGGTGGGTATGGGTCGAAATACTCTCATCCAATAGAATTTAGACAAGTTTAGGTTCCTATTTTAACCTTATCATTTAGATTTAACATTAAGTTAAATAATTTTACTTTTACCATGTCCTCTTGTGTTCTTATACTATAATGTTAATAAACATACTATATGAAGCCAAGAGAACCCCAAGTTGTTTATTATTAATATATATAACCTTATCTAAGTCATTTGGCCGAACCATAGATTTTTAGGAATAAAATAACAATTAATCATATAATATTTGTTTTAAAAACTATTTTATGTCAATTTTGACACTATTTAGTAATTGATTTTTTTGAGAATCATAACAGAATTATTAGTCCAAACCAAGTTAATTAAATAAATACTAACATGTAATATTAACCTATAAAATTAGTGGGATTCATAAAAAGTCTCAAATTACATTTATTTTGGTGTTTATAACATCAATTATGTCAATATTTCATTAATAAGATAACTACTGCATCATCATTGTGTCATAAATAAATAAATTTATATAAAATCTAAAAATAATAAATAAAATATTATTATGTAGGAAATCGTTTTATATTTCTAATGAATATTTATAATAGAATTTATGTTATGTATAACCCCATATTAAAAATGTTTTAGTTATTAAACTTTGATTTTTAACTATTTTAACTATTCATTAAATAAAATAATATTAAATGTCATAATCTAATCCATGTGGACCTAAATTGTCATATTATATTCATAAGGTTTTTTTTGGTCGAATTACACATATCCAATAGAATTAGGACATGTTTTATGGTAATGGTAATATCATATTTACCCTTAGTTACCCTATTTACTATTAACCGCGGTAAAAAAAGTAAAAAGTTACTATTCACCAAAAAAAATTGTTCTTATCTCATTAAACCACATTTTACTTACTGATATAAACCGTGTCAATCGGATTTTATAAATTCCATTCACAGAAGCGGTAAAATTAAGTTTTATGCAAAATTCAGTTTTTAACCTACCACTTAGTGGTTTCACTATTCATCAAAAATTGAAAGTTTTCAGAAAAATACCAAATTTTCACCTTAGGCTAATTTCGGTATTCCGAATCCAAAAATGAATTCCATTTTGAAAAATAAAATTTAAAAAATTTCTTAAAGTGGTTATTAGTATTCATAACGGCTAGTTTTAATAATATTTTAATAGCATATTGTTGTTTAGTGAAACTCGGTATTGCGTACGACGCAAGCTATCGAGGAAGGTCGGGATTTCGTGTAAAGCAAGCCAAGAAAGTGTTGTGTAGAAAAATATTCATTTGATGATTTATATAACATAAAAGTCTCGGGTGTTACATTAGTGGACATGGGGTTACTCCTAAGGAGGATTCCAATATTTGGGAATTTGATATTAGGGTTTACTCTTGAGAAGGAGGTCCAGGTTATGGGGAATGGGGCTTACTCTTAAGGAGGATGCCCATATTTGGGAATTTGAGACTGGGGCTTACTCCTGAGAAGGAGTTCCAGGTTAAGGGACTTGGGGCATACTCCTAAGGAGGATTCCTAGATTAGAGAATTTGAGACTTTGGCTTACTCTGGAGAAGGAGGCCCAGATTTAACGATCTTCTCATGTTAAAGGATGAGGCTGAATGAATGAAATATCTCACTTTAGTGACATGAAGACATATAAATAACTAGGTTTTGAGAGATGTTCCACAGAATTCTTTTCAGATAAGGAATCCAATCAAGGAAACATGCCATAATGGTCTTTGAATAGTGTCATAAAGATTAAATATTGGATAGAAGAGGTGGGTTTGAAGAAAACAAGGGAATAGCCATGAGGGGCACCGAAAAAGAGAGAGGTTCACAAGTCCTGTGTGGGTGCGCAAGTCCTACATGGGTGCGCAGGTACTGGTTGTGCATGTATACCTACCCGACACACATATACCTATGTGAAGGTCAACCCAAGGGTAATACTTGGGTGAGGCTTGGCTCAATCCCTTATAATTATCCCTAGTGTCTTCCAAAAGAGTGTCACGCAGGTTCCGGTGAAGGGATAAGGTGGAGCACAGGTTTTTCCATTTCCCTTAATGATTAAACACCTATGCGCATAGGTGTTAGTGAATTCAAACACTTTAGGCCTTGTTCCCCCTCTTTAGAGATTTCATTCTTTATAAGAAATTACCTTATAATTGTTCATAAGACTTCAAGAAGAGACTAGGGTGCCAAGAGCTTAAATCTGGATTTTGGAATTTTCCATCCTCGAAATGGGGGGCCCATTATGGGTATTTATAGGCTTTTGAAGACCCCGGGTGAAAATCAAATACTGCATGCATGTCACCTGCGTGGCCCATGATAAAGAAAATCCTTGTTCATGACTTTGTCAATTTTTTATGTTTCTTCAAAGGATAAATCACTTTATGCTAAGGTATTCCCCTTTTTCAGTCATTTAGACTCTGTGGTGGAAAGGAGAGTGAACAATCTCAAACTACAATTCAAAGATATATAAGATATATTAACTTCCTAGTATGCCAAAAAATTTTGTTAATTCCATCATATTGTAAAACTGCCTTGCGATTTACTGAATTAAAATTCTATATCCTTAGTATATGGTTGGATATTTTAGGGCGAACATATGATTTGATATAAATTGATGTTATCTTGATAAATTCATTATAACTGAGTGTGGAAGTGGTTTAATTCAATATAAATTTTAATTTTTTATTATATAGGAATGTTTCTTTACATAATAAATAAAATTTTATCAATATCATAATCTTTCTATACATATGGTTCATCAAATTAGAAATTACAACAATGAATTATATATATATATATATATTAAAATATAGATAATCACATTGTATTTAAAAGTACCATTATAGATAACTACTCCATTAAATGTTGACCCCCCAAATGGACACTTTTACTAAATCATTTATGGATTACAAATTCCAATAAAACAATTGGTTATACCACATAGTAATCACTCTACTAGTTGAACCTGGTTATACCCCCAATAATATTCTCTTCTAGAAAAGTTGGTAAAACCCTGTAACGTTCTGAAATATATACAATATAAGACACCACAAATTATCCCAAATATCAAAAAATCCTTATCATTATGTGGGTATAACTCATTTTTACAATCTATTACCTCATTGTTTTCTGTTTCATTATAGAAGTGTCTTCTCATTCTCCACAAGAATGTGGGATCACCGATACCTATTTGTTATATTTAATAAATTTAAAAAATATCTTAAGATTTTTTCATCCTTTAATGTTTCTCCCGACTATAAGAATACCAAGATATTCTTAATCAAAACTTTTCCAGAACATCATGTAGAAAACATCCATTTAAATTTTCAAACGATCGACTTTATCTTGTTTTTACTATATCTTATAAAACAGCTTTTTGGTATCTATCTGATGATTGTCACAATGATTTTTTCAAACATGATCGATTTGGAGATCCTCTATCCGATATAATTAGTCCAATTCTTCTCTATCTAGTGAAGTAATCTCAGTTTAAAAATCATTTTTCTTCGACTAGTCCTTCATCATTTGGAACTCTTCTATATGATTCTCTATCCAATGCACAATATTTACGTTAGGAATGAACCAAGTTGGATCCTCATAGTAATGAACTCCAACACTTTACTTATCTCAAATAATATTAATACTCCACACCCACTCCCTACTGTTTGATCCCTTTATATTGGTGTTCCACTAGATGTTTGGGCAGGAACTCAAATTCATTTTCCAATAAAATAATACATTATATTTTGAAAGTTCCTAAAAAGTTAAATATCAGTGGGATCTTCTCAACAATTCTTTAACATTCAGGAATTCACTTGATGTTTCTTAAAATATTTCACTTTCTATGATAATCAATAAAATAGATATTAAGGAACATTTTAAAACAACCATAAACATGGAATGATACAAAATGTTGAATGTTGAGATAAGAATCATAACATTAATGAAATTACATAGTTTACAAAAATCCATTTAGATATTGTTTGTGAAATGTTTCTCTATCTATTTCTTTTATCATGACTTCATCATTTGATATTCCACCATTGTCATTCTATTGAATTTGGATTAACAAGCAATAATTGATTCACGAGCTTTTGTTTAGTTTCCCTATGATAGGAAACCTCTATATGATAAACTCATCATATGTTTGTTTGACGATATATCATATCACTATCTAATTATTCATCATTAATAATAAATTTTGGTACATATTCATTGGATCATATGATTCATAAAATCATGAACCAAAGGCAATTTCCATTTGTACATTCCAATTAATAACATCTCAAACATTGTACCCCTTCTCTTCGTAGATATCATTCATTTTTCTCTATCAGATGAAATTTGATATCAAAATCTATTATATATTTAATCTGTCATTAAGTTGGATCTATAACAATTGAAACATCATTTACTTCTTTTTATAATGATTTTATTTGGATTTACTCCATATAATAGCACTTATATTATATCCTCCATATATTTACATAGGACATGTAAATCATAATGGACCATTGAATAGGTGAAGAAATATAATATGACCTTTATTTAGGAACATTGATACCTTTACATAGGATATGAAAAGCATGAGGAAATATTATAGTGCCTTTATATCATTTTTTATATATAACTCTCCCCTCTGTAAACAATTGAAAATTGGGTTAGTACATTTTTTAATATGGAAAACATCATATGTCTTTCATGTAAACCATTATCATTTATACCTATATTTAATAACACGAGTTTGGTCTATTTAATGATATTCTCAATCCATATGATCACATTTCACATCTTATTCAAAAATACTCTATCAAATCATGTCAGGTTGAACATCATACTATAGTATGATCTTTTAATTATCTCACTTTTTCACTTCTACCCCATAACAATTATATCACATAATACAAAGGTGTACACATTCTACCTTGATCATGTTAATCCTTGTGATTCTATGAACATGGAAAACAATATAGAATCATCTGACTTCTGTAAGAGACTTTCAGACACACCATAAGGAATGTTTCTTACACCTCACAAGGATGAATCCTTAACCTCTATATGGAAAGTCTAAATAAATCTAACAAAATATACTATTGAACATTATATATAAAAAAATATTGAAATATATTAAACAAATTTAACAAAACACACTTTAGAAGAAAAATATTATCAGACCTTGGAACCATGAATAATTTTAATACACAAAATATTCTTTTTATATGACTCTGATTACATGTTAGTCAAAAAAAATATATGTAATGGTTTATAGGGTACAAGTTATCTAATATATATATCATTCAATGGTCAGAAATGACCACTAGTGTTCTTACCATATCATCTCTCCCTAATATACTATAGTAACTATGTGTCCATTCTACCAAGTAGAGGATTTCACCGATGGAAAATCACCTCATATTTGGTTGTAGGGTCTTGACTATTATATTAAATTAGTCCTTAATCTTACTCTTAATCATTTTATAGGAATTTCAATATATTTAGAGATTCTATTAAGGGGTGTATTAACTAGTGACTATAGTTACAACCCTTCATCATTTGATCTTTATGTGTACATTTTTATTTATTGGATTTTAGATAATACAAATACAAGCAAGAATACATATAGGGTAAATGTTTTGTATATATTCCAATGATAAATTATACATGGGTTATATGAGATGATTCTATTCCATTAGATTTATAGGATTTAAAGGGGTTTGATAATCATGATTTTTTATTGTTTAGACACCAATAAACCAGATGATATTTCTTATCTCAAGTTACCTTTCACAACATAGTTATCCATTGGTTAGCAATTAATAAAAATATCATTTATTTCACTAACTATTACTGGAGTATGGTCTTCTGTTCATGAATTTATTTTTAATGAAGTCAAGGACAGTTTGATTTTCAAAGGAGATAAATATTTTTCAAGGTAACCTGATTACATGATGTTCATGTTAAGGTTTCATCATTTTTTTCTCATTTATCATTACTTGGAATGTATTTTATTTAATATTAGAAATTTTATAAAGACATTATGACGGATATTAATTCAGGGTTTAATAATTAATCTCTCTGCCACCTATGCGGATGATTTAGAATGATCACGGATAGTCATGAGTTTTCTATTCGAAATACAAATTGTTTTGTTATAGATTAGATTTACCCTATAGTTATGAATATTGATTTCATGGGTCAATATCAATAATAAATAAATCAAAAGATCAAATTTTATCCTTTTATATGATTTTTATCCTTTTAAGAAGAGTCATTGGTTAAAGAGTAGGTGGTGAAAGATTCTCTAGTGATGGGTGGATCATTGGAACATCCCTATCACCATCTTCAAAAAATTATATGTAGGAATAAATTGCTGGCAATTTTGACAAGGGTAGTAAAGAATGATTGATGGATATGATCAGGTGATAACCAGAAAGATTTTCGGCCTCTTTTCTGCGTTATTTCCTAAAAACATAAAAATTGTTGTTTGTGTGAGACATTCCAATTTTCTTGTTGTTTTATTTAGTAGTCATAGATTGAATAAGATCTCCTAGGCATTCCTCTTTAGTATAATAATCCACCATTTTTAATTTCACACTACTCATTGTAGTTAAAATTCTATGTTTTTCTTCAAGTGGGAGATATATTTTCAATATTCTATCATGTTTGGATGATACCATAGGTCACAATCTATAGTTTGGGTTCAATGGTTTTTATTTTTTGAGGTAATTTGTTATTGAGTATATGGGTTGATATTCAAATTCTATGATTAGTGGGAACTATCTAAAAAACATTATCAGGTTTCCCACATTGAGAAAATAGATTATGTATCAGTTTTCTAGTAGGTATTCATCAATATAACATAATATTTATCAAATATTTGACAAATAATCTGGAATTTATTGAGTTTTTAGTTGACTTGTTAGAGAGTGTGCCCTCTTTGAAATACGTAGAAGGTAAAAGGGGTTCCTAGAGGTTAAATTTATATTTATTTAGTATCATCTTCAGTAACTTGAGGATGAATGTCCATGGGTAGAGTTCATGAATTTCTAGGGGAATCTTGGAATTATAACGATGTCACACACATTGATGATTTTCTATTCTACATTTATTTGACCCATTGATAATTTTTAGTTTACTTTTTCAAAACCTCCATAAATTAAACAAAAATCCAGGATGAGCATCTTAGGGTTTTTGATGCTGACATGGTCTTACATTAAGAGACCAGGTAGTTTATAATGACCCAGGATTAACGGAAATAGAAATTACCAATTTTTTACAAAAAAAATTATTACATTACATAAACTCATTCCTGAAGACCATATTAATTTAGTTCTATAAAAATCATGGAAACATAAAAAACTAGTATATAAAACATATAAATCCACTCCGTCCAATTTGATCGTAACTAGAATAAATTGTGACATTTCATAAATAATACCTTCCTTCATATAAAAGGGAGAAATAGAAACAAAAGAAATTGCTAATAACAACTGATCAGTATGGGTAATGAAGGGAGATATATATGAATAATATAATCATAAGGGTCTGATAACATTTGTATAAAATTTGAAGATCATACCATGCATATCAGAGATCATATACATTATTTTTGGAATAAAGATTAGATGTTTATAAAACATGAATAATAATAGATTCCAATGAAAAATACATGAATTAATAACATTGAAATAATACATAGAAAAATGTAAGAAAATAAATATATAAAACTATATCTATAGTATTAAGGGAATAAGAAAAACTATATTTAGTGGAATGGGTTCACTATCCAGATCATCTTAGCATGCACAATTCACTCCCAAGACAATCTTAGTGGACAAAGTCCTTTACTGAACTAAGTTCACTCCATATTACAATCCTGCATATCTCAGGAGGTATAAAATTTTCCCAATTCATTTTATGGAGACATGGATTCCCAAAATCAAATAAAGTAAATAATATATAAGGGAACCCCAAGATAACAAAACATTCATCATCTTAGAACTCATGAAAAAATTATTTTTTTCAAAGTATAACCCATGGAAAAAAGGAAAAAGATTTTATCTACATATTTTCATCATAAAAATAAACTAAACACTGGAAGAATAAGTACAGTATCACTAAATTAAAACCCTATAAAATATTAATGAACATTAAATAACATTTTCTTAGATGAAAAATAATTTGAAATGATATTTTTTAATCATTTCTTGATGAAAATATCCTATATACTTCAAAAAAATATTTATAAAAAATAAAATAGTCATAAAACATTAATCATTATAAAAAAAACATTTTAAAAATATATGTAAATATATTTAAACCATTTTATACATATTTTAAATTCATTTCCATGGAATTTTTTAAAGTGTAATTTACAAATATTTTTGGTTTTGTTTAGAAAATGTTGGATTTGAATAAAAAAACAACTAGATTTAGAGAAAATAACATAATATGAATATTATAATATAAATTAAATAATTTATTCATGATAAAACATGTAAAATGGAGCAATACACCTCGTGAAATAACATATTTACACCACAAAGATGGGTCTCAAATAAGGAAAATTGAGGCAAAATTACCTCCCCGATTTGGGAATATTTTATCTATAAACACCTTAGAAGGGATATCCTTAAATTATAATTATAATACCCACAGATTAATTGTTAAGAATAATTTAATAATTTCATGGGTATTATATATAAGACAAAATTGATATGAGTGGTGAATATGACATAAGTATTGCTGAAATAACATTGAGACTAAATATTCTTCTACATTAAATATTTAATTCAATCGTAAACATTAAAAACTAAAGATTAATAAATATATGTTTTTTATACATATTTCATAAATCCATATTAATTTAAAATACCATATATTATTTATTTATGACATTATATTACTCATGTATTACCCAATCCATGTTAAAGTTAGTGCTTTGTTTTTAGTACGTGTTTTGACTTGTTATTCATGGACCTTATACATATATCATGATTTCATAATCTCCATATTGATAAAAATGATATATATATATCATATATATATAGATTAATTATATATGTATTTATTATGTTTCATAAATTTTAGAGGTTGAAAATAAAATACATCCTTCATAGAAATGGTAGGCCAAACACACGAAAGAACACTATTTTAATTTAATTATCAAACAAATAAAAAGAATATTTTATGATATATTAAAATAAAATAATCATTATTAAATAAGTTTAATCACATATTATTATTAATACCATCCTTAAAACATTCCACATAATATGTGAATGAATCTAATCACTTTATGTGGCAGTTCCCTCCCGTACACACGAAAGATGTTTTCGACTTCCCACAAAATTGAAATCATGAAGTTATGCGTGATATTATAATTATAAAATCATAATAAAATAATTAAAATAATAAATAATATATATATAATATATATCCATCATTGTTTTCCACCCTTAAATATAGAAATGGATGAATGAACAACATCAGTTTGGGAGGCGGTAGACTACCATACCCAAGAACGATGATTGTGTATCCCATTTTATTCCATGATATAATGTTTAATGACGTAACATTAAAATAAAAAATATAATTATGTACAACGTAATGAAGTAATTATATAATCATGATATAAAAATAATTGTAGTGGTCTAATGAACAATCAAAAAAATGTTTCTCGATGAACGTTACCTCTTCTTCAGGTGTCTTTATTTGTGTTAGTCCAAATGACTACCTTTATTGAATTTAAACACAAATAAAGGATTATAAAATAGATAAACGATATTTTTGAGGGTATTTTAGTAGGTTTTGTCTAAAAAATAGGGGTTTAAGTGTAAATAAAAGATAATAATAGGTTCCCATTCATTAGACAAGGGAGGGGGGACTCTATAAATTTCCCAAATTATGAAATTAGTATAAATTTATTTTTTATTTAAAATATCTAAAAAGTGAGTAATTTATAATATGGGATGATTATGAATAGAATTAATATATGAAAATATTTTGTTGACATGTTTAGGTCACATTATTTCCCTTATTATTTAGTTTTAACAATTATTTAACTTCTTTAATACTTATCGCGACTACATTGATTAGTAAACTTTAACGGTTAATATAACTATTATAAAAAATGAATTGTATATCCAAATTAGATAATAACATTAACCTTATTCCAATCCATTGGTTGACTATTATTTTTTTATGAATTTTATATCATTTAACAAAATAGTATTTATATTAAAATATCAATAATTATTATTTTTAGGTGATTCACTACATTGGCTTTTACAAATATTAAAAAAAATATATATATTTAGAACAAATACATTTATTACAACCCTAAAATCTACATGTAATATATAAAATTATTTAATGAAATTAATTATGTCAAATTATATTTATATTAATATTTTTAATAACATTTGATTGATAATTCTATAAATACAATAATTATTGTATCAATATTGTTATAGCATTTAATTAAAATTATTTTTCACTAAAAATAATCAATAAATAACCTTGATAAGGATAATTATTTTCAATTACATAATAAAATTTATAGTTAAACATATCCTCTATATATTCCCTTATTAAAATATTTTATTTATTAACAATATGATTGTGACATCTTTGTCTTTTCGTTAAATAAAATATCATTAATTTCATAATCACTTATAAATGGAATATGAAGGACATATAATAAAACAATTAGTGATTATGGATTAAATTGTCTTTTCACAATACTAGGAATAATGATAATGTTATTTTATAATATTTATAATATTATTTTTCCAATTATTATTCAATTTACCCATAAGTGTGTTAAAAAATATATACCAACGATACTTCTCATATTTGAAAAAAAATTAAAGGGAACTATTTATTAAATTTCAAAGGTTATATTACATATATTAAAAAAAATTCAAAATTACATTCATATAATTTTCAGAAAATAATTTAAAAATAATCACATAGATGGTACGACACAATATGTTTTTAACGTAAATAATGTTATAATGGTTTAATTTTTTTATATAGAATTTTTGTGTGAAATTGAATCACATTTCCCCAATAAGATTTATGGATTTATAATTTAATTATTAATATTTTAAAAACAATTTAAAATAGAATTTATCTATATAAAAATATTTGTAAAAACGATGTTTTCCATTAAAATGCAGTTGTTTTCACTTAAATTTAATAGTTAAATCTTCTATGAAAAATAAAATAATTTGACCCTATTAAAATTTTGATATTAATTTCTCAACAATAATAAATTTATTTATTCATATAAAATTTATTAATTTTTTAAAATTGATTTTTAAAACAAGCCTCTTGTTAAAAGGATTCCAAACTACCCTTTAATGAAATACATATTCTGTACATAAAATTGTGGTGTTCTATATTTATTCCTAGAAGTCATATTGGATTAATTAATTTTTTATTAAATATAAATCATATATATTAATTAATATCAATCTATAAAATTTTTAAATTTATGTTTCTTTGCTTAAAATATTTTGAGGGAATAAAAGTTATTTTTCATAAAAACAGACCTTTTATTATCAATTGGTTTTTATCATCATTTATAATTATTTAGTAACAAATGAACAAATTTTATAAACCTGTTACAACCATATTTTGACAATCCATTTAATCCTATTAATTCCCTATATTCCAATTTCAAGGTCATAACTATCATAATTAAATGTATATTACATATGGGTAAAACTCAGTGTTATGTGTAACACAATTTATTAAAGGAACATATTATTGTGTTTTACAAAATAGTAAATTAGTCTTTAGTGTAGTTAAATATTAACTTGTTTTTCTTATAGTGCACAATCATTAAAAATTTAATATTGACATGGAGTAGTGTGAAACACAAGGAATCAAGTAATTTAAATTTATTTGGAGAAAAATAATTCATAAAAACTTGGAGTGTTACATTCTACCCCTCATAAAATTAATTTTTCCCTACGATTAATCACTCTAATACAAAAAATGACACATCTACCTAATAACATCATCATGTACCCAGAAAACATCCCTCAAACATGGGGTTTATACACAAAACATTAACCAGGTGAGTGGTCGTTTTTATATAACGTTATCTCTAATATCCAGATTTTATACTGGTTTGTCATCATAAATAAGTTATTACTCCATAGGTACGACCTATGAGTTTAGTAAATGTGAAGGATCAGTTATTTATTCCCTTATAATATATGTAAATAACATATCACAAGCTTGAGAGGGATTTTTTGGATGTTCCAATCAATAAAATCCCTTTATTACATGATCAATAATTAATAAATTAAGACACATCGTTGCAATTTCAAATTGCACATCAAAAATTAATGTTGGATATTTGAAATTTTTTTGGGAACCCACATTGTAAAAAGGATGAGTTAATATTCCTCTTGAAAATAAGTGAAGTAAAAGGTAATGATTACACTATAAAAATATAGCCTTTACCAATAGAAAATTATTGGATTCTAATGTATCTGACGGTAAAAATGATTATTTCTAAATGATATTAAATTCTATTGATATTAAATATAGGTACCAAGATTTATTTTTACCAACAAATATATTTTTTTATACTTGGAGATCAGTAAAAATTATCTTTAATCAATGTTTAAATATCATTCCTTATTATGAAAATCCTTATAATTGATTAAACAATAAATTAATCTATTGTTATCATTTATTATTATCAATAAATATCTTACTATTATATAAACCAGTTAGAAATAAATTATTCAATAATTTAAAATATTTTACCAAAGATTGAATATATAGATATTTATATCGCCATATAGAAACATATCATTTTGATAATAAAATAATTTTCACATATAACCACATCATAATAAAAATTTACAAAAAACTATATTTATAAATATTAATAATGAACATAATTATATTGATTCAAATTTATAGAAAACAAATTTTGAAAAAATTAATTAAAAATATCTCACTAATGAGAACCCCGACACCTTTCCATGACCCCCACCCCCACCCATACCTACCTTTTCTGAGTCGATATTTCTCACGGGCCTCATTGCAGGAACCCCTAATGGTTCCCGACTGGCATTCCACATTGACATATTGGTAAGAACCACAACATATTCTTGGTTGGAACCCCCTTATAATATAATTCTGAAAACCCCATCCATATTCTTGGTTGGCGTCCTCAAATGAAACCCAACATTGGACCATTCCATTCAATGTGATCCCCACCATCTTTCTTGCTTGATCACTATCTTCCACATTGATTCATACTAGTATCCCCAAGTGTCCTCTCTATCATTAGTGCCATAGATCAACCCCAGTTGTCCTAATAATCCCTTCCCATCGCCCACTACCATCACACTAGTACATTAAAAATCAAGATGATGATTGTTATTTTTGGTACATAAAAAATCTGAGTGATGAAAAATTATTAATACATTTCATTCTTGAAAATGTAAATTAAACCATTTCGTAACAATGTAGTAGATATCTCACTCTATTATTTATTTATATTTTTTCTTTTTGTTCTTATTAAAAATATTTCATGTATAATATGTTTTTGAATACTATTAAACACCAGTTATTCTATTGAAAATCTGATACTACAGAATTAAAATGTTTCTCCCAAATTGGAATTTTTGAATGAATGTATGTAATTAATGATAAATGAAATTGAATTTTACTTATCATAATTAAAGATCATTATGTAAAATCTATTTCCCATAATCATTTATCCCTAAATTCAACAATATCTTAGTCCAAATTATGACCATGAACATGATAGTGAAATTATTAATGACTGAATGGGGACTAACTATTGTAATAAAAAGATCACATATTTGATGTCAATAAATTTGAAATGATCATGGTTTTATATGAAGTGTTTCAGTTTTGAATTATTTCATTTTCGGTTACTCCAGAATTCATTTTTGAAATATCTGTTTCTCTAAATACAGTTTAATTAAAGGTGTTAAATGATCGACAACTCATTAAATCATTGAAGGGTTTATGTTATGGCATATTACATGTGGTTTAGGGTGTCGATATATGTATTCTCGGCTTATTGGGATGTGTGTTGCCTCCTACAAGAGACTCCAGAGACTGCCACCTGTCCCTCTCAGATGCTATGTTTTTTCTCAAAGAATACAACTTATTATAATTGTATGGAGCTACACAAATGTGAACTTACTAATATATATATATTCTCTCTTTTTATGAAAATTCTTAATTAATTTTGATAAATCAACTCAAATTGATGGTTATACCATATTTTTTTTCTTGGTCACTTGATTTTGTTTTCATTTCTATATTATTTTTATCTTATGAATTTTTTTTATAAACACAGAAAAAATTATTTATTTTAAATACATTATTAATATTAGCAATAATTGTTTTTATTGTTTTATAAATGTGATATGTATTAGATGAAATTTTTTTGTTCTTTAGAATGAGAGGTATTCTAGAATATGGTTAGTTTTTTATTCAAATTGTAAAAAAACTAATATTTGAGTGATTTAAAAATTAAATTATAGAAGTTTTTTATATAATATTATTTTTATGTGATCTTTTCATACTTTTGGTTTACAATCCCATGTCGTATTGGTTTCCTAACATTATACTAGATATCAAGAGTGATCCATGAGAGAGGAACACTAATCTCTTCCCCTCTCATTCCCCTTTCCCGCACACCGACATATTCTCTTCCCTTTCATAATCAGTCCAATCCTTCCACCAAGACACTGCTTTTTGTTCTCCCATTCTCCTCCCTCCACCTCCTCCGCCTTCAAGTGTGATGTGCTATTGAGTTCCATCGATCACAATTTCTAGGGAGTCCTTTCTTCTTCTTATCTTCTTCCATAAATTAGATTACCTCTTATGCATGAATCACGAAAATAAAACCTAATGGACTATTTCTTTTTTTTAGAAATGGAATCTGTGATTTCAGATGATAGTATCACTCACTAAAATTGATTCAAGGATTGAGAAACACTATTCATTCATTATATAAAATTTTGAATGTTTTTTAAATTCATTAAAGAATTAATATATTTTTTCTTAATAGAATACACTAATTTATTTATGTCTAAATAAAATTGTGTTAATGACACTAACTTATTCATGTTCCTTTTTGAATACAGAAAAATCACTATCGAAAAAAAGTACATACCATGGTAATTGTTTTTAATATATTATAATAACAATGTAATTTTCTCAATTAATATAAAATAAATAAATATTTGTGTTGTGAAACAAAAAAACACATTTCTTTTACTTAATATTCCTTGAAATGTCATGTCATGTTGGTAATGATCATTTCATATTATGGAATATTTGGAATTATTACATTAATTTAATGTAATATTATTCATGTTCATTAAATGAATATGAAAATCAAGGAACACAATAAATAATTGTCTGTGTTGAGTTCTTAGGGAATAAATTTTGAAATTAAATAATTAATTAATTCATGGATAATAGAAAACTATGAGCTACTGGTTATTTTCTATGATTGAAGAAAAATGTGTTTTCCAAGCCATTACACCATTGTCTATTCAAAATAGTCTCGATTTAGTTGATTTTTTAAAATAGTTTATAGTAGGGTATACTCCTACACTATGTTTTACATTTCTATTCCATGGATAGTCGAAAAATATTAACATATGTATTTTAGATCACTATGTTTTCACATTCCAATGACATGTTCAGTGAAGTTTTTTCGATATATGTTGATAGAGTAAAAATAAAACATTTTGAATATCAAACATTAAAATAAAACTAATATTTCCTCTTTAGAACTCTTAAATTTAGAAAAACCATGATCCTACTCAATAAGACTCTTCAATGGTATATTTAATGTTATTCATCATCAAGAGATTAAACCCATAAGCAGTGGTAAACAATATCATCATTGGGATCAGAGTTTTCAAATGAAGTTCCTTAATGTCCTTCTGGCCATAATGAATAAAAAGAAACAGTAGGATAAAATATCATAGGGAATTTAATTATTCTCTTGTTATATCATTAAACTCGACTTCATCTATATAATACTTCTCCATAGACATGTATAATATTGCTAGCTAGTAGTCTGACAATAAAACGTCCTGGGTCTATGCTTCATCAGTGGGGGATCCATTTGATAGATGTTATTGGATTTCTATGGATTTATAATGTGCGACCATAGAATCACCATCATTGAGATTTTTAAGATATCAAATAGAAAATTAAGCATCATCACATCTCAATGACAATATGATACTATATTGTCTATTCCATAACATGACATTGGAATGTGCTTTATGTGCCTTGATAGGAGCATCAAGTAGCTTCCCTAGGGTTGTGTCCCATATAGAATTATTTCTATCTATGGAACATGATGAAAATACATGGTATTTTTCAGCCTTTGTTATAAATCTTCAACACATGTATCATTTATAGTAAATGATTGACGATCAATTTTCCATGTGGCACTAGGTGTAGGTTCCCACAAGTGAATACAATTCATGAAATATAAAGTTACATTATATGGAATATAGTAATCCAATCCATATAAAAACCATCATTTCTAAGTCATCCAAAAATAATTAGTTTTTTCAAATTTTGAACCAAAGAATCCTTTATTCCATCTTCCATCTCAAATTATGATATAACAGTTTGATGAGAGATTATATCCCCGACCTTCACATGTCCAATGTCAGCCCAAGATGTCTATATATGGGGACATTGAGTCAAGAAACGTATAAAATTGAGACATTATTAATGTGAAACCTTGTGAAACTATAGAATTATTTCCTGATATTTTACCCCCACTATCAAAATTATATAATCTGGAGAGAAGTAAAATATTTGACATTAATTAACATCGATGATCTTTTTAGGTATAGAGTTATATATAATTATACCTTTATTATTAAATTTCATCCCATAATCACAAAAGATGATACTACCAAAATATTATATATTTTTTCCACCAATGGAATCACTTTTAAAAATAATACATTATATTTTTCTTAAAAAATCTTATTGGCTTATTTATTTCCCTTACTAATCCTTATACCCTATTAACACATTTTAATAACTTGGTATGTGCTCAAAAACTCTTTAGGGGAAAAAATAAGGAAAGAAAACATTAGTCCATTAATATTAATAAAACCATGTATTCATTTGATTCATGAAATATCATTGAAATCATAAATCATAAATGTATATTAAGGCAACCTTATCATACTTACATTGTAGCTTTCACATCTACAAAGGTAGTAGCATTTATGGTTACATATGGAATACCAATCATAGTATATTCCCTAAATCTTTTAGGAGTTACATTAATATTTACCTATGTAATATTACTCTCTACATTGGAGATCTAACACAGGTAAACCTTCCCTAGATTTAACACAGAACCACCCATATACATAAGAAATTCTATAGAATCATAAGATAATCATATCACATGAACCAACATAAATGTAAAATGAATTTTCTACATTGAAATCATAAGATATCATTTCTGGATATTGATATCATAAATCCATTATCAAAACCCTTTTAAATTCAAAAATACATAAAAAAGGAATATGGTATTTACTTTTCCATTAAAAAATCATTTCTACTTGTAATGGAATTCAAATAAATAATAATGGTCACATCGGTAGAAAGGTCATTGTCATCATATATGCTAAAACATACATTTTTTTCATTTAGTGAAACACTTCATATAAATATATTCATTTTAAAAAAATGTTTAGATAAATTAAAATTAAATGGGGTTTATTATATAATTTATAAAATAAGGACATGTATAAATCAATGAATGCCTCAATGAATGTAGATTGAGATGAAGTCCCTTACATTGAATCCGACATGTCTCGTTCATTCTTTATATTCCTGAATAAAAAACATAGGTTAATTTTAACATTATTTAGAACATTTTAAAACCATATTATTTATTTTATTTTAATTTTTACCATGTCAAATCAATTAGTATATTATTTGTTTTTACATTGGACGTTTTGTCGATGCTCGGTACATGATTCAAAAATAAAATTGTTATTATAAAAAATTGTCTATGTGGTAAACATTTAATTATCTCAAGAATAATATTCATGATTTAAATATCATATATTTCTATTATGTATGTATTTTTATTAATATGTTATATTTTGAGATATGATATAAAATTCACCATTCATGGAGACGACAGGCCTTAAGTACATATGAACATTTCTTTTTTCTCATTTTCATATTAATAGAATGAATAATAAAATATAAATAGGTATATTTTAATTAAAATATAATATTTCCCTTATATATGTTAAATATGTTCTTTAATTTCATCTTTTATATGTTCCATGTATTTAATGAATGAGTCATATTACTTTGAGGGGGTGGTTGTCCACACATACTCAAATGAAATTATCATATTTACACATGTTGGAAAGCAAAATGGTATGTTATAATAAAATTTATAGAAGTATAGAGAATATATAATAATAATATATATTATATATAAATATAGTTCCATCATAATGGACACCATGAGTGGTGGTAGGGGGAAATTGTACAATCATTGATTCATGAGTTATTAGTTTACCATTCTTTGAAACAATATATATTATATCCATTAGAACGAGGTGTGTGTAAGTGTAGGTAAAACCATTATCATTAAAACTTAACATTATATTGATTATACTAGTTTAATTATAAAATAATGGATTAAAAAGAGTTTAGGGGTTGTATAAGGAATATAATTAAATGAGCTTGATAGAATATGTTACCTCTAAATCGGGTAATTCTTTCAGGCGTGATCCAAAAGGCATTCTTGTATTTCATTATACCAGAATTAAGGATTATAAGAGTGAGGAAGGCATGATGGGAGATTATTTTAGAATTATATGGACTATCCAATGGGATTGAGAGGTGTTTATAAGTGGGTAGAGGTGGTTTCCTTTTATAAGAGGGGGTGGGGCACTTTAGGAATGTTTTGAAATATAATTTTATTAAAAATTTATTTTCGAATTATAATATATCTAAAGTGATAGATTTAGAGGATAAGATGTGGTTGAGTCTAAATCCTATCATCCAACAGGTTTTATTCATGTTTAGGTAACAAATTGAACCTTATCTTTTGGCTTTAACCCTTTTTTTAATAAATTAACTCTTACCAAGACTTCTTTTATTTTTAAACTATATGGTTAATATAGCTACTATAAAATGCCACGAGAACCTCAATTAGATCACTAATGAAATTTATAACATTATTTAAGTAATATTTCCGAATCATATAATTTTATGACTATTATATCATTTAATAAAATGGTATTTTCTAAAAAAACATTTTTATGTCAATTTTGACAGTATTTTGTAATTGAATTTTTAAAGTCATTAAAACATGATTATTTCAAAAAAAACTAAATTAAATGAAATATAACATGTAATAATTATCCAAACATTTTGTGTATAGAATCAATATTTACAAATTAAATATTTAAATTTAATATTTCGAATATCATTTCTTTGAATCTTTAATTAATATTTTAATCATTGCATTATCATTGTGTCATAAACCAAATTTATTATTAATCTTCAAAAATTTATAACTAAAATACCATGATATAGGAAATATTTTCAGATTTATAATTATTCTATATGGTAACATTCATTCGTTATATGGACCTATACTATTTTTTAGTAAATATATACATGTTTATGTTATATTTCTCTTTACATTAAATTAATTGTTTTAATATGTCATTATCACACCCAGGTGGCTCCCAAATGCGAAAGGTTCCACATAAAGACGTTTTGGTCACCCATGACTCATACAATAATATTATGACACGTTTTATAGTTGTTTTGTATTATTATAATATAATTTTACCCTTTTTACCTAATTTGACCCTCAACTATGACAAATAAAAATAATTACTAAAGTCACGATACCTAATTCCAAAAGTAGAAGGTAACTACTTACATAATTTGGAATTCAGATTAAAAATATATAATTCATTTTTTCATATTCAAATCATATATGTTGCATTTAATAATTTAAAATTATTTCATGTTTCCAAAACTAAAATGACGGTTTTTAAGAAGTAAATACTACCAATAGATTGACATGTGTTTATGTGAAATTTAAATGTCAAATTACTTCCAATGGCCAAAATTGGATTAAATGATAAAAACATAATCTAATTACACTTTAAAACCAATTAAAATAAAAATAAAACTATACAAATAAAATAGATGAAAAGGATGTTTTGAATTAAAATGCAGTATTTATCCCTATTGCATATGGCCTCAACCCTGTTGGCGAGGGCTTTTAAGTGAATCCAGGAGACCTTGGATCAAATCTAGGTGGAGGCTAATTTCCAGGGTACTATAGCTGTAATATAGAAGTACTATAGTAGGAAATGTGCAGAACTATAGTAGGTGCGATTGAGGGAACTGTATGAGGCACTGTTTTGCACTTTAGCGGCCGAGAATATTCCCCCTTTGGGCCTTAGGAACACCGATCTGGTCCCCAAATCCTCTATGGCCTTCGAGACAGCTAGGACTTCAGGTCAGTAAATCCTTCAGGGACACCTCAAGGCCTTTGGGCCACCTTTAGTGAAGATGAAAACCATAAAACCTACAAAGGAACAAACTTCAGAAGGAGGAAGAGCAAGGAGCTTTCACCATAGTAGAATCTAAACGAATTGCAAGAAATATTGGTTATGGAACCTTCCATCGTGACAAGGATGTGCATGAATGGGAAATCCTAGCCGAAAAACCATGTGAAGGTGGTGAGCTGATTTCATGATGAAGATGTTGGGGAGGAGAAGTTCCAAGTAGTTAGTCTGGTTTGTATGTAATGGTTGAAGCCTACATGCAATTAATTCCTCTAAGGCCTATGATCCATGTAATACTTATGCCCACGGGCCTTGTAAGGGTTCCAAATCTCCCCTTTAAAGGAGGATTATCATAAAATCAATAAAAATGAAGGCCTTCGGGCCATTTGAGGTAGTATTTATCACTATTCATTACAATATGAATTTTATTATAAAAACACCAAAATTTCACCCAAGGTAAATTTTTATGTCCCTCATCCATAGAAGAAGTTTATTTTTCTAAATATAACATTTAAGTATGAACAAAATATTTTTAAAAAGTGATTTCTATCAAATGGTGATAAAAACGACCATTATAAAATATAAGATTATTTTATGCTTAAAATTAGATTCATTTTAATTTGAAGGCATTAAAATTGAATACATAAATCTGAAAAAAAATTACAAACATGTGTGATAATATTTTAGTTAGTTATGTTAATTCCCACCAATACAATGGCATGGTTTTTACTACCATTTAAAATAATAATATTAGTATTGTATCTTTTTGTTGATATAACTCAATGTTGTGAGCAACGTCAGATTTCGGGGAAAAATATAGTTTCATGTTGAGTTTTCTATCAGGAAAAGAATATCTTTAACATAAAATTTATATACAATTCATAGATATTAATGAAAACATGACAATTCTATAAAAACAAGGGATGTTAAATCTTTACCCCTTTTGGAAATTTCATCCACCCAATTTTATTTACATATCAAATATGTTGTGTTATTTATATCTCATAAAATTTATATATTACCATGTTTCATCTTCAACTATATTGTTTTTTCAAAAAAACCATTACCAAATCAATCACCATATTCGACAACACATGCTATCTGCAGTCCTGAATATGTATAGTTTGTTCCTCATAAGAATTATTGTCTTCTAACTTAAATATCTCTGGACTAAATAAAGGAGGTGGATCCAACAAATACATCATCAAAATTAAAACATGAAAATAAATGTTTACATAGAATATACATGGAGGTAAAACGATTCTGTTAGAAACCGATCCATTATTTTATTGGATTTTGCTAGGTGCTGAGAACCACAGACTAAAATCTATGTTCTTTCCAAAATACATCAAACATTTCCATGGAGAATCAATGAGAAGAAATGATCACCTACCTCTAAAGAAAGATTCTTCCTCAAGTTATCCATATAAAATTTTTACCTTCTATATGTTATCCTCATGTTCTTCTAAATCAACTGATCCTTTTCTTCCATCTATTCTACTTATTTTGGACCCATCAACTTCCTTTCACCTAATTCATCCAAAAAAGAAGGAGTTTGACAGCAATTTCATAATAAAGCCTCAAATGGTTCTCTCTGAATAGTGTAATGAAAACCGTTTTTATAAAAAAGATCATCCAATCAATGATTTTGGTCCCAACAACCTTGATAATCCATTAAAAAAACACATAGAATATCCTTCATTGTATGAATTGTTTGTTATGATGAAACATATGATTGAGGATGAAAAGTGGTACAAAAATTTAATTCAATTCCAAATGTCTTCTAAAGGCCTTTCCAAAAGTTGAAAGTTAACCTGGGATAATGACTACATAAAACAGAGATACTAACGCCATGTAACCTGACTATATATTTAAGATAAAACAAAGAATGTTGATCTCGAGGTAATAATCTCTAATAGGAGGAAAATGATAATATTTATTAAATATATAAACAATAACCCAAATTTCATTTTTTTCAATGATAATTATTTGGTAATCCCACTACTAAATCCTTTTATATATATTCCCATTTCCACTATGGTACTAGAAAAGGTTGAAGCATCCCTTTCAGTAACTACCATTATGCATTAACTGTTGACAATTCAAAACATCCCAGTAAATTCAAAAATATTTATTTTCATTCCATCCCATCAGTAATACTCCCAAAGATCATTATAAATCTTAGTACTTAAAGGATGAACTAAAAATGAAGAACTATGAGTTCCAAAAAAACTCATTTTTAATCTGTGAATCACATGGAACAAATGACCTCTTTACAATCCAAAAAACCCAATCATTATCATAGTTAAATTTAGGTACATACCATTCTGAACCCACTCTACATTTTTTTAAATCATTATATTTCATATGTGTTTTGGTAAATCTATATGATAGAGATGATGACACTGAAACCTAAGACAAAAAATAATAATTTTCTACACACAAAAAATCATGTCAAAGTTCATAATATCAATAGTCAAAGGGTCACACACTTTATATAACATGGTTAATGTAACATTACACTTCCAACACCAAGAATAATCCACATTTTTTTCTTATCTGAGCTGTTAATGAATCATGTAATCATAATTCATGATTAATTATAGACATCTTCTTGGTATCCTGTTCAATTCATTCTGAGAAAATATATACTTCAAAACTTTATAGTCATTATATATTTCTCATTTTTATCCATATATAAGATGCCTCTAAATTTTTAAATAAAAAAAATAGCTAATTCCAAATCAAATGCAGGGTACTTTAATTAATAGCTTTCAATTGATGTGAATAATAATAAATTATCATCTCATTCTATAGTAGAAAGCTATTATGTATTTTCAATGAAGTATCAATGTTGATAAAATATTGACCAATTCTTGAATGTAGTTCCAAAACTTAGTAATTCAATAATCTTCTGTTCAATTCTTGAAACTAGTCATCACATTCTTTTTTCCGGATGAACATAAAACGTTTTCAAGTTACCTTAGTCGTTGGGCTAGATAACTGTTCAAATTATTCGAAAAAACATTGATAATAACCTTCTAAACCAAGAAAAATAAAAATATTGGTTATATTTTTGGGTCATGGAAACTCTTTAAAAACTTTTATTTTATAAGGTTCAATATTTATTCCAACTTTAGTAACAATGTGTCAAGGGAAACAAATTTTATAACCAAAAATCACACTTACTGAATTTTTCGTACAGTTTATTTTATTTCACAGTTTTCAAGTTAACCCTTAAATTAATTTAATGATCTTATTTACTTTTAGAACATACCAAAATATCATAAATAAACACAACCAAAAACTAATCCATAAACACATGGAATATTCTAGTAATAATAACCATTAATACAACAAGTGCATTAGTTAACCCAAACAACATTACTATAAATTCATAATGTTCATATCTAGTATGAAATATAGTCTTCATAATTTCTACTTCTATTAAATTAATTTTATGGTATCCCTACCTCAAGTAAAACATAAAAAATATTGCAGTCCCTGGATCTAATTAAAAAACAAAAATATGAAGAAAAAGAATCTTTTTTTAATAGTGATGATATTCTAGGATATATAATCAAATGAATAGACTCACTGAACCATATTTATTTTTTTCAAAAAAAAAACTGGTGAACACAATGGTGATGTGCTAGGATGAATGATATGATTAGGTAATAACTCATGAAATATCTTATTTACCTTTATACATTCATTTTAGCCATTCGGTAATGGGGTTTTGAAATCTTCTTAGAATTTGGAACCAAGTCAACAAAAAATTAAACATCCTGATTTGGTATAAAGTAAAAAATAATAAGGAAAAACATTAAGATAATCATTTACCACTGGAATATGATCAATTTAAAACAATCCATTTTTTTCAATAATATGTACAAGGTTACATTCATATCAATATTTTAATAGAATCTATGATTCATGAGTTGTTATCAATTTTACGTTTTCATTCTGGGACTCAAAATAAATGCCTTTTAAAAAATTTACTTCATTATCTCAACAGTCAAACTTAGGATGGCAAACAGAATGCCAATCCATACACTTAATAACATCAAACTCTACAATTGGAAAAAAAATTGTTTATATGTAGATTCATTCCTAAAACAAGGGCATGAAGATTCAAATAATTTCTTTTTGTCTAAAAATTTCCACGATGTATTTTTCCCATATGTTTTAGATTCATTTATTATGATAAAATTTAACAATTTAATAGAATATTTTACCGAAATTATAGAACATGTAGTCACTAAAATAATCACAACATTGACATAATATGAATAAACAAAAAATGTACATGATACTACATCATTTTATTACACAACATATACTGACGAAAATTCATAGGATTTGACCACAACTTTTGGTTTATAGTCTGACTTCTTCCCACCATTCAAATTCTTCATTGGACACTCGTTTTCATAATGAACTATGTTATTACATTTAAAACATTTCATTGACTATATATCCAATTTTTTCTTAAGATTATCTTATTTAGTGTAGTTTAGAGCCTTATTACACATTATACCACACCAGAAGCATTTACCAAAATTGAAAAATCACTCCACGGTGTGCTTTTTACCACCATTTTAATAATTTTTAAAAATAATTTTTCTACCATTAGACATTTTTGAAGAAATTATTTTTCTGGTCATCTATCTCAACCTCTTATTTTTCTTTCTGTCAAAGAACACAAGAACATCAAAAAACTCCATTCCTAACTTCTTCGCATATCAAACTTGTTTTTGATAACTTTTTAAGTCATGATAATCCAATTCCCTTTGATACATTGGCTTTAATCCTAAGTAAAAACAAATTATTTTACTATTAGAATCCCATATAGAATTGGAAGAATACATTCATGTCGATTGAATTTTTCTTCATAATTATCCATTGATTCATCGTCCTACCTAAATTTGGTGATTTTTTTACATACTATGTCAAACCACCATAGGAAACTTTATCTAAAGAAATATACATGTGAATTTATCCAAATAAAAAGAATCAATTTCCTCAATATCCCTGATATTATTAACCATAGACCACCACTGATTGACATAACCTTTGAAACATTAAATAGAAAAACTAAACTTTGGAATTTTTGAACACCCTTTGAAATCAGAAATATTTTCTATGAATTTAATCCACACTTCAGCTAGCCCAAGGTATGATGATCCAATGAATGATGGATGACGTTTCCTCATGAATTACTCTACTACTGACATGTTCGGATGTGGTTGATCAGGATAATCTCACACACAGATACGACCTCTCGTTATAGCTAGATTCAACTGTTCCATCACTAAAACAAATTTTTTATTTCTGATTCATTCAATCTCAAGTTTTTGATTCAGAAGGTTGTTTTCTCATGGATGTTGTCCCTACATAGATGCAAAGTTTCATCTATTTCAAACCTATTTTAACACACATATTTTAAACAAATAAACACGGTAGTCGTTAATTAATATTTAAATTTTGACATTATTTAAAAATAATATATGTATATTTTATAAAAAAAATATTAACCCTTAAAGTGATCTAAACCAAAAATTTATTCTAACTATAATTCCCCATCCTTATAACATATTATAATCCACAGATAAGTCAATAATTTGACTTTAACTCACATCGAGGATCTTTTCATATTTAGAGTTTTAATTAATTAGGCCATTATTAATAAATATCATTCCATAATCATACAAGAGTATACTATAAAAATTGTCTCCATTTTTTTCCTCCAATGAAAACCCATTTATAAATAAACCAAGATTTATTCCCTTGATAAAAATCTTCTTGACATCTTTGTTTATCTTAATCATTCATACACCATGTGAAAACATTTTCCAACCATGGGATGATCATAAAATCTCAGTATGGAATAAAAAAGGAAAGAAAAAGTTAGTTCATGAATATTTATAAACCCATAAATTTATAAGGATCATGATAACATGATCGAAATCTTAAATCATAAATGTAACTTTCGGAATCCATATTATACATACAATGTAGCTTTCATACCTACAAAAAGAGAACCCATCATGATTACAGTTAAAATAACAATAACAGTACATTCCCTAAATCACATTAAAGAAACCATAACATTTACTTCTGTTATGTTGTCCAATACATTTGAGTGATATCATAGGCTCAACCGCCTTATGCTTATCATGGAACCACCCACATACACCAACAACTCCAAATAAACATAACATAATTATAACACATGAACACGCAAAAAAAGGAAAAAATACATTTCGACACTGAAATAATATGTAATAATATCAAGATGTTGATATAATCAATCCACTCTCAAAACCCATTACCAATACCAAAATACCTAAAAAAGAATATGGTATTTACTTTCCCTTAAAAAAACATAACGGATTGAAGAGGAATCTAAATATCAAATAATTGTCACGGTGAAGGAAAGGTCTTTGTCACATCATATGTTTAAAAACATTATTTTTTCTATTTAGTAAAAAAATTGATAGAAAAACATTATGTTTTAAAAACTATTAATGAAATTACAATTCAAAGGGTTTTATTATAACCCGTATAAAATAAGGTTTTATATAAATCTAAATATGCCACAAAGAAAAGATATTGAGACGAAAACCCTTTCCTCAAATTTGACTTGTCTCATTCATTATTAATATTCATGAATAATAAACATAGGTTAATTTATACTTGATTAAAATACCTTTTCAATTAATTATTTATTTTATATTAGTTATTACCGTGTTATATCAATTTCTTAATTACTGGAGATTATACTTTACATTTATCGATTTACTGTAAATGAGTCAAAAAAACTAACTTATTATAATTTAATATTTTATATGCCGTCAAAATTATATTATCTCCATAATATTATTAATTATTGAAGTATAAAAAATATATATAGATCCAATATAAGTTTTCTTATAATAATCAATAATATTTGTACATAAGAAATGAAATTCACCAATCAAGTAGATAGTAGGTCGTACGTATGCATGAATGCTTCTCTTATTTAATTTTCGTATTAATGGAATTGAATCTAAATGATAAATAGGTATATTATAATTCTATCATTATTAATATGTACTATGTATTACATATTTTCATTAAAACCATCATTTATACATGCCATGTATGGAATGTTTGAGTAATTTCACTTTGATGTGGCGATAGTCCAAACTTCCTCTAATGAAATTATCGTATTTCCACATTATGGAATGATTTGTTATAATAAAAAATTACAAAAGAAAAGTGAAAATATAAATATAATATATAAAATATCTACATATATTTTCATCATAATGTCCACCATGAGATGTGGTAGGAGAAAATATAATAATCATCATTTAGCAATGGAGTCAGTTTCTATACATAGATAAAA
This sequence comes from Viscum album, assembly GCA_963277665.1. NCBI lineage: Eukaryota > Viridiplantae > Streptophyta > Magnoliopsida > Santalales > Viscaceae > Viscum > Viscum album. Next base: position 1,978,872,491 of record OY728165.1, on the reverse strand, counting down.
AATTCTCTATATCCATTAGATGGAGGAGTATGTAATTTTACATCAAAAACTCTGAATAATAACACAAATGTATATTGAGGATACATTTTTTGTTATTAAAGAATTGATTAAAAATAGGATAGGGAGTTGGTGAAGGAAATAAATTAAAGGAGCAAGAGAAAAGATGTAACCTCTAAATTGGGTTACTCATTTTGATTTGAGCGAAAATAGTTTATAAAATTTTCTTATTTCAAAAATAAAGATTTTAAGAATATTTTAGGGATTTTGGGTTCTTATTTGTGTAGAATATGGATGATCAAAATGGCTTTAGAGTTGTGAAAAAGTGGGTAGGGGTGGTGGCCTTTTATAAGAGAGAGTATGGGTACATTAGAAATGTCTTGACCTATTATTCTATTCTAAATTGATTTCCGAATTAAAATAGATCATAAGTGATATATTTTGAGGCTAATATGTGGATGGAAGATAAAAATTCAACCAATAGGTTTTTAGAATACTTCAGGTCACAAATGTAAACATATCTTTTGGTTTTAACACTTAGATAAATAATTTAACGCTTACCATGTCTTCTTGTATTTTTCCCTTATATGGTTAATATTGTTATTGTAAAATGTCAACATAACCCCAAGTGGATCATTAGTGAAATTTGGAACATTATTTAATTTAGTTTTCCGAATCTTATATTTGTATGACATTATATCATTAAATAAAATAATTTTATTAAAAAAATCATTTATGTCAATTTTGACACTACATAGTAATTGATTTTTGTTAAAGACATAACATCCTGATTAAATAAAAATATAAAATATAAAAATATAAAATTTTACAACATTCAATAAAATTTTTGTATGAAATCAAAATTATAAAATTACATTTATTTTAATTTTTATAATATCATCTATTTGAATCTTTTTTTAAAATTGTTATCAATAAATCATCATTGGGTCATAAATATTTTATTATTTTTTGTATCAAAAATATAAATAAATTACATAATGTAGAAAATATTTTTACTTTTCTAATGAATATTTATAGTAAATTATATTAGTTATATAACCATATTTTAATTTTTTTTGTTAAAAGTTACATGTTTATTTTGTATTTCTCTTTAGATTAAATTAATTATTATAAAAGGTCATTATCATACCCAGGTGACTCCAAAAATCCCAAAGTTCGGGATAAAGACTTTTTTGGGTATCCCATGACTCATCCATTAATTTTCTTGACATTATATGGTAGTTTTATATAATTATAAATATATTTTTACCCTTATTTACATAATTATCCATTAAACAGGGTAAATAAGAATAATTATAGAGGTTACTATTCAAAATTTCATAGAATTAAAGGTACCAATTTACATAATATGGAAATTATGATCCCAAATATAGAATAATTTTTTCAAAATTAAAAACACAGAATATGAATTAATTAATTTAATATTAATTATCATTGTCAAAACCAAGAATTGAGTTTTTAGAAAGTTAAAAAATCAAAACACTAATATGTGTTCATGTCCGATTTATATGTGAAATTAATTTTAATCACCAACATTGGAATAAATAATAATAACTTAATTTAATTAATGTATAAAAACCACTAAAATTATAACATAACTTTATAAATAAATTAGACAAAAAGGCAGTTTTGTATTAAAATGCAGTATTTTTCACTATTCCTGAAAATATGAATTTAATTTGAAAAATTCCAAAATATCAACATAAAAATTATTTATGTAATAATTCTAATGAAGGTTTGTATTTTGTAATATTGAATATATAAAACTGACAAAAACTATTTTTAAAAAGTGATCTCTATTAAAAGGCGGTAAAATAACCTTTTAAAAATATTAGAGTATTTTATGCTTAAAATTGTTTTCATTATCATATTAAGCCATTAAAATTTATTGGATAAATGTAAAATCATTTCAAAAAATTGTGTAACAATATTTTAGTTAGATCAATTCATTTCCGCCTACACAACGGTTAGGCATTAACTGTCATTTAAAATAATATTATCATTATTGTATCGTATTTTGGTATAACTATATGTTGTGTGAAACATAATATTTTTGGGAAACCCATTTTTGCGTGTAGGGTACGATATTAGAAAAAGAGTCTCCATAATGTAAAATTAATATATAATTCATAAATATTAATGAAACAAATTAGTCTATAAATACATGGGATGATACATAAGAGATCTACCAAGAACCTCATCCTTATCATCTTCATCACTATCACTTCAATCACTACCAATTTTAGAGCCACAAATAGTATATTTATATTTCAATAATTTATAAATTTTCCTAGAAGTTATTGATATCTTTAATAGACCAACTGAGTTCTATGCAGTTCTTTCTTCTTGATCCCCTAAAAAAAATATATTGTTTGCGAAAAAAACATTATGAATCAATACAAATTGATCATTTGAAATATCAAAACTCAAAAAAGACAATCCAATATGAAATTCATGAAGGGCGTATTATAGAGAGGGGTTCCAATAATGTTATTCTCGATATCAAAATTACACCAGTTTCCATACCCTGAATGAAAAATTTGAGTTTTTAAAAGATAAAGATGAGTAGTATTTTTCAACTAACCCTTACCCTATATATTAACATTTTCATGGGGTTTGGTACTACAAGCCATAAACTCACATCACATACGGCCCGAGGAGTGAAAGTGGTATGAAAAATTTGGATATATGTATTTTTGATTATATATTCTATAGTCTCTCCCAATATATAGAGTTTGATAATTTTTTGACATAAAATGGGGTTTATGGTTTTTGATACATTTTAATTTTTTGGGGGAATCACATTGACAACATCAATAATAAATAAAAGTCGATATATTTTTATGAATATGGTAAAATAATTCATAAAATGTTTTAATATTTCATGATTGATTGGTATTTATTTTATATTCAAACTCTGTTAGAATTTTTCAGGAGTAAATAAAAAATGATTTTTGGGATACATATGGATAGTTTTAGTGATTAATTTTCATTGATAGTTGGTTTGTATTTGTTTTGGATTCACATATTAAATTAATTTATTTTTATTGACATTTTTTTAGATACATTTTTTTAGTATACATGTTGTTTCATGTGTGAGTGTTTCCAACTATAGGATGAAAAGGGGACAAGAGTGTTCATCCATTAGTGAGTTTTACGGAAGGGGTGGGTAGTATTAACTAATTTGTATTTTTTACTCAAATTTTATTTATCTACTATATTATGCGATCAATCTTGATTCATATGTTTTATTATTCACCATATTTTATGATTGGTATTCTATTTTGTTGTGTTGTGTGGATAATGGAGATGAAGGGTGTGGCGTAAGAACGATGTGAGATTTCTCGCTGTTGCTGGACTTGGCATGTTATGTTTCTTATAATGGTGTAAATGGGGGTGATGAATGATCTTTTGAGGGATTTATAGTTCATTTATCATGAATATTATTTTATTTATGTTGATGTATGACATGCCAATGTTATCATTTTTTGGGTGTGGTGGATTTTTATTAATATTTTAAATTATCAAGTAACATTAACAATGTGTAGATTCATTTATTATTAAACAATTAAACATTTAGAAAAAACTATTCATTTAAAATATACTTTATAAACATAAAATTATTATTTTAAAACCATTTAAATTGTGTTTGAAATCATTTTCATTGAATATTCGTATAAGATAATTTTAAATCAAATTTGGAAGCATTTTTAAACGTCATGTGTTTTCTATAAAACAAATTACCGACCGAAGATGGAATAAAATTATGTGAATCTAATAATATAATTAACATAATGATATTAAATATAATATAATAAAAATGGAATTATTTATACCTCATAAAATAATATAGATTCATAATAAAACATCTTTCTCAAAGAAAGATAAATTAGACAAAATTACATTACCAATTTGGTAACATTTGAGCTATAAACACCATGGAATTTAAATCAATAAATTTATATTTAGATACCCATATATTTCAGGATTATTTCCATAAGATACATTAATTTTCAGTATATACAACAGAAAAAATGAGTGATTATTATGTCATAAGTCTCGCATAAATAAAAGTGAGACTCGAAATCCCCTACCTTAATTCTTTCCTTTTAATTTAGAAATTAAAATATACATTATATAAAATATAATATTATTATAAAAATACCAAAGAACCAAATTCATATATATAATACCATATATAATTTAATTATGACATTATATTAATCATTTATTATCAAATCCATGTAAAAGTATCTTCTTTGTTTTTTTCATCATGTTTTCAGTAATTTTTCTTAGTACTCATACATAGATCATGATTTCGTCATCTATAGAATAATAAACATTATATAAATATAACAAATATTTGTATTATATATGTATTAATAGTGATTCATAAAATTTATAGGATGAAAATAGTATACATCATTATTGGAGATGGTAGGTTGTACATATGAAAGAGCGATATTTTCATTTTTTATTAGATATAAAAAAGATAATAATTCGATATATTAGCATTATATAATAAATCTTAGGTCATATATTTAATTTTTTTTATATAAAACCATATTCAATGACATCCATGTAAACTATGAACGAGTCACATCTCTTCGCGAGGTAGTAATCTATCGTACGTATGAATAACGTTATAATATTCCAATAAAATGGAATGAAGGAAAGTATGTGTTATATAAAAATTATAAAATCATATTAAAATCATAAATAAAGTATATATAATATATAAATGGTATATAAGTCTACATTATCAACCATTAATGGTGGTACATGAAGAACGATTGACATCAGTTTGCAAGGTGGTAGTATGCCGTAAAGATGAATGAAGATTATGTATCCAATTTCAATGAAGTGTTTGATATTGTAGGTCATAACTATAAATTAAATAAATTTTTGTAAATTTAATATACTAATCTTATTATATAAAAATTCAATAAAATTAATATAAGTGGATTAAAAAATTAATAAAACAAAAACATTTTTTTAGTAATTTTACCACTTCCTCATGTATCTCATTTTATAATTCTCCAAATAACATTCTTTGGTTCCATTTATACCAAAATTAATGCATGTATGATTATTGTGTGGAATTCTGGAGGGAATTTACAAATATTATCTAAAAAATAAATATATTTTTACTTATTAATAAAAGAGATGTATATATTCCAATTTATAAGAGAGAAGAGGGACACTGCTATAATTCTTCATAACATTAAAAAATATAAATTAATTTTCTCTTCCAAATAAATAAAAAATGACTTATATCAAATATATAATCAATATGGGTTTAAATACTATAATGCAACAACTTTTGGGAAATTTTTGTTTACATTATTACACTTTTAATTTTGTTTTAACCCTTATTTAACATCATTAATTATAAACATGACAACATGGATATTTACTCTTTATGTGTTAATATATTTTATATAAAATTTAAAAGGAAACATAAATGGATCAAGGATTATTATTTAAAAATTATTAAAATAATTTTTCCTAATTTTTTATTTTTTTTAGAATTATATATCATAAAATAATTATAGGTTTTTAAAATATCTATAATGTCACATTTGAGGCTATTAAATTAATTGATTCTAAAAAAATGATCAAAATCATATAACATTGAAAAAATCATTTATTAAACCCCTAAAACGTATAATTAATCTATTAAATTCTTTTATAAAATTAAGTAAATTAAAATTATTTTTATTTTAAATTATTTTAAAACATTTATTTTATAATTCAATTCATAAAATAATTAATATATCACAATTGAGAAAGAATTTAATGTAATTTTTCATTCAATATAAATATAAAGAAATTACAGTGATTAATATAATTCTTTTAAATTTATAATTAAGGTTTATAGTTGAAAATAACTTTTGTATAACCCCATATTATCAATATTTTATTATTTATGAATAGGAATGTCACTTATTTGTCTTTATATTAAATATATTATTATTAATGTCATAATAACATTTAAATGGAAACCAGATGTAATATATTTGAACCATGGGTTGTTATGGACGATTTTGTTTCATAAAATATTATCTGGGAAAGTGTAATGGTAATTTTATAATATTTATAATATTTTTTTGTACAATTAATTACATGATTTACTCGTGATCGTGGTAAAACCAATTAATCTATGTTACTCATCATATTTTACCAAAATAAAAGGAAAATATTTAATAAATTAAGAAATTTTGATTCCAAATATGAAATAAATTCATAAAAAGTAATCTCTAATAGCATTCAGAGTTTAAATTAACATTAATTCCATATATGGAACGAAATATTGAGTTTTTAATGTAAAAAATGTTGAAAAGTTTGATTTGTTTTAATGTCAAATTTCAACGTAGAATTGATTTTAATGATCCATAACTGATTACTTAATGTATAATTTAACTATTTATACATTAAATCTAGTTATATATATTATTTAACTATATAAATAAATTAGGGGAAATTCAAATTTCAATTAAAATGAAGTATTTTTCACTATTCATTTTAAAAAATGAAACTTATCAGAAAAATATGAAAAATCTCCCAATGATAATTTTTAAATCTATCTTTCAAAATATATTTGTTTTAGAAAATATAATTTATTAAAATTTCAAAGTTTAGTTTTAAAATAATTCATCCATTAAATGGGGGAAACAAACTTTTTAGAAAAATACCACGTTTTTGCTAAAAAATGGGGTTATTTTTATTTTATTCCTATAAAACATGTTGGATAAATTATATAAATAATTAATGAAAATATAACATATAAATGAAATTAATATAATTTAATAAAATTACTAATTTAATTTTTAATAATAATATTCCTCTGATTAAATAAAAATATTTTTTCATAAAGCCATATCCATTATTTTAAATAGTATTTTTATACTGATTTAAAATTAATTGGTTTCTAAATAATTAATTTTATAATAATGTGTAATCATATTTTCATATTTGAATTAATTATATTATTTCCGACCATTATAATGGATATGTGTTAAATATCATAATAAGAAGCATGTTGTAGTTGGGTAACCACATTCTTGCATGTAACACAAGCTATTTGTGAATCACATTATAATGTGTTAAAGAAGAAAAAAATTGTCATTCATCTACCAAAAAATTAATTTTTTTGATTCATGTACTAAAATATTGAGTATAAAACAATATTTAATTGTTTTATCATGTATCAAAATCCATCAATTAATATTAATTTAACAGAAAAAACAATCCATATAACTCAGGGTGTTACATAGTGTGGTTCGATATTAAATTACTAGTTATGGATGTTATTGATCTATCACTTCATGTATTACATATAATATATTGTGTAACATCCCGACCCGACTCACCACTAAACCGGTGGCCGGACCGGTCGCCGCATGACCTCAAGCGCGTCTCCCCGTACGCCAGAGGCTGTCGACAAGCTGTGAGGGTTTAAGGATACCCACTGGGGAGATTATACCCTCTTATCGTAGTTTCACAATGGTATATTAGTGTAGATAACAAACTATAGTGGACGCAGAAACTCACAAATGACCAACATCGAAAGTCAAATAATACTCATTTTATAAAAGTAAACAATGCCAAATTATACAGCAGAGGCATGAATGACATGCTAATGATAATAAAGAAGAAAATAGTGAACAAAAAAACATTATTTACATTCCAATACATAAATAAATAAATAATTAGTATAATCCACATGGACAATCTCCTCTAGCATCCCGATCATCTGCCTGGTCCTCTACTTTTATCTCCCATGTAAATGAAAAGAGCATAGTCTAGCAACTAAATTGAATCTACGTGGGTTACAAGTGTAATGGAGGCCCGAGTAAGGTGTGAGGCATAAATCTCATTTGGTTGGGACCACCGGTGTCATCCAAAAATCAAGACATTTAGTATGTAATTTAATACACGTGAAGGAATTTATAAAATAAAGTAAGCAGTACAAAGTAACTATATACTCAAGTACCAGCTTCAGCACTCAGCTGGTGTTTGAACCTACACTATTCATTTATCATGCATACTCAACAATCACTAAAAAATATTTGTTCATTTACCAATTATTACAATATTATTATAGAATGAATGTCTTGAGATTCGGCTTACGCCTAAGATCCCCCGTATAAGTCACTCACCACAGATGTCTCTAAAGACCATCTATGTAATCAAAGTAATGACCGAATCCAAGCTTGTGCTCTGTCTTGGATAATGAATCATAGGATATTCAATTTAATCTTTCATATATTACGTCTAATCCCATCCACTAAATTAGTGATTTTCTATTGGGTCCATCCATATGCAGTGGTCATTCCAATTCATTAATAAGTTTAAACCCTTTCTCATAATCAAATCTCAAATCATCATGTCACAAAAGCCTTCATTAACCATTAACCCATTTCAGGCACGAACAATTGGACACACAGTTTAATATTAATTAATGGATTTAGAACATCATGTCTATCACCCTCATGAGTATTTGGAGCATCAGTTCTTGTCTCACAACCCATGGGTATTTGGAGCATCAGTCCCTATCCCAAAATAGAATATTTTCTTGCAACCTATATTTAGAATGCCATTTCTAGGTACCTGAGAGTATTTGGACCATCAGTCCCTATCTCACAACCCATCTATGAAACATGCATATACATCTATCATCGGTTTAGAACGTCATGTCTAACCAATTGTGAGTATTTGGATCCTCGGTCCTTGTCTCACAATCCATTAATCAATCATTCATATATATTTACCATTGGTTTATAATACCATTTCTAACACCAAAAAACCAATCTGCTAATTAATTCAACTACTAATTAACAACCCAAATTGCTATTCAGATAAGTCATCACTGAATTAACCAAATTCTTTTACGAGTATGAACCTGCCCACTAAAATAGAGATTCATCCAGAACATTAACAATCTACAAAAACTCCATAATCATCACAAAACATGCTGAAAAAAGCGAAGATATTTTGATTCTATCTCACACAACATATCATATTTTCAACCAACATCATCCATATTAAGTTAATGCATGGAAGTATAATACGCATCAAAAGTACTCCTGGATAAAAAACATAACAAACCATCAATTAACTATTATAATTTAATTCATGAAAATTAATTAATTCAATAATTATTTAATTAATACTTATCTCTTTAACCAATCATCAATTATTTAAACATTTACAATTTTAAATGTTATAATTAATCCCTCCATTAATTTTTACCAGACCCCAATTATCTTCTGAACATGTAAAATATTCAATATTCCCAATAATCTGTAAAACCCACAATCATATACCAACTCATGACTTGATAATTAATTCTTCATATAATTATCCTATTACTCATTCTTCACATTCAAATTATTCAAATGTTTAATCATATCACTTTACCCAAATTAGCAAAAAATGCTTAAAATCAACACAAGTTCAAGTCCTCATTTATCTCATGTGGGTGGAATTACCTAATAACATTAAAAGTGTCATGAATCGACTAATAAAAATCAAGGAAACTCACATTCTCAATATATTTAAATAATCAATAATTATTGAATAATGGGTCAAATATTTAGGACCCTACCTCGGGGTTTGGACGGAAACCACAATGAACGATGAACCCTCAAAATAAATTGTTTGATTCTTCAAGAACGCTCCATAATGAACTTATCCTAGCAAGACCAAGACCAAAACTCATCATCCTTGTCATCCACACACTTATAATTACCTATATCTGATGTTGATCTACGAAGTGATGAGAAGAAGAGATGAAAAATATGTAGATATAAGAAACCGAACAAGAACAAAAAAGAACATCTACCTACCTCAAGAATTCGACTTTGATTTTCCAAGAGAAGCCTTCAGATCACCTCCAAAATGCTTGGGAGAGGTTTACCAACCCTTAAGGGAGAGTAATCCAAAGTTATGGCCACTTAGGTGGAAAAAAGATCCTTAAAGTGTCTTAAATGAGTGAGATCCACAATTTATGGATCTCAATTACATTCCCACACGATCTGCTCGCACGTTTAGAAAAACTATCTGCCAACTGTGTGTTAGCTACTATCTCGGAAAACACAACTTGCACAGTTAGGATGCACAATTCGACAAACTGTGCGCCAACCGGGCGTTAGCCACTGCCTCAAAACTACAACTACGCACGGTTTGGATGCATGATTAGACATACCATGTGCCACCGATGTGACATCCCTTTGCCTCAAATATTCTATCAATGTTTGAAAAAAAACATCTTTAGGTGTTCCAACACTCAAAATAAAATTCTGGATCTCAGTTTAAAAAGAACGACCCATTGATAAACTGGAAAATAATTTCAGAAACATTCATAAAAATAATAAGGTTCCAAAACATGTGATCTTACATTATACCCACCTAAAAAAACATTTTATACTCGAGAATCCATCGGGAAACACTACTAAAACAACCGACCTACCAAGGTCATTTAATCTCCTTGGAAGTGACGTGTTGCATTCCCAATTCCAAAAAACCATTAACCCCTCTCAAATCCGATGGATAAGCCCTTTTAACTAGATCTAATGATTACTATAATGTTAAAAATTGAAATAGATATTATATATTAGGTTATTAGAAGGACCTTGTGAACATAAAATGATGAATGTCGATCAAACAACAGATCATGATTCACATGCTTCCCTCAATAGACTTCGCGGACCCAAAAGTCACTTTCCCCCTTTATCCGACGACAAGCCTTTAAAACTATTATAAATCCACCGACAGTATAACAAAGTCCTTACCCAAAATCTGGTAAAAATTCTATTTCATGACATCACAATGATATTTTGAAAACAACCCTTCCAAAAACAAAAAGAAAATTAGCCCAAAGAACCAACCCATCCTACGAACTACCTAGATAAAAACTACACATGAATCCAAACATCATTTAAACTATAGCGTGTCATAGGACCGATGCTATATTAGTGTCTCCATGATAAGGTCATGATAGGGTATATGCTCATCGTGTCTAGAAGAGTGAACTAACAGAAAACTAGGTCATGAAGAAGATCAATCAAACCATTACCAAAAAACTCTGTTCTAAATGGTCGGCATTACCTACCAACATATTCATCATGAACAAGTGGGAATATCCACCTTAAGGCTCCCCATGATGCCTCAAGAAAAGTTCATCCACTCACCAGTGCACTTTATTGACAACATGATCGGCGTGTCAAAGCATCCAGGTCTTTCGATAAACATTCCATGTATTGAAATGAAAATGATTCTTTTATGATCAAGTTACACTAAATGGAGTTGACTCGAGACTGTACTCTACAGTACAAAAATACTTATTACAGAGTCATAATTCTTCATAGGACCATTTTTCTAGATGATTCCATAACCAATCATCCATTACTACGAAGAAAGGGTCAAATGACCAACAAGTCACTCGACCATGCCCAAGTCAAGTCTAACAAGCTGAAAAAAGTGAATTTCTCTATGATCAAGCCCTTAACAAGGTCAAGAAACACATCACTACCCAGTTGAACAAGGGTTTAATTTGATCCTGGAAGTCCTATCTAGGACAATGGCACCCAAAAACACCAAAAGAGTGAGAAAATGCATAGCACTAGCAAGGCATTTAAGTTCTGACGGTGCTACCGACCACAGGTTAGCCCCTTATGAAGAATATGTGTCAAACCTAAACCGGGTCACTTAAAATAAGTCACTAGGCTCAAAAGCCAAAAATAAGGCCATTTCAAAGCAGAAGAATGCCTACAAAATGTACTCATGCGTCCATTCGAAGGAAACTCAAGATATTTCTAAACTACCCTTTACATGAGGGGTTTAAACAATGAACACCACAATAGATTCCATTTCCAAGCCTCCTATATTTAATCACTTTTAATCATTCATCAAAAAACTATTTAATCAAAACATCAAAGTACCATTTTCAAAACTCCCCAAGGAAAAATGGTTAAGATTCATAAAACACCATTTTTAAAACATTTTTGTTAGATGACATCCCATCATTTTCAGGAAACATATCAAAATAAATTTCTTTTTATGAAGATAAGGCGACCGACGAGGATCCCATTTTAACCAACCTAGGTTCTCTATAAAGAAAACCAATAAAAAACTCACATTTATTAAAATTCAAAACACAAAAATGGGTCATCACATAAAAACACTCACCAACTGACCTACATTGGCCCAGTTGCATTTTGGAAACTAGCCATTTGATTTTAGATCAACATTAAAATTCATTAAAATTTATAAGCATTTCCCACAACATCAAGTCATCAGATTTAATATGAGCCATCATTTCCCAATTCATGAAGTGACCATACAATCCATGGATTGAAAATTGTCTCTCATTAATCGATACCAACGTCAATTCATAAATTAACAAGATCATCCTAACGGTCCAAATTATATGGGTGACCAAATACCAATCGACAAGGCTCCCATACACCTTATCACTAAATTTTGGCTCCCATTTAACACAATAAGAATTTATTTAAATTTTTGTCTTTTTCTCCCCTTTCACATATAAAAACATATCTAATATGTTAATATAAGCAGTAACACAACAACATGATATAACATGGAAGCATGTCACAATAAACAATCATGCTAACAGCTGAGGTAGTATGACATATAATCATTCTAGATTGTTAAATTTATCACCGTAACATGCTATCTAAAGAGGCACACTAAAGCAGATCAAAAATTTCATTGTACCAGTAACGCCCCGACCCCAGCTACCCAGAGTCGGTGCATTACTTCGTAACATTGGCATGATCACAAAAGATCATGTATCAAAAGACCGATTAGTTTAGTAGCCTTGGAAACACTAGATACATTCATAAATGTTACATTACATCATAAAGTGAAAATCTACAATAACAAAGTCTCCATAGTCCACACTCATATCCTCTTCTGCCTATCCCTGCAGGTCATTCATAAAATACATATCCACATCCTGGAAAATATTAAAACATTGAAAGGGGTGAGCTCAGGTGCTCAGTAAGGATAATAATATTGCAGAAGCTTTCATAAATAAACATAAAAATTTAAGGCAATGTATAAATAAAACAAAAGCCTTTTAAACTTGAACATCAACATAATATGGCAAAAGTAAAATGAGATAATGCCATTCACTTCTTCACATGGTTATTCTAATGGTCGTATAATCACATGCAATATCAATAACCACTTTCATAATGAGGGAATGTATAATGTCAGACATTCTGAAACATTTTGTCAAGGCCTCGGCCAAGACGTCTAAAATGATTAAGGCCTCGGCAAAAACCATAAATCAAATTGGGAAAGGGCCTCCTCCAATTACATGTCTAGTTGTCTCATGAGATCTACCGATGCATCGAGGAGCTATAGCAGGCTCCACCCCTCACTTATTAAGTCCAATACATTCGTCATATGAATAGGTTTAAACATATCATAAACCATAACATAATCATATCTCATAAAACTTGCATAAAGGAAATATAACATTTCCACATTTCAATCACAAGATATCAATACAACACACTGATATAAAAATGCTTTAAAAACAATTTTCAATACCAAAATAAAAGAATGTTAAAACTTTGTATTTATTTTTCATTAAAAAAAATGATGGCTTGTAGAGGAATCCGAAACTCAAATAATGGTCAGGGCGGCAGAGAAGTCGTTGTTGCCGCATAAGTACGGAAAAAACATTCCCTTTTGTCGTTTAGCAAAACGCTTCGTATAAAAAAGATTCCTTTTGAATAAACGTAAATGTCAAAAGGGTTTATACACCGTATAAAAGAAAGTTGTGTATAAAACCAAATATGCCTCAATGAAAGGACATTAAGACGAAGTCCTTACAAAAATAATTTTTTAAAATAAAATAGATATATTATGTGTATTAACTATTGGTACACATAAAGAAAGTAAAAATAAAAAATAAGACATAATAATATCATGACATAATTTGAAAGTAGGAGATTAACCCAAAGAATGGATGTTGGGATAAGAAGTTCCCTTACCTCGTGTCTGACTTGACTCAACCGTTCTTTAACCGCCTGAATAATAAACATGAGTTAATATATACCTTATTAAGAACCATTTTTAATTTCATTATCCTTTTTATATCACTTATTACAATGTTATGAACATTATGTAATTATTTAAGTTAATAAAGGTCGTTTTGTCGATCTTTGGTACTTGAGTCAACAATAAACTTCTTATAATTACAAGTTGTTTATATGGTAGAAATATCCATTATATCCAGAATTATATTCATGATGTAGATATCATATATATCATATATATCCAGTATATACATTCATTCATAATATTACGTAACATTTAGAGGTAAGAAATGAAATGCACCGTTCATGGAGACGGTAAGCCGTACGTACGCATGAACGCTACTTTCATTTCTATTTCGTATTTAATGGAATGAAATCATAATGATATAAATGTATAATATAATTCCAGTATAATATAGTGTATAATACCATTTCCTCCATCCTTTATACATCCCACATATGGCATTATCGATTCAAATCACTTTGAGGGGGCGGTAGTCCGCACTTCCTAAAATGAAATTATCGCGTTTACCCATAATGGAAATCATAATGTATGCCATAAATGAGAAATACAGAAGCATAAGTAAAACATAAACATATTACATATCATATATAAATATAGTGACATCTTAATGGCCACCTTTGAGGGTGTTATATGAGTGTTGAACCATCATCGTTTTGTGAGGCAGAAATTCACCATCAACAGAAACCGTATGTTCATTAACCATTAGATGTAGGTGTATGTAAGTGTAGCTCGAATACTTCTTATAACAACATCCTAGTATATTTAGGATAATGGTGTTGTTACAAAAGAAATTAATAAAAATAGTTTAGGGGGTTGGATAAGAAAAATAAAACAAAACAACATTAGAGAAGACATTACCTCAAAATCGGGTAACTCTTTTTGATTTGAGACAAAGGCTTCCTTGGGAAGAGTTATGACCAAAGTGAGACTTCTAGGAGTAAGAGGGGGGATGTTGGGAGAGTATTTTGGCAGAGGTTGGCCGAGCCAAATGGCTTGAAAGTGTGAATGAGGTGGTAGAGGTGGGGGCCTTTTATAAGAGGAGAGGAGGGGCACTCTTGGAAAGTAAGGAAATTTTACATTATTATACAATGATTTTGGGATTCTAAAGGTCCCACACTTATATAATTCGAGTCTAAGGTGATAAGGGTTATAAAGATACCCATCCAATAGTCTTTTTACAAATTTATGTCTTGTATTTTACATTAGATTTTCATTTTATTAAAATCGTTAAATAATGAGGTCATCGCCGCATCATAATGATGTCATAAATAATTTAATTTATTAAATTTCTAGAAATTATAAAAAATACTATGATGTAGGAAATATTTTTATCTTTCTAATGAATATTTATAGTCAAAATATGGACTTTTTAAACCCCACTTAAAAACTGGTTTAGTAAAACAACTCATGTTTGTGTCAATTTAATTTTAACATTAAATAAATATATATTAATGTCATTTTCCAACCAAAGTGGCTCCATGGGGTCCCCAAGTTGACCCATGGGTTTTATTGGTCGGACATGACTCATCCAATAGTAGTAGGACAAGTGTTAAGCTCATCTCATATTATTAAAACAATATTTTTACCTTAAACTACACTAATTACATCTAATCGCGATTAAGAACATAAAAGTTACAATTCACCAAAATATTATTTTAATCACATTGAACCAAATTTTACTTCTTATTTACAACCATGTATGTCGGATTTTTGAAAATCAAATCACATAAGTGGTAATATTTCATTTAAACGAAAAATCAGTTATTTAACTACCACTTAGTGGTTTCACTATTCATCAAAAATTGAAGTTTTTCAGAACAATGCCAAAATTTCACCCTAATCTATAATTGATATTCCAAATTAAAAAATGATTTCTATTTTATGAAATTACAAACATATAATTTGAATTAATTAATTTTATAATTAATTCCCGATGTCACAACAAATAGCGTGTTTTTATGAAATAATTTATATCAAAAGATTGCCATTGTTTATGTCCAATTTCAATGTTAAATTAATTCTAATGAACATCATTGGATAAAATGGTAAAAATATATTCTAATTAAACTTTAAAACCACTAAATTGTATAATTTATCACTATAAATTATTTTGATTAAAAAAGTTGTTTTTAAGTATTTTTCACTATTCATAAAAATTTGGAAGTTCTCAGAAAATTACAAAAAAAATCAACATAGGCTAATTTAAATATTAGGAATACAAAAATGAATTCCATTTTGAAATATAAAATTTCTATAATTTTAAAAAGTGGGTATTACTATTCATAACGGCTACTTTGACTAGTCGCGGTGTGTTAGAACTCGAACTTGCGTACAATGCAAGTTATTGCATTATTTAAAGAGAGAAATATCGTGGAAGCTCGGGGTGTTACATTCTCCCCTCCTTCAATAAATTGCATCCTCGCAATTTGATATTTTTCTTTGAAAATAAAAGGTTGAAAATAGAAAATACCTTTGTGGAAAACCCACATCGGAAATAAGGTTAATAAAATTTAGCCTTAATAAGAGGGAAATGGAAATAAGAAAGTCACCACCAAATTATGATCTCGATAAGGAGAAAATTGGTGGAAATTAGAGACATATAATTGGAGGAAAAACGTAAATATTTGTAGGGAGTGATTGAGGTCATCAATTACAATCAACTGTCAAATTGAGGGCCTCAAAGCCTTCAATCTATGTTAATTTAAAATATCATCAGTTCAACAAGACATAAGGAATTAGGATAACACATTTTTTTGTTTTAATATCCTTTTACTAAAGTTTAAGATTTAATTTATTCATTGAATAAGAGATAGGTATATATATATTTATGCTTGACAATTAGAGTTTGAACCTTCAACTCATCTTTCACTCAAAAAGATAATAGAACCCAAAAATATTATACTTATCCTAATTGTATAAGGTTCCAAATGTTAACACATACCATTTATATTAGTAAAATTATTTTGTAATAACCAGGGACTTCCTATAGGCCAGTCTTGGGAAATAAAGGCCTGTCGCACTATGATTGTGGGTTCGATTCCTGCAGCTTTGTCCGACGCGACGGGTTATGCCCCACCATGCACGTTGTCCTTTTCCTAAAACTATAGTATCATAATATTTCCAAAAATAATCTTCATAAATTTTTAAACCTTAAACAATACTATCCAAAGAATACCTATTTCCAGACTTTCTCTAAAAGGTCTCTTAATTCCAAAATCAATTTATCAGATTCCCCAAACAAAGTAATGTTTCTCTTATTGTCACATACTAAAAATATAATTACCTTCATCATATTAAAACCTTACTGAAATCAACAAGTACTGCAGTAAAATCCATATATATATATCACATTATTCTAATAACCAGAATATAATCCATGAGTCCAAAAGCACCAATACATTAGTTATTCTGCTTCAACTGTAGTAACAACATAAGATTTTCCTTGATCCCTTGGCCTTTTCTGAGGAAAGTTTCACTGACGCTTAGGACATTCATTTGCATAATGCCCCATTTCCCTACAATTGTAGCATTCAATATTGATAGCCTCTTTCTTTCCCTTGCAATCATGCGCCTGGTGACCTTTTTCCACACATTTATAACAAACTCCCATTCCATTTAGGCAAGTACCATGGTGATTCTTCCCACAATTATCACATAATGGAAAATCCTTCTTTCCGTTTTTCCCTTTATCTGTCTCTTGTTCCACTGTTATGTTCTTCTCTTTCTTTACTTTGTTGTCATAAGACTTAGAGAATTCCTTTTCTGTCTTGATAGCACATGAGACAATGTCTTCGTACGACGAGAAATATTTTGAGACTATGGCTCGACGGAGAAACGGTTTTATCCCATCAAAGAAACGATCGATCGTACTTCTTGGGATATGTATATAATCTGCAGCATGCCTCGCTAACCTTGTAAAGATGGCCTCATACATTGCGACATTCTCATCCTCCTTTTGTCTCAGAATCAAAAATTGTCTTTCCATATCTGCTTGATGGTCACGAGGATAGTATTTTTCTAGGAAAATCTCTTTGAACTCCCTCCATTCCATATTCGATACGTCATCATCTTCCTTTGTGTTTTGAATCAGCAACCACCACTGATCGGCATCTCCAGTGAGGCGGTAAACAGCCATGACAACCTTCTCCCTTTCGCTTCTTCCCATGGCATGGAATATTTTCTCTAAGGAGTTTATCCATTGCTCAGCTACTATAGGATTTGTACTCCCATTGAAGGTCGGTGGTTGTTGCCTCATGAAGCGGTCTAACATTGATCCTCCACGTTGCGGATCAGGGTGCTCCATACGAGTAAGTTTATTATTCATAACCTGAGTGAGTTGTCCCAGTATGGTAATAAGTTGATCAACACCAGTTGTATCTCCAGCTCCACAATAATTATCTTGAGCAGGAGGGCAATCCCTACACGGAGTGCGTGCATTGACACGGTTTCCATTCCTTCCACTAGGCTCCATTTCTAAACAATGTCATAGACTATATTAGTTTATGAATCAAAATACATAATTCCATACTTGTAAGACACTTAACATAAATTAATCTATTTATGGATATAATCCATAAAAATGTTTACTTTGAGGAATTATATACTCATAACCCTTCATAGTGGTTTATAAAGAAACTGAGAATTATCCAAAGCATATCCCCCGGGAGTGTCATAACCAAGAGTGCAGCAAGGCCCGTTGTCGTGAACCAGTTCCTGTTCGAGTCTAGCTCAAAGTGGTGTTTTCGGGTTTTACCCCTAGGTACATATGTGCCAGATCCGCCTCTACCTGCTCGTATCCAGACATGGATGTATTGATCGGAAAACTCACAACATCTCTACAATACCAAAATTCTAGGAAGTTCTTCTATATTAATCCTCAAAGTCTATCTTCGGGCTATTTGCTCTAATGAGAGTTTATCTAAATCTAGCTTCCAAGGTTAGTACTAAACTGCCTCTGATACCAACTGTAACGCCCCGACCCCAGCTACCCAGAGTCGGTGCATTACTTCATAACATTGGCATGATCACAAAATAACAAGTCTCGAAAGACCGATTAGTTTAGTAGCCTTGGAAACACTAGATACATTCATAAATGTTACATTACATCATAAAGTGAAAATCTACAATAACAAAGTCTCTATAGTCCACACTCATATCCTCTTCTGCCTATCCCTGTAGGTCATTCATAAAATACTTCTCCATATCCTGGAAAATATTAAAACATTGAAAAGGGTGATCTCAGGTTCTCAGTAAGGATAACAATATTGCAGAAGCTTTCATAAATAAACATAAAAATTTAAGGCAATGTATAACAAAAAAAAGCCTTTTAAACTTGAAAATAAACATAATATGGAAAAAGTAAAATGAGATAATTCCATTCACTTATTCACATGGATATTCTACTGGTCGAAAAATCTAATGCAATATTAATAACCACTTTCATAATGAGGGAATGTATAATACCAGACATTCTGAAACATTTTGTCAAGGCCTCGGCCAAGATGTCTAAAATGATTAAGGCCTTGGCCAAAACCATAAATCAAAATGGGAAAGGGCCTCAACCAATTCCACATCTAGTTTTCTCATGAGACCTACCGATGCATCGAGGAGTTATAGCGGGCTCCACCCGTCACTTATTAAGTCCAATACATTCCTCATATGAATAGGTTTAAACATATCATAAACCATAACATAATCATATCCCATAAAACATGCATAAAGGAAAAATAACATTTCCACATTTCAATCACAATATATCAATACAACACATTGATATAAAAATGCTTTCAAAACCATTTTCAATACCAAAATAAAAGAATGTTAAAACTTTGTATTTATTTTTCATTAAAAAAAAGATGGCTTGTAGAGGAAGCTGAAACTCAAATAATGGTCAGGGCGGCGGAGAAGTCGTTGTCGCCGCATAAGTATGGAAAAAACATTCCCTTTTTTCGTTTAGAAAAACGCTTCGTATAAAAAAGATTCCTTTTGATTAAACGTAAAAGTCAATGGGGTTTATACACCGTATAAAAGAAAGTTGTGTATAAAACCAAATATGCCTCAATGAAAGGAGATTGAGACGAACTCCTTACAAAGACAATTTTTTAAAACAAAATAGATATATTATGTGTATTCACTATAGGTACACATAAAGAAAGTAAAAATAAAAAATAAGACATAATAATATCATGACCAAATTTGAAAGTAGGAGATTAACCCAAAGAATGGATGTCGGGTTAAGAAGTTCCCTTAACTCGTGTCTGACATGACTCAACCATTCTTTAACCTCCTGAATAATAAATTTGAGTTAATATATACCTTATTAAGAACCATTTTTAATTTCATTATCCTTTTTATATCACTTATTACAATGTTATGAACATTATGTAATTATTTAAGTTAATAACGGTCGTTTTGTCGATCTTTGGTACTTGAGACAACAATAAACTTCTTATAATTACAAGTTGTTTATGTGGTAGAAATATCCATTATATCCAAAATTATATTCATGATGTAGATATCATATATATCATATATATCCAGTATATACATTCATTCATAATATTACGTAACATTTAGAGGTAAGAAATGAAATGCACCGTTCATGGAGACGGTAAGCCGTACGTACGCATGAACGCTACTTTCATTTCTATTTAGTATTTAATGGAAGGAAATCATAATGATATAAATTTATAATATAATTCCAGTATAATATAGTGTATAATACCATTTACTCCATCCTTTATACATCCCACATATGGCATTAACGATTCAAATCACTTTGAGGGGGCGGTAGTCCGCACTTCCTAAAATGAAATTATCGCGTTTACCCATAATGGAAATCATAAAGTATGACATAAATGAGAAATACAGAATCATAAGTAAAACATAAACATATTATATATCATATATAAATATAGTGACATCTTAATGGCCACCTTTTAAGGTGTTATATGAGTGTTGAACAATCATCGTTTCGTGAGGCAGAAATTCTCCATCCACAGAAACCGTATGTTCATTAACCATTAGATGTAGGTGTATGTAAGTTTAGCTCGAATCCTTCTTATAACAAAATCCTAGTATATTGAGGATACTGGTGTTGTTACAAAAGAAATGAATAAAAAGAGTTTAGGGGGTTGGAGAAGAAAAATAAAACAAAACAACATTAGAGAAGACATTACCTCAAAATCGGGTAACTCTTTTTGATTTGATCCAAAGGCTTCCTTGGGAAGAGTTATGCCCAAATTGAGGCTTCTAGGAGTAAGAGGGGGATGTTGGGAGAGTATTTGGGTAGAGGTTGGCCGATCCAAATGGCCTGAAAGTGGGAATGAGGTGGTAGAGGTGGGGGCCTTTTATAAGAGGAGAGGAGGGGCACTCTAGGAATGTAAGGAAAGTTTACATTATTGTACAATGCCTTTCGGATTCTAAAGGACCCACAATTATATAATTCTAGGCTAAGGTGATATGGGTTCTAACTCTACCCATACAATAGTTTTTGGACAAGTGTATGCCTTGGAATTTACATTATATTTTCATTTTATTAAATTCGTTAAATAATGAGGTCATCGCCGCATCATAATGATGTCATAAATAATTTAATTTATATAATGTCTAAAAATTATAAAAAAAATACTATGATGTATTAAATCTTTTTAAATTTCTAATGAATATTTATAGTCTAAATTTTGACTTGTGTAACCCTACTTAAAAACTGTTTTAGTAAAACAACTCATGTTTGTGTCAATTTAATTTTAACATTAAATAAATATATATTAATGTCATTTTCCAACCAAAGTGGCTCCATGGGGTCCCCAAGTAAACCCATGGGTTGTATTTGTCGGTCATTACTCATCCAATTGGAGTAGTACAAGTTTCATGCTCATCTCATATTATTAAAACATTATTTTTACCTTAAATTACACTAATTACCTCTAATTGCGATTAAGAACTTAAAAGGTACTATTCACCAAAATATTATTTTAATCTCATTGAACCACATTTTACTTCTTATTGACAACCATGTATGTCGGATTTTTAAAAATCAAATCACAGAAGTGGTAATATTTCATTTAAACGAAAAATCAGTTATTTAACTACCACTTAGTTGTTTCACTATTCATCAAAAATTGAAGTTTTTCAGAACAATGCCAAAATTTTACCCTAATCTATAATTGATATTACAAACTCAAAAATGATGTCTATTTTATGAAATTCCAAACATATAAGTTTCATTAATTAATTTTAAAATTAATTCCCGCTGTCACAACAAATAGCGTGTTTTTAAGAAATAATTTATATCAAAAGTTTGGCAATTGTTTATGTGCAATTTCAATGTTAAATTAATTCTAATTACCACCATTGGATGAAATGGTAAAAATATATTCTAATTATACTTTAAAACCACTAAATATTATAATTTATCACTATAAATTATTTTGATTAAAAAAGTTGTTTTTATGTATTTTTCACTATTCATAAAACTTTAGAAGTTCTCAGAAAATTACAAAAAAAATCAACATAGGCTAATTTAAATATTAGGAATACAAAAATGAATTCCATTTTGAAATATAAAATTTCTATAATTTTAAAAAGTGGGTATTACTATTCATAACGGCTACTTTGATTAGTCGTGGTGTGTTAGAACTCGAACTTGCGTACAATGCAAGTTATTGCATTATTGAAAGAGAGGCATATCTTGGAACCTCGGGGTGTTACAATACCCAAGGAACATAATACAAATTAGAAGGAATCCTACTAATGCAA
This sequence comes from Viscum album, assembly GCA_963277665.1. Lineage (NCBI taxonomy): Eukaryota > Viridiplantae > Streptophyta > Magnoliopsida > Santalales > Viscaceae > Viscum > Viscum album. Next base: position 1,978,849,613 of record OY728165.1, on the reverse strand, counting down.
CTACATGAAATGTTATATGCATGATATGTGAATCTCTAAGTTCCTAATATGATGCATGTATGAAACTACCTTGCCGTATTTGGCCAATAGAATTATTTTCTTCAAAATTATCAATATAAATAAACAATGGAAAATACACCAGTCACTCATGGTGAAATCATATCAACTGTAACCTGTAATATTGCAAACATCATTTTATATCCCTGACCACTTGGTCATTTCTCGTACTTGAGCTGATCAGTCCCATGCACGGTCATTACCCCATGTGCCAACACTTTCCTAATCTCCTTTCTACCAAACCCAAAACAGTAATATAAGAATAAAAATAATCCTAAACCACTGATACCACTTTGTAACGTCCCGACACGACTCACCACTAAACCGATGGTTGGATAGGTCGCCACATGACATCAAGTGCATCTCCTCGTACGCCAGAGGCTGCTGACTAGCAGCGAAGGTCTATGAATAGTTAGTGGGGAGATTATACCCTCTTATTAGAGTTTCACAATGGTATATCATTATAGATAAAAAACAATAGTGGAAGCAGTCACTCATAAATGAAAAACATCGGATGTCAAATAATTCTCATTTTATAAATGTGGTCAACACCAAATTATACAGTAGATACATGTATGACATGCTAATGATACAAAAATAGAAAACAATGAACAAAACATCATGCTTTACATTTCAATACTGAAATAAATAAATAATGTCTCAAAGACCCATGCGAGATCTCCTCGATCATCCCGAGCATCTTCTCGGTCCTCTACTCCTATCTCCCAAGTAAATCCAAACAACATAGTCCTAAAACCAAATAGAATTTACTCGGTTACCCAGTGCAATGGCGGCCCGAGTAGGGTGTCAGATATAAATATTAGTAAGCTGGGACCACCTGTGTCTACCCCAAATCCAGAAATTTAATAAATAAATTAAAACACTTAAAGGCATGCATAAAAAAAGTAAGCAGTACAACGTAACTTTATACTCAAGTACCTACTTCGGAACTTAGCTGGTGTCTGAACTAGCATGATTCATTTGTCAGGAATACTCAACAATCATTAAATAATCATTTTTTATTTATCAATTATTTAAATCTTATTAAAATTTTAATGTCTTGAGATTCAGCCTATGCCCGACACCCCCCATATAAATCACTCACCACTGATGTCTCTAAAGACCATATAAGTAATCAAATTAAAGATCGAATACAAGCTTGTGCTTTGGCTTGGACAACGCGTCATAAGTTATTCAATTTAATCATTCATATATTATGTCTAATCCCATCCACTGAAATAGTTATTTTCTCCTGGGTCCGTCCACTAACAGTGGCTCACCCAATTCATTAATAAGTTTAAACCCTTTCACAAAATAAAATCACAAATCATAATCTCACAATAGCCTTCATTAAGAATTAACTCATTTCATTCATGAAAAATTGTACACACAGTACAATGTTAATTAAAAGATGTAGAATATCATGCCTATAACCCTCGTGAGTATTTGGAGCGTCAGTCATTATCTCACAACCCATGGGTATTTGGAGTATCTGTCCCTGTCCCATAAAAGAATATTTTCTTGTAAGCTGGATGTAGAATTCCATGTCTATCACACCGTGATTATTTGGAGCATTAGTCCTTGTCTCAAAACCCATCTATCAAACATGCATATACATCTATGACTGGTGTTGAATGCCATGTCTAACCACCTATGAGTATTTAGAGCCTTAGTCCTTGTATCAAAACCCATTCATCAATCATACATATATATTGACCATTGTTGTAGAATACCATGTCAAACAACAGAAAACGAATCTGTTAATTTATTTAACAACTAATTAACAACACAAATCTCTATTCAAGTAAATCAACACTTAATTAACCAAATTACATAACAATTCTGAACCCATCCACCAAAACAGTGATTCGTCCAGAACTATAACAATCTACATGAACCCCATAATCATCACAAATCATTTTGAACAAAGCCAAGTTATTTAGAAACTATCTCACACAACATATCATATTTTCAAACAACTCCATCCATATCAACATAAGTCATGCAGGAAAAATATGCCTCCAATGTACTCCTTTCTAACAATCGTAACAAAAAATCAATTCACCATCTTAATTTAATGCCTGAAAATCTATTAATTCAACAATTATTTAATTAAATATTATCTCTTTAACCAATCATCAATTTGTTAAACATTTACAATTTAACATGTAATAATTAATCCCTCCATTAGTTATTAAAAGTCTCCAAGTATCTTCCAAACATGTCAAATAATCAATATTCCTAATAATATGTAAAATCCACAATCTTATCCCAACTCATGACTTGATAATTAATTCTAAAATTATTTATCCTATTACTCATTCTTCCCATTCAAATCATTCAGCTGTTTAATCATATAACGTTAACCAAATTAGCCAAACATGCATAAACTCAACACATGTTCAATTCCTCATTTATCCTAGGTGGGTGGCATTACCTAATATCATTAAAAGTGTCATGCATCGAAAAATCAAAATCAAGTTTAATAACATTACCAATTTATTAAAATAATCTGTAATTATTGAATAAAGTGTTAATGATTTGGGACCCTACCTCGGGGTTTTGATGGAAACAACAACGAACGAAGAAACCTCAAGAGAAACATTTTGATTCTTCAAGAACGCAGCTTAGATCACTTCATCCTTGCAAGAAAAAGACCAAAACTAATCCTACTTGTCATCAATACACTTATATTTTCCCATGACATGCATATATATACAAAACCGTGAGAAGAAGAGTTGTAGATCTATGTAGATCTAAGAAACCAAACAAGAACGAAGAAGAAAATTTACCTACCTCAAGAATTCTGCTTAAATTCACAAATAGAAGCCTTCGAATAACCTCCAATATGATTGGGATAGGATTTCCAGCCTTCAACAAAGAGTTATCCCGAGTTATGACCTCTTAGGAGAAAAAATGAGCCATCTATAGGCTTAAAAAATCGAGATCCACAATTTAAGGATGTCTTTTAATTGCATGCATGGTTTACTCGCTCGATTAGACAAAATGTGCGCCAACCGTGTATTAACTACTATCTCGACAAAAACTCCTTCCACGGTTAGGCCACACCGTTAGACAAACCTTGCGCTAACCCTGTGTTATCCACTGCCTCAAAACTCCAACTATGCATGGTTTGTCCGCATAGTTAAAAAAAAACTATGCGTTTCCCGTGAAACTTCCCCATTGCCTCAAAACATCTATCAAGGGTCAAAAAAAGACATATTTAGGTGTTGAAACAGTCGGAAAAAATTCTGGAGCTCGGTTTAAAAAGAACGACCCATTGATAGACAGAAAAGGAATTTTAAAAACATTCGTAAAATTAACCCGGTTAAAAAACACAGGATCTTACATGGTGGAGTGGGGGATATAATATGAGAATCATTATTATCTAGTAAATCTATTGAATAAATTATAGCACTAATGGAGTGTTTAGTGAATCCCCTATAAGGAATACCAAGAACAAAGAGTAGAGAAGATGTATAAGAATCTAGAAACATGGAATCTTTTTATAAAAGAATAGCTATACATGGTATGTATTTTGTCGTTTTTGATGGTCCAAACATATCAATGAGTGATTACGATCTGGTATTATATCATTAAATGTTGGATCATTCTCAATCATGTATTTTTAGGTATTACTCCTATTGGATACTCCTAAATGTGGGAAGTATATCATCTTTCTTCAAGGTAGGAAAATTGTGTTTTTAGAAGAATCATATTGGATATTACAATGATAAATTATGAATTAAGGTCACTTGTTATGATATGCACCCATAGTTTTGAAAAGATAATAATGTATTGGTATTCATAATATAATGAATTTTTCAACCAGATGAATGGTTTTGCTATGTGGATTAGGGTTTTTTGTCATTTAAAATTTGGTAGGTGTGTCATTGGATCTAGTGTTTAAAATCCATATTTATCAAAATGATCAAGAGCATATACTATTATTTATCATAATATTTGTCATCGATGTGTTATGTGTTGTTTTTGAGTTGTTTAAGGAGGTTGATTTCATTTCTTAATGTGATCCATAGTCTCATTCATAATCCGAGACTACGAATAACCTGATATATCTTCGATGGTGTATGTGATATTATTACGATTAAAAGAATTTTATGTGAAATATCCAAAAATATAATGATAATATTCTAATATATGGCGATATTTATGTACAGAGTCATAGTGTTGGTGATATTAGTACATGAACATTTTTGTGCGATGAAATGAAATAGGATCTAACTTTAATGAGACTATAATTATGATCCCATTTATATTTAGTGTTTAAAATTTAGTACAATCACACAATGGTAGGATTTAATATGGAATAAATGTTCTGATATGATAATTTTTGGTTTCTTATTTAAATGTTAAGATGGTGACAATCACTTATGTGGTACCCTGGAATGTTAATTCCTCAATGGATGATGTCAATGGTTTGATATTTTCACATAGTTCTACAAGGAATGGTGAACTATGGATGGAATGTTCTTTTATATTGTATCCCAGTTGTTGTCACTTAATATTATGTTATTAATTTTTTTTTTGGTTTTGATGGAATTTAAATGAATGTATCGAACCCTAAGATGTTGGAAAATATACGGATGATTATCATGATGAATGTGGAAGAGAAGGAAATATTTTTTTGGTCGGTGTATCATTTCTTCAAAAATCCTATTAAATTATAGTTGGATGAAGAGAATTTTATGATTCCTTTTTTCACACAATTTTTTTGTATATTATTATTTCTTTGTCATCTCATGTTTTTTCTTTTTCTGGGATTTGAAGGTTTAAAGATGTAGAAGATATAGTGACTCGAATTTTTATCTATTATGACATAGCTCTTTCTTGTGTTTCAATGTCACATTTCCTTGAAAAGGGTAAAATAGTAAACTTAACCATTTTTTTAACATGAATTTAATTTCAAAATAAATCCATTGATCCCATAATATTCTGTTTAAACTTTGGATTAATTTAGGTGAATTACAATGCTAGAAAAAATTTAGAAGATAATTGTAATTTATTAAATAAATAACGATTTCTCCTATGAGCGTGAATGTTGATATCTATTATATTGTTGCATGGCAAAAACATTAGAGTCCTTGGATATTTTCTAAATTGTTTGTTTTACCAAGGTGTGGTTTATGTTTTATTCTTTATTAATAGTCCAGGATTGATCCATTTCAGGTCATTTAACAATTTTATGGTTGACCGAGTAGTTTACTATAGATAAATTTAAATAAAATTATCTTATAGTTAGAATTTAGTGATGACATTACTTCAAGAATAAATTATAGTATCCATTATTTGAAATTCATGATGATAACAATGATTATAGAACATATAATCATTGGATAAATTGTATATTTAACGTGATTACTGTGAGGTATGACTTAATATATTTGTTACACATCAATTATCATGTTGTTCAATTATCATCCCTACATAATCAAATAAAAAAATCATTAGAATTTCATGAAGAAGCAATGAATAATTACAATTTGAATAATCATTTGGTCATCAATTATGTTTGAATCGAGTGTTACTCCCAAATTGAAACCGAATTTAAAATTATGGGAAATGTGGGTTGGATGTTGGAATTAAAAAATTTATTATAACTATTCTGATTTACATTATTCATTTTTCAAAGTATCTAAATATTTGTTTTTTATGGGAAAATAAGTTTTATTAACTATATTAACAAATATAATTAATATGTTTAATAGAACTAACATACCCATGGTGGATTTTGGAGGATATTCGATTAAATGTTTTATTTGTTATTTATATATAAATAATTATTTACATGAAATAATAATAATAATATAATATAATTTAATATTAATTTCGTATTAATGGAATACCATCCATTTATCCTTCTACATATTTATTTCTTTTATTCGAGTTTGGGTTGTTGTTGTTTTAGTATACCACTAATTTTAATTTCCCTCTCTCCCATTACATATAGAATGGATTGATATTAAATATGTGGGATGATGAGAATAATAACATTGGAGAGAGTAGTGGTAGTTTAGAAAAGAGTCATTAATGTTCTGTGGTGATGATAAATGCATAAATGAGATCCTATGATGATGGTTTGAGAATGAGTTTAGTGGAAGATAAATTTCACTAATTGAATATATAGACTGATGATGTCGAAGGTAATGGAGAATTGTGTTGAGGTTTGGTTGAAGAATGGTGTGACCATTGGAGGTCTAGGATTGTGGGAGACACATTGATGGAATGATGGGTAGTGATATTTAGAGTTGTAATAGTTGGAAACATGTTAGGAAGGTATTTTAGTGTTATTGTGAATTTTTTGACTACAAGGAACATATTACTCTTGGTCACATACTTTATATTTTAAATTATAATAAATTAGGGGTTTTTTATTTGTTTTAACGATTTCGAAATGTGTGACTTCAGGTCACATGCCCTAAATTTCATTCCCGATAAATTTAGAATGCACTAAATCACATTCCTAATAACTAATTTTTCCCAAAAATTATGTTATAATAGTACAAACTTTCTATAATAGTGTAATAAATTGGTATTTTCTATATGTTCACACATGAATGGTCCATTGTTTCTACAATTCATGAGTATCTGATTACTTGACATGTATTAAATTAACAAATCATAAATTATACTATTGGTATATTCCTCGAAAGAAGAGAAATTACCAGACACCATGTACCATAACAAAAATTCCAGGAAGGTTGACACCACAATTATTTTAAAGTAATTATACACACATAGATATTATTTAGTGTTCAAAAACCATATACCCATGAAGTAAATGTGATGTACTAGTAAGACTATGATGTTAACCATATCTTTTCCGCCATGATTTAGAATTAAACAATTATGTAGTCTATTATAAGTTCTTTTCCATACGAAATGTGATGGATTGTTTTTCATCATCATTAAGGATTCATTCCAACTAATATTGGGTGGTTTTAGATGCATTGATTCAAAGAGACAATAACAGAGTAATGGAAAGACATTCAATGCATACATGGGGGTAATAATACCATGGGGATGTTTTGATATTAGAGTGTCGGTAACCTATATTAAATTGGGGAATAGGTGTGATCCCATTGTGTCAACGAACATAAATTACATAATTTTTGAATGAGTCCTCCATTTGGTCATGGGTTCAGTTCCCCCTTAGTATAAGTAAATAACGAGTCCCTAACTAGCCAAAGGGGTTGGTATACCACTATGTGAATAGGTTTAGTTCATCTTCAAATACAAGATGTTATTTTCTGACATGGTATGTTAGAGTTCATTATTCTCTTAGTATTTAATATCAATTTCCTAAAAAGAATATCTGAGTGATGAATGGGTCCCGTTATATATTTAGTGAGATATCATAATGGATATATGGATTGATTTAATAGGATGATATGTGGTTTGGTTGTTTTATGATTGATGACATATTAGGATAAATAAGTTTGCTTGAAGATGTGAATTTTATCTAGAGAATAAACATTATGATATATGACACTTCTAATATTCTGAATATCATTGGTTTCAAGTGATATTAAATCCATTGACAATCCGTACAATGAATACTGTTATTACCATTACCATGGAGATATTAACCTTAGAGAACATTTTGATCATCTAGGTTACTTCTTTTCCCCCCTTAGGATTGGTTTCAAGATAACTATTTGTTTACTAATTACACTATGTTTTTGGGGGAGACATCATAGGTAATTTTATACTCACAAATAAATATTCCTTGAAAATAAAAATGATTTTTCTATGCAGACATTGTGCAATTTTCCAGTGCCTTGGGTTATGGTAAAGCTGTTGTAGTATGTTCACAATAATTTATTGTTTTACATGGTGAATATGGTTTCTAATGGTGTTCTATTTCCATGATTTATTCAATAATGGTGGGTTTTTCCATGAATTATCTCATTTATCCTTGTTGATATAATTTATTTGGTTTTTTACCTTTGGTTTTTGACTACATAATTTTACATGATAACATTGGTAACTTAAATGAATTTTTATACATATTATTTTATTAAACTATTATTGTTATTGGTTTTTTGATATATATATATATATATATCATGTATCAGAGTTTTATATTATTCCATGATTTTTAGTGAAAAGAAAATTGATGCATGTTATACATTCTTTTAAATATTAATCACTCCATTTAGTGTTAGAGGTTTGCATGGAGTAATAGAATAAGTTATCACTAATTAAGGTCGGGCCCCATAAGGTTGTTTAACGTACACTATAACACCATAAAATGATACTTCTCAATTGTTTCCAAAAATTATGGCCTCACATGTACACAGGGTCACCTCCCTATTTCCAAATGCAACCATCTGGAACAAATGGATTAATGTATTATCATGGAGAGAGTATGATAACATAAAATAGTAAAAAATAAAAATAATTTATAAAAATCATTAACAAATTATCCTATTTTTTATAATTAATACAAAAAATACATAATATAATAAATGAATTCGTATTCATATAAAAATATATTTCAAGGGAAAAATCATTGGGCCAGTCACATATTAAAAAAGAGAATTAAATACAATGAGCTCAACTGGTATCCTTGAGCCTTATCATCAACTACCATCCATGTTATCCAATTTGACCATAAATCACTAAGACATTCCCTACTTAAATGAATCAACATGTGGTGAGATTAGTTACAAAGGTGATGATGCCACCGGACACGAGTGTTTCTAAAACCATGTAATCCACCACCAATGATGTATGTAACCAGAATACTAAACTAGTTTATGACGATTTAATAAGTTGAAAATAATAAATATGCAGGAAATTATAAATAAATAAAAACCACTCATCCTCTATTTCTAATGTTACAATTGGGATCGACTATAATTATTTTTCTTGTGATGAATGTCTTTATAAAAAACACATAACCATTTGGATTATATATGTTATTATTAAAAATCTATTTATAATTTCACCTTGGGAGACAATGAACTACTTGAGAAACTATTTCAGAATACTATACATTATTTTAGGTGGGGAATGGGGCCCACTACTTGTAATATATCATATTTCATATTGGGAGGAATGACACAAACTCCATATATCTTATATCATATTAGGTAGAATGAATCCCCTCCCTGGAATGACATATTTCATATTTGGGGGATATGACCCACTATTATATCTCATATCTCATATTGGGAGAATATTTCCCCAACCATAATATCTCATATATTATACTTAGGGGTGGATGATCCTCTTCCTGTAATATCTCATTTATCATACATGTGGGGTGTGGACAACACCCCATATATATTAGATCACATATAAGGGGGAATGATTCCCTACAAGTAATATCTTATATATAAGAATTGAGTGGGGGGGAGGAATAGATCATTGAACATATATCTCATATCAGATATATGATGAATGAGGAACAACTCATAATATCTCATATATCAAACTCAATGGGTGTATATTATATTCTAACTCATATATCTTATATCGCATCCGGGGAATGATTACACTCCATGGAATCACATATCACATCATGGGTGAATGAATTCTATGAAAGAATTATTATTTTTCCTTACATATGTTATCCTCTTACATGAACCCATCACAAAATTCCTTCATTTACCCTTAAGTGAAAAACAAATAATTAACACCACATACCTAAAGGGTTATCATCATACTATCCTACCCTCAATAACCATCCCTATGGTCAACATGAAAATATGGTACTCTTTAAAGACAATAGTAATATAATAAATAAGCAATATCACAAGGTTTCTCTCTCCCTTTCTTAACCATATTCCTAAATAATATCCCACAGTGTAAATAATAATCCTTAATATCACCATGATCACATAATTTTGTAATCAATATCATTGGATATACCATTTTAGTTTAAACATATATGGATTTCAGAAATCTCATATTCTTTCCAAATAAAAATAGATTGGTTTGATCCCACGTAACCATTCCATAATCTTGCCAATGGAAACATACCTAGGAAATAACATACATGGGAAGGAATGCTCTCTCCAAAATCTAGTAATCTAGATAATGTATATGAGCTATCTCAATGTTCATTTTAACATTTTCCTTAGACAACTATTCCACTACCCCACACTCCCCCACATAAAGATTTCAAAGGAAATATACACCCGGATCTTTAATATTCTCCCCTTGTGTCAATAACCATTTGGTGTTCATATATATCCTCATCAATGTTTATAATCATGATCATGACCATTAGTGGTCAAGGCATCTAGATAGTGTCTAAGGGTTCACTATGGACCTTGAAAATGACTTTCTATACATAATCATTTATCATTAAATAAATAAATTATTTAATTAGAGGCAAATCACCTATATTTGTGAGAGAACATATCACATGATATATCAAAACATCCATAAAACATGGGGATGAATTTAAGAAAAAACATACAAATATTGAATTATAATCCCTTTACGTAAACTTGGACACCAACACCTATGCTCATATAAGCCTCATCAAATCCCTAATAAATTGTCGAGCTCCAATAACAAGAAATAAACAAAAAATAATTAATTTTGAATAATTTAAATTTTTTTAGTTTAATTATAAACAGAATAATTACAAAAAACACTCACCATAAAGTCTCATATCATTAAATCTTTGATCAATGGTATTGAAAATTACCATAGAATCACCATACCTCCACTAAAAACTTTTTTATCAAATGATACCCCATCAGTCACCAAATCAATAAAATTGAATAAAATCCCTCTAGAAAGAATATAGTTTGATATAACACTAACAATATAGTTAGACTAACCATCTCCAATGATAACTTGATAAATAATAATTGATATTCTCCTTTGATCTCATACATGGTTTGGTAGCAGGATATGAAATGGGAAATATGTACATGACATAAAAATATAGTGGGATAAATTTAATATTTCTCACTTTTTTTATGAAATCTAGACAACTATATGGTTTTGGAAGATTTTTTACTAAACCATGATCCATCAATACCACTTTTGCATTATCAAGCCACAACCCATCACAGAATTTAGTTTATTGGATCTACTAACCGTTGTCCAATTATATATCAATAATACATTTTAACTATAGTATTTTTTCACATTTAACTACATGTATTTACAAAATATAAACTAAATGTTCACATAACACTTGATTATAATGGTTTCCCATTCATGGTTCTCCCTAACTGCACACTTAACGTGATCCAACAACACATATATAATTTTTTTATACACGTTATTACCAGAAATGTACTAAATATGAATAATAATATTTATCGGTTACCTTATGATTTACCCTTATACAAAATTAAACCACATAGTTATTTCTTACATGTAGTGTTTTCCACATGGTTCCCCTTAACTGAGAAATAAAATTGTTATATTTGGAAAAGGTAAATTTCAGAAATGGGTTACCCTAAGCCTAGTCCAATAATCTCCGATGAAATAAAAATACATCATCATCCTATATAAAATCAAAAAAACACATTTAGATATTATAATCTTAATAATTCCAATATAAAATCTAATTATGGAAACATACTCATCCCGAGGGCCAGGAATATGAATTTACCCTTAATTTCGAAATCTATAATGACATAGGTCATTAAAATATATTGATACTAATTATTATAATCCCTTATACGTTTTAATAGTTAACTAAAGTCAATATTAACCTTCTTTATTAATCTTTCAACTACTAATTTATCATGTTTAATACTTAAACAAAAAATTGAAATATTCTATGAAACTCAAAAAACTGAGGCACACCAATTATCGAAGTTATTGCTACTTTCTCATCACTATCTCAAATATTTAGATTGATCTCAAACATAAATATCAATACTAAGTCACTGAAACATAATTAATCGATTCATTCCCATGATTATGTATCTACCACCAAAATAATCCACTAATATAGTCTGATTTGGGTTTATGTGTCTCCAAACTATATGAACCACTATCTTAAACACACTCTTAGGGATCTATCGATTAAATTGATGAATTTTACACCTTATCCGAAAATAATACACCTAAAAAACCAATTTTCCCCCACTTTCTAGCATTTCCTAAAAATATTGACTTCATATGCAATGAATTAGACACATCCTCCTGATCATGATGCAATAATTCTTGAAGGCATCATGAGATTATATAAACACTCATGTATAATTCCAACCCTACACTCTGTGTAATTCCATAGTTGGGTACTAAACCTATCATACATATAGAAATACTCACTCTATGAAAACATTTGTACCTCATATCCAAAACTATTAGATCACATCAAATCCATCTTGATTTGGATGTCAACAACAGAACCCTATATGAGAACATATCACGATATAAAATTTGGTATTAAAAAAGGGAAAGAAATTAAATTAGATCTATATTCCCTTCAATATTCTATTTCCTTATCCACCACCCATAAGAAATCTCACTATATCCATAGTCCTACCATCCTTTGGGTCATACCATTATAATTTATTCAATTATCCATTCTCTAAGAGTACCACTTTTATTACCCTATTAAATCAAAACACCAATAACTTAAGACATGTTTAATCCAATATCGCATGTAATGACTAATAATGACTACCCAAATTACACATGAGCTATATCACAAAACATAGATCACATACCACCATAAACTAACCTGTAATTTCATCATTATAATCTAACAAAATTCCATCCACAATGAGGGACAAACCCTATAAAGTCCAAACGTTTTCTCCCCAGCATATGGATCACCATAAAACACACCAAGAGAACAAAATTGAATAGATTCCAAGATCACATGTGTAGAACTCTTCCCCATCCATGATCACCATCCTAGGAAACACATTTATAGATTCAAAGTCATATTGAATATACTGTGGTACACCAATGAATCATAAATATCAGATCTCTTCATAGAGTGATACCTCAAACTTTTATCAAATCCATAGGCCACCATTCCAAAAGGTGCATCACTAATCACAATGATTCATAAATCCTAACTGAATGTAACTTAATGTGGTATCCCTCATATCATACTAAGTGTTTTTTGATAAAAAATCCCTACTATGATGTCATTAATAACCTCTTAGATGTTTTGAACTAAGGGGTATCTATCACCAAACATTTCATGTCCTCTTGGAGAAAACAGAATCCCAACTGTCCCATATATTACCCACTCACCAATCCAAATACAAATAAGAATCATGTTTAATTGGAACACACATTCAGATGTATGTCCAGACATTTCATGAAAATGATTTAAAGGTATCACTATCTTCCTCTTGAGTGAGAGTGATCCTATAAATAACTCTATCATATATTTTTATCCACTATCGATCTCAAACTAATCATATCTCAATAGATGTATTCACCTATACTATCCAATCAAACAACCTGGATCATGATCCCATGAGTTACATTACATCAATCCTAGACATGGACACTTAAATAGTTAACCACATTCATATAAAATGGCAATATCAGCTAAATGAAAGTATTCATTAATGATTCCTCTCTACAAAAAATTACTGAATCTAAATCATTCAATACCAATTAGGATCATATCAATCATAAGATTTATTTCCCATTTAATTGGATGACCTTGAATCCCATGCATGTTAGACCAACCAGTAAATGATATACTTGTTATTTGACATACATGATACTTATGTAATGTCCATGACTACATCACATAATCAGTAGTATCTCCCTTATATAAATATCATAACTCAAATAATATATCAATTCGTTCAGTCTCTAATGGAACACACATGTCTGATATATCTGTAACACCCCAAGTTTTCATGAATTAAATTTTTTCTAATAAATTAAAATTCCTTGATGGATTGTGTTTGACACTAAAAAAAGTATATCATGATTCATAAGAAACAAAAATTTATGGTGGCACTATGTAAAACACTTAGTTTGGATTGTGGTAGATGAAACACTATTTTTGGATTTTGTTACTCATAATACCATGTTTTTTTGGATTACATGCATTGTACATAAAATTTAGTTTTACCAAATTACACTATATTATTAATATGGTAGTTATTTTATAAAAATGTTAGTGGTGGGAATTAATATGATTAAATAAATTTTCAATACCTATATAGTTTTTATTTATTTATTAGTTATCTATTTATTAAAAATAAAAGAATAATCATTTAAAAGGGAAAAAAGGATTTTTGAGAAATAATATCATTATAAAGAAAGGTTTAATCATACTTGGTGAAGATAATTTAAAATTAAATGTCATTATATTTAGAAAATTGACTTGTTAAAATAAACAGAATTTTTGAAATTATAATATATAAATTTGAATAAGGTGATTTTATGTATTTTTGTGGGAAGTTTAATATTCCGAAAAATAATGAAAAACACTGAATTTTAATTGAAAAATACTTTTTTTTAAAATAATTTATAATGATAAACTATATTATGAATTGGTTTCAATGTCTCAATAGTTTAGTTATACACTAATTAATTCAATTCAGGTGGATTGAATCTATTTAATATTAAAATTTTATATAAAAAATTTGTAGAATTTTTAGCATTTTTTTATCATAAAAACCTCGTTTATCAACTTGACTATATAATTAATTTTAATCTAATTTTACAACTTATGTGAATTGAACAGATTAAATAATTTGAATGAAAATATATTATAATTTCTAAAAAATCCAACTAATTTTTTTTTAAAAAGATCAGTGGAATCAATTTAAATTAATTATAGTGATTAAGGTAAAAATAATATATCGTTTGGGTAAAATTTAGAATATAACTTCTATAAATGATGCTACACTTGTCTAAAACGAATCAGAGAGACATATATCAACCATTTTTACCACTGTATCTAATATTATGTGTTTTTGGGACACATCTTCATGAATTTTACCCATATAATACGTTATGTAATAAAAAATATAAAAGATATACATTTCATATGTTTAATAATGATTTAAAATTTGGAAATTTTTGAATAGGATCGATTATAAGTATTATTTTAGATGAAAAATGTTTTTCTCATGAAAATTATATTTTATTTTTTTAATGATATTACTATATTAAAATCTTATAAAATTACAATCTATGAAATGTTTAGATAATAATTAAATAAATCAAATTAATCTAAAATCATTAAAAGTGAATTAAATTGAAGGAAATATTGTGTTAAATTATTTATTTTTTTAAATATACAATATTAAAATGGATTTAACAGAGTATATTATAATTAAATATTTTTTTTGGAATTTTATAAATTCGGTTAAGTAAATAATGTCCAAATTTATATTAATAATATTTTATAATACATGAATTTTATTTAATTTATTTAAAATTAATAAAAACATATATTACTTAAAGATAGTTTTAAATATCAATAAATTTAATATATGTTCAATTAATAAAAAATTGTTTCTATTAGAATGAATATATAGACCGTTAAATAGTAAAAACCATTGTTGGAGAGGTTAGAGTTAAAGTAGTGTTTTCGGTGTTACCTACGCAGGTGTTAGAATTCATTTCCAATAGACATATGTTTTTATATTATAAATTATAAACCTTATTTATAATAATTTTTGTTGAAATTATCTAATATGTATAACTCTAAATTTGTTCTAAATATTAAATTAAATAGAGTATAAAACTAGTTATCATAATAAAAAACCAAAATGCTAAAATAAGGAATCTCAAGAGTTAAGGAACCAAATGTTTTAAAAATGCGAATAAATGTAAGGTAAAGGATTTTATCAACCATATTATCCCTAAAAACCATTTTTAATACCTGTTTGTGATACATTAGGTGATCTATACATCATATATGAATTTTTTTTATCATTTACAATAATACCACTCCTCCTCAACTACGAGAGGGCACGAACTCCCCCTCACTATTCACTCATCTGAAACCCATTGGCCCAATGAAGATCTAAAAAAACGTCTTATTTTAAATAATCTAATACTAAAACACTATATTATGTAATACATCCAGGGAATTAATTACTTTGGTTGAAGAAAAAAAGAGACCCAATGAAGAGGTATCGTTCCACAATGAACATTTTCGTTTTATTTATTCATCTACCCCATTAAATTATATTTATATAAATATTATATATTATATTTACTATTATAAATATAATAATATTTTTTTTTATGAGAAGGGTATGATTAATAATCACACACACTTCCATCAAATGGGTTATGAAAGCATCATTCGTGAATATATGAGAGTACTGCCTCACGAACCAAGGTCATTATTTTTTTCCATTACCACCATTAAAGGTAGAAAATAATGATGTACTTAACTTTCATATATAACATATAATATATATATATATTATATTTACTATATGAGTATTATTAGGGAATTATTTTACCACAAATTCTTTCATGCTTCGTATTTTTGGGATTATGATAATGGTGTTCATGTGTGTGATGGACTACCACATCATAAAGCGATGCAATTCATTCACGCATTACATGGAATTTATTAATGATGGGTTTAGTAATAATATTTGATATATATTAAACAATATTATTACTAAAATTAATATATATATATGTATGTATAATTTTAATTCTTTCATTATATATGGTGTGAAAGTGGAAACATCGTTCATGTTATATATGGTCATCCATATCCATGAATGATGTATTTTGCTTCTAATAACATACTATTAAGGGATAATATAAATAAATATATAAAGAATTAATATACTATTTATATCATGTTTTACATTATGTAAATTATTAAATCTTGATTATAGTATGTGGACCATAAATGAGAAGTCAAAACATATTCTAAAAACAAAATGATTATTACCTAGAACATAATTTTAACATGGAATTTTTAATAAAGAGGATATATAATTAATATTAAAATAATATATAAGAGGATATATAAAAATAATTTTCTTTTATATATCTACAATAAACTTACATTTATTATTGTCACACCCCGACATTTAATTCATTTTTTTATTTAATTCTTGGCCTTGGGTTCTCTCGCCGAGGTCCAAGCAGGGTCCCACGTAAAAATTGTTGGCGTTTAATGTTTGCAGTGGAGTTCAGACCCATGCGTGGTCACCGCACAGTTGGAGGTAGCCACACAACTGACCTAAGTGTCGTGAAATTGCTCGTTGTTTTATTACAATTTTTGTTATTGTTTTTTAAATGAATTGAATTAATATTATTATAATTACTACTGTATTAACGATTTTTATAATTATTTTATTATTGACATTATTATTTTTATTATTATCGAAATAATAATTATTTTATTGATGGTAATTTTAATTATTATTTTTATGTAATATAAAAAATCACTAACCCTAGCACCCCCAAGTGTGCGCCGCGCAACTCCCCTTTTCCCCTCTCCGCGTTTTCCCTGCCCTCTCCCTCATGCGGTGGCGCCCTTCGGACTCTGCACCCCTGCGCCCAGTAGCCCCCGGTCACCATCTGCATTTTTTATCTTCACCCTACCATGCCTCCAGCCTGCCTTTATGGTCACCCCTTTCCCCCCTACTTTCTCCCTGTGGAGGCTCCTTTTCACCAATATCCCTACACACTTCCCCTCCCAAGCCTACCCCATCGCTCGCGAGGCCCGACATCCCCGTCTCTGCCTCGCCCCTGCTTCACCGCTCCCTACCTGCCCGCATGACCTCCAGCGTCCCCCACTCCTGGACCGGCCTCCTCTCGGCCTCTATGCAACCCCTGGCCTCTGCACGACCCCCGACCTCCACCGCTCCCCTCCCGCTCCGGTGACCCCGCCGCGCCGCCCTGCCCCCTCTAGCGTCCCCTCTTCCCGGCCTCCTGACTTCCAGAAACCCCGCCTGCCCGCCGGCCGCCTCCTCCCACAACCCAGGCTTTTACGACCTGCTCCCTCACCCCTGCACGACCCGCCTCCACAGTCTTTCACTATTCCGGAGCCCCCTGCCATGTTCCGACGACCTCCCACTATTTTCCGGCGAGCCCACCACCGACCAGCAACCTCTTTTCTCCACCCGCAGCACCCAAAACCCTCTCTTCTTATTGTCGAGGTATATTTCACATTTTTTTGGTGTTTTTATCAATTTAACCACACATTGGTTTCAATGTTTTCTACACACCAGTATGTGATTCTATGTATGGCTATTATTTGATCAATTATTTTGTAAGTTTAATTAATTCAGCTTGTTTATTTATTATTTTGCATTCTTTGAATTTGGTTTTGTTTTGAGATGTGATATTCATTTGATTTGTTTGTAGAATGTGATACAATAAGTGTGAAATTTTCGATGAAGAAACATGTTGAGATGTTTACTAGTATTCTAAAAATTGTGCAGTCTAAGTTTTGGTGTATCTTCGATATGGGTTTTCCATAAAAGAAGATTTGGGTGGATTTTTGGTATTTAATTTCATGAGAATTTTGTTTTTTCCATGGTTATGACGTGAGAATGGTTTTAAAGTGGACTTTAATAAGATTAAGTGTGCATTTCATTTTTAAAGTGGCTTATCGTACTTGAAATGGAGTGTGTTTTTGGGGTGAGGACTGTTTTTGCATATGTGGAATGTTTTATTATGTTTTGATTTAATGAAAACATTTTTTGATCCATTTTTTGTGTTTTTCTAAAAATTTCTGTTATATTATTATATCACGCAAGGGATGCGAATTATGTTTTGACATGTATGTGATGTGAGTCTGGCCTCAAAAAGGGTTTTTGGGTGGTCTTTTGTGGTCAAAGTCTTTGGATATTGTTTGGAGCACCTTAAAAATATTTATTTTAAAGTGGTTTATTAAACGGTACAGATGATGCAAGTTCTGTTTTGAAAATATGTCGAGGTGGTTATTTTGCATTGTTTGTTCGTTTGAATTATTTTATTTCCGTGTTTATGTATTTTATTTATCATTGCGGTTGCAGCGTGTTGACAAGTTTTATTTCTACGCTTAGGTGATCGTCATCTTGTGCGTGCTTGTATGCCTATTCGTGGCATGTCGCGTTGTCGCGTTGTCACGTTCGAGTTGCTAGTCGAGGTAGGTTCCCATTGCACTACATTTTTAAATTCATGTTACATTATTTCATGTTGTTTGTGCACACTATTTGTTCAAATCAAATATATTATTAATTTTAATAAATGTGAAATAATATAAGGAAATTATTTTTTAAATGATTATTAGGTATAAAAAGAGCCAATTATTTTATACATGACACTTGAAATATTTTCAGGACGAGCGGACACCCAGTAGTGAAAGAATGAACGTTTGGCTTTTAAACATAATTCACAGAATTTCAATTATAGTTTTGTTTTTCATGATAAATGATTTCTTCTAAAGCTTGAACAAGCGTTTCAGTTATATTTAATGTGGTTATTGTGAAATATATTTAATACCCATTTGACACTTTATGGAAAACTATGAAAATGTTTTCATTGAAACCCTCCCGGGACAACTCTCTTGCCTTAGTTGCAATTTACTGTTTTGAAGGCAGCGCTTAGAGGCTCCCGGGTACAGAGTAGATTAAAGGAAAGAGGTTCACATGGAGTGACTCGGGGTGATTCCTGTTGTGCTATATATATATCTAATTAGATGCTCAGTTGGCATTGGTTGGATCACCCATTTCCAAACATTTGAGACATAGGAATATGGCATATTGAGAGAATATTCTAAGAATGATTGCTGCACTAGTAGGTTATGGTACTGACCAGTCACCCATAGTAGGTGGATTTATTAGGTTAATTACTATGGAATTTTCCCTCGACCAGTGCGAGAGAGGATGGTCGAGCGTATTGTGCGTTATGATTTCATCATGACATGTCAAAAAGGATGATTTCGCGTGTATTGGTGTCTTATGGTTTATTCCTGATCTCCTAGGGTCACCCATGTCTATTCGACTTTTGTTGCTTGCACTAGTGATTATGATGCTCATATGTATACCTACATTACCCTTGCTGTGTGTTTTAATTTTTTCATTTCTGGTGTACTGTTTCCTTGGAAGGTGGGAAATTGGTTTTGATTAGGTTTCTAAAAATGGTTTCAAAATGAAAGTGTTTAACACTCTTTGTCAAAATTTGAAAATGTCAACATCACTTTCCATTTCAAAAAATCCATTGACACTACTGAAATGAAACCAAGTTTGAAAATGGTTCGTACATTGTATTTAAGTAGAATATTATGAAAAAAATACTTATATATATTGTAGTTAAAACATTAAATGGTGTATCTTCTATTTTAAAGATAGTGCGTTGGGAATAGATATCGGGCTAGCCTAATGAGTTTTAATACTCATTCCTATAGTGTTTTCTGGTTTTTAGTTCTATTGCAAGTTCCAGCTTCAGTTGTTCCCCTTGAGCGATGTTAGTTGTGGTAGTGGAGGGTGACCCAAGGGGTCATGTGGATTTTTTTTCGTGGCTAGGTTAGTAGCGTTGTTGGTTTCTCTTTCATTAGTTTCATTTGATCTATTTATTTCCACTTTATAATTTATTTTATTTTGGGCCAAATCGTTTCGACCTGTTTAATTTTGATGACCGACACTAGTTGCCAGCCCGTGGGGATCAGGACCGCCCTTCTATCCATGTCACGAACCATCTCGGGATGACTCGGGGAATCTTGCATATTGAGAGAATATTCTAAGAATTATTGCTGCACTGGTAGGTTATGGTACTGACCGTGGCCCATAGTAGGTGGATATATTGGGTTTATTACTATGGTATTTTCCCTCAACCTTCCCGAGAGAGGATGGTCGAGCGTATTGTGCATTTTGGATTCATTGTGACATGTCAACAAGGATGATTTTTCATGTATTAGTGTCTTCTGGTTTATTCTTATTCTCCTAGGTTTACCCATATCTATTCATCTTTTGTTTCTTGCAGTAGTGATTATGATTCTCATATGTATACCTACATTGTACTTTTTGTGTGTTTGACTTTGTGCATTTTTGGTGTATTTTATTCCTTGGAATGTTGGAAATTGCTTTTGATTAGGTTTCTAAAAATGGTTTCCAAATGAAAGTGTTTAATCCTCTTTGTTTAAATTTGAAGATGTAAACATCACATTCCCTTTATAAAAATCCATTGACACAAACGAAATGAACCCATGTTTGGAATTGTTTAAGGGAAATGGTTCATACATTGTTTTTAAGTAAAATATTTAGAAAAAAATAATTTCATATATTGTATTTCGAACTTGAAATGGTGTTTATTTTATTTTAAAGGTAGTGCATTGGGAATAGATATCGGGCTAGCCTACTGATTTTTAATCCTCACGCCTATAGTGTTTTCTTGTTTTTAGTTCTGTTGCAGGTCCAAAATCAGTTGTTCGCCTTGAGAAATTTTAGTTATGGTAGTGGAGAGTGACCCAAGGGGTCATGTATAGTTTTGGTCGTGGTCATGTTAGTAGCATTATTGGTTTATAATTCTATATTTTCATTTGTTCTGTATATTTCCACTGCTAAATTTATTTTCTTTTGGGAAAAACAGTTTCCACCTGTTTACATTTGATGCCCGACAATAGTTTCCAGCACGTGGGGATCGGGAACGCTCTTTAGGCCAGGTCGTGGACCGGCTTGGGTGACCGGTTAACGATCATCCCGAGTTGGTTTGTAACAAAATGGTATCAAAGGTTTCCCTTATTATTCGGGGTGTCCGGTAGATGGAGAATTGGACTATCGGGACTCAAAATGTATGTACGAGAAGGACGTCATGAACCCTTTCCCATTCCGCACCTGGAGCCACCAATGATAGTCTGGGAGTTGAGTCTTTGTTTCGTTCTGGTTTGTTTTGGATTGATGGATGACAACAGAGGTAAACTGATTTTACATTGTAATCTAACATGGATTAGTGACCCATGTGGAGTCTGGGTACACAGTTTTAATTCCTTCTAGTTGTTGACGCTTACCTGGGGCATGGCCCCCTACCATGTCGCCAGGTTATGTGTGACCTATATTCCCTCACTCAGGTGGTTTGATGCAAGTTGAGTGACATTTTTGTATAGGTTGGTGTAAGTGCATTTTTGGAAATGAAAAAGGGTTTTTCAAAATGGGTCTGATTTCATTTAAATGACGTTAATTTTATGTAATGGGTTTTAAAACTGAACGCCTATGGTTTGGAAAACTGGTGATTTCTGGGAAATTTGTCGAGAATGGTATGGGGTGAATCCTCGGGTACTCTTTATGAATGTTTTCACATTTGAGAGGTGGCGTGGAAAGTGTGTGTCGGTGTGTATAAATGAAAGTGGATGAAGACATGTGAAACTGTTCATGGGATTACCTAGGTGTGTTTGAAAGTAAAGGCTTGAAATTGTTTTCTGAATTGGCATTTAAAGAGGAAAATGGTATTGGAAAGTGATTTTGGTTTGAAAAGTGGATTTGGTTTTTGGAAGGTGGTCTTGAAAGATAGCAGTTTTGATATAAAAAGGGGTGGTTTTGGAATATAAAATGGAATGGGAGTTTTGGGCAGGGAATTTTAGGATGTGTTTGTGGTTGTCTTGTTTTTTTTTTTGAGCTGGTTGTTTTTGGATGATGGTGATTTATTGATGTTCCTTCGATTGA
The DNA here is from genome assembly GCA_963277665.1 of Viscum album. Classification (NCBI taxonomy): domain Eukaryota; kingdom Viridiplantae; phylum Streptophyta; class Magnoliopsida; order Santalales; family Viscaceae; genus Viscum; species Viscum album. Next base: position 1,978,827,000 of record OY728165.1, on the reverse strand, counting down.
TATCAGTTTCAGCTTGGTGTTATATGTGTTGATCAGAAATGCCGCCCAGAAAGTCCCCTAGAGTTTTGATGAGTCATGCCCAGTTTTTGGTCTTTCTAGGACGTTGTCCTTCCATCATGTTGATTGGAGTCTGTTAGAGAGAGTAGAGTGGCATGAAGAGGTCATGCACGTCTTCAGGCTATTGGGAACTCCCAAATCTATTTGATTGTATGCAGTTTTGGGTCTGTTCGAAGGTCCAACTCAAGATGAGTGAGAGTTGTTCGCCCCAACATTTGTGCAAGTTGGGATGTTGTGGTGTGTCTTTAAAGCCATCTTTGTTCGATGGTTTATACTTGTGGAGGTGAAGATGAAGAAAATGGAAGAGCTCATGCATGTTTAATATGGCCAGCATTAGGTGAAAGTGTATATTGACCATTTCAAGGATCTTGTGTCTTTTTTTCAGGGGGTACTGTCGTAGGACTGGATGGAGACTTCTCCCTTAATCAAGGGTCTTCGTATAGAGATCAAGGAGAGAGTCCCCCCTTTTTGGGAGCGTCACTTTTGAGAAGTTAGTGCATGATGTGTTCTTAGCTGAGTTGGTTTCTAGAGCATAAACGGTTTACAATCCACCGCATCTAGTTTCTCTTGAAGGCCCCCCATCTGACGAGCAGTGTGTGTCTGTTAAATTTGTTTCTAAATATTTCTTTGTTGTGGATCTTGCTTCCAGTTCATGGGACCATTCAATGGTGGGCCACCAGTGTGGATAGTTCGGGCACGTGAAGCCGTCATGTCACATCCCTCTAAAGACGTGTCATCATTGCGAATGTCTGGGTCATATTGAGAAGCTGTGTGGAAAGAGTCGCCTGGGGACAACACTGTGACTAGAATATTCTAGTGCCTGACTTTGAGGTAGGAGATGCTTCAACCATCAGATCCCCAACCACAGGTCTTGGGGTTAAGCTCACACGCAGTCATGAGTTGTTAGGGGTGTGAACCCTCAGTTTGGGTTTTTGGGTTCTTTGTTTCCAATTAAATGTTTAAATTCCTTCCATTCTCGTTCTTCCACTATTAATGTTTTGGGCGTTGTGGTGGGTCCATTGTTTCATTGTGAAGTTGGGATGGAAGTGTTCATTGTAATCCAAGCGGTCTGGTTTGTCTAAATTATGATTCTCTAAATCGTACATTTTTCATTAAAAGTGTGTTTGAACCTTTTATGGGTTAATATCAATTTTACTGTGTTCATTTGGAGGTGTAAGTGCCTACAGAAGGATCGAAATTTGTGGTAATGCCTGAGTTTACTTATTGGGTTAAGTTATGTTCAGAGGTTTTTCTCTAGCATTTGGGATTTCATTGGTCTGAGTCGAGAGTTCCATGTTTTGGTGGAGGTGTTGTTTTTCTCGTGATTTAGAGGCTGTTCTAGATCGGTTCGGAGTTCCGGCGTCACCCCCCCCCCTTCCTGAGATAGTATGTTTGGGTGTCAAAATATCCGCATTAGTTGAGCTCTTGTGGTGGGGATAACCCTCTCATGTTCTCATGTTCTCTCGTATTGTTGTTTCTTTTGGTCTTAGTTGGACATGGACTTTTTTGTCTATTTTTTCGGCTTCGTGACTTTCTGGGGGTAGAAAGTCTCTATGGTGGGGATAATTGTCACACCTCTACATTTAATTTATTTTTTTATTTAATTATTGGCCTTGGGTTCTCTCGCCAGTGTCTGAGCGGGGTCCTGGATCAAAATTGTTGGCATTTAATGTTTTCAGTGGAGTTCAGACTTGTGCATGTTCACCGCAGGGTCGGTGGTTGTCACACAACTGGCCTAAGTGTCATGAAATTTCTCATTGCTTTATTACGATTTTTGTCATTGTTTTTTTAATGATAAAAATTATTATTATTATAATTACTTCTCTATTAATGATTTTATATTTATTTTATTATCGACATTGTTTTTTTTTGTTATTATCGAAATAATAAATACTTTATTACTGGAAATTTTAATGATTTTTTATGTAATTGAAATAATCACTAACCATAGAACCCCCATGTGTGCGCCGCGCGACTTCCCTTTTCCCCTCTATGAATTTTCCCTTCCCTCTTCCTCATGCAACAGCGCCCTTCAGACTCTTCACCCCTGCGGCTAGCAGCCCCCGGTCATCATCTGACTTTGCCCCTTCCACCCACCATGCCTCCGGCCTGCCTCCATCGTCGCCCCTCACCCCCTTTCTCTTGGAGGTGCCCCCTTTTCTCCTTTGGACCTCCACAGATCCCTTCCCCGGCCTACACCATTGCTCGCGCGGTACGACCTTTCCGTCTCCGCATCGCCCCTACTTCGCTGCTCCCCGCATGCCCGCACGAGCTCCCACATCCCCCACTCCTGCACTGGCCTCCTTCAGGCCTCCGTGTGACCCCCCAACCTCCACTGCTCCCCTCCCACTCCTGCGACCCCACCGCACCATCCCGCCGCATCCAGCATCCCCTCGTATCGGCCTCCCGACTTCCGGCAACCCCGCCCGCCCCCCTACTGCTTCCTCCGTTGACCTGACCTTAAGCACCCTACTCTCACACCCCAACACCACCCGCCTCCACTGTCCGGTGCTATTTTGGCACCCCCTTACTTGTTTCAATGTCCTCCAACTATTTTCCGGCGAGCCCGACACCATCCAACGACCTCTGCTCTCCACCCGCAGCACCCAAAACCCTCTCCTCTTCTGGTCAAGGTATATTTCACTTTATTTTTTTATTTTTTCTCAATTTAACCACACCTTGGTTGCGATATTTTCTACAAACTGGTATATGATTCTATGTATGGATATTATTTGATGAATTATTTTTCATGTTTAATTAATTCACCTTGTTTATTTATTAGATTGCGTGCTGTGAATTTGGTTTTGTTTGAGATTTGATATACATTTGATTTTTTAGTATCATGTGATGAAATATGTGTGCAATTTTTGATGAAGAAACATGTTGAGATGTTTAATAGTATATTATGAATTATGCAGTCTGAGTATTGGTGTAGCATCGATATGAATTTTCCATAAAAGAAGATTTGGGTGGATTTTTGGTATTTATTTTCATGAGAATTATGTTTTTTCAGGGTAATGACGTGCAAATGGTTTTAAAGTTGTCTTCAAAAAGATTAAGTGTGAATTTGATTTTTAAAGTGGCTTATCCTACTTGAAATTTAGTGTGTTTTTGGGGTGATGACTAGTTTTTCATCCTTAGAATGCTTTATTATGTTTTGATTTTATGAAAATTTTGTTGATCTACTTGTTTGGTTTTTATAAACATTGTTTATGTTTTATTATGTCACTCAAGGGATGAGAATTATATTTTGACATGTATGTGGTGTGTTTTTAGCCTCAAAAGGAGTTTTTGGGTGGTCTTTTGCATTCAAAATATTGGGATATTGTTTGGAGCTGCTTAAAAATATTTTTTTGAAGTGGTTTATTAAATGGTACAGATAATGAGAGTTGTGATTGGACAATGTGTCGAGGTGGTTATTTTGAGCTGTTTGTTCGTTTGACTTATTTTATTTCTGTTTTTATGTATTTTATTTATCATTTTGGTTGCATCACATTGAAAATGTTTTTTTTCATGCTCATTCAATCGTTAGTGTGTGCGTGCTTGTGTGCCTGTTCGTGGCGTGTCGCGTTGTCGCGTTCGAGCTGTGAGTCAAGGTAGGATCCCATTGCCCTACTTTTTAAAATTTAAGTTACAGTATTCCAACTGTTTGCGCACACTATTTGTTCATATCCAAATTTTTTTTAATTTTAATAAATGTTAGATAATATAAGGAAATTAATTTTTAAATGATTATTTGGTGTAAAAAGAGCCATTTATTTTATTCAGGACACTTGAAATATTTTCTTAACAAGCGGACACCCAGTAGGGAAAGAATTCCAATTTGATTTTAAAACATAATTCACGGAATTTCAATTATAGTTCTGTTTTTAATGATAAATGATTTCTTATGAAGCATGAACAAGCATTTTGTTTCTTTTTAAAGTGGTGATTGTGACATATATTTAATGCCCATTTGACAATTTATGGAAAATGATGAAAATGTTTTGATAAAAACCCTTCAAGGATAAATCTCATGCATTGGTTGCAATTGACTGTTTGGGAGGCGGCGCTTAGAGGCCCCTGGGTACCGAGTATTTTAAAGGAAAGAGGTTTCCCCATGGAGTGACTCGGGGTGATGCCTATTGTGCTTTATATATATATCTGATTGGATGCTCGGTTGGCATCGGTTGGCTAACGACCTTTCCAAACATTTGAGACATGGGAATCTGGAATATTGATAGAATATTATAAGAATGATTGATGCACTAGTAGGTTATGGTACTGACTAGTGGCCCATAGTAGGTGGATATATTGGGTTTATTACTATGGGATTTCCCTCGACCTACCCGATATAGGATGTTCGAGCATATTATGTGCTTTGATTTCATCGCGACATGTCAACAATGATGATTTCACATGTATTGGTGTCTTCTTTTTTATTCTCGGTCTCCTAGGATCACACATGTCTATTTTACTTATGTTTCTTGTAGTAGTGATTATGATGTTCATATGTATACCTACATTTCCCTTGCTGTGGGTTTTATTATGTGCATTTCTGGTGTATTGTTTTCCTTGGAAATTGGGAAATTTCTTTTGATGAGGTTTCTAAAAATGGATTCCAAATTAAAGTGTTTAATCCTGTTTATTAAAATTTGAAAATGTAAACATCACTTTCCCTTTCTAAAAAGCCATTGACACTAATGAAATGAAACCAAGTTTGGAAATGGTTGAGGGAAATGGTTCGTACATTGTTTTTATAAAAAATATTTAGAATAACATACTTATATATATTGTAGTTCAAACATGAGATGGTGTTTCTTTTATTTTAAAGGAAGTGCATTGTGAATAGATATCGGGATAGCCTACTGATTTTTAATACTTTGGCCTATAATGTTTTCTTGTTTATAGTTCTGTTGCAGGTTCCAGCTTCAGTTGTTCACCTTGAGAGATGTTAGTTCTGGTAGCGTAGGGTGACCCAAGGGGTTACGTGGAGTTTTGGTCGTGGTCATGTTAGTAGAGTTGTTGGTTTCACTTTCTTTATTTGAATTTTTTCTAGTTATTTCCACTGCTTAATTTGTTTTCTATTGGGCCAAATCATACCCACCTATTTACTTTTGATGTTCGTCACTAGTTTCCAGCCCGTGGGGATCGGGAACGCCCTTTGGGCCATGTCACTAACCGGCTCGAGTGACCGGTTCAGGGTCTTCCCGAGTTGGTTCATGACAATTATACAACTGGGGTTGATGTGTATTAAGGAAATCAATATTTATGGAATGAGATTTCGGACTAACATTTTTTTCATGATACATAAGCCATGTTCATCACTAATATCATGCATGTGGTGTTTATTCTACCAATTTATTAAATTTTATTATTCTTATACTGAGATTTATTTTTATTTTCATATCCAATTTAAGATATAAATTTAACATGGTTTATGGTTAAAATGGTACCAACATGCAAGGGGAATTTTGTCTCAAATTTTCATTTTTGAGATGTACATTTTTTGTGAACATTTATTATTTCAAAAACTGTATATACAAAACCATTGAAATGTAATATCATGATTCATTTTATCCTCATGTTAATTTATGTATCATTTTAAGTTATTAATTCATTAGTATCATTACCTTATATTAACAAACTGTTTGTATTTTATATAATGTTTTCATCCATTATCGTGATTTTTTTTATGATTATGATTCCCAGTTGTGAAATATTGTGATACAACTCTTATGAAATTAATAAATTATCTTATGCAGTGGTTATTTCAAGTGAAAAAATGTGTCCCATAATTTTCATATATCTATATACCGAAGATATTAAGAATATCCATTTTAAGAAAAAAATGTATTTTTTGTCCAAAACACATTTCGATCCAAAAAGATGTTTTCTAAAAATATATATAGATATTATTTTAAATTATATTTAATGGTCATTTTCAATGAAAATTATTTCAAAAAAATTTTATGATTAGTTTCTTTTAAAATATTTTCAAATAATCTTTTATTACATTTAAAATGAAAAATGTCTATGAAATTTGTTACCATTTAAAATGAATGTCTAAAAGATGAGAGGATATTTAACACATGAAATGTTTTAAAATGTTTATTTATTTATTAAATTTTCTGTTTCAAATGATATTTTTAATGAAATAGGATTTAGAGTTGTTTTTTTCAAAAAAATATTTTAAATGGTTATCAAAACATCGTTTATATGTTTTCATAGGTTTTTAAATGAAAATGGTATTAGGAGTTTTTTACATTTAAAAAATTGAATTTCAAAAGAAAAATATTGTTTTCCCAACAAATGTTCAAAATTGTTTTTTAAATTTTCTTTTACATGTTTCATAGGTATTTCTTAAACGAAAATAAATTCAAATGGTTTTTATGATTAATTTTTTTAAATTATTTTTAAAGCATCATTTATAAATTTTAAAGAATATTTTTAAATAATATTTTTTAGAGGGTCTTACATTTTAAATATTGATTATCAATTAAAGGAGTATATTTTCCTCAATAATTTTTACATTTGGTTTTGAAATATTTTTTAAATATTTACATTTTTAATTTCAAAGATTTTTTTTAAAAATGTTTTATAATTGTTATTTAATAAATGATCTTTTTCGTAATAAATGTTCCAATTTCACTTTTATATTACTCCCCAACTGTGAGGAAATTAGTTGATATAGAATTTGATTTACATGTTATAATATCCACTGAAAACATTCATATTATTTCTTTGACTAGTTTATGTTTAAGATGATTTTATTATGAAACATATTTCCCTACCACGGGTTACACCATGAAAAAATAATTGTGAAACCCCCTTGTTTTCATTGGTTATTATATAATAGAATGATGATGTAGCATATCTATTTTAGATAGGTTATGATCTAATGAGACGTCTATAATAACCATTTCATTTCACGTCTTATGATAGGAAAAATGACTCTGATGTTGTGGAACACATATATATGATATAATTATGTTTTGGTTGGGACATATATGGCCCTCCCATTAATTGGGTAAATATAAATGTCTCATGATATAGATATGGATTTAATGGGGATTAAACATGGATCAGTGAAGGGATTTGTCTCCTAATTTAGTCTTAGGAGTAAACCTTAACAACTATTATGGTTTGAGGAGTGAACCATTTCAACTATGATATCTTTGAAATAGATCCTTGAGTAATATGTATGTAATTTTACATTTTTATGTGTATAAAAAAATTAAAATTAAAATTTGGATCATGTTAACTAATTTACTCATGATTCATGTCACATGAACTACCAATATTTATTCCATGACTCATGATTTTGAGATTTTATATGGAGGTCAAGGTTTTCAAATAAAATTCTAATGTTCATATAAAATTATATTCTTTTTATGATTATATATATTTTTTATTTACCCTTATTGAGAATTTAATGTTTCCCTTTCTTATGTTTAATTTACCCAGGTATGGAGAATGGTTTTATGTATTATTATTAAATGTGAGAGTATATTTCTGCAGAGAAATGATGATCATTCACCATACTCGAAAACTGTGTTCCATGTTTACAAAGACATTTAAAATTACTATTCTTATACATATGTTTGATTTATGTAATGAATATTCATCTAAAAATATCTAATATCCATGTATGTTAAACCTAGGTCACAATAGTTGGTATTGATGGAATGGTATAGTAAAATTTAGGAAACTAGGATTATAAACTTTTAGTGATATACCAAGGGATATTTGTAAGGATATATATAAGGATATCATTAAGGAAATGTCTAAGGATGAGTAAATGATTTGGAAATATTCCAGGAATTTTGTTAAAGGATGGATTGATTGGTTTTATTGAAATAAATCGATATATAGGTACTAAAATTCAATGTGGGATTGGCACAGTCTTTCAAAGGTTTAACAACCAATAAAACAAATTATTGATAAAATCTTGATCAGGAACAGGTTCATGACAATTGTCCTTACAACACAAATTGTTTGAAACACTAGGGAAATATGGTTTGAAAATTTATAAACACATTAAAAACAATTATAATGTATTAAAATATAAGATACCCAAAATGACATTGTATATGCCAATGGTGTCTTATGTTTAAAGTATGGGGCCATTATATAGACATCCTATAAATTATTTCTGACTATTTTTTGGTTTCCCACTATTATTAGTTTTTCAAAAATGATAATTTTTTTTTTCATTCAATGGAATGAACAAGAAGAATCATAGTTAATATAGAAAGTGACAAAATATTTTCTAATGATGAGTCAAATGGGTTGATTAATTGAGTAAAGGTATTTGTGATTATGCCTTATCAGTTTTAATGGAACATTATTAATAATGTTAACCTTATCCAACTCCCATACTCACCAATGAAGAAAATTAATTAGTTCATTGAGAGTTCCGTTAGTGGATACCATGGAGAAAAAAGACCCAAATCCCTATTTTTTGAGAATGTGGGAAGAAACACCCAAGTGGATGTATTATTGGAATAGAAATTTGTTTTGAATGTTGAAATAAATGTAACAATGCAAGTAACTATAAAATTCAAATGAAGAGTTTAGTTAACATATTGGATTAGAATATTGGTCTGCCTAATGTGTTATCAACAAATGAATTATTTAATTATAGAATGTATGGGAATTATGAAAATCGATGTCCATGGGGGAATGTTTTTAATGAAAATCATAATGGTGGTACAAGTAAAGGTCATATTGAAAGTGATGAAGATACAAGAAATGATATGTTAATGGAAATAAGTGTTAAGGAAGAAGTAAAAAAATATTGGGTAATTTTCGGAGACATTAGTTGGTCGAATAATGTATTTATGTATTGAAATTAAAATATTATGATACATAAATTGTGAAATATATATATGAATTTTTCATTTTTTATACAGTTTTTACTAATTATATTGTTTCATCATGTATTTAAATGAATAATATGAATGAATATTTTTGAACATAAACATGTTTTAATTAAAAAATGATATTTTGATTTGGGTAAGCTACCCCTTAATATGTTTTTGATGATGATTAAATGATTTTTTGTGTAGATAAAGAGATGATTGATATGGATTAAAAAAAATTAATTCTAATGATCACATCAGAACTGATAAATTATTTTTAATGAAGTGGTTTATTATACCTTTGACAATGTTTAAATAATTTTTTCATTTAAGGAACACATCCATTTATCTGTATTATTTGTATTGAATGATAAAGAATATATGTTTTTAATATGGTTTTATAGTAATTCATGTTATTACAATGTTTTGAAATAGTACATGATAAGGGTATTCAAATGATTTGTATGACAAAATTAAGAGTTTCATTATTATAAAATGGGTATCAATGTTATGAAAATTCAACAAAATTGAGTAACATTCATTTTAGAGTTTATGATTTTCAATATTTAGAAGGGTACAATGGTTAACCATTTATGAAAATTTTTATTTGTAAATTTGATTAAGGTTTTATATATTAATGTTTTGTAAGATAGAGATTTATGAGTTTTTATAACCTATGAGAACCATTTTTGGTGATTGTAACCAATGATAGAAAATATAAATTATTAATCTTTTTATTGATTTTATTAACAATTAGTTCATAAAAAAAATTTCACCTTTATTTATTAGAGTAAGAGATAATGTGAAAACTGATAAAGGCACAACTGATGTATGAGATTGTGAATATGAAATAAAATGAAGTCATGTAAGTATTCTTATAATGATAATTCATCAGCATTAGTAAATGTATAATTAAATAAAATTAATTTCTACTGTAATAATTTTTTATGATACCAAGGTCCATTTTTCATGGATATTTTATTTACTGAATTTTGATTGTTAAATTTTTATAGACAATATTTCAATCACTCCACATTAGTATTTTGTTGTTAGTTTCCTCTTATATGTAAATTTTTGAAAAACAGACATATTTTCTCTTACATGGAAACATACTTTTGAGTTACTATAGGTAATGATTTTTTATCAAACGCTCTAATTTCAATGGATGATTGTGTATTAAATTTTATGATGTGGGTTTCTATGAAAAAATCATTATTATGTTAAACCACTAAGGACCCATATGAATTTGAAGTGTGAAATGAATTTTAAGGGGGTTATAATGTAACATCCCAAGATTTTATGAATAATTTATTTCACATAAATTAAAATTAATTTAATGATTCTATTGCATGATACACTAATCTATGATTTATTTATATAAAAATCCAGGTAAGATTGTGATACATGAAAAATTTATATTAGTATTTGGTAAAGGAAGCATTATGTTTGGCTTTTTTCCCACAATACCAAGACTGTTTGATATCTTGTGTTACACGTGAGAGCGAGTTTTACCAAATAATAATAAAATATTAATTTTATTATTTAATATGATTGTTATCACCTATCCATTAGAATGGTGGAAATGAGTATGATATAATTTTTTTAATATATAGAATTTAGTTGGTTATTATTCATTAATCGATTAAAAAATATAAGAATAAATAAAATTAACAAGAAATGTTTTCCAAGAAATAGTACATATTTGAAAGACTGGTCATGAATTCATGGAACATATAATATACTATTAAAATTTAAAACTATTATAATATATTATGGACTATAAAATCGTTCTTGAAATTATAATATTAATATTATCTTAAGGTAATTTTTTATTTTGCGAAGATATTTAAATTTTTGTTGAATAGTGAAAAATAATAATTTCAACTACAAATAGACTATTAATTTTAAAAAATCATTATTTTACTCTATTTTATTAATTGGATATGAATTATAAATATTTTAATTATAAATATATTAATCCAATTCAATCCAATCTAATCAATTTCATGTTGAAAATGAATATAAAATCTTTCTAAACTTTTTATCTTTTTGTTGCTTTAAAAACCATCATTTTCATGATAGCAGTGAGATTAATTTTAAAATTATTTATATAATATTAGGTGAAATTAATGGATTAAAATTTTTTAGTAGGAATAAATTACTATTTATAATAAGTATAATATAGCTTTTTATCAAACTAATTATTAAATGAAATTAAAATTAAATAAAACTATTAAGGTAAAAAAATATTACTTAGAAGTTAAACATAGAATATTTGGTGTAACAATGACAAATTAGTAGTTCAAAATACATCAGATAGATATATATTAACTGTTTGGCATTATACTATAATTTTATGATTTTTTGGGAAGTTTTTCCAAGATGTTGACCAATATAATAAGTTATATAATGGAAAAAGACAAAAAAATTTAACCTTTCTCCTTTTAATAATGATTTAGAGTAGGGAAAAACATCTTATGTATGTTTATAATTTTTTTTGGAACATAAATAAGTTTTTCATAATGATATTTTATTTTGAAATTTTATTGATGATATAAATACATTAAATTATTATGATTTCTAATGAGGGGATTTTTTGTTAAAAAATAAAATAATGTTAATGATACAAAATAAGTTAAATGTGAAATAAATTAAATGAATTATGTAATTAGATTGTTTTCCTAAATGGATATACCCTATTATAAATGTGTTAAAATAATATTTTTTTGTTATATTATTATTTTGATATTCTTTTTAAAATTTAGTTGAATGAATAATTTCAAAAATAACATTAATCATAATGTATAATAAATGATTTTTTATTAATTTATTTAAAATTACTAAAACATTTAATTTTTATAAATAAAATTTGAAATATTAATAAATATAAAATATTTTCCATTACGGGACAAATTTATAAATAAAAATTTCTATATTAAGTAATAAATAGTGAAACATTTGTTATATTGATTTGGGTTAAAGGATCGTTTATGCGCACTACCTAGGATTGTGTTAAAATGAATTTTCGACATTAAATTAATTTAATTTTATAGGTTATATGTTATATTTATAATAATTTAGCACCAATTATTTTTAATTATCAATCTAAATTAGTCTAAAAAAATATATTACATAGGTTAGAAAACCAGTTAACTTAATGAAACCCCAAAATTGTAAAATAAAGAAACATAAGAGTTAAGGAACAATATGTTTATAACATGTGTATAAATATATAGTGAAGGTGTAGATAAACCATATAATTCATCAAATCCATTAATTATTTGTTTTGGATAACATTTAGTTACAATTGAACTCCCAATTGTAAATACTTTTGAGTATTAAAAAGAATGGCACTCCTCCGAAATTATAAAAGGTAACAGACTCTCCCCTATTATTCACACCACTGAAAGAATTTGAATCCATCAATAAATATGATAATAACATATAATATTCCATCCTCTCCACATAGAATAATCAATTAGGTTTTAAATCCAACCAATTATTTCTTTTGGTGACAACAAAAAGGATATGCCTGAAGAGGACGTATCATCCATCAACGAATGTTTTAATTTTATTTATTCTTAAGAACCCATAAATTACATTTAAATCAAAATTTTATAAAAAAATAAATATCTAAAATATAAATATATGTTGATATGTTATTTAAAATACGAAGAACACATAATCTTCCATTAAAAGTGTTATGAAGTCATCATTCATGTGTACTGTAGACTACCGCCACGCGAACCGATAGCTTTAGTTTTTTCATTACAACCTTTAATGGTTAGGAATATTTATTTGAATACTATTTATGTATGATATTATAATGCCTATTTTTTATTATAACACACATAAGATCTTGATTTTTATTTTTATTGAATACAATAACATCATTCATGCCTATGAAAGACTACCTCCCCACGCAACGATGTTATTCATTCACGTTTTACATGGAATTAATTAATGAATTATTTAATAAAAATATTTGATATATATGAATGTATATTATTTAATAATGATAACATTTATATATATATATATCATTTTATTATTATTTTTAAAATGGATGGAAACGGTAAACTATGTTCATCCGTATGTATGGCATACCATCTCCAAGAATGGTGTATTTTGTTTCATAACACTACGTTTTATGGGTGAATCTATATATATATATATATAATCAATATATATGATAATAATATAATGGTTTAAATTGTAAAAATTATAAATTATGATCAATGTATGTGGACCATAATTTTCAAGTCAATACATATATGAAAATGAAAGTGATTATTACTCGAAACATAACATTATCTGGGGATTATTAATAAATGGGTGATATAAAGTCATTAAAATTAGATATGGTAGGATATATATGAATTTTTTTCTGTTATATAATTATAATAAACATATATTCATTATAAAGGATGATTAAAAATGTAGGAATGAAGTAATTACTTAATGTAAGGGATTTCGTTGTCACATATATTTTATGTGAGACACAATCCATGTTCAACACAACATTATTGTATATGTTTTTTATACTACCCAAGGAAATATGTTAAGATTTTTTCTTTTGTGGATCATATTTATAGATTTCTATCTTATGATATGAGTTTCATTAGGTGAATTGTTAAAATTTTAACGAATCATTAATGGTATTTGGTATCAATTTTATATCATTGAGACACGTGTTTTGGGATGCACCTATGTTCTTTAAAGAGGTGTACATATAACCACATGGAAAATTAATATAATGAATATATTCATCATCATGATATTTTATGTCTCATTTTATATTATTCCTTCATGGTTATTATTATCTATGATTATCGAAGTTGTTAGATTTATTGTTAGAATTTAATCCTTAATCATGATTATTTATGGTTATGATTACCTATGATAAAAAATTATGATCTATATCTTCAAAAAATCAATAATTTTATTATCCTAATTATATGTAATTAGAATAAATTTTTTCTATTCATATTATTCTACTTATACAATCTTTATATTAGAATGAAAATTTCCAATAAAACCAATATTTTTTAGTCGAAAACCATATTCCATCTCAAATAATGTTTTCTAAAAATATTTTAAAATGTGTATCTAAATTTTATTTTAATATAAATTTTAAGGAAAATCATTGAAAATATATTTTTTGTATAAAAAATATGTTAAATAATTTTTAATGAATCTTTTATATGATTTCAATGATATTTTCAAAAAAGGTGTTTCCAAAATGGTTTATGATTTAAATATATTTTGATAAGGAAAAATGGATATATTTATCAAGAAATGTTTCAAATTATTATTAAAAAAGTTATTTATAGTTTTAAAATTTTATTTTCAAATATATATTTTTTGGTATTTTATCTTTAAAAAGTATCTTAAATCGGTCTCAAATCATCAATATATGTTTCTATTATTATTTTGAATGAATGTTTGTTTAATAAGGATTACATTTCAAATAGTTTATTTCAAAGTGGAAAGTTTATTTTCTCAAAGAAGTGTTTAAAATGGGTTTTAAATGAATTTATTTTATTTTCCCAATGATAATTCCAATTAAATTAATTTTAAAGGTTGTTTATTCTTTAAAAGTATTTTAATTTTTTTAAACAATACATTATAGGTTTTCAAGAAAAATTTCCAAGACAATGGTTTTCAAAATTAATAAAATTTTAAAATGAATATTTAAATAAATAACGTATGTTATCTTCAGGAGATCTTTTAAATGAAATTTCAAAGCATTATTTATATGATTCAAATTTAATTACAAATAAAATAATTTTTAAAATGTTTTTTGAATCATATTTATATATCAAAGATAATTTCCTTGTTAAATGTTTTATGTTATGTTTATAAATAATTATATATCTAAGATGTCATATTTATATATTTTTAATGATTTATTGGGGATATTATCTCATGAACCAATTATTATTATTTATTTTAATTTTTTCTGTTTTAGAAACAAATTTGTTCTGAAAATTGTTTCACAACCACATATTAAACCATAGTAAAATTTTTATGGAAAAATCTTATTTTAATGGGTTATTTTATGATGATAAGATTATGATAACCACCTTTTTTCAAATTTATGATATCATGAAATATTTATGATTACCATTTCATTTAAAGGGATATGATATGACAAATTATTATGATATTATGGGAAACAAATGAATGATTTTATTATGAGATGGGTAGGATCTATATATATCTCCATGGAATTGTGTAAGGATTTATATCCCATGATATCTTCATGTCTATAATAGTGAGTTAACCTTGTTCAATAATGGAACTTTTTTTCTATGAATGTTTTCAGTTAGAACCTTATCTATAAAGATAATTTTTTTAGTAATACAATTCTACCAATATATCCTTGGATGTGATCCCTAACAATCATGGAAATAATTTTTAATGGTTATGTCTATAATGAAAATTTTATTTCTTATGAAAATGGTTTGATCTCATGGATCTTGTTATTTTACTTTCTTGTGAGTCATGACTTTTGAACTACCAACATTTATTCCATGACTCTTGATTGTGATCTTTTATATGAATCGCATAGTATTAAAATGTTATGATCATGTCACCATACCATTATTATCATGTTATTCTTACATATATACTTTATTTACCATTACTGAGCATCTAAGATGACCCTTTATTGTGATTCCTTTCCCCATGTTATAAACAAATATTTCATATAGGAGTACTAAATGGGAAGATCTGTGTGAAAAAATTGGATATCTTTCACTAAACATGAATATTGTTTTTACATATTTCTATTGGTAATTAACTATTATGATATTTGGTCATGTTTTTATGTAATGTAATAAATATCCATTTATGTTAATCCTAGAAAGATATAACAAACTCTTTCTCAGGTTACACACACATATCATAACTCATCTCAATAATAATTACCAAACATTATAGTACTAAATCATAACAATTTGATCAAAATTATATTAATATATATCTCAATATCAGTAGGATCATTCACTTATTCGAGAAACATTGTTTCATGTAGGCAACAAATCTTATGGAATCATCTCTACTCCCTTATCAAATATCACATGTAAAATCATGTGATGAAAAATCCACTCTAGGGTTTATACATATAATAATTTGGGATAACATGAAAAATAAACCACCCAATATAGAGAAAAAAAGTTTATTGTTAATCCATATACTAGACTACCCCTTAAGGAAAAGGTGAGATAAATTTTCTTATAAAAGAAACGTCCTATGAGGAATCTAATCAATCAAAACCATAGTCATATGGTTTGGTAATGTATAATTCCACCAATAAATTATATGGGAAAACCATTTAGGTTATTTATGATAAAATAACTAACTATTCTTGTATCACTGATCACATACAAAGGGATTATCACTATGACATAAATTTCATGTACTAACCTACTATGGAGAACTATTCATCGATTTATTTAATGGAATTCATATCAATCATCAGAGAACATCCCATGATGTTATCCACATGAACAATAATATAATGACTGGAAATGATATATCTAAAACTAAATCATCTAGTATGTTATAAAAAACTCTATATAAGTTATAATTGGCCCTCTAAATAACTAAACAAACATTGTTTAGTGAAATCTATCACACATATTCAAATGAATGTCTTATTAATCCTACATGTTAAGAATGAATTATTTACACTAGAGACATTCAAAAACATATGAGGATAAAATAACATAACTATATATCTAAAATACACATATAAAACATTAGAAAATATCTTAATCATTGTAAAAAAAAGAATAAAATTTCAATATCCTCGATAACCTTGACATCCCAATGAAAATGGTATTCATGGAAGACCAGTCCAATAACCATTAAATATATATAATTTTCCAATTACTTATATATTAGAGAAAAAATATTATGACAACGAAAAATATGATTTGAAACCATATTTCAATAACACGGGTTGATACCACTCACTAATTCCCTAGTAGGAGACATCACATGACCTCAGACATTAATCCACATACTCTAGTGGATTTGGGCTTCTAGTGAGGTACCAAGGTATTACTATAGGGGATACAATACTATCAAATTCAAGTAAAAATATATTATAAAAATTGAACAATATATATTATAAATGAAAATATTATATAGAACGAAATAAATCATATCCATAATATAATAAATGAATATATATATATATATATATACATATCAACCGACTAACCACAAGTCACATCATATATATATATATAATAAAATGGTCAAAAATACAAGGAATCATTTTTACCATCGTCGAGCCTCATATCCAAACCCTATCCAGGATATCCCACTTAACCATCCAATACCAGGTCCTTTCCAAAAAAAATATCTAAACATGAGGTCTAATCGAGTAAAAATGTGCTAGGGCCACCTGAACTGGGTGTGGGTATTATACAATTATCCCTAAAAATGGATTCACTGACATAACCGATAAAGTAGTTCATGCACATGTGATATGTTAAAAATAATAAATTATCATAGAAGCACAAATAAATAACCACTTTTTATCTCTGGGATCTATGTTTACATATATGATCGACCATACATGCTTTTCCTAATTCCAAATGTCTTCGAGCATGTCAATAATTTAACATAGGGGTACATGTCCATCCCTAGAATTATTTTTTAACATCACATAAGGGGACAATGTATCATCCCATTACATTTAGAATAATATCTCACCCCACTAGGTGAATGGATCCCGCCCCAACAAAATACAAATATTTATCATATCGATCATGGATGGGTGCCCCATCCTTAATACCTCATATATCATATTAGGGGAATGGAACAAACTTTGTGCATATCAAATTAGATCATGGGGAGAGACACATCTACCTATAATAAGATGTATATTATCAGGGAGAATGGTTACCCACCTATAATATTTGTTGTCATATATAAGGTGGAATGAAGCTCACCATGTATATATGAAATCAGATAATGATGGTAATAACACCCCCTCAATATGTAATATGTTATACATAGTGGGAATGATGCTTCCCCAATATATATATCATGTAAAATATCTTGGAAAAAGGTGTCTCATTCATAATATCTCATATTTTTTACATTGGGTAGGGGGATAATGAAATCACAGTATAAGTCATATCACGTATTGGAGAGAAGGAAGCCCCACAGATAACATCCTATATGTCATACTTCTGTTTTCGTTGGACAGAAGCTACCCATTTTATATCATATAACACTAAGGGGAATAATTACCTAATCTAGTATCACACATCACATCATTGGGGGAGGGGGTAGGAATTCCATCCTGGAATCATACATCATCCATACACTGTTTTTTCATTCACATGAACCCATTAAAAATTTCCTAGGTTGACACCTCAGGTGAACAACCTATGCTTGAAATTTTATACATATATGGTTTTCACTATACTATACTCTTGTAACTAACCCTCCCTAGGGTTATCATGAAACTAGTTCATCCTCTATGGTTCCCTATGTAAAATTATAATCAAGACACCCTATATGGTATCTATCTCCCTTTCACAACCCCAATTCAATAAATCATTACTCAAATGGTGTAATTTCTTTAAAATCTCTATGATGAAATCATGACCAAATGTACGTCATAGAAAACACCATATCAGTGTCATACTAGAAGGATTACAAAAATTACATCTCCTATCCCAATCAAACTAGGTCTATTTTATCTCCCCCAACCATCCGATAGCCATAACATGGAAAAACTACATAGGTAAACACATACTAATAGGGGAATACGGCTCACCATAACCTATATTCAATAATACAAATGATATGCATTATCTCAAGGTTACATATATCATATGTATCCAAAATCATAACTCCCTCCAATATTATGGTTCCAAAGAGAATATATACTAAGGTGAACTATTATATTTTTTAGAATATATACCACATTGGGGTTCACATATCCAATAAAAAAAATTAATGACTAATCCCTTAGACATTATAGGTTTTATAATCATGGTATTGTGTAATTTTCCATCTTGAAACTTTATAATTTTATTCAATAAACCCGCATAATTCATTGAAGATATAAAATATTTAAAAATGGTAAATTCCCCATAGTTGATAGATTTCATATTAAATGATTCATAACAACATGAATAAACCAAGAGAATATGTTGAGGTACCACAAACCTCAAACAATGTAATCATCCTTTTTAGAAAGCATAGACACAATTTCCTAAGCTTGGACAAACCTCATCCAAATTAATATAAACATTGAAGCACTTATCTTATTCCAAAAACTCTGAATAACTAATTTTAATAAATTTTTAATAATTATTCCATTTAAATAAAATGGATTAATTTTTCAAAAAGAACATCAAGGGATGAACTATCACTGAATCCTCTAGAAACGACATGCCAACATGCTATAAAATGCTACTAATACCTCCATGGAAAAAATCATATCTACCAAATCCCGATAAATCATAGATTATATCCAATCAATTCATGATTAATATAAAATTTTCATAGAGTAACATACCTCCAACCAATAGGTTTGAAACTGAATTAGTTTATCCTCTAATGTCTCCCTAAATGAAATACATGTAAAATTCCGATCATATATACCTAATTATATAATTATCCCTAGAAATAAACATCAAAACCTTGCTATAAATGCCTATGTTAGTGGATAATGATGGAGTAAATAATGATAGGATATGGAGGATGAATTAAATTATTTCCCTCTATAGAATCCCACCCATTACACCTCTCCACAATGGAAATAGAAATTCGTGAAAGGGAAGAGATTGGTTGAGGTATACCCTAGTCAAACTATGCATGAGTGAAATTAAATGAGATCTAATAAATAAAAATGAATTTGAAAAAAGGTTAAATTTTATTAATTTTAAAAATTATTGGAAAACCCACAATTTTTTTCACACAAATTAACAAATAATTTTCTAATCGTATTACTCTCACGGAGTTATACAACACTCCCTCAAATATTTTGGCATTATAGGTCATGTAATAATATGTCCACTATGAAAATAAATGACAATAGAAGTATAACACTACACATGGTTCAATCAATAATGTTTATCAAACCATGAAAAACCATTCACTTGAAATCTCTTAAATATGATTATCACATGAACGGTTCTCCTAACCATTCACTAATCTGGTTCTAATAGCCTATACATAAGGGTTTATATTTATATTTCCCAAAAATTATGTTATATTATATGTATTTTATATTACACTTTAACATATTGAAAAATAAATTTTATGGTTTTCCATTATATATATAAGGTTTTCCACATCATTTCCACTAATATTACAATATTCGTGCTATAGAGTAAAGAGTTGAATTTTATAAAAGGGTCACACAAAAACTACACCATCCATCAACCAAACATGAAAACATAATTATCTATAATTTATCAGAGTCCAAAAAATATTACTAATATGTTACAACCATTATAAATCTAATATGTAACTACAATCTTGAAATATTTCATGACATGGGACCAAAAAATTAAATATTATATGAATTTAAAAATCTATAACGATATAATTTTTTACATTAATGATAAATTATAGAGATTTTATGTTTATGAACCACGAAGTTTTATTTTAATATATTTTTTATTATATACATCATAATTATCTCATTTAATTCTTCCCAAAAATTAGGTCGGATTCAGAGGATGTTTGATTACTTTTGAACATCAAAGAAGATATTTTTTTATTAAAAGATACAAAATGAATGTATTTTTATTTTATAAAGTGAAAATTGGGTATCATTTTTACTCATCAATAATTAAAACAATTGAAAAATATCCAATGTGTTTTCAAGTTATAATTAAATAGATATTAGAGCATGTTTGTGCCGTTTTAAACATTTAATGCCTGAAATTACATGTGATATATATTTTTAGTAATTTTTCTATCCTTAGGTGTGAATTTAATGTGTTATTCAATCCAATAAAAGAATATTTATTATAGGATCATTTTCTGATGCTTTTTTTGGATTTAGATCACATTTTATTGCCATTACCTGTTAGTGTTTATAGAATAATTGAATGTTTATATAAAAACATATTTTTTAGTATATAACACATAAAATATGTATCAGTTTCATGGAACACTCAATTTATTTGTTCATAAATTACATGAGTAATTTTATCCATTTTTTTATTTAAATCATTTTATAATCATTCAAATGTCATAGTAGATATTTTTAGTTTAATTTTAAAAAATAAATACTTTTTTCTAATGTAACATGTGACTCAAGAGATGGTTTCACATGTCACTCATCTCTGGAATTCATAAAGAAAAAATTTTCATTATTCTTTACAATATATTTCATTAATTTTTCATAGTTAGAGCATGGAATAGAATATAAAATATGTTTCTATTAAAATGTTTTACTTTTTGAGGGTTATTTTACATGTGTAATTTAATCCAATGTATAAAAAACTTCATGGGGAAAATTATCGCAAAATCAGATGGGATTTAGGGAATTTGATTATTGTTATTCAACATAAAAATAATCCATTATAAATAAAAATTAGACACTAAAACTATTTTATCACACAACGCAATAATCATCATCAATTTCACACTCATCTTATCCCAATAAATCACAAACCAACCATAGGTTATTGTTCTATAATTTGATAGATATTAGGTTCTATTTAGATAATCTCTAACACTTATCCTACATTATAAACTATAATGAATAGATTTATGTTTTTACGTTATTCAATTTATGACTACAATGAGTTGGTATTCGGTGTCATTCAATCCTATAGGTAAAAAATGGTTTGAAAAACATTATCCCAAAATTATGCTGGACTTGGAGCATATTGGGAGACTTATTATTATGAATTAAAATTGTTAAACATAAAATATGTGTATAAAAATTGAAACCATTAACATATATATAAATCTTATAGTATCTAACATCATATATAGAAGCATATTAAAATACTCCAATGTCTTTTCCTCTCACCGATGACTGTTACTTATGTCCAAAACATGAAATCAAAAATATTGGTCTTTAATATAATATATAAAATCATTATTTAAAAATAAGTAATACCTATTTTTTAATTTTTCTAATAGAAATACCTGCTAATATAGATGATGTTATATGATGTTATTGACTATATGATCTTTCTATTTCTTGAACCATTATATAAAAAATATAGTCAAATAATTTTTCAAGAACGATTCTCCCGATATATCTCTCTCACTACATGAATACCTATGATCCAATGACTAATAACAATTTTAGTATATACAAAATCTAATTTTTTGCTTCTCTACTCACCAAATAATATCACATGGTATGAAAATATCATATGTAAGTGTCCATCAATGGTGATAAGACAGCATTATTTTATGAAAAATCACTTCATTATTAAGTATTTGTTTACATATCCCCTATTATAACTTCTATATATATTCATTTATTTGACATTGTTAAATTTTAAATATTCATCACTGAAAAATATAAATACTTTTAATGAAAATTTTTAAAAACATTAATAATAATAAACACTATGAAAATGACAAAAATCTTCATGGCCATGCTCTCTGTTTGTGGAATCCCATAATAACCTATGATTAATAACTGTTCCAATGAATGTAACTACTTATAAAATATTTCTATGAACACACACATAGAAATACAAACGAATCGTGTGTCATTTCTAAGTTGTATGTTGAGACATTATCTTATGTAGAGGCCCTTTTAATTAAAAATTATCTTTATGATGTACTTCCTAATCCTATAATGAATTTTAAAGTAGTCAGATTAATAAATTATTTAATAATAAAAATGAACTAAAAATTACTCACCATAATGGACATACTCAAATAATATATCAATAATAATTCTCACTAATCTAGTTGAATACGTCTTTGAAATAATATGTGAATGTGTGGAGAAGTTGTATCCAATTTTCGTTTCTATTCCTTGACCTTCCCATTATAATACTTCCAAAATTCATGATGATTTATGATATATTTTGGATGAAATTTAATTAAAAATGATCAAATTTTTAATTCAAAATATTCATGATATGTTAATGTAATAAATATTAAATGAATATTCAAAATATAATTCATATTATTAATTAACATCACATAATCCAAATTGTAGTGAAGTGAATATTGAGATAATATATCCCAATTATGATCCATTATTGGATACCTATAGCTATTTATTGTTATCCTCTATATTTTAATTCTCCTAGTATATGAACTACCACCAATGACATTGAATGTTTCATTAAACATTATCCATAAATCATTACTATAATTCTATAATGTAATAACTATTCAATAAATCTTATCTCTACAATATAATTTATATTAATTGATACATGTAATAATAATGAACACTAATAATATATCATTAATATGAATATTTATTTTTAAAAAACTGTAAAAATTATTTTCAAATGTAGAACTTGATGTGGGATTCTTCGAAACTCTAGTTATATAAAACCTTGAAATTTTTGAATTGGTTAGATATTACATCTATGAGGAAATAAAAATAATGGAATACAACATTGTAAGTTTACTACTTGACTAAAAAATGTGTACAACAGTTATCATCATTCCAATTGATGATTTTTAATAACTATAAGACACATATTCATTAATATAAATAATTTTTTTATGATTTAATAAAATGGTCCATGGGGATATCATTCAATTATAGAATTTTAGAAAATTAAATAAAACCATCAATTGGGATTCTGATGCTCTTATTCAGTATCCTTTATCTCATTTTTCTCATTATCCTACTTATTATGATCATGTAACTACTATCTAATGGTTTATAATTTAATGGTTATACATTATTCAATGTTTAGATAAAAATTTTTAGTTCTAATATTTATTTAGATATGTTTTTATGTTGAAATTAATGTGAAGAAGAATATGAGTAAGGACTATTTCATAACAATATCAAAATATAATTTCTCATGTATGGAAATGAAGGAATGGTTCAATAATACATTATTACATTAAGATTGAAATAAAACAATTTCACGTTGAATATACTATATACAATGAAAATAAGAGACAATATTGAGGAGGATTCATTTATTTATTGAATAACATAAATATCAATGATAAAGACATTTTACATAAATTTCAACCCACATAATGTCAATTGGTAACTCATGACACCGTTGAAATCAGTCTTTGGTATGTATTTCATTATTTAATTGTTTATCATTTATTTAGATTTTGTAATTTTAATTATATAAATATTGGGGTTTTACAAGATTAACAGGTTTGGTGAATAGATATCATAACCACACATGAGATCCATGTAGTTAAATACTATCATGGGACAGACATGAATAGGAGGTATAGAGACTCATAGTCTCTATTCATGTAAGTAGTTATAATTTACTTCTTCCATCATCAGTTTTTATCTTCTACCATTCCATTTATCGCTAATAGACATGGGGGTTGAGGGTTCCATTTTATATATTACTAAATTGGTGGATTATGGTTTTATTAATTCCTCTAGTGTCTAGTGGTTTATTTTCCCATGTTTTAGAGGGAAAATAACTTTTCTGTTAAGATTTAATGATCTCATACGAGTGGATTAATTTCAATTACATTGTTCCTTCAAACCTGGGTGATTGATAGTTTTTAAATATTTTTTATTTCTTGATAAAAAAATTATTGTTGGTATTTATAGTTATTTTATATTTATTTTATATATTCTTCATTTAGATTTAATTTATTTTGGAAATGGGATTTACAGAATAAAAAATATTTTATGAAATGGATCAATATGATTTATAAATAACTATCATCGAGTTTTAATCAAACAATTTCATATATGAAATGATTTTCTTCTTATTTATAAGTTTTAATAACTTGAATTAACTATTGTTTAATATACCCTATTCAAAAATTAATTAATTATATTTAATTTTATTCTATTCAATATTCTAAAGATATTATGAAGTTGGGGTTTCATATAATATGTGTAAATATTTTATTAACATTTATTATTTTAGAAATCATTATATTTATTTCCTTTTTGTTTTATAAATCCACCTTGAAAAGGTTTAAAGTTAGGATTTTTTGAAACTCTTCCTTGCCTTCTAATTACTAGTGTATGATGAAATTTTTTCTAGAGATTGTTTTTTCTAATATAGAATCACAAATCTAGGTAAAATATTATGTTTATTGAAATATAAATATTTATATGATGATTTGGAATATGGTCAAAGTTATAGACTATTTAATATAAGGGTATTGGGTCTCCAAGCCCAGTCTCCTTAGGAAAACACCCGTGATGCTTTTTTGTGAATCTTTATTGAGGATTTTTTTACATCCATGAATTTATTTCATCAGTGAAATTTCATTTCAGTTAGATATTTATGTATTTTAAACCATGTTAATTATAAATATTGTAACATTTTATCACATATAACATTAATGTTAGATTTTAATAAATTATATTCCAAATATCAGGTCATAATTTATTTTAAAAATGTTTAGTATTGAGTTTTTGGTTGAAAAATCATTGAAAATTATTGATCACAACCTATATAAACCCTTTGGGAATTTAGACTTTGTATTATCTAATATTTTTAAATTTGAAACACCAATGTATGATAGTAATTTATTAATATGTTTTCATAGGGGTCATATGATGTGATAGGTTGAGATAGATCAATTATCAAATGGGGATGGGAAATGATTGTAATTAATTTTTTTATCACTATTGGTATTTATTTTCGATGTTTAACATATACATAGACACATTAGCTCATGATCCCAGTATTAATAATTTTTCTCACATACTATTTTATAATATATATATTAAATGAATATATTTATTTCTGGAGTTATGTTTACATTGGATACTATCATTTTTATGGGGTTTGAGGAATTTTTCTTTTTTTGTGACTTTTTTTGTATTTTTTTATTTAAAAATCATTATTTATTATGCTTGAAATTATTACATACCGAAGGGACATGAAAAAATATTTATAGGATATTTTCATTTTTTTTTATGATGAAAAAGGCAGAATCATTCTATATTGAGTGTGTTAGGTGTCTCAACACTACATTTTAACTTATGGTGACCAGTAATTCACCATGGGTTTTGTGATGAGATTAAAATTGTTTTGGGATGAGGTTTCTCTGAAAGGTATACTATATTATCAATATATTATGAGTAAATTTATATAATGTTCCATAGTATCATCTTTATAGATTTTTTATGCACGGAATGATGTCATAAGAAATTAAATATTAATAATAAAAATACAAAACATTATGTTATATTTGACATAAAAAATTACATTATTTAATATCAATGAGGTATTATTGATAGATAATAAAATAATGGAAATAACGACATCAGTTCATTTCCCTAGATAATGTAATATATATTGATATTAAGATAATACAATAAAAACAATAAATTACAATAACTTTTTATTTTTTAGTTCTATCCATTCATTAATTCAAGCTATTGAATAAATAAGAAAAAGTCATTTGAATGATGTGAATCATTATAGGAAAACATATAGAACCATGAAATGATTAAATCATTACACATATACATTATATAATATGGTCATAAGAATATGGTTTTTATTGATATTGAGGAAACATTAGAAATTTAGGTGGTTATTGTACTATATCATTCATATATTCTTTGTATCATTAATGAAATAATAAAAAAATTATTTTTTTTCATAATGCTTAACAATTTAAAAATATCATTAAAGGGTTTATAATTAATATTCCATATCATAAATATTTTTTTATATACATTATACTAACATTATAGTATTATATTTTATTTTGCATGATTTATATGTTATTGTAATTGTTTTTATCTAGTTATAAACACTCCTTCATAAGTCTTTCACACAATGAAAATAGTCTTTTCATATTTTTCTTTATATATAAAGATATTTTTTGGTTATACCTATTGTAACATATTGTAGAGTTGATTATGGAATCAAAATAATTGAATAGGTATAGCTGTTTAGCTTAATGGTAGTGAGTTTGGGTTTATGGTAGGGATTATATTTGGATTGTAATAATTATTTCACTCCTTTTTAATTGATAATAATGGTGCATAATCATATAACTATATAACAAAATTTGTTTAAATAAGTTAGTAAATTTTGAGGAAATTTCAATTTTTGGGTGACGGTGGTATATATATCTCTAACATAATGTGTTCTGGTAACACCCTAAGTATTTATAAATTTTATGGAAATAAATTAAATTTCATTGATGGATTTCATTTCATGTTACCCAAAAATTTTCTTGATTTATATGATAATGAAATGTTTTCATAATATGAAACATTTATATTATTTTTAGGTAAAAATTACACTATTTTGGACACATGTTATGCATAATGTTGATTTACTTCGAAATTATGTATTGTACATATGATCAAGTTTTACCAAACAACGGTATAATATTAATATTATTGTAAAAATATTAATATACATATCACCTATCCTTTGGAATGGATGTTGGAAATATTTTTAACAGATTTATGAAAATATGGATTACAAATTTTTATAACATGAATCCATGGATAACCAATAAATTATACCTAATAGATAGAACAATTTAAAAAGAATGAAATTATTTAAAAAAACGATTTTTTATTGGAAAAAAATGTTTTATCTCAATAGATATTTTTTTTGAGGAATGATGTAATTTAAAATATATTGTGTATATTTAGGAAACTATTTAACATTAATCATATGTGTTTTCTAGAAAATATATAGGGAAAAATATAATTAATGGAATAAAAATATATATTATATTATAATATATTTGGTGGTTTGGGGTGGAATTACAATTTAACACATGCACACACTGAACACACACAACCCTGAAGGGAAGGTCGTATCCCACTCAAGGGATTATCCTCCCAACCAATAGATTTATTAAATTATATATTTTACGACTAAATACCCTATGGTAATGAGGCTAATTAAATTTATTATAGGCCCTCTATTGGATGGATTAAAGGACCATATTGAATTATGTATGCATCACCACTACCATGCCATTCATGCGTCATAGGACCCTTGATGGCCCGAAGTCTTAGTGGCTCTAAAGACCATTAAGGATGAATAATTCTAATGTTATAGTACTCCACTACAGTAACTAATATAGTCCCTGCACAATTATATTGAAACAATACTGTTATAGTTCAAGCTACTGTAATACTATAGTACCAGAAAAAACTCACTCCCACTCTGATTTGAACCTAGGAATGTTGTAGCATTATTGGTAGTCTATACCACTCGAGTAAGCCCCAACGACATCCATAAAATGATATATTTGTCTAAAAGTCCATTTTATGCATTTTAATGAAGCACTTATTTATGAAATAAATATTCAAACATTTAAAAATTATATTAAATAATATAAAATTATTATTTTTAAAATGGAAAACCAAAATTTCTATAAGGAAAATTTTTGATATTTTTCTAGGAATATTCATATATTATGATTATGAAGAAATTATGAATTTGAATTAAAAACTAAATTTTCATTTAACTTATTTATATAGTAAAATTATATTTAAATTATATTTTAATGTATATTTATATGAATTATTCATTTATTAATTATTTTTAGGTCTTTTGAATCAACTTCACATTGATATTTTATCTAAAAACATTCCAAATTTTTGTACATTTTCTCTTTAAAAACTCATTGTTTCATCACATATAAAAAATTAATTTTCAATTAATTTCATCAAATTATGAAAAAGAAATTTTGAATAATGGATTTTATTATTCAAATAAAAAAATATATTTTTTTGTAAGTTAAATATTTTTTATTCACTAAAAAAATCAGCAAACATAATTAAATTTATTAACAATGATTATGAGAAAAAAACGTAACTTAGTGGTTAAAGATTAATTGTAAGGTAAAAATAACATATTATATTGTCTAAAATACATTTAATATCCATATTTATACCATTTCACATATTGGATACAAAATCTAAAATTACTTAGGGCATATGATGTATTGTATACCTCTTAATAGAGGTAATCAATTTGTAATTACAAAAAAGACACTCCACCACCACCATAAATAGGAAGTCACCTCTCACTTATTCAAACATATCAATACCTTTGTATTAAAAAACGATAAAAAAATATGATCATAACATAAATAATATCATCCTATAATCATAACATTAGTTAGAAATAAAACCCATGGTAATCCATTGGTGTAAACCAAACGGTGTTACCAAACTAAGAGGCAACATTATTCAATGAGAAATTTTGTTTTATTTCATTATGTAAACATCAAATTATTCATATATCAATATTAAATAATAAACTTTGTATCATAAATGCAATGATATATGTTTATGTTATTTTCATCACCCAATCCTTTACAATCTTCCATTAAAATTTATATGCAATCATCATTCTTGTGTATGACATACCACTACATCATGAACCGTTGTCATTGGTTCATATATTACCACCAATAAAGGTGAGAAATAATGATTTAATTTATATTTTTAGAAAATATATATAATATAATTATGATATATTTATTATAAATGAATTGATGTATTACACATACGTTTATTTATACAATTCTGTAGGGTTATGATAAAATCGTCTGTGAACATGTGGACTACCGCCTCCTCAAAGTGATGTAATTGGTTCATGATCTATATGTTATATATATTAAGGATTGGTGTATCAAAAAATTATTGACATATATATGAAATAATAATTACACTATAATCATAATACACACACACACACACACACACACAGATATATATATATATCTTTTATTTTTAGGAAAAATAAAATATGAAAATGGGAACACTGTTCATGCATATGTACGACCAACCATCTCGTTGAACGGTGTATTGAATTTCATATTTATACCATTTATATATTATTATAAATAATAATATAGTAAATTAATATGATATTTATATCATGTTATAAATTATGGAATCATGTAAATGATGATATAAGTAAGAGGATAAAGAATAAGTCGTCAATACATATGTGAAAAGAAAATTAGTAATGAAACGAAACAAAACATTAAAGTGATATTATTAATATATGAGTAATCCAAATTCATAATAAAGTAATATATGGATTTATATAAAAGAATATGGTTCTATGGTAGATGTGTAATAAAATTATTTTTATTATACATGTTTTTTTCAATGTGTATAAAGAATTTCAGGATTTAAGATAATGGAATATCATCTCACTTTTAATAGTAATGAGAAACATGAAATATTCACTAATAATTTATTTTATATGTGATTTATACATACATGATTTATTATTTACCACAAAGTTAATTTATTTAATTATAATAAATGTTTTAATTGATTTTATACTTTCATTGGAATCATTTTTTTAAATATCTCTCATGAATTAATGAGATTTCTAATCTCACCATTATTTCTATGAGACTTATTCCTTACTCACAACTCATTTATTTTGTTTAGTGTATATAATAACCAAGATTTTATTGAATGATTAACACCATTATATTTATGGATATTTACATATAAATTTAATTACCTCAATTTCTTGATATTATGGTTCAAATGTTCTGAAATCTATAATGTAATTATTGTCTCAATTTTTCTTCTTTGAGACACATGTTTTGTTTTGAGCCTACATTATTTCTTGTGGTGTATATATTGTCCTCAAAAAAGTTATATCATAAATACCATTTTTGATAATTTTTTTCTCCTATTTTAATTCGACTATTTAATGGGGATTATAATTAAACATTACCCAGGTTGTAAGATATTATTTCTACAACCTAATTTTGTATTTAGATTGTTTAAGATTATGATTATATTGATAAAATATTATGATCCATTTGTTACCCATGTTTTACCTTTTTAAATTTTTTAAAATAATAATCTTCATATTGGTATCCAACATGGCACCATTCAAAATATTTTACGATGGAAATGAAAAATGTTCGGCAGGTATGGATTTATTCACCATCATGATAGTAATTTCAATGATGATTTATTTTCATGTAGACAATATAAATTTTTTAAAGAGAAATTTTTTTACTAATATTTTGGGAATTTAATTTTTTAATATGGTCTTAAAGAAAAAGGACCACAAATATGTTTTATATACTTGTAGTATTTTAAATAATTTTTAATGATCTGTTTAAAATTATTATAATCTATATTCAAATAAAATAGTTTTGAAAAAATATTTTTCATTGAAAGATATTTTAAATGATTTTAAAAGCATCATTTATTTTTTTATCATTTTTATATTTTTAATTAAAATCATTTAATTGAATTAAATGGTTAAATTATAATTTCTAAAATCCATTTTCCAAGAAAAAGGGTATCAAAATGTTTTTTAATATAAAGTGTATTTTTTAGAGAAAATGATATTGTCATGAAGAAATTTTTTAAATTAAATTTGTTAAAAAATTTCAATAATATCCCAAGTAAATAAATAATATAACTTTTTTAAATTTATTAAAATCATTAATTAAATATTAATTTTACCTAAATGGGGATTCCATGATCAATGGAAATACTGATACATGACAACATGTTTTAATGAAAAATTATGTTGCACACAATATTGAGTTATAACTGAAAAATAATAATGTAATATTATTATTTAAAATGGTAGTTAATGAATTTCCATTTTGTTGTAGGAAATAATCAAAAATAATAATATTATAATTAAGTAACTTTCCTAAATGTTTTTACTTTTATCCCATAAATTTTAGAGCCTTAAAATAAGAAATAATCCGATTTTAAGCATAAATACTACATTATTCAATAAAAGGTCGATTCACAGCCATTAGATTGTGACCCCTTTTTAAATATAGTTATGGTAACTTTTATATTTTATATTTGATGAAATAAAAAACTTCTTTATAATCATGACATCAAAATTTCTATTGGGTAAATTTTTGGTATTTTTCTGATAAAATTTATTTTTTAATGAATAGTGAAAAATACTATATTTTAATTCAAATTTTTTTTAATATAATTTATTTATAAGGATATATTATCCTTTTAAAATATTATAAAATTTAATGATATTTTTTATTATTTAATCCACTTTTGGTCATTTGATGTAATTTCAATTTGAAATGGGACATAAATATGTGTCAATCATTTGATAGTTATTATTTCTTAATAATACATTTTTTGTTTTGACAAAGATAATTAATTTTAAATTAATTTATGCCACTTATGTGTTTTTAATTTGTAAAAATGGATTCCTTATTTATAATCATGAGGTGAAAATTTTTTAAATAGTTAACTTTTAATTTTAGACATTATGAATATTTTCTTCAGCAAAAATTTTATTTACCATGGTGAAAGGGTAAATCTTGTAATAATGGTAACAAAATATTATAATAATAATATTAAATTATCCTGAAATGTGTCCTAATCCTATTTTTTGATACATTTCAGACCATGTGAATTATTGGGTTGATTTTTGGAGCCCATGGAGGCACTTGGGAGTGGTAATGACACTTTATATTAACTAATTTAATGTAAAGACATAAATGACTTAAACATACATCTTTTCGTAAATCTATTCTTACAAGGGGTTATATAAGTTATCTCTTCAACTGTAAATATTAATTTTAAAGATAAAATAATTTACTATATCATGATATTTTTTTATAATTTTTAGATGTTAAATAAATAAAAATATTTATGACACAATAATGATGCAGTGTTTACCTCATTAATGAATTATTTAAATAAATAAGATTATAATGATTAAAAAATATCTAAAAACCTATCTAATTATAATTTAATGATTTCACATAGTACATGAGTAATTATATCTTCCACTTTAATAAGTTTCGGAAATTTAAAAACTGAAAATCGTTACATAATAAAATAATATTTTTAAACATTCCTAAAGAGCCCCTCAAACCCCTTATAAAACGACTTCACTTATAACCGATTCTACACACTTCTAAAGCTCATTGGGTCATACAAACTCTTCCAAATTAAACTCTATACATCCCTCTCCTCCTCCTAGAAGACTTCTCAAAGTTTTAATGCAATTTAATTATTTGTTTTTCAAACCAATGGGAGATACCAGATTTAAAGGTAACATCTTGTCTTATGTTCTTTGGTATAATTTTACTTATCCAACCCAATAAACCATTTCTATTCCTATATTTTATAACTGAACTAGTATCCACAATATAATAGGTTTTTGATATGATAATTATTCTAACTACATTTACACACACCTCCAACTAATGGTTAGAGAACATTGTGTTTATGTGGACGACGGACTACAGCATCACGAAATGATG
This sequence comes from Viscum album, assembly GCA_963277665.1. Classification (NCBI taxonomy): domain Eukaryota; kingdom Viridiplantae; phylum Streptophyta; class Magnoliopsida; order Santalales; family Viscaceae; genus Viscum; species Viscum album. The sequence continues at coordinate 1,978,793,716 of OY728165.1, read as the reverse complement.
ATTGTTCAATTATCTCATACTGCCACTCATAGTGGCCATTATGATGACACTGTATTAATATATGATATATATTATTTGTATGTTTTCTCTATACTCTTGTAATTTTTATTTACAATCATACCTTTATGATTTCCAATATCAGTAAATATGATAACATCATTTGAAAATGTGCGAACAACCGCCCCCTCAAGGTGATATGATTCGTTAATGACATACATGGAATGTATAAAAAATTGAGTTAAAGAAATAATATAACTTACATATCATATAATATTACAATGGAGTTATATTATACTATTGTAGAATTATGTTTTCATTCAATTAAATATGAAATAGAAATGAAAGTAGTGTTCATGCATACATACAAATTACTGTCTCCATGAATGGTGCATTTTATTTCTTATCAACAAATGTTATGTAATATTAACAATACATTAATATACACGATATATATGATATATATGGTATCTAAATCATGAATATAATTTTTGAGATAATTTACTTTTTACCAATTGAACATTTTGTAATTATTAGATGTTCATTTTTAACTCAATTACCAAATATTGAAAAAATGACCATTATTAACATAAATGATTGCATAATATTTCTAACATCGTAATAAGTAATATAAACAGAATAATAAACATAAAAAGTGTTCTTAATCAAGTAGAAATTTATTTATAATATTAATCAAAAGATTAAAGAATGAACGGGTCATGTCAGACTTGAAGTAAGGGATTTACTATCTCACATTTAATTCCATGATATTTCCATTGTTCACCACATAATTATAGAGTGTGGTGTCTTGAGTACCGACATTTGATATATATTATCATTAATTTTATTTATATTCAATGTATTATATGATAAATTTGGTGGTTTTTAACTATTTCTTTCATATGACCTGATTGATTAAAATGTGGTAAGAGGTTTTCATCTCACTTTTTCTTCCCATGAGAATCATGATATATTTTCCAATATTTCAATTTGTGTAGTGTATTTAATTATTATGATTATATTATTTGGGTTATATAATTAATTATTTTTTTATTTACATCAACATTGTATGATCCTTCTTTGATGGGGTGTATTTTTTGTATATTACCAAATCGGTGAGGGAATCTTTCACCCTCATCTGTTTAAAAGACATAATTTATGTTATTCCTTATAATTTCCACTTTATTATGTTTGGAGATGTTATTATATATCCTTATTTCTGTAAAATTTATTTCCATGTGATGAGAAGTCTTTTTTCTCATCCACTCATTTTCTAAATTTTTAATTGACGTCCCAAGGCTACTGAATTTTCGTAAGGGAACATCTAAACTCAATTTCCATTATTTAGGTTAATATTATACATCCCAATTATGTCATGATATGATTATGTGTAGAATTTCAATTTATTTATTTATGTAATAATTTCCACTCATCCTTTTGGGGATATACTTTTGATATACATAATCACTCCATTGATAAATTGTCAAGTCATCAATATGAACTTGATAAGATTATTTTAACTCAATTTACATTAATTGAGTTAAACAAACAAGTCATTGGTTTTTTTATAAAAATAACATGTGTGAATGTAATTTTATTGATTTACACTGAATATCCAAACATATTGAGGGTATTTATATTTGTCTCACTTTATTATGTAATTTATTATCCCTTAATATAAGGATACATTTTTTATAATGGAGTTCGTCTAAATTTAAATTCCATTGAGACTTCATTGTTATTATACACATATTCACTCTTATATGGTATATATATAATGTACTTTGGAAAATTATGTCACGAATCATTTTATTCTCATGATATTATAAATTTCTGATTAAATTTTCTTGCTCAATTATTTGTATTCAATCATATTTCATATTGTTAAGAAATATGTAACTAAAATATCATTTTTAATGATTTAAAGATATATTCTTCAAAATATTTATCATTAATATTAATTTTTTGAAAACGGTTTATAGGATTTATTTATTTGGACATTAATGATTTCAAATCATAATTAATTTAAAAGCTTTAAAGTGGAATTGGACAGTTTGATTCAAAAATCACTTTATGAAATGCTTTTGAAAATGGTTTGATAAATCATTGTTTATTTCAATATCTTGATTAGATATACTATTATTAAAATGTGGAAATTTTATCATTCCATTATTATATTTTTTGTTATGATTATGATGTGGTTATTATAATTTTTTATCAATATGGGTGGTTCCGTGATAAAGCTATGGAGGGTGATCCTGATATAGCTCTCCAATGCATAGGGTAACATGACCTAGGTAAACATTAAACAATCTCCAATGAGATTTAGGGAATATACTGTGATGGGTATTCCAAATGTAGCTCCCTACATAGATATGATAGATACCATGTAAGTATGATATGGATGCCACTAGTTACCTTTATAATATATGATTTCAATGTGTTATTCATAAATCAAATGTTTTCATGAGGTATGTTATAATTGAAAAGTATGGTTTCATTGATTTGTATTTATTGATGGGTTAATGTTTCCTTTCTTTATTTTGAAACCCTTATTGAGCTTTTTATTCTCATAACATATTTTTGAAAAGTTTTCCACAGTTCTTAAAGATGAATAAGATCAAGGATGAGATCAAGGAAATGTCATTTTGTCTAAAACATGGATCTAGACATGTTTCTTTATAAGAGTTTTTATTTTAGGAAAAAAATAGATTCTAAGAAGTATGGTTGACTAGTAATTTTCAATTTGATATGTAATAGTTAAGGCCTATTTCTCTAAAACTCTATACCTGAAAAGATCCTCAATGAGAATAATTTTTTTAATTCAGGATTACCTAATTTTTTTCGTCCGGGTCCTTTTAGTTGGTATCAGAGGTCAGTTTAGACAACATTGAGGATTAAGAGTTTTAGTTAAACCCAAAGTTAGTTCCTACGTATATAATTTCAGTTAAATCCTTGTTTTATAAATTTTTTAGATCACTGATAGTTAGTTCCAAATGGAAGGAGTAGGATCTCAAACAGTATTCCTATCTCTTCCTAATTAAATGATTGCAATAATTATTTCAATGTCATGTTCAGATGATTTTGAAACTTTTTCTTGCATACAACTCACTTGCAAGTTGTTTTTGAGATATCAAACACCACCACTATATATTGATATCATCGTGGATCTTGGGTTATAATAAATAAAATCCTATTTTAATAATATACACATATTTTCAAGAAAGATAAATATAATCAAGCCATTTTTAAATATTTTACCTTATCAGAGGATTTTAAAGAATATTATGATTTAGAAAAAGGGGCTAAAGAATGAGACCCTTGAGAATCTTATTTATATTTGCTTTTACCATATATTCTCTCATTACATAATTATGGTATTTTGAAAGGACCATTTATTGAAAGATTCAACTCAAAATAATTCGGACTATTTTATAAATATATTGGTTTAAATGATCTTTTGAAATCATAGGTCATACATGATTATTTTTTGATACTATTTTTCTGCGAACTCCCACATGACCCATGTAATTCAATGATTATTTGGATGAAGGAAGCAAATTATATTGAATTACCTCTAAATAAGTATTTCAATGATGGACCTTCAACCTATGTGAACATGATGATGATGAAACCATATGGATACCATGATGAAGGCATGTTATTATTTTTATTAGGATTAGTTTTTTTATCATATGAAGGAGAAATAAGAAAAAATGAAAATATATATAATGCTTCATGAATTTATATTTTTCAGTCTTATTTTATTGGGATGAAAATAGAAGGTATAATAAAAACTTTGAGGTTAAAAAATGATAGGGTAATTTTTGAGTTTTATAAAATGGACAACCCATAAGATGGGTGACAACCTAACTTGTCTGGAAAATACAATGGGATCAAACTGACAACGTACGTTCAACAGGAGCGCATCACCTACCACTATCCTACGTGAATTCCCTCGTTAGTATGACTTATTATTTTAATGTTAAATGATTTTATGGATAAAGAATAAGTTTATTTTTGGAACATATGTTTTATCAAATGGATATCCTTAATATATTAAAATGATTTATAGATTAAGTGATAAAGTTTATTTTAGAAGATGTTTGAAATTTTGGTAACATTATATTCATAAGTGAAATAGAAAACTATGGGATCTCATTAGTGGAGTAATGGTTGACATTTTACTTTGGATGAATATATATTTTTATTGTGGACATAGTAATATTTCTTTTATTTATGAAAATGATTTACCTATCATGGAGAATTTATGATTATTTTAATTTCATTTCAAAATGGGACTTTAATACTAATTGATGTTAATTGGAGACAAATGTTAAGATTTATCTTGTAAGACTATGTGATTAAATCCTTTTGAGTTTTGGGTATCAATTTTATTTTTGGATTCCATGGAATAATTTTATGGAGATTTGTTAATTGAATGGTCTTTGATGAACTTTTGGTATTATTTGAAAAAATTTGGTGATTAAGTGTAGTTTTTATTTTTTTAATGTATTATCCATTTTTGGGTATTATCTGGTCTTGTACTATATTATTTGGTTTTTGTATATTTTTAGAGACATGGGAAATATATATATTATCTTTTGTGGGTTATATGATAATCTAGAAGCTAATTCTATAACTTTTAATGTGACCACATCAGTTTTAATACTCATTGATTGGAGAAACGATGAGTTTGTGGTAGAAATTTATTAAAGGATGAAATTAAACATGATAGGTATGTATGTTTCCGTATGTTTTAGTAATGATCATAATAAAATTACTCAAAATTATTGAAATTAACATAAAACCAAAACATTGGCTGTTAACTATTATTAATTGAGAATCAATGACCGTTTAACCCATCAAAAGTTTGAAATTTTATTGTGTGTAACTTTCCTCTAATCTTCTTTTCAACCACTCTCCATCAAATCGTGAGGGTTCGTTTCTCTTTCGTATCCACATTTTCCTACATGGAATCCTATTATGGGATATCTCAGGTGACCATTGTATTTATCTTTGAATCATTTAATGTTATATTTTTATTGCCTCTTTTTCTGATATGGAGCTTTCAAATAAGTTTCTATGCCCAATATAAAATTACGAGGATGAAATTCCCAAAAGGGGGGAAGGGTGTAACATCACAGGTAAATAACGATTATAAATTTTTTAAGATAAATAAATTTTTTGAATTAAATAAAAATTTTACCTTAAAGGGTATGCTATGTTCAACGGCATACCAGATATGTAACCACACATTTCATTGCTAACTTATGTTGCACACAATGTTGAGCTGTACTGAAAAAATATTAATATAATATTATTATTTTAAAATGTATTTAAAACATAGTGGTTGTATTGGTGAGAATGAACAAAATTAACCATATTATGATTAAATATGTTTCTTATATGTTTTTAATTTTAACCAAATATTTTTAGAGGCTTAAAATAAGAAAATATCTGGTTTTAAGAATAAATACTAAAATAATCATTAAGAGATTTATTTACCACCTTTTGATGGAATACCCTCATTAAATATTTTTTTGGTCAACTTTATATGTTCTATTTGACAAAATTAAATTCTTATTTAGAATTGGGACCTCAAAATTTAGTTTGGGTAAATTTTTGGTATTTTTTTAATAAAATATATTTTTTAATGAATAGTGAAAAATATTGTATTTTAATTAAAAAAATGCATTTTAAACTAATTTATTTTTATGGTTATATTATCTTTTTAAATGGATTTAATGTTTAATTATATTTATTTTTTTATATTTATTCAAATATTGGTCATTCTAATTAATTTCAATTTAAATTGGACATAAATAAGTGTTAATATTTTGATAGTTATTATTTATTAAAAAGAAACTTTTTTTTGGCAATGAGAAATAATTTTAAATTAATTTTTTAATTTTTTTTTTGAATATGAAAAAATGGATTCCATATTTGGAATTAGGAAGTCCAAATTGTGTAAATATTTAACTTTTTTTAGACATTATGAATATTTACTCGAGTAAAAGTTTTATTTACCATGGTTAAAGGGTAAAAAAATATTGTTTTAATAATATTATGTTACCCTAAAATGTGTCCAAATCTTATTGGTTTATACATTCTCGACCATTGGCATACTTGGGTCTATTTTGGGATCCCATGTAGCCACATGGGAGTGATAATGACCCATTATATTTATTACTTTAAAGAATAGACAAAATTGACTAAAACATATATCTTTTAGTCTATCAATTATTACATGGGGTAATATAAGTTATCTCTTCAAATAAAAATATTAATTTGAAATATAATAATATTTCATTCATAATGATATTTTATTATAATTTTTAGACATCATATAAATAAAAATATTTATGACACAATAATGATGCAGTGTTTACCTCATTAATGAATGATTTAAATAAATATGATTATAATGATTGGAACAGTATTCAAAACCTGTAAAATTTTTATTGGATGGTTTAATTTCAAACATTATTCAACTTATATTCAACTTTAATATGTTTTGGACAATTATAATCCTGAAATAAATATATAATAAAATAATATTATTAAATATTCCTAAAGAGCCCCTCCGCCCCCTTATAAAACCCCTCACATCTAACCCATTATACACACTTATCAAGACTTTTAGCTCATCCATACTCTGTACAATGAATCCCCCTACATCCTTAAACTTCTCCTCAATGCCTTCCTTTAGGAATAAGTCAATTCAATTAAACCTTTTGGTTCTATCCAAATAGAGATACCCGATTTAAAGGTAACATATTCTCTTATATTCTTTTGTTTTATTACATTTATCCAACCCCATAAACTCTTTTTATTCATTTATTTTATAAATAAACTTGTATATTCAATATAATAGGTTGTTTTTATGAGAACTATTCTAACTAAACCAACACACATCTCCATCTAATGGCTAAATAATATACTATTTAGGTAGACGGCGAACTACTGCCTCACGAAATGAGAATTATACAATTATCTCTTACCGCCTCTCATAGTGGCAATTATTATAGCAGTTTATTTATATACGATATATAAAATTATTATTATTTTTCTATTATTTGGTAAGTTTTATTTACAAACATACCTTTATGCTTTCCAATATGTGTAAATATGATAATTTCATTTTAGGAAGTGCAGACTGCCGTCCCTTCAAGGTGATATGATTCGTTCATGAAATTCATGGAATGTATAAAGTATGGAGTTAATTAAATCATGTAGCATATATACCATATGAAATTATACTATAATTATATTATACTTATATATCATTATGTTTTCATTCCATTTAACATGAAATTGAAATGAAAGTAGCGTTCACACGTACGTACGACTTACCGTCTCCATGAACTGTGCATTTCATTTTCTATCTCCAAATGTTATGTAATATTATAAATACACACATATCCTGGATATATATGATATATATTATATCAAAATAATTAATATATTTCTATAGAAAATGTAATTTTTACCCCAATATCATCTTGTAATTATAAAAAATTCATTTTTTTACTCAAGAACCAAATATCGGCAAAATGACCATTATAAACCTAAAAGATTGAATAATGTTTATAACATGTTAATAAGTGATATAAATTTCATAATAAACGTGAAAATGGTTTTTTAGAAATTATATATTAAATTTAGCTTATTATTTAGGCGATTAAATAATGAACGGGTCATGTCGGACATGAGGTAAGGGACTTCCTATCTCACTTCTAATTTTATGAGATTTCCATTGTTCACCACTTTTTGTTACATGTGATGTATCGAGTACTGACATTTGATATATATTATCATTATTATTTTTATATTCATGGTATTTTTTGATTAATTTTGTGGTTATTAACTTTTTTTCATTCGACTCGGTTGATTACTATGTGGTAAGATGTTTTCATCTCACTTTTTATTCCCATGAGATTTAGGCTATATTTTCCCCAATTTCTATTTGTGTGGTGAATTTACTTACTATTATTGTATTATTTGTGTAATATAATTTAATTTATGTGTATTCACATCTTCATTGTATGATCCTTCTTTCCTGGGGTGTATGATTCGAATGTTACCAAATCGATGAGGGAATCTTTCACCCTCCACTATGTTAAAAGACATCATTTAAGTTATGTCTTTTAATTTCAACTTTCTTATGTAGAGAGATGTTATTATATATCTCTATTTCTATAAATTTTATTTTAATATGATTAGAAACAGTTTTTTCTCTTGTAAACTCATATTCTGAAATTTTAATTGACATTAGAAGGCTGTTGAATTTTTAGAAGGGAACTACTTAACCCAATATCCATTCGTTGAGTTAATATTATTTTTCTTGATGATGTCATGATATTATTATGTGTGGAATAAATATTTATTTATTTATGTAATAATTTTTACACCTCATTGCATGGATATAATTTTGATACACATAATCCTTCTATTGATAAATTCCCAAATCATCGATATGAACACGATAAGAGTAAATTTAATTCAATTTCCTTTCATTGAGTTAATCATCCATGTCAATGGTTTTGTATTAATAAGAACACATGTTAATTTCCTATGATTGGTTCACACTAAATATCCAAAAATATTGAGTTTATAAATATTTTTCACAAATTATTATGTAATTTATTTATCCTTAATCTAAGGATACAATTTTTATAAGGGGGTTCATCTCAATTTACATTAAATTGAGGATTCATCGTTGTTTTTCCCCAATTAACTCTTATATGGAGTATATAATGTCATTTGTAATATTATATTTTCAATCCCTTTATTATCATGAAATTATAGAGTTTTGATTAAATGTTATTCCTCAATTATTCATATTAAAGAATATCTCAAATTTTTTAAAAGAATTTAACAAAAATATGATTTTAAATGTTTTAATGATATATTCTTAAGAATATATCTCATTAATTTAAATGTTTTCAAAATGGTTTTTATGATTTAGTTATATGGAAATTACTATTTTCAGATGATTATTCATTTAAAATCATAAAATTGTTATTGGCCACTTGGATTCAAAAGTCACTTTAATAAATGGTTTTAAAAATGGCTTGATAAAGATTTGTTTATTTAAATAACATGATTTGTTATATTTTTATTGGAATTTGGAAATTTTATCTTTAATTTATTCTTGTGTTATTTTTTATGATTATGTTATGGTTATTGGTTATTTTTTATGCATGCGGGTGATGGCGTGATAAATCTAGGGAGAGTGAGCCATAGATAGCACTCCAATGCATTGGGTAATGTGTCTGAGGTAAACATTAATGTTTCTTCTTAGAGATTTAGGTAATATACTATTATGGGTATTCCAAATGTAACTCTCTACATATCTTTGATAGCTAAAATGTAATTATGATATGGATTCCATAAGTTACCTTAATGATTTGTGATTTTAATGCGTTATTCATAAATCTTATGGTTTCATGAGGCATGTTGTGATTGAAAAGTATGGTTTCATTGATTTGTATTTATTTAGGTGTTAATGTTTCTATTCTTTATTATACAACCCTTACTGATATTTTTATGCTCATAACATATTTTTGAAGTTTTTTCCATAGGACATAATCATGAATAGGGTTAAGGATGGGTTCATGGAAAAGTCAGGTTGTCTAAAACATGGAAATAATTTTTTTCTAAAAGTATTTATTTTATGAAAAATATGGATACATAGTAGCAGTTTCTAAATTTAATTTTTGTGTTGATATGTAATAATTAGGTCTGAATTCTCTAAAACTACAAACCTAAAAAGATCCTCAATGTTAATTATTTATTTAATTCAAGATTATGTAATGTTTTGTGGCCAGGTCCTTAAAACTTCTATATATATGTTAATATACATTGATATATTATATTCTTTATTTATATTTATGTTATAATGATTCCTTTCTTATCATTTATTTTTATGGTTTATGTTTACGATGAAAAATTTTTTATGAATCATTTTTATCTTCCATATATTATAACAAGATAAAATAATTATTAAACCCACTTCCATTCTTGTGATATTATTTGATGAAATCATTTTTAAAGATATAAATTTTTCATTGTTTATGATATTTTGAAGTGTTTTTAGTACATAATTAATTTAATAGGTTGATATATTGAATGTTTTTGATAATTTAGAACACATATACACCATTTCATTATCAAACTGGTTGGAGCAGTATTTCCCCCCAATGCATTGGGTAATTATGGACAAATGAATATTATATATGCAACTCAGGAACTTTATTACATGTTCAAAATGTTGTGATTGAACATTATAACATGTTCACAATGGTATTCATGAACTCGATTACCTGTTCAATAGTTTATTTCTAAACATGATTACATTTTCTCAATGTTATGTGTGAACCTGATTGTATGCTCAAAAGTTTATGTGTGAACCTAAGTACATGATCAAATTGTTATGAAATATCTAGTATTTATTTTATATAATGATATGTGTGGACCTATTACCAGGTCCATAGGTATATTCGAGGGCCCGATATCATGTCCCTATCTTAATGAGAAAACATATTTCTATTTAATTATGTCCACAATATTTTAATAAGATGTTTATTCCTTAATCCTTTGTCTTATTCCAAATTTATTTTCTCATGAATCATGTCCATTATTTTCCTTATTTTTCATGTCTTGTGACCTTTAGATATTTATTATCTTCTTCAAATGTATGATCATTTGTATGAAGGGTGTAATATTTTAATGTTATTCTTAGGTTATCATTCTATTATTTTCTTTGTTTTTTATTACATTTCACCTTTTTAACTTACTAATCATTTAAGATCACCAATTATTATTTTTCCTATCCCTAGGTTAGAAAACATTGTTTTTATTAGAAATTTTAATCGGGAAGATCAGTATAGGGAATGTTTGAGTATCTTTCAATATACTGGAAGATTTTGCTCAATGTTTCAAAACATAATAAAATATAACTCGCATGATACACGTAATTTTGTAAGGTGATGAATATTCATCTTAAATGATCTAATATCCATGTATGTTTATCCTTCTTCTATATAGTTCCTATCAGTGGAATCTTTTATTCAACCTTTAAAATATAGAATGATAAACCTTTAATGTGATACCATGGCATATTTCTATGGACATGTATAGGTATTTCTCTAAGGATAAGTCATATGATGAGTCAATGTATATGAAAATGAGATACATTTTTGTAAATGATTAGTAGTGTGGTTTGAAATATATTACATATATATATATATATATGAAAATTAAATGTTTTATAGGAACATTAATATGAATTGACTATGTAAGAGAAGAATATAAAAAAAGTTACTAAAATTGGAAAATGAAAAAAAAAAGTTAATGCGTTGGATGAGATTAGGGGTCTCCCTATGGGTTTATAGATAGATTAATTTTTTATGTGTTTATATTATAGGTATATTTAAAATAAATGACTTATTGGAAATCTCATGATGGAACTCAAAATTGTTTTATGACTATTATATTTGAGGCTGTAGATGAAGATACCACAAACAATATATGAAATGTATGTGCTACTATAATTGTATTTTTTATTATCATTACTGAATTTATATTGATTAATGTTAATAAAAAAATTTATAATTAATATTATAGTAAAGGTGTATTAAGGAATAATAACATGAAGCTCAATTACTTTTTTGAGATGGAAGACGGTTGAATCAAGTATTTATGTTTTAGAATTCAATGATTATTTTTTATGAACCATGAAATTTATATGTATTTTTATTATAAATTTTTCATTAGGGATTGAAAATGATATGTTTAAGGTTGATGATAAAATATAAAATTTATTTATCAGCAAGTTTATATTTTTATTATTATAAGGTAACACTTAATGTGCTCTTGAAGTTGAGAAAATTTAAATTAGCTTTGATAAAGGGATAATTGATTTGGATATTGTGAATTGGATAATATATATGAACTAATATCAGATAAATTTTTTTTTAAGATGGTTTTAGGCTATCAGGGATTGAGTTCACTACATTTATGGGTGAAAGGAATATATCTATCTATGATTGTAATATGAAAGAATTCATTTTTCAATATGAATATATTGTAGTATAGGTTATTAAAAAATTTCAAGAGAAAAAATGATGAATATATTCACAAGTTTGGTATTTTAAATTCAATAACTACATTATGATATAAATGGGATTGAAGTTATGTTGATTTATAGAAATTTACTTCCTTCTTTATAATGTTTTGATATTTCTTCTTTCAAAAGGGTTATATGGATAACCATTTATAAAAATTGTTTGACATGAAGTTTTGAAGGGTTTTTAAGTGAATAACTTATTGCATAACCATATGTAAATTTATATACAATGAATAACTTATGAGAACCATTTTTTGGATCATTCCAAAAGATATATGTTATTACATATAAATATATACATGGGTATTATGATCAATAGTTTCTTTTGGGATAACAAATTCACTTTAATTTCAGGTAGAAAGAGATGATGTAGAAATTGAAAAAGAAACAACCAATGGGTGTGTTTTTTCATATAAAAGGCAATTAAATCAAGTAAGTATATAATGTCATGAAAATTATTTATCTTTAGGAAATGGGTCATTAAATAACTATTATCCCATTATCATAAACATTTTTGGTATCTATATCCATTTCTATGAAAGATTGATTTTTGGATTTATGATTGTTAACATTCTCCTAATAAAGTTCTCTATCACTCTTAATAAAAATATTATATTTAAATTGTTTCTCCCATTTCCATGTTTTCACTTTCCATATATGTTATCCTATATGGAAACCTAGTTATCTATTACTCTCTGTAACCATTACGTTTACCACTTTCCTTTTTAAATGATATTCTAGAATTCATTTTTAGAAGCTGTGTTTCAATGAAAGGAACATTAAGTTGTTACACCTTTAATGTAACAGATGAATTTATATGGTTAAATTCATTTTAAAGGCTGTAGAATGTACCACCCCATGTTTTTATATATTCATTTTTCTCGAATAAATTAAATTTCATTGCTAGATTTCATTTCATGGAACAAAAAAGTAATGATTGATTTATATTATACATTTAATCTTGAAATACACAAAACACATATATTACCTTGTGGTAAAACAAAAATATATTTATTTATGTTCTACAAAATTTCCAGTTCATTCAATATGCTGTATTTAAGGAAATATCATGTTTTACCAAACTAACGTATAATAATACTACTATTATTAAAATATTATTATAGCTATCACTAATCATTTAGAATTGAAGTTACAAATAATATTTACTAAATTATGGAAATATTTTTTACTCATGTATATACAAAGATTTATTTTGTTACCAATTAATTAGAAATCGAATTTTTTTTTAAAAATAACGATATTTCTTTTCAGAAAAACTATATTTCAACGAAAAATCATATTTTACATTAGTAATGTAAAAAAACTAATTTATATTAATATTTTAATTAAATTATATATTATATAATCAATAAAAGATTTAACATTCATCTTATATGTTTTCTATACATGATATAATAATAAAATAAAATTTAGGCATAGAAAGATATATTTTTATAGAATATAGTTTTACCTCCTTTTAATAGTGCATCTATTTTAAAACTATATTTTGACACTTTTAAAAATAATATTTTTCCAAAAAAACATTATTTATTAAATATTAATTTAAAATTTTTATTATAATGAATTATTTATTTTTCTGAGGAGATTCATATTTTGATATATATGAAAAAATATTAAATTTTTATAAAAAATTACATTTTTTCTTACCTATATAAATATTATAATTACATTTTTATATTGTTATATGGCTTATTTATATAATTAATAAATATATTAATACAATTCATTTCATTTTAATCAATCCCATATTGAAATTTGAAATAAAAACATTTCATGTGTTGGAACATTTTCACATTGAAACGCAGTTGTTTCATCCCAACTACGAGATTAATTTTATGTTAAATTCAATAAAGTTTGTGATTTTAAATTGAATAAATTTATTCCATATTTGGAATCATAATAATTTATAATTTCATAATCTTATTATTTTTCTAAAAAATCTATGAAGGAATTTAAAATTAATTTGAATGATTAAGAGAAAAATTGGTTTGTATTGTGGATAAAAATTAAATATAAGGGAATTAGTTGCCAATAAACATACCCAAATTAAATTTAAGTCAAATATTTAAATAATGTCTTGTAATATTTAGAAAATTGAAAATTATATTATGCACAAGATGTAAGGTATACCTCTCAATAGAATTTACATTTTTATACTTATAAAACGCCACTCCTACTACAAAATAAAAGGGAACTCACTCCTCCCTATTTGAAACCAATAAATCCCTTGGAATTATAAAATATAGAGTCACAGTCCCATATTCAACTCAATAGTTGACTGAGGCTGGTTTCCCACATGATATAAAGAGCATATCCTTGAACGCTAGAGGCTTCAGACCAGTAGTGAGGGATGATGGTGTGTATGTGGGGAGAGTAAGACATCATTTATTCGAGTATACATTCTGGTAAATAAGAATTACCAATAGTGGAAGAATAATAATAATAATACATTTATTGAAAGAATAAATAACCCAATTTATGTAAAAAAATAACAGCAGAAGCTAAATAATAATACATGGTACAATATTGATGATGCTGATGTCAGGAGTATATATGGAAATAAAAGTGGAGGGAAAAGGGTTACAAGCATAACAATCATGATTTAAAATGTAAAAACTCTAAAATACTAGAACTACATCTTGATAACATGAATGATCCTCTACCCTCATCTTCATCCTATGAAACATCAAAACCAATAATCAGATGTAGAATGATTAAATTTATATATACCTATGGTCATAAAGTCTACTTAGGTACCAGAAAATTCCAGTCCAAGATGTGATATAATAATATCAATAGGATGAAACCCACCATGACTATACCTTTCCAATTTCATACAAATTATAGGAAACAATTTCTAAATATAATAAATGATATGGTAGTAATTTAAAAAATACACCAGGGTTCAGTATCCAAAATGGACACTAATCCCATACAACCTACTTCGGCCTATACAGGGAGTCTGGATGGGGAACCTATACATGATACTAAATGTATAACATGTGCCATTATAAGCCATGAAATTAATGAATCATTCCCCCAAGCTTACACTCTAGATATCGGTATCAATCAATGTCACCGCACGAGAACACTATAATGTTTGTAGAAGTATCACAAGTGCATAAACATGATCATATATACATAAAAGTTTCATCTCATATTATTCAACAACCTAACAGACAATTCAAACCAAACATTCTTTTTAAAAAAATCCCAAACCTATCCAAGATGATATAAAATTATACCATGTGTTGCAACATGATCATCTGTTACCAACAAATACCACCATTATCACCAAACGAGATCCTTATGACATCCACATTATCGCTATGAGGTAAAGTAACCACTGATTCCATCCTATGTATCTATAAATAGTACCAATTATCTCTTCGATAATGGTGTAGAAATCTTTCCAAAAGTTCATTGAATAGTTTTTGTCCTTGTGAACTAGTATCAGTGAGGAGTATAATTAATTCCTTTGGATTCCTTTTCCTAAAAAGCCAAAGCGTCACCCCCGAAACATCGTGTTGTGACCAATCAAGAATGGGAAGTCCATCCAAAGGTCTATAATACGATAATAATATTATATCCTACCCCATTTCAAATTCCATATAAAAACATACAAAATAGACAATTCATTTATGTGTATTGAACAATAATAATTATCTCAATACCACATACATCCATTAACAAAGATAAGAGATTAAATTCAAACATCAATGGAACATTTCCAATAGTAAGGAAATGAGCATTTAATAAGAGTAAGAAAGGTATTAAGAATATAGTACATTGCATAAAACTTATAAAAGTACATGTCAACACATGCAATTAAAAATTACAAGAAAACATGATTAACAAACCCTTCATATGGTTAAATCCACTAAAAATAGAACATGAAATGAGAAATTATCTAAGAGAAAGGAATTTGGAATCTATATTTTTCATAGCAGTATGTAATTAATGAAATTTCAATATCTAATGCTATAGAGAATGATCATGTATTACATTGCATTAAAACCCCACAAGGCTCAAGGAAGAGAACTAGACAAGGCATAAGCATTTTTCATAATATTAGTTATGCAATTTAACGTTGTAATAAAAAGAAGTAGTTTTCCTGAAAAATTAATATAAAGAACTTGGGATAAACATAGGAATTTTAGCTAGTAAGTGAAATAGAATTCAAAAACACACCATGTGTGTAAAATGTATAAGGCACTACACAAGGGAAAAAACAATATTTTCAAGAATATGCTTTATTGATAAGGAACTTATTAATGGTAAATATATCGTTCTATGATTTTAATCAAATAATGGAATTATGATTGTACTAAAAAAACCAATTACAATTTTCCACATTTTAATCAGAGCAAAAAATGAATCATTTTGGTTGGCCACACCAAAAAGTGTTCCCAAAGGCTATGTGGGCACCCATATAAGGGTTTATCTATGAGAGATAATCCCTACATATACTATAGAACAATCCATTAATATTAATATGATATAATAGTGTTCAACAGAATGTTATAACAAGGTGCTATAATGATGAAACTCGAAAAATGATTAACAACAAAGTTGAAAAATGTTAGAAACCCTATCTCAATGCCATAGTACTACACAAGTCCAGTATCAAGGCATGATTCGACCTAAAATTATTGAAATAAAGAGATTTAAGAAAAACCCCCAAAGTAGGGCTCAATCCATTGAAATGAGACACTGTAGAGATCTTTGAAGAAACCAATAAATCATGGGATGAAGATAAGAGAGGATATCGATTGTCTCTCATAGCTTCTGACATAGGAGTGATCTGACCACTATTGAGGTAGATCAATCAGAACCTCAAGAGAGTAGAGGAGGGCGTATTCATACGCATGTGGGAAGAAGAAACCAAGATGAAGGGTAAGGGTAGGTATAAGGGTTTAAAAAATTTCATTGAAAATATATACCCAATATGTGCCACATTGGTTGGTTTCACGGTTGGCCAAATAGTGCACCTACCATGTGGTGAATTCTGCTACTCTATGGCATAACACATGATCAACCACATGATTTCACTAAACATGAATTAACTGTGTGGTAGCTCACCACCCCAGATCTATAAATGGCTATAAGACCATACATCTATGCTATATGGTTTCTCCTAACCATGAATCCCAATCTGTGTTTACTTTTTTTATAATTCATACTTCAAATGAGCCATGTAGTCTCTCAAGGCCTCCATTTAATGGTTATCCTTCATACTAAGGGACTTTTTGAGGAATTTAACCCAGAAATAAAATATCCATCCATTTGAAAAATTCATGTATGTTACAACCTCCCCCTCCCTTAAAACAGCTCATCCAAATGTTTCCCTTCTAAAGGTGGTATGACATCCTTTGGGAAATGTTCTGGCCACTATATTGTACATCGGCCTCATATGCCTAGGTCTCACCCTAAACACATCCATTCTTACATAGAACACAAACTAGTGTAACTATCCAACTTCAAAGAACCTTCATACTACGGTCATAAATAAGGTTTCAAATCTCATCAATGGAAATATATTCCTCAAGCTTGATATCATCAGAATCAATCAAATTAGACAGGTCTGGATGATATTTTCAAATATCTGATACATGGAAGACATCATTCTTGGAATGGTAACTCTGAGGTAATAAAAACCTACAAGATATCAGACCAACTAGTTCCACTATCTGAAAATCCTACGCATACCATAGAGTTAAATTTCCATACCTCCTGATATGATTATGTCTGAGATGATGTGATACATGCAGTATGACCCAATGTAGAACCTCAAATTCCATAGGTTGACAAAGATAATAAATATATGACTTCTTATTTAACATAGATATAGTTATATTCTTATAAATAAGATATAATAACTATCATCTATCATGAATAAGTCTAGGACCCGAAAGGGATACATCTCCAACCTTTAAAAAAACAAGGGTGAACTGCAAGATCTACCATGGAGAGGCTCATATGGAGCTATATGAATTGTTTCATGAAAGTTTTTATTATAGAAAAACTAAAAAAGAGGAATATGTTCCTTCCAAGAACCTCTAAAATCCAAAATAAATGACATAAGAATATCCTCTTACAATCATATATTACAATCGGTATGCTCATCAGTCATAGGGTTATATCATTACACATGAGAACATATAAATCCAATGCTTTCTGCAACCTTTTCCATATTCATGATGATAACCTGGAATCTCAATATGAAACTATTGAACATGGTACATCATGATGTCTCATTATCTCATGGATTACAAGTATACCTAACTCATCATCAACGTAGGTCTATCTGATTAGTAAGAAGTTGGTGCCTTTGGACTACCTATTGACTATCACCCATAAGGCATTGTTTCCTTGAGGATACATCGACAAGACCATCATAAAATCCATGGTTACATGATTACATTTCCACTCTACAATGGATAATGGGTTTAAATGTCTTGTGGGTCAATTTTTATCTTCTTTCTCCTGCTGACAGGTGGAGCACCGAGTAATGAAGCCCACTCTCTAGTTCATCATGTTTGGCCAAATGTGCTGATGATTCATATATTGATATATCTTTGTATGACCAGGGTGATTTTCTAAAACTGGGGAACGGGATTCCCTCATTAGCTCTTCTCTTATATCTGATGTCACAAAAAGATTCCAATGGTAGTGATGGCTCTAAGTGATATAGACAACAAAACAAGGAGGTAGTTTCTCTCCTATAAGACATTCCCTCAAAATTTATTCATCTGGATCAGATGATTGTTGCATGCAGACTCAGTCTAGAAGGGTGGAAGTCAATACAAGATCTTCTAAAACTATTTTCCCATGATGCTACTAAACATTAAGATGATACATAGAAAACATATCCATGATCTTCCACCCAATGCGGTCCAATTATACAGCTTGTGTTTGAGTTTTAGGACTCACTTCATCAACCATGACATTTCCTTTAATAGGGATATGAGATAGCTCCACATAAAAAGACTTTTGGTGTTCTACCCACCTACCCTGTCTCAGATTCATGTTTTTCTATATGGGGATATATTTTTTGATTTCATGATCCGTGTAAACAATAAACCTCTCATCCAATAGATTGTGCCACCAACATCATAGAACATGAATGACTACAGATAGATGGAGCTCATCCATATGATATCTCCTATCGATCAATGTAAACTGAAGATATCCATACACAATGACACTATCACCCAAAATTAGAACGACACCCTGATCGATCTCGGAATATGTATAATATTATTTATAACTTTTTTCCTTTCTTTGGAAGAATAAAAATGAGAGTAGAAGATAGAATTAGTTTTACCTCTTTAATTTCCTTCTCACAAGCATCAGACCATAATAATTGTACACCCATATTATTCACGACTCTAAGAGATGTGACTAATCAGAAATATTCTAGGATGAAATTCAAATAATAATCATCATTCCCTTTGAATATATGTATATCAAACACATTCATGCGATCCTCCCAAAAGACAACAATTATCATCCTCTCTAGGTCAATAGATACACCTTCCTATGATATGATATGACTAAGAATGTGAACCTCACCGATCCCAAAATTTCATTTACTGATCTTCGAATGAAGCTAGTTCTCTCGTTGGGTTCCCAGCATGATTTCATGAGGGATGAAATGGTCATGTATGGTATGAGTGTACAGAAATAAGTCATCTATGAAGACTACCATAAATGAATCAATAAAGGAGTAAAAACCTTATTCATCCACTCCGTGAAGACATCGATCATGTTCATCACTCTAAATGGAATAACCAATTACTCATACAATCCATTCTTTCTCTGGAATACAGTATGTGGTATGTTTGATGGTCTCACATGCACCAATTGAATTCATATCTTCAAAACAATCTTATAGAAAATATATTCTTCTTCACACCTGGTTGAAGGCGATGTCAATAAAAGGAAATAAACCATAGTTATTCATTGTAATATGATTCAAATGTCTATAATTCTCATTAAATAGTAGGGTACCATCAACCTTCATAAAGAAAATAATAATTCAACCCAATGGAGATATGCGGGGTCAGATAAAACTCTTAGAATCTAGATATTCATTATTCTTTTTGAGTTCTTAGAGCTATGTGCATTCCATCTTATATAAAGGAATGGAAACTAGTTCCACACTTAAAAATAGGTCAATGGTGAACTCAACCTATATCTCAGAAGGTAAGAATGACAAATAATTAGGGTATACATCCCTAAAATGACCAACTAAAAGAGGGAACTCAACGAGTTTCATTCTCTAAACTCTCATAAAGAGACTCACTAGCTATGTGGTAACATTGAAAATCCCATATCTCTTTGGTAAATCTTGAACTATATAGATATAAAATTCCACTTTGGGTATATATGAATTACCCTTGGGAGATGTATGACTCTCAACATCGATAATAATCCACTTCGACATAATAATGTGTGAGATAGTCTATACCAAAAATGATGTCAATGTTGGGCATCTCCAGGAAGAATAAATTTAGATTAAATGGTACCCACATACCACATTGAGGTACTACTAACACTAACATAATCCAAATGATCTTACACTAGTGATGTTTCAGGATACATAATTCTCCATAATTTATCTATAGTGAGAAAATGGATTTCTACACTCGTAGTACATATGAAGGAGTGATTTTCACATGTATTGAAAATGAAATAATCTAAAGTAGTGGTTACCCTAATAGTTCCTCTTACAGTTTATGTACCTATATTTTTCTCATCAGATGCTAGATGAAATACAAACATTTGTCCTGAGCCACAACCCAAATATGGAGTCTACTTAGCCTGAGAAGATCCACTCTCATGTCACAGATGATCTAAAGCATTACATCCCGAACCACTACCTCTATATCCTTATCATATTCATCCAGTAAATGAGAAACTCCCATATCTATGTGGTGTCATAGATCTTGTACCTAATAAAGGTACTGGTATGAATCCTCTACTTGTAGATTTTTGAAGGAAATAACATCAGAAATGATGAAGATGCCCCATCCTTCTATAAGCTCAACATTCCATTTTATTCCATGTGCACTGGGGATTCGTATAGATTATCATACAACATTATAGATAGAGTATGAAATTATCAAAAAATGCAAACTAGATGGAACTTACCCCACATGAACCACCAAAATGGTCATTCTAAACACCAAATAAACCATCACCTTAACATTCAACAAAACATACCAGGCTCCCAAGAATAACTTTTTTATGATTTTTCTCCCTGATCAAGAATGTTTCACTACATCTATAATGGTATTTAATCAAAATATTTTCAAATAAAATAGTATTGATTATCCAATATCATCCCCAAAAGTTATTAAAGTGATAAATTTGTCACCCATTAGAGATAGGAAAATATGTTAATGATTGGTTAAGTAAGAAGAATAATTAAGTACTATCAATTATCCCATCTAGAGATGCAAGAACTAGATAGAATAGACCACCCTCAATGTTTTTAGAATGCCTTGATCAATGAATGAAATCTAGATGCCTTCCCATCTCATTTCTTGTTAACGTTAAGAGTATGATATGAAATCTTACCAACGGATGGGTGAGTGGAAACGCATGTAGGTAGAAATATTGAACCTCCTCTAAAGAGGTGTCTTGAATTGGTAAAATATGTATATCATATATTCTACCCATGACTCAGGATCATGAGGACATACATCCCCCAATAAAGATGGAGGATTCTGATCCAAAAAGTCCCATTTGATCCATTATATAGTTGGGGAAGGTCGAGGAGAACCCTCAATTGTCTACATGGACCTAAAAAATGTATCTCTCAACTCAGCATTAGTTCCTCGTGGATGATCACCTGGAGGTGCCTCAAGAGGCACTTCATGAGGTACAATTGGTCGATCATGACCCACCACAGCCATATTATGATCATCGCAACTCGCTTATCAGGTAGCATGAGGATGTCACAGTGGCATAACTCCAAAATTTCAAAACCAAAACCTTATACAAGATTTATAACAGATAGGGAATGTAGGTAAATAATATTTAAAGAAATCTAGGGACAACAACTTCCTAAACATGGAAAAAATGAAATGGAAAATGATAATCTAGAAGAATCATGGCCTACCTTTGATCATAACACTACTAATAGTCTACTATATGATCTAAGCCAATATAAAACGGATGGTCCTCAAATGGATCATAAGTAATTTGGCATATAGCCTATGCCAAGGTATGTTCAAATTAAAAATATTAACATATGAGACTTATATTTATTTTTAATAGGTGTATTTTATTTTTTATTTTAGGGATTTAATTACCCTTTTCCATTTTGCTGAATTCGGTGGATCACCAACCAAATCCGTGAGGGCCCATACCCTAATTGTATGAACCTGGATCTTCTTTCCAGGTATGTTTTCCTTTTCTGGTTCTTTTGGAGAAAAACTGTAATTTCTAGAAATTTTTGAACTACTTGATGTGGACTTTATGAGTACACTTCATGTACTCGGTTAACACAGGTAGTCGGGTGTGGGCCGTGTAGCGGTCATGCACACTGTCAGGTGTGGTGACCTGAAGACTACATAATGCGGGTGCTGGTGAAGGAATGTACAGGATGTGTACTTATAATGTACCCAATGTTTATTTTTTTCATTAAACATATCAGGGTCGCATCTGATCTCAATAATGTTCTTCTTCTAGGTTTCGTTAGGTTGAGAGCTCTTGTACATCTGTGATCTTCCTCTGAGCCCCTGACTAAGCATCTGAACTCTAATTCAACCACGGTCGATTGCGTTGGAATCACCATGGTATGATCTCTCTTATGCTTGAGCTTAATTTCCCAATTCAACCTCCTTCCCATGTTATCCTATGATAAAGATTTCAGGAATTTTTATAGATCTTCGGCATTATAAAGTGATTAAATCCCTGAGTGTCAAGTATATTGATCTCCAAACGCTGAGGTAGGTGGGTTATACCTTTCCGTAAAACGTTTTTGATTTTTAAGTGCAAAATCGCCAATACCCATGAATGGGGTATTGCACATTTACAGTTTAAGACCTATTGTTTGTCTAGTAGGCTTGTATTCTTGAGTAGATGATAATTGAATGTGAATATGGTTAGTTTATTTGCATTGGATGTATTTTCACATGCATGATTGCCTATTTTGACTGTAGGGTCTCATTTTCCTATTAGGTCATTGTTTTCAATCCCATTCCTAGTTGTAGGATAGTGTGATTGTTATGACATGATGATATGATGTATACTGCTAGCCAAGTAGTTATTGAGGTGTACATTGGCCGATATGTGCTGCTATACTTTTTGACTTACATAGGGACACGTGAACCAGATG
This sequence comes from Viscum album, assembly GCA_963277665.1. Lineage (NCBI taxonomy): Eukaryota > Viridiplantae > Streptophyta > Magnoliopsida > Santalales > Viscaceae > Viscum > Viscum album. The sequence continues at coordinate 1,978,770,215 of OY728165.1, read as the reverse complement.
TATAGACCATATGGAGAATGGATGTAAGGTCTTCTCCAGAGTGTATGTTTTAATTATGATGCGAGACCATAGGGGGAATTGACGTAAGTGCTTTCTAAGAGTGTTTTTAGATCCTAGACGTGGGCCCATTGGGAATAAATGTTTACTGCTTCCCTAGAGTGCCTTTAGTTACTAATAATAGACTATATGTGGAATTGATGGTGACTGCTTCCTCAGAGAGTCTATGATTAAGATGAACATGAGGGGTTAGACTGAGTGTACTGCCCATAACGTTTCTTGTGTTTCTAGGTAAGACTATGGGGTATTGGGTATGAGTAATTCCAAGAGGGTTACCTATTTTGGATTTCCTGCTTTGTTATTTGTTGCATGATATATGATACTAAATGCATTTAAACTGTGAATTGATTATCTTGTGTACTTCCTTATTTACAGCATTTATTTACTTACTGCCTGCCATATATTCACTGACTGTTAGGCACAGATCTCATGATGGTTTCTTAATGGGATTTATTCTCACACCCAATTTCATCTATGTTTTTGGTCCAATACATATTAAATTGGTGCATGTATAGATAAGGAAAATGAACCCTTCTACTTCAGGTACATGATGGCCGGGGAGCTAGAGATCATGGAACCTATATGAGGCTTGCAATGCTGAGAAGTTTACTTTGTTTCTTATGTACTTCTTTTTAGCACAACATTTCTGCATTGTGATGTGTTTGGATGTATTACTAGACATATGTATCAGACATCATTCATATATATATTATTATTCTCTAGTCTTATGCTATTTATTTTTGTATGGATTATTATTGGTTTCTCATTTTTTATTTCTTTATTCCACTGTGTTACTCTGCCAACGAGGGAATAGTTTCAACACTATCACACCCAAGGCCCTTTATGCTAGTCAGAAACCTTTGGAATTAGGGGAAATGCACTTGAGGCCATTTGAGCAACAAGGTATGGGGATTCTCTGGGTGGATTCCATAACCGGTACGTTACAAAGTGGTATTAGAGGGATTCATTTTCTTCTTGACATATGGTTTGGAGACTATAGTCTGGGATAGGACAAATAGGTACTTGTTAATAAGACTATCCCTAGAGGAGTTTACCCATATATAAGAAACATCCAATATACCTCATTTGTTTCAATTTTTCAGGATTTGAATGTTTTTGATTGATCTGATTTTCCCCGTTGGGTGAATCACCTATATTGTGTTGTTATTGTTGACGTTGTTGAGGTTCTATTTATGTCGCATCCTGATGAGATGAGGGTATTTTGTTTCATGCATCATATAGGCACTTTCTTGGGATCACATGTCATGCATTCTTTCCATGCCATATAAGGTGCATTAGTGATTTCATGTTTTTGTGATAGGTATTATGCTAGATATGCATTTTGTTGTGAAAGATGACTTGATAAAAATACTTGTTGTTTGATTGGGTATTATGGGTGTAACGTTTTCTTGAATGAACTCCAAACATTGGATCTTGAGGTGTTATAGGCCTTCATTGTCTAGAATTTGATGGATCATTGACTTGTTTACCTTGATATAACATGTATAAGATGAAAATATTTTATTTGCGGGGAGTATGGTCACTCACGGATCGAAATTTGGAACTTAAGGGACTGTTTCATTGTTTTTATGGGATTCAGAGTACTTCATGAGGCTTACTGTCTGGTGAAACCCAGAATACATGTCGTGTAGTTCTAACTTCACACCATGACTTCTTCTGTTCGAGAAGAAACTGTTTTTCTTAATTATATGTCATGTAGTTTATATAAATGTTGTGTAGTCCTTAACCATGTCATAGACCATGTGGGAAGAGACAAGGGATAGGGACGTTCTTGTGGGAACACACCGTGTACTGGTTTTACATGCTGTGTCGTGTTGACCTTGTGTCCTCCCATGTGACTAACTACATGGATGGTGAAAACATAGGACATACACGTTGTGTTAGTCCTGAACACGATGTGTAGTGTAATAATGGAATCCGACCGTGTAACAAATAACACGGGTCGGTGTTATCATTCCATTAATAATCAATGTCCATACGGAACATGTCGTGTAGTGTCAGCCAAGTATTCAGTTGTGTCATGAACAACACGGGTAGGTGAAGCTGGTCTAGTACACACCATGTCTGGCACAAACAGGTCGTGTACTTTCATTCAAAAAAGAACTGTGTGGCTTAGTCAGGTAGAAGGACTTTGGCAGGGGGAGAAAATTCAAGTACACAATATGTATAAGGACAACACGCCATGGGTTTGGGGTGTTACAGGGCCAGCTCTTGCAGGAGTACACGCCCATGTGATTGGATGAAGGGAACATGTCGTGTATGTGTTATAGAAGCCGTGTAGTCATGTTTTGTAAATCTTGAATTCTCTCCTTCTCATGTCCCCTTCTTATGTTTTCATTTTTTGGTCCGTGAAAATCTTGATCTAAGATGTGTGTTTGACCTTGCAGAGTCATGCTTCCAAGACGTCCTCTGGTTGTATTCCAGTTGTAGGGTAGTGATCAAACACTAGATATGGTTGATTAGGGACTACCTACAGATCCTCCCATTATGCCAGTCATGGCACCAACCATTATACTGGATTACAGTACTGATTCTCTGTTCAAGGATGACTTTATGAGGACAATGCAAACCTTTCTGGGAGCACTGCCTCCTTCCTCATTGATGATAGAAATGACCCGAGACATTCAAAAGTATCATCCCCCCACTTTCGTAGGGGATGGAGGACCCCAAGCTACAGATTCATGGATAGAAGCATTGCTAATGATCTTTAGGCATCTAGAGACGCCTCTAGTGTGGAAGGTCAAGCTCACGACCTATTTTTATTGGGATTCCATCAAGAGATGTTTGGATGTGATCTAAAAGGAAGGACCCCAGTAAGTTATGACTTGGGAGGAGTTACGAAAAATCTTGTATGAATACTTTTATCCATATACCTTAAGGGCCGATCGAGCTCGAGATTTTATGAGTCTAGAGAATGGTACTCCTTCGGTTATGGAGTATTCCTCTCATTTTACCGAGTTGTAGCATTTCACGCCTATTTTAGAAGGTGATTAGTTATTATTGGCAAGTAAGTTTGAGGTTGCCCTAAAGAACAACATCAAATCATAGATGAACATCTTCTGGTAGACCTCTATCGCTTCTATCGTCAACTAGCCACTGATCGCTATGTGTAATCTGAGGGAATCTAGAGTTGTGGGCTAGAGAGACATGGAATCTAGAGTTAGTATCCCTCCAACTGACCACAGGAAGCACCGCAGGGAGTCTTCACACAATGATATGAGTATGTGAGACACTCCTTATAGTATCCAGGTGGTGTGCTACCAGTGCAAAAAGACCGGGAATATGAGGCCACATTGCCGGAGAGACCTTGTGGATTGCTGATCATGCGGCCAGATGGGCCATCTTCAGTTTTTCTGTCATATCATCTCACCAGTGGTTGGTGATAGGGGTTCTTCTTTGACTCCTCGTTCAGGAGCAACACCACTAGTTTCTCATGAGTCTTTGAACTGGAGTTCTTCTGGCCATTCAAGCCGAGGTGGAGGTCAAGGCTATGGTAGCTAATCGCCCTCTTTTCAGCATCTTAAGGGAGGATAAAATCAGTGTGGTTAGGAAGGGTTACAGGTCTATGGTATAGTCCATACATTTGTAGTAGAGTAGATCTACTAGTAGCAAGATCTTATACCTTCTATAGTTTTAGGTACGATCTTTGTGTCCTCAGTTTTAGCATCTGCTATTTTCGATAAAGGGGCTTCCCATAGCTTTATATCTGTTGCAGTTGTGGAGAGTCTTGGGATATGCATCTTTAGATATGATGATATATTGACAATATACACTCTATTGGGGACTTGAATGAAGAGTGTATGTCAGTGAAAGGAGTAAACTCTAGAGGTTGGTGGGTGTAACATTTTATGGGACCACTATGTCTAAGAGATTATGGGTTGTGATGTCATTCTCGGAATGGACTGGCTATTTCCCTTCCAGGCCATCATTGATTTTTATCATCATAGGGTGAGTTTCACATCACCAAAGGGTAGTTATTTTCATCATAAGGGCGAGTGGGATGTCTAGGTGAGCAGAGCGGGACCCGAGCATCATGGGTTAGGAGGAGTTATATCCCAGATTGCTTGTTTATATATGGATGACCAATTTTTTTCATATATGGACATTCCTCCAGTGGTGGATCATTTCAGAGATGTCTTTCCAAAACACATTTCATATTTTTGTTTGTAGAGTGAGGCATTATTTTCTATTTATCATGTGCTAGTGGTAGCACCAGAGTTTATTCCTCCTTATAGGATGGCTACACCAGAGTTACAGGAGCTCAAGAGGCAGTTGGAGGAGTTGCATGCAAAGTGTTTCATCTGACCCAGTACTTATCCTTGGGGTTCGCCTATCCTTTTTTCAATGAAGGTGTATGGTACCCTCAGGATTTGTGTAGATTATTGGAAGTTGAAGCAGTTGACAGTCAAGAACTGATTTCCATTGTTGAGGATTGATGATCTCTTTTATCAGCATCGAAGAGCGTGTGGGTTCTCGATGACTGATATGAGGTCCAGTTACCATATGTTGCTTGTTAGACCATCATATATACCTCTCATAGCCTTCCTAAGTAGGTATGGTCTATAAAATTATGTGGTTATGCCTTTCGGTCTCACGAACGCGCCAGTAGTTTTCAAGGAACTAATTAACTGAGTGTTCACTCCATACTTGGATTCCTTCGTGGCGGTTTTCATGGATGATATCATGGTGTACTCTCACACTCTAAACGATCATTCCACATATATTGAGATTTTTTTGAGTACACGAAGAGGGCATTAGATATATGCTAAGCTCTGAAAATGGCAATTTGGATGGACCCGATGCTTTTCTTTGGTCATGTTATCTCAGAGACATAAGTTTCAGCCAACCCATAAAAAGCAAGAGAAGTAGCTTCTTGGGAGAAGCCGAAGAATTTAATTGATGTATGGAGTTTTCTAGGGCTGGCTGGATACTACATACATTTCATTCAGGACTTTAAATGCTTAGCAGCACCACTGACAGGTCTGACTAAGATGGGTGAGATGTTCCTGTGGTCAGATTTTTGTGAGCCAGCCTTTCATGAGCTGAAAGAGAGGTTAACCTCAGTACAGATACTAGTGTTTCCAGATTTTGGAAAGATTTATACTGTGTACTGTGATGGTTTAGGTATCGAGCTGGGAGTTGTACTTATGCAGAGATAAAGATTCGTCATGTATGGGTCTCAGCAGTTGTGCCCACATTAGAGGAATTACCCAAATCACGATATTGAGTTATCTAAAGTTGTTCATTCATAATGATGTTGGATACATTATCATCTGGGAGAGCATTTTTCGGTTTTCACCGACCAAAAGAGTCTCAAGTACATCCCCACATAGCGTGATTTGAATATGGTACAGCGAAGGTTGGTTAAGTACATTCAGTCTTTTGACATTGATCATGGCTATACGCCTGGGAAAGGCAACACAATGGCTGATTCATTGAACAGAAGGACTCAGATACATGCTGTTAAGGAGGCTAGCAGTGAGTGACAACTTATTTTTTTGTTCTCTAAGATGCATTTAGAGGTTCACGATAGTCAGGGGTAGATGTTTCATTCATCTTTAGCTGCTACCTCTACTCTTCTTGATCGAGTACGAATGAGGCGGCAATCAGATTCAGAAGGCCAAATCACATGGGAGAGAATATCAGTAGAAGAACCTATTCTGGGATAGTCCACAGGAGAGGATGAGATCTAACATTACACGGGGCATGTATGGGTGCCAGAAGACAGACGCCAAGAGTTGATGTAGGGCATTTATTCCTCATTTTGGACAGTTCATCTTCATGTCACCAAGATATATCATGATCTACACCATTATTATTTTTGGACAAATATGATGAGAGATGTTACTGGTATCATCATGAGGTGTTCCACCTATCAGCAGGTGAAGGCGGAGTATCTGCGACCAGCATGGATTCTACAGCAGCTACCCATTCTCGAGTAGATGTGAAACGATGTCGCGATGGATTCTGAGACAGGTTTATCTAGGTCTCCTAGAGGGAATGATGAAGTTTGGGATATCATTAACATACTCATGAAGGATTCTCATTTTTTACTGATCAAGGAGACCTTTAGTATTGATGAGCTGGGATGGTTGTACATTCAAGAGATTTTGCATCTACATGGGGTTCCACATTTCATCGTTTCTAACAGGGATGCCTATTTTACTTCTCAGGTCTGGCAGTGATTGTAGAAGGCCATGGGCACACAAGTACTTCAATGTACAACATACGACCCTCAGACAGATGGCTAGTCCAAGCGTACAATTCCGGTTCTTGAGGACATGCTTCGTGCATGAATCCTAGATTTTTTAGGTTCACGGGAGATGAATATACCTCTCATGGAGTTTTCCTACAACAATAGTTATTAAGAAACTATTTATATGGAACCTAATGAGGCTTTGTATGGTAGTCCATTCCGATCAACTTTATTTTGGATGATGTCAGGAGAGGCAGCTAAGCGGGGACCTTGTCTTGTTTATGAGACCACAGAGCAGATTTAGATGATTAAGAATAGGATGGATACTACACATTCTCGATAGATTCCTTCTGTTGATCAATGGAGACAACCTCTGGAGTTCGAGGTCTAAGATCGGGTTTTTCTTTGTGTCACATCAAGGATGGAGAATATGAGGATTATGTGATATGGTATGCTTTCTCCCTGGTATGTGGTTCCATTTGAGGTGTTGGAGATAGTTGGGATAGTTGCCTATCGGTTGCAGTTACCTCGGAGGTACCGGGCTATGCACGATGTCTTTCAAGTTTCTCAGCTTCGACATTACTTCTCAGACCTATCTCATGTCTTCCAACCTAAAGAGGCTTAGTTTTAAGTGGATGCATATTTTAAAGAGCATCCTATATGGATTGTCGATAAAAGTTCAAAAGTCCTCCATGTTCGGTATGTTCCTCTTGTATGAGTGATATGGAAACATGGGCGAGTACAGGACGAGACTCGGGAAAAAGAGGAAGACGTATGATCTTAGTGGCCGGAGTTGTTTGGGGATTATTCTTCTATGCCACCTTGCTAAGGATATTTGGGGATGAATTTATTTAAGTGGGGAATTTATTAAAAACCCAGATCTTATTTTCAGGTATTTTTTCTTTTTCTGGTAATTATTGCGAATTTTTTTTTTAAATTTTTTAATGTACACGATGTGTACTTTATGAGTACATGTTGTGTACTTGGTTATCACAGGAATCCTAGTGTTGGCTGTGTAGTGGCCCTGCACATGGGTGTGTGTAGTGACCTAAAGACTGCTTAATATTAGTGCCGGTGAAGGCATGTACATGCCGTGTACTTATAAAATACACACTGTGTATTTTCTTTTTTTTCATTAAACATACCAGGGTCACGTCAAAATCTCCATTACGATCTTATTCTAGGTTTCATTAATCTGAGAGCTCACATACGTCTGCGATCATCCTCCGAACCCCCCAACCTAGCATTAAAACTCTGATTCTTCTGCCATTGATTGTGTTGGGATCACCTCGGTATTCTCTCTCTTCTGCTAGAGCTTTGTTTCCCAATTCCTCTTTTTTATCAAGTTATCCTCTGTTGATCGTTTTAAATTTTTTTGTATATCATTGGCATTGTAAGGTGATTCAAACCCTGAGACTCATGTATATCGATCAACAAACTCTGAGGTAGGTGGTTTGTGCCTTTTCATAAAATGTATTTGAATTTTATGTGCAATACCACCAATAACCATGAACGGTGTATTACACGTTTACCGTTTTAGCCCTATTGCTTTTATTCTATGCTTGTATGCTTGAGTGAATGATAATTGAATGTGAATAGTGTTATCTTCTATGCGTTGATTTTTTTTTACCATGCATGATTTTCTATTTGGACCGTAGGGTCTATTTATCTTGTTAGGCTATTGTTTACTTTCCCATGCCTAGTTGAAGCATGGTCTGATTGTTTGGATATTACAATATGTTGAATACTACTACCCAAGTAGTTTTTGTGGTTTACTTTGGCCGATATTTGCTGCTATACTCTCATGACTTACACAGGGCCGTGAGAACCTGCTATATAGACCATAGGGAGAATGGACGTAATGGCTTCTCCAGATGGTCTGTTTTACTTAAAATATGATACCATAGGGGGAATTGATGTAAGTGCTTTTTCAGAGTGTCTATAGATCCTCTACGTGGGCCACATGGGGAATATACATCCAAGGCATCCCCAAAGTGCCTTTAGTTACCGATACAAGTCTATAAGAGGAATTGTTGTTGAGTGCTTCCTCAGAGTGTCTATGCTTAATTTGAACAAGAGGGGTCAGACTAAGTGTACTTCCCAGAGGATTTCTTGTGTTTCTATGTAGAACCAGAGGTGATTTGTTCTGAGTACATCGTAGAGGGATACCTGTTTGTGATTACCAGCTTTGTTAGCTGTTGCTTGATATATGATACTAAATTCATTGAAATTTTGAATTTTTTACCTTGGGTACTTCCTTGTTTACTGAATTTATTTGCACACTGCTTGTCATATATTCATTGACTATTAGGCACAAATGTCATGGTGTTTTCCTACTAACATATCGTCCCACACCCTATTTGGGAAATTTTTTTAGGCCTAATCATATTACATTGTTGTTTGTATAGAAAATGGAAAGAACCCTTCTAGTTCATTTACATGATTGATGAGGAGATGGAATGAATGGGACCAAGATGATGCTTGTTATGCTGAGGAGTTTACTTGTTTTCTTCTGTTCATTGTTTTAGTACAATTTTCAATATTTGTGATGTTTTTGGATGCTTTCCTGGACATATTATTCATGCATCATTCATATATATGTGTGTGTTTGTGTGTGTGTGTGATTTTCTTATTATTTTCCAGTCTTCTGGTATTTATTTTTGTATGGATTATTCCAGATTCTTCTTCTTCTATTTCTTCATCTGTGTTACTCTTCCAATGAGGGAAAAGTTTCCCCACTATCACACCCAATATCGCCACTGCAAGTCAAAATCCTCTAGTAATAGAGGAAATGGTATTGAGGCCATGTGAGCAACAAGGTACTTGGTGCCTATGGGTGGCTTCCGGAACCAGGACGTTACACTCATAAACTGAAAGTAGCACCCACATAACCCAAACCAAAAGATATTCCTTCCAGACCACTAAAATAATTCTATATCTATAAAAACATTGGAACTGAATGATATAAAAACTAAGAATAATCCCAATATCATTCAAATTAGAAAATTGATAGTGAAAATAAAAGTTTCATTGAATTATTCTTTCCATTTCATTCTTTATAGTTCCCATTATGATACATGTCATGAAAATCCTTCATTTCATTAGGCTGAAGAAAACATAATCACTATTTCAATAACATCAACATCAATAACATCATAAATCATGAGAGTCACCCAATAGTGATGCAGTATCAACCATCAATGGAATAATTCAAAACTGCAATTCCCCACCATAGATGCTTGGGTTTTCCTTGTACATGGGTTTTCTACTTCCAAGAACATAGTCAGATAAAAAAATTTATATCATAGTCTTCTACCAAATCTCAACCATTAAGACAATGGAAAATAAAACCTATGATACATCTTTGTGGAATCATGTTCCCAGATTACACTCTAAAGTGCCATAAGGTCACATGTTTGCATGACCTCATTCGCCTCTCTGAGAGTGCCAAAGGCTGCTAACTAGTAGCGAGGTATGAGGCTGTGTAAATGGCGAGACTATTATCTCATATAATATAGAATAAATAGATGTAAATAAAATTAATAAATAAATTAAGAATAATAATAAGACTATATTAGAAAAAACAATAAATAACCCAAAACAGATTAAACATATAACTGAATAAGCGGAATAATAATTCATGGTAAAAAAGTGACGATGGTGATTTCATTAGTCTATATAAAAATAGATGTTATGGTGAAATGGTGGTAAAAGCATTAGTATGATGATATCAAAAGTCAGAAGGTAAACTTATACAATAGTATCTTGAGCTCATGCTCAGTCCTCTTCCCCCCATCTCCATCCAATGCAGAAAGAAAATCATGCATTAGAAGCATCACATTTCCCTCTATCCATACATACTATCATATAGTCTAATCGGGTACCAAATGGAATTCGAGGAGGTGGTGAGATAATAATATCAGTAGTTCAACACCCACATTGTTTAGTCCTTTCCCTTTTCATTCAATAAATAGGAAACAATGAGCCACATATAATAAATGACAGTTCAGAAAATAAACCATGACTAGAACACAATTTTGGATCTTAAATGGAAACTCATCCCATATCAACCTCTTAGTCCTATTATTGGAGTTTAAATGAGGAACCTATGTCGGAAAAAATAATATATAACATGTGGCATGGTTAGTATGTAATGTAACTAATCATACCACAATGATTGTTCTCTATCATGTTGTCTCAATCCCATGTCATCGCATGAAAATAATGGAAATTAAGTAGAAAAATTATAGGTTCATAAAAATGTTCATATAAAACTAAGTTATGCATCTAATATTAATATACTAGAAAATAGAAAATGAAAACCAATTATTCCATTAAAACATAATGAGGGTTCTGATTGCCATCCATGGAGATCTAATAGAATACCATGTTTTGTAAAGGGAACATACAATATAATACAATACCACATGGACCATCCAAGGTGACCCTTATGATGTCCAATATATTGCTAAATTGTATGGTAACCACTAACCCCATAATAGGTATCTCAATAGTTGACCAATTATTACCCAATTTAGGGCATATAAATATTTCAAAAAGATCATCACATGGTTTATCCCCTTGGGAACTATTATTACTCCCGAGTATAATAAATTTCCATGGAATCACATACCTGGAAAACCAAGGAATCTTCCCTGGGAATTCATGTTGTTGACCTAATGAGAACGAGAACTCCATTCATGGGTCCTTAATACATAACTCATGCTCTCTCTCTGTATGTCACAAACTCCATATCAAAAAAAGAATACATAAAATTAAATTAAATTATTATTTCAAAAAAAAAGTCATCACAATACTAGATGATTGTATTAACCAATATAATCCATTCATACCAAACATAAATGGTAAATTTCATATATTAAGGAAATGAGAACTTAATAAGAGTAATAAATGAATGATGCATATGGTACATGGAATAATCCATTGAAAGGCACAAGTCAACAAATGTAATTCACCATCACATGACAAAATGTTTAACATGAATTTTATTTGGTTCAATCCTCTATAGATGTAATAAGAAATGAGCAATGTGATATCATTAAGGAATACAAAATCTTCATTCCTCTTATCAATATTTCATTAATGACATGTCAATATCACAACATAACGCGCATGATCAAGTATCAAATTCTTTTAGAAACATAAATGGTTCGAGAAAGAGAAGTAATCATGGCATAAGAATTTGGAATAATATAAGGTATTAAATTTCAAATGAAATTATACATAACAATTTAACCAAAAGATTTATAATAAATCACTTGGAATAATCATTCAAATTTTAGAATACAAGGAATATTGAATTCCAAAATACAACATCATTATCAATGGAATAAGGAACTACACATGGGCCAAACAACAATGTTCAAGTATAGGGATTATATAGTGGGACCTTATTAAATTTATGTTTCTCATTCATATAATATTAAATAAATCATCAAATTATCAAGGTTCTTCACATCCCAATGGAAATTTTACAAAATTTAATCAATGGGAAAATATGGTCTATTTTGTTCAGACACACCCAAAGGGGTGTCCAAAGTCAACATGGACACCCATAGATGGGTTTCTACAATATATATAGTACCTATAAACATGGTAGAAGAAGTCAATCATTTAATATTTTTTTAAAAGTCTCATCAGATGGTTTCAATGAGGGGAACCAATGTCACAATGCAGAAAACACGATATATTGAAGTGGAAAAGAGTAGATTCCCTACCTCAACATCGTTGTAATACACACATCCTCTATCGAGACTTGATTAGACCTATAAAAAAAGAAATCAGAAGATTTTATAAAATCCCCCAATAATAAGGTATATCCCATCACATGGACAATGCAAAATGAGGTTTGTAGAAACCATGAAATAATGATCGATTGATGACAGAGCATACCAGGAAGATATCATAGCTTCCCATGGTGAAGATATCTGACCAAAATAGTTGGAGACTGATCAAAACCCTATGAGAGGATAATATGGGATTTGTGTAACTATGGAGGGAGGAAAAACCCGAGTGGGAGGGTTAGGGGATAGATAAGGGTTAAAAAATAGATAATAAAATAACTACTAAAATGTTTTTCATGGGGTTTACGCACTATTTTCTAAACTATGCACTAACTGTGTGGTTAATATTTCTACTATATGGATTAACACATTTTCGACCACCTAATTTCACAAACTGTGCATTGTTCGAGTGGTATATCACTGCCTCAAATCAATAAATGGCCACACGGCCATATACTTGGGCTATATGATTTCTGTTATACATGAATCCCAATATTATTCCCTTAATTTAGGCACTATTATATACAAACAAGCCTCAAATGCACTGGAGACCTCTATGTAATGAGTAGGCGTCAAAATAAGAGGGTTTTTATGGAATGTATCTAAAAATGCATATGTCTGTACCATTAAAAAAATATTGGAAGTTATAGAAAAAATCATCCAAAATATTCTCTCCAAATTCCACATATTTTTAATTAACCCTCGTTTTTGGTGGAAATCAAACTATGGTAATCCTTTGGTGAAAAAAAATGAGTTACCCAAAAAAGATGTAACATTATTCCATGAATACTTTAATTTTATTAATTTATATACCCATTAAATTTATATAATATCATTATTATATAATAAAATAATATTCTTAAATATTATGATATGTTTTAATGTTAATCATATGACCTACTCCTTCACACAATTCCACCAACAAGGATACACAATCATCATTCATGTGTACGGTGGTCTACTGCCTTGCAATCCGATGATGTTTGTTCATCCATTACCACCTCTCAAGGCTAGAAATAATTATAAAATTAACATTTTTATATGATATATATGATATTTATTAAGGCTTCATACTTTTTAAATTATTATATATCACATAACTACATTTTTCTATTTTTGAATACGATAACCTCATTGGTGGATGTATGGACCACCACCTCTTAAAAGAGATGTAATTAATTCATGATTTAGAAGGAATTTATTATGTATTTTTTAACAAAAATATGATATATATGTATATATATATTACATAATAAATAAAATATAATGTTAATGTATATATTTATATCTTTTTCTTTTCATTCCTAATAAAAGTCATGAAAATGGAAACAACATTCCTCTGTATGTAAGAACTACTGTCTCCAAGAATGGTGTTTTAGATTTTATATTACTATAATTTATAGATTATTAGAAATACTTATATAATGAATTAATATGATAATATTATTATGTTTACTATTTAAATATTGAAATAATTATATAATAAAATGGATCAATAATAACAAGTGAAATCATATGGCGAAATAAAAGTGTTTGTTACCCAAAACAGAAATTTAACTTGGAATTGATAATAAATGGGCAATATTATGTCATAATAAAATCATATATGGTATGATATATAAAAATATGGTTTTATGGTATATTTATAAAAAAATTATATTTATTATACTGTGGGATTGAATGTTTATGAATAATTTCAATAGTTTATGTAATAAAATTTCATCTTAATTCAAATATATAAAAGATACAATCCTTACTCACCAATAATTATATATGTGATTAATTTAAATCCCTATGAAATATTATATCATGAATTTACTTTATTTCATGATATTAAATGTATCAGTTGATTTTACCCATTCAAGGGGATTATGAGTAAAAAGTAACTGAAGTGGTATTTGGATTTCTAGAATAATGGTTTCTGTCGGTATTATGTTTTATTCACCACTAATTAATTTTAGCTAGTTTATATAAAACCCATTAATGTATTTTATGATTATTATAATTAAATTTATGGTTATTTACATATACATTCTATGGTGTTAAAATTTAAAATGTTACAAAACCAGTAAGGTATTAGTTCTCTGAATTCTACTTCTTTCAGACAAATGTTATGTTATGCACCATCATTCATTTATGAGGTGTATATAATGTATGTTGTGACATGTTATTTAATGAATATCATTATTTTTATTAAATATTTATCATATTTTATTATCATTATATCATGGAAATTTAGATTGAAATTTACTAATATGGTAATATTTTATTCCTATAATATCATCATTTATCTATATTATTTTTTATTGAGATTCCATTTTGAAATAGTACGATCCATATCTAAAAATTAAAAATGAATATTTTTATCCATTGGTTATTAATGATATAATTATGTAATGGTTTCATTTTCCATGTCTTTTTTTCTTAATATAATGATGAAAATGTTTTTAACATAAGGTGAATTTATCTCTCTCTTCTGTCATCAATATGTGTTAGTTCAAATCCAAATTTTCCAAAATGGTTTTAAAAAAATTTATAATATTATCCAATGATCATTAATATATGTTTTACCCATGTTTTAACTTTATAACAATTAATTATGAAAAGGAATGTTTATCTTTTTTCTGGTAGATGAAATTTTCATAAATTTTTATGATGAAAAATAATGTTTGATTTGTAAGGATAAATCCTCCATCATGATAGTCATTTCATTGAATCATCATTTGAATTTTTATAATATTATTTTTTTATTAAAATCTCTTTCCTAATATTTATTAAATTTATTGTTTGTAATGTTTCTTACAAATAGAAAGAATTTAAATTTTTCTTGATGTTCACTAATGTTTTTAAATGATTTTTAATGTTTCCCTTAAATAGTTTCAAATACAATTTTCAATGTAATTTTTTTAAGAAATGTTTTATTTTGAATAAGTGCTTTAAATGATTTGAAAATCACCCATTATATGGTTTCAAAAAAAAATTTAGATAAAATTATATCAATTATTTCATAAACATTATTATATGTCTTAAATGATATTGTTATGGAAAAATGATTTCAAAATATTTTATTTTATAAAAATAATTTTTAATGTAAAATTGTTGTGTTAATAAAATCAGGTTTTTAAAAGAAATTTAAAAACGCATCTCCATCTAGAATAACATACACTGATATATTAGAAATATTACTAGAGGAGAAGATCTAAGGACACTATTCTTATCCTTTTTTGAATGTTTTTTAATGATGATATGTTATTTATGAAACCCATGTCTCTTACATGTGTTATTCCATGAAAAGTCAATAATGAACCCCACTTCTATAAATGATTTATTATATTATGAAGGGAATTTGAAACCTATCTCTTTTCCACTAGTTATGATAGGATTAATTTTTTAAAAGATACATTTCATTTTTGTGTTATTATTTTTGGAATTATTATGATCCTTTGGATCACATTTGTATTATTTCCTTATTTGATGGGTAGTACCTATTATCCATCATATTCATTGGGTAAAAAAGTTAACATTTGTGTGTGTATATATATAATGTGAACTTGATTAAATTTTCACAATGTTAGGAGTGAACCTTATTATCTATTCTAAAGGTTATATGTGATCTTTATGAAATGTTCACAATGATTTTCTTAAAACTGATTACATGTTTACAATGTTGGGTATGAAAATGATTACATGATCACAATGTATTTCATAAATCTATTACTTGTTGACAATGTTATGAGTGGACCCATATTTCATGTCAGTAATAATTTTTGTAGACCTAGTTTCTTGTGCATTAGTTTATGTGATGGAATCATTTCATATCATTTACTTATTGGGTGTAACTATTCTATCTATACCTGTTCAAAATGTTATAAGATTATCTGTATTCAATATTTCTATGTCTTGTTCAAATTTCATTCTCCCATGAATCATCTAATTTTCTTTCTATATGATACAGGTCTTATGATCTACTAATATTTATTCCATGACTCATGTATATGATCTTTGATATGAAGGGTATGTTCCTTAATTGTTATTCTTATGCTATCATTAACTTATGTTATTGTATGCATATATATCCCCATTGTTTACCCTTATATAGAATACGAGATCACGATTTCTTATTTTTAATTTCTGTAGGTAAAAATGAACTATTTTTAGTAGGATTACAAAAGGGGAATACATTTACTAGATATTTTTTAAATAATCCACTATACAAAAAGATTGTGTTCCATTATTCCAAATACACTAAACTATTATTGTCCTCTAGAATTATCTTTTTCAATTATATGAATATTCATTTAAAATGATTTTTTATTCCTTGGTTTCTATATCCATTGCATTGAAGGAAGAATTAGTATGATTAAAATATATATTCAATGGTGGAATGTGACACACCACACAATGAGGGAGGATAGACAGTGAAGTGTTGTTCAAGAACTCAGATCTTTTATTCTGGTATGTTATCCTTTTTCTGGAGTTTTTTTGATAGAAAGTGGAATTTTTTGAAATTTCTTAAGTTCACACATTGTACATTATCAGTACAAGATGTGTACTTGGTTACCGTTGCTAGCTGTGTAGTGGCCATGCACATAGCCGTGTGTGGTGACCTGGAGACTACCTAATGTTGGGGCCTGTAAAGGCATGTACACGCCGTGAACTTATAATGTACACACTCCGTACATTCATTTTTTCATAAAAAGTACAGGGGTCATGTCTGACAGACAGAACCATCTCTTTCTTGACCTAGAACGTCCGAGATCATCCGTATAACCGCGATCCTTCCCTGATCCCCCGATCGAGCATCATTTCTCCGATTCGACCGTCGTCGATTGTGTTGGGATCGCCTCGGTAATCTCTTTCTTCTGATGAGCTTCATTTCCTGATTCCTCCTCTTTAAAGAGTTATATCTGGTTTATCATTTTAGAAATTTATGTATATATACGGTGTTCCTGGGTGATTCCTGGCATGAGGTTCACGTATAACAATCCTAGAACACCGAGGTAGGTGGTTTCTGGCATTACGCATCAAGACGTTGAATTTTATGCACAAAAGCTCCCATTACCATTGATCAGGGTATTTCATGTTTATGTTTTTAGACCTATTAATTCCATGTTATGGTTGTTTTCTTGAATAGAGGATAATTAATGGTGAATAGAGTTACCTGCTATGCTTTGGATGTGTTTTACCAGGCATGTTTGCTTGTTTGGACCGTTGGGTCTAGTTTTCCTCTTATGCTATTGTTTACATTCTATGCCTAGTATTGTTAGGATGGAATGTTTTATCTAACATGTTGTTATGTTGTAGAATATTATCCAAGTTGTTCTTGAGGTTAACTTTAGCCACTTTGAATTTATATGCTTGATTGACATACACAGGACCGTGATAACCTGGTGTATTGAACCACATTGAGAATAGACGAAAGGGATTCTCCAGAGTCTCTGTTATTATTGTTACGATGTGATACTATAGAGAGAAATGATGTAATTGCTTCCTCATAGTGTCAGTAGTTCCCCAATGTGGGCCTTAGGGGGAATATGATATAAGTGCTTCCCTAGAGCACCTTATAGTTGCTGATCCAAGACTATAGTTGGAATGGACTGCGGGTGCATCCCCAAAGAGTATATACTAAATATGACCCAGAGGGTTTCGATAATGTGTACATCCCAAAGGTTTTCATGTGTTTCTAGGCAGTACTAGAGGGGATTAGGCTTTGAGCACATCCTAGATGGTTACCTATTTGAGATTATATATTTAATTTCAATGTGGAACTGAATTCTTCGAAATAGTGGATTTGTTACTATAGAGTACTTCCTTGTTTGCTGCTTCTTTTTCTTATTTCCTGCCATATATATTAACTGATTATTATGAACAGATCTCTTGGCGGATTCCTATTGGGATTTAGTCTCACAAAATTTTTGGGTGATGTTTTTTGGCATAAACAGATTATATTGTTGTAGTTATAGTTAAGGGAATGTGCCCATCTACTTCAGGTACTTGACTACATTGGAGCAAGAGAGCATGTGACTAAGATGAAGCTTGTGATGCTGAGGAGCTGTTTAGTTGTTTTTCTTGTAGTTTGGTTTAGTTCTGTATATTAGTATTGTGGCGTGTCTGTATGATTTGTTAGACATATGTATTATGCATCATTATATATGGGTTCCAGCTGCTTATTTTTTTCAGTCTTCCATTGTTTACGGTTATATTCCATTGTTACTACTTTCTCTATTGTTATTTGTTCCACTTTCACTGTGTTATTCTCACGTTTAGGGAATAGTTTCCCCACTATCAAAACCCAGTCCCTCGCTTGTAGTCGGTTGCCTCTATCATTAGGGTAAATGCACTAGAGGCCATATGACCAATCGGGTACGGGGCGCCTTGGGGTGGCTTCCAGAACCGGGATGTTACAAAGTGGTATCACATGAATTATTTTCTCTTGACATAAAATTTGGAACCCATAGATAGGGATATGAAGGAATATATACATGGTAATAAATTATTCCATGGAGTAGCTAACCCATGTACATGGATATCCAATCTACCTCATTATTTCAATTTTCTATTTTTGGAATTTTATAGTTTATTTGAATTTCACTCTTGGGTCATTCACATGTTTTTTGTTGTTATTATTGATTTTATTGAGGATATATATTTGTTGTAACCTGATGATAAGAGGTTATGCAATCTCATGCGTCATATAGGTACTTTCTAGCAATCACAATTCATGCATTCTTGCCATTTAATTTAGGATGCCTTAGTGATTACATGTTGTTGTGATAGATGTTTTGCAAGATATACATGTTGTTGTGATAGATACTTTGATAGAATACATGTTTTATAGGGTATTATTTCTGTAAGGTTTTGTTTGAATGAATGAAAAACATCGGTTCTTAAAGGGTTATGGACACTCATGGATCAGAATTGGGTGGATCATTTATCTATTATGCTTTTTATGACATATATATGATGCCAATCATTGATTCGTGTAGAGTATGTTCCCTCACGAATTGGAATTTGGAAGTTTAATGTACGTTTCAGGGTTTTTCTGGGCTTCAGATTAGATTCCAAGGCTTACTGTCTGAAAAAACCGAGAATACACACCATGTAATGTTGAATACATGCCATGTGTTCTTCTGTTTGGGAAGAATCTGTTTTTATTAAGTACATGAAGTGTACTATATATACACACCGTCTAGTCTCTAACCATGTCATAGACTATGTCAGAAGAGACACGGTTTTTGGAAATCTTTGGTAAGACATGCTGTGTACTAGATATACACGCCATGTTGTTGAAATGTGTAACAGGCTAGGTTACAAAAAACACGGGCAGTTTGAGTCTTTTCTAATACACGCTATGTTTGTCTGGAACAAGCCATGTAATGTAACCCGAGTAGTCGGCCATGTAATGAGAAACATGGGTTGGTTAAATTATTCTAGTACACGATGTGTCTATCTGGAACACGTCCTGTAGTGTGAGCTGTATATCCAGCCATGACACTAATAACACATGTAGTTGAAAACTAACTAGTACATGCCATGTCCATTGGATGATGCCATGTAGGGCGATCCATGTAACCAACAATGTGACTAACAACATGGGTCAATGAGGTTCATCTTGTACCTGGCGTGTTTGGCTCTAACACGCCATGTAGTCTTGTTCTAGGGGAGCGTTGTTTCTTATCCATGTAAGAGAACACAGGCATGGGAAGAGGATTCCAGTACACGTCGTCTGTTAGGACAACATGTCATGTGTATATGGTGTTACATGACCTAGGTTGGAAGAAGTACACAACCATGCAAAGGATTAAGGGAACGCGCCTTGTAGACAATATACACACACCGTGTATCCATGTTTTGAAAAACGTGAATTCTTATTTTCTTTGGTTAGATTCATATACTTCTATGTTTCAGTACCTATTAATCGTGATCTATGTTGTGAGATAGAACATATAGATTCATGCCACAAATATGTTCTTTGATTGTACACCAGTTGCAAGGTGATGATCAGACACTGGACATGGCTAGTAAGGGAGTACCAGGAGATCCTCTAGTTGTGCCAGTCTTGAAATCAGCCATCATTTCTGACACCTGTGATGATGCAAATTTATGAGAAGGCTTTATGAGGTTCATGCATACCTTCTGAGGAGTACCACATCCTGCCCTTCTATGAAAGAGTTGACGCAGGTTTTCCAGTAGCAACATCCTCCCACTTTTACTGGGGATGGAGGACCTCAGGCTGTAGAGTCATGGTTGGAAGCCATGATTTCCATCGTAAATCATCGGGAGATGACTCCAGAGAAGAGGGTATAGCTCTCTACGTACATGATTCAAAATTATGCCATGGTGTGATGGGATCTCACAGGTGGGATGCCAGCAGGTAATGGCTTGGGATGAATTCCATCATGCTTTGTACGACTACTTCAATCCTAATACATTGAGGAATGATCGAGCCAGAGATTTCATGAGTCTTGATAAGGGTAATCTCTCAGTCATAGAGTACACTTCTCATTTTATAGAGCTGCAGCGCTTCACGCCTATTCTAGGAGGTGATGTGTTATTCATGGTAGGGAAGTTTGAGGATGGTCTCAGGCATGACATCTGATCTCGGGTGAAGAACTTATGGTTGAATTCCTTCACTTCTATAGTCAACAAGGCACTAATCACAGAGCGAAATTTGAGGGATTCTGGAGTTGTAAGCCAGGGCGGCTCGACTTGTAATGTTAGTATCCCTCCTATTGATAGTAGGAAGAGCTGCATGGGGGTCTTCGCGTGGTGATCCAAGGAGGCGAGATACTTTTTCTGTTATCCTGGTGGTGTGCTACAGATGCGGAAAGAGCGGGCATATGAGGCCACATTTATCGAGAGAGAATGTAGAGTATCAATCTTGCTACAATATGGGGTATCTTCAGAGCTTCTGTCAGATCCTCTCACTGGCAGCTGGTGACAAGGGTTCTTCTATGACTCTTCATTCAAGAGCAGCACCACCAGTTTCTCATCATTATGGGAAATGGAGTTCTTTCAGCTGTTTAGGCCGAGGTGGAGGTGACATCTGGGGTAGTCAGTCACCAGGATTGCAGCGATAGCAGGGTGGATCAGCTCAGGGTGGTCACACAGGGTCACAGGGCTATGATATAGGCCAGACTTTTGAAGTGGAGGAGACCCAGAAGATGTAGGATCCCAGACCCTCTACAGTTCGCGGTAAAATCTTAGTTCACTCAGTTTTAGTTTCATCTCCTTTCGATACATGGAAATCCCATAACTTTATATATGTTGCAGTTGTGGAGAGCCTTGGGTGTTGTATCATTACTTATGTTGATGTCTTGACGCAAGATACAATGATGGGGACTAGAACGGCTAGTGTACGTCAGTGAAAGGGATACCCTCATGAGGTTGGCAGGTGTCACTTAATTTGAAACCTTTATGTCATAGATATGACATGCTATGATGTCATTTTCGGAATGTATTATTTAGTTCCCTTCCAGGTAGTTGTCGATTTCCTTCACCATAGGGTGAGACTCAAATAACCAGAGGGAAAATATTTTTTTCATAATGGTGAATGGGATGTCCAGGAAAGCAGATTGGGACATGAGCAATATGGGTTGGGAAGAGTTGCAGCCCATATATCTAGTAGATACCTGGATGATCAGGGGAATTCAAATATGGACTTTCCCCTAGTGGTGGATCATTTCAGTGACGTCATTCCAAAGGAATTGTTAGGTTTTCCATTAATGAAAGAGGTTTACATTTATATTGATATCTGTTTCGGTGCGGATGTGCGTCGGGTTACGCTGTTCCGCCAGGACGCGTTCGCGCGTGCACCCGTCAACCCGAGGGGATGGGCGCGCGGCTTATGGTCCCGCAGTCCCGCTTTCCAAGGGCGGGCGGCATTCGTCCCTTATTCAGGGGCGTCTGCTCCTTGATCGAAACCGGGATGATGGGATGTCGGCTCCTCCTTCCTTGGACGTCTCCTCGGAACTCGTCGCCTAATCCGGGTCTCCCTCATAGACTTAAGAATGTTCGTGAATCTCGTTCCCGGCGCCATATCTTCATGGACACCGGTTAATTACGCTGCTTCCGCCCGGACGCTCCAAGGAGTCTGGTCGGGGCAGCAACCTGCGGTGAGAAGGCCGGGTGGCTCGGGGTGCTGGGGGCGTGTCGTAGCACTGCGGCTCTGCACGTCTGTCTTCCGTCCCTAATAGGGCTTCTCGAAGGCATGATGGCCTGAGGCATCCCGTACTAGGTGCGGGGAACTGTGTCACCTGAGGTTTTCCTCAGCTTCCCATGTTTAACACGGGGTATGCCGCGAGTTTAACGTCCAGCGGGGACGGCATCGGACCGATCAACACGAAAAGTGGATCGGATGACAGAACCCCTTGCGGGGAACCTCCGACGCTGGGGCCAACACATGGGCGGCTTCCCAAATGATGTGGAGTGGAGTGAAGTGGCATGACCCCACCGGGATGTGGCGGCCCGGGTAAGGATCAGGATGGATGATGGAGTGAAGAGCTTGGACCCCATAGAGGCTTCCTACGTACCGCGCGTTAGCACGGATCAAAGTCAACGTAGTTCGGGTATACAGTTTAACGTCATGCTGGACGTCGGCAAGCCGACTCACGAAGAGGTCTAGGCCACTGGGCGGAGGATTGAACCGGACCACCTCGCACAGAGGGGGGTGGAACGGCCGGGTGGATCACAGTTTCACGTCATGATGGACGATAAAAGGAGAAATGGGAAAAGGGGATGTGGGGAGGCACAGTGGAGATACACACGGGCAGTCTCCCACAGGGGCGGATTCATAGGTGAATCGACGCAAGCGTGAACCTTGGAGGGGTCCACTGATGGACGAACCGACGTAAATACGACCGGGACGACCAGGTGGTGGGCTTGGACCTCAGGGAGGCTTCCTACGTACCCTGTATAGAAGACAAGGATCAAAGTCCACGTAGTTCATTCTGTCAGGACTTACGCACTTGAGGCAGCCCGGATGCGGCAAAACTCAGTTGGAAGGGACTTGGACCGAAAGCAGAAGACACCTCGATCCCAGTCACACCCTCTACTGGCTTCGGCAGTGGGGAGGCGCAATGGAGATACACATGTGCAGCCTCCCACGAGAAACTAGGGGTTTATAATACCCTGCCCCCGTAGGGAAAAGCCACTCCCATTAAATCGTCCCAAAAGGGGGACAATCCCGACATCCCTGCAGAGACGAGCGGGTGGGGGCCACGTCCAAACCGGGGGAGACCCTGCGTGCGAAGCACGGGATCGAATGATGCGGACGGTTTAGCGTCTTGCCAGATGAAGTACTGTTTAACGTCGTGTGTTGAGGACGAGGCGGACGGTTTAACGTCTTGCCGGACGAAGTACAGTTTAACGTCGTGTGTTGAGGACGAAGCACTTGGCAGTTTAACTTCTTGCAGCGCGGACGATGGGGGCTAGGCGGTTTAGCGTCGTGAAGCTTGGACGTATGTGCAGTTTAACGTCATGCTGGACGTATCTGCAGTTTAACGTCATGCTGGACGAATATGCAGTTTAACGTCATGCTGGACGTACGTACGTGTCACTTCGCGCAAGCCTGGAGGGCCGCACGGGAAGACAACGCACGGTGCGGGCACCCAGGATGAGGATCATCGGGCGCCACGCAGGCGGGTACCCTCGGGGGGTCAAGGGAGGCGACCCTGGCGGATTGCGCGCAAAAGAGGAGCTTTGCGCGCAAAACCGCGGGTCGGCGCGCAAAATGGCGGGCTGGCGCGCAATTGGGCCAGCGCTTCGCGCGCGGATGGTTGGGATTGCGCGCACCGGGCTTCGGATAGCGCGCGGGGGCAACGGCTCATTCTCTAACGAATGGCCACTTCGAAAATGGGGGGTGCGCGCAATCGGGCTCGATTGCGCGCACCCGGGGGGCAATTGTGCGCAAGAGGCTTCTTTTGCGCGCAAAGGCCTTCGGGTTGAAATTTATTCAAAGGAAATGAGGCAAGGGGATTGCGCGCGAAGGCGGACCCCAAGGCTCTATTGCGCGAAAGAAAGGAGGTTACCTGAAGATCGGCATTGCGCGCGGAAGGGGTTGGATTGCGCGAACGAGCGACGCTTCGGATTCTGGCAACCTTTGAAACGTTGGGGGTCGCCTAGTATTTATAGGCAACCCCGGGCGCGGAATCCAAGGCGCGAGCGCGGAATTCTCCTCGCGGGCGCGGAATCGGGCACGGCGCGCAAGGGAGTTGCGCGCATCCCGGGGGTTGTGCGCGCAGATCATCATCTTTGCGCGCAGTCCTCTGAAATTCCGCGCAAGGCCTCCGGGCCCTCCGAAACATTCTTCCGACTCCAAATATGACCTCGCTTTCCGCATCCGGAGCTTCGTTTGGGAACAAAGGACTTTTCCGGCGTCTACAAAAGCCCCCCCTCGGAATCTGATCGGCGAGAGGTCGCAACGATCGGGTTCCGAGGGAGACGCCGGAATGCCGAAGTCCTGGGCGGCGCGGGACTTAGGCGCGCAAAAATGGGCGCCGGTCGCGAAATTCGCCGCTGCGGTCACGCAAAGCGCTTTCCGCGCGGCGCAGACCCCGGCCTCGCCTATAAATAGGGGCACTGGGTCCCTCCGTGCCGTACATTGGCCTTCGGCGCGATAAGCATCTCTGCTCTCGTGCGCGAAATTGCCTTTTCCGGCGCGGAATTCGCCCGCTCGGCGCGCAAAACCGTCCGGATTTCGCCTGTCTTTGCGCGAAAACCCGGAACTTTGCGCGACAGTCTTCCCAATTGCGCGCCGTCCACTTGGATTGCGCGCCAACCTTCAATCTTCTCTACCAGCCTCGTCCGATCCCGCACGCTTCATCCCTTAACCCGCACGACTCCCGAAACTTCTGAGATGGCCGCGCACAGAGGAAATGAGGGGGATGCCGCCACTCGCAGGGCTGAGATGGCGACGAACGAGGAGGTTTATGGAGCCAAGGAGATTGTTTCCAACAATCAATCCTTGTTCGACTTACTGACGCCGGCCCAGAAGACATATCCACTGTCGGACAACCTGCCGCTCTGGAACTTCGGCATCCTAGATGAGGTTCCGGTGCCAGGGTTCGAGATTGATGCGCCGCGGACCTGGGTGACCCGGGAGGACGAGCTTCTCCGCTATAACATCACCAACAATGGGCATCCTGCCAGGGAGACCAGACACTTGGATGTCTATGTCCTGAACCCGAGGACGCGAACCATTGATGGGGGTGAGCCTACTGCGGAGAATTCTCCAGCCCTCTACTCGAGCATATATCGCCAGAGCGTCACGGACGACACCAAGGGCTGGCTGAAGGACTGGGACTTGCGGTCTGGGGGCAACTTCACCAGTGAGTGGGCCTGGGCGTTCTGGGTACGCCACACTTGCGATCACTTCGCAGAGGAGCTGCGGTACATCGGCCTGTTCGAGGCGGTGTGGACGTCGCAGTTCCACTTCTACCAGCAGTCCGAGCTCGGGCCGGAGCTGTTAACCCGATGGTCTCTGGATACCAACACCATCCATCTTCACCATGGGGAGGTCGGCATCGGCCTCTGGGACATCCACTGCATCGGAGGTATCCCGCTGGAGGGCTACCAATACGATGAGTTCCTGCCACCGAAGAACATCTGGGAGGACAGGTCACGGACTCCCATCCTGACCTGGCATCTGCTTGACCTGGCTACGCAGCGGCTCGGGATAAAAGACTTCCAGAAGGACATAGCCTACAAGGAATGGTTCGGCCAGTTCTTGGAGCATGACCCGGCGGTCAAGATGCCAGGCAGGGGGAAGCGGTGCCCGACCGCAGCTCAGAGGAGCCGGAACGGGTCGTACTGGCGGGTCCTGGAGACGGGTGACTACCGCTCATGGGGGTACCGCGTCATTGAGGCCCGGGACCCAAATGTTCGGTACGCGGCGTTCCTGGCCACCTTTCTGAGTGGGTGGCTCCTGCCAGTGCGGGACGCGAGAATGGGCGTTCGCCCGGCGACACTGGCGGTGGCGGGCGCTATGGCCGCCAACAAGAGATACAACCTCGGGGTCCCAGTGCTGGCGAGGCTGTATGCCATCCTGGGACGCATCTCACGAGGGGGGTCGCCACGAAGGATCTGTGGGCCCTTTCAGTTCTTCCACAGCTGGGTGGCTGCTCACCTCGGTGGGTACACGTTTCCGAACGCCATCATTCCTCCGGGAAACGGCCTGCGACCCTCCCTGCTGAACATCGCGGGGGTCGCTCTGATGACCCTAAGTGAGGAGGGCGTGCGGATCCGGATTGGCAATCATGCCAACTTCAACTTCAGTCTGTTCCCCACTCCCGTCGGCCAGATGATCGACAATGGGCAGGGTCCGCTGGAGCAGCATGAATACTTCCTGAACATGCGGGGCGGGGTGCTCGTGGCTCGGATCGACGGGAAGGGGATCTGCGAGCCTTACGTGCCGACCCGGTTCGCCAGGCAGTTCGGGTGCCTTCAACGGATGCCGAAGAGGGTATTCGCTGCTGTCCGGGAGGAGACGAACCCTGGCGTCCTTCGCCAGATGTGGCTGATGTTTGCCGCTTTCGGCTCTGGCGACGTCATTACTCTCCCTCCTACCGGAGTTGACGCAGGCTTGGCAACCGAGTACGCCGAACACTGGGACATCGCGTACCCCGAGGGGCTTTTGCGGAAGCTAGTTCGGCGGCTCGAGGTTACCCGTGCGGAGACCGGGCGTCAAGGAAGGAGGCGAGGCGCCGCCACACGGGGGAGAATGAAGGCGTGCCAAACAGCGGAGCCGGCGCGGGCAGGGACTTCGGCGGCGGGCACATCGCAGGCTGCCGCTACGACCTCGGCGCCCAGAGAGGGGGCACATGCGGCGGTCGAAGAGCGGCCCGGGAAGCAGGTGAGACGTCTGCTCGAACCCTACGACGATGCAGTCTTCCCGGCGCTGTGGTCGGCCTGGATGACCCTACGGAAGTCACTGGGGACCGACGCCATCTGGCGAAAGATCTCAGAGAAGGAATCCATCTGCCAGAGGTCGGGCGCCTCCACATTGCCGACAGGGTGGACTTCAACCGGCAGTATGCGTATCTGACGGCCATGGACGAGTACGCGCGCCAACGTGGTCAGCGCGCGGAGCCATCCCTTCTGGTGAAGGTGATGCTCGGTCTCGAGCCCGCTCCGGAATAGATGCCGCCGGAAGAAGACGACAGTAGCAACGACTCTGAAGAAGAGGAGGAAATGGGGGAGGATGAAGGCTCCGAGGGAAGATCCCATCAGGGGAGCCCACGGGAGAGCGGCGAGGTGGCCGGCTCTGACAACGTTGATGTCACTGAGCTCCTCGAGGTCCGCTTCTATCCCTACTCAATCTGCTTCATCCATTCTCTTATGCAGCTTCTAACCCATTTCTCCATCTTTCTCAGGAGCGCACGGATGTTGGTCAGGCGTCCTCAGCGGGAGTAGGAGGGGCGCCAGCAGGACAAGGCGGGGGCCAGACACCTATCATTGAATTGACAACCGCTAAGGGGTCCCCTGCTGCAACTGTTCATGCGGCGACCGGGGTAGCGGAAGATGACGCTCCGAACTCCCGTAAGTCTCCCTACTTTACTGCTGGTGCTTGCCGTTGACGATCCGTGACTAACCATGGCATCCCCCGCGCAGTGATCTCAACATTGGAGGCTCTTCGGGTTGCCGAACCCGGGCCATCTACGAGTGGACCAGTGGTGGACATGCCGCCTGCTCCGGAACAGACTTCCCAAACCGAGCCGGCCCCACCAACTGCTGATCAAGGGGCTGCGGACGTCGGCGGTGCTGCCATCGGAGAGAGGTTGGGGGCTGACGAGGGTGTCAGCGCCGCTGGGGAGAGAGAAGAAGGTCGCTCGGATGTTGGGGAACCTATCCCTCGTGAGGACCTCCTAGGGGCGGACCCTGCAGCAGACCTGCTGGCTGCCTTCCCTGCCTACCGGCCTGCCGATCCCGAGGAGATGGACGACTCAGACACGGAGGCGGTCGAGGAGAGCCGGATAACGCGCCGTAGGGGGTGGAAGTGCATCCAGCGCTTCCTCAAGCGAGACCCATCGGAGTGGCTGGGGCGCATGGGATCACTTCAGACCTGGCTGCGCTTCCTGTGTGCCGGGGGAGCTGATGCTCAATGCCTCCATCTAACGGTCCGTGATTTCATGGCCAAAAAGATGCGCGAGAGCTGCCGGCGTGCCGACGTCACACGAAGTCGGGACATGTCGGAGAGCACGCGGGCGCTCCTCGCGGCGGAGCAGGAAGTCCGGCGCCTCGAAGGGCAGGCGGCAGAGAAGGAGGCCTTCGTCGCAACGTGTACCGAGCTTGTGGAGCAACTAGCAGCCCAGCTGGTTGACGCCCAGGTACAGCTGACGGAGGCGGGCCAACAGATGGTCACAATTCAGGTCGAGCGGGAGCGTGCACAGGCCAGAATCGACGAACTGCGTGCTGCGACCGCCGACGAAGAGAGGGCACGCAGAGAGCGAGAAGCAGCTCTGGAGGACACCAGCCAAAGGGTAGCGGCATTAGAAAGACTCATTCAGCACGCTAATCCCTAAGGGCTTTGTTTTGCCATTCCCAAAACATTTGCTTCCGCTACTTTGATCCATCTGTATGAATCAATATATTTATCTGCATCTTTTGGTTTAATATGCTCAACCACAATTCACTGTCTTGCGGGAGTGTTAACCAAGCATCAGGCATCCATAATTGGGCCTGGATTTCTGGAGAAAAGAGGGAGGTCATTCCTAGGAAAGGGGACCTCAGACCTAATCAATGTACCATTCCCCCAACCTGTTCCAACACACGAGCGGGACAATGCTAGGGGCGTTGAGATTTTATCCGAACATAGGGAAATGAGAAAGGGTGAATCGCGTGTCCCGAATCCAGACATCCACAACGGTCGGCCTTCCAGGAAATGCCCAAGACGGTAGGCGGACAGTGGATCGACCATAACAACTGCAATAGACGGACCGAAAAAGGCCATCATTCATATTGCAGGAGGCGGACCACATGTCATCATGAATACCGCTTTGGGGTTCCTTCAGACACAAGGGTGGAAAATCCAGATCAACAGGGCATGCGAAGCGTGGGGCGAAGTGACGATTTGTTCGGACAGAATCCAACGCTCTCAAAATTGTGCCACCGTGGGGAAAACGTATTAGGCGGATGCACTAATCTGGCCGTGAGTCACCTCAATTCTCAGACAGCACCTCTCTGACGAGGAAACCGTCGCTTCCCACCATTACAGTGGGGCATCCCGAGCTGAATCGGGGAGAATATCACAACTGCACCACTCTACCCGAAGTCAGGCCAGACGGCCGGCGACGAGGAGGGGCGGGACATAACGATCCCTGAGGTTGGACCCGAGTCGGAATGCCCGGGCGTTCCTACGTACTCCATCAGGCTGGAGATCAAGCCACACGTAGTTCTGAGAGTGCAGTTTAACGTCATGCAGGACGTAGAATCCCGTTTAGGGGAGATCTTAGTTTAAGGTCGTAGAGCTCGGACCATAAGGGTAGATCTTAGTTTAATGTCTTAGAGCTCGTACCATAAGGGGAGATCTTAGTTTAAGGTCTTAGAGCTCGGACCATAAGGACTAGATCATAGTTTAAGGTCTTAGAGCTCGGACCATAAAGAGAGATCTTAGTTTAAGGTCTTAGAGCTCGGACCATAAGGGGAGATCTTAGTTTAAGGTCTTAGAGCTCGGACCATAAGGGCTAGATCTTAGTTTAAGGTCTTAGAGCTCGGACCATAAGGAGAGATCTTAGTTTAAGGTCTTAGAGCTCAGACCATAAGGACCTCAAAGTACGCCGCATCTGGTCATATCCCCTGGATATGCGAAGATGCACTGAGGGATAGTGTCGAGAGTGCCGAGGTTTCGCCTGGTCAGAATGGGAGGTGGGAAATGTGAATCATGCGGCCATTCACTCGAGGACCGGGAGCACCGGAGTGATGATATGAGAGTACTGCCGACCGTGGCGGAAAAGCAGCATCAACATCGCACTAACCGTTGGTGGAATGAGGCAGCAAACGAGCATCGACCGCTCAATCGCAGGATTCATATCGATTTGCTGCCCGAGGCCATTGGGGGTACCGGCCCGAGTCGGTGGGAGAGCACTGAGGCATTGTGTGCGAACCGTTCACGGGGGCTCCACCCAGGGCGTAGACGATGGGTCCGAATGAAAAGGAGCACGAAGCCTGAAAAGCGGAGGAAACCTGACCAAGCGGATCCTGACCCTCCTGGCAATAAACCAGAGTACTCTTGACACCGGTGGACCACTGCAAGGGGTCGGGGAACGCGCCTTGAGGGTGACCTGAAGGCGGCGGATTCCCCAGAGAAGGGGGAATCTCTAAGAGGTGGGGGGCTGGACCCGAAGTTTCAAACATCCGGGCGTTCCTACGTATCCCATAAGGATGGGAATCAAGCCGCACGTAGTTCTTGAAGCGCGGCGCAACACAATCGGGAACCAGCGCGGGGAAGAGTGCGGGTCTGACCCTCGCACACAAAAGGAGCGGCATTTGATATTTCTTGTTTGTCCTTAGAGATGAATGGTTTTTCTTTGTGCGGCGACATGCCTGTGATTGAGAAATCTCTGGCGTCGCCACAATAATCAAGCCATGGAAGGCATTGATGAATGGCGTGGTTATTAACCAGCGCCCAACATGAGTGTCCCCTGAGGGGAACATCACGATGCAGGGCCGTTTTCTCGTCGGGCGGCCAAGACGATCACAGTTTACGGTCGTGTGGTAGGACCAGACAACACAGTTTAAGGTCTTGTGGTTCGGACCAGACAACACAGTTTAAGGTCGTGTGGTTCGGACCATGGAGGAATCCGCTTACCGCGGTACGGCGGACACGGCGGAGGTGGGAGCATACCCAGCCTTGCGGTCACGCACGATTCCAGGAGAAAAGTCTTGGGATAGGGGCCTGCGTATGTCCATCACCTAAGGGGCAGAGATGCTAGCCTCCAGATATACTGGGCTCAGAACGCGATTGTTCGGGCGACTCCTTCCTCCTTATGGGGACGAGAGTCCAGCTACGCATGGACCTTGGGGAGAACATCCGCATATATCCTTGGTGCTCAGATCATGGGAGCCTCGAACGACATCATTACCTTGGTTGGTCTGCCTAACGTGTAGAGGTGTACTGAAGGTCAGTATGAAAAGAGTGTCAAGATTCCACTACAACGCATAAAGGCGGAGTGTGATGAGGACTGCGCAATCCAATGTTCAGAGCCTGAAAGAGCTGACATGGCGATCGAGGATGTTGCTGACGCATTCGCAACACAACATCCGATCGCGTCAGCCTAAGACGGGGCAAGCAAACGAGCATCGACCGCTCAATCGCAGGATTCATATCGATTTGCGGCCCAAGACCCGACGGTAAATCGACCCGGAGCGGTGGGAGAGCACTGAGGCATCGTACCCAAACCGCTAACGAGGATCCCTTTGAGTGAAGGCCCGAATAAGAGGAAGCGCGAGGCCTGACAAGCAACACAGGACTTGTCGGGATTGAATCTGACACTACGAGTCATAGACCGAAGTACCCAAAACATGTTAACAGATCTCCGGAAAGGGTCGGAGGACTCACCCTGAGAGCAACCAAAAGAGGGCAGATTCCCGTGATCAACCAAGGGACGGGGCTGGACCTGAAACACAAGCGTTCAGGCGGTCCTACGTATCCCATAGGGATGGGAATCAAGCCATACGTAGTTCTTGAGAGGCAGTTTAACGTCATGCAGGACGATGAGAGGTGTGAGGTGGTCCCACACACGGGGGAGGAGTACGGCGCGGCCAGTAGACCGAGGTGAATGAGGACATAATCCCCCGCTCACGCGATACGCCTCGCACAAAAAGGAGGGGAACTGGGGCCAGAGGCCCAACGCGGGATAGAGATTCCCGGGAAATGGGGATGGGCCTGAAACATGAATGTCCAGGCGGTCCTACGTATCCCATAAGGATGGGAATCAAGCCATACGTAGTTCTTGAAGTGCAGTTTAACATCATGCAGGACGATGAGGGGAAAAGAAGGGGGGAGCAGAAGGCATCCCCAAACGTGGGGGGGCGTACAGCGTGACGAGCAAACCGACGTGAATGAGGGCATAGCCCCGCACTCACACCATACGCCGCACACCCGGGGGCAACTGGGCCAAGGGCCCGAGATGGGATGGAAATTCCCGAAGGATGGGGCTGGGCCTGAAACATGAAGGTTCAGGCGGTCCTACGTATCCCATAAGGATGGGAATCAAGCCGCACGTAGTTCTTGAGGGGCAGTTTTACGTCATGCAGGACGATGTACAGTTTAACGTCATGTTGGACGGAGCACTTGGCAGTTTAACGTCTTGCAGCGCGGACGATACGCTGGGCAGTTTAACGTCGTGCAGCTTGGACGTATGCAGTTTAACGTCGTGCAGGACGTGGTGCAGTTTAACGTCATGCAGGACGAAGTGCAGTTTAGCGTCATGCGGGACGAATGAACACTCAGGCAAAGTATTGCTTGAGGAACCTAGCGTTGGTGGGAGGAGTGACACGCTCACCATCCATAGTCGCTAGGGAGTATGCGCCATTGGGATAGACCTTGTGGACAACAAACGGTCCCTCCCACTTGGGCTCCAACTTGGGTGGCTTCCTGCCGGGGATCATCGGCGCTCTTAGGGCTAGCACTAGATCACCCTGCAGGAAGGAGCGGAGGCGAACCTTCTTATTGAAAGCTCGAGCCATTCTGCTTTGATGCCTCTCCAAGTTGTGCAAAGCGCGAAGTCTATTCTCATCCAGTGCTTCCAACTCGACTAGACGGGCTTCAGCAACTCTGTCCGGCGCTTGCTGGTCGTAGACCGCAGTGCGCAAGGACGGTAACTGGATCTCGATGGGCAGGACGGCCTCAGCTCCATACACCAGGGAATAAGGGGTCATCTGGGTGGAATTGCGAGTCGTCGTCCGATAAGCCCAGAGGGCGTTGGGGAGCTTGTCCGGCCAACTCTTCTTGTTCTGACCAACCATCTTTTGCAGAATGTTAGAGAGGGTTTTGTTAAACGCCTCGATCTGTCCATTCGCCTGCGCATGATAACGAGATGTATGGTTCGAGCGAATGTTATACTTGGCGTACAACTTCTTCAACTCGGCTGCTCGGAAATTGGTTCCGTTATCCGTGAGGATAGCGTGAGGCACTCCAAATCGATGGACGATGTTGGAGGTCACGAAGTCAGCGATCGAACAGGATTTGACCTCTCTGAGCGGAATCGCCTCTGCCCATTT
This sequence comes from Viscum album, assembly GCA_963277665.1. NCBI lineage: Eukaryota > Viridiplantae > Streptophyta > Magnoliopsida > Santalales > Viscaceae > Viscum > Viscum album. The sequence goes on along the minus strand of OY728165.1, from coordinate 1,978,736,918 downwards.
GGAGAAGAAGTCCGTAGCGGTCAGAATGAACCGGCACTGGCGAGCTGTCGCCGGTGGGTAAGGTCCCACAACGTCCAGTCCCCAGACTGCAAAGGGCCAGGAATACCTTGTGGTATGGAGAGGCTCCGGCGGCCGATGCACAAAGTTCGCATGAACCTGGCACGCATGGCACCTCCTGGCATACTCGATGCAGTCATGGATCATGGAGGGACAGAAGTATCCTAACATCCGAATCTGGTGGGACAGCTTCGGCCCAGTCTGGTGGGCGCCGCATGAACCAGCATGAACCTCTTGCATGACTCGTGGGATCTCAACTCCCTGAAGGCAACGGAGGATAACACCATCAAATCCGCGTTTGAAGAGGATCTGCTCCAGGCCGGGACTGCTCTGGAGGACGAACTGCGATGCGCGGCGTCGAACTCGCTCGCGCTCGGCCCGCTCCGATGGAAGAATGCCATGTTGGAGGTACTCAACCAAAGGCGTCCTCCAATCAGGGGCTGATCCGACTGTCATATCTGCGGTACTCGGGGCTCCGGGCATAGGAGCAACCGTGGTGAGGTTACTTACCAACGGGCCGCGATCTTCTTCCGGGATAACGGGAGCGATGAGCCTGCGGCGCGTCACACGGACGATCAGGTTGTCCTGTTCAGGCTCTGCAAGTGACGCAACGAGGCTGGCCAAAGCATCTGCTCGACCGTTCTGCGACCGGGGAACATGGACAATTTCCGGCCGAGAAGGGAACCGGGCCATCAGAAGGAGGGTGCACTCCAACTATGGCACAAGTTCCGGCTTCCTGACAACGTAGTCGCCATTGATCTGCTTAACGACCAGCTCGGAGTCCCCTTTCACGCACAGACGGGGCACGTCGATCTCGAGAGCCAACTCGAGGCCGGTGATGAGGGCATGGTATTCCGCCTCATTGTTGGTACAGCCCTCTGACAACAGGAAAGAGTATGGCAGCACGGCTCGCTCCGGGGTAATGAAGACGATACCCAAGCCCACTCTGTTGAGCTTAGGATTATCGAGTCTTCTACCGGTGGGGCTCCGGGAGGCACCGTCAAAGTGCATCTGCCAGCATGGATCGGCTCGATCAACCGAGAGAATGGTCTCATCAGGAAAGCCTAGATCCAGCGGCTGATCCGCGGAGGTCGGGTGAGCCGCCAGAAAGTCTGCCAATGCTTGCCCTTTGATGGCCTTCTGAGACACATACCTGATGTCGAACTGCTGGAGAATCACAGCCCACTGCGCTAGGCGGCCAGTCAACATAGGTCGGCTCAGGATATATTTCAACGGGTCTACCCGAGAAACCAACTGTACCTCATGGTGCTGCAAGTAGTGCCGTAATTTCTGTACGGCAAATAAGAGCGCCAGACAGCTCTTCTCGATGGGGGAATACCTAACTTCCGCATTGAGGAGCATGCGACTGAGGTAATAGAGGCTATTCTCCGTTCCCTCGTTGTTCTTCTGGGCGAGAAGGGCACCCAGGGACCGTTCCAGGGCGGTCACATAGAGGACCAGCGGCTTCCCGGATACAGGCGACATCAGAACCGGAGGTTGAAGCAGGTACTGCTTGATCTCCTCGAAAGCGGTCTGACACTTTTTATCCCATACATAGGTGGCACCTTTCTTCATGAGCCGAGAAAAGGGCTTACACTTGCCGGACAGATTCGCGATGAATCGGCGTATATAGGCTAAGTGGCCTTGGAACCCTTGCAGTTCCCGGACGGTACCTGGGGGAGGCATCTGGCTAATCGCCCTGATTTTCTCTGGGTCGATCTCAATACCCCGGTATCTTACCACAAATCCAAGGAACTTTCCGGAGGTGACCCCAAAGGCACACTTCAACGGGTTCATCTTCAGGCATCGAGACCGGAGGAAGCTGAACACTTTCTCAAGATCTTTGAGATGGTCCTGACGCTGGTGCGATTTGACAACCAAGTCGTCGACGTAGCATTCCACCAGTGTGCCGAGGATTGGCTTGAATATGCGGTGCATCGCCCGTTGATAGGTGGCACCTGCATTCTTCAGGCCGAAGGGCATGACCCGGTAGAAAAATGTACCTTGGGGGGCCCTGAAGGCAGTGAACTCCTCATCCTCAGGGGCCATCCGAATTTGGTTGTATCCGGAGTATCCATCCATGAAGTAGAGGGCTTGGAACCCTGCCGTGGCATCAATCAACAGCTCTGTCACTGGAAGGGGAAAATCATCCTTCGGACAGTGGCGGTTGAGATCGCGGAAGTCGATGCAGACTCTGATTTCCCTGTTCTTCTTCCTGACCGGCACAATGTTGGCCAGCCATTTGGGGTACTGAACTTCCCTCACGAAGTTGGCTTTGATAAGCTTGTCAACTTCGGCCTCAACCATGGCACCGTGGGATGGGTGCATCTTCCTGGGAGGCTGCTTGAACCCGCGATGGTTCGCCGGGAGACCAAGGCGGTGGACGGCTACCTGAGGATCCAGCCCCGGCATCTCGTCATAGCCCCAAGCGAATACATCACGGTGCTGCCTGAGAAAGTCCATGTACTGCTGCCGCTCCTCAGAGGGCATGGCGGCACTAACCAATGTGGGTCTTGGATCGGCCTCGGTTCCAAGGTTCACCTGTATTAACTCATCGACCGTGGCGGGGACGCCCTCCTCAAAGGCTGGGGGTGCATCTTCCATATCCTCTCCACTCGGGGAGGGATCATCCACGGGAGAGACTGCGTTGGCAACTGCATTGGGGCTACCAGATCCTGCTGGGCCACTGGTGCTGGCGCGGGCGGTCGCGGCCATCTCATCAGGAGACTCGCGGACCGTCAAGACCATGGCGACGTCCAACCGTTGAATCGGGAGGACGTAAGCGTCATCCAGACTTGCCCAGGGATCACTTGCAACAGCGACTATAGCATACCGCCTTTTTATAACATAAACTTTCATTACATTACACAAAACTGAGGATCTTTAAGGTCTAGTGTCTTGGAAACCAGGAACATAATACATGAAAACAATATAAAACATTCTTCTTAAACACTTGAAAGCCGTCTCCTTAAGTTCATTCTAGGTTCATTACTGCATCTCATAACCTGGGGACATACATCAAAAGAAAGGGTGAGCAGAAGGCCCTGTAAGGGAAACAAGAGGAACATTTTACATGTAAACTTGATATACTTCAATAAGGACATGAAAAGAACTTTAAGGCATGAGAAAGAAATCATGAGGAATTTCATAATAAAAACAAAATTTTTCATAACTTGAAGATGTGGCTACATCATTTAACATAGACAATCATGAACATATCACCAAGGTCCATCCCCAAGGCGTCATTTGAAAATTACCAAGGTTATTCACCAAGGTATCGTGAAAATTGTAATCTCTAGTGGTTACATCATTACCCAATGCATTGGAGCGCTATCAGGGCGCACCCTTAAATTTTCCTTTATTATCATGTGAGCCACATATATCATCATAAAACATTTCATAAATAACCCATATAGCATAAAGGAAATGGGTTTCATTTCATAATCAAAACTTTTTAAAAACTACTTTAAAGACATGATCTTTATATCACTTTAAAACCCACAGAAAAGGAAGGTGGGTATCATGTATGTAAATCCCAGAATTTAAAATAGAACATTTTGGTATATATGTGAATACACCTTTAGAAGAAAGAGCTTTGAGTATTCACTTAATAAAATGAAAGGACTTTAGAAAAAGAGATAGACATTTTGAGACAGAAATTCTGCAGCATAACGACAATGTTTCGAGGTTTTAGAAGACATTAAAAGAGAGGTAAAAATGGTCCAACATTCATAAATGACCCATAAAATAGTACATGGATAGAATAAGAAGGATACATGATCATGGTAATGAAATTTCAAGGACATACCATTTGAAATGAAAAACATGGAAGGAAGAAAAAAAAATTAGATTTCTCTTATGAAAGTTTGGCAGCCTAACGACGTTACTTAAACATCAACAAAAATGATTTGACAAGATCAGATAGGGTCTCTCATCATGTGAAAATAAGAGTTCAGTATGATAGATATAGAGATAATTCCCCAACATAACAAAAAGGAACTTGAAATAATTGACATGAAAGTAGAACTTCAAAACGAGAAGGGTGAAGAACCACTTAAAAATTCGGCAGCCTAACAGCGCCACTTAAAACATCAAAATACTAAATTGAAGAGATCAAATGGGGTCTCTCATCATATGAACATAAGAGTCCAGTATGATATATATAGAGATCATACCCCAATATAACAAAAAGGAACTTGAAATAATTGACATGAAAGTAGAACTTCAAAACGAGAAGGGTGAAGAACCACTTAAAAATTCGGCAGCCTAACGGCGCCACTTAAAACTTCAAAATACTGAATTGAAGCGATCAAATGGGGTCTCTCATCATATGAACATAAGAGTCCAGTATGATATATATAGAGATCATACCCCAATATAAAAAAAATGAACTTGAAATAATTGACATGAAAGTAGAACTTCAAAACGAGAAGGGTGAAGAACCACTTAAACATTCGGCAGCCTAACAGCGCCACTTAAAACTTCAAAATACTGAATTGAAGCGATCAAATAGGGTCTCTCATCATATGATCATAAAATATCAGTATGATAATTTAGATATCATACCACAACATAATAAAAAGTAACATGAAAGACTTGAATGAAAATAGAACTTGAAAATGAGGAAGGTGAAAGAATCCCTTAAAAATTCGACAGCCTAACGGCGCCACTTAAACATTCTTAAAACGAATTGATGAGAGAAAGGGGGGTCTATCATCATATGAAAATGAAATAGGCAGTAGGATGAATAAAAAGGACATCCTCCAACATAAGAACATGGAGTATAAAAGAAATGACATAAATAAGATTACTTGAAAAGAAAGAGAGGGGTCGGATCCCTTACCTTAAAATGTAACTCTTAAACCTCAAAGGTTGGGACCTTGAGGGCTTGGGGGAACTTTGGGAGGACTCCTTGGGAGGTAATGAGACCATAAATTATTTGGGAATGAGTGGGGAGTCGAATGGATGAGAGGAGGGCTTGGTATTTATAGGGAAAGTGAGGGGACAAGGCATTAATGGCCAAGGGACACCTCACATGTGCTTTTCTCAAACCCATGTGCTCTCCCTTGTCATTTATCATGGAGTTAGGCCACATGGGGCCCCCAAAACAATAATTCATCACCCTTGGCCGGCCAACCCTCAAAAGATCTCATGACATCATCATGACACCATTATGATGTCATTAAACATACCGAAACCCTAAAACTGTATTTTTACTATTAACTGAAAATTCAACTTTCTCAGAAAAATCCCAAAATTTCACATTAACCAAATATCAATGCTCTGATTTGAAAAATGAAATCCATTTTATAAAAATAATTTTCTAAATATTTTTAATTTAATTTTTAAATAAAAACACTATTCATCGAAAATTCATTTTTTTCAGAAAAATCCCCAAAAATTACCTTAACATAATATCGATGCTCTGAGTTCAAAAATAAAGTCATTTTTATAAAAATAATTTTCTAATTGTTTTTAATTAAATTTTTATTTAAAAAACACTATTCATCCGAAAAAACTAATACTTGAATAATAATTTATGAAACCGTTATTTAACCATTTTATTGAATCACATTACTTAATCAAAGTGCCTATCTTATTTTAATACTTTCTTTAAGTGAGATTACTAATCCATTTGGACACATTATTAATCCTAATCATAAAATCACTATTCATAATTTACTATTCATCAAAAATCAAGTTGATCTTATTAGACTCTAAATTTAGTACTGAACATAATTGCAGAAGACCATTTTTTGAAAATCATTACACATTTTTAATTATTTAGGGTTTACATAAACATATTTAAAATATCATTTTTCTAAAATTCATCAAAAATTTGCAAACTATATTTATCCGGTCATTTGAAAATTCATAAAAGAAATCGAAATTTTATTTAAAACAAAGGATTACACAAGACAGTTACGGTCTCCTTACATAGCCCCTTATCACACCAGTATAGGACCTAAGTGTAAGGTGTTCTAAGGTGAGAGAATCCGAGGGAGGCTCGGCCAACATCGCACGAGTAGTAATTTCTATCAGTTTGAACTTCTCGCGAAGGCGATCCCGTTCTAGCTTTATACGATGAATTTCAGCTTGGGTTTGGTCTAGAGCAAAGCCCAGTGGTGCTACCTCCTTCCCAAGTTCTGTTAGATGGGCTTCGATCGGTCCAAGACTACTGGGTGAGGCCATCAAATCTTCTTTCTATATTAATTAACCAAGATTGCTTGTATTTAGAGACAATAGTCAAAATGTTTAGTTTCCAGCGGTCATATTGACCAATGGTCAAATAACAGTCAAAACTCAACAGTCTCATTTTAATTATACTCATGTTACCAAATGAAACATTTTTGTTGAGTATAACAATAACACATAAAATTAAGAAACAAAATTTATTTAAAAAATTTCGGGTCGTTACAATCTTCCCCCCTTAAGAAATTGCGTCCTCGCAATTTTAAAATTGGGTTTTGAAATTTCATTGAAAGTCCCACATCGGAAAAGGAGTCAGTAAAACTATTACTTTAAAATAAAGAAAGGGAAGTACAAAGGTCACCCGAGTTAACCCACACTAGGGTTCCATGTAGGAAAACATGGACATGGAGGAAAAAACAAAGGGTCAAGTTCTAAGGGAGAGTGATAGAGAACATGATTAGGAGAAAGTTAACCATGAGAAAATCCCAAACTTATGATGCGTGTAAACGGTCTTTGATTACCTAGTAGGAAACGTAAACCAACAACATTTTTGTTTTAAGTTTCTTTTCATAATTTTGAGGATTTCATTTACTACATAGAACAAAAACATAAGAAAATATACCTACCTTCAAGTAGAGTTTCATCCTTTAACAAGTCCCTACCAACACTAATCTTTTCTCCAAATGATGAGAATTCAAAAACACTTGGTCTCATAAAAGCACAAGAATCATCTTCTATAAAATCACATAATCTAGAAAAGATTAACTATCTATTTCTTCTATCTTTAAACATTATCCCAAAAACAGAAAGGTTAAAGTAAAACAACTCTTCAAAAAGAAAGAATCCCATAGGAATGGAAACTACTTTTAAATCATCAAAGTTCCATGGTACTACCCAAAGTTCATCATAGACCATTCCATAAATAACGGTCCTTAAAATTCCTCAAAACAAACCAAACTAAGATTGAAACCCAAATACAAGAAGGATTTGATAACATAGTCTTCCAAAACAACTTCATTGTTCATCTTCAGACAACATCAACCACTCCTAACATCTTATAAAAAAAGTAGCTAACCTAAACATATTTTACCCAAGATAGGTTAGTCATTCCCATAAGTAACCTAAATTACTATAAGTTCACCTTAAATTCATCAATTCTTCAAAATATAAGTCAACCTTACTCCTCAATGAAAATACCGTAGTAATCTATTTGCCTCGATCAAATATGGTTCCCAAAATAATGAACGTCTTCCAAAATAATAATCATATTTTAATCCCCTAATCATCCCTGTCATATTAATACGAAAATCGTCGCATTTCCTATCACATTGGTTGTCGGAACATGTTCATCCATTTCCCACCATTAACTAAGAAGAGAAAGCATAACTAGGGGCTTAAGTACTTAGCTAATAATCATGAAAAGGAACTGAAAGCATATAAGGATAACTTGTATATGAAAGGTATACACTAACTTGTGATCTCCTAGGTTCCCATCTAGGTTATGAATGATCATATATTCTTATGTGAACCTTTATTTTATTTTATCTTCATTCCTTTAACAATGGTTCATACCAAGCTTATGAATTTACCAAAGCATATCCCCCGGGAGTGTCGTAACCAAGAGTGCAGCAAGGCCCGTTGTCGTGTACCAGTTCCCGTTCGAGTCTAGCTCAAAGCGGTGTTTTCGGGTTTTACCCCTATGTACATCTGTGCCAGATCCACCTCTACCTGCTCGTATCCAGACAGGGATGTATTTGCTTGGCAACCCCTTACTCAATACTCATCAAAATACCAGGAAGATTTCCTATATTAAACTTTTCTATAGGGTTCTTCCTAGAGTTTTCATATCCTAATTTCCACAAATAACTAAACCATCCTTTGATACCAACTATAGCATACCGCCTTTTTATAACATAAACTTTCATTACATTACACAAAACTGAGGATCTTTAAGGTCTAGTGTCTTGGAAACCAGGAACATAATACATGAAAACAATATAAAACATTCTTCTTAAACACTTGAAAGCCGTCTCCTTAAGTTCATTCTAGGTTCATTACTGCATCTCATAACCTGGGGACATACATCAAAAGAATGGGTGAGCAGAAGGCCCTGTAAGGGAAACAAGAGGAACATTTTACATGTAAACTTGATATACTTCAATAAGGACATGAAAAGAACTTTAAGGCATGAGAAAGAAATCATGAGGAATTTCATAATAAAAACAAAATTTTTCATAACTTGAAGATGTGGCTACATCATTTAACATAGACAATCATGAACATATCACCAAGGTCCATCCCCAAGGCGTCATTTGAAAATTACCAAGGTTATTCACCAAGGTATCGTGAAAATTGTAATCTCTAGTGGTTACATCATTACCCAATGCATTGGAGCGCTATCAGGGCGCACCCTTAAATTTGCCTTTATTATCATGTGAGCCACATATATCATCATAAAACATTTCATAAATAACCCATATAGCATAAAGGAAATGGGTTTCATTTCATAATCAAAACTTATTGAAAACTACTTTAAAGACATGATCTTTATATCACTTTAAAACCCACAGAAAAGGAAGGTGGGTATCATGTATGTAAATCCCAGAATTTAAAATAGAACATTTTGGTATATATGTGAATACACCTTTAGAAGAAAGATCTTTGAGTATTCACTTAATAAAATGAAAGGACTTTAGAAAAAGAGTTAGACATTTTGAGACAGAAATTCTGCATCATAACAACAATGTTTCGAGGTTTTAGAAGACATTAAAAGAGAGGTAAAAATGGTCAAACATTCATAAATGACCCATAAAATAGTACATGGACAGAATAAGAAGGATACATGATCATGGTAATGAAATTTCAAGGACATACCATTTGAAATGAAAAACATGGAAGGAAGAAAAAAAAAATAGATTTCTCTTATGAAAGTTTGGCAGCCTAACGGCGTTACTTAAACATCAACAAAAATGATTTGAAAAGATCAGATAGGGTCTCTCATCATGTGAACATAAGAGTTCAGTATGATAGATATAGAGATAATTCCCCAACATAACAAAAAAGAAACTTGAAATAATTGACATGAAAGTAGAACTTCAAAACGAGAAGGGTGAAGAACCACTTAAAAATTCGGCAGCCTAACAGCGCCACTTAAAACATCAAAATACTAAATTGAAGAGATCAAATGGGGTCTCTCATCATATGAACATAAGAGTCCAGTATGATATATATAGAGATCATACCCCAATATAACAAAAAGGAACTTGAAATAATTGACATGAAAGTAGAACTTCAAAACGAGAAGGGTGAAGAACAACTTAAAAATTCGGCAGCCTAACGACGCCACTTAAAACTTCAAAATACTGAATTGAAGCGATCAAATGGGGTCTCTCATCATATGAACATAAGAGTCCAGTATGATATATATAGATATCATACCCCAATATAAAAAAAATGAACTTGAAATAATTGACATGAAAGTAGAACTTCAAAACGAGAAGGGTGAAGAACCACTTAAAAATTCGGCAGCCTAACAGCGCCACTTAAAACTTCAAAATACTGAATTGAAGCGATCAAATGGGGTCTCTCATCATATGATCATAAAATATCAGTATGATAATTTAGATATCATACCACAACATAATAAAAAGTAACATGAATGACTTGAATGAAAATAGAACTTGAAAATGAGGAAGGTGAAAGAATCCCTTAAAAATTCGACAGCCTAACGGCGCCACTTAAACATTCTTAAAACGAATTGATGAGAGCAAGGGGGGTCTCTCATCATATGAAAATGAAATAGGCAGTAGGATGAATAAAAAGGACATCCTCCAACATAAGAACATGGAGTATAAAAGAAATGACATAAATAAGATTACTTGAAAAGAAAGAGAGGGGTCGGATCCCTTACCTTAAAATGTAACTCTTAAACCTCAAAGGTTGGGACCTTTAGGGCTTGGGGGAACTTTGGGAGGACTCCTTGGGAGGTAATGAGACCATAAATTCTTTGGGAATGAGTGGGGAGTCGAATGGATGAGAGGAGGGCTTGGTATTTATAGGGAAAGTGAGGGGACAAGGCATTAATGGCCAAGGGACACCTCACATGTGCTTTTCTCAAACCCATGTGCTCTCCCTTGTCATTTATCATGGAGTTAGGCCACATGGGGCCCCCTAAACAATAATTCATCACCCTTGGCCGGCCAACCCTCAAAATATCTCATGACATCATCATGACACCATTATGATGTCATTAAACATACCGAAACCCTAAAACTGTATTTTTACTATTAACTGAAAATTCAACTTTCTCAGAAAAATCCCAAAATTTCACATTAACCAAATATCAATGCTCTGATTTGAAAAATTAAATCCATTTTATAAAAATAATTTTCTAAATATTTTTAATTTAATTTTTAAATAAAAACACTATTCATCGAAAATTCATTTTTTTCAGAAAAATCCCCAAAAATTACCTTAACATAATATCGATGCTCTGAGTTCAAAAATAAAGTCATTTTTATAAAAATAATTTTCTAATTGTTTTTAATTAAATTTTTAATTAAAAAACACTATTCATCCGAAAAAACTAATACTTGAATAATAATTTATGAAACCGTTATTTAACCATTTTATTGAATCACATTACTTAATCAAAGTGCCTATCTTATTTTAATACTTTCTTTAAGTGAGATTACTAATCCATTTGGACACATTATTAATCCTAATCATAAAATCACTATTCATAATTTACTATTCATCAAAAATCAAGTTGATCTTATTAGACTCTAAATTTAGTACTGAACATAATTGCAGAAGACCATTTTTTGAAAATCATTACACATTTTTAAATATTTAGGGTTTACATAAACATATTTAAAATATCATTTTTCTAAAATTCATCAAAAATTTGCAAACTATATTTATCCGGTCATTTGAAAATTCATAAAAGAAATCGAAATTTTATTTAAAACAAAGGATTACAAAAGACATTTACGGTCTCCTTACATAGCCCCTTATCACACCAGTATAGGACCTAAGTGTAAGGTGTGCTAAGGTGAGAGAATCTGAGGGAGGCTCGGCCAACATCGCACGAGTAGTAATTTCTATCAGTTTGAACTTCTCGCGAAGGCGATCCCGTTCTAGCTTTATACGATGAATTTCAGCTTGGGTTTGGTCTAGAGCAAAGCCCAGTGGTGCTACCTCCTTCCCAAGTTCTGTTAGATGGGCTTCGATCGGTCCAAGACTACTGGGTGAGGCCATCAAATCTTCTTTCTATATTAATTAACCAATATTGCTTGTATTTAGAGACAATAGTCAAAATGTTTAGTTTCCAGCGGTCATATTGACCAATGGTCAAATAACAGTCAAAACTCAACAGTCTCATTTTAATTATACTCATGTTACCAAATGAAACATTTTTGTTGAGTATAACAATAACACATAAAATTAAGAAACAAAATTTATTTAAAAAATTTCGGGTCGTTACAGCGACATGCTCAACCTCACCCGCCAGGATCTGCTTATCCTTGCTCTTGTAATAGTCCGCGTCCAGATAGCGGGCTTCACACGAGGCAAAAGGAGAGGCATCTCCTTGAAGCACGCCCACTCAACCATTAAGGGAGTATTTGAGGCATTGGTGGTATGACGAGGGAACCGCCGCGTGAATATGGAGCCATGGCCTGCCCATCAATGCGTTGTACGCAGTGTCCTGAGAGACTACCATGAATTCGGTGTTGGCAACCAAGTCACCGAACTGGGTCTTCAAACGTATCTTGCCGACCGGGGTTTGCTCGGTGCGATCGTACCCCTGGATCCTGAGGTCGGAGGGAATCAAGTCATCCTCAGACAACCCCAATCTCCGGAGCGTCCAAGTTGGAATCAGGTTAATCCCGGACCCCGTGTCGACAAGACAGCGCCGGACTTCAAGGCCATTGAACTGGCCAGTGACATACAGCGGACGAATGTGTCCCTGTATAGGAGGGTCTTCATCCTTACCAGAGAACGAGATAACTGCCTGACATTCGGCGTCCTCGATCGTTTTGGCGTGAAAGGCCTCTGCAGCCGCAACCTCTTTCTCAAACTGGAGGGGGCTTTTCAGGGCTTCAGCGAGTGCCTCGCGCATCTCAGATGACGTGCGCAGAGCCTCAAGGATGGAGAGCCTTGCTGGGATGTCGGCCAAGTGCTTCAGGACATCATACTTTTTGGCCAAGCGCGAGCCCCTGGTTGCAGGAGGTTGCTCTGCGGTTGGTGGCATGACGGGCCTTGCCGGTTGGATCGGCGGCCGACTGGTACTTGGCGCATCTCGCTGTTCACTGGTCGCAGTCCGGGAAATGGTCACCGTACTGGAGTCAGGAGGCCGGGATGGACCCGTGGCAGGGCGGAGCTGGTCGCGACGCGGCTGAGGCGGTTCTGCCTGGTCCCACACCACAAACAGTGGCGGAGGCGAATCTGTCATCCCCGGATGGGGGGGCTGCGCGCGCTGAGCTCGGTTTTGAGCCTGCTGCCTAGTCTCGGTGGCGTGCACGGCCTGGCTGGAGGTACCAACGGCTGTGCCCCGGCGACTCCTGTTGCTGCGGTTCTTCCGACGGTGGCGACGACCGCGGACACTAGGGAGGTCCACCTGGTGTTCTTCAACGTCGGGAACCGAAAAGGGATTTACCAGCTCGATGGTGTTAACCGAAGCGTACCCAAGACCGTCATCGGACGAATCATCCATCATCGGGCGGATCCGAGGAGGGACCCCAATCTCCGGGGGCATGAAATCGCCGAGAGTGCGGGATAGTGGCGGAACTGGCGGGGCGCGCTCTTCCTTCTTGCGCTGCCGCCGTTTGCTCCTCTTGGAAGAGGCAGGCTGGGACGACGATGCCGAAGCAGCACCCGCGGATTCTGGGGGCTCAGGCTGATTCAAGCGCGCACGGATGATTCCATGGGCGCGAATGGTCGTCTTGCGGGCCATCCAGTTATTATACTTCTGGGATCCGTGGTTGGAGACCAGCTGCCATTCGTCCTCGTTGCCACTATCGTCATCTGATCCCACGAACACGCCCGCCACTTGTGCTGGAGCTGGGCCCAACCTGATTACATTGTTGTTAATCTGGTCTTGGAGCCAATCCTTAAACACATAGCACCGCTGGATGGTGTGCCCCAGGGCCCGGTGGTAGGGGCAGTAGCGGGGGTTATTCGTAAGATGTGCCTCCTCTGGCTTCCAACACTCAGGCAGTCGCACAATCCTCTGCTCCAGGGCGCTCCGGAAATAACCGGGGACCTGATCCTCATGGAATGAGTAAGTCAGGTGTCGCGGGCCCCTGGGAGCGTGGTCTTGACGAGGGGCTGGAGGGGCCTGCCGAGGAGGTGGACCCTGATTATCTCGCCTGGGTTGCGGCGGTACATTACGCGGAGGGGCCAGCCGGTTCTGAGGTTGCCACTGCTGGGCCGGGAACTGAGCCCGTGGAGGCGGATTCCTGTGAGGCTGTGGAGCTGGCCTCGCCGGCAGCAGCTCCAATGGCCTGGGGGCCTCTATCTGGGCAACAGCAGCGGGCTCAGCCCTGCTGACTCTCCTTGCAGGAATCATAGGAGGCAGCGGGTGTGCCTGGCTGGCCTGTTGCAGGGCTTCCTCAAGACGTTGAGCTTTGTCTGAGAAGTCCCTGAACCCTCCGGGGTAATTTTGAGTGATCAGGGAAGGGACCAGCTCGGTCTTGACGTTCCCGACGCACATTGTCAGCAACTGCTCCTGAGTCAATGGCATGTCAAGGGAATACGTGAGACCCTTCCATCGGGCGACAAAGTCCGCGACTCGCTCATCAGGCCTCTGCTTGCACTTGAAGAGGTCTGCGATACTTGTCATCCGGGTCGTGGAACTGAACTGGTAGAGGAACTGTCTACGGAGGTCCTCCCATCTGGTTACCGACCCGACGGGGAGCTGGCTGTACCAGACAAATGCTGGCCCTTCCAGTGTCTGAACAAAGCAGCGAAGCTTAGCGGCCTCTTGCTGCGCCGGAGTCCCCAACATAGGCCCGCACCTCGAGTTGAAGTGGGCTAAATGCTGTGGCGGATCTCCAGTCCCGTTAAAGGGGGAAAAAGTGGGATTCCCGAATCCCGGAGGCGCCGGCATGTCATCCACCCATGCTGGGTAGGGCTTGCCGTCCGGTGGGATCGCCACCTGCCGAGTCTCCAAGGCTTCCAAGCGGGCAATGAGTGCCGCCATCGGATCGTCCGGACATGGGTTCCAGTCCTGGCGAGGATCTCTAACCATGAGCGCATTGCATGGCCCTTCAATCGGGTCGTCGACCGGGTCGTCGAACTCGGCAGCTCGTGGGATGGCGGGCGGAGCGGCCCTTGGGGCAGCGGGAGTAATCCGAGCGGGATCTCTCAGGTAGTCACGCCGCTCGGGAGGGTGTGGCGAAACATACAGCGCCCTCTTGCCATAGGCAATGGCCTCTCTCCTGTCGGCGAACACGGCGTAATCACGGTTGCCCGGGAGAGTCTCGTCGAGGAGCGGTTGTTCCGGTCCCTGCTGTCCTGGCCTAGGATCACCGTAGTCAGGCCGCCGTTCTGCAGCGCGCTCGGCGAGGAGCTGGTCAACCAGCTTCTTCTGTTCGGCGAGCTGCTGACGTAGCGTAGCCTTCTCGGGATCCTCCTCTGCCCTCTGCATGGAGGCAGATGGGTCGGCGGGCCTTATAGCCTCGCTGTGCTCTTTTCCTTTGCTGACGTTTCGGCTCAACGTCAGTGCTTCAGTGGGTGCGGGGAGCCCCAGGAGGTTTCTCTGATGACGAGTAACTCTCACTGACGGATCTGACGACGGCTTCTCTTCGGGGGGGAAGCCCCGGTCGAGAAGTTCCAAGTCGTTCCCCTCTCCCGACAGGTCAGCCATATTGACTGTTTCTGTCCCTGGGGATATACCCTCAGGGCCACCCAGCGAATCGGGCTGTCGGCGGATCACACTGAAGCATAGGGCAGCGTACTGCCCCCATCCACGGATATACACGTGGGGAGTGGCTTCCTCGATAACTTTGCGGAGTACTTGAAAGCACTCAACGCATCGTTGTTGGAGGGCCTCGTGGTGCTCAAATGACCCAGGGTGCCGAACCGCGGGGAGAATGGCCATGTCAATTTGACGGCACTGCTCACCAATATCCTCCAGGTGCGCTTGACTCCCGGGGTATGGCATTTGTAGGCGGTGAAGACAGGAGCGAGTCTCCCGGAGAGTTCGGCGGAAGCATTCGAACTCATCCTGGGTGAGCGATTCGGGTGCATCAAAGCCCGGTCCTGCGACTGGCCAAAACTTCTCAGGGAAGTGGCCCTCTGCAAGGACGGTCCAGAAGCTCCACGACTCAAACTCGGGACCCAGATCTCCTTGGTCCTCTTCCATGGCTGGGAACGGACGGGGAACTGGTAGTGGTGCCGAGGCGGGCCGCCGGGCCGACGGGCTGGCCGACGGTGAATACGGAGAACAGGCCGATTGGCCTCCATATCCCGGGCCGCCCTCTGAGGGTCGCGGTGCCCTGACTACCACATCACGATAGGACGGGCCGGCGAGCGAACATCCTGCCGTAGCATCGGTGCTCGCCGAGGGTGCACTAGATCGTGGTTCGACCGTCGGTCCCCATAAAAAGTCTCCGGCTTCTCCGATCGAGACGGAAGGCACTTCCGGAGGGGCCGGTACCAACCGCAAGCTTGATTCTTGGGGGTCTACCAGGCCCTCGTTACTCCGGATATACCTTCGGAGAGAAGCGGGGATCACATCGATCTTGCTCTCGGGGAGCACGAGGCTGACGTGCCGCATTCCTACCCCTGCCCTTGACTGGCGGGATTGGGGAAGGGGCTCTGTCGCCGAATCGTACTCCGCCTCTGAGTCAGAGAAGCAAACCGGTCGGATCTCTGTCCGGAATTCCGCAACATTCTTCCCTCGGCGTCGACGCCTTGCCTTCCTGCCCCTGGGTGGTTCTCCGGGGCAGGGCTGATCTCTGTCTTGGCGTCCTCCGGCTGCACTGGTGCTGGGGCCGAGAGGACTGGGAACCGAGGTGCGAGGGGCACCGGGATAGATATCAAAGGGGACGCGGGGAGAGATGATTCCGGGCAGGACTCCGGGCCGGGATCGGAAGGTGGGATGACCCATGCCTCCTGGATCGGCCACATAGAGTAGATCCTGCCGGTGAATAGCGCTACCTCGAGGTGGTCCGCGGTGGCTACTGCCAGTGCCAGCAACCGGGAGAGTCGACCCAACCTGCCTTTGGGGCGGTCGGGGCCTCGATCCAGGTCGGGCATAGGAGTTCCCCTGCTCAGGATGCGCAGAGGCCTGGCGACTGGAGCCAGCAGTGGCTTGGGCCAATGCGACCGCTGTTGCTAGAGCCCCAAGGTGGGCATCCTCTTCCGCTCGTGCCCGACGTTGGCATCGAGACAGACGAGTCGGGATGAGCGGCGCGGGCAGGTGGAGAGCCCGCTCTTCGACTGGAGAGGCCTGGCGGCGGTGTCGCCGTGGCCTGGCGGGAGCCCTTACCGTAGATCCCTGGAGCGAATCCCGGATAGGGTGATCCCGGGCCTCTTCCACCTCATCCGCGTAGGGAAGGGAACTGTCAGAGCGCTCCGGGGATAAGCTCCCGAAGCGGTTGGACGTTGAGGTAGGCAGCGGTGCCTCCCTGCGCGGCCCTCGGGGGCGGCGGTGGTGGCGAGGCGCAGCCTCCTCAAGGTCTAGGCGAGCCATTTCCCTAGTGGGGATGACTCCCTCTTCCTCGTATCTCCGCACCAGGGTGTTGATCACCCTTCTCTGGATGACCTCCGAGGGGGAGAGAGGGCGTGGTCGTCCCGCAATTGCGGCTGCTGGGACGGCTGTGGAACGGGCGGGACCGCGCGGAGTAGCCGCGTCGGTGTTTCCCCTGTCCCTGCGCCAGTGGGCGGGTGGCGATCGGGCACTGGATCAGGCGACCTGATTTCTGAAAGCAGGGAGAATGACCCATTAACACTGACAGGAAAAAGGAATCGACAACCAACCATTAGTGCCACGACGCCTTCCGTGGGGGGAACCCAGGCCCTCGACGTTGCGAGACGGAGTGCCCGATTTCACTTCCCCAGCCCCTGGCGGGTAAGACTGAATGCTTGGCCGGGCAACACGCCGGTCTTCCAACACCTCTGAAAGCCATCGGTCTTCGTATCGAGGAGAAGAGATTCACGTCGGGTTCACCATTTTTCTGTTTCGGTGCGGATGTGCGTCGGGTTACGCTGTTCCGCCAGGACGCGTTCGCGCGTGCACCCGTCAACCCGAGGGGATGGGCGCGCGGCTTATGGTCCCGCAGTCCCGCTTTCCAAGGGCGGGCGGCATTTGTCCCTTATTCAGGGGCGTCTGCTCCTTGATCGAAACCGGGATGATGGGATGTCGGCTCCTCCTTCCTTGGACGTCTCCTCGGAACTCGTCGCCTAATCCGGGTCTCCCTCATAGACTTAAGAATGTTCGTGAATCTCGTTCCCGGCGCCATATCTTCATGTACACCGGTTAATTACGCTGCTTCCGCCCGGACGCTCCAAGGAGTCTGGTCGGGGCAGCAACCTGCGGTGAGAAGGCCGGGTGGCTCGGGGTGCTGGGGGCGTGTCGTAGCACTGCGGCTCTGCACGTCTGTCTTCCGTCCCTAATAGGGCTTCTCGAAGGCATGATGGCCTGAGGCATCCCGTACTAGGTGCGGGGAACTGTTTCACCTGAGGTTTTCCTCAGCTTCCCATGTTTAACACGGGGTATGCCGCGAGTTGAACGTCCAGCGGGGACGACATCGGACCGATCAACACGAAAAGTGGATCGGATGACAGAACCCCTTGCGGGGAACCTCCGACGCTGGGGCCAGCACATGGGCGGCTTCCCAAATGATGTGGAGTGGAGTGAAGTGGCATGACCCCACCGGGATGTGGCGGCCCGGGTAAGGATCAGGATGGATGATGGAGTGAAGAGCTTGGACCCCGTAGAGGCTTCCTACGTACCGCGCGTTAGCACGGATCAAAGTCAACGTAGTTCGGGTATACAGTTTAACGTCATGCTGGACGTCGGCAAGCCGACTCACGAAGAGGTCTAGGCCGCCGGGCGGAGGATTGAACCGGACCACCTCGCACAGAGGGGGGTGGAACGGCCGGGTGGATCACAGTTTCACGTCATGCTGGACGATAAAAGGAGAAATGGGAAAAGGGGCTGTGGGGAGGCACAGTGGAGATACACACGGGCAGTCTCCCACAGGGGCGGATTCATAGGTGAATCGACGCAAGCGTGAACCCTGGAGGGGTCCACTGATGGACGAACCGACGTAAATACGACCGGGACGACCAGGTGGTGGGCTTGGACCTCAGGGAGGCTTCCTACGTACCCTGTATAGAAGACAGGGATCAAAGTCCACGTAGTTCATTCTGTCAGGACTTACGCACTTGAGGCAGCCCGGATGCGGTAAAACTCAGTTGGAAGGGACTTGGACCGAAAGCAGAAGACACCTCGATCCCAGTCACACCCTCTACTGGCTTCGGCAGTGGGGAGGCGCAATGGAGATACACATGTGCAGCCTCCCACGAGAAACTAGGGGTTTATAATACCCTGCCCCCGTAGGGAAAAGCCACTCCCATTAAATCGTCCCAAAAGGGGGACAATCCCGACATCCCTGCAGAGACGAGCGGGTGGGGGCCACATCCAAACCGGGGGAGACCCTGCGTGCGAAGCACGGGATCGAATGATGCGGACGGTTTAGCGTCTTGCCAGACGAAGTACAGTTTAACGTCGTGTGTTGAGGACGAGGCGGACGGTTTAACGTCTTGCCGGACGAAGTACAGTTTAACGTCGCGTGTTGAGGACGAAGCACTTGGCAGTTTAACGTCTTGCAGCGCGGAAGATGGGGGCTAGGCGGTTTAGCGTCGTGCAGCTTGGACGTATGTGCAGTTTAACGTCATGCTGGACGTATCTGCAGTTTAACGTCATGCTGGACGAATATGCAGTTTAACGTCATGCTGGACGTACGTACGTGTCACTTCACGCAAGCCTGGAGGGCCGCACGGGAAGACAACGCACGGTGCGGGCACCCAGGATGAGGATCATCGGGCGCCACGCAGGCGGGTACCCTCGGGGGGTCAAGGGAGGCGACCCTGGCGGATTGCGCGCAAAAGAGGAGCTTTGCGCGCAAAACCGCGGGTCGGCGCGCAAAATGGCGGGCTGGCGCGCAATTGGGCCAGCGCTTCGCGCGCGGATGGTTGGGATTGCGCGCACCGGGCTTCGGATAGCGCGCGGGGGCAACGGCTCATTCTCTAACGAATGGCCACTTTGAAAATGGGGGGTGCGCGCAATCGGGCTGGATTGCGCGCACCCGGGGGGCAATTGCGCGCAAGAGGCTTCTTTTGCGCGCAAAGGCCTTCGGGTTGAAATTTATTCAAAGGAAATGAGCCAAGGGGATTGCGCGCGAAGGCGGACCCCAAGTCTCTATTGCGCGAAAGAAAGGAGGTTACCTGAAGATCGGCATTGCGCGCGGAAGGGGTTGGATTGCGCGAACGAGCGACGCTTCGGATTCTGGAAACCTTTGAAACGTTGGGGGTCGCCTAGTATTTATAGGCAACCCCGGGCGCGGAATCCAAGGCACGAGCGCGGAATTCTCCTCGCGGGCGCGGAATCGGGCACGGCGCGCAAGGGAGTTGCGCGCATCCCGGGGGTTTTGCGCGCGGATCATCATCTTTGCGCGCAGACCTCTGAAATTCCGCGCATGGCCTCCGGGCCCTCCGAAACATTGTTCCGACTCCAAATATGACCTCGCTTTCCGCATCCGGAGCTTCGTTTGGGAACAACGGACTTTTCCGGCGTCTACAATATCATGACAGGAGTGGCACCGCTGTCCATTCCTTCTTCTAAGATGACCAAACCAAAGTTTTAGGAGCTCTTAAAGCCTTTGGAAGAGATTCAGGAAAAGGGTTTTATGAGACCTTGTACCTATCTTGGGGGTTCTCCTATCCAGTTTACAAAGAAGGTGGATGGTACCCTCAGACATTGTGTGGATTATTGGAAGATAAACTAGTTGATTGTCATGAACTGATATCCCATGACAAGGATTGATGATATCTTTGACAATATTTAAAAACCCAGAGTTTTCTCTATTATTGACTTCAGTTCTGGTTATCATCAGTTGTGTGTTAGACAATTTGATATAACTATTAATAATTTTTGAAGTAGGTATGGTCTATATGAGTATGTGGTTATGTCGTTCGGTCTCATGAATGTGCCTACAGTTTTCATGGCACTGTTTAACCGAGTCTTCTATCCATACATTGATTCTTTTTTGGGGGTTTTCATGGAGGATATCTTTGTTTCATCTCACACACAACATGACCATTCTATCCATATTGAGAACATTTTGATTACACAAAGAGATAATATATTATATATTATGCTCTAAAAATGACACTTTTGGATAGACCAAATTCACATCTTGGGTCATGTTATCTCAGAGACAAGTGTATCATTAGATCTAGAGAAAGTGAGAGATATAGTTTCATGGGAGAAGCCAAAGAACGTCTTTGAGGTATAGAGTTTTCTTGGGCAAGCTGGATAATACAAGTGTTTAATACAAGAATTTTCATGCTTTGATGTGCCACTGAGGAGCCTGACTAAGAACATTGAAAATGTCATGTGGTCAGATTCTTGTAAGTCAGCCTTTCAAGAGTTGAAACTGAGGTCGACTTCAGCACCGATACTAGTATTTCCAGAGCCTGAAAAGAGGAATACAGTTTTCAATGATGCATCACGTATCGGGCTTTCAGTATTTATTTTTAGGTGGAAGTAGTAGTTGCGTATGGATCTTTACAGTTGAGGCCACTTGAGAGGAATTACCTGACCCATGATCTCTAATTTGCTGTTGTTTTTCATGAATTACGATTTCGGAGACACTACTTGATGGGAGAGAATTTTGTGGTTTTCAATGACCACAATGGTCTAAAATATATCTTCATTCCCCGTGACCTTAATTTGAGATAGTGAAGGTGGTTTGAGTATATTTATTATTTTGGATTTGAGCATGCCTATACACCTAGGAAAGGCAATGTGGTGGCTGATGCGCTGAGAAGGAGGGCTCAGATACAAGCAGTTCAGGAGTCTAGCACTGAGTGGCAGCTAATAGCTATGTTCTCTAAGAATCATTTGTAGGTGTACGACAGGCATGGGAAGACATTTATTTATTCTATAGGAGTAACCTCTAATATTCTTGATTGAGTGAGAATATTGAAACTATCAGATAAAGACGGCATAGTTATACAGGAAAGCATTTCAGGAGAGGCCCTATTACCAGATGATCCATAGGAGAGGATGAGATCATTCATTTTCATAGCCGTGTATGGGTGTCAGCACACATATGCAATGAGCTGATGCAGGAAATTCATTCCTCAGTTTGGGATGTTCATCCTTGTGTCACCAAGATGTATCATGGTCTACACTGTTAGTATTAGTGGCCAGGTATGAAGAGAGATGTTGCTACTTTCTTCATGTGGAATTCCACCTGTCAGTAGGTGAAAGTGGAGCATCAGCAACTAGACAGGATTTGGCTGTAGTTACCCATTCTTAAGTGAAAATGGAATGATGTTGTGATGTATTTATTGATAGGTCTGTCGATGTATCCTCTAGGGAATGTTGTTTTTTGGGTTTTCATTAACATAATCACGAAGGTTGCGCAGTTCTTGCTGATCAAGAAGAAATTCAAAGTTGTTGAGAAGGGATAGTTGTAAATCTGTGTGATTTTACATCTGCATGAGGTTCCACACTACATTGTTCCAGAAAGGTATGCATGTTTTACTTCTCAGGTCTAGCAGGTATTGCATAAGGCCTTGGGTACACAGGTACTTCTGAGTATAACATACCATCTCCAAATAGATGGCCAATCCGTGTGTACATTTCAGGTTCTTGAGGACATTTTTCATGCATGCATATTATATTTTGGAGGTTTTGGGGGGATGAACATACCACTTGTGGGGTTTTCCTACAATTATAGTTTTCAAGAAACTATTCTGATGTTTCCTTATGAGGATGTGTTCGGTATTCCATGTCAATAAACATTATGTTGGCTGGAGGAAGGAGAGGCAGCTATGCTGGGACTTCTTCTAGTCTAGGAGACCACAGAGCAGATAGAGTTGATTCAGAAAAGGATGGAAACTGCACAGTCTCATCAGAATTCTTATAATGATCAGCGGAGATGACCTCTGGAGTTTGAGGTCAGAGATCAGGTTTTTCTTTTGGGTAACACAATGTTTGGGGAATCAGAGGATTTAGAGGCTGGGTATGTTTTCACTGATGTACGTCGGGCAGTTTGAGGTTTTGGGGATAGTTTGGCCGATGGCCTATCTGTTGCAGTAACCTCAGAGATATCAGGCTATGCACAATGTCTTCCACATTTCTATGATCTGGAGTTACTTTTGAGACAAATCATAGGATTTTCAACCCGATGAGGATGATCTAGTGGTGTATGAATTGATATAGGTGCATCCAATCCAGATTGATGGTCGCAGTATGATGGTTCTCCATGGGTGTTCTGTTCCTCTGGTATGAGTGTTATGGAAGCACATGTGGGTACAAGACAAGACCAGGGAGAGGGAGCCCGAAGTACGATCACAGGGGTCAGAGCTGTTTAAAGATTCTTCGTCTACACCCCCTTGCTATGGAAATTATGGGACACATTTTTTTATGGGGGGTATGTTTTTATGAACCCTAATATTTTTTAGGTATTTTTTCTTTTTATGGGGTTTTTGAGAGAAATAGGAATTTCAAGAAATTTCTTAAGTACATGTCATGTACTTTGTGAGTACACTCCTTGTACTTGGTTACCACAGTTAGCCGAGTGTTGGCTGTGTAGCGGCCATGTACATGGCCACGTGTGGTGACCTAGAGACTGTATAATGTAGGGGTCGGTGAAGGAATGTACACATCGTGTACATATAAAGTACATTCCATGTACTTTTTCTTCATTAAACGTACCGGGGTCATGTCTAACAAACAGAACCGTCTCCTTCTTGACCTAGTTCATCCGAGAGCATGTGTATGACCATGATCCTTACCTGAGCCCCTGATCGAGCATCCATCGTCTGATGCTACTACTGTCGATTGCGTTGGGATCACCTTGGTAGGCTACTCCTTCTTGAAGATATTTGTTTACTGATTACTCTTCTTTCAAGAGTTATCTCCAGTCGAATTTCTTAGAAATTCTTGTATATCAACAATGTTATTTGGGCGATCCAAGTCTTATGGTTCACGTATAATGATTCTACAACACCGAGCTGGGTGGTTTGTGCCTTTCCTTAGCTAGTAATTGAATTTAATTCACAAATGTTCCCAATACCCTAGATCAGGGTATTGCGGGTTTACAGTTTTAGCCCTATTAATTTCTCGTTATGATTGTATATAGGAATAGAGTTTAATTAATAGAGAAAATGGTTAATTTCTATTCATTGGATGTGTTTTCCGAGGAATGTTTGATTTTTTGACCATTTTGTATAGTTTTCCTATTAGGATACAGTTTACTTTCCATGCTTCATATTGTTAGGATGTAGTGTTTTATCCGACATGTTGTTTTGTTGTAGAATGTAAGCCAAGTAGTTCTTGAAGTTTACTTAGGCAGATTTTCATTGATATGCTTGTTTGACTTTCACAGGTCTGTGATAACCTGGTGTAGTGGACCATAGAGTGAATAGACATAAGGGATTCTCCAGAGTGTCTGTTATTATTGTTACGATGAGAGACCATATGGGGAAATGACATTTGTGCTTCCTCATATTGTCTGTAGTTCCTCGACATGGGCCACAGGGGGAATCAGACATACATGCTTCCCCATACCATCTTTTAGTTACCGATACGAGACTCTAGGGGGAATTTATGATGACTGCTTATCCATAAAGACTATACTAAAGATGAACCCGAGGGGTTATACTATGTGTAGTTCCCAGATTGTTGTTTGTGTTTCTAGGTGGGACCAGAGGGGAATAGGATATGAGTACCTTCCATAGGGGTGCATGTTGGATATTATCTATTTATATGCAATATGGAACTAAATGCTTTGAAACTGTGGATTTGTTACTATTGTGTAATTCTTTGATCACTATATCTTTTGCTTATTCACGCCATATTTATTCACTAAATATTAGGCACAGATCTCTAAGTGGTTTCATACTGGGATTTAGTCTCACACCCTGTTTGGGTCATGGGTTTTCCTCAAACAGATTATATTCTTACAGATATAGATAAGGGAATGCACCCATCTACCTCAGGTACTTGACTACTTTAGAGCTGGAGAGCATGGAACCATGATCAGGCTTGCAATTCGGAGTATCTATTTACATGTTTTTATTTTACTTTGTTTAAGTTATGTTATTTTTCATTGTGAAGTGTTCGGATACTTTCCTAGACATATTTATTATGTATTTTTATATATGTTCTCCAACTGCTTATTACATTCAGCCTTATGTTGTTCACTGTGGCATGCCATTGTTACTACTTCTGATATTGTTATCTGTTCTTATACCACTCTGTTACTCTACCAATGAGGGCATAGTTTTCCCACTATCACACCCAAGTCCCTCGCTACTAGTCAGTAGCCTCTTGCATTAGGGGAAATGTGCTTGAGGCCATGTGACCAACCTGGTACGGGTCACCTTAGGGTGACTTCCAAAACCAGGACATTACATATAGGTTCACTCCATAATGGGTGTTAGATATTATTTTACATGGATATAGAAGGGAATTTTTTCTATGATGCATACAATCATATTGGAATGCTGGAGGGGTGTTTTTTAATGTTTCTTTAATAAAGGAAATTGCACCGTGACAAAAATTTCATGTCATAATGTTCCATTATGATATTTTTTTTATAAATTTATTATTTTATGTTAATAATTAAAATATATAAAAACATTAACCTTATCGTTACATTAATATGGTCGAATGATGGTAGAATATACCTCCTGATTCCCCATAGTCCCCCTTCAATCTTTTTTTTTTGTAATTTTTTTTATGATTTAAGTGTGGTTGTAATTCCCCGGCCCCCATTACCCAGATTCGGTGCTTTATTACATAGCATTGTCATGATACAAGGAATGATGTTCCAAAATACTAAACAATTCATTATTATTGGAAACAAGATACATACAGAAGTTTAACATTATAACATGAGAATAAATACAACACTAATTTTTTCCATTAGAAGCATCCAAGCCTCTAGATTATTCCTGCAAGTCACTCATAACCAACTTCATCTTATTCAGAGAAAATGAAACATAGGAAAGGGGGAGCACAAATGATCATTAAGAGGAATAATTACAACAGAGGATAACATAATCATTAGGAATGCTGTATAATTGAAAACACGTGCCTTTGGAAATAATAAAAATGAACACATTATGGCTGGTATATGAGCTGAGTAAATAATGCCATTATAAAACATAGTAATGGGTATTTTCCAAGTTGAATAACCACATGAACCATCATTATTATATTTATAATGATGGAATGTATTATTTCGGACTTTCTGATACATCTATTCAAGGCCTCATCCAGGACATCTAAAATGATTTATTATTCGGCCAAAACCTTATATCAAATTTGGAATGGTCTCGGCCAATTCAAGGTCAAATTGTCTCTTGAGACCTACTAATTCACTAAAGAGAAATAGAGAGCTCCAACCGTAAATTACAATGTCCAATCTATTTATCATATGAAAAGGTTGAATCATAACATAAATGTTGATATTAAAACCAGCATATGAAATTTCAATAATTTAACCACAATCCATGAATAGATTAGAAATAAAAAATCTATAGTAAAAAATATCAGAAAACCTTAAATTCAATATGGATTATTTGTGCCATATTAAATCAACTTCAATAAAGTGTAAATTTTATCAAAGGATGTTGAAAATGATGAAATCAAAACATTTTGAGAAAAATATCTATTTAAATTTTTAAATAATTTAAGAGTGACATAATTATAAAAGACAATTTTTTTTGGAAAATATTAATATAATATTTTTAAGGGAAGCTTCTACGATATTATATAGGCGGAAATTGCTGATCCTGTCGTATATGTTAAAAAACATTATTACCTTAATTTTTTGAAAATTTCATATAGTACCTTGTTTGGAAAATGATGGAAAGATTCCTTTCCAAACATATGTAGTCAAGTATGGGAATAATTTACTTTAACCCATTTTATAGTAATTTAAAAAAAATTAATTTAATTTTTACAAAAACATGGATGTGGATGATAAAGAGCTTCAAGTAGATACTTAAGTATTAACATCCCCAGATAAGTAAAGAGATTGTAGAATTAACACTTACCTTGCAAATTCCTTTGGATGATTGTACGTTTAACCTCTTATATAACGACATTAGTATGTTATTAAATAATACCAGAACCATATTTAAATTTATTATTTCATACATGATTCATTTACGACTTTATACTAACAATTGAATAATTATTTCAATGTTAAATTAACATTTTGGATAGTAATATCTTTCTTTATTATACGTGTTTTAACTTGTTATTTTTGATCATATCATTTAGATCATGATTTCAATACATACAAAATATAATATTTGATTTATATATCATATATATTTAGAATATAAATTTTTATAATAGATAGTTATATGAAATGTTTGGAAACATTTATGAAGATGGTAGGTTGTACATACGCATAAATGATGTTTCTGTTTTCATATCATATTGAACAGAAGTAAGTGAATAAGATATATGTATGTACATACTCACATACATACATAAATACATACATACATACATACATACATACATACATACATACATATATCTATCTAGTAGAATAATTATGTCATATATTACATACTTGTTAATAATATATATTTTTATAATCATCATTGAATTGGGAATGTTTGAATGAATCTCATCGCTTAGTGGAGACGGTATTCCATACGTACGCACGAGCGACAATATCATTATATTGAAGGTGAAATCCTATGTAATTGGATGGTATATCATATATACAGAATCATTAACATGCTATATTTATTATTTACATAAATTATACTAATTATTATACAGATCCAAATAATGATGTGTTTGAATAACCAACTACACCACTACATGGAGACGTTTAGCCGTACATACGCAGGTATGGTGACTTTGACATTTATTGGATGGATATAATAATGAATATGATTTTACTATATTTATAATAACATCAAAGAATGTATAAGGTACTGGAGTTATTATTTTGGTATTGAAACAACCAATAAATAGGATGTGTAAGAATAAATGAATATGAAAGAAGGGGGGGGGGGTGAAATTATTACCTCTTCTATAGGTGTTTCCTTTTTGAGTTGATCAAAAGGGAACCATAAGATGAATTTATGATCAAATTAAGGCCTCTAGGTCGAAGGGAGGAATGTTGGGAGGATATTTGGGTAGGGGTTGACAAATCCAAATGTCTTTGGAGGTGTGATTTTGAGAGAAGGGGATGTACCCTTTTATAAGATAGGTGAGGGTCACATTAGGAAAAGCTTGAAATATTATTTTATATTAAAATCCTTTTTTATTTATAATGGATCCAAAATGATATATTTATAGGATAAGGTGGGTGTGGGTCTAAAATTTCTCAACCATCATGTTTTATACTGGTTTAGGTTACCATTTTAACCTTATCATTAATATTTAACTCTAATTAAATAGTTTAACTTTTACCGTGTCTTCTGGTATTGTTTCTCTATATGGTTATAAAACATACACTAAACATCTAAGAGAACATAAATTGGTCCATTAATGGAATATATAATACTATTTAATCCCTTTGTCTAAACCAATGATTTTTAGGAATATTATATCAACCAATAATATAATATTTGTTTTAAAAATAAATTTATGTCAATTTTGATACAATTTTGGTATTTTGTTTTTGTGAAAGTTATAACAACCTTATCACTTTGAAAAAAAACTCTCTAATCGACCATATCATGTCATATTAACATATTTTTTTAATTCATTATAAGTCTCAATTTACATTTATTTGGTTATTTATAATAACTATTATTTTAATATTTCATAAATAAGGTAATTACTGGATCATCATTGTGTCATAAATAAATTAAAATAATTAATGTCTAAAAATTTTAAATAAAATTCCATTATGTAGGAAATATGTTTATATTTCTAATGAATATTTAAAGTATAATTTAAATTTAGTGAATCTTAATATTAAAAAAGTTTTAGTTATTAAAATTTAAATTTAAAACTTTTAACTTTTCTTTAAATAAAATAATAATAAATGTCTTAATCAAATCCAAGTGGTCCAAAGAGAATCATATTTTATCCATAAGGTTCTTTTTTGTCGAATTGCATTTATACAATAGAATTAAGACACGAGTTAGGGTAATTATAATATAATTTTTACCCTTAATTGCCCTATTTTCTTTTAACCGGGGGAAAAAAGGAAAAAAATACTATTCACCAAATATTATATTAATCATATTGAACCACATTTTACTCATAGATATAAATGGCGTTTCTCATGTTTTTTCTATTAAACTCACATAAGTGATAAAAGTATGTTTTATGCAAATTTTCAAATGAATCTAGAAGGTGGGTAAAAGACGTTGAAATGATCAATAACAATTTATAAATATAATTTTATTATAAAATGTAACCAATAAATTACATTGAACGTATATAGATAATTTATATATATTTTGAATTAAATTAAATTAAATTAAAATATATAATTATTTAAATAAATGTTGGTTTTAAACAATAACGCAAGGGGTTTCACTATTCCTCAAAAATTGAATTTTAAAAAAAAACACAAAAAATTTACCATAAGAAAATTTTGATATTCCTAATTCCAAAATAAATTATATTTTACCAAATTAAAAACATAAAAGTTTAATTAAATAATATAAAATTAATTCCCTTTATCAAATCCAAAAGGGGGGTTTTTAATAAACTGAAAACTATCAAAATATTGATAAGTTTTTTTGTCAAATTTAATTGGGAAACTACATATAATGACCTACATTATATTAAATGATAAAAATATATTATAATTATACTTCAAAACCATTCAAAGGCATAATTTATCACTATAAATTCTTTCTATTAAAAAAATTGTTTTCAATTAAAAAACAGTTTTTTTCACAGTTCATCAAAATATGAACATTTATAGAAAAGTAAAAAAAAATTCTCCAATCTAAATTTTTATGTCCAGCTTCTAAATAAGTGATTTATTTTTTCAAATTTAAAATTTTTGTCAGGTAATGCATTAAATAAAATTCACCATTAGTTGGGGGTAAAATTTCATATTTGAAAAATGAATCCTTTATTTGAAAAATTGAACTTCTTCTTATATTATGTCTAAGAAACACATAATATGGGTGTTAAAATTATATAGATTATATAAGATTTAAAATGCACATAATACTAATCATAACCACTTTTTGAACAGCTATATTGGTAAATTGTGGTGCGTTCGAACTCAGTTTTGCATGTAGCGCAAGAAATTTAATTACTTTAACGAGATAACGTACTATAACATCACAGGGACTTACAATCTACCCTACATAAATAATTGAATCCTCGCAATTTCAAATTTTTCATAGAAAAAATATGCTTTAAAGTAGAAAATTAATTTGTGGAAAACCCACATTGGACATTGGTTTAATTAAATTTTGTACTAATTAGATGGAAAGGGAAATGAAAAATTCACCACCAAATTATGACCTCGATTAGAAATTATAGACACATAATTGGATGATACATGTAAATATTTATGGGGAGTGTTGGAGGTCATCGATCACAATCAAGTGTAAAATTGGGGGCCTCAAACCATCAATCTAAGATGATATAAAATATCATCGGTTAAACAAATCAAATGTGATTAGAGTAACACATTTTTTGTTTTAAGATCTCTTCCCTAATGTTTACGATTTAATTTATTCATAGAATAAGACGATATATATATATAAATATAGTTGACAAGTAGAGTTTCATCCTTCAACTAATTCCTACCACAAACACATCTTTCACACTAAAAGATAATAGAATTCATAAATATTATATTTTCCCTAAACGTATAGGGTTCCAAAAATAATGAATTTATAATTCATTTTTCATACTATAAATAAACAACATTATAGAAACTAGGACATCACATATTCCAGTGGTAGGTGATCCACCTTGGTCGCTCTTCGATTACAGGAATAAGTCTCCCGACCTTGCCTGACATGAATAGTTGTCACACGATCTCCAGGTTTTCATTTTTATGACAATCCAAAAATAATCTTATGAAATGATTTAAAATTAACTATAGTATGGAATGTCAAACGTAATCGAATCCAACCTTTATACTTATCCAAAATACTTATATTCAAACTCACAGCCCAAAATTTATATGGAAGGTAAACACAATGGAGATCTTTTTTACCACGTAATAACACATGAATACCTCCATCATGTATTCTATTAAAACACTATAACAAACTGAATTACCGTAAAAAAATTATTAATTACCTTCATGCTCCCTTATTCCTTATAGAACATTGTATATACTATTTTTATGTGAAAGTTTTGTAAAATCCAACAATGATAGAATATAAAAATCATTAATCAGTTTCAAGGTTGACAAGAATATACAATAAAATTTATCCAAATCAATCATATATTAATCCAAAATCACTACCTCAGTATAAGAACCATATTTTGGTTTATCTTTATCTTAACCAAATATTTTTGTAAACAATTACCATTATATTGACTAACATTTTGTGGTTCCACACAATCTCATGTACATAATGAAATAATACTACAATACAATCCTTATATAATCCATAATTATTAAAACTAGTATATCATTGATACAATATTTAAATGTCATAATTCTTTAATATCAACATAATTACACCACTCAATACACTTCGTCTATGGTAATATCATAAATTGATTAGTATCCAAAAGCATCATTTGTGTTATACTTTGGTGATTTGGACATTGATTCGCATAGTATCTCAACTCCTTGTAGATGAAGGATTGTACATTTGAAACCTACTTCATACCCTTATAAACATGTACATGTTTTCCTTTTTCTCCACACTTATAACAAACTCACATTCACTTCAATCATTTACCAAGGTGATTCTTTCCACATTTATCTTATATGGGAAAATCCTTTTTTCCCCTAATCCCTTTATCCAACATTCTCTCTTCCATCCTTTTCTTCTCTTTTATCCCTTTAAAGCCATAGGACTCAGAGAATTCTTTACATATCTTATTATCACATGATAGTATTTTTCATATGATGTGAATAGATGGGAAACTATTTTCCTTTTAAATTATGGATTAATACCATGAAATATATGAACCTTCTTAATCTTTAGATCATGTATATTGTAGAAATTATCATTCTTATACTAGGAGCCATTTCTAGAAAATGGCATAAACTATGTTAGTTTATGAATCACAATACATAATTCCATACTTGTAAAATCCCTAACATAAACAGAAAATATTATGTATATAATCTAAAATTATAAAATCTTTTCATTGATAAATAATTGAATCCCAAATCCATCAGAATGGTTTTTAATGAAAATGTGAATTATCAAAAGCATATCCACCTAGAGTGTCATAACCAAGAGTAAAAGAAAATTTGTTTTAATGTACCAAGACACCCTATGTCATGCCCGAAAATTCCTTGTCAGAGTTTTCACTCTTAGGTACTTCTATTCCACACCTGCCTCTTCCAGCTCGTATCCATACATGAATTTATTGCAAGGAAAATACTGAAATCTCTACATTATGAAAATACTAGGAAGTTATTCTATACTAATATTTGATGTTAATATTTTGATAATGTTATCTAATCAGAGTTTGTCTAAATCTATTACCAAGGTTATTGCTAAACATCCTCTGATACCAACTCAAATACCCCAACCCCAGAATCCCAGTGTCAGTGCATTATTTTTTTACATTGGTATAACTACATGTAATCATGTCTCGAAGGGCCGATCAGTTTAGAAGTCATGGAAAATAGATTACATACATGAATGTTACATTAAATTATAAAATAAAAAACAACAACAACATTGTCTCCATTAACCACATTAGTATCCCTTAGACTGTCCCTACCAGTCAGTCATAATATTATTCTTCGTATCATGGTAAAATAAAACATAATAAAGGGGTGAGCTCAAATGCTCAGTAAGAGTAATAAGTATAATGGAAGATAAAATAAACAATAGGCATGTTGAATAATTGAAAACACATTCTTTTATAAATTATAAACATGAAAACTTTATGGCTAGAATTTTATTTGAGTAAATAATACCATAATAAAACATATTCATGGGTATTATACTAGTCAAATAACAACATGAACTATAATTATTATTTTCATAATGAGGGAATGTATAATACCAGAATTTCTGAAACGTCTTATCAAGGCCTCACCTAGGTCATCTAAAACTGATTTAGTCCTTGTCCAAAACCATATATCAAATTCGGAATGGCCTCAACAATTTCTACGACTAATAGTCTCATGAGACCTACCAATGCACTGAGGATCTATAGTGGGCTCCACCCATCACATACTAAGTCTAATACATTCCTCATATGAAAAGTATGATACATACCATAAACATTCATATTAAATCTAGAATATGAAATGTAAATACCTAACCATAAACCTTGAATTGTATCAAAATAGTACATCCATAGTAAAACATATCACAAAACCTTAAATAAAATATGGATGGTTTTTATCATATAAGTCAACTTCAAACAAGTGTAAATTTAATCAAAAGATGTTGACATAGATGAAATCAAATCTTTTTGAGAGATATATCTCTTTCTATTTTGAATTAAATATAAGAGTCACATAATTATGAATGAAAACATTTATTTTTAAACTTTTTTTATAATCTTGTAAGGGAAGCTTCAACATTTTTATAACAGTGGAAAATAGAGGCACCCATCATAGAAGATAAAATAACATTCTTAACATAAATTTGTTAAAAAGGTCATAAAGTACTCTATTTGGAAAATGACAGAAAGATTCCCTTCAACACATATGTTGTCAAATAAGAGAATAAAAGACTTTAAACCATAATATAGTAAATCGTAAAAATATTTTTAATTAGTTTTTAGAATACACGAATGTGGATGATAAAGAGGTCCTAGTATATACTTATGTATTAACAACCATGGATAAGTAAAAAGATTGTAGGTTTAACCCTTACCTTGAACATTCCATTGATCGAGGGTACGTTTAACCTCCTGTATAATGACCACTATCTATTATTAAAAAATACAAGAACCATATTAATATTTATTATATCATACATGATTCATTTATGACTTTATACTACCCATTTAATAATGAATTCCATGTTAAATGTTCATTTTGGGTAATAATCGCTTTCTTTATCGTACGTGTTTTAACTTGTAATTCTTGATTGCATCATTTAGATCATGATTTAAATACATCCAAAATATAAACCTTGATTTATATATCATATATATTTTGAATATAAATATTTATAATAGATATATATATTAAATTGAAGGCACCATTTATGGAGATTATAGGACGTACATATGCATAAACGTTGTTGACGTTTTCATATCGTATTGAACAGAAGAAAGTGAATCAGATATATATAAGTACACACATATATATATATATCTCTCTAGTTGCATTATAATGTCATATATTATATAGTTATTAATACAATATATTTTTATAATCATTGTTGAATGGTGAACGTGTTGATGAATCTCATCGCGTCGTGGAGATGGTAATCCGTACGTACGTACGAGGAACAATATCATTATATTGATGGAAAATCATATTTAATTTGATGTTATATCATATATAAATAATCATTAAACTTTTTTTGTTTATTATTTAAATCATTTATGCTTATTATTATACCCATCCAAATAATGAATCGATTGGATAACAAACTACATCAAGACGTGGAGACGATAAGCTATACGTACACACGTATGGTGACTATGTCATTTATAAGATTGATAGATTAATTAATATGGTTTTAACATATTTATAATAATGTCACAGTATATAGAAGGTACTATAGTTATTTATTGGTATGGAAACAACAAAAAAGAGGAAGTTTAAGAAGAAAATAACTTGAAAGAGGGTGGTGAAATTATTTATTCTTCTTCAAGTGTTTCCTTTTTAGATAATTCAAATGGATACATAGGTTGACATTATGATCAATGTAATGCCTCTAGGTCTAGGGGAGGAAATTTGGTTGGGGACTTGAGAAGATTTTTCCTGAGCCAAATGGCTTTGGAGGTGTGAATTTCAGAGAAGTGGATGTACCCTTTTACAACAGAGTTGTGGGTCACTTTTGGAAAAGCATGAAATATTATGTTATAATAAAATAATTATCCGTTTATAATTGATAAAAATGATTAATTTCTAGTATAAGGTTGGGATGGATCTATAAACTTTCAACCAATAGGTTTTAGACAAGTTTAGGTTACCATTTTAACCATTTCTTTTATATTTAACTCTTAGTTAAATAGTTTATCTTTTACCACGTCTTTTTGTATTCCTACACTATATAGTTAATAAACATACAATAAACTTCAAAGAGAACCTATAGTGTTTGATTAATAACATATATAATATTATTCATGTCATTTGGCCGAAGCTATCATTTTTGTAATATTATATCAACCAATAATATTGTATTTGTTTTTAAAATTAATTTTTGATAATTTTGACAATATTTGTTTTTTTTTGTGAAAAGCATAAGAAACATATCACATCGAATTTTTTTTATCTAATAAACCCTAACAAGTAATATTAACCTAATAAATTAATATAATTAATTATAAGTCTCAAATTACTTTATTAGAATATTTATAATATTAATTATTTTAATATTTCTTTGATGAGGTAATTATTACGTCATCATTTTTCCATAAATAAATTAAATTATTTAATGTCTAAAAATTATAAATACAATACCATATTTCAATAATCAATTTAGATTTATAATTAATATTTATAGTCTAATTTATATTATGTGTAACCTTATATTAAAAAAAGATTAGTTTTTAAACATTGAATTTAACACCTTTAACTCTTCTTTAAATATAATAATAATAAATTTCCCAATCTTATAAAAGTGGATAAAATTGGATAATTTTTTTTTTCTAAATTTATTTTGGTCCAATTAAACTTATCTAATAGAATTAAGACATGTGTTATGGTAATTATAATATATTTTTTACCCTTAATTACCATATTTACTTTTAACCGTGGTAAACTAAAGAGAACATCTACTATTCATCAAAAAAAATTTATCTCATTGAAACAAATATTACATACTGATATCAACTATTTCTCGCGGATTTTTCAAATTCAACTCACAATAGTTGTATAATTATGTTTTTTTTCAAATTTGCTTATTCTCATTGAAGGTGGGTAAAAGACGGTAAAATGATCAATAATAATTTATAAATATAATTTTTTTTATAAAATGACTCCCATTAATTACATTGAACATATATAGATACTATATATCTATTTTTATTTTAATAATTGTAAATAAAAAAATAATTATTTAAATAAAATGTCATTTTTAAACAATAACATAGGGGTTTTCACTATCCATAAAAAATAGAATATTTTTGGAAAAATACCAAAAACTCACCATAAGATTATTTTGTTATTCATAATTACAAAATAAATTATATTTTACCAAATTCAAAATGTATATGTTTAATAAATTAATTTAATATTAATTTTTGTTATCAAAGCCAAAAAGTGGGGTTTTAAAAAAGTAAAAACTATAAAAAGATTGACATGCATTTATGTCAAATTTAAATGTGAAATTACTTATAATGACATAAATTTTACTAAATAATAAAAATATAATCTAATTATATATCAAAATAATTAAAATCAATAATTTAACATAATAAATTATTTTGAATAAAAAAGATGTTTTCAATAAAAACATAGTATTTTTCACTGTTTATCCAAATATAATGTTATCAGAAATGTAACAAAAATAGGTCTAAATTAAATTTTTATGTACCTATTCTAAATAAGTATTTTTATTTTGTAAAATTTAATATATAATTTTCTAGTATTTCATTTATAAAAAATTCACCATTAGATGGAAGTAAAATTTCATTTTTGATAATACTTCCATTATTTGAAAAATTGAATTTGTTCTAAAATTATGTCTTAGAAACACTTAATATGGTTTCTAAAATTATATAAAGTAAAAAAGATTCAAAATTCTGTTAATACTATTCATATCCTCTTTCGGGACAGCTAGTTTCTTATATTGGGGTTTGTTCGATCACCGTGTTTCATGTAGCACAAGCTATTGAATTACTTTAATGAGATAACATACTATAAAATCTTGGGGTGTTACATTGGTTCATCTCACCTATTACCTCTTACACCCTCCCCTATTATGTATATAATTTCAATTAGAAATACTTAGATATTTGGTTTTAATATCCACAGAATCATGTTTCAATCAGATTAATTTGATGGGGATTTTTTTGTTGAAATGATATTGGGGGGTTTGAGGGTGAAAAAATCATGTCATGGACATTGATTTATTAGAGTTAATACAATTAATTTCTATTTGTGGTATTCACCTAATTTGGTTTGAATTGACTCTAAAAGAATCATGATTTTACATTACATTGGTCCATGTACATTCTATGAGTGATCCATAAGATTTTATGAAAGGTTATAGCCAATGGAGGAAAACCTATGAAATTATTTTCATATATGAAATAAGTAATTAATTAAAAATTAATTGTGTTAATTAATTATAATTTTTTAAATTAATTGATTTATTATATCTATAGATTATTGAGATTTTTTATGATATACTATATATCTTTAGAGTTTTTATGTGTATAGATGAGTGAAAATATGTATTATAACTCCATTATTTATGTTTTTGGTCCCTATGATACATAAATATCTGATGTGAATGTGTGATATATTATTATTTCATGTAATATCAAGTGCATTAATGTATTTTAATCTAAAAAAGTAGATTTATAGGATATTAATGATAGAATTGATATTGTAGAGTTATTTTTTGGGTGTATTAGCCTATGTATGACCTATCCATTAATGTGTATCATGTAATTTAATGGGGTATTTCCACCATGATAGATTTGGAAAAATTGTTTTCCTAAAATTTTTATATGTATTTAAGGTAATATGACGTGGTTTATGGTTATTTGATATAAATTATTTTAACTAAAAAAGTGCTGAAATTTGATAAAGGATAACATGAGTTGGTTGATGATGGGTTCTCCCTAAGGGCACCAACAAGAAATGGTTAAAGATGGGAAGTGGTTTTTCTAAGGAGATAATACTATTTTTCATATTGGAAATAATTGGGACTATTGTGATGGTTGTGGACACATGAGATATTGAAAATGGACATGGTATGTTTTTTTGGATTATAATGGGCGAGGTATATGGTCTAGGAAATCACTAGATGAGTATGGTATATTGGTTATTATTATGTTCATGGAATGGGTTACGTATAAAAATCTAATATATTGTTTTCTAATGAATTAAATTGATTTTGTTGGTGGGTTTTGGGTTTTTTACATATTTGTTGGGGAATACATAGTTATGTTATCCAATGAGACTATAAAAATGAAGATATGTGACTTGAATATGTAGGTTGTTTCACAAGTCACTAGCATCATTATAAACGATTATATTGATATTTGAGGGTGACATTAGAGGAAAACAGATATCTTGTGCATATGATGTTCATTCCTTTAGGTGTTTTTATTCTATCCTAAATTATATATCTTATAGTTTGATTTTAAAGAAATATTTATTTACGACAGTGGTTAAGACATTGGTTGAATCTGTTTAATGGATCAGAGTTCATGATGTTGTTGTCTTGAAATTTTTTGTTTAGTGCACTTGTTTATAATTTACAATCTCCTAGGATTCCATCTAGTGTACATCTAAACATTCTACATGGCTACTTATATTATGTAAAAATTTGACACAAGGAACCCCCATGGGTCCATATAGTCCATTTGGTCCAACATTAATGATTCAAGATCAAATTGGGAGAATTTTTTCTATATCATACCCAACAAAACCATGGCTCTTATACCACTCATCATGACCATTATTTTTTCCCAAACCATTCAATCCCAACACATAATCCATTCATGTGTTCCATTTTAAAAGACCTTGTTATAGGAGTATCCCATCCAAAATTTTATTCTATCCATACATTCTCACTAAATTATATATGGTATTACGATCCATATATCAATTATTTAGATCCCATTTATATACTATATTAAATATTGAGATTCCATATATGAAAAATATTAATCACCCATGCTTAGAATAAATATGTTATAAGATTCCCTTTAAAAAATTTATCACCAACTATTATACAAGATGAGATTATGGAAGACCATCTGGAATTAATCACACACTGTAAGAGTATCAATGAATCTATAGTACCATCTAAAATATAGTTTCCACTGTTAGAATAGTCAAGATCCATTACACAATATGGAATTGGTTATTTCCCATTATCATATTGGAAGTGACTATTTGATTCCATTTTGAATTATTTTTATTCGATATTATGATATATAGTTAGTTCATGACACCATATGACATGTATGTTGTCCATTTGTGGAGTGGTGAAAAAGGTTATCCATTTGTGAATTATTATGTATGTTTAGTTGTCATTGGGTATAGGTTTGAACAGGATTACCCAACATGTATTCTTTTATATATCTTGTGATTTATTTATTTTTTTATTTTTTATTCATACATTTGTATATCATTGTGTATATTTGGTACCCCGATGGTTGTGTCCAACTAATATACTTTTCTCATTAAGCTACTTCTATACCCAAGTGGATCTGAATACTTTATGATTGATATATTTGAACAAGTATCATTTTCAATAGGGATTTTTATGGAGAAATTTGATTTGTTTTGGAGGCTGGGATAGAGATTTGGAACTAGGTTTATAGTGGATCCCGTTTATATATTTTTTCTCAATGAATGTTTACTATAATGTCCTAGTGTAAAACCCTTTTTTGGTACATATAATTTTCATACTAATTTTAATATAATGGGAGTATCATGATT
Organism: Viscum album; assembly: GCA_963277665.1. Lineage (NCBI taxonomy): Eukaryota > Viridiplantae > Streptophyta > Magnoliopsida > Santalales > Viscaceae > Viscum > Viscum album. The sequence goes on along the minus strand of OY728165.1, from coordinate 1,978,697,511 downwards.
TAATTATGGTTTTCATTTATGTATAACACCATAAGTATAATTTGATACATTCTATGGAAGATTGTTTTGTTTTTTATTGTTATTTATGTCCACGATATTAATATTAAATCGTCCTAAAAATTCATTATAAGCCACCACTATCTGTTTAAAAACATTAGAATATGGGTAGGAACATATGTGGTATTGTGGTGGCCCTGTTATAGTACAATAAGAAGTTTCTGACATGGTTCATTATAAAATGACATTAGATCAGGGGTGTTTAATTTTTTTACTATTTTTTGTTCAATGATATAGATAGATAGTGTCATATCATATGATTTAAATTAAGATTATACATCATGAATATATATTTTGTAAAATATTGATCAACTAGGGGCATTGTATTATGGTTTTCAGTTTTTATTTTTATATTTTATATATTTATTTTTGTATGATGTTTTGGTTTAGGGATGAAATTTTTGGTTTTACTCATGGACTATGGTGGAGAAGGCATGTGTACATAGATAATACATAGAAATTGAGATCCAAAATAAATCAATATTCTTATCTATGAATACTGATTTTCATATGATGAATTGTTTTGTTTTTTAAAGTGTTATAAAATTAAATATTTTTTCATATTCAAGTTGGTAGTGGTATTCTACTCAGATGAACCATTGTTCCTGGATTTCCTATCCTCATATTATAAAATTTTATAAATATTGGTTTTGTGTATATTATCATGAGATACCATCATTTAGATCATGATTTCAATACATCCAAAATATAAACCTTGATTTATATATCATATATATTTAGAATATAAATATTTATAATAGATATATATATTAAATTGAAGGCACCATTTATGGAGATTATAGGACGTACGTATGCATAAACGCTGTTGACGTTTTCATATCGTATTGAACAGAAGAAAGTGAATCAGATATATATAAGTACACACAAACACATATATATATATCTCTAGTTTCATTATAATGTCATAGATTATATAGTTATTAATACAATATATTTTTATAATCATCGTTGAATGGTGAACATGTTGATGAATCTCATCGCGTCGTGGAGATGGTAATCCGTACGTACGTACGAGGAACAATATCATTATATTGATGGGAAATAATATTTAATTTGATGTTATATCATATATAAATAATCCTTAAACTTTTTTTTATTATTTAAATCAGTTATTCTCATTATTATACCCATCCAAATAATGAATCGATTGGATAACAAACTACAACACGATGTGGAGAAGATAAGCGATACGTACACACGTATGGTGACTATGTCATTTATAAGATTGATAGATTAATTAATATGGTTTTAACATTTTTAGAATAATGTCACAGTATATAGAAGGTACTAGAGTTATTTATTGGTATGGAAACAACAAAAAAGAGTAATTTTAAGAAGAAAATAACTTGAAAGAGGGTGGTGAAATTATTTATTCTTCTTCAAGTGTTTCCTTTTTAGATAATTCAAATGGATAAATAGGATGACATTCTGATCAATGTAATGCCTCTAGGTCTAAGAGAGGAATTTTGGTTTGGGACTTGAGAAGATTTTTCCTGAGCCAAATGGCTTTGGAGGTGTGAATTTCAGAGAAGTGGATCTACACTTTTACAACAGAGTTGAGGGTCACTTTTGGAAAAGCTTGAAATATTATGTTATAATAAAATAATTATCCGTTTATAATTGATACAAATGATTAATTTCTAGTATAAGGTTGGGATGGATCTATAAACTTTCAACCAATAGGTTTTAGACAAGTTTAGGTTACCATTTTATCCATTTCTTTTATATTTAACTCTTAGTTAACTAGTTTATCTTTTACCACGTCTTTTTGTATTCCTACACTATATAGTTAATAAACATACAATAAACTTCAAAGAGAACCTATAGTGTCTGATTAATAACATATATAATATTATTCATGTCATTTGTCCGAAACTATCATTTTTGTAATATTATATCAACCAATAATATTGTATTTCTTTTAAAAATTAATTTTTGTTAATTTTGACAATATTTGTTTTTTTTGTGAAAAGAATAAGAACCTTATCACATCGAATTTGTTTTATCTAATAAACCCTAACAAGTAATATTAACCTATTAAATTAATATAATTAATTATAAGTCTCAAATTACTTTATTAGGATATTTATAATATTAATTATTTTAATATTTCTTTAATAAGGTAATTATTACGTCATCATTTTGTCATAAATAAATTAAATTATTTAATGTCTAAAATTTATAAATACAATACCATAATTAAATAATCAATTTAGATTTATAATTAATATCTATAGACTAATTTATATTATGTGTAACCTTATATTAAAAAAAGATTAGTTTTTAAACATTGAATTTAACACCTTTAACTCTTCTTTAAATATAATAACAATAAATTTCCCAATCTTATAAAAGAGGATAAATTTGGATAAATTTTTTTTTATAAATTTATTTTGGTCCAATTACACTTATCTAATAGAATTAAGACATGTGTTATGGTAATTATAATATATTTTTCCCCTTAATTACCATATTTACTTTTAACCGTGGTAAATTAAAGAAAACATCTACTATTCATAAAAAAAATTCATCTCATTGAAAGAACTATTACATACTGATATCAACTATTTCTCGCGGATTTTTCAAATTCAACTCACAATAGTTGTATAATTATGTTTTTTTCAAATTTGCTAATTCTCTTTGAAGGTGGGTAAAAGACGGTAAAAAGTTCAATAACAATTTATAAATATAATTTTTCTATAAAATGACTCCCATTAATTACATTGAACATATATTGATACTATATATCTATTTTTATTTTAATAATTTTAAATAAAAAAATAATTATTTAAATAAAATGTCATTTTTAAACAATAACATAGGGTTTTTCACTATCCATAAAAAATAGAATATTTTTTGAAAAATACCAAAAACTCACCATAAGATTATTTTATTATTAATAATTCCAAAATAAATTATATTTTACCAAATTAAAAATGTATATGTTTAATAAATTAATTTAATATTAATTTTTGTTGTCAAAGCCAAAAAGTGGGGTTTAAAAAAAGTAAAAACTATAAAAAGATTGACATGCCTTTATGTCAAATTTAAATGTGAAATTACTTATAATGACCTAAATTTTACTAAATAATAAAAATATAATCTAATTATATATCAAAATAATTTAAATAAATAATTTAACATAATAAATTATTCTGAATAAAAAAGATGTTTTCAATAAAAACATAGTATTTTTCACTGTTTATCCAAATATAAAGTTATCAGAAATGTAACAAAAATAGGTCTAAATTAAATTTTTATGTACCTATTCTAAATAATTATTTTATTTTGTAAAATTTAGTATATAATTTTCTAGTATTGCATTTATAAAAAATTTACCCTTAGATGGAAGTAAAATTTCATTTTTGATAATACTTCCATTATTTGAAAAATTCAATTTGTTCTAAGATTATGTCTTAGAAACACATAATATGGTTTCTAAAATTATATATAGTAAAAAAGATTCAAAATTCTGTTAATACTATTCATATCCTCTTTCGGGACAGCTAGTTTCTTATATTGGGGTTTGTTCGATCACCGTGTTTCATGTAGCACAAGCTATTGAATTAATTTAATGAGATAACATACTATACAATCTTGGGGTGTTAAATTGGTTCATCTCACCTATTACCTCTTACACCCTCCCCTATTATGTATATAATTTTAATTAGAAATACTTAGATATTTGGTTTTTATATCCACAAAATCATGTTTCAATCAGTTTAATTTGATGGGGATTTTTTTGTTGAAATGATATTGGGGGGTTTGAGGGTAAAAAAATCATGTCATGGACATTGATTTATTAGAGTTAATACAATTAATTTCTATTTGTGGTATTCACCTAATTTGGTTTGAATTGACTCTCAAAAAATAATGATTTTACATTACATTGGTCCATGTACATTCTATGAGTGATCCATAAGATTTTATGAAAGGTTATAGCCGATGGAGGAAAACCTATGAAATTATTTTCATATATGAAATAAGTAATAAATTAAAAATTAAGTGTGTTAATTAATTATAATTTTTTAAATTAATTGATTTATTATATCTATGGATTATTGAGATTTTTTATGATATACTATATATCTTTAGAGTTTTTATGTGTATAGATGAGTGAAAATATGTATTTTTACTCCATTATTGATGTTTTTGGTCCCTATGATACATAAATATCTGATGTGAATGTGTGATATATTATTATTTCATGTAATATCGAGTGCATTAATGTATTTTAATCTAAAAAAGTAGATGTATAGGATATTAATGATAGAATTGATATTGTAGAGTTATTTTTTTGGTTGTATTAGCTTATGTATGACCTATCCATTAATGTGTATCATGTAATTTAATGGGGTATTTCTACCATGATAGATTTGGAAAAAATGTTTTCCTAAAATTTTTATATGTATTTAAGGTAATATGACTTGGTTCATGGTTATTTGATATAAATTATTTTAACTAAAAAAGTGATGAAATTTGATAAAGGATAACATGAGTTGGTTGATGATGGGTTCTCCCTAAGGGCACCAACAAGAAATGGTTAAGGATGGGAAGTGGTTTTTCCAAGGAGATAATACTATTTTTCATATTGGAAATAATTGGGACTATTATGACGGTTGTGGACACATGAGATATTGAAAATGGACATGGTACGTTTTTTTGGATTATAATGGGCGAGGTATATGGTCTAGGAAATCACTAGATGAGTATGGTATATTGGTTATTATTATGTTCATGGAATGGGTTACGTCTAAAAATCTAATATATTGTTTTCCAATGAATTAAATTGATTTTTTTGGTGGGTTTTGGGTTTTTTACATATATATTGGGGCATACATAGTGATGTTATCCAATGAGACTATAAAAATGAAGATATGTGACTTGAATATGTAGGTTGTTTCACAAGTCACTAGCATCATTATAAACGATTATATTGATATTTGAGGGTGACTTCAGAGGAAATCAGATATCTTGTGCATATGTTGTTCATTCCTTTAGGTGTTTTTATTGTATCCTAAATTATATATCTTATAGTTTTATTTTAAAGAAATATTTATTTACGACGTTGGTTAAGACATTGGTTGAATCTGCTGGATGGATCAGAGTTCATGATGTTGTTGTCTTGAAATTTTTTGTTTAGTGCACTTGTTTATAATTTACATTCTCCTAGGATTCCATCTAGTGTACATCTAAACATTCGACATGGCTACTTATATTATGTAAAAATTTGACACAAGGAACCCCCATGGGTCCATATAGTCCATTTGGTCCAACATTAATGATTCAAGATCAAATTGGGTGAATTTTTTCTATATCATACCCAACAAAACCATGGCTCTTATACCACTCATCATGACCATTATTTTTTCCCAAACCATTCAATCCCATTACATAATCCATTCATGTGTTCCATTGTAAAACACCTTGTTATAGGAGTATCCCATCCAAAATTTTATTCTATGCATACATTCTCACTAAATTATATATGGTATTACGATCCATATATCAATTATTTAGATCCCATTTATATACTATATTAAATATTGAGATTCCATATATGAAAAATATTAATCACCCATGGTTAGAATAAATATGTTATAGGATTCCCTTTAAAAAAATTATCACCAACTATTATACAAGATGAGATTATGGAAGACCATCTGGAATTAATCACACACTGTAAGAGTATCAATGAATCTATAGTACCATCTAAAATATAGTTTCCACAGTTAGAATAGTCAAGATCCATTACAGAATATGGAATTGGTTATTTCCCATTATCATATTGGAAGTGACTATTTGATTCCATTTTGAATTATTTTTATTCGATATTATGATATATAGTTAGTTCACGACACCATATGACATGTTCGTTGTCCATTTTTGGAGTGGTGAAAAAGGTTATCCATTTGTGAATTATTATGTATGTTTAGTTGTCATTGGGTATAGGTTTGAACAGGATTACCCAACATGTATTCTTTTATATATCATGTGATTTATTTATTTTTTTTATTTTTTATTCATACATTTGTATATCATTGTGTATATTTGGTACCCCGATGGTTGTGTCATACTAATATACTTTTCTCATTCAGCTACTTCTATACCCTATTGGATCTGAATACTTTATGATTGATATATTTGAACAAGTATCATTTTCAATAGGGATTTTTATGGAGAAATTTGATTTGTTTTGGAGGCTGGGATAGAGATTTGGAACTAGGTTTATAGTGGATCCCGTTTATATATTTTTTCTCAATGAATTTTTACTATAATGTCCTAGTGTAAAACCCTTTTTGGTACATATAATTTTCATACTAATTTTAATATAATGGGAGTATCATGATTTAATTATGGTTTTCATTTATGTATAACACCATAAGTATAATTTGATACATTCTATGGAAGATTGTTTTGTTTTTTATTGTTATTTATGTCCATGATATTAATATTAAATCTTCCTAAAAATTCATTATAAGCCACCACTATCTGTTGAAAAACATTAGAATATGGGTATGAACATATGTGGTATTGTGGTGGCCCTGTTATAGTACAATAAGAAGTTTCTGACATGGTTCATTATAAAACGACATTAGATAAGGGTTGTTTAATTTTTTTACTATTTTTTGTTGAATGATATAGATAGATAGTGTCATATAATATGATGTAAATTAAGATTATTCATCATGAATATATATTTTGTAAAATATTGATCAACTAGGGGCACGGTATTATGGTTTTTATTTTTTATTTTTATATTTTATATATTTATTAATGTATGATGTTTTGGTTTAGGGATGAAATTTTTGGTTTTACTCATGGACTATGGTGGAGAAGGCATGTGTACATAGATAATACATAGAAATTGAGATCCAAAATAAATCAATATTCTTCTCTATGAATACTGATTTTCATATGATGAATTTTTTTGTTTTTTAAAGTGTTATAAAATTAAATATTTTTTCATATTCAAGTTGGTAGTGGTATTCTACTCAGATGAACCATTGTTCCTTGATTTCCTATCCTGATATTATAAAATTTTATAAATATTGGTTATGTGTATATTATCATGAGATACCATCATTTAGATCATGATTTCAATACATCCAAAATATAAACCATGATTTATATATCATATATATTTATAATATAAATATTTATAATAGATATATATATTAAATTGAAGGCACCATTTATGGAGATTATAGGACGTATGTATGTATAAACGCTGTTGACGTTTTCATATCATATTGAACAGAAGAAAGTGAATCAGATATATATAAGTACACACACACATATATATATATCTCTAGTTGCATTATAATGTCATAAATTATATAGTTATTAATACAATATATTTTTATAATCATTGTTGAATGGTGAACGTGTTGATGAATCTCATCGCGTCGTGGAGATGGTAATCCGTACGTACGTACGAGGAACAATATCATTATATTGATGGGAAATCATATTTAATTTAATGTTATATCATATATAAATAATCATTAAACTTTTTTTGTTTATTATTTAAATAAGTTATGCTCATTATTATACCCATCCAAATAATGAATCGATTGGATAACAAACTACAACACGACGTGGAGACGATGAGCTATACGTACACACGTATGGTGACTATGTCATTTATAAGATTGATAGATTAATTAATATGGTTTTAACATATTTAGAATAATGTCACAGTATATAGAAGGTACTAGAGTTATTTATTGGTATGGAAACAACAAAAAATAGGAAGTTTAAGAAGAAAATAACTTGAAAGAGTGTGGTGAAATTATTTATTATTCTTCAAGTGTTTCCTTTTTAGATAATTCAAATGGATACATAGGTTGACATTCTGATCAATGTAATGCCTCTAGGTCTAAGGGAGGAAATTTGGTTGGGGAGTTGAGAAGATTTTTCCTGAGCCAAATGGCTTTGGAGGTGTGAATTTCAGAGAAGTGGATGTACACTTTTACAACAGAGTTGAGGGTCACTTTTGGAAAAGCTTGAAATATTATGTTATAATAAAATAATTATCCGTTTATAATTGATAAAAATGATTAATTTCTAGTATAAGGTTGGTATGGATCTCTAAACTTTCAACCAATAGGTTTTAGACAAGTTTAGGTTACCATTTTAACCATTTCTTTTATATTTTACTCTTAGTTAACCAGTTTATCTTTTACCACGTCTTTTTGTATTCCTACACTATATAGTTAATAAACATACAATGAACTTCAAAGAGAACCTATAGTGTTTGATTAATAACATATATAATATTATTCATGTCATTTGGCCGATACTATCATTTTTGTAATATTATATCAACCAATAATATTGTATTTCTTTTAAAAATTAATTTTTGTTAATTTTGACAATATTTGTTTTTTGTGTGTGAAAAGAATAAGAACCTTATCACATCGAATTTGTTTTATCTAATAAACCCTAACAAGTAATATTAACCTATTAAATTAATATAATTAATTATAAGTCTCAAATTACATTATTAGAACATTTATAATGTTAATTATTTTAATATTTTTTTAATAAGGTAATTATTACGTCATCATTTTGTCATAAATAAATTAAATTATTTAATGTCTAAAAATTATAAATACAATACCATAATTCAATAATCAATTTAGATTTATAATAAATAATTATAGTCTAATTTATATTATGTGTAACCTTATATTAAAAAAGATTAGTTTTTAAACATTGAATTTAACACCTTTAACTCTTCTTTAAATATAATAACAATAAATTTCCCAATCTTATAAAAGTGGATAAATTTGGATAAATTTTTTTTTCTAAATTTATTTTGGTCCAATTACACTTATCTAATAGAATTAATACATGTGTTATGGTAATTATAATATATTTTTTACCCTTAATTACCATATTTACTTTTAACCGTGGTAAATTAAAGAAAAAATCTACTATTCATAAAAAAAATTTCATCTCATTGAAACAAATATTACATAGTGATATCAACTATTTCTTTCAGATTTTTCAAATTCAACTCACAATAGTTGTAAAATTATGTTTTTTTCAAATTTGCTAATTCTTTTTGAAGGTGGGTAAAAGACGGTAAAAAGTTCAATAACAATTTATAAATATAATTTTTTTTATAAAATGACTCCCATTAATTACATTGAACGTATATAGATTTTACATATCTATTTTTATTTTAATAATTTTAAATAAAAAATTAATTATTTAAATAAAATGACATTTTTAAACAATAACATAGGGTTTTTCACTATCCATAAAAAATTGAATATTTTTTGAAAAATACCAAAAACTCACCATAAGATTATTTTGTTATTCATAATTTCTAAATAAATTATATTTTACCAAATTCAAAATGTATATGTTTAATAAATTAATTTAATATTAATTTTTGTTGTCAAAGCCAAAAAGTGGGGTTTTAAAAAAGTAAAAACTATAAAAATATTGACATGCCTTTATGTCAAATTTAAATGTGAAATTACTTATAATGACCTAAATTTTACTAAATAATAAAAATATAATCTAATTATATATCAAAATAATTAAAATCAATAATTTAACATAATAAATTATTTTGAATAAAAAAGATGTTTTCAATAAAAACATAGTATTTTTCACTGTTTATCCAAATATAAAGTTATCAGAAATGTAACAAAAATAGGTCTAAATTAAATTTTTATGTACCTATTCTAAATAAGTATTTTATATTTTAAAATTTAATATATAAGTTTCTTGTATTTCATTTATAAAAAATTCACCATTAGATGGAAGTAAAATTTCATTTTTGATAATACTTACATTATTTGAAAAATTGAATTTGTTCTAAGATTATGTCTTAGAAACACATAATATGGGTTCTAAAATTATATAAAGTAAAAAAGATTCAAAATTATGTTAATACTATTCATATCCTCTTTCGGGACAGCTAGTTTCTTATATTGGGGTTTGTTCGATCACCGTGTTTCATGTAGCACAAGATAATGAATTACTTTAATAAGATAACATACTATAAAATCTTGGGGTGTTACATTGGTTCATCCCCCCTATTACCTCTTACACCCTCCCCTATTATGTATATAATTTCAATTATAAAGACTTAGATATTTGGTTTTTATATCCACAGAATCATGTTTCAATCAGTTTAATTCGATGGGGGTTTATTTGTTGAAATGATATTGGGGGGTTTAAGGGTAAAAAAATCATGTCATGGACATTGATTTATTAGAGTTAATATAATTAATTTCTATTTGTGGTATTCACATAATTTGGTTTGAATTGACTCTTAAAAAATCATGATTTTACATTACATTGGTCCATGTACATTCTATGAGTGATCCATAAGATTTTATGAAAGGTTATAGACAATGGAGGAAAACTTATGAAATTATTTTCATATATGAAATAACTAATTAATTAAAAATTAATTGAGATAATTAATTATAATTTTTTAAATTAATTGATTTATTATATCTATGGATTATTGAGATTTTTTATGATATACTATATCTCTTTAGAGTTTTTATGTGTATAGATGAGTGAAAATATGTATTATAACTCCATTATTTATGTTTTTGGTCCCTATGATACATAAATATCTTATGTAAATGTGTGATATATTATTATTTCATGTAATAGCGAGTGCATTAATGTATTTTAATCTAAAAAAGTAGATGTATAGGATATTAATGATAGAATTGATATTGTAGAGTTATTTTTTGGGTGTATTAGCCTATGTATGACTAATCCATTAATGTTTATCGTGTAATTTAATGGGGTATTTCCACCATGATAGATTTGGAAAAATTGTTTTCCTAAAATTTTTATATGTATTTAAGGTAATATGACGTTGTTTATGGTTATTTGATATAAATTATTTTAACTAAAAAAGTGATGAAATTTGATAAAGGATAACATGAGTTGGTTGATGATTGGTTCTCCCTAAGGGCACCATCAAGAAATGGTTAAGGATGGGAAGTCGGTTTTCCAAGGAGATAATACTATTTTTCATATTGGAAATAATTGGGTCTATTGTGATGGTTGTGGACACATGAGATATTAAAAATGGACATGGTATGTTTTTTTGGATTATAATGGGCGAGGTATATGGTTTAGGAAATCACTAGATGAGTACGATATATGGGTTATTATTATGTTCATGGAATGGGTTACGTCTAAAAATCTAATATATTGTTTTCCATTGAATTAAATTGATTTTGTTGGTGGGTTTTGGGTTTTTTACCTATATGTTGGGGCATACATAGTGATGTTATCCAATAAGACTATAAAAATGAAGATATGTGACTTGAATATGTCGGTTGTTTCACAAGTCACTAGCATCATTAAAACGATTATATTGATATTTGAGGGTGACTTCAGAGGAAATCAGATATCTTGTGCATATGATGTTCATTCCTTTAGGTGTTTTTATTGTATCCTAAATTATATATCTTATAGTTTGATTTTAATGAAATATTTATGTACGACGGTGGTCAAGACATTGGTTGAATCTGCTGGATGGATCAGAGTTCATGATGTTGTTGTCTTGAAATTTTTTATTTAGTGCACTTGTTTATAATTTACAATCTCCTAGGATTCCAACTAGTGTACATCTAAATATTCTACATGGCTACTTATATTATGTAAAAATTTGACACAAGGAACCCCCACGGGTCCATATAGTCCATTTGGTCTAACATTAATGATTCAAGATCAAATTGGGTGAATTTTTTCTATATCATACCCAACAAAACCATGTCTCTTATACCACTCATCATGACCATTATTTTTGCCCAAACCATTCAATCCCAACACATAATCCATTCATGTGTTCCATTGTAAAACACCCTGTTATAGGAGTATCCCATCCAAAATTTTATTCTATCCATACATTCTCACTAAATTATATATGGTATTACGATCCATATATCAATTATTTAGATCACATTTATATACTATATTAAATATTGAGATTCCATATATGAAAAATATTAATCACCCATGGTTAGAATAAATATGTTATAGGATTCCCTTTAAAAAATTTATCACCAACTATTATACAAGATGAGATTATGGAAGACCATCTGGAATTAATCACACACTGTAAGAGTATCAATGAATCTATAGTACCATCTAAAATATAGTTTCCACTGTTAGAATATTCAAGATCCATTACACAAAATGGAATTGGTTATTTCCCATTATCATATTGGAAGTGACTATTTGATTCCATTTTGAATTATTTTTATTCGATATTATGATATATAGTTTGTTCACGACACCATATGACATGTTTGTTGTCCATTTGTGGAGTGGTGAAAAATGTTATCCATTTTTGAATTATTATGTAAGTTTAGTTGTCATTGGGTATATGTTTGAACAGGATTACCCAACACGTATTCTTTTATATATCATGTGAATTTTTTATTTATTTTTATTTTTTATTCATACATTTTTATATCATTGTGTATATTTGGTACCCCGATGGTTGTGTCCAACTAATATACTTATCTCATTAAGCTACTTCTATACCCAAGTGGATCTGAATAATTTATGATTGATATATTTGAACAAGTATCATTTTCAATAGGGATTTTTATGGAGAAATTTGTTTTGTTTTGGAGGCTGGGATAGAGATTTGGAACTAGGTTTATAGTGGATCCCGTTTATATATTTTTTCTCAATGAATTTTTACTATAGTATCCTAGTGTAAAACCCTTTTTTGGTACATATAATTTTCATACTAATTTTAATATAATGGGAGTATCATGATTTAATTATGGTTTTCCTTTATGTATAACACCATAAGTATAATTTGATACATTCTATGGAAGATTGTTTTGTTTTTTATTGTTATTTATGTCCACGATATTAATATTAAATCTTCCTAAAAATTCATTATAAGCCACCACTATCTGTTGAAAAACATTAGAATTTGGGTAGGAACATATGTGGTATTGTGGTTGCCCTGTTATAGTACAATAAGAAGTTTCTGACATGGTTCATTATAATATGACATTAGATAAGGGTTGTTTAATTTTTTTAATATTTTTTGTTGAATGATATAGATAGATAGTGTCATATCATATGATGTAAATTAAGATTATACATCATGAATATATATTCTGTAAAATATTGATCAACTAGGGGCATGGTATAATGGTTTTCAGTTTTTATTTTTATATTTTATATATTTATTTATGTATGATGTTTTGGTTTAGGGATTAAATTTTTGGTTTTACTCATGGACTATGGTGGAGAAGGCATGTGTACATAGATCATACATAGAAATTGATATCCAAAATAAATCAATATTCTTCTCTGCGAATACTGATTTTCATATGATGAATTGTTTTGTTTTTTAAAGTGTTATAAAATTAAATATTTTTTCATATTCATGTTGGTAGTGGTATTCTACTCAGATGAACCATTGTTCCTGGATTTCCTATCCTCATATTATAAAATTTTATAAATATTGGTTATGTGTATATTATCATGAGATACCATCTGATTATAATTATATAGGATTGGGTGCATGTGATACAAGAAAACCCTTCATGGGTGTTTTTGAGAATTTGATATCCTGGTGATGGATTGGTATCACTCGAGTATTCATGAATTATTGTTTAAAATGGGCATAGGATTCCCATAAAGTGTTTGTTTTAATTTAATTATTATAAAACATTTAATATTACCTATATTATCAATATTAAAATAACATATAGTTATTCTAGTAACATTTCTTTTCATATAGGATAAGATGAAGTAAATGCCTAACAATGTAGGATCCTATTGTGGACTTACATTTGATAGTGAAAAATGATACTAGATAGATTGGTCATTGGTCAGTGGAGTTTTTGATAATTCCACAAATCAAAAAATGAATTATTATATATCAATGATTGATTCTGAGGTCTTGAAATTAGTGAGATTAATTAGGATCTTGGTAAAGACGATGGGGATAGTTATTTTGATTAAATGTTTTCAGCCCCTGATAGATGCATGGTTGGGTTAATTTCACATAAGAGGATATGAGAAAATGGGGTTTGAAAGATATATTTTCTATTATAGTTATATTATTATTTATATTGGTAGTGTACATCAGACCTTAATTAGAAAACATGTGATATTTATAGTATACAATAACGAGTGAGAGGATTATAAAAAATTAAATCATGTCTTGGGAATAATGAGAAAGTGTTGGCATTAATTTTATGAGAATTTCAGGATGTATGAGGGAGAATTAATATTTTATTCATGTATTAAATTCATAGTTTGTTGATTATGTTAATATTCCATTTGTAAGATCCTTCAAGAACATCATGAGTATTAAAACACAACTGATGTTATAATTTCCATTAATAGACTTTATTTATTGAATAATTGATATGATATGTGGGGATATAGTAGGTATAATTAAATTATCACACATAGGGTATTATTGGGAATTTAATGTAACATATTTATATTTATGTATGGGGGGAGGATCATTGCCTTTGGCATGGAGCATAGAAGTTGAAGAATATTGAGGTTATCAATATTAGTTGAGTAATGTTCTATATGGTTTATGATGTTATATGAGCATTCATTGTGAAAAATGAATTTTTAGTGGTGATGGTTATAGTATAATTTAGTTACGAAGAAGTATTATAATATAATTTCCATGTTGGGGAGTACACCATTAACCATTTTAATGTTTAATCCAAATTTCATGGGATATTTGGGGAATGTCATGGGTTTCTATTTTGGTAATAAAAAAATTAACAGTTGCTGATGTTTTTTGTGATATGGTATGATATAATTATCTGAATTTATTAATTATTTTTGTTAATTAACGGGACATGGATTTTGGAATTATTATTTTTTGATATTAACTGAATGGAGATGTCGATTATCTTATAATGGGGAGTATCTTATGAGACATTGGGATATCACTTGGGGTATCAAGGCGTAGGTCATAATGTCCCAACCTGGGATCCACTAAAATGTTTCTCCATGTTGTTGTTATACATGGCCTCATGTGCACCTCCCCGTATACTAGTGGATTTCAAATATAAGCAAGGATATAATGTTGTATTGTGGGGAGGATATGCCCTAATATTGGTTTAGTAAGAAAATAATAATAAATAAACATAAATAGTAAATAGATGAAAAATATTTTAACTCATGGAATAATATAATAAAGGATAATAAATAACTAATAAAGCATTAAAAATAAAGAAAATTCAAAAACAATGAAAATTCAAAAGTTTGAGTCATATACAGGATGATGTTTTGGAATGATGATTTAAAAAAATGAGATTAATTGTAAACAGAGCATATAAATAAACATCATGCTATAAAAAACTAATATAAATGAAAAGATAACTCTAGTAGCATGACAATTATAAACATGTTCTTATTGTCCCTTTCTCCAAGACATAAGATAAAAATGTAATACATCCATGATAGGGTGATTTACCTTATCCATATGTGTTTTCATGATGTCCAATAATGTGCCAAAGGAATCCTATGTAGGGTATGTGATAATCACAGTAGGCCACCAGCAACGGTTTCTAGAATCAATCCATCAACTGTACATATAATTGCATTGTGCTGGTATAAATTATTAATAAATAATGGTGAAAATAAATATATGTTGGCTCATGTTATTATAGGATACCTACCATGCTCTACCTTCATTGTTGTAGGATGAAATGTATGATATTGATATCCATCTGTATCCATATAAATATATACAAGTATGTAATAATATATAATATGTATTAATGTATATTCCCTAAATACATGAGAACATATATACATATATATGTTGATACTAGGTGCTAACTAGACATGGGGTGTAACTCACACATCCCAAACTATTCTATCTAATTTAGGTTTTAACATATATTACACACCCTGAATCTCATATTAATGTTATACATCATTCCCATCACTTGATATGGTGGGTTGAGTAATCTTACCTAACAGTCGATGAATATTAACATGGTCCTTCATTCCCATCATCCATGTAAATGAATAATAGTGTGAGATGTCATGGCCTACACAAAACATAAGATAGTGGGAAGCACTTTTCTAAAAAGAACCTACATCCATTTATTTAAATCTAACAACGACGTCATATTAAAAATAATGGAAGCGATGATTTATGTCATAAACATTAGTAATCACATATAATAATCAAGAATGGGTGATCAATTCATAATTCTCATTTAAAAATGGATATCATTTTGAAAGGCCATTCAACCAAATTCTAGTAAATTTAAATCAATCCATTTTTTTATTATGAAATGAAATTCCATTTTATATAGTCCATAAAAATACATAGAAGGTTATTTGGTGAACATAAAAATTATATAAGTGGATAATTACATTTTCCATGTCAATCCTATAAAATAGAAGTTGTTTGATCATTAAAAAATTTACATCAAATTGGTTTTTCAATTTAGCACACACAGCGGGGTGGAAATGAATTATGTCAACATCCTCTTATAATTTAATATTTTGATCAGTAGTAATTATGAATCAAATACATATTAAAATAGGGTTAATCTACTTTAGGTAACAAATGGATCTGATTGGCATTCAAAATTATGGTGAAATACAGTGAAAACATGTAAATGTTGAGGGGAAATTAATAGACCACCTGCCTTAAGTAATTAGATTAAAAATACTTTGGTATCATCATTATATTCAAAAAAGAACATAATAAATGATTACAATAGGAAAATTCACTAAAAATTGTGAAAATTACCTCACACCAAAATTGTAAAATATATGTAAAGATAAACTATGATTTGATTTTAAAGAATTTGAGAGCATATATTTATGGATCTAACATGATCAACAACATTCGAAACAGTTTTTGTGTAGAGGATAAATTGATATACTGAGGTAGGTATATTGAATAGGAGATCCCATGGGTTAAAAGACGATATTATGTCTATCTGTGGTGAAAAAATGAGGAAAATATATTTTAAATCATTTTATGGGAGAAATCAAAATTTCAACCATAGAATCTAGGTCGCTTGGTTTGGATTCACAGTTGGACAAACCATATGATAATTGGGATTCCTCCACATTATATAATCCCCTTCACATGGACTAGGTGAATAGGATGACTAACCATCCATATCCCTATGAAATGGCTATATTATTTTTATAAGAAAAATCACATGGTTGTACGCCCAGATTATAAAGTTATATACAAATTGTCCAACAACTCTTTTTAACTAGGTACCTCATATGTTTTAGTCACATAGTTAAGAGTAATCAAGTATACCATTCTATTGCTCTATTTTTTTATGGAACTTTGTGATCCATACATTCACCAAACTCTTCTGAAACCATCCATAGGTCATCAGGCCCATTTACTATGTGGAAATAATTCAAACTAAAAAAATGATCCATGCCATCATGAGATGCTCGTCTATTACAACATCAACTTTTTAGAACATGTCATGATCATGTTATTCTTCTACGGAAAAAAGAAATCCTTTGAGAAATGATCAATAAACTACAGTTGGGCATTATCTTTCCACTAGTAGGTATAATCTTATATGCGGTAATGCTATCGTAGCACCCATTATAAATAAATTATGCTTCCTCAAAGTTTCTTCATGATTTAATCCACAATACAAACTAGATACCCTTCAAACGTAGCATTAATATCTAATCCAAACTAATCTGGATGTAGAAAATTTGACAGTTTTGCATCATCTTGGAAGATCTTAGATATGTGAAATACATCATGTGTTGAATGATATATGATAGGAAGTATTATCTGGTAAATTGAGGGCCCAATTTGTTTCAAAATATCAATGGTTCCAACAAATTAATGTCAATGTTTATGTTTCCTCTCAATTCCTCGATGCAGTATCCTAGGATATACTCATAGGAATCTATTTCCACGACATGTAACTCAAGAGGTCATCAATTGGTTTTGGAATAAGACTAATGGCTGGAGATGGCTGTTAACATAGTATTTTTAGTCAGTTTCACCTACTCTATAGTATCATTAGTGAGAAATTGTCCACGAAAAACTACATCACATACCTCTAACCGCCACATATGTGATTGGCATGGTCTTCCATATAAGGATTTATAATAATTGTTTTGAATGGTATCCTAAAAGATATTATTAATTGAAAACATTACATAGGTAATTGTGTTTCTCCCATGAACCCCCAAAGTCAACGAATCTGGTATAGAACATTCCCTCAAACACTTGAATCATGTGCTCTATCTATCCATCAATTTGAGGGTGAAATTTCATTCGTATAAGAATCATCTTACCCATGTCCTTATTCAACCTATGCAAGAATTGATACAAAATGTGAGATTAACATTAAAAAATGACAGACCTTGGATATCTATTGTGATGAATTACATCACAAATGTATAACCTCAATTGATTTTCGGTTGAGAAGGGCTCCCGTACTGGTAAAAAGTACATGCCACTCATCAAATGATCAACGATGACCAAAATTATGTTTTTCCTTAAAGAAATCTATGAAAACCTGTCACAAATTCTACAGTGTCATAAACTCATTAACACTTAAGAGTGCAAAAATAAATGTAAAAGTTTTACTAGTCACAAAATTTTTACCTTCATCTATGGATTTGTGGAACACCGAGTGATATGGATAAATATTTCTCATTTTATTCTAGTAAAAAATATTAGAGTTATATGTCCTGATAAAACATTTTGGAACCAATATTTACAACTCATATTAAAGAGTGATATTCCTATATCAAATCCTCTTAGATGTTTATTGGGACCTAGACAAGTCAATGATATAGAAGGCTCTCATTCTCATATATGGCTAAGCATGAAGATGAATCACAATCTAGGATACATTCCCTTAGGGATAATCCCTATATATCTAAGATATTCCACATTATTGCATGGTATGTAAGGGTTGAGGTAATGACTATTTCTGTGAGGATAGTCTTCCATCTACCCTCTTGAATTAAACATTTATCTAGGAAGGCAAACCATGAGAATCTAATGATCACTATCCACCCGAACTACTTATGCATGTTTCTTCCAGCTCATTTAATCAACTTCAATATTTTATTTCTATGCATATATAAAATTATAAAATATAAGTACTATGGATACAGAACCCATATTCATTTCTAGAGAAATAGATCACACTATGTAGAGATACATTTAATGTTTTTGTGGTCTGTGAGCAATGAAAAATGATCATAAAAAAATAATGTCTCCATTATCATTGAAAATAAATGATACCTCTTATTTCTGGGAAATGAATTAGGTAAATATTCATTTGAGACTAAGACATGTGTAATACTACTCACTTATCCTCCCATATAACTAATGACAATCCAATACATGATGCATCATAATAAAATTTATAAAACTTCCTAGCTCTGATAAATTTAGGATAGTAACTGAATTAAACCATCCTTTCAACTCCTGAAATGATGTTTCAAAATATAATTACCATATAAATTCCAGAACATTATTATTCAATCCTATTAGAGGAACAAAAAATAAGTTACAAATCATGGATGAAATGCCTATAATAATCATCTAGACCCATGATACACCATAAGTCAATGAAATTATTGGGATTCTTCTAGGAAAATTAATCTCTCAACTTCTATGGATTTACTAATATTACTAACTATGAGATGATGTGACCCCGAATTTTGACATTGTCGACCCAAATGTGGGATTTGGTGAGCTTTTCCTAATAATGGTTCTATCATATTCTTAATCAATATATCATAATGTTTTCCAGAGTTATTATTATAATAAAAATGTAATAAGATGTAATATAAAAATACAATTATAATTAAATATATATAAGTAACCAAAAATTGACTCATCAAATTCAAGAAAATAGAATGTGCATTCATGAGATGAAAAAATATTACCAAGTACTCATAAATACCATAGAATCTTCAGAATCAATGAAATGTTTTTCGGAAGATCTAAAACACAACTCAAGATAACACAACCCAAATAAATATATTAGAGCATTGAATATATTTTAGGTTGATCAATGTGGTAAATTATTTGAGGTAGTGGATTCCATTTAATAACTATAAGTCATCTCAACCATTTGTAATCAATTTATAACATGAGAAAACCATCTCCGTTTTGAAAAAAATGGACTAGTGAATTCCATTGAGAAGTGAAGTAGAGTATAAAACCTGTTTTCATTACAACTATTTCTTATGATCTAGAATCTCTAAATGTGATATCCTATAAGGATGATTGAACACTGGTTCCACACCTGGAACTTGATTAATGAAAAATTATACCACTCTCCCTAGAGTTTTCCTAGAAAAGTTACTAGAGAAAAAATCCCTTAAATTTACCACCATAGGAGAGAAAACTACGGTTTTTGACCCCTGATCATCTATGCAAAGACCATAAATATGGGTTGTACCTATACCTATTCTATGACACTTAGGTCTAGTTCAGGACACAATTACATACCATTCTCCTTTGTGGTTATTTCTACCTCAACCTTGTGATATAAAGGTCACCCTCTGAGGATAATAATCCATATGGGTTAAATAAGTATCTATATTTTATAACCTGATATTTACATCAAACCCTGTCATGTTGAGGAAAAATAAATTCCAAACAAACATATTACCACATATATCATGGTTAAAACCCTTACATCAGGGGAAACTCTTTGATCATATTCCCATTGGGGTGTCAAGTGTCATGACACCATAAAAAATAAAAATCAAATACCCCGAAATCACCTTAATTCTCAATCAAAATTAATATATTTACACCCATATGTTAAAAAAATATGTCACTAATGTAGAGACTACTATAATAGTAACTAAAATAGTAGAATGTCTAGTTCTATGCTTCATTGGCATAGGTTAAAATACATGCATACGACCTATACCATGGAAGTAATTCAAAAACCTGAAACTCATAGTTGGCCCACTCTACTAGAACTACATGTCCATATTCAAATTCCCTCATCATAAACTACCACCATAACATGAGTGGTCAGTGGTAGTCCAGATTCCTTCCTCTTGAGAATCGATTGGTCCCACTCTGGAACATGGGGAATGTGTTGATCCCCTCTATATTGGAAATGGTTGAAAGTTCTCACAGAATAACTTGTTATGCTACATCCATCCATAGCTTCTACACCCCACTAGATCTCAAATTCATTGATGTTTTATGTTTAGAAAAATCCCAACCTAGGGACATATAAAATAAACTATTAGTATTATCCTTAGGACAACTTCTACCCCTATAACAAACCTTATAATTCTGATTCTTTCCACTCAAATAACATCTAGAATGATTGGATACTGAACTGCACTGGATCCCACCACTGAATTCCCTCACATTTCTCTCATAAATGAGGGCCACATTGTCTTTCATAGAAATTAAATTCATCTTGAAGATGTTAATAGGTTATGAAATGACATTCAATAACCCATCCTCGAATCTACTGGTAGCCCAAATAATGTAATCCACATGTTTTGGTGTGATGCATTGGATCTCAGATAAATGAGATGAATACTCAATGAATGACATGGATCCTTATTGTAGGTTCATAAAAACTAAAGCTTTATCATCCATAAATGTCTATATAATGAAGTAATCATATAATACTATCTAGAAATCCCCTAGTATCATTTATCGATGCATGTTCTCTTAGGATATGACATCCCACCATTACATGGAAGAACCATGGTATATATTGGTAACAATCTTGAACCTCCACTATGGAGTCATATGAGGATGCTAAAATATTTATATGATTTCCTCAACTCCTAACTCAACATCATATGATCCTCCAAACCCTAAAAATGTGGGAGGATCCTACAACTAGAACACTCAGGTAAACTATTTCATAATCTTGGATGGTCAGGAAACTCCTTTCATAGAAATCGTTATATGTAGGAACTCTTAATAAATGTTTTTCGAGTGACGACAATATAATAAATAGGAGAAAATATAGGTGGAACTAATTGAGGTATCCATGGTGGAATAGGACCCACCACATCATGATAATGGTTATTATCACCTTTATAGTGTATGACTTAAGTCTATCATTGTGGCATGATTCTAAAATGATAAACTAACACCTAAGAAGAGGTAATAGTAGTTTAAAATAGTATGGATAGATAAATGGATAGGTACATTGAATTTATATAAAAAATGTCACACATCTTTTCTGCTCTAAATGATATGTATACATATTATAGGAAATAACATAGCATTCCATAAGAACAAATGATAAACTCAAAAATACCCAGTATTATGACCAGGATTCGGTCTTAGTCATGCATAACACATTAGAGGTTATAATATATGGAGTTTCATTTGAAAGGTACATTGGAAAACACAATTTACTTTCCAATTTTCTTCACACTTAGTGGAATCCATTTCATTAAATAGATAAAATATGATTGAATTATTTTTTCAATATAAATATTTACATATATATATATATATATATATATTTCTCTTTATAACCATATTCATTTCAATTATATAACATTCAGAATCTTTATAAACAAAAATTATCACATCACATGACTGCATGCCGATGTTCACATCTGGTATCAATATATAATAGGTCATATGAAAATATTTGATTACATGAATCACTATCTGGAATTATATAATTACAATCGATATAAATCACCTTTTTCATTCATGTAACACAATTAACTAATTCAATTTCACACCATGTAACTAGTAGGTCTAGAACTCAAAACATGGTATAACTGTCCCATTAAGATTTCATAACCAATATTTTTAGGAAAAATCTATTTATATTGACATATAAAACTTAATTAGTTAGATTACATTATCACTTAATGATTCATTATAACTTTTCCATAAATAATAATCTAGGAACTAATAATATGCAGTAAGAAAATGCACATAGGAAGTAAAAATTCCATTGAAAAATCATGGAATATGTTTTCTTAACGTGCCTATAATGATGCATGAGGTTATACTACAATACATTAACACTGAAATGAAAATTACTTCCATAATAATAACATTATAAACATTAATAATATCAAAAAATATGTGCATCACTGAATAGTGAAATTGTATCAAATGAAATAAGAAATGACCAACAACAACAACACCTAATCCTTAAAAAAATTGGTTTCCCATATACGTGGGTTAACTACTCCCAGTAAAAAAATCATTACCAAATTCAATTAAAATATAATCTCCAATATAATATCAAAATATTAATTAAATGGGAAAATAACCCTATAATGAAAATCTTTAATATCCCATACCATGATCAACCAAAACATTGCCCCGAGCCAGTGGGTCACATGGCCTCAAGCAAGCCTCCCCTAATGTTAGAGGCTACTGAATAATAGACAGGGTGTATGTTTGTACAATGAGGATACCATACCTTAGTATATGAGTGGAATAATAGTTATAAAAAAATAACAACAAAACAAACATAGTAAATTGTGCAAGTATTATATAATAGATTGAACAAAAAAAGTTTAATAAATATATACAGAAGAATAAACAAACATGAAATTGTAATAACATTAAAAATCCATAGGCTGAGTCATATTCATGATGATATCATGGTATGCTAATATAAAAATATAGTAAATAAGGGATACATAATACATATGTATACAACATGCTATACAAAAAGGCTAAAAAACAACCAATAGCATCATGATCATTTACTCAGAACTATGCTCCCCTAATCCATGTAATTAGATAAACATATTAAGTATTCATTACAAGGTTTTTCCCCTTATCCACACATACATTCATGAATTCTAATTTGGTGAAAAAGAAAGATAGAGTAACATGTGAGATAAACTCAAAAGACCACCAAAAATTGTTTAAAAAATTAATCTATCCAGTGTACATAGAATAGAAGTGTGTAAGTATAAACGAATAATAAATAATATAGGAAAATAAATTCCATCTAGATCAGGAGCTTATTGGACACATAGTAGGATCTACCTACTGTGACATATGCTGGAATGTGTTATCTTGATAACCATTTTATTCAATATATATACACATGTTTTTTATTATATATATTGTACATAAATGTATATTAAATAAATATGTGAAGACATATATAGGTATATATGTAGATACTAGGTGATATGTGGACCAAGGGCGTGGCTTATTTATCCATTACTACAATAACAAACACTAGGCCCCAACATAATGTGCAATAACATAATCTCATAGGAATTCGAGACATTGTTCTGATTACTCAAAATGGTGGGGTGAGTCATCATTCTCCACACCCAAATAATTGGAGCATGGAATGTTACGCCCATTATCTTAGTTAAAGAATAGTGTTGTGAGACATTTTACGAACACCCTATATAAGGGATCATAGAACATCAAGCTCAATAAAACATTTTCCATTATTCAGCAACAAATAATAATTACATTCTAATAATAAAGGAAATTAGTGTATACCTCTAAAATATTTATAAGCACATAGAATAAGAAGCAAAGTGTTCTTAATTCATAATTTTCATTTATAAATATATATCATGTGGTGTGTACTTACTACCCATTTCCATTTAATTTAAATCAAGCTATTTTGATTATTAAAAATGGAAATTCCATTTTTATTGGTTAATAAAAAATGATAGAATGTCATTTGGTCAAACAAGAAAATATAAAATAAATTTAAAATTGCATTTCCCATGTGATGATAATTATATAGAATGTTTTTCATCATGTATACATTTACATCAGAGAGGTTATTCAATTTAAAAACCCCAAGGGGTTGGAAATGAAGGTGGTTGGATTCATATAACCAATTAATTTGGTACATGGGAGTGATTAGACATGGAATAAATATTAAAAGTGCTTTAACACATTTTATGAAATTCACTAAAATTTATGGTGTGTGGATAAATAGTTAAATTCATTAAAAATAATAAAACATTCAAAAAAATTTCAAGACCACCTAGCTTCGGTTCATTGAGGACCATTCATAAGTTATCATCCTCTGATTTTAAGAATAATGGGAGTATTTATCAAAATAGAAAAATTATTTGATGATAAAAAAATGGGCTTACAATAAAATAACTAAGGAGATGGGAAGATAAAAAAAGATATGAACCAGTTGGATTTCAGATTATACCAATAAAAATCCAATGAGACCAACAAATTTTTAATCAGAGTCCACATCGAGAAAAATCTATGAACCTAGGAGGAGATCTTGAGGAGAAGATATAACAGGTGAAAATAGGGATTTCTGTCCACTAGAGAGAGTTAATTGATTAAAATATGTTTCAAAACCTTTCAAGAGTGAATTTTTAATTTCAACCATAAAACCCGGGTTTCATAGTTTGGTCACAATGTTGTGAAAATCACGTTCCAACCATTCTTTCTCTACTATCCAAGAAACCAACTCACATATCATAGGAGAAATGTTTGACAATACATATGAAACTTGTTTGAAATGGGTGTTCACTATGTCTAGGAATAAAAGAACGGTTTTGGAAATTATCTCAAATTATTTTAGAAAAAATTTGTTAAATTTAATGTTTGTATGGTAACATGCAGGGATGATTTTCACAGTTAGCACTAACGATTCACTAACGGTGCATCCATTTATTTATCTTCATTTTCATGAATAAAGGTTAAAAAATATTCCCCTGAAACTTTTTAAACCTTTTTTAATTATTATATAATGTTTACTGAGAGAAAAAAACAATTCAAACTAAGAAACAGATGAGTCCTTCCATTGTGCGAAGATGAGACATTAAATTGGAAGGTGAATTATATCTTGTTTAATTGTAAATAAAATGTTTGTATTTAATATTTTTTTAATTTTGATAGGTTGATGGTTAACTAAATCATTCTAGAATTTAATTCTTTTCTAATTGGAAGTAGGATTGGGTGTTTTTCAATAATCACAGGATGATTAAAATATTTGATTGATTAGGATAAAAAATTATTTGTAATATCATAGAAATGGCCTAGGTTAATCTAGGGTGTGGTTGGTTTCATGATTTAATGATAAAAAATTATGGTTAAGCAGTCCTTATAAAATTGAGGAGTTGGTGAGTCCCCGTGAGAGGTCAAGTGTTATTGAGAACAACCAGGCAGAAAGAGAATAATTTGTTATTTTAGATGTATAATTGGATATGGTCATTTGGAAATTAAATTATTTATATAATAAAAGATATAAATTAGTTGTTTTACTTTTTATAGTTGGATTTTTTATTGAATTCAATTATATTTTATTGAGTATGTTACAATGATAAATGAATCAGTTTAAAAATCATGAATGAGGGATGAAATTTTATTTTTATCATTGAGATATTAGAGGGGATATGTTACCAATTATTCTTGGGGTTTATAAGCACTTTATGGGGGATATTTTAATGACCATTATCATTTAGGGGAAAATAATTCATAGTAAATTCTATTTTTTAGGTATAGGTGGAAAATAATGTTGCAACATGAGGTATTATAGGGAGTCATAGAGGTCGCGCAAGATTAAATTCATGAATCATGGGAGGTATTAAAATATATTGTTGTGGGTTGTTACTTGAGGAGCCTTGTATGAATAAATTATTATAATAGGTGAGTTATCATGATGGAACATATTGAACATTGCGCAATGAAATGTATTGTTCCACCATAATGAGTCACTTTTATTTTTTAGTTTGAAACTAGAAAAGGGAGTTTCCCTAAAAACTGTATTATCACAGAACAACATTGGAAAGGTATTGTGTTCTATTACATTAGGAAGGGGAGTTTCCCATTTAAATGTATTAGAATATCTTAACATTACCTGATAACATTTTTTCAATAATTTGATTAATTTGTTAAAAAGATTAAAACTTATAAAAATAAAATACCCATTATTTTCATCAAAATATCTGCACAACAGGAGAACCCTCCTTGATTCTCACAATTTCTCCCATATTAATTCATATAGTTGTGGTATTTTATTGGTATAAATTTAATATTAGTTTATTTCCTTTATTCTCTCCTTCACTTCCCTCCGTTTATTATCATATTTTTAAGTGACGGAGTTAGATAATTGTTTTTGATTACACTATAGAATTGTAGAATCTGGTATGTACAATGGTGTATTTTTAAGGGTAGGTGACATGAGGTTTGGGATAGGATAATTTATGTATTCTCGTGATTTTTTTGAGTTAATATACTATATTGGTTGCTTATAGTTATTTGAAAAACTGTTATGAAAATACTGATTATTTTGATGTATGATTTTGGGGAATTTTCTTTCTATGGATTGGGGAGAACATAGAGAATTTTATATATGTTGTTACAAGAGAGTTTAGCCATGGGAGGCCACCAAATGAGAATCTACTCATCTATTAATTAATCAATTAATTTTGAATAATTTTATTTAATTAATTATAAATAATTCAAATTAATTATATCGGGTTCTATACAGAGGATGAAGATATATATTAGTGGAATATGGATCTTGTGATACTGGATGTGTATGGATGAGCTTGTCTATGATGTGTAACTCTATCATCAATGTCGGTGGTCCCTATAATACTTATCCACATATTGTTTACATGTGATAACTTCTACCTATAAATGGTTGGACAAGTAATAATGTATATTAATTGGACTAATGTAATCAAATAATCAAATAGTATGTGATAAAATAGGCTTTGTGTTTGAACTTTATTATTGTTTTATCTTGATCATGACCCAATTTTATCATGTGTGGTGTAATTTTGTGGGGGATTCTTGTCATGATTAATTATTCATAATTATAGTTTATAAATATTTTTATTTCTAACATAGGATATATGGTTTATTTTAGGGGTATGCATCATAACATAAAAAATTGATAAGCGGTTGATGCATTGAAATGCCTAGAATGAGTTTTTTTATGATGGGTTCACAAAAGAGAAACAATTAAGAGATGGGTGTGTCTTGGAAATGGCTTGTCCAAGGAATATATTGTATGATTAGATTAGGTAAATGGTTCTAAATATTACGAAATTATATTATATGTTATATGTGGGAAGGGACAATATTAATTTCTGTTGGAATAAAATTTTCAAGGCATGTGGGATATGAAATCATTTTTTGGGTAAGGGATATGAGTTGTTATTATGTATATAGCCAATGATAGATATAAAATATGAGTGATTATTTCTCCTTGAGATAAGTGTGTGTTGATGGGTTAAAATTATCACACCTTAGGTGATGGCCCTGAAAAGGGGAGGTTAACATATGTTTCTAGGAAAATGATAAGATAAGATTTGGGTAAGATGGTTTGGAAATGTGTGAAAAACATCATGGTTATGGGTATGATTTAGATTGAAGAGTGTTTCAAGAGTCTAGTAGAGAGATTGAGCCAAATATATGTATGACATGTTGTGTGTTTCTTATTTCCTGACGTTGATATGGTATTGAATACTCATGGGGTAACACTTATCTTCTGTAGTGGTTATGACTCTGGAGGAATACCAAGGTCGGCTAGGAGTTCCTGGTGCTAATTTTTAAAAGTATCATATTTATTAGCCACGTTCAAACAAACCGAGAGACTAAAATTGTTTATGGAATAAATCATTATCATCCATAGTTATATTGCCCAAGAGTTGGAATGCTGTCTAGAATATTTTTATTACCTATGTCTAGATTGACTGAGATTCTAGGATTACTTTTGGATGCCATCAATATATCCCAGGATCTAAATGGAAATGATCCATGATTTTATGAATCTTTAATATCACCCATGGTAAAAAAGGATAGATAGTCCTTGACTCTATCTAACAATTATTACCCAAATTAAGATCTACGAGAAGTTCGTGATTCCATTTTTCATTTAGAACAAAGTACAAGTCCATCTATGATCTAAGATGCCAGCATATATATATATTTATTACACATGGTTAGACCAATAGTGATTTCTATACCCTATTAAATATTCATTATCATATATGATTACAGTTATATTTAGCCTAGGGCTCAAAATTAAATTTCAATTTTCATTAGTGATGTAGTGAAAATGGTTACCAAAATGTGAATGATTAAGTGATGTTGGGTGTCATGGTGTTCTGGTTAACACATGAAGAACAAACTTGTATGCTTATATAGCGTATCTCTTCTAGCTTTGTTTCATCATTTTTATGGTGTGTTCATTGTAATATCATGTTATATATTAGATACCCCCTCCAGTTTAACACTAATAATATATATTTCTCATTACCATAAATGCTTTC
Organism: Viscum album; assembly: GCA_963277665.1. NCBI lineage: Eukaryota > Viridiplantae > Streptophyta > Magnoliopsida > Santalales > Viscaceae > Viscum > Viscum album. The sequence goes on along the minus strand of OY728165.1, from coordinate 1,978,668,198 downwards.
CATGGTTGTTTTATTGATCTTATATTTGATATACATGTTAGAGAAAAAATTTCACTAGGTATTAGGTTAACGTAGTCTGACTGAGCTTATATATTAAGATGGATGTGGGGATCATTTTTTGTAGTAGATCCACCAATATATTTTTTTCTATGTACATTTTACTATATAATAGATATGGATGACACCTTATTGTTTTATGTAATTTAAGAATTTCATATTTATTTTTCAATGTAAGGGTGTATATTGATTATGTTCCTAATTTTTCATTCCTATAATTCAATATTCATACATTGATATATATATATATATATATATGAAATTATACTTTGGCTATTTATTTTTATTTATCGCTAGAATATTGTGATTATTTCTTCCGTAATTCTATTTATATACTATTTTTTAGTTAGAAGCCCATGGTGTACATGGAGGCATTCTAAGGGTCATGAAGTGACCCTAGTACATACTGATGTATGGTTTACTTGGCCTATGATTTTAACATCATTATTTTATGGTGTGAATATGAGATTTAAAATTTACTCGTACTAATATAGAATATTTATATCTTTTGGGGTATTGTTTTTACCCTTTCATGAATATACTTCATTTATATCACCCAATTTATTTTTATTATGCTTGAATTTTCATATCTGAATAAATCACATGATAAAAATTTCTACTTTTTATATGTTGCTTCCTTTATTTAAATTTCACACCATCATATATTTTGAAATAATTTATTTTTGGGGCAATGAAACCTTATCCCACTATTATATATCCAAATATTTCAATAGTTTATCCCACATTTTGTTAACCTATTTAGTTTCCTTGGGCCCACTAATTTCCTTATGGGTGAATTTCATTAAACCTTCCCTCCCAAATATTCATAGAACTGCTGATATTTTAACAAAATGAGTGTGACATTAAGATAAATATCCCTAGATAGTGTCAATCGAACCACTACCCCTATGGAAACAAGTGCACAACACAAACAACGAGGCCACAGAAATATGGACTCTTGGAATCAAAAAATTGATACCTAATAGTTAGGTTATCCTTTATAAATTATAATAAACATACTCTAGATTAATTGTTTTTTATGATCATATTAAAGTAGTATTTTTTATCAAAAAAGGTTCCTAAATTTTTAGTGATATTATAATGAATGCCAGATGTGTGGTATAATGAAGCAGACTACTAAATATCCTAATTAAGTAAATTATCAATTGTAAAAGGATAAGGGGATAAGTATAATGAATAATCTAGTGTAATGTAATATTAATATAGATTAAATGAATATAAATTACACACATTTATCAAACAGAATACATGTAATTATTAATGTATAAACAATATTAACTTTCAAAATCAATTACCAATAACAAAACTAGTGTAATGTATGAGACTTCAGTAAAATTATAGATGATCTAGGTGATGGATCCCAATGAATAAATCTTTTTATATGGACTCTAATTTATAATTAAATAAATTGTATGTAAGATGAATTAGTCAATTGATAATGAAATTTTATGTGATGATCTCTGTTAAATCAACATCATCATCTGAACATCACTTACCATAATATTTTACCATGAAAAATAATTAAAAGAAGAATTCAAAAACATATAATGAAATCATGAATACCATATAATAATTAAAAAAACTGTTCAGTTCCTCTCATTCAATTATAATATTAGGAATAGGATATGGAAAATTGATGGAGACCTGTCATTGATGACTACTCAAGGGAGTAGAATGAATATATCTTTTCACATGCAATATTTCCATCTAGTAATGTTTTTCCACATTGTTAGATGTTTACAAGAAGTACCAATTAAATAAAAAGAGGCATTGGTTTGGAATATGAATAAAAATAGAGTTTCTATGTATATTAAAAAAATCGAATATGAAAAGACCATATTTAGACCCCTTTCAACTCTCAAATGGATTTATTTCTCTACAATATGATTACTTTCATGATTTAAAATCCCGAGAAGAGATTATTATATGTAAAGTGGAGTGATTATTATGAAGATAACCAATATATTAAGAAAGGATAATCTTATATTAAATTAGATATCATGAAAAATGATAAAACCTTAGATATTTTTTCTAATATATCTTGATGACAATTCCTTTTAGTCGTAGATTCTATGTATTCCACATTATATCGTTGGTTTGTTAACAGATACATGATTTTGATCTATTTTAAAACAATACCAATACATAATAAATTATTTTAAATATACAATTACATCTTTTATTCCAAATAAATCAACGAGTCCTAAGGATATAAATTGGTCATTTTCTAATCCCGATATGATTATGTTTCTTAGAAATAAACACATTTCTGTTATCATTTTGATCAATGAATTCATGCGGAAAATGAATTTTTTATAAAATTGGGATGTTGGGAACATATTTTACACTGGTTTGAATGAATTTATTAAATAAATACTCCTAAAAATGTTCGTTAAATTAAATGAATGTTTTATTTAAAATAAAATGTACATAATTTAAAATTATGTATGTGTGGATTTATTACCATGAACCACATTTATATTTTCAATGCTCTATCCTTGAGAAATGTTTCATTAATTTATTTAACTTTTTTACTTTAAAATTAATCCCTTTTTACCATTTTTCAATAAATATTGAAGTGCATAACCAATACTAGAGAATCTAGCTAATGTAATCAGTAAAAATCCTCTGGATTTTACATTGATATCAATGTATTCTTTTAATTTACAATTTTCAAAAAAAAATCAAAGTGAAACATAAGGATTTCTAATGAATAGATATAATTATATAGAGTCTATTTTAAAGGAAACGTGTTTTATATATTATTCCAAATAATAACTTTTATCTATTTATAATTTCACACATTACTTTTTTTTATTATGTACTCAAATATATTTACAATAATTTATTTTATATATTGTGAATTTTTAGAAAGGGGTTTTTCCAAGTTTTTAAATTCATCCCTTCTTTATGTTTCTTACCTAGGTTTATCTTATTTCAATTACCTATGATAAAATAATCTAATTCTGTGTGATTCATTTAATGTGATGATATTTTTGAGGTTTTAAAATCAATGATACTCAACGATCGATAGATTCATCCATAATGTTGTTCCATTCTCAATTTCTATACAATGAGTTGTGTAAACAATTTATAAAGTGAATTAAAATTTCATGATATCTTACTAAATTAAATCCCAATATATTTAAATTATTATTAATCATATAAAATATTTATTCAATAATATATCCTATAGGTTTTTTCGTATCCCATTATATACCCTAAAAAAAAATTGAAACTTTTTTTATCAAAATATTACAATATGGATCCAATAATTAAGGAATTATCATAGTCTTTTAAAAAGAAACCCCTACTTGAACGTTTGTCCACAATTTTCTTATATTAATATGATGGGTCACTAATAATGTAAAAGTTATCATCTTAAATGGAACATATATATAGATATATGGTTTTTTGTTATCTCTATATAGTAAATTATTGGTATAGAATAATACAAATGTTGGAAAATAAATTTTAGATCCATGATACGGATCAAACCAATTGTAATTCAATAATTAAAAATTAAACTAGTTGTTAAACGTTACTAGAATTATGCCTCTTAGGTTTATATAGTAATATCATCCTCCATTTGAAGGGAAATTGGAACTATTGTTATATGTTACAATATTTTGATCAATATTTATAATATCAAATCAAAACATGATTATATCACCAGATGTATAATAGTGTTTTCTATTGAATGGTTCATTTAAAGGTTTGTTAAATTCTTCATGAAAAGTGATCTAAGATTAATTTCATTTATTTTACCCAGATAAAATCAGAAAACAATAAATAATTTGAATCAATATATTAGGAATAAAATCATTTATCATTTTTAGATCATCAGATAAAAAAACTAATTATTTTAATATCAAAACAACTCGTAAAATATTTTTTAATAATGAATATAATTATGAATATTGTTGAAATATAGTATTTTTTATTAATATTAATGATATTAATTCTGAATATTACCATAATTATATAATTAAGAAAATAAATAGATTTTTAAAAAAATTAAAAATATTTATCAAATAATTTCATTATATATCAATGTGACAATTGAGGGGCTATTAAAACATGTGTAATAATTCACCTAAATCCATTCTATTTGTCCTATAATAAATGATTTTCCCCACTAAAGGTGTTATAATGAGACATTATTTTTAACTAAATTATTTTCTACATCATCAAGATTTGGATCCATCCACCATACACCCATGTTCAATTGATGAATTTGTATGTGATTTTCACTAAACATACCACATAAATTAATTCTTATATCTCGTAATTATGTATATCAACCAGAATAGTATGATAATACTATGTATAGATTCATTAACTAAATTTCTATGAAATAGACTATCATATAAAAAAATATGGTGGGAATAAATTTTCTTGGTGAAAAAGTGTAAGAACAATCCTATCCTCTTTACTTCTCAAATCATCAAGTAAAGCATTTAGGAAAAAAGAACTCTAAAAAGTAAATATTATATATAAATGGCTCAATAATTTGTGTAAATAATTCTATAATTTAATATTAATATTATGTGATTCATTATAATGTGATTTTAATATATCTTTAAACCTTTAAATGTTATTTCATCCGTGCTTACAATATATGATATATTATAGAAGTAACTATAATGATTCATACAAATTATCAAAATATCTAGTAATGATAATTTATTTTACATAATTATTTTGTATTGTGTTGAGTGAATGCATTCCATAAAACCATAATATTATTTTATTTTTAGTGGTTTTCTCAGTAAAATACCTTCAAATAATGATGTTAATTTACATTATATTTTGAAATCCCTTTGTCATGAATACGGGAATATGAATGAATCAAAGTGGATAAAAGGACCTCAAATTAATAATATTTGTTAAATATCTCCTCAATGAGTTTTGTTCGAAACATAATATATACCCTGTATTATGGCGTGATATTGTATTCACCTGTACCATTAAATAAAACATGTTTAGCTAAATTTTTGATTTGAACATATAAAAGAACTATGTAAAATTTATATCACATTTCAGAAATTTATTATATATGATTATATCTTAGCATTATTTTATAAATTGAATGAAAATATCCCCTTCATACTCCACCCTAGATATATTTTATAATTTATAAAGTCAATAATTTTCTACATCAAATAATCTTGAATATTAAACATCTTATGAGATTTGAAAAAAAAAATCTACTGGACCATTACCAACAAAACAATTGATTGATCGATAAAAGGTTATAAATACACATCAATATTAACAATGTGGTCACTTGGTCTACTAGTATTAGTATATAAGATTAAAAATTTTATTTTCAATCATAATCATGGAGGAATATTTTATAAAACTAAAAACACATGTAATGTACTTTGAGTTTCCAAAATCATTAACCTAAAATGATTAAAACCATCTACAAATATACAATAAAAAGTAAAAAAAATTCATCATTGTACTCCGGGTTCCACCGATAAAAATCCTACCATCTTGGTGATACCATCAGGTCGTTATGTTTATTTATTTCATTATTCTTATGATCATTCCATCTCATCAATTTTAAAATTATTGATTTTCTAAAATATATATTATTTATTATTTTTGAAAAAAATATATCATATTATTAATTTTGATGATATTTATTCATTTTATACCCCTTGTAAACTAATATTTATGATCACATTTTAATCCAACATCCTTATAGCATAATGAAATATAATAAACGTAAGTATTTAGTTGAATTTTTTTATAAACAACATCCAATTTTGTAGACATGTATCAAAATTTTAGTTTATAAAACCAAGATATTTTGTTAACATGTAATTATTGTTGTATGAATTGGGAGGATTTATATAAGGAAGGACGTTATAAATCATCTATAATAATAGCTGAAACGATGTGTCCTTACATATCCTCAATTATAATAATTTCATGATAAATGATAACTAAATGAATTTATTAAAACTAGTGCTCAATTAAATTAATGTATCATCACAAATTTTGAAAAAACTACTAATTCAATTTATTTATATAAATTGTTTTATCACTACTCATACCATCAGTTTCTATCCCACTACCTTCAATTTTTATAAAATATAATATTTTTATGGTTAAAAAACCTAGATTTATTATTCAAAATAATGGTAGTCGGTTATTATCAAATATATGGTGATCATGGTTATATTGATTATAGAAACAACAATATCATTGGGATTATGATTAAATTAAAGCAATAGACACATACTATGGTTTAAAAACTAACAAAATAATGTTGAATATTTTTCCCCAATTTAAATGGGTTTTAAATAAAGATCATAGGTCGATATAGTAATGTTTAAAAATTATATTAATATTTTAATAATTCCAAAATATGAATGTCACTTTTTCAAACTAGACTATAGGGAAGCAGATAAGTCACTAAACAACTAGACAAGGGAACATATTGTTTTAATTAGTAATATATTATTTCACATATTATTTTATATTAAAAATATAAAATTTATTATTGTATATTTAAATAAATAAAAAAGTATATACCTATTCCAATGATTACCTAAAACCATTTAAATTGGTGTAAATGGGTAGTACCTATTTCCAATGTTCAAAAAACCATGGTAATAGGGGTCCCAAGATGCCTCATTTCCAATGTTTTTTTGAATTATGATATTACGGGGAAACAATTTAGATAATTCAATAAATCCCTTTGAATGGGTGAAACCCTATAACCCTAATTACCATTCTTCTAGGAATCATATAAAAAGTTTTTTTACTAACTCGTGTATAAAAAATTGTGGTTGTAACATGAATTCATGTAATGATTAGGAGTGAAATATTAAACAATATCATTTAACTATATGATATTGATTTCATTTCATGTACAATGTGCCTTTTTATCAATGGTAACTTGTTGGTGTCATGATTTATAATTTTCCATCTGATAGTAATAGATATTATACTTATATAAAAATACATTACTAATTCAATGTTCTATCATAGTATTACATGGGATGTATTCTCCAGTAACACATTCTCTGGAAGGACAACCAATTTAACCATCATTAATTATTCTTATAAAGGTAATGATGTAATTTAAAACTTCCATATAATCATTAGATATCTTTCAAAATCATTCAATATCTAGTCCTTATCATTTATTAAATATATAAAAATAAATTTTAATGAAAAATATGTTAGAAAAAAATTTAATAAATACTCATGTCCAATATTAAAATTAAAAATAATAATTATTATTATTAAATTTAAAATATAATTTATCTCAGTCAAAAAAATAGTAGTGATGTCAATATCTACATTCCTTACAAAATATAAAATAAAATTAAATAAAAAATGATGTTTCATTACTAAATAAAAAAATTGTACACATAAAACTAAAAAATCATTTACATTTTAAAAATAAAAACAAAAACAATATATTTTGTATTAATACATTAACATATAAAATTTTACAAAATATAATGCATAATATAAAATTTGTTTTTTGGTCCTAAAGAGAAAAAAATATCAACTTAAAGAAAACCACTATATATCAAAAATATTCTAAAAAATTATAATAATAAAATTTAAATAGATACAATTACATAATATTGAGGGAAAAATAAAATTTAACTTAAAACATAATCTAATAAAATGAGACATAAAATTAAATAATATTCAAGTATTATAATGATTTGAATCTATTTAAACAACATAATTTAATCAAAAGAGTGGTTATAATTTATAATAGAAAATAAATTTAATAAAATGAAATATTTTTTATAGATTATGACATAGATTATATAAACAAAATTATATTTAATTTTAATATAGAATACAATAATGAAATATCTCCTCAAAAAAATAATTACTGTCATTATTAAATTTCCAATGAATCAAAATAATATATCATATAATTTGAATCATAATCAAATTGATTATATAAAAGACTGTTGTAGGTTGGTGAGATATCTTTAATTAATTTCCCAGTGTATCATAATACCTGACTAAGGTCACCTCACATGAGGAGCATCACAATGGAACACTTAATGATTCTTGTTTACTATATTTTTTGTGTTTTTATGATTTTATGAAAATTACGAAAAATATCAGATAATGATAATTAATTATAAAATTAAACTAATCATGACGAGAAAATACCAACACAATAATTTTTATTAAGAAATAAAGGTCGTATACCTATGTTCATTCACACTAGTTCTTCCACTATGAATTAATAATGCCTAAATTCTGGTAGATAGTTCATTTATGAACTAATATCAGTAATCTTTATGTGAAATTTATTATACCTATGATAATTCTTCATCACACTAATCATCACTTCCCTAAATATTATTGGTTTATATAATTCCCCAAAAAATTTTGTGGCACCTCCCATTGAAATATTTCATCTTATTCTTTATCATCAATTAGATAAACTAAAACCCATCATATGAATTGTTTTATATAATAGTGGGTAGGGAATGTATATTAATTAAATAATAGTTTTCTTATAGAATATCTTGAAAGAGTGTTTGATGATATCCACACATATCTTATGAAATTCACTTTTCACCACCAAAAAAACTAAATTATTCTATAAAAATACATGTGAAATAATTTAGTTACACCATATAATCCTCCCCAAAGGCCAATCCTCTAATCGGTCTCAAATAATTTATAGTGAAAGAGATCACAATAGAGAAAATGGAATTATATAAAGAGATATAATGGAGAGAGATAAAAAGAAAAGATAATTTATTAGAACTAACATACAGATTACATATAAATTAATGAAAACTAATCATTGTCAAAAAAAATAACCGGATCATAATTCCTTACGAAAGAGACCGATAGACTTAAAATGTTAGATAATTTGAATTTATTGGTATAAAGCCCTTTAATATCTTGTATTTTAACATCTATAAATTATTTTGAAAGCCCTAAATTTGACTTCACATTGAATTTAGTCATAATTTCCTCATTTAAGTGCACACAAATATCTTTTTAAAATTATAATCTAGTTATCCATAAGAGAGATAATGCATCTTTTACATTCAATATATTTATATGTTCTTATTTGGTCATATCTTGATTTAATTTACCATCAAATTTACTCTTAAATAAATTTATTTATCCATTAGGCATTTAAACAATGGATCTCTTATTCATCGAGGTTCATTATGAGGATATCAGGTCCCAATATTGAATATTTTTGTTAAAACCCATTCTTATGTAAATGAATGTAACATCCCACTATCAGGCATGGTTTCAATGATCATAGTTTATTTATTGGAATATTCTCTTCAAGATATGCATACATGATGAATGCGGATATCATTATGTCATTAAACTAGTCTTATATGGTGATCATAACATATTGCCCACGCCATTTTGGATTGTTGATCCCGATCAATAATTTCTTTTAGCTCGATATTTCAAGTTTTTGTGATAGAATTATTCTGTTCCTATTTTTAAAATAGATGAAAGGTTAATGGTGACAATAATAATTTGGGGTGGAATAGCCTCGAATGTAGCATCCCTCCAGCATATGTATACCTCTGTATGTAGAACAACACATATATACTATTACCTAATATCATCTCACATGTAGTGGATTCATGGTAGTGGTTTGACATGAAATTGGATGTATAATTTTATGGTGGCCTGAAGTGGTATGATTTAGTGGCATCAAAGCACTAGTGGAAGTAATACCAGTAGCTCAAGACTGTAGGGGACAATAGTGGGAGGTGATATTGGATTTTAGATGTAGAATGATATCCTTATATAGACTCTATCTATCGTATTTACCCTTAAATAACCTTGCCTCATCATTACAAAACCTTTATGAAATCATTTTTACATTGTGCAGATAATTGAAAACCTAGGCCACCATTAAATTGTTGCATACTTCTTTTTATCAAAATGGATCAATCAACAATTTACACTCCCTGTAATACCTTTAATTAAACATTCATATCCATGGCATAGCTATATGATTAAGCTAGGAATCCTTTACATTAGAACTTTTCATTATAAAGATCTTGTCATTACCTTTTCACTATAGAAGAAATATGTGGGTACACATATGGAGTGTTTTCATTACATTATCACAACAATTGAAATCTAATGGTTACATTTATGGATTACATGAAAATCATGGGATGCCTTACTATAGCACCTTAAATATCTCCTATATAAAGGCACTAGAAATTCTACCCTCACATTTGTTCTATTCTATATACAATGGTAAGAATAACCACTATAAGTTTCATTTACAATATAAAATATTAAAATCTATAATTTCACCCTATTTTTCTCAAAAGTAACTATTGAAATGAAAATCACAATTTTTTTAATGAATAAATTAATTATATGGGGAAAATGACAAAAATAAATGAATAATTAAATGATTATATTTTTTCATGGGAAATAATGAAATAAATTGCCCCCACAATTGAACAATGATTCTCATCAAGCATTTAATCTCATCAATGAATCAAAGTGGAACAAAATCTTATTAAATTTATATTTAAAAATAATTAATTCAAAAAATTATCATTAGTAGACATCATTATTTTTTCTACATAAAAAATACATTTAACATTACACTTTTCAAAGAAGAAATAAATAAAGGTATTTTAATTTTTCCCCTGGGAAATGATTATATTCTTCTTCATTCCATTCATGAAAATAATGTAATATAAATTAAACATTCCATGTTGTGTTATACCTCAGAATAGTTTTTTTCATATAACTCTTTTAGTAAATTTAATTCCAGTCATGTTAATAGCATGAGTTTATGATCCTTTTGTATAGTCATGTAGGGATATACCTTTTCCACTTAGTCAATATAAAATTAATTTTAATGAATGGGGACTTTGAAATAATGGTTTTGATGATGTTGTGGATTACGGTTGTTAGGGATTGATGTTAAAACTATTATAGATAAAATAAAAGGATTATCTATAAATCCTAATGCATGATATGAAAAGTAAAAGTTCATTCAAATTATCCCCTTCAATGTGACAACACCTTCTTCCCAAGCCCAATGTACGGACTTTAAAAATGTACAGATAATGAAAGATTCACTCCCTGTTCAATTTTCATATAATTTAATACTTTTTTATTATTTTAAAAAGATTTTATTAAGATTTTATTTCTTTTTTAATAAGTAGTATTTAAATTTTCTTTATATCTACTACCTAACCAAAAATGATAAAATCATTACCCTGGTACTGGTGATTATTTTCTCACCTAAGTGATAAAACCATTTCTACCATATCAACGATGACAAATTTTTCATGATGGTTATCAATTATTCCATATTTAATGAGATCATGAAACATTCTCAATACCCAGAAAAACCCACTATTCTTATTTTTTAAGTGTAGTGCTTCCCTTACTCAATGGATTCCCTCATCCCCAAACATAAATAGAAGAATATCATTAAAAAAAATAAATTATGAAAGGAATATATATAATTCTATTACAGTGTGTCTCATTTCTAATAATATTAATATTTTCTTCTATGGTATGAACAATGATTAATTTTAAATATGGAATCAAGTATAAGGAAAAAATTATTAAAAATGCCTCAATCATATAAAATAAAAAATTTTATTAGTAACATATTAAATTTCTAATGTAAGATCTAGAAAATGTCATTCCCCAAAACCACTCAATAAATATTATCAAGATATATAATAAATTATTTGGTCATAAAATCATATTTTTAATGAAACATATATTATTAGAAAATAAATAATTGCATGACTAATAATACAAACCCCATATACAAGAGTGAAAAAAATTAAACGTGTTAAAAATGAAAACAAAATATCATTTACACAAATCAGTCAATTCCAATCAATCATGATTCATTAAATTAATACTCATTATTTATTCTAATATCTCAATTTTATTTAACATTTAATCCCATTAACTTATAAATCCAAAACATGGTGTCATGGGATTTCTAAGAATCTCCTAAATTATAAATCAATAAATTTAAATATATATTCTATGTGAGGCCTTGAATTTGTTTTCAATTCACATATATATATATATATATATATATATTTAAAAATACTTATTTGAAAATTAATGTAAAAGTGAATTCCATTTTAAATGAATCCCTAGTCCAACAAAATTTTTTATATTTGGGGGATAACTTGTATCATCATCATCATGGGCCTATAAAATAAATCACACAAAAAAGTATAGTTACCTTATCAGTAATGTTCAAAAAACAATGAGTGGGATTTGGATGTATCCTAATATAATCCTAGAAAAATTATTAAGAATGTAATAAAATTAATTTGAATGAAAAAATATGGATAACTATTTCATTGATTAAATTAGTATGTCTTGGTTTTGACTACCTTCAAGATAGATGTACCATACATCAACTTATGTCATATGGTGGGAGAAATTTAATTGATTTGAACCACCCACAATTTATTCTTCCAGTATACACTTATAGTTCCTTGATATTGAGTATTCCATGGGTAGAACACATCAAATAATCCCCATAGAAATGAGATACAATTAGAATGGTGGGGTATGATGAATTAAAAATCATTATAATATTTTGATGTTAATTTAACTACTTTTTGATTATCCTCTTTTTCAAATAAAAGGTATACTAAATCAATTAAATAATTAAAGGGAATGATGGAATGTAATTTTATTTGAAAGAGATTTGAGCATATAGAATCAATATCACATTTTCATGCATCACATTATTCATATATTTTATTGGTCTCTTTTATCACTAAATGACTTTTTAAGTTTGTTTCTCTAAATAAATTTAATTTCTCTGAAATATTTCATTACACACAACATTGACACTAAATGAACAGTGATATACTATGAAAATATAATAAAATAAACATCACTATTAAAACAAAGACATTAAAATTAGAGGTATTAATGTTAATAAAAACATTATAAAAAAAATTATATTGTTCTTTAATAGATAAAATACAATGATAAATATGATTCAATTTTTAATGACTTTATAAACCTAAAAACAAAAATTTTGCTAAAAAATGAGTTTTTTATTAATTTGGAATAATAAATAATATATTTCATTCACTTTAAAAAAATTAAAATGAAAATTTAAATTTAAATTTGAAAAAATCATGTAAAAATTATCTTGGAGTTAATTTTGTACAGTTATTTGAAAATATATATTTTCTATGGAATAGTAAAAAAAACATATTTTTTTGTGAAAAATCAATTCTCCATTAAATATTTTATAATGTTATTTTCATATAATATTTTTTTTAAAGTATAATTATTTCCAATATAATATTATAAATCCAATTTTGGCAGTTTAATTATTTGTATGTTCGGTTTTGATATAAAATTATTTTATAGTTATCAATAATATTTGATTGGAAAATCACTTTTCATCGAGTCTGTAGGTTACATTTTCAAAATAGTTATTCAAATTAAAAAAATTGAACATTATAAAATTTTACAAATATTTTAAATAATAGTAGTTTATATTATATAATAGTTTCAACTTAATTTTGTTCATAATTAATTGTGAAAACCAAAAAAAATATGATACCTCACTTAAGGCCAAAAGTGCTTCACCAGATGGTTCAATAAAAGATAATAGGGTTATATGTACCTCATAAATATCATTTATCTTATTGAATGAGTGTTTTTTGATAAATTTAATCCTTGGAGTGTAAAATTAATTATTTTAAATAATATTTTTAAAATTGGGAACAGTAGGTTCACTTTTTTTGAAGATAAGATATATTTAATTCAAATAAGAAACGATTTTTAATTATTTTTATTTAATAGAATAGTTGGAATATTTAATTTGGTTTTGGAATGTATCAAAATAATAATAACATAATTTAGATTAATTTATATACAAAAAAATCATGTAAAACAATTTAATAAATTATAATAATTTAAAATGAGTTTTAATGTCAATTCAAGTATTTTCCTAAATACAGATTTCTACAATTTTTGTGTTATTTTATTAAAAGTAATTTAATAAATATATAAAAATTAAATATGATAATTTTTATTTAATATACTTAATAATCATAATATTATATTTTATTGGGTCTCTTTTTTGGTCAAATAATTACTTTAGTATAATAAAAAAGGAACGTTATTTAGTTAAGGTTTAAATGGTTTACCAAGAAGATAAGGCTTAACATTTATCCAGAAAATAAATATATGTGATTTTTTAATTTATTTAAACCATATAAAATACTATATTTCAATTTATGGTTTCTTTTATCCACATTACATGATTATGATATTTATATTTTTAATATTTTATGTAATTCCATGTGTGTCTTTCACCCGCCCCATATTAAAAGATACCACCTTTCATCACATATCTACACATCATTAGACTTTTATATTATAAATGACCATGTATATTACCTTCATAGTTTTCTTCCCCACAACTTACAAAATCTTTATTTACTAAATTAACCTCCCTTCATGGCATTTGTATTTAGCCAAATACAGATCCTCAAAAAAGAGGTATAACAATTAACTGAGTATTTTGAATATTATATATATTTATAACTCAATTATTTTCACAGATTATATTATAAAATAATTATTGAAGTATATTTCATATTATTTTTTATGTTTATTTAATTACCATTATACACCCTCTTTTCCAAAAAATGGGAAGTGAATGTAACACTCGTGTGTACGTATATCATGCTGTCTCAACCTAACGATATAATTTTTTTTAAACCATATTTAATGGATGATTATTATGTTTTGTATAATGACTATATATGAAAAATATGATATATTAATAAATCTTCTAAGAATGATTTTTATTTAATTTTATTCCACTCCATTCATGAAAAATGTAAATTATCATTCATGAATATATTCGACCAATCATCTCCACTAATGACATAATTCATCTTTCAATATCATAATATTAGTGATTACAATAAAAACATTTATAATTAGTATGTTTGATATTTTTATAATTTTTAAATTTATTCTAATTTTGGAATCATAATCAAATTACATGGAATTAAATTACTGAACCCAAACATTAATGATAAACGAAGAAATTATTACCAAAATCAATAATTTTAAAATATAATTTATAATAAATAGGTTATAAATAATTATTATTATGTAATATATGGTATGAAAAATATTATTATGGTTATATAAGATATTATTAATTTAGATAATTTTTTTATATAGGTGATTCAGAAATATAAGAATGTATTCTGACATAAGGTTGGGGTTTATCATCTCATATTGTCCTCTTAACGACATATGTTTTGTTATAAACCTATATGATATGTATTTCCACTATGATATTTATTTTAATTAATATATATAAAACATTTTTATTTAATTTTTTATTTGATTTTTTTCTGGGCGGTTACAAGTTGAATGTTTTAAAAGTTGTAGGGGTTTGTTTAACAATCTCATCATTATTTGAGATTGATCATATTTAAGTATTCCTTAGGGAAATGTAAAATAGTTATATCATAAACCAAATATATTTTATTCTAATATGTTTATTAATTATCATATCATTTAAAAGCACCATTTTACAATATTTTATAATTAAAATTATCATGAGAATCTATTTAAATAAACAATGATTTTATTTCTCTCTTTAGATGAAAATATTTTTTCATACTGTTCCATGTATTCTAAATCTTTTTAGAAGACTTTTTTTTATAATTATCTATTTATTCTATAAATTAATTGTACACATATATGGAACATTTTAAAAATTAATTTTAATTAATCGTTTTTTCTAAAAGGTGTTTTTTACATTTTTATAAATGTGTTAATGGAGTTTTTTTAAACATATATAACAAAAAACAATTTCCACATTCACCAACTCTAATTTCATTGAGGATTTATTTATGATTATAAATGGTTCTCAATAAAATTTATTCTTTAATAATTTGTAATTATTTAGATTTCATATAATAGTTTTGTTTGTGAAATGTTTATTTTTTCTCCATAAATTCATGAGTGAGATTTTGAAATTATATTGCATCTATGTCAACATCGGTAGTTATGTCCTGGGATTTACTGTAGTTTTACTCTAATGAAACAAAATCCACCATATTTCACTAGAAGTTTTATCATCTACATGACTAGGGAACGAATTGAGATTACTAATTCTTGTTCTTCTAAAATATATAGTAGTTGATTTTTAATGAAAGTTGATTGTGTTTTTATTCATTAAATGGTGAATCTATTAGAATTATGAATTTATGGGTGGGTCCTATAATTACCTAGCCCCCTAAGGAATCAATTTGTCTAATGGGAATGAATATATTTGATATTTGGGTGAGGGCTTACCCATTTATGTATATGTATTGGCCTAATAACATGATTGCATAATCAAAAACCATGGAATAAGGAAATGAAAATTATAGTTTATTAATTTCATAAAAACAACTTTTATGTGCATAGTGGAAACACTCACAAGATCGTAAAACACATTCTAGATGTCTGAAATTTTTCTTTCTATCCTTTCGAAATTAGTTATCAATTTATATGGGATTATTTTATTTTTTTTTGATATCCATGGAAAATGGTCAAATTATGTTATTATATAAATAAAAATACTTTATAATATATTGTTCTTCCCATATTTTCATTTTTTATTTATATTCATTTGTTTACATATCCTTATTGATCATATGAGCTCACTAATGTTTTATGATTTCATTATCATGTTTAATATGAGTTATTTTATGATTGATTTTGGGGAATGTTCCAAATGGTATAATGGTGTTCTCAATGATTATAATATGTTGTTTTTATGATTTCAAATAAAAATTGAAATTCATGTATATATCCTATCCTCCAAACTAGTAAACTATTCAGTCCCATAGAATGCATTTTTTTAAATTAGAACCTATTTTAAAAGGTACCAAATGAATATGGGTTAATAGGGTCAACATATTTAAATTAAATTTGGAAAAGAAACATGGAACTCCTCATTAAATTCATCAAACACGGTTTAAATATTTATGGGGAGCATTGTGTGTTATTCATTTGGAAAATATTCTTTTTATTGATATCCTTCTTGGAAAAATATTATTTTTCTAGATACGAGAATTAAAAATTATATGTGTGTTGAGGGGAAGGGGTGATACTCAATTCAAGTTGTATTTTTTGATTAAATGGTTTATATATATTTTATATTTGAATTAAGAGTACTCAAATGAAATTAAATAGACACTATGTCAGAATATAACTACGATATTTGAGTTGTGTTAGGTAATAATGATATTGAAACATTTGAATCCATGCTAAATTAATCTATAAATTATTTTAGCTATTTCTTAATTAACCAACTTATTATGATTATTGAGGCGGATATTATATGTATAAAATTATAGATTTGGAAAAGAAAATATTTGTGAATAAAAAAGATGATGTTGAATTTTCTATTTTATTAAGTAAACATCATAATGATTCATTGTAATATTTTTATTCCAAATGAATTTAGGAGAAGATGACTTATTTAAATGATAATGGGTCTCACAAAAAATGAATATTGTGAATTGAAAAAAATCTTAAGATAATTCTGTAAAAAATGGCATAGCCACACAACAAGAAGAATCCAATATCAAAACATTTTATATAGTAATTTTTGTTGATAATTATATAACTATAATGATATTTTTCAAAAATTATATATATTTTTGGTTTGTTGGGAATAAATAAATCACAAAACATGAAGTATCCCATGTTTAAATGAAATATAAAATTCATAATATGATTCAACTAGTTCATTGAATATAAGGATATTCACATCACATGTATGACACACCATAATTATAAATGGAATGTAAATCCAAGATTTTTTTCCTTTTTTGATATGAAGTAATATGTCACAAAGATGTCGATATGGAGAATAGTATGAATTCATTCATGTTGTAAAGGGAATTGTTTCACCACAATTGACTATTCTCATTCTGGTAAATGTGGAAATCAAACACATTTGTGTAGATGTTTGAATGAATAAGTAAATGCTAATATTTGTTTTGAGATCTATTGAAGAATTTATTACATTATTATTTTCACAATTATTGAAGTACTTAAAATATAATATTTGAAATCATTAATGATGATCAAAACTAGATATTTTATCAAGATATATTTTAACTATCATTAAATTGGGTATTCTTTTTCCATAATATTAAAAAAATTTATAAATTCATATTTTTGAAATGATATTAATGATATTGTTAGATAAAAATTGATTTATGGAAATTTAATGAAAAAGATGTAATGATAGAGGGACCGATCAGTGTCTATAATTTATTGTTTTTATACCTGTAAAGGAATGTATAATCAAGTTCATTTCAATGTATATTTTTTTTTTGTTGAAAAGGATGAAGAAAGTTTATGTGTTTCTGTTCCCATGCATATGTCAGTTTTTTTAATAGTTGAGAAGAATGCCAACAAGAATTCACTACTATTTATCAAATTTGGGTTATCGAATTCCATGATGATAGAAAGGTATATATTATATTTTGATGTTGTGATAAAATGAACCTAAAAGGAAAATCAGGTTCATATAATTTAGAGGCACATAATTTTTTATATGTGGGAACAAGTATTTAAATCTATTACAAGATAAAAACTATTGAATAATGGATTCGGAAGATTTAATTATGTTTTCTTCCATTATCTTTTATCCATATAGATATCTTCGTATGAGTACATGATAAATTATTCCATTCCCCTAACATCAAAAAATTCTGTTATTATTTCTACAATTTTATTTAAATCACATAAATATTAGTCATCAAATTAGTTCCTCTAACGTGACATGAAAACATCAAGGGGTAGTCACCAATAATCATGAAGTGAGAATTGTTAAAAACGTTTTTGTAACTTATATTTATTACACCTATAATGTATGTTTGGGAAAGTATGATTTCAATGTTTTTATATTAATACATCAACTAGACATAATAGAAAATTTAAATGAATAAATTAAAAAAGAGTATCACCAATTCATCACCCATTATTAACGATTTGTCATCACATACATGTGGACTTCAACTTGTATTAGTGATAATATAGGTTTTTATGAGTTATCATTTTGTGTTTTTTATTAATAATGAATAATATAAATTATATTATCAACAATTTTGTTTTAGTATTCAATTGAAATAATTTTCATGGCTTGATGTATATGAGATTTCCGTATATTATAACAAATGTCCTAGAAGTCAGCATACTATTTAAATGGGATTTACACCACTCGAGAGTTATTCTACAACAAAATATGATGTCAAATGAAATTTTAATGTTGATAGCATATAAATTAGTGAAATTTTACTTTCATTATATAACAATGCATATAAAATGGCGATGGGACTAAAAACATCCAAACATATATAACATATTATTGAGAACATTTTTGAAAAAAATATTAAAGTAAAGTAATACATTCGAATGTTATAAAGAGAAAGTATTGATGAGATTTGAATATCTAATGATGAGACTCTTTATTACTACATATCAAGGGTTAATTAATGTTCTTATAATATCTTGTTTTAAATGATACATTGTAAAAAGTTTCCTAATATATTGGATAATAATATTTCTACTTTGGAATAAATGGATGAATTATCTCTCAATGAGTTACATAATATAATTTAAAACTATTAGATGTGTAAATACCATATATTTGTGAACAATTCCATTTAGGTTATGGAATTGATGTCTATAAAAATTTTAAACTGATGTATAAAGAAGATGAGTACTCCAAAGAATTTAATGTTTATTATGAAAGAGACAGATTACATGAGTGGATAAAAAATATTATTTTGAAGAACATTACTAATGGAAATGGTATGTACAAAAGTAAAATAACCATAAAATTATTCAATTCTAGAGGAATTGAAAACTTTTTTATTTTCTATCTAAATATGAATGGTCGTGGGTAATATTACTTAGAAAAAAAGTAATGTTACATGAAGAAGATATTGAGTATAATATTTATGAAAAATAATGAACCGGTTGAAGGAATAAAAAATTTTACCATACGGAAGAGAAGTTAAATTCTTATAAAATAATAGGAAGACTAATACCTTTTACATATTCAATATGAAGAATAATTTTTCAAATTGTTTAGAAACATTGTGGGTCAAGTAAAAAATCCTGAAGAATACATTTGTAGTGATGAATATGGGGTAGAATATTACATTATGTAAAATTTAAAAGATGATATTGAATCCAATCTTGTCCAGAACACCCAATACAATAGGTAAATAAAATCCCAAAATAATGAGTTTCAAATGGTGATAGTGATTAAATATTAATTTCACAAAAAGTAAAAAGTCTATATTGAGGAAAAAAAGACTCCCAATGTGAAATTTTTTAACAGCACATATTTTTGATGGAAATTAAAGAGAAATATTATATAAATTAATAAGAATTATTAAAACACAATCAAGGTGACTTAACGATAATAATACCAAAAAAATTAATGATATATGACTATAAAAATGTTATGGGTGAAAAGGAAGATTCTTAAAAATATTCATAGATTTACGATATAAAATATTAGGTAATTCTTAATCATTGAATAATAATAATGTTAAATATTTATTATATAAAAATATTATCAATACTCTATAATAATAGAAATATCGGATTGAAAAAAATAATGATAAAAAACATATATATCTGGGTGATTTAAATATGTTCTTATAATGAAAATTTACCCAATGAAAAATAAAATGGAATCTAGAAATATACCTACAAAACATCCAAGATCTCATAGAATGATTCATTATTTTCATAGAAGGTCATATTTTTTAGGATATTTTTAGTTTTATTAGTAATATTGGTTTGAAACATATAATTTTAGGTTTTATATTTTAATTTCAATGGAGTCAATGGAGGCATGAAGTAATGGGGAATTATCGAAGGGAAATGAGCAATATTTTTGAGAAGAAGAAAGCTATTAAAAAAAATTCTATAATGATTTATTACTCTATCTATTAATGATTTCATAGATAAAATATATTGATGGTGTGACCCCCATATATGAGTTGTTAAGGAATTCATGAAAACCCTTATGGGATAATCTCTTCAATATTATGGTGATTATAGGGTTAAGAGAAAATAATAATATATGAAGTCACTTTATATTGAGGAAGATCATAAATAGAAATGAAAATCAATCCATGGATAAATGATAGTATTTTTTAATCTAATATAAATGGATATAATATTTTTAAGAACATTGAGTATACTGATGCTGGTGTTGTTACTTTTCATAATGAGATTTCCCTATAATCATATGAATAGATACTGCTTAGGTTTATGCTCAAAAACTAAAATACAAATATTTTTTATATGTTACTGTGATTAAACATAAAAAAATTTAAATTTAGAAAACATTATGATAATGAGAATGAAGTTATTTTTCGAATAGACTATTATATCTACTAGAGAATAAAATATTAATGAATTATTACTATAGATGAATGAACAAATCATAAAATATTCCAAATAATTGATCCATGTATCTTAGGACATTTATGTATATAAAATGAGACAAAAAATTGTAATAAAATACATTGAGACATTGTTAAGAATTTTCAAGAGGATATATGGTAAGAAAAATTACTAACTCATGTTATAAATGGAGGACTTTTTTGAAAGATGTAAAAAACGCAAATGGTGAAACTATATACTATAAATGTTGAATTTCGTCACATAGGGAAATTTAAATTAATAAAATCAGATTTATGTCGGCTAATGAAACATCAATCGACCATTGGTTATCTATTTGTCCTAGAATGTATTGATGAATATAAAATATTGACTACTATGATGTTGATTAATCATGAGTATGATTTATTCTAGTCATTCAAAAAAATGGAAGGGATGTAGAAAATGATATAAGGGACAATATTAAGAAGTTGAGAACTGATTATATAATAGAACACATTAAAAAATCCTCTAAATCCGACCTTTTTAACAATGAGATAATGAATTAGCATAGTTATATGTATACACCTACAAAAAATTGGAGTTAAATAGAGGAAAAATATAATCCTAATTGGGATAGGAAGAACTATACTAACAGAATTAAAGATCTCAATGTTTTTATCAAGATATTTCGGGACTACATTCATTTACATTCCAAATAGGTTATCATTTAGGATTGAATCTAAAATGACTTCATATAGAATGTGTTATATAAAAAAAATATAATTAATTAAAAATAATATTTGTAGTATTTTTTCCTTAATATTGGAAATTTGAAACATAAAAAATCTGATGAAAATGTTTTATATGGAGTTTTGATGGGTTATTTACACATTGGATGTGGCTAAAAGTCCTATAAGAACATTCTTCAAAATATGGAAGGTAGTTTTGAGGTATGTATTACTGAGAAATTTTGGAACATGTAATAAAAATTAAAGAAGAGAAAAGACATTGAAAATAACAATCCATTGACATGGATTGTTGTTTAGGATTCTATTTTTTATTTTCAAATACCGAATAGAGTTATAGAATATAAGTTAATTCTATTTTATGTTAGACTCCCAAGAATATATAGTTGGGCCACCTCTGTGAAAAAAATATATGTACAATCAATATTCCAAAAAGCATAGACAAGTTCATTTTGTTCATGAAACCTAGTTTCATGACAACTGTTATGGGAAGTTCCTTGGAGTCCTCTAAATATGATCATGTTCCCAAGTCCCATGCATGCAAGAATGAAATATTGTGTGAAAGAATAGGATTTTTAATGCTAGAATGAAAATTTTCACACAATAATGGAATCATGAATGAAATCCCATCATGACAATAAATATTTTAATCTCTAAATGAGACATCAAAAAAAATAGGAACAATATCCCACAACTAGAAACAAAATAAATTTTAATGCAATGTTGGGTAAAAAAGGAATTATTTGTGAAAAATATATTTTACATATGAAAATGAATATATATGTTGCATCATAACTTAATTCAAATGAGAAGAACCACTAGGTGACACTCTCTTGATAGAAACTCTATGTTCCATGTTGTGTGACCCCCCCCATGTCTAAATTTTGCAAACAATTATCTATAAACAGTTCAAAAAAGTACAACATCCTTCTAATATGTTTTCATGTAACTATTTCGATAGGGAATATAGTTTTAGAAAAACTACAATTTTTCACATGGAACCATGTTCATACAATACCCAATCGATCACATAGAACTATTTTGTTAAATATAATGATCATTTATGTAGAACTATTTGTGTAAAAAGATATATATTTCATGAAATAGTGTAAAAAACATGCCCCCACTTCTCCATATTAAATGGGATGTTTCCCCAAACACGCTTGAGATTAGTGAAAATATAACATCATGGTTCTCTTTCCCGATATATTTATAATATGACTGACCCCCATGAAAAATGGGGAGTTTAACCATGAACATTTTTTGGCTAAGTAGTGGGGATTTCCTGTTTCACCATTGTGTGACTACAATATAATCCCCTTTAATTCCATGAGTCGAGATACTGAACCACAATCTATGAAGATACATCTATTCGATCAACTACTACTATCCTCACTCACATGCCACTAGATGGCATTATCCTCCTGGATTCCATAAGTACCATGAGTTGATACACATATTATAAAACTCATAAAATCCAATCACCTAACTCTAATTCTAGGTTGTACCAGATAGGCTCACTAATTGATAAGTCCCCCACCATCCATATCTTGGCATTATCCACTTATTAGTCCTCACTAAATGAAATGAAACTGTAGAATACACTATATGGAAAAAGTATGATTCCCCATGTGACAAACCTGAGATTCCTTATACCTCAAGAAAAGTATTACCAATAGTCCTCCCTATATGAATTTAAATTGTACCATATTATACATGAAATACCAAGTATTATTAATGTGGTAAAAAAGATATCCTTGTGTGACAAGAATAATATTCCTCGTGCCATGATAATGATACAACCAAAAAACATCAACCATGGGCCTCCTCATATGGTTTAAGCCTCCATAGAATTCTCTAAACCTCCATCATGTTGGGATTACCTCATGAACTAATATGAGGAAGGCATAATGGGAAGCTTCTGCCCATAATCGCCCCAATTCTCATGATTTCATATGATATTTAACTATAATCCTACCTCATTCTCAAGGTTCGTCTCTATAAGGCATTCAGATCAATTGGTAAATCATACAGGTGTCACATTTTCCCTTATAGGGACAGACCCCCTTAATCCACCCCATGGGGTGTTTTGATCAACCAAACACAACTCATCAAGATGTAAAACTTGTGTCGTTGGTCAGCCTCGACTAGCCATTTTAACACATTTAGATGTAAAATCTCCCCTCATAGGGATACACCTCCTTGATTTAACACCACCGAGAATCTTAATCAACCAAGTTTTCTTCCATGAGGCATCAAAACCAGTCCCCAATCCATCTCATTTAGATATTCTAATCCATCTCCAAATAAGATATATCTTGGGACATAACCTAAAATACACAACCAATGAATAATTTTGGGATTCCATAAGTGAATAGACATGGAATAATTACTCCCCTAGAGTCAATACCTATGATTGACATAGGATACCATGTTTTATTTACCCTAATATGCCTAACATGAGACTCCCTCCCAACATTAATAATACAGGTGACCAATGTACCCTTCGTTATGACCTTCCAAACCCATAATTCTAAAATATGAAAAAATAAAAGATTCCCAATGTAAAAATAATTGGAATACATACACCTCTTTCATTATTTACCTCATGATTGGCTTGATATGTATTGGGTTCCACACCTTAAGATTCATCATTTGATATTCTCTTCCATGAAGAAGACTTACAAATTCCCAACCAACCAAATGTACAGTTATTCTGATACATTCCAAAGTAACCATATACTACTATGAAATATTTATTCTGTATCTCGATAGAAGCAGTGTAGTTAACAAGCATCAAAAAAGAGATGGAGCTACAAATGTGAATCATGAGCATGATGAAAATATATGAGGGACACCTGGACTAGGTGATGAGTTCAAGGAGGATTCCATGGATAGATGAAGCAACATACCATCATCTTGTTTTGTTCAAGGAGAAAAAATCACCATCCATGGTGGAAGATGTATCACACCTTAGTAAATTCGGATACAGGGGAAAGAATATAGTGTATCTATGATAATGCATTTAATGGTACATAAATCATAAAAAAAAATAAAAAAAATTGTTTATCAAACTGAGGAATATGTTATTATTTTAATTTATTTATATAGAACCATTTTGGGAAAATGATTGAATAAGTTACTAAAAATGAATTATGAAATGTAAATATTGATTTATATTAGATAATTGATGATGATTGTTGTACTGAGAATAATGAATTAATCAATATATGATAAATAAGAAAGAAAAGATTGAATATGTAATTAAAAATCAAATTCTCCAAGTTCAGACTATAAATAGGATGAGACATGGCTACCAAACTGTCAAATCCCCCTAACCAAAATGTGTACCAATCAATTGAAAAAAAAAATTAGAAGAGAGAAAATGAACCTAGTGTCCTACCTCAAGTCGGCCCTTGATTGGCGACTATCACCAAGGATTTAGAAAAAACACCAATGGGAGACATTAACCAATAAGAGAAACATGCGAAAGAGAGAGATAAGACAGACACCATCACCCCCATCTTAGAGAAATATTTTATAGAAAACCCAAGTGCACGTATGTAATGTCATGGAAGAACTTCTACAACTTAAAAGGTAAAACTACATTTACTAAAACAAAGTAAAATGGGAGTGGCCATAAAGACCAAAAAAGTCATGGAAAACCCCAAGCTAGTAATAACCAGCTTGTACACCAACGATCTCCAACTGACCTAAAAAGTATTTATTTAATATAGTGTGGTTATAACCGTTTACTCAGTAGTATTTTCCATATATATCTCTTCAAAATGTAAATAATTCATGATAATGCAAAGTGAATAACAAGTGAAACTATCATGTCACCTAAATAGATATACTAACCTCCTAGCCTCACCATAGATGTTGTCTAAAATTATCTCATAAAAGACTATATAATATAAATAAGAATATAACTGGCACCCCAATAGCATTTCTCCACTAGTTTTATGCATTTCCCCAACATTTCAGATCCAGATTATCATTGTGAAAAAAGGATGGCCCAAAGACAGTTGGGAGAGTAGCATAACATGCACCTTGTGAAATAAAAATTCATTCCTATAGACCCCTGGGAAAATCAAAACAACATCCACAAAACTAGATATAACCTGTAGTTTCTGAGAGCCATCATAGAACAAATAAAATTTATCATACATCAGGTATTATACCTCAATCCAATTACACCAATACGCTTAGCAAGGACACTCAATACAACAAAACCAATTCATGTTATACATATAGTAGTCCATAGGAATCAATATCCAGAATATTGGTGTGGGAAATAACCATACGAAATTATATCCCTCTTCAGATATATATGGGTACAACTAAATGTCATGCATATCAGAACAAGTAACTTTTAAGACAAGTGATGGGGGCCCAAGGGTGATGTTTGTCATTCATCCTCCAATCGAGATGTTAGGGAAAAAACCACAATGCTTAGAATCATCGATGTGTGGGTCAAATTAACCGACAGGGGGGTGTTGTATAGAAATAGAAAAGTAAATGACATAACATAACTCACAACCAGAATATGACAAAAAATTAGTCTTAGAGTCGACTGCAGCTAACATCTCCCAGACTCCCAACGCCTTTGACTAAAACAAGATATCATATAATCAAAAAAACATTAATCGAACTACATTATATTAACTATCCCATTAAATTAGTTTCACATTATGTTAATTAATTCTTTAATAATTAATTAACACTTATCATTTCCTCACAATATTTCATTACCATCACAATAATGTTCTAAGCCCTCTAGGAATAACCAACCCAAGTCTACAGTTCCTTAGCAGTATAACCTATGCATTGCATCCCATAAAGCTGCAACCCCATGGGTTTAACATAATTTATTCATTTATTTAACAATATTACCATTTTCTATATTTAAAGGTATTTATAGAATGAATTCTATGATACCAATTGTATGGGGATCAACACTGTGAGTAGATGAATAGACCATCGAGTCTTTCCAACCTATAGCACGAGCGTAGAGAAATCCATAATTGAGATGATAAACATGAAATTCACAAGGCATACACCAAGTGAGTTTGAATATTTTTAATGGAGTGTAATCTAGAACATCTACCTCAATATTTGAGGAATGTAAAGTAGATAATCTAATAAAATATTCTGCATAACCAATTTCACATCAACGGGAAAGGCCATCTTCAACTCGTTCCATCATCCCCAGTGTCCTCCCTAACACCCACATTCATTAACTGATTCATCCCACCACATTAATCTTTAACTACTTCCACCACCACCAGGACTCTGTAACCACACATACCACAAAATTCATCTAGGCTTATCTATCCCTGGCTCACACCATAACACAATGAATAGAAAAAAAACACCATAACCACTAGGATATTGACCTAAAACAAGGAATTAATCATTCACACACAATGAGAACTCATAGATACGAAGCATAAGGATCATGTAATTTACAAGAAAGCGGGTAACTCATAACCATTTACAGAATAATCATTATAATGGAACCCATTCATTATTGAATCTTGGATTAACCGATACAATTAAACATACAAAACGAAAACAATTTTTATATCATTAAATCACAACAACGAAAACCACATTCCTCAATTTTCATATTTTAATTATAAGAAAATTAATTATTAGTTAATCCACTGTTTATGATCCCGACTAGTTTCTTTCAAAACAACATACTAACAGAAATGAAAATATATCACACTATCTAGAAAATCAAGAGCCAATAACATCTCTCAAAAAAAGATGTTAATTCATTAATCCATTTCAAATATTTAAGTTGAACAATTTCATACAACATGGTATTAACCATGATAAATATATAATTTCACATATGTATATAGAGAATCACCGAATCACCTACCTAAAAAGGCTTTTGACATTCATTTTACAATAATGAGCCAACACAATGGACAATAACCTCCTCTCTACAATAACTGCATCCACCCGAGGATGTCGTGACACCACTACACCCACAAAAAATTGAGAAAACTATATTAGAAACATAGATATTAAAGGACATCACATGGCCAAGATAAATATAATGAAACATATATAGAAACACAGAATAATAGATATAGAACATACCTTATATAGAAGACGGATTGATACCTCCTGGTTGGATCAAAACTATGGGTCCACATGTAGTAGAAAACTACAATGGAAACATGACCATGGATTACCATTTGAACCCATTACTCCAATGGGGGGGGGGAAGAAATCTAGGTGTCCCATAACAAGGATGAAAATATGGAATCAAAAAATCTAAATGAAGCAGCGGTTCAAGATACAATTTATATTTTACATTAAAGGTGGACCATGTCAATCTCACATGTTTAGAATGAGTAAAGGTACTAAGACACATAGGAAAATTTAAATAAGATACACAGGCCTTGAGTCGTCCTTAATACCCTTAAAAAAGATTTCAATGTCTTTTACATAAAATATAACATCAAATGGGTGAAATTGTTGGATGATGGAATCACCGTTCATGAGTCCCCATTAGATGTGTAATCATTGGACAAGTCGTTATTGTATGACTAATCATTAGATGAGTTAATGTTGGATGAGTCTCAATTGTATGAGTCACCATTTGATGGGTCGTTGATGGATGAGTTACCATTGGCTGAGTAACCATTGTACGAGTCACTATTGAACGATTCGCCATTTAAGGAGTCGTCGTTGGATGATTCATCATCGGATGTGTTTCGATTAGGTGAGGGGTTGTCAGACGAGTCACCATTGGATGTCTCACCCTTGGTTGAGTCACCTATGGATGAGTCTTTATTGGATGAGTCTTCATTGCACAATTCGACATCAGACGAGTCCCCTTTGGAATGACTAACCGTTGGAACGAGCTCCCATTGTAACAAGATACCATTGGAATGAGATATCGTTGTAACATGCTACCATCCTGGAAACCCTACTCACCAAATTGGATATTTTGGAAAATTGTTGAAGTAAGTCCCATTTCCCGCCCTAAAATACCCCAAACCCCATATTTCAACAATGGGATGGACATGACAGGTCAGTGCTAATACACAAACAATCTTAATATCTTAGATAATCCACACATAGTAACTATAGATATTGATCATAATGAATATATAAAGTCAATTAATCAAGAGATGGATCAAATTATGATAAATTACAATTGGGATATTATTATATGGTCAACTATGAAGAGTGGAATTGGAATTAATTGTTTTTTAGAAACAAGAATGATGATAAAGGATTTGATTTAAGAATCAAATGAAAATTTTTATGCAAATAAAATCTATTTTTAAAAGAGTTGACATTGAAAAAAAATATTATCTTGTTTCATAATTTGGATCCATAACAATATTTATAGATATATTTCTCAAAATAATGAAAAAATATATCAAATGTCTCTGAATTTCTCTTCCAAAGAGGTATAACATGGTGAATATATATATATATATATATTAGATATCCTTTGGTAGTTGATCTTGAATGTAATGGAACTATACTAATAAGGAAAGAGAACTTTTTATATGGGAAAAATACCCAAACATATTGTAAAAAAAGTTAATTAACTATGAAGTAGATATAATATTCAATAATGTTAATTGTGATATAAATCCTTATGTCACGTATATGAACACATGCACTCTTATGATCATTTTTTATATCAATAAAATCATTATTGACGGTTTAAGAAGTGTTGTGTATAAAATTATATAGAAATTGGGAGAATCAGTTTGAAATATCAATTATTAGAGAAAATAGATTTTATTTGGGAGTAGAATATTTTAAAAAATTAGATTTAAATTTTAAACCCCAAAAAATATTGAAATGAGACTTTATGGAATATTGGGTGGAATGTTTCTAAACTTGTATCAACAATAATTAAAGTTGAAGTGCATCTAAACAATGATGTGGGAAGAAAGAGTACAAATCAAATGAAATTTAAAAGGATGAATGGTTGATTTATTTATCTCACTATTGGAATACATGTTATTTTTTGTAATGAATTTGGATGGAATGAAAAAAAGTGATCAAAAATAACCATAGTTGAAGGTTGCCAAGATAGTTCTCATATACATCAAAGGAACTTTGAATGTTGTGATGATATATAAAATAGCTCAGAACATGATCATTTTTATACACTGATTATAATTATGTTTGTGATTTTGATGACAAGAAATCTACATTAGGTGGAATTTTTTTTTTGAGAAAAATTTTTGAGATGCAATTATATAAACAATGCTTAATGTATTTGTGCACTGTAAAGGTTGAATATGCGGCTGCTAATAATTTATAAAAATAGATGATTTATATTAAGGTAAAATCTACAATTTGAATGTGTGAATTGAGTATACATTGATAATTACATGTGATAATAATTGTGAAATTTACCTTACCAAAAAACCAATTGAAAATTGTAGATATAAATCAATTTATATCATATATCATTATATGAAATATATGGTTGAAAATGGATATTTGAGGTGGAAATTAACTCATATAATGGAATAAATTGCAAATTTTGTTCAAAAATAAAATTCTAAATGTTATATTTGAAGTATTAAGGTTCAATGTGTCTTTTTATCATTTTCCACGTAAATGAGAATTTTTTTTCATAGATTACATTCCATTGCAATTTTCATACAAATGGGGGTAATGGAATACGGATATTATATAATGATATTTAGAATAAAAATTATGTTTTCTTTGAAAATTTTAGATGAATAAGTGAGATTATTTTGTTGAAGAGTATCAAAATAATATAGGCTGAAATTATCTTTTCACCTAAGGGTATAACTCTCTTAGAATGAAATCATTATACATAATATATTTTTTAATATATTTTTCATTGAGAAGGAATATGATTTGATGAAATTTTGTGGGTGTTGTTATATTTGACATAAAACAAATTTGAGATTTAAAACCCCTTATATTATTATATAAGTGTTGTATTTGTATTAAATATTGAGTATAGACATTTGGAGGCTGTAGAAATTGTGTTTGAGGTGATTATATTGTATTGGTGGTGAATTAAGATTGATGGGTCTAGTGGGAGTTTTATTCAAGAGGTAATAATTTGTTTTTTTCATTATTATAAAAATATGTAGATCTATTGTATATATAGGATTATGTTTACCCCTCACATTAATAAAAAATATAAACATGTGTTGTTTACAATTCACTTATAATTCAGGTGTTACGTGATATTATATAGTTTGAAAACTAGCCATATCATATTATGAGATCAGAAAATATGAGTAATTCAATAGTGAATATGTTTTGTATGAATTTATTCAACTATACAAGATATTCCACATGCAATAAAAAATTTGTTTTTTGATATTAAATCTTGTTCTATATATGATTTAATAGAGTTTTATTGGACTGCATACGAATGAAATGTAATGACATCAGACTAAATAGTCACTACATTAGAATAGATTAATAAAATAAGAACTGTGTTTCACGATAATGAAGATATGGTATTTGAATCCATATCTTATTAATCTAGTTTTTCTAAAGGATATTACAGAATTAATAAACATAAATGGATGATTGAGGGTTATATTGTTAGTATTAAAGTATATATTTTAAAGAGAAAATATTAGTGAATAAACATGGATATTCCAAATATATTATTTAATGAATTTATATTGAGAATGATTCAAATAGATTTTATGTTTCATGTTTAGTGTTGAAGAGATGAAATTTTCCCCATAGACCAGATGATTGTGGCAAGAGAATGTTACTGATAAAAAATTGCCTAAATATGGTTCTATTAAAATTAACCCAACCTTGCCTCAAGAAAAAAAACATTGCACAACATGTTATGGAGTAAAGTTTTTGGGGGATGTATTGAACCATTTTTTTAATATGTTAATAAAATATTTCAAAATGTATTCTGAGGAATGAATAAATCATGTCAAAGGAAGTATATCATACAGTAGTGAAATCTATGAATATAAAATGGGATTCAACTAGCTACGTGAATATGAGGTTATTCATGTTTCATGATTTCTGCAATGTCATAAAGATGTATACAATTAGAATCATGGATTAATGTTATGTAACAATATGAGAATCCATGTTTCAACCATTCTGATCAATGAATATGTTATAATTCACTAACATCCTGAGGTCAAACATTCTACCCCAATTAACCATACTTAATCATGCTTGTGTGGAAAATATACATACCTTTTGATGTATTTATAATGAATATGTAAATTCTAGATATGGGATGATATATATACGAATTATTGAGTTAGAGATTCATATAATTATATTATAATTTCAATTAAAATTATTCTAAAGTGTATAGTTTATTAAAATGTAAGGTTTTATTTAGATATATTTTATCCAGTTTATAATAGATAGTAATACTGTCACAATATAAGAGGATATTTCTATATTAAAATTATGAAAATAATATTCTTATGTTTTTTCAATAAATGCGGGGAGAAGAAAAAAAATAGAAAAGGTGATGTGATGGAGATACTGATGACCACATAAGACATCTTGTTTTCTTCTGGATCGGGGAAAATAATTTAATGTTATAAGAAATTAATGTTTTTCTATTGAGGTAAAATAAGAAAATACATTTTCCCATGAATATTATGAACATATTAAATGGTTTAGAAGAAGAATTTCATGTATGATGTTCTACTGATCATATCTCAGAAGTCGGTGTCTTTAATGTTGAGTAAGATCTTATATAGAGATGTTGTGAAATCATGGAATTCCAGAAAATATCATGTCTATAAATTTAGAGGAACATCATTGTGTAGTGGTGGGAACCTATATAATGATATTTTCTATAGTAGTTTTATGGGGTGAAATATTTCCAAGATTCAGTGATGTATTGAACCATTCTCTTGTATTAATTTAGAAAAATTTACAGGAGGGATATATATATCCCTCCCTCCCCCTTAAAACATCACATGATTCATGGATTTATTCTTCTCTTTTCAATTAATCACATAAATATAAACAATAAAATCTATTTAATAAAATAAAATCGATCAAAAAAAATAAATAATCACCCACAATACATGAAAAATATTTAAAAAACTATTATGTGTCTTGTATTTGTTTGATTTAAACATCATATGAGTGAGAGTGAAATTTTCAACAGATTAGACCAAGAATCAAAGGATCCATATTGTAAATTTTAATTAATAAATTATAAAAATTTTATAATTTAATCGTCAATCCCCTTCTATGTGATTCTTCACCACATTCTTCATAACATTCCATGATATGCATACTTTATTTATCTATAAAACATCTCATTGGATGTCATCAATTATATGGAATCTAATTTGAAATTAATTTCAATTTTTTATAAATAAAAATATTTAAAAATGATTGAATGCCATTTCCCTTTCAGTTTGACTTTTTAAAAAAATTTGTTTGAAGAAAAAGGCCAAAGGACCTAATATTTATGGGGGTGGAATTATATTTCAGTAGTAACCCAAAGGCCTTACATAATAAGGGGTGGGTATTTAGGAATAAAATTAAATTACATTATGTGGTTTTTTATTCATTCAATATCATTATCCAAATAATAATGAAAAAATGTGATGAACAAAAAATTGTAACATTCATAACCCAATCCAAACTTTTTGATAGATATTTTAATCTTTATATCAATTTTTTTTTATTTTTTCCCCAAAAAGTATAGTCAATAACATCATTTTTGATAAATTTTAAATATTATCATATGACATAATTTATTGGATAATAATAACAACATTGTTTTTAAGGTCATGATTAAAAATAAATTATCAGAGGTTAATGTATTTACTATAATACTTAATATGTCAATATTTATATTCTGTTATTTTTTTTGAAATATTCTTCATGAAAATCATTTAACATATAATATTTCATTTCCAACTTATAATATTTCATGATATGATAAATAAGTTATATTAAATCAGAATTTTTTTGAATTACCACATTAATTAAAATTATGTCATCTTTATTGGAAGAAGTCATCAAAAATGTAGTTTTTTAGAATTTCATGAAATTACAATTCCACCATATATAAATAAATACCATGTATGAGTTATACAATTACGTTCATTTGAAAAATATTCAACACTAGAATATCCAATAAATTTTGTTCTATTTTTTTAAAATAATACAAAATCTAATTACAAGATTCATGAAGGCATATGCATAAAATTGATGCCATTTCTATGTCTTTGGTTAGGAGAATAATTTTACAAGAACAATTTATTAAAAATGATATATCTATAATAATATAATATTTTAATGTATATTAATATTCTTATAAAATTATGAAAAGAAATTTCAAAACCAATTAATCCTTATTATCCTCTCGTTGATGTAATTTTTTTTCTATTTTAATCAACTGATCATACAACTATTATTTTATGTAATGGGAGTCACTTTCCCAAATAAAATGTTTTTTTTAAATATTGAAATATTAATTAATGGATAAAAAATTAATCCTCCATATAACCCATTTTAAATTCATAATTTAAATTTTCAACAAATGTATTTTATTTTAGAACAAATATATTATATATTTAATTAGCATGGAGGTAGTTTTATGACCCCCAATAAGGTTGAAATAATAATTAAATAAAAAAAATATTAAAAATAAAATGTCATTAAAATTTATGGAAATTAATAGAAAAATTTGATGATTTTTTATTACCCACATTCAATAAAAATTCACTCAATGGATTATACAACATATAACATAACAATAATAATAATTTATTTAATTTATTGTAATGATGATATCGAGACCTAGAATATTATTCAGATATTTTAAAAAATGAAGGAATTTTAATATTAACCTCATTATTAATTTTACCATATTATTATGTAGTCCCAACATTACATAGGAACAATTCGAATATTTTCATATATAACTGTTTTCATGAGAGTAAAAAAATGTGATAACATGATAATTTGTTTTAACTTAATAAATATTAGATCAATGAAAAAACATTGACAAACTAGTCTTATTTATATCTCATAACATTATTATTTTTGTTTAGTATTATCATAGTACTCATTTATAACATTTAGTATAAATGCCTTATGTAGTGTTTATAGTTGGATAAAAACATCATGTTTAACAGGGTAGTATAATTTCGGATGGTTACTAACTATATATTTTTCTAGATCATGTATATCATGAAAATAATTTATTGGATTTTGTTTTTTATACTTATACAAAATATAATATTCTAAAGTATATAATAATTTATTATAAAAATTTATTTAACTTGGTACAAAAATCTTCAAGTATTACGAAAATTTATTGATATTTCATACTAGTCATGATTAGGTACTTTAGGTATACATAATAATTAATGAATTCCATGAATAATAAAATTTATATTTACCTCATGTTTAATAATTTTATCAATTGAAATGGGTGATTTCCATTCGAATGACACGGATTATTTTTTGTGATTTTCATTATGGGAAATCAATTCTAGTGGGTTAAATTTCATTAAGTATGAATATTTTAAAAAAATTTAATGATAAATAAAATCATAATGTGATTTATAAGATTGAATTTAAACGTAGATAATAATATGAAATTCAAACTCAATCATATTTGTACTAGAATGAAACATTAACAATGATGTATCATTCTAGGAAATTTATTTTTATGTTGATTAATTATTCTAATTTAATTGTGGAAATTTTTAATCAAATTGATAATAAATGATATTTTTTTAAATACCTATCATATGGATGTTCAATGTTGAAGTGCCATTAATGGTCTGTTTCCTCACATGATAAGGTATTTTAATCAGTGAAGGGTAGTTCTTAGAAATTTATAATGTAAAAAATATAACTTGATAGAGTTCAATTCACTCTGAATAGAAATAATATAACCTCAAACAATGCTGAATAAAATAAATATGATGATAAAGACATAGTATTACATCATTTATATGTGGTGTGGAATCATACTCCTTAATATTTATAATTAAATACCACATATAATATTATTTCACTAAATCCATAAGTGAGATTCACTTACACATAATAATGAGGAATCTCACCACACCTATAAGAGGACAACCCCATTAATAATTTCCCACTATAATAGAAATAAATATTATTTAAAAACCATATAATATCACCAAAAAACATGTTTCTTCGATATTGATGAATATGTATCTCCTTTCAGATGCCACCGAAATATGTAAGTATATATTGAAAATAGTGAAAAATAAAATCACAACATAGATATTATCAACTCAATATGTTTTATCATGAATATTAGAGATACATTAAATATTGAATGTGAAATATGAAAAAATGTGCTCCAAATAACTCTTTTTATATATTTTATTTATCTCTTGTTGTGTACTCTTTGTATTATACATGTTGATAGTATATAACTATCACATTAACTTCATTCACCAAAAAGAATGTCACATTTTTCCTTCAATGGACCATGTTTCTTGTTAATAGTTTATCCACAACTATCATTCCAATGTGGATCTAATTAATTAACTATTTTTCTACATAAAATCACATAAAAGATAAATACATTTGATCTCCATAACAATATTCAACTATATGGTCTTCATCATGAAATAAAAAACATACACCTAGTATTATCGAGGATTGCAGAACAATTCCAATAATTTAAATTCATTATAATAATTTAATTCTGAAGACCTGCTAGAAAAACAATCTGGATGTAGAACAAATTCAGATTAGGCAACCTGGAACCTTCTCAATAATCATTCATAGAAATTAGCGATATAAAAATACAAACGTAGGATAAATATCTTTTAAAGCTCATTCCCTAACATAAAACAATTGTATACATGAACCAATTGGATTTATAACATATTTTGATATATTATTTAACATTTGGATATGCTGTAAAATATCTATGTCGATCATATTTCATTACAGTTACATACAATAATAAGATATGTGATTCAAATTACATTATAAATATTTATTTTAGAATAATTTACCATGAAAATCAACTATGGGTATTTTAGGCCTCCAATTTTTCTATGTAGTTCAAAAAACTATATGATTGAACCATATATATATTTTACAGTATAGATTCAAAAACCACTAAAATTCAATAACAATTGATTCAGATGATCTCTATCCCTTCTCAAAACACCTTCTAGCATCATTTAACACCCTTTAACGATTTTAAATTCCATATAAACGAGATAAAGAAAAATTAGAAAAATGAAACCCTTAGATAATGATATCAAAAAAGACAACAATCATATTTTACCATGAACCATGGTATATAAAATACTTTCAAACATTAAAATGAAATCCATGCGGTGGCTTAATCTCCCACGTGGTATTTTTTGATAATATACTATTATTTCAATGCATGGCCTTAGTATCACATTCTTGTGTGATTCAAAGAGCCTTAGAAGTGATCTTAGTAAATTTGAAACATGGCTAGAATATCAGTGGAGGATCCATATGATGTAATATAAATTAATCATCTAATGTATCAGTTCAAGATCCTTTTGATGTCATTTGTAAATTATTTGAAGATTACATCTTCTTGCTTCCTTCATCTAAATCCCCTTCATGATTTTTCATAATTGAATGAATATATTTATCATTATAAGAAATAAAAATCCCCCTAAAACATATAATCCAATTATACAACCACAATATTCTCTCCCACATTTCAAAAATAATTAAAAGTATTATAGGAAAATAAAAAACCGAAATCCATGTCTAAAGGTAAGGCCGAACATGAAGATTCATCCTCAATTCCATAAATCTCTCATATGACATAGTTTTGCTATGGATTTCAGAATTCTAACCATTGGTGAAAATATTAAGACAATTGTTTTCACTAGATTCCAAATTGTATTTGATGAAATTACAGATAATGTAAATAAGTTTAGAGAAATAGTATTGAACTAGTTTTTTGATAAATTAAATGAAATTTTATTTTCACAATGAACCTTCAACAGTCTTGGAATATCAAACCTCATATTTTATAGAACATCATGAATCCATACATCCAATATAACCCCATATTTGGCCACCAAAAATTATTATTCATCTATACTAATGGTTAGTATTATATTATTCATGTTATACTTTTTGAAATAACCATAAAAAATATAAATCACCACATGATGTGGAGTAATGGTTTATAAAGTCAGGTTGTCAATTTTCATTAGTGTGTTTGAAACTATAGAGCCCAACTAACCCTGTATAACAGTCCATAATTTACCATTAATTTTGCTTATAATAATATTATTTTAATTTCAATCATGTTTGAATCCTTTTTTAATTTCATATCAAGATCATGGTGTTTCCACAAAATAATTGTTTGGTCTTGATGTTGGGAGATTAACTAAACTGCCTATCATACTAATGAAAAGATTTGTTCAACCATGTTTCCTTTTATATCCTTTATATATTTCATGCCTACTTATATAGGATTAGTATAATATTTTTAACCATCCATTTATTATTTTCCCATAATTACATTGGAATAATTTTCTTGATAAAGAAAAAAACATTATTTTATTTTGAATATGAAACCACAATAAATATCTTAATTCCCCCAGAATAAACATCTAAAAATACTCCAACATTTCCATAGATATTTCCTCAAACATAAAAATTTCATTACTAGAAAAAATTACACCATCCATATAAATTATCACAGCCTATGTATATGATCAATTGATTTTAAGAGCATGTTTCTATCAATAATTCAATTAAATACCCAAATTTTCTACAGATGTTATCATTTATATAATACATGTCAATGGTGATTGCTTTATACAATAAAATTACTTTTTTAACCTATAACCCATTATTCCATAATTATTACGAATTAACCATTATCATATTTTGATAAAAATTTTAACATCATGGCAACAATTTGAAGTGGAAGACATTTCATCCATTTTGTATACATTATAATTCTTTTGAGGTTAAACTTTCTAGAGAACAATTATTGTATCAATTAAAAAAAATAGGGAAATTTTTTCTTAAAATCCATGACATCAATTCGAAAATATCCTTTTCAAAAAGTATATCTTTATTCTTTATGAAATCACATTTCTCATTCATTTTGATCTGAAATCTCCTTTTAATTCAACCACCTTCTTTGTTTTCGATCTTAAAATAAGTTTCCAACTATTGTTCTAATTGATTTGATTGAGTTATAAATTCATGTATCTAACCCATTAAACATTCTCAATATATTATACCATATTTATTGGATTGAAATGTGAGAAAATAGGTATTATATTTTATAATGGTAATTTTATTCTAGTAAAAATTTTGGGAATCTCATTTTTAATGATATTATCGACACCGACCTAACTATTTAATCTTTCAACAGTTATAATGTTACCACCAACAATTTCTTCATTATCAAAAGAGTTTCATGAGGTTAGATACAATATTTCTTTTTTAATCAGTTTATATTATGGGGTATTACCTTAGAAATATAATCAATATTTTTATTATAAATTTATCTTACCCATTTTTCCTAGATTTTCACAAATTATTATATCCTCAAACTCTATAGTTTTATTCAATATTTTACTCTATAAAATTTTTCCTTTCCCATTGGATAAATATCTAATAAATTCACTATAATAATATTTTTCTAAAAATATTTACATCTTGATTCATTTTATTTTTGTAGAATAAATAATACCAATGAAATTTTAATATTTATTAATATGAATAATTTGTTACAAAATTTCATAGGGTGAAAAAAATAAGTACAAAGAGTCATCTTTTAAATTTGAGAAAAAGATCACACATTTATTTTATCTATATGTGTTTTGAAATACCATTTTTGTAATGTATCAGTTCTTCCATTTAAAAAGTGATCTAAATCATTTTCAACTGTAATTTTTTTTAAATAGAGTATAGGGTGTTCTATACTGATTCTTGATTCCATGTTTCTAGGGTAAATTTTAAATAAATATCATGTATATAAAATAATGAACACCTTGGGTATAATTCTATCTCATGGGTCCACATAGATCTATGTGGACGAATTGTAATAGACATTTAGATGAAAGGTGACACTTATTTTGATCCATTTGAGTTATTTATCCCTTTTGACATGATCCCAAAACATCATCTTGATCTCTCATAATTTTAGGTATTTATATATATTTAATATTATATAGTATTCATTTCCCAATATTACCCGATTAGTTGAACCATATAAAATTATCATCCTTAACACATAATTAATATTTATTTAATGGTGAACTAATCAAGAATAGGTTTCAATTTTTTATATTTCCGTCATAAATAGTTATTCCCCACCATTTTATTTTAATGATGAATATAATTTTCATGAATGTAACATCATGAATATTTTATTAAGTTTGGATAACAATTAAGGAATAATGGTTTTTCCCTTGAAAATATATAACATTATATGCTATGAATTTATCATTTTGAATATGAGCTATGCGAAAATATTTTATTATTTAGGAGGATCCTTTAAAATATGTACTAAACCAAATTTATTATTTTAAATATTTATATGAAATGTGGCATCTATAGTCATGTGGAGGAACACCCAATATCATGTATCCAAGATTTTATTTTCATTTTTTCCCTTGGAATATACTAATACTAATCATGAGATTTCTGTATTGAAAAAATGATCTTATTTTACATTATGATTTCGGGGTTGTTAATCAGGTAATATATAGATAAACTTATCTATTATTTGAAACTTTTCATCACACATGTTTCACATCTCTTTAGGATAATAAAATTTGGTTTGTATTGTTAAT
Source organism: Viscum album (assembly GCA_963277665.1). Classification (NCBI taxonomy): domain Eukaryota; kingdom Viridiplantae; phylum Streptophyta; class Magnoliopsida; order Santalales; family Viscaceae; genus Viscum; species Viscum album. The sequence continues at coordinate 1,978,627,100 of OY728165.1, read as the reverse complement.
ATTTGGAATGATACCCCTTTCAGCCAGTTGTTTTTCCATAATATGATTTATTATCATTAGAAGTGATCCTACAAGGTTGATGGATTCTATATGGTAAATAAATGTTATTAAAAAATCTATAATATTTATATCTTTGTATTCAACATCTCCAAAAATAACCCTAAAAGCAGTATTTCATTGAGAATACAAGGTAATTTTGTAACGCCCCAACCACAGTTACCCAGAGTCAGTGCTTTATTACATAACATTAGCATGATCATAAAATATCAATTCTCGAAAGACTGATTACATTAGTAGTCTTGGAAACAGTAGATATATTCATAAGTCTGACATTTAATTATAAATTAAAACAAAACTAATACAGCATCTTGTCTTCATATACCCTCATACTATCACTGAAGGTCATTCATAAATTACTTCTTCACATCCTAGGAAAAATAAAACATTGAAAGGGGAGAGCTCAGATGCCCAGTAAGGATTACAATATAGAAGAAACATTCATAAATAGGCATAAACATTTTAGGCAATATATAACTAAAACAAAATCATTTTACACATTAACTTCAACATAATATGGAAGAAATAAAATTAAATAATTCCATTTACTTATTCACATGGACATTCTACTAATTGAATAATCACATGCAATATCAATAACTTCTTTTATAATGATGGAATGCATAATGTCAGACTATCATAACCACATAGTCAAGGACATGTGCCAAGACTACAAATAAGATTTTGTCAAGGCCTTGTTATAAGGCACTAGTTTGTCTCATTAGAGCTACCAATGCATCGAAGAGCTATAGCGTCTCTATCCATCACTTATGAAGTCCAATTCATTTCTCATATGAACCGGTTTAAACATAACATAAATTTTTGAATTATAACTAGGATACGAAAGGTCAATACTTTTTCCATAAACCATGAATTTTATAAAAATAACACATCCACGGTAAAAAATATCACAAAAACTTCAATACTATATGGAATTTATGTATCATAATAAATCAACTTCAAATAAGTTTAAAATCTATCAAAGGATATTGACATAGATGAAATCAAAACTATTTACGAGAAACATCTCTTCTTTTTGAAATCGTTTAAAAGACACATCATTATAAAAGAAAACATTTACTTGGAAAATTATCTTATAATATTCCAAGGGAAGCCTTAAAGATTTTATAACGACGGAAAATAGCTGCACCCACCGTATAAGGTAAAAAATTACATTCTTACCTTAATTTTGTCGAAAAGGTTAAAAATGACCTTGTTTGGAAAATGATGGAAATATTACTTTATAAAATTCTTATAAAATTCAAACAATGGTATATATGACTTTAACCCATATTCTGTAAAATATTAATAATTCACTGAAATAAATTTTTAAGAAACATGGATGTGGATGATAAATAGGTCCAAGTAGACAATTACATATAAAGAACCTCCGATAATGAAGAGATTGTGAAATAAACCCTTAATTGGCACTTTTCCTTGGTTGAGGGTAGTGTAAACTCTTTTATAATGGATAAATAATTGTTATTAAATTATAAAATAATCATATATATTAATATGATATCATATACGATCTTTTAACATTGTTATGTTAATAATATCTTAGTATTATCGTCATTTCAGGTGTTAACTTACTCATTTTCTTTTATATGTTTTTATACATAAGACTTGTTTGTTATTGATAGGTTTTATCTGATTCATATCCATAATGATATAAAATCTTTAAACATTATTTTTAATAATCAAATGATAATTAGAATTGAATGGATATGATGGGGAATGAATCTCATCGCGTTTGTGGAGACGGTAGTCCGTACATACGCATGAGGGACAATATCATTCTTTTGATAAAAAATTAATATATAATTGGATGGTATATCATATATGCCGAATAATTATCTTTTGATATTTATTATTTACATCAATTACACATCATTATCATACTCATCCAATTAATAATGTTTTGAGTAACAATTACACCACGACGTGGAGACGGAAAGGCGTACGTACGCACGTATGGTGACATGTCATTCAAAGGATGGATAGAATACTCAATATGGTTGTAACATATTTGTAATAACATCATATTATATAGAAAATACTGGAGTTATTATTTTATAATGGAAATAATAAAAAAAAGAAGTTGAGGAAAAAAGCAACTTGATAGAGGGGGTGAAAACATTACCTCTTCTTCGGGTTCTTCCTTTGGATTTGATCAAAAGTTCTCCTTAGGATGGATTTATGATCAAAATAAGGCCAATAGGTTGAAGTGAGTGATGTTTATAGAATATTTGGGTAGGTTTTGTCTGATCCAAAAGGCTTTTATGGTGTGACGAATTGGTTATAAATGGTGTCATTTTATAAGGGGGGGAGGGGCTCTTTAGAAAAAATTTAAAGTATTATTATATAATAAATTTATATTAGGTTTATAATGGTAAAAAAGTGGATTATTAAATCTATAAGGTGTTTATGGGTATAAATCCTTTCAAATAATCTATTTTAGATTGGTATAGGTCATTATATTAACCTTATCTTTTTGTTTTAACTCTTGGTTAATTAGTTTGACACTGACCATGTCACTGTGTATTATTATATTATATAGTTACTAAACCTAATATATTCATCCAATAAACCTCTACGTGTTCCATTGATAATACACCTATCATTATATAAGTCCTTTGGCTGAACCATAGAATTTTAGGAACTTAATATCAATTAATAATATAATTTTTTTTAAAACTCTTGTATATCAATTTTCACACTATTCAATAATTTATTTTAATTAAATTCATAACAACAATATTAATTCAAATAAAATTAATTTAAGAAATCCTAACATGTAATATTAATAAATAATAATCTTTTATTCCATGAACACTTTAAAATTATATTTATTTTAACATTTATAATACCAATTATTTGATTCTTTTATTATTAAGGAAAATTTTGCATCATTATTGTGTGATAAATAAATTTAATTATTCAATGTCTAAAAATTTAAAATAAAATACCATTATGTAGGAAATAATTTTATATTTATAATTAATATTCATAGTCGAAAATATAACATATATAACCCTATGTAAAAATTGTTTTTCTAAAAGATATATGCTTTTGTCATTTTTGTATTTACTTTATCTTAATTAATACAAAGTGACATTATCACTTACATGTGGATCCATGGGGTCCCAAAATAGACCCAAAGATGACCATGGTTGGAAATTTATCAACATATAGGGTTAAGAAACGTTTTAGGGTAATTTTTTGTTATTATAAAATTATTTTTTTACCCTTATTTACCTGATTTACCTTTTAACCATGGTAAATAAAATTTTTACCGAAATAAATATTCAAAATGTCTAAAAATAAAAGTTACCTATTTATAAAATTTGGACCTCCTGATTCTAAATTTGGAATCCATTTTTTATATTCAAAATATAGAAGTTTCAGAAATTAATTTATAATTAATTCCCGTTGTTAAAACAGAAATTGTGATTTTAAGAGATAATAACTATAAAAAGATTGACACTTGTTTATTTCCGGTTTAAATGTGAAATTATATTCAATGACAAAAATTGTATTAAATGGTAAAAATATATTCTAAATATACATTAAAATCACTATAATTCAAAATTTATCACAATTAATTATTTTTATTAAAAAAGATGTTTTAAATAAAATTTAGTAATTTTAACTATTCATCAATATAAAAAAGTTATCCGAAAAGTACAAAAATTTCACCTTAGCCTAATATCGATATTCCAAATCCAAAAATGAAGTCCATTTTGAGATATAAAATTTATAAAATTTCAAAAAGTGGGTATTACGATTCATAAAGGCTACTTTGATTGGTCGCGGTGTGTTAGAATCTCGAAGATGCTTACAACTCACACTACTATATTATTCAAAGAGAATAGTACTGTGGAAGCTTGGGGTGTTACATTCACCACTCCTTCAATAAATTTCATCCTCAAAATTTGAAATTGTTTTTCGAAAATAAAAGTTTGAAAATTGAAAATACCTTTGCGAAATCCCACATCGGAAATTAGGTTAAAAAAATTTAGTCTTAATAAGAGGAAAAGGGGAATGAATAATTCACCACAGAATTATGATATTGATTAGGAGTACATTAGTGGAAATTAGTGACAAATAATTGGAGGAAAAAGGTAAATATTTATAGGGAGTGATTGAGGTCATCAATCACAAACAATTATAGAATTGTGGGCCACAATGCCACCAATCCATGCTGATTTAAAACACCATCGGTTCAACAAAACGTAAGGTATTAGGATAACATATATTTGGTTTTAATATGCCTTACCTAAAGTTTAAGAATTTATTTCGTCATAGAATAAGATATGAAAAAAAATTATACTTATCAAGTATAGTTCCATCCTTTAAATAATCTCTACCACAAACTCATCTTTCACTTTAAAACCTAATAGAACATAAAATATATATTCTATTTATCATATTATTAAAGGGTTAAAAAAATGAATTTATAATTCATCTACTAGACCCTTTAAAAAACTACATTATTCAGTCCAGGACATCACGTGGGTCAGTGGTAGGTGATACACCCTTGTAGCCCGTCAGTTGTGCGTTCATGTCTCACGACCTTGCCAGAATTGACAGGTTTCCGCCCGACCTCCGGGTTCTCATTTTTATGGAAATCCAAAAGTAATCTCAAACTATACTTATCCAAAATACTTCTATCCAAACTCATAGTACAAAATTTATAAGGTAGGTAAGCACAATAAAGATCATTTCTTCCATGTAATAGCATGTGAACTACTTCATCATGTATTCTTTTAAAACACTGCAACATCTTGAAATACCATAAAACCTTATTGAATACGTTCACGATCCCTTATTACTTATAGAATACTGGATATACTCCTTCTTTCCAGAAATCTTTTAAAATCCAACAATGATGGAATATACAAATCATTAATCAGTTTCAAGGTAGTCAGGAATATCCAATTTAATTTATCCAAATCAATCATGTATTATTCCAAAATCACTACCTTGGTATCAGAACCATATTTTGGTTTATCTTTCTCTCAACCATATATTTTCCAAATATTCAACCCGCTATTGAGTCACTTATCATTTTTCCACACAATCTCAAGTCCTTAATTATGTAGTACTGCATTACAATCCTTATATTCTCCATAATTATTATAACCATTTCATTGTTGAAACAAAACTCATATGACATAATTCTCTAATATGTACTCTAATCATTCCTTATCATATGGGGAAGTATCATAAGATTATTATTATCAAATAGCATCATTTGGGGCATACTATGACGATTTGGACATTGGTTTGTGTTGTGTCCCAACTCTTTGCAGATGAATCATTGTACATTTAAAACCTTTTTCTTACCCTTACAGTCACGTACATGGTGTCCTTTTTATCCACACCCATAAAAAACACCCAATCCTTTCAGCATGTTCCAGGGTGTTTCTTTACATAATTATCACATATGAAAAAATTATTCGTTTCCCTCTTCCCTTTATCCATCCTTCTATATTCTATCCTTTTCTTCTCTTTCATCCCTTCAAATCCATAGGACTCAGAGAATTCATTACATATATTCTCAACACATGATATTATTTCTTCATATGTTGAGAATACATGGGAGGCTATTTCCCTTCTAAATTCTTTCTTAATACCATGAATGATATGGTCCTTCTTACTCTTTGGATCATACGTGTTGTTGGAGTTCACATTATTCTATTGGGCCCCATTTTAATACAATAGCATAAACTAGGTCATTTTATGAATTGAAATGAATAATTCCAATCTTATAAAATACCTAAAGTAAATTTAACAGTTTATGGATATAATACATAATCATAAAAATGTTTTCTTTGATTAAAAATATATACTCATAAACACTTCATAATGGTTTGTAAAGAAAATGAAAATTATGCTAAGCATATCCTGTAGGAGTGTCGTAACCAAGAGTGCATCAAGGATCAATATTGTGCACCAGTTCCTGATTGAGTCTAGCATAAAGCTCTGTTTTCGGGTTTTAACCCTACATAAATCTGTGCAGATCCGCCTCTACTTGCTCATATCCAGAAAGGGATGTATTGTTTGGAAAACTCACAAAATCTCTAAAATACCAAATTTCTAGGATGTTCTTCTATACTAATCCTCTAAGTCCATCTTTGGTCTATGTGATCTAATCAGAGTTTATCTAAATATAGCTTCTATGGTTTTTACTAAAATTCCTCTAATACCAACTGTAACGCCCCGACCGCAGTTACCCAGAGTCGGTGCATTATTATATAACATTGGCATGATCACAAAAGATCCAATCTCGAAAGACCGATTAGTTTAGTTGTCTTGGAAACACTAGATATATTCATAAGTCTTACATTACATCATAAAGTAAAAAAAACTACAACAACATCTTCTCTTGATATCGCCTCATACTATCCCTGCAGGTAATTAATAAATTACTTATTCACATACTATTAATAATAAATCATTTAAATGGGTGAGCTCAGATGCACAGTAAGTATAACAATATAGCGGAAACTTTCATAAATAGGCATAAACATTTAAGGCAATGTATAACTAAAACAAAATCCTTTTAAACTTGAAATTCAGCATAATATGGCATAAATAAAATGAAATAATGCCATATAATTATTCAAATGGATATTCTACTAATCAAATAATCACAATTCATTATCAATAACCACTTTCATAATGATGGAATGCATAATGCCAGACTATCATAACTACATAGTGAAGCCCGTGTGCCAAGACTACAAATAAGATTTTCTCAAGGCCTTGTTCCAAAACACTATTTTGTCCCATGAGAACTACCAATGCATCGAGGATCTATAGAAGGCTCCACCCATCACTTATTAAGTCCAATTCATTCCTCATATGAATAGGTTTAAACATAACATGAACATTCGTATTAAAACTAGCATACGAAATGTCAATAATTTCTCAACAAACGATAAATGGTATAAAAATAACACATCCACATTCAAACATATCACAAAAGCTTAAATACAATATGTATGTTTTGTATCATAATAAATCAACTTCAAATAATCTTAAAATCCATCAATGTATGTTGACAGAGATGAAATCAAAACTATTTAAGAGAAATATCTCTTTTTTAGAATCATTTAAAAGTCACATAATTAAAAAAGAAAACATTTACTTTGAAAATATTATTATAAGCTTGTAAGGGGATCTTTGAAGATTTTATGACGGCGGAAAATAGCCGCACACGATGTATATGTTAAAAAAATACATTCTTACCTTAATTCTATCGAAAAGGGTAAAAAGGACCTTGTTTGGAAAACGACGACAAGATTCCTTGATAAACTTCTTATAAAAGTAAAACAAGTGTATAAATGAATTTAACCCATATTCTATAAAATAGTAAGAATTTTTTGAAGTACATTTTGAAGAAACATGGATGTGGATAATAAAGAGGTCCGAGTAGATAATTACGTATAAACAACCTCAGATAATGAAGAGATTGTGAAATAAAATCTTACCTTTTCCTTGGTTGAGGGTAGGTTAAACTCCTGTATAATGGTGAAATAATTGTTATTAAATTATAAAAGAATCATATACATTAATATGATATCGTATATGATCATTTAACATTGTTATGTTAATAATATCTTAGTATTATCGTCATTTGGAGTGTTAACTTAACCGTTTTCTTTTGTATGTTTTCTTACATAAGTCGTGTTTTTTATGGATAGGTTGTATCTTATTCATATCCACAATTATATAAAGTCCTTAAACATTTTTATAATAATCAAATAAGAATTAGACTTGAATGGATATTATGGGGAATGAATCTCATCACGTTCGTGGAGACGATAGTCCGTACGTACGCACGATCGACAATATCATTCTTTTGATATTAAAATAATATATAATTGGATGTTATATCATATATACAGAATCATTATCATGTTATATTTATTATTTACATCAATTACACATCATTATCATACCTATCCAAATAATAATGTTTTGAATAACAATTTTACCACGACGTGGAGACGGTAATCCGTACATACGCACGTATGGTGACATGTCATTGAAAGGATGGATATAATACTGAATATGGTTCTACCATATTTATAATAACATCACAGTATATAGAATATACTAGAGTTATTATTTTATAATAGAAATAATGAATAAAGAAGAATTTGAAGAAGAAAGGATCCTGATAGAGGGTGGGGAAAACATTACCTCTTGTCTGGGTTCTTCCTTTTGATTTGTTCAAAAGGGCTCCATAGGATGGCATTCTGATGAAACTAAGGTCTCTAGGTTGAAGCGAGGGAAGTTGAGAGAATATTTGGGCAGGGTTTGGCGGAACCAAAAGGGTTTGATGGTGTGATGAATAGGTTAGAAGTGGTGTCCTTTTATATGGGGGGAGTAGGGGCTATTTAAAAAAACATAAATTATTATTTTATAATAAATTAATATTCGGTTTCTAATGGAAAAAAAGTGGATTATTCAAATTATAAGGTGGGGATGGGTATAAATCCTTTCAACAAGTTGATGTTAGACAGGTTTGGTTCATTATATTAACCTTATCTTTTAGTTTTAACTCTCAGTTAATTAGTTTGACACTTAACATGTCACTTTGTATTTTTATATTATATAGTTAATAAACATCCTATATACATACAAGAAACCCCCCAAGTGGTCCATTAATAATACACATATAATTATATAAGTCCTTTGGTCGATCCTTATATTTTTAGGAATAGAATATCAATAAATTCTAAAAAACTTTATTTAAGAAATCACAACATGTCATATTAACAAATAAAATTCGTGGATGTCATCAAAACTTTCAAATTATATTTATTTTAACATTTATAATACCAATTATTTTATTATTTTATTATTAATGAAAATACTACATCATTATTGTGTCATAAATAAATTTAATTATTCAATGTCTAAAAATGATAAATAAAATACCATTATTTATGAAATCCTTTTATATTTCTAATTAATATTTATAGTTTAAAATATAACATATATAACCATATTTAATAAAAGTATTTCAAAAAGATATATTCTTATGTCATTTTTATATTTAATTTAACTTAATTATTATAAAGTGTCATTATCACTTACAAGTGGATCCATGGGGTCCCAAAATCGACCCAAAGATGCCCATGGTCATACATGTAACAAAAAATGGGTTAGGACACGTTTTAGGGTAATTTATTATTATTATTATAATATTATTTTGTTACCCTTATTTACCGGATTTACCCTTTAACCATGTTAAATAAAATATCTACCGAAATAATTTCTCAAAATGTCTAAAAATAAAAGATACATATTTACACAATTTGAACCTCCTGATTCTAAATATGGAATCCAATTTTCTAAATTCAAACCACAGAAGTGGTAGAAATTTATTTAAAATTAATTCTCGTTCTTAAAACAAAAATCTTGTTTTTAAGATATAATAAATATCAAAAGATTGACACTTGTTTATGACTGGTGTAAGTGTGAAATTATGTCTAATGACCAAAATTGTATTAAATGGAAAAAATATATTCTAAATATACTTTAAAACAACTCTTATTCAAAATTTATCACTATTAATTATTTTTATTAAAAAAGTTGTTTTAAATTAAAATTTAGCAATTGTCACTGTTCATCAAAATATTAATGTTATCCGAAAAGTACCAAAATTTCGTCCTAGGCTAATTTCGATATTTAGATTCCAAAAATGAAGTCCATTTTGAGAGTTAAATTTTATAAAATTTCAAAAAGTGGGTATTAGTATTCATAATGGCTACTTTGATTGGTCACGTTGTGTTAGAATCTCGACATTTCTTACAACACTCACTACTATACTACTCCAAGAGAATAATACTGTGGATGCTTGGGGTGTTACAACTTTCATGAAATATTATTTATATAAAACAGAATTTTTTTAGAAAATTACATGATGTTTAATTTTATAACATCATGTAAAATGGATTTACATGGGGAAAGGTATTTAATAAATCATTTGAAAAATGCTGTAACCATATTATGATTTTTTTTAGAATAAATGGTTTTAGAAGAATAATTTTTTTTGACTGAAGAGAGAAATAGACAACATTTATTAATTTTTCTTAACTAATGATTACTTAAATGGAGGAAATGAAGGTAAAATTAGTATTATCATGAAATTACCATACGATATGAAATTAAATCAGTTTATTTAGATATTGATAATAATATTTAATCATTGGAATAATGAAAATAAGAAATATTGATAGAAATTGGGTTTTCATCATAAAAACATTACAACATAGATGAGATTTAATCAAAATTTCCATGAAATAATAACTGTAAATGAAACTCAAAATACCAAGATAATAAATAAATTGGTGATATAACATGTCAAAGAGGACGTATATACACCTAAGTCAAGATGATTCATGCATAACATAAATAATAATCAATGAAGGAAGATGTGGTACTATAATTTCAATGATATATAAATATAATAATTTATACATATAATCATTTAATCCATTATTATATCCATCCATGAGAGGTGTCGAGGGAAAATTTATGACAACAATTTGTGATGAGGTTGTCTGCCATATACATTAGTGGTAATTTTGTATCCCATTTTACAGAATTTGAGAACAATTTATGTAATTATACTAACATAATAAAAAATAGTATAGGGGAGATCATAACATTATTATATGAACATGGTTTAATAATAATTTGGTGAGTATTAAGAGTATATTAAATAATATTCTTAGTTAGGGAAATTGCATATTCTACGGAAAACATGTTTTATTTTGAACCAACATGATTCGTGGGATGAACTTATGAATAAATAAGGATTATAGGATTAAATGATAAAATTAAATACTATATTTATTCTAGTCTAGGCTAAAATAAAGGGTTTTGGATGTTTATACTAGATAAGAGAGGGGGTGGCCATTTGTATATGGGGGAAAGGATAAAATTTTTATTTTTAAAATTAATAACCTGAATACACATATATAAAATGTAAAAATATATAATTTTTTCAATAGAAAATATATAAGTGATAAGTAAAAACTATTTCCATTCAATGAGCTTTGGGATTGTTTTGGGTATTTTGTAACCCATATATTTTTAATTTAACTCCTAGGTAAACCCAATTTTACCTTAAACATGATGAATAAAATTTACTATTTTTTTGAAAAATTATTATAAGAAAATTTTTTATCTTTATTAAAACCATAAATTTTTATAATAAAAAATAATGGAATTGTTATTTTTATATTCAACTCAAAGAGAGTGTGAGATTTATCTTAAAATTAACCCCATATATGAGATGACAAAGCAGGTTTTCAAAGGGAAAACTTTCATAAGTAGATACATTTTTAATAACACGCATGAATATTAAATTAGTTACAACATAATAATTTTATTAGTATATACATAACCTAAAAATTATATTTAATACCATTGTGTTTTTTCAATATTCTAGATATTGTAAACGAAAAGATAACTCTTAATATAATCCAATCTTTTTAACTATTCACTAAAAAAGTAGTCATTGTAGAAAATTCAAAAAACATCAGTCCAAGATAATTTTGAAATGAACATTTATAAAATTGTGTTTATTTTTGAAAATAATTTTCTACAAGTTTAAAAATTGAAATTTAAAATTATTGCGCATAATGAGAAAATAATGATTTTTTAAAGAAAAATAGTGATTAATCCTAAAATTGAATTTAATATAATATATTAACTTGAAAAAAACATTATTTTTAAAATACTTATTTAATATATAATATATAAAAATACTAAATTTATTTAACCAAAACATATTTTATTAATTTATTGTGGTAAAACACATTTTTGTGTCTAAAAATAATTTTTCAGAAAAATAATTTCTTTGCATTAGAATGTTATTTTTAATTTTTAATTAATTTTTCACCAAAGAATTCATAAAATATACATGTTTGAACCATATACTTTTACAATATAATTAATCCTTTTAATAATCTATAATCCAAAGGCTATGTGATACTTATAATATTAATTAATAATATTTTAATAGTAAGTAACATTTCATTTAATATTGATGTTTTCTGTGAGAAAATATACAAACATTAGTTTGTATAATGAAAAATATTTAATTGATAACATTTATTTAATAAAAATACAAAAAAACACAATGTAATACATTGTACCTCCATAAATAAAATTCAACCTCAAAATTTGAAATTGTGCCCTTTAAAAATTGGTTTAACATTTGAAAATTTATTAGATAGAATTCCACATTATAAAAAGGTTAATAAAAATTACTCTTAAAAAGGGAATGGGATGTGATCAGGTAAGCTAGAATAATACAATCTATGTTTCAGAATTGGAGAACATAAGTGGGATAAAAATATTTGGATATGGAATATTATTTTAATGTCTAAATAATGATGGAGAGTGATAGAGATCATTGATCAAAACAATGTGAATGATCGAATAAAAATCAACAACTACAAAACAATAAATTAAATAGTTGAGAAAAATGTCACTGATCTAATCTGAAGTGATGATAAAATGAAAAACATTTATTTCAAATTATTTTTTGAAAATTTATATAATTTTCAAGGGATGATATATTTAATTGATTTTATTTTGTTTCATTAGAACAATATTATCCTTTTAATATTACTTGATTAATTTACACTTCATATATTTTTCATATAGATGAATTTTTCATGTTTAAAGCACTGATAATTTTTTAATATCCATAAAATAATGTCAATTCATTCTGCCTATCTACAGTTATTATCAAAACTATATTAGATATCACATGTTATCCAATATGTATAAATATCAATGCAATACAATAATCTCTAAATCCAATTCCAATGTTCATCTTAAACCATTACATAAATGGTTCAAATATGAACCGTCCAAAATTCTGAATATATAAATAGGGTAATAACATTCCCTAAAATAATCTTATCATTAATCCCCAAAATATAATAATGTAACTCCTAATTTTTATATAGTTAATATATTAATACCATGCTAATATATTTTCTATAAACATGTTAATAGATATAATTAAAATAAAAAATGAATAAAAACATGTGTAGATCGTCATTATGTGAATAAATCCCACAATAAATTGAATATATTCCGTAAACCTAATAATGTTGTAAACTCCATCAATGATATCATAAAACAAATTTTCAAAAAAATCATTTTTTTGACACATGTTCATAAAAACTATCAAATTTATATTATTCATACACATCATGTCTTTCTCCGAACTTAATTATCTGACATTAAGAATGTATTATGTAATGTTTTCTATTAATTGATTTTTTTTAATAAAATATCAGCTTTCTGTTAAATCACATTTCTAGTTCTTCAGAATCATTATGAAAATTTTTCACTATTTTTAATGAAAAACTATATAGAAAATTTATTATGTATTTCATCATTCTTGAATTATAATACAAAACACATTTATCATTTAAATTTATTTTTGAAGCATTAACTAGAAGTCATCGTCTTATTACTTAATAAATCATTCATTTCATATTCCATTTTCCATATCATGAAAAAATCTCTTACATGTAATACCTTTACGATCCTACAAATTATCTTTTCCACTAGTAAATTGAAATACATAATAACCATAAATTCTACATTTATGACATTGAACCATTTATTATGCCTTAGGGAAGAAATTATTCTAATATATTATGTTATATTAACTTCTCATTTTCCCTAAAGAATATCTTATTATGTTTAATTCTCCATATGTAAAATATATTATTACTCCATTTAGGGATTCCCAAATGTGATTCTTCCCACACTATTGACATATATGAAACTAAACCATCTTTCCTCTATGGTCTGCACCACCCAAACTCTAAATGAACTCTATCATTATATTCATTGGTTATCCCCAGAGTTGGATAATATGGAGGTTTGTAATCATATATCCTGATTTATAATTAGGAATAATCCTAATATCCTTCTCTCCAGTCAACATACCATTCAGTTTCTTATCAAAATGTTGTCAATATTAATCAATGTTTGTCATGTTTCTTCTAGTTCCCACCATTGACTAAAATTAGAAAATGTGTGAGTAACAATTCTCTTACTGGAAAACATATAATCATGAAAAATATTTTATTGGATGTCTAAATCATGATACATTATTCTTAATCTATAAACATGTAGTCTACACTAATAACATTCATGGAAACCAATTATATCCTTTATGATTGTTCATAAAGAGTTTTTGAATTTCCAATGTACATTCCTTATGATTTTAAAACAATGTATGTAGTAAGGGTCATTTTAATGATCTTGGTATTGATAGGGTCCACATAAATGATTTTTAGTGTTATTACCCCAATATGCAACTACTCCAAAGCCACCCCCAATTTTAGTATCCATAAAAGGATCTAATTTCTAAGAATACCCTCTCTATAAATGTTACCAGACCTCTATGAATTTTTCATATACTATTTGCAATCCTTAAACATATCTTTTACAATTTTCCTAGACATATATCCATGTATCTCACTAAATATTTATCATCCTGGTTTCTTATGTTTTACTGAACATTTAATATAATATAAACTATGGTGAAAAACTCATTACATACAATGATATTACATCATAGAGATGAATATTTATTAACTCACACAAACATATTCTTGAGGATCATAAATGAAGAATAGATTTGAAAATATGGAAATGTATAAAAAAAAATTATAAGTGTTTTACATCAACTCTCACGTAGATCCTAAAAAATATAACCCTACTTTTACATATCACACCTAGTACTAATCATCATAACCTGGAGAAAATAAACATAATTAGGGGTGCTATAAGATGACTAGTAAGTGAAAACAATGTAAGAAAATTTAAACATAACATGAGAATAAGGGTATGAGAAAATGTTAATAACATATGAAAACCCTACCTAGTAAATCAATGATCAAAATTATAAACCATTTCAAGATGTTTGGTTGTTAATAAAACATTAATAAAAAAGAAATTATATAAATATAATAAATGAGGACATATCATTGAAATAAGTTATTGAAATGTGAAATACCCATAAATATAGAAATTCATTTCTTAATTAATAAATGATTATTTTAAAAAAATATCATAGTTGAATGTGTTTACTCCCCCCAACTATTGTTGTAGTTATTTTTCACTCCCAATACTACAATAGTGGACAAAGTATCTTACTGAACGAGGTTCACTCTTAGTTCCAGAATTTCTTATTAGATGAGATATCAATATTTTTCTAATGAATTGGTGGGATATATATCACCCACACATATTTGGTTATACTATAATTAACATTACATAAAGTAAACATGTATTTTAGTTCCACAATATCATAAAACAGTTATCATACCGGAATGAATGAAAATAAATGATCTATAAAACACATTTTTCAAATCAGATCCCATGAAATGAAATTTCCATAATAAATTATTCATCATATCAAAACACATGAAATTAAATTGGATTCATAAAACATTTTATCATAGAATAACACATATAAGAAATGGGATTCAGAACATTCTCATAATCCAAAACATAAACCATCCATGGAAATAATAATAATGATATCATTTGATTATATCATAAATAAAGTATAAGTAATGTAAAGTGATGACGTATTATATCGAAAATGATTTAAAAAGATCATTTAGATTTATTTTATAATTAATATTTTTTCCACATTGAATAACACATTGTAAAATACTAAAAATTTTAAACATACTATTGATTGAAATAAATTTTGAAAATATAAAAATTTATATTTTAAAATCATTTTAAAAAATTAATTATTACGATAACATTTTAAAAATGAAATAAATATTAAAATTGAAAAAAAATTGTAATCTATTTCCTTAAAAAGTACTTCTAAATATATAATAGGCATTTAAAAACAATGAATGGATAGTATGGGGGAAAATTCCATTAATGTAAATCAATTTTAAAAAATTTATTCATTTTGCTTTTTTGGTAAAAAAATGATCATTCTTTGGAAAATTAAATTAAAAATCATTGAAATATTTATTTGTACAAAATATAAAAAATGGGAAAAATTTATTTTATAAATAATTTTATTAATGTTAAAAAAATATCAATTATTTTAGAACACATTTCTTTTGAGGACAAAAGGTTTTCATCAAAATATTAAAATAATGATAGTTTTATATTAAAAAAAGCATTTATTATTATTATGCTTATGAAGAGAGGAAATTATGGAAAAAATGTTTCCTCATTAAATATATTTTTTATTTCAAAATAAATGAGTTTTTTGATATATGGATCATAATATTTCATCATTGGAAGCATAAATATAATCCATCCTAATAAATGATGAGATTCTATAAAGAAACAACTACAACATTGGTAAAATTGAAAAATAATCACCATTAACGATTAAAATTAATGGAATCATTAAATTTCATGATAATAAATAAATAAATTATTTTACATATAAATTTTTTTTTATAAAAAACAAATAAATTAATATAGGTGTATAATAAAACATATATCTCAATGAATACAAATTGAGATAGAAATACCAAATATCTTTAGAATCAATTGAATAATTAAACCCATGAAATAGAGATAAAAAAATTGATATTAAATAACAATAATTTTATGATGATAATCATAAAATGATTTCATGGTTAGTATATACCCCAATTAAATTAACGTGTGGTGTATATGTCAAGTATCTCAGAAATATAAAAAGTGAGTTGAAATCTCCTTTCATCCGTGTTATTATTTGCATCATAAACCCCCTAAAATTAAACTACTAAAATGGGTATTATATAACCATAATTTTCATAATAATCGTCATAAAATCAATCCATGGATATAATATACACAGTAAAAATGGATCAAATGGTGCATATGACATGTATATCATAGATATAAAAAGTGAGATGAAAATCCCTAAACATAATTCTCAAATTGATCCATACATGTTTTATTACTCTATATAATAAATTTTAGTTTCTAATAAATGTATTTTAGAATAGTAATTATATGTTCCATATCATTTATTATTTGATTATTAATTTTTATTTATATTTTTATAATAATTTCTTATTTATATAATGTTTCAGATAATAACTTGTTTGTTTTTAACATAAGTTCAGTTTCCAAATTTTTTGTATTATAACATTGATCATGATTCCTCCATTATTATAATTTTAACCCTGATATAAATATAATATATATTAATTATTTATGTTTTTATAGTGATCCATAAATAATTGAGATAGAAAAGTAAATATGTCATTCATGGAGACAGTAGGTCGTATGTACGCATGAACATTGACAATTTTTTCTAAAAAATTGAAATGAAAGAATGGTAAATAATATATTACCATTTATAATTTTTTTAAATTCATATATATCAAATATATTAATTAAATTTATCCTAATTACGTTCCACACATAGCATTAGTGAAAAATAAATCGCTTAGCACCATAATGTTATAGTCCTCTGTACACATGAAATGCATTATTGTAGCACCAAAGCGATGAAACCCTAGATGGTATATTTTGAATCATAATTAAATAAGTATAATTATTTTAATAATATTGTATATATTAATTCAATCTATACATATTACAATCCTAGTAAAATGAAAAATAAATCATATCACATTAGATCGCATAGTGGTAGACTTCGATAAACAACGGTGATGTTATTGTTTACCAATGGGTTGGTATGTTATATGATAGTTTTGTTATTATAGTAATATAGGTATATTAATATCATAAATATCATGAATAATTATTAAATACAAAATTATATCCATTTGTGAGAGGTGGTACTGTAATATGGATAACATCTGTTAGGGAGGTGGAAGTCCTCCATACACATGAGTAATGATTTCATATATCATTTGATAGAATAATAGAATTATTTAGGTTATAAAATTAATTTAATAAAAAAATTATAATATAAATATTGAGTTTTTTATATCAAAATTTTTTAATAATAATTTTGGTGGTGGAGGAAAAAATAATTGAAAAATCTCGATTAGGGATGTTACATCTTCTTCATAGATATACATTGGGATTGAACCAAACTAATTTTTATGAATTTATAATAAAAAATTATTTTATGATGATAGTATGGTGTTAAGGATGGTATTTGGGTAGGGTTATTATAAGGAAGATTTTTTTTATGTGTGAAAAGAATATTAGAGGTTGTGGCCTTTTAAAAGTGGGGGAGAGGACATACATGGAATTTATGAAAATAATAAATTGTATCCATAATTATCATTTTAAAAAATATCTAAAACTATTAATTATATAATCATATAGGTTATATTTTCAAATAATGACCATTCAATGTGGTTTTTACACAATTATGGTGATTTTAATCATTACCGATTTAGTTTAATCCCCATGATAACCTGATTGTTACCATTACCGTGAAAAATAAATTTTACTTTTTTTAATAGTAATTATAATGAAAAAAAATTTTATCATGTTATATATAACAAAATATTCATATCCAAAACATATAATCAATTTATAGAAAATAAAATTACACATGAGGATGAATTTAATTTAAAATTCAATCCACATATGCGATGAAAAAGTGAGATTTAAAAGAGAAAGTATTCATAAGTATATAAATTTTTAATATAAAAAATCAATATTAAATTGTCACTAATAAACTAAATTAGATTAAAAACGAAATATTTGTATTAAATTTACGTTTGAATTAATATTAAAACAATTTCTGTTTTCGTAAATGTTACAAATGAATATATATTTCTTCATAGAAAAAAGTATTTTTCACTATTCAATGAAAAAAATTTCATCGCATCAAATTAAGAAAAATAATTCCAATATAATTATGAAATTTTGAATTCCAAAATTAATTTTAATTATCCATATAAATTTTCAAACACTATCAAAAATTAATTTTGATATAAATTTGAAAAATGCAACAAAACTGATTTTATGAAGAGAAAAAATGTTGTTAAGGGTAATATAATATTTATTCTTATATATTATATAAAAACTCAAATGATTAATGTCAAAAAATTTATTTAAAATTAATAATATAAATTTAATTAAATAATTTCCCCAAAATATATTTTTTAAATTTATTAAGGTAAAACACCTTTCAACACTTAAATTAGTTTTTTAGAAAAAGATTACCTTTGTTTAGAAATGATTTTTATTTACAATTATAATTATTTTGTCTCACAATTAATCATTAGATATACATTTGTAAACTATATGTTTTCATATTTTATTTAATAGAAGTCATACCCACCCTTCCAAAGGCATGGTGATAACTCTATATTAAATATTAATTCATTAATAGTATGTCATGCTTCATTTAAATATACTGTTGAATGTAACACAAGCTATAATAAATGTTGCATGCAACACAAAATATTGAAAATATTAAATTTATTTTTATAAATATATTTTCGAAAAAAATCCTTCGGTGTTACATTCTATAATTCTTAAGAAATTTTTATCCCCGCAATTTGAACTTTTTTTAATAAGAAAATAATGGTATAGATTTTGAAAATCCTAATGTGGGAATCCCAAATCGTAAATATGATTAATAAAAATTTCTATAGAATATAGATAAATAGATGAGTTAATGTAATTTTAAATAAAAAATACTAGGATTTCAAATAGGATATCAAAGGTAGGAACTGAAATTTTGGACAAGGAGGAAATGAATAATATCCCCATATTTATAGAGATTGATAGAGATAATTTATCATAATAAAGTGAATGATCATGTGAAAAAAACCATAAACCAATGAGGAGTGAAAAAGTAAATTTATTTCATAAATTTTGATGGTAATATGATTCAATTTTATTTCATGATCCTTTTTTAATGTCAGATAATTTTCCCAATAAGATATACAAAAATGATTTCACTCAATTTTATAAACACAACCTTGTCATTTGGTTGTTTGTTGATCAATTTCAACATCATCTGTTACTCCAAGAGATGGTTTTTCATGTATTATGAACTATTTAGATAATAATATCCACAAATTATTGATAATTCATTCCATCTATCCATAGTTATTATCAAAAAACATGGTTATCATAGGTTATCTAGTATGAATAAATATTCATAATATATATTAAATAATAAAAGCTCATCAATGATTCACACAAAATCATTATATAAATGGTTCACCTTATTAACCATACATAACTAGAATATTATAAAGGATGTAAATAAATTTTCCAAGACCAATTTAACATCAATAAAAAAAATATCATATTACATGTCTTTATTTTCATATATCAAATTTCTGAATACCTTAGTCATATATTTTCAAAAAACATTGTACAAACAAGAATTACCATACTACCTTTGAAAAACATAAATATATCCTCATTCATTGAATGAAAAAATATATTACCAAGAAGATCATGAGCCAGTCCTAACACCTTCTCCTAGAAATATTTATTAAAGAAAATGAAAGTACACAAGGAAACATCATAGTGGTGGTTTACAAAGGCAAGTATAAGTCTCACCACAACAATCAGCCAGCACAAGCCTCTCACAAAAGTCTGGGGAGACAAAATACCAACTTCAGCTCACCTCGGCAATATCTCTCTTAGAGAGAGCATCCACAACTTTATTAGCCTCACGATAGACTTGCAAAATTTCAATTGAAAGTGAGTCAACAATATAGAGACATTCCACCCATACCGGTAACATTCGCCATGGAACATTTCTTGACCGTTCACGAAGAATTTGGACTAAAATTGTCGACTCTGACTCAATCCATAGGTCATTCCAGCCATATTGGATAGAATATCTAATGGCATTTATCATGGACTTTATTAAATATAGACTATATATCTAATAATGTCATAAACTCCATCAATTATAATGTAAACCACTTTGTCCATAAATCATTAATCAATTCTGAATTCATTAATAATTTCCAATTTATTTTATTCATATCCAACATTACTATATCCAAAAATCATTATCTTATCATTAGGATCACGCTAATTGTTATCCTCCTATAATAATGTCTTTGATATAAAATATCATATAGATATTATATCAATATTCTATGTCATCAACATCATTAAACATATTCATACAATTCATTAATGAAATATTATACTAAAAACATATATATTTTAGAATTCATGTGTTCTTATACACAAACACATCTATCATTCAAAATCATTATTAAACCATAAACTTGGATTCATCATCTTATTCCACAATACCTATTTCCTTTCGAATGACATTTCAGTGTCTTTATCATCCACAAAAAATCCATTACTTGTGTCACCATTATAATCCACTTCATTTTTCTTTTCTCTAGGTCATTTATTTTTATAATTTCCTTACATTCCACATTTATGACATTAAAAAATTGGTTACTCCTTAGGGAAACCATTTTTATCATCCTTTTCATTAACTAAACTTTTCATTTTTTCTATTCCCATTAACTTACATTGTGTCCTTATTTACCATGAATAAAACATATTCTCATTCTTATGTGACATTCCCTAATGTGATTCTTCAAAAAATAATGACTTATAGGAATTTAAGTATTGTTTACCCCAAGTTACACACAGCCTAAACCCTCAATGGACTATTTATTCTCTTTATTTCATGAGTTCTAGAGCTGG
Organism: Viscum album; assembly: GCA_963277665.1. Taxonomy (NCBI): domain Eukaryota; kingdom Viridiplantae; phylum Streptophyta; class Magnoliopsida; order Santalales; family Viscaceae; genus Viscum; species Viscum album. Next base: position 1,978,605,377 of record OY728165.1, on the reverse strand, counting down.
TTATGGTTCATGTTTGTATTCATATATTGTGATAATTGATTTGGAATGATCTCAATATACATCAATCCAATCATTATAACATAATGTTTCTCAATAAAACATTTTGAATCACATTCAATTTTAATCAAGTTCTTTCTAGATCCCTCCATTGACTAAAACAAAAAAAAATCATAGTTTGAATCACAATACTCATAGTGGGAACCCATATAATCTTGAAAAATGGCATACAAGTTGTCTACATTATGACACCTTTTTTCAATATGTGACACCTTTGACTTAACCAATGTCACTTGTGGTCATTATTTAAATCCTTTAGGATGGTTTGAATTTATTTTATCCATTTCCAAATCATATCCCCTTGGAGTTTCAAACAAGTCATGAATCAAGGCCTGTTTTATTTTTAATAACCCGACCTACTTGGGTCAGACTCAGGACTACCCTATGGCCATCTCCATAAGTCTGGGGATTGTGACCAGTGCATAGTAGTCATTTCCCCCAAATGAGAGGCATTAGAATACAGTAACTTTACACCAGCACACATATCCTAGTTTAGACAATGCTAAAATGTAAATCCATTAAAAATAATTAATTGATACATCTATAATACCATAACTAGAGTTCAATAGTAATGTACAGAATGGGAAATATGGACGAAATATATTCCCAAATTACAATAAATTGTCTATCTTTATATATTGTTGAGTACTAAGATCAAATGACAACTCCCTATGAACTGCTTTGTATGTCTAACTCATGTTGCACTCTTAATGATCTACGGGATCCTAGGAAACTATTTAAAGATAAGTCAACTGCATAAGACATGACACATACTCGAAGATCCCATGCATGGGTGAGTATAAAAATACCAAGTAAGACACCATAAAAATAGTAAACTTGAAGTATCAATTATAATCATATAAATATAATGATATAAAAATAAATAAAATTCATAAACAATGATATATTCTCAGGAAGTACATCATTACACCATGCAATCACACACAACTATTAGTGACATGATTCTGCTGAATGAAATGATAGTTTCAAGAGATCCAGTGCACATTAATTGCAATTACTAGACACACTAATTCAAGGTGTCATGATCATTTGGCCTCACCTGGGAAATCTAAATTGTCTCAGATGTCCATTATTGTTAGATAAGGGTCATGCCAAGAACCATTGGGAGACACCATAAATTTAATTTTGATCAAACCACTATATATGGGAACACATTCCATTGATTCCACAAAACCTAATGATATTTAATTATAGATGTTGGATAAATTCCATTCTCAATGTGGTCACGTAGATTCAATAAAATCCAAATATGGAATAAATATGATAAACGATCACACATTGATATCATGTGGGAACAACAGAAACTCTATTTGATACTCATCCTCTAGTGGGGTTCAGAATCCTTTTACGAGGATTTATTTCCTCACTGTTCCCTCTAGAGATATGATCTACTGTAATCACTCAACCAAAACATATCTGAATTTACTATAAGAAGATATAAAATCTATCCATAAGGGAGTACACCGCATGTAACAAGAGTAAATAAGGTACTTTTTTGAACATTGATATTCCCTTTTGGTGCTTACTATCAATACATGTAAACCTCCATACACCTAACATGAATGTAAGGTAAACATATTGTAGATATCATTTGACACCATTCTCGTGTCACCATGTTATTCCTGTGTAGGGATAGACATGATCGTGTACCATCCTGGGGATACATAGACTTTTCTGTGTCCTAGTAAACATCTTGAACATGCCTGTATACTTCTTTCTATGTCCATGTATATTGTTAAGTACACATTGAGCCATCACAGGTGGGTCACATAGCATGTGACCATGTGATACAACCATTGATATATAACTCTAATGGATGACCCAATATTATATTCATGTAGTCACATAGAATGTCTAATGGTGGTTTATGAGTCATGTAGACTGGTATTTTCTTTATCCCATGGGATTCTATTCTGTTTTTTCCCACATGTCACTAGATCAATCTATTTCAATAAGAAAACTAGATCAGGGGTCATCCAACCATTTATATAACAAAACATTAGGATCTAGGTTTTTATCATCATAAAAAATGTCATCGTTGACCTATGCATCACCACCACACATCAAAATCAATAATAAGAGAAACTAAAAATCCATTTTATCCACCTTTGATCATATAAAACCTTTGATGCATCATCCTCGTGTCATCGACCATGAACCCCTTCTATGGTATATATCCATTTCACTGATGACTAGGTTCACAATGATTGAATATAATTATATAATCAAATAATGGGGAAAATTAAATACCTTTAATGATTGTGAAAAAATCGTTGAAAGAAAACTACAAGACACAAAATCTGAGGAATGATCTGTGACCATTTTTCATTCAGACAATATCTATTGTCAAATAAAAATATAGATGAAGTGGAATATCAATTCATAAAACAAAATAAATTCCATATAGTTAAATATAATGACGATACACATGTCAATATTGTCCAGAAAATTTTATCCCATTCATATATGATTAATGAATGAGATAGGAAACAGAAATCAAAATCCTATATGTAGTTTCAAATAATCATTGAAAAAGAAATGTTCAAGAGAGATGTAGTTAATGTGAATCCCAAAATCTATTGGTTCAATTATCTATGATATTATCATGATTATTCTTCATCCACCATTAAGGATCACCAATTTTCATATTAATATAGATGACTTATGTGGAAAACATTGATGAATTTTTGATATCAATGTATTAATTGGATTTCAGAACACTGTGTTGGAATCAAATTAAATAAACAAATAAATATATTTTTTACCCATTTTAACCCACGAAATTTTTTCCATATATTCCTCATGCCTAAAAAATGTATGTAACATCTTGGGTAAAACCGTTGTGATTTAATCAATGGTGCACTCTGATTTATAATTAGTGCATTTGTTCAGATGTTATTCCACTTTTTTTGGAAAAAAGTTCATGGGTGTTATTAACTATATATAATATATTTAAAACATTTATTCTCAGAATAATGAGCCTCTTAATAACATATTTTCTCATTAAATGATGTGGAAAATAATCCATATAGTATCAAAAAACAATACATGATAAATCCATGTCATTAATTTCTCCACACCATATTGATTTTAAACCCTAGAATACACAACGTTATTCAATAAGAATAGGTCATTGTGCTTGCATATACGTCTCCCACTTCTAGGTTCCCTCTTTAGTATTCTGATCATACAACTAGAGATAAAATAGTGGAATCATTCTCCCATTAATTATTCCCTCATACCAATTGTTAATCTCTACTATGTAATCTAAAAAGGTAGATCCATTATCAATTAATAGCTTACGTATGCCGATAACATACGATAGTCGCTACATTTACCTCCTCACCATTGACACATGGATGATATCATGTTCCCCATAAAACTATAGTGGAATAGATAAGCCTAATTCCAGCTCACCAACATTACAAATTTTCAAGAAAGATCCAATGAATCATTGAAAAATCATTTCATCATAGCAAAATCAACTCAATCAACATCAATGTGTAAACTCTATGAAAACATGTACCCTCTTAGAACTCCATAGGTCTCCATAGTTGGTCCACATAATATATTTGAAGGATCTATGTAGTTTCCATATTCTCATGGATGATTAGAATATTCTTTGAAGAATCTTCACCAACTTTGGGACCATAAGTCATGACTCTCCTAGATCAGTCCAATATAGTGGTGACCTGCATGATTTTTTGTAAAAATAAAGGATTGTATTAGTTACAATGGATAAATGGATTTTTTATGAAAATTACACCAATGATAGATGATCCTAGCAACTAAAACCAAAATCCATCATGAAATCCAAAAACATGTCTTCAAAGACCTGAATGGTCCACTCAGTCTGGCTGTAATTATTTTGGTGAAATTATATGATAAAGTGTAACTATATCCTAATTTCAACCTTTATTCCGTAATATTCATTATGTTATGAGATTGTAACAATATTAAATGATTTTTTAGGGCACATTATGGTGTCATACTATCTCTTAAACATATAGGAATCCCATGATCTCTATGAAACTCTTCTATTTAATTGAAAGGATGTGGTCTAACCTGGTGAGTTCGTCTATGATCAAACATATGAAATCATGTTCCCTAGATGTGAATGATAGCATGTTCATTATGTCCATGGATATCCCAACCTAAATCCCCTCTAGTACCGAAAGGGATTCAGATAGAACAAATTGAACATCAGGCTGAGCCTTCACCTAATGGAATGTGATGCATCAATAGAAAAACTCTACAACTCCCTTATTCATACATTATAACAAAAAGAAACGTCAATGGTACTGGTACATCATTTAAACACATAGATGTTGTAGTGACCTGAAGCTTAACGTACGTGGACATTACATTACTTTTGCAGAATACTTAGTACATAAAAATACACACACACAAGGACCGTAATAGTTTAGTGTCATTGGAAACTCGGAATACAATCTTCTAATCGTGCTGAAATTTCTTCAACATCTCCCATAAAGATCTTATTTTTTTATACCTAAAAAAATTCTTTATATCCTGGGGAAAAGAAAACATAAAAAGGGTGAGCTCAAATGCTCAGTAAGGGTAAGCATGGATAAAATAAAACATACCATATAAATTTAAACTTAAAAACATGAATATAATGTTTAAACATCAAAAGCGTGAGAAATGACACAAAACATGGAAGTACGTAAGGAATAGATCATAAAGACACATTAAGAATGATAAAATATCATGGGAATAAAACATGTAATTGTGGATACCTTTAATCACATGATATGATTTAAATAGTAGCCAAGGAATTGCTGCCAAGATAATCTTAGTGGACAAAGTCCCTTTCTGAATCGAGTTCACTCCTCATTCTAGTCCTGTATTACTGAACCGGTTTAACTTGTCATTCCAGCCATGTCTACCTCATGAGATATAAATCTTTACCCAATGAATTGTAGGGAGATATAGTTCCCACCCATCTCATAATTAAATCATTCTTACTTGTGCCACAAAATAAACATACATCATTCATAATAACCCAATAAATAAAATGGGTTTCATAAACATCATCCCATCATTAAATAATCCATATAAAAGAAATGGATATCATTTCATAATAAGGAAAGTGAAACCATGTAAATCATAGAGTCATTATAGTTGAAACATACACATATGAAATAATTTCATCTTAGATGAAAAATGGTTTTGATAATACACTTGAAATGAATTCTTGACGAAAATATCATTTCTTTTTCAAAATCATTTTCTTTTCACAAAATTTCTTGAAATTTTAAAAGAAAGGATTTTTTTGAAAATAGTCATGGAATATTTTGGAGTAATATTCATGAAAATAAGTCTTTATAAAACCGTAAAAATCCTTTCATGCCGTATACGTTCAAAAAACATTTTTCTCGTACTTTTGTCGGAAAAGTAGAAAAAAGTACCTTGTAGGGTAAATAAAAGAAGATTCCTTCCATACCAAGGGGTAAAAGTCAAAATGGGTAAAAAGGGCATTAAACATACATTAATACATATTTATAATACATGGACATGGATGATAGCAATAACCCCAATAAATACTTATGAATAAGCAATCTCGGATATAAATGAGATTTGCAAAATTATCCCTTACCTTAGGTCCGACTTACTTCGTAAGTGTCCGAACCTCCTGTATAATGATTTAAATAATGTCATTGACTTATTCCAGAATCATAATCATTGTTATGATATCATATATGGTTCACTTATGACTTTATTTTACCCATTCTTTTCTAAATTCCATGTTAAAGAGCGTTTTGGGTAAAATCGTTTCATTTGTCGTCCGTGTTTTGACTTGTAATTATTCATATGATAACATAGATCATGATTACTTAATTCCAGAATATAAAACATGATTTATATATAATATATATTCATAATATACATGTATATAATAGATCAGTAAATGGAAAGAAATACACCGTTCACGGAGACCATAGGCCGTACGTACGCATGAACGCTGTTTTCGTTTCCTTATTGAGTTAAATGGAATTAATTAGATGAAATACATATATATACACATAAATACAGTATCATTATTATGTCAGATATTTCATGATTACATATTATATATACTTTATCATCATTCATGAATGGGTAATCTGGAGAATGAATCTCATCGGGTGGTGCCGACGGTAGTCCGTACGTACACACGAGCGATGATATCGTTCTCATCATCGTGGAATTGTATTGGAGTGTATGCATAATATTTAAGAATCAATATCACTTTACAATAATCATATATAGTTATTATGTAAACCATTATACCCATCCATGTAAGGTGGTGTGGGAAAATAGATTACACCATGGCGTGGAGATGGTATTCCGTACGTACTCACGCGTGATGATTTCGTTTTCCGTAGGATGGATAGATGGTGAAATAGGTTTTTTTCATATTTATAATAACATATTAGTATATGAGTGATACTGATGTTATTAATTCATAATAAAATAACCTAAGAATAATAAGTGGAAGAAGAAATAAAGTTTAAAGAATCAGACATTACCTTTTCTTTGAAGCGCCTCTTTGAGTCCTCCTCTCAGGGTACTAAAATTGGTCTTTGAAGAAGACCATGACCTCTAGGATGTTTCTAGGGAAGTGGAAAAGATAATTTGTCAGGGTTTGGCCGATCTTGAAGGCTCAAAGTGGTGTGAGGAAGAGAGGGATGAGGTGCCCATTTATAAGGGAGGAGAGGGTCACCTTTGGAAAAACTAAAAATATTATTTTATTATAATGCCAAATTTGGTTTTAAATAGATCCAAATTGATTTATTTCGAAGCTAAGGTGCGGATGGGTCTAAATCCTCTCATCCAATAGAATTTAGACAAGTTTAGGTTCCTATATTAACCTTATCATTTATATTTATCTTTAAGTTAGATAATTTTACTTTTACCGTGTCTTTTTGTGTTCTTACACTACACGGTTAATAAACTTACTATAACAAGGCAAAAGAACCCCAAGTTGTTTATTATTAATATATATAACCTTATCTAAGTCATTTTTCCTAACCTTATATTTTTATTAATAAAATATTGATTAATAATATAATATTTTTTTTAAAAACTATTTTATGTCAATTTTGACACTATTTAGTAATTGATTTTTGTAAAAATCATAACAGAATGATTAGTTCGAAAAAAAGTTATTTAAGTAAATACTAACATGTCATATTAACCTATTAAATTAGTGGAATTCATAAAAAGTCTCAAATTACATTTATTTTAGTACTTATAACATCAACTATGTCAATAATTCATTAATAAGATAATTATTGCATCATCTTTATGTCATAAATAAATTAAATTATTTAATGACTAAAAATTATAAATAAAATACCATTATGTTGGAAATATTTTTATATTTCTAATTAATATTTATTGTCGAATTTATCTTATGTATAACCCTATATTAAAAATTATATACTTATTAAACTTTGATATTAACTATTTTAACCCTTCTTTAAATAAATTAATAATAAATGTCCAAATGTAATACAAGTGGGCCTAAATGGTCATATTTTATTACTAAGGTTGTTTTTTGTCGAATTACACTTATCTAATAGAATTAGGACATGTGTTTGGGTAATAATATTATTATTTTTACCCTTAATTACCCTATTTACTTTTAACCGCGGTAAAAAAAAGTAAACAGTTACTATTCACCATAAAAATATTTTCATCTCATTGAACCACATTTTACTTACTGAAATCAACCGTGTCTCTCAGTTTTTTTGAATTACACTCACAGAAGTAGTAAAATTATGTTTTATGAAAAATTCATTTTTTAACTACCACTTATTGGTTTCACTATTCATCCAAAAATGAAAGTTTCCATAAAAATACCAAAAAATAGGCCTAATATATATTTGATATTATGAACTGAAAAATGATGTCTATTTTACCAAATTCAAAAAATATTAGTTTCATTAATTAATTTAAAAATTAATTCTCGTCGTCCAAACAAATAGCGTGTTCTTAAGAGATAATAACTATCAAAAGATTGACATTTGTTTATGTCTGGTTTAAATGTGAAATTACTTCCAATGACCAACATTGTATTAAATTGTAAAAATATATTCTAAATATACTTTAAAATCACTCAAATTAATAATTTATAACTATTAATTATTTCGATTAAAAAGGTTGTTTTTAATTAAAATTTACTAATTTTCACTATTCATCAGAAAATTAAAGTTATCTGAAAAGTACCAAAATTTCACCCTAAGCTAATTTCGATATTCCGAATCCAAAAATTTTGTCCATTTTTAAAACTAAAATTTAAAAAATTTCAAAAAGTGTTTATTACTATTCATAACGGCTAGTTTTAATAATATTTTAATAGAATATTGTTGTTTTGTTAAACTCGTTATTGTGTACTACACACGCTATCTAGGAAGGTCGCGATTGCGTGTAATGAAAGGCAAGTCAAGGATGCGTGTTCTGCAAGCTCCTTTTGGTGTAGAATACAACACAAGACATTAATGAAATTAAAAATAATATTTCTCATAAAATCTAGGGGTGTTACATTCCACCCCCCTTAAAATTAATTTCTCCCTCGAAATTCGTCGGGGTTATAAATGGTTTACTACTTGAAAGTTTATTTAATAGAAACCCACATTGTAAAAAGGAATACCAAAACCAATCTTTCAAAACAAAAGTATGAAATGTAACGGTTACCCAAATAAACTAATCATTGGGTTTCCACATAGGTGAAAATATGGATATGGAAGAGAAATCTAATCATCATGTTCTGATGGAGAGTGGTAGAAAACATGGCTATGGAAAAGCTAGCAATCAAAAAGCTATAAATTTGTGACGATCTAAGGTACCATCTGATTCATCAGATATAAGAGCAATAGGACAACATTTTTGGTTTTCAAGATCATTTCCCTAACGTTGATGAAATTGGAATTTGAAGAAATACTTTCGTGATTTTGGTATAGTCATATTGTTGGTCGTTATTTGGACAATTTCCACTTCATCTCTTAATGAAATGATGTTGAATTTTTCATTCGTGATGTGTTAGCATATCATGTGATAGAATGATGGGTCATTCCATCTATCTCAAACAAAAGGTTAGAAAAGTTATCAAAAAAATACATAAGTCCATCTATAGTGAGATTAATCATATATGGTTCCTAAAATGGACTTATACTTATTATATCATACTTCTTAATATAATAAAACTAGTTTATACTAAACAGGGACTTCCTGTAGGCCAGTGGTAGGTGATAAAGGCCAGTCGCACTTCGGTTGTGGGTTAGATTCCCACATACTTGTCCGACGCGATGGGTTGTCGCACATCCTGCAGGTTGTCCTTTTTCTAAAGCTATATTACAATAACATCCCATCAATAATATCGAAAAATGTTTTATCCTAACTTATGTCCAACATAATCTATTCCAATCATTAGGATTATCTAAAATACTACTATCCAATCTCATATTATAAAGAAAATGGTTAATTGGAATGTCACATAACAATCACGTGAATGCCATCATTTATCCCCCATATATCATAAGATATATCTGGTTGGTCAAATTACAAACATGTGAATACCTTAATCATGTATTCTATTAAAGAATGAATACCCATTGAACCTTAGTGAAAACATGAATGCAGTAAAAAGTTAACTCTTTCCACATACCAAAATCCAAAAATTCTATATACTCAAACCATGATATAACCTTCTCCTTATATCATACATGAGCTCATGAATACGGTCAAACATTTCATTTTCTCTTTTTCCCTTCAATATGTGCATATCATATTTTTTTTCAAAAATATCTCAATCACTTTCCATGGTTATCGGTACCATAAAATTATTGAAAACCACAATAGACTAATACATAAATATTCCAATAATCCACGATACTATATACAACATTATTTTGGAATCTCATTACATAAAAACTTAATCATTCCACCACATCGTTGTCATATTCAACATCTCCAATAGTGATCACATGTGTCTTCCCTTTTTCATTTGACTTAAGTGGTTTCTCATGTCGATCATCACTAACCCTTGGATTAGGGAATTTATTAGCATAATGCCCCATTTCCTTTCACTTGAAGCATTGAAGTGTTGGTGGTGCGTTCTCTGCAGTCATTTCCATATTCACATCATTAGAAACCCTTTTTCCATTACTTCGACACTCAGCTTCTCGATGACCTTATTTTCCACACTTAAAACATTTTCTAGTCCCTTTAAGACAATCTCCACCATGCTTCTTTCCACACTTTGAGCATATGGAAACATTCATCGTCTTTTCACCATTATTCTGAGATTTCTACTTGAACTCCATCTTTCGTTTCTTGTCAAAACTATGAGATGGATAAGTAACACCAACTTCTATTTCTACCTTGATAGCACAACACACAATTTCTTCATAGCTACTGAAGTCTCTTATAGCTAATGCCCTTCGAAGATTTGGTTTTAAGCCACTGAAGAATCGATCATCTTTACTTTCAGGTTGGATGATAAATCAAGATGCATACCTTGCAAGCCTTGTAAAATTCGCTTCGTATATACCAACAGGTTTATCATCATTTTGCTTTAGTTCAAGAAACTCCTTCCCCATATTTGTTCGAATAATACGAGGGAAGTACTTATTGAAAAATAATTCTTGAACTCGTCCCATTCCATGAACTCAATTTCAACTCTTGGCCTCATATTCTTGATAAGATTCCACCATTTATCAGCTTCACCTTCCAAATGATATACTGCTAAGATGACTTTATCATGTTCAGAACATTGAAGTACTGAAAATATCTTTTCAGTGGTAATGATCCATTGTTCAGCAAAAGTGGATCAGAAGACCCACTGAAAGAAGTTGGGCATTGCCTCATGAAGGACTCAATAGAATATTGTTCCCTTCTCTGCTAATTTGGAAGTCCGGAATGATTCATAGCTTGTGTAAGTATAAAAATAAGATTTTGCACTCCATATCAAATAACATTTGTTTTTTCAGGAGTAAAATCATTTCATTTTACATTACATTGATCAACACAGTTCCTTCTGGTTCCATCCATAGTCTAAAACCCAAAAAGAATAGTGTGAGAGGAAAAAAATCACGCTATGGAAAACAATATAATAAAGGGGGAGTACCATCAATATCTAACATCTTAGGTTAAATTATAAGATCGTTACCGTAGTTCTAGGACGATATCCTATAAGTATACTTATCCTTAGGGACATCCCGAGACATACATTAGAAATATCTCTATGGATCTCACTAATGTTCTCGCATCCTAGTTTCCAAAGGTTGACTAAACCTTTCCTCTGATACCAAATGTAGAGACCCAAAGCATAACATACATAGACATTACATTACTTTTGCAGAATACATAGTACATTAAAAAAACACACACACAAGGACTGTAACAGTTTTGGGTCTTTGGAAACTCGGAATATAATATTCTAATCGTGGTGAAAGATCTTCAACATCTCCCATAAAGATCTTTCTTTTTTTACCTAAAACCTTTCTTTATATCCTGGGGAAAAGAAAACATAAAAAGGGTGAGATCCAATGCTCAGTAAGGGTAATCATGGATAAAATAAAACATACCATATACATTTAAACATAAAAACATGAACATAATGTTTAATCATCAAAATCTTGAGAAATGACACAAAACATGGAAGTAAGTAAGGCATAGATCATAAGGAAACATTATGAATGATAAAATAGCATGGGAATAAAACATGTAATTGTGGAAACCATTAAGCACATGATATGATTTCCATAGTAGCCAAGGCATTGCTGCCAAGACCATCTTAGTGGACAAAGTCCCTTTCTGATTCATATTCAGTCCTCGTTCCAGTCCTGTATTACTGAACCGGTTTAACTTGCCATTCCAGCCATTTCTATCTCATGAGATATAAATCTTTACAAAATTCATTGGAGGGAGATATAGGTCCCACCCATCTCATAATGAAATCATTCTTACTTGTGCCACAAAATAAACATACATCATTCATAATAACCCAATAAATAAAATGGGTTTCATAAACATCATCCCATCATTACATAATCAATATAAAATGAATGGATATCATTTCATAATAAAGAAAGTGAAACCATGTAAATAATAGAGTCATTATACATGAAACATACACATATGAAATAATTTCATCTTAGATGAAAAATTCTTTTGATAAAACACTTGAAATGAATTCTTGAGGGAAATATCCTTTCTTCTTCAAAATCATTTTCTTTTCACAAAATATCATGCATTTTTAAAAGAAAATGATTTTTTTGAAAATAGTCATGAAATATTTTGGTGTAATCTTCATGAAAATAAGGCTTTATAAAACCCGAAAAACCTTTCATGCCGTATACGTTAAAAAAACATTCTTCTCGTACTTTTGTCAGAAAAGTCACAAAATTTACCTTGTAGGGTAAATAAAATAAGATTCCTTCCATACCAAGGGGTAAAAGTCAAAATGGGTAAACAGGAATTTAAAAATACATCAATACATATTTATAAAACATGGACATGGATGATAGCAATAACCCCAATAAATACTTATGAATAATCAATCTCGGATAAAAATGAGATTTTCAAAATTATCCCTTACCTTAGGTCCAATTTTCTCCATAAGTGTCCGAACATCCTGTATAATGATTTAAATAATGTCATTGACTTATTCCAGAATCATAATCATTGTTATGATATCATATATGGTTCACTTATGACTTTATTTTACCCATTCGTTTGTAAATTCCGTGTTAAAGAGCATTTTGGGTAAAATCGTTTCATTTTTCGTCCGTGTTTTGACTTGTAATTATTCATATGATTACTTAGATCATGATTACTTAATTCCAGAATATAAAACATGATTTATATATAATATATATTCAGAATATACATATATATAATAGATCAGTAAATGGAAAGAAATACACCGTTCATGGAGATCGTAGGCCGTACGTACGCATGAACGCTGTTTTTGTTTTCTTATTGAGTTAAATGGAATTAAGTAGACGACATACATATATATACATATAAATCTCGTATCATTATTATTTCATATATTTCATGATTATTTATTATATATACATTATAATCATTCATGAATGGTTAATGTGGAGAATGAATCTCATCGTGTCGTGGAGACGGTAGTCCGTACATACGCATGAGCGATGATATCGTTCTCATGATCATGGAATTTTATTGGAGTGTATGTATACTTTTTCAGAATCAATATCACTTTAAAATAATCATATATAGTTATTATGTACACCATTATACCCATCCAAGTATGGTGGTGGTGGAAAATAGATTACACCGCGGCGTGGAGACGGTATTCCGTACGTACGCACGTGCGGTGATTTCGTTTTCCATAGGATGGATAGATGGTGAAATAGGGCTGTTTCATAAATATAATAACATATCAGTATATGAGTGATACTTATGTTATTACTTCATAATTAAAAAACCTAAGAAGAAGAAGTGGAAGAAGAAATAATGTTGAAAGAATCAGACATTACCTTTTCTTTGAAGCGCCTCTTTGAGTCCTCCCCTTAGGGTACTAAAATTGTTCTTTGAAGAATACAAGGACCTCTAGGATGTTTCTAGGGAAGTGTAGAAGATAATTCGGCAAGGGTTGGCTGAGCATGAAGGCTCAAAGTGGTGTGAGGAAGAGAGGGAGGAGGTTCCCTTTTATAAGGGAGGAGATGGGCTACTTTGCAAAAACAAAAAATATTATTTTATTATAACGCCAAATTCGGTTTTAAATACCTCAAAATTGATTAATTTCGAAGCTAATGTGGGGATGGGTCAAAATACTCTCATAAAATAGAATTTAGACAAGTTTAGGTTCCTATATTAACCTTATCATTTATATTTAACTTTAAGTTATATAATTTTACTTTTACAGTGTCTTATTGTGTTCAAACACTATAGGGTTAATAAACATACTATAACATGAAAAACGAACCCCAAGTTGTTTATTATTAATATATATAACCTCATATAAGTAATTTGACCGAACCATAGATTTTTAGGAATAAAATAACAATTAATAATATAATATTTGTTTTAAAAACTATTTTATGTCAATTTTGACACTATTTAGTAATTGTTTTTTGTAAAAATTATAACAGAATGATTAGTTCGAAAACAAGTTAATTCAATCAATAATAACATGTCATATTAACCAAAAAAATCATTGGAATTCATAAAAAGTCTCAAATTACATTTATTTTGGTATTTATAACATCAATTATGTCAACAATTCATTAATAAGATAATTACTGCATCATCTTTGTGTCTTAAATAAATTAAATTATTTAATGTCTAAAAATTACAAATAAAATAACATTATGTAGGAAATCATTTTATCTTTCTAAATAATATTTATAGTCGAATTTATCTTATGTATATCCCTATATTAAAAATGATATACTTATTAAACATGGATTTTAACTATTTTAACTCTTCTTTAAATAAATTAATAATAAATGTCCTAATCTAATCCAAGTGGGCCTAAATGGTCATATTTTATTCCTAAGGTTGTTTTCGGTTGAATTACACTTATCTAATAGAATTTGGACATGTTTTAGGGTAATAATAATATTATTTTTACCTTTAATTACCCTATTTACTTTTAACCGTGGTAAAAAAATGTAAAAAGTTACTATTCACCAAAAATTATTTTCATCTCATTGAACCACATTTTACTTACTGAGATCAACCGTGTCTCTCGGATTTTTGAAATTCCACTCACAGAAGTGGTCAAATTAAGTTTTATGAAAAACTAATTTTTTTAACTACCACTTAGTGGTTTCACTATTCATCAAAAAATGAAAGTTTCTAGAAAAATACAAAAAATTAGGCCTAAGATATATTTGATATTATGAACTGAAAATGATGTCTATTTTAAAAAATTCAAAACATATTAGTTGCATTACATAATTTAAAAATTAATTCCCGTCGTCAAAACAAATAGCGTGTTCTTAAGAGATAATAACTATCAAAAGATTGACACTTGTTTATGTCTGGTTTAAATGTGAAATTACATCCAATGACCAACATTGTATTAAATTGTAAAAATATATTCTAAATATACTTTAAAACAACTCAAATTAATAATTTATCACTGTTGAATATTTCGATTAAAAAGGTTGTTTTTAATTAAAATTTAGTAATTTTCACTATTCATGTGAAAATGAAAGTTATCCGAAAAGTACCAAATTTTCATCCTAAGCTAATTTTGATATTCCAAATCCAAAAATGAAGTCTATTTTGAAAACTAAAATTTAAAAAATTTAAAAAAGTGGTTATTACTATTCATAATGGCTAGTTTTAATAATATTTTAATAGCATATTGTTGTTTAGTGAAACTCATTATTGCGTACTACACACGCTATCTAAGAAGGTTGTGATTGCGTGTAATGTAGGGAAAGTCAAGTATGTGTGTTATGAAAGCTCCTTTTGGTGTAGCGTACAACACAAGACATTAATGAAATTAAAAATAATATTTCTCATAAAATCTCGGGGTGTTACAGATGTAAAACTAAAGGGAATTTATGAAACTACCACATCTTCTACCCCCAAAATAACATGGGTACCACATTCAACTTCTATAAATCATATAATTCCCATGAAATTAGAATATCCATCAAGAGAATGTCTGGTGGATATCTGATTACGAATGATCTCATTGTCAGTATCTGTACATTGAGTATCAAAGACATAATATAATAGTTTTTTGGTAACAACCATCAACTGAATATATGAACCACCATAATTATCACTAAGGACAACAACAATATTGCTAACCACTCTGATTTATCAACCAACAGATGACAACAAGAACACACTGAGAGTGACATCCACCACATTCATCATCTTGGGAGTATATAAAATATAAAATTAATTTTCATGGAGGAACTAAAACCAATGGTACTATACGTTGTTATGAATCTTAAGAGATGATATATAATTGAGACTATTGTGGTTAAATTATATGATAAACTGCTCACCTTTCATGAAGTTCCACTACATCTATAGTGCGAAGAAAACCAAAACTAAAACAAGATCGTGGTTCGTGTAGATATTATCATAAGGTATCAACTCACATAAACTATATTCCATCACTACATTCCTCTAAATTAGAAAACAACACTTTTAAATCCAAAGTGATTCACTAAAAACTAAATAATCAACACCCCCATCTAGAAATCTCATGATGGGAGTTAAAATAAACCTTGACGTCATCTAAAAAATCACTTATGGATCCCTTTTTCCAATTCAATTGATACCCCTTACAGGTCAAAGATGTAAACAGTGCTTCAACACAAAAGAAATAATTTATAAACCCCTAATATTACCCTAATAAACCAAGAAGTGTTGACTTTTTAATAATGATCTTGGGTGGATCCCAAGAATTCACTACTTTAACATCCTCTAGGCCCACTACTACTCCTCCCTTTGAGATGATGTGTCATAGGATGTAGACCTACCAAATCCATAAATTATAGTTTGAGAGATTCTAATAAATATGATTCTCTCAAAATGTTTCTAGGACTATCCACGTGTGTCTCGCTTCCTCATCCTTGTATTGTAAGGGTAATAGGATATGAGGGATGAATACAACCACAAACCAATCTATGAAAGGCTGACATATCCATATCATGAGTCCCATTAACAATTCTAGGAAATTCATCACACTGAATGACATCACCAAGTACACATAGTTACCATATAGAAATATTAATGTCGTCAACATTATATCCTCATCTTATACATAACTGGTGATGGCCAGATATAAAGACAATACTCAGAAAACATCACATCTATATCAACTAATCAAAGAGGTTGTTGATCCTCTGTAGTGGATACCTATTCTTCACAATCACCTTGTTCATGGGCAAGAATTTCATATATAACCTCAAACTATTGTTCTACTTCCTTGAGAACATCACTAGGGCTATATAGGGGAAAACACTAGGTCTCAAAAACTCTTTATACATAATGTACTCCAACCAAAACCTTACCTCCGAATACAATGTGGGAGATATCTGATATACTGGTTCATATATTTGGCCCATATCAAGAGGCATGGAAACAATGATGTTCAACTCTCATCATGGAGGTAAGACCGAAACAACCTCAATAATGACATCCTTATAATCTTCCACCACATTAGGAAACTAAAATATCGTAACATTTGCTGCTCCATGTTTTTGGAAGTTGAAATGTATAGTAATCAGATGAACTCTGCTATTCTTGAGGACCTTATTCTCGACATAGGTTACCTTTTCACCCACAGTGTAAAACATCATTCTATCGCAATAGAAACATTATATCTCCCTCATTAAAATTAAAAAGGGGTATGAATTATGGATTGAATGTCCCTGTAAAAAATTAAATTATAATGCCTCATACATAAAAAAAGAGATCCAATTAAAAACTCTCAACTCTGAGAATCCGATCACACCATTAGTCCATGTGTGAAATCACATAGTCGCCACCTATCTATGTCTCCCACTATAATGCTCGATCCATTAAACTTAATATAATATCTTAGTTTCAAACATGATAAGGGGAAAGTATGTAATGACTCTTGCCAATTCATATCAAAAATATAAATAAAGTACAAAAAAACATAGATTATACCTCATATCAACCCTTGATATTTGGGTTTATAGGACCCCATAGCTTGCAAGAAGACTTTTACCTGACCACAAGCGCTAAGAGCTATGTGTGGAACACCTAGGGGTGGTTGTTGAGAAATCACAAAACTATAACTAATGACATCTACTTTTATGGACCCTATTCCACGATATCTACCATAAAGATCACTCTTCTCTAGCATGTGCCTCTATCTTGATATCCAAACACATGTCTCCGAATTTTCTATATGACATGTCAAAAAATATTGTTCCTGATTTCCTCAACCATTAATGGAAATAAAACACCTATCCATTGGCTAATATGATGCATCCTAAGATCCACTCACCATTAAATCATTGTCTTTGGATTAGCTATTGAAGTGTTTGGTATGATTGGATCATTGGGACTATCATCAGGTACCTTATGTCAAGGTATCATATCATGGGTGACCACTTCCAACACCCACTATTGATGCACACACTTCCCGGAATCACTCCACCAACAAGGCCCACTGAAGCACCCCATAATTTAGGGGGTGTAAATGGATACCACTAAAGCACAAATTTCCTAGAATAATCCCTAATAAATTTTCTAATATATGAAGAATGGATCTTAAACCATATACAATGAGTATCGTGAGTAATAAGTAAACCAAAATATATACTCCACCATGGACAAGATACCTCTTAAATATATAGAATAACATGTATTCACATTCATCAAAATGTGTATAAATATAAATATCCCCTGAATAGATGTTAAGAGTTGACCAAGTGCGAGTTGTTTCTTTGTGTTAATTAGTCATTAAAATCCACCATCATCCAGAAAATCTGTGGAGAAGTCTCAGATCAGATACCGCTATATAATATGAAAGTGTTCCCACATGGTGAAAAATATAATTAACCATCTCTAGCCTTTCCTAATCCATAAGGTGGTCTCGCTCACCCCAAATAATAGGAAGTCGCTACCCCTAAAACATGTGTAGTGAACTCAACCTGCATGAATCCTCAGCTGGAGCATCCAGTGATAGATGCTTCTCAATGTGTGTTTGTAATGATAGAAAACCATCCCCAAGGTTCTATATCTTGTATATTCCCCTATAATAAATCCTTATCACTCAGCAGATCATCCTCATTATCTTGTGGAAAAAATTTTGTAGGATATCTATGCAGAAGATTCCTGAAATAAAACAAGATTTACCACGGTGAAAAGACTGTATCAGGTGAACAGACTGAAGAAGGGATTTAAAAAAACATTTTATTCCTATGTATTTCATGTATCAATGATATACATGAAACTAATTTTATCTATATAGAGTGTAAAGAGATGTTATCAGAGTCATTTGGAATAGATACGTCAACTTCCACACCAACACTTGAGTCCTTGAAATGAAAGATGAACTCAAAACACTAAACACATTTACCTAGAGCAAATCTCACTAACTCTAGTCCAAAGGTTCAATTGAATTCAATGAGAACACAATGTCAAGACCCGACACACCATGGTATGACCAATGTCTAATCCATGCCCACCACTAATACACTATGTGCTGGAAACCATCTTTGTGTCATCATATCATATAAATGGGAGATTACACCCTAATGTATATTTACAGAATCACACATCTTGAAATCTATAAAATTGTAAAAATTAAATAAAATTAAAAAATACATGAATTCACTTTTAATCCCATAACTAGAGTATGAATGTGTAGTACTAAAATGACAATGGGTCCAAAAAGAAACCCAATCAAAAACTATAATGAAACCAACCTTCATCAAGGGAGACGACA
Source organism: Viscum album (assembly GCA_963277665.1). Lineage (NCBI taxonomy): Eukaryota > Viridiplantae > Streptophyta > Magnoliopsida > Santalales > Viscaceae > Viscum > Viscum album. The sequence goes on along the minus strand of OY728165.1, from coordinate 1,978,585,861 downwards.
ATGATCTAATGAAAACTCATGGAAAAAACATTTTTCTATCTAGATCAATCTATGGTAAACATAATTTCAATCCTACCTGGAAACCATTAAAATGGATTTCATCTACATAAGACATTACACATGTGGGAAGAAACCATACATGGTATACTAAATAAATACCCAGTTGGACATCCCGATAATAAAGAACACAAAACATCAATTATAGTTTAAACAATGACAGGATAAAAAATAAATTTATAATGGAAAATACACAAATATACATAGGAAGGAACTATGCCACAAGGTGGTCACCACTAAAATCCAACCACATGATTCTTCTCGATGAAATGATTGTTTCAGGAGAATTCACTATATGAGCCATGCTATCAAAAGAGACACTCTTCCAAAATTAATAGATCATTGGTCCCTACACAAGATATTACACTAGCCTCATAGGACCCTAAAACCCATTTAGTGAGTCATGTCCAAAACTGATGGGGGGCCACCTGAACCTATTTTAGATCAACCAGTTATGTAGGGGAACATATTAAAATGATATCATGAACCCTACCGATATAAAATTACAGATATATGATATAATCCCAACTAAATGTGTTTATAATGTTTACAAAAACCCCACATATGGTAAAATAATGATATATTATGACACTCTAGTCCCATGGAGGGACATTATGAATTCAATCTGAGACTTATCCTCCTGAGTGTATGTCTATCCTACGACGTGGATTTAATGTTGCACTATAACCAAATTGGAAAAGTCTTAGGGGGAGATCACTAAACAAACATAGGAATGAAATAAAGATAAAATTATATCCAATAAATCTCCAAGCGGGTACACAGTGTGTATGAAGAGTTCACAGTGTTCCTTGCTCAACCTGGATATTCTTGTGTGGTGATGCCTCGCACGACATGCAAATATATATATTCATAGACTGAAAGTAAGAAAAATGGAATTTTGATATTTATCAACACCTAGACTATGTCACCTATCCATGTTTTTTTACTACACATCATTCATGTTTACCAACCCTTGTACACCTATCCATGTCCCTGTCTGAGTACACGTCATGTCCATTCTATTGTTGTGCCGATTATTCATGTGTGTTACCACCCAAAATTCAATCAATGCAACTAATTTGGTTATTATTATGTAAAATATTATAAATAACATAATAATAAACTACATAATACAATAAAAACCATATATATAATTAATTAGTTGAATAATAACAATTTATATAAATTAAATAAACTAAACCAATGGAATAGTAACCTGACATATGGAAGAGTAATGTGACCATTACGAATAGTAAGCCTCCAATAGAATATTAAACCTACCATTGTAAGTATAAATAAAAATTAGGAATATAATATATGATAATACATTAAATTTATATCATAGAATATGTAAATAAATGTTTTAAAAATGATAAATTAAGTATTGGTATTTTTATGAAACATAAAAGTTTATTTACAATTTTATGTTTAATATAACGATTTAAAATAAAAATTATATTCATAAAATAGATTAATAAATTATTATTTTGTGGTTTTATGATTATAATATTAATTTATGATACCTTAATTAAATTTTCAAACTGTAATAAAATCATCCATAATTTTAAAATTACCTTTTTTGGAATAAATAATGAATTTAAATAGAAAATAAATTTATCATAATTAAAATATTATTTTTATATAATAGAATCAATTTTTCAATTCAAAATGATGAATAATTTTAAATTATTTATGAAATTTTGTAAAATAATATAATTTGTGGTGAATTTTGAAATATTGTATTTTATTGTATTTAAATTTATATGTAATGAAATTAATTTTTGAGTCATAGTTGAGTCATAAATGATGTGTGTGTCCATTATATATAATTCATGTGCTCTATTTTCTATATTTTGGACCAATCATAATTATTATTCATTGTATTAAGCCAAAATATCAAACAATTGATTAAAATAACCAAAAAACACCATTATCCTTTACTATAAATATGACCACTCACCACCTCTTATCCTCGCACATCCAAATCATTGAATCTTTTCCCATTTCTTGCCAAACATAATAAAATGTCTATCCCCCACATTTAGGGGCCTTGTTTCTCTATAAAACACTAATGTGATGTTCCTCAAGGAGGTTCTCAGGTAGAATAATTCAAGTGGTAAAAACCTCATTCATTTTCATTTATTTTATTTTAAATTTATATTATTTTATTTTCAAAGACTAAATTACCTTTTCCTTATAACAAGGTAACTCTAGTATCTTTTATATACTAGAAATTTATTTTTTTAATCTAAAAACCCATCATCATTTCAATTCCCCTCTTTTTTTTAAACATATAAACTCCATCCATTAGGTGTTGATTTATCTCCTCGGAGGACGTTATGTTTAAAATTTCCATTTCTGACATCAAGGATGTTAAAAATTAATTTTTTTGTTTATTAAAATTTATAATATATCCATTAAAATGTATTTAATGTTTTGGAAACATTTTATTCAAATGATATGAAGTAATAAAATAGAAATAGTTTGTAATGATCAAAAAAATGCCAGAATAATATTAATTGATATCATTATAATTTTATCTAATGAATCATCCCAAAATTTTGAAAAAAATTAAATATGAGACCATATAATAGTATGTATGTTCATAAATAACATATTATTACTATTATATACCAGTATTCCAATTTTACATTATTTTCATACATGTATGCAAGTAAACCAATCAAGAAAACCAAGAAAACAAATGCTTTTGAAGAACAAAATTGAATCTTATAACTCATAAAAAGTAAAATAATGATCTTAATAATATTATTATAAATAAATTAAATTTATAAAATATAATAAAATTATTAATTAACGGATTTATTTTTATTTTTCAGGACATTAATTTCAAGTTCACAACACTTTCAGACAAAATGTAAGGGATTTATTCTGAACCGCCTTATTTATTACATGTTTTTCTCTCTCTGTCTTTACCCCATTATAGTTATTATTTAGTTAAATATAATTCTTAAAAATTATTTTTATATGTTCCAAAACCAGGTATCCAGATCATTTCATATTTCATTGATGGGTAAATACATTTTTTAATAAGGTTCCCTTTCAATATTCTTCTTGATAAGAAATCCTGAATAAAGGGAACTACACAATTTTATACACATTTTAATGTACCATCTATAATATATTGTAATCACACATTATTCATCTAAAATAAGTTAATTTATAATGAAAATATATTTTTGTTAATTTTTGGTTTTATATAGAATGAAATGTCATTTTCACATCAAATACTATTTAATATTTTATTTAAAAATCCCAATAATTTTTTATTTCCATTTATTCTTAAACACAGCTTTTAAATTTTTTCAAAACCTTTTTAAATAAATATTCATTATAAATTACTATTTTACCTTATGAATGTTCATGTATTTTATCAATCCAGTAATTCATGAACATCATAATGATATTCACTTTTGTTATGCCTTCAGACCTAATTTGATACCCAATTCATTCCATGAGTAACCGTTATGTTTATGTTTGATTCCTTATGTATGATTATTTATGTGGAAGACGTGGTTGTTAATATAGATAAATTAAATTAATTGGGTAATGTTTAGACTCATGAGACATTTCATGCAATGTTCTCTGTGGTCTGCCTTGACTCATGTTAACTATGTGCATGGTCTTAGTGGATATCCGTGACTCATGATCCCCCTTGTGAAATGGTTTTAGTGGTCGACCATGACACATGGTTATCTAAATTATTAGGTTTTTTCATCATTTAAATTATTATATGATAACATGATCCCATGTTCTTTATTCTATTATTCTAGGGGTTTATTAGTGTTCCATTAACTTTATATGATATAATATAATGACTTCTAACCAAGTTCATTTATTTATTAATGTGTTAACATTCCATAATATTATTTTTAGCATATCCCTTTGAAAACATATACCGTAGGTTATCCTATGAAGATGTATGTGGAAAATGATGTCAGTTTCTCTTTATGAATATTAAATAAAGTATTTTTTTATTTTGATTTCATGATTTATAATTATATATCTCATATTACAATGAAACTAAAAAATGGGATCATTGGACGGAAATTAATGGATAGAATAATGTAATAATTTTTTTAAATTTCTAAGGGCATTATAGTTTGTACATGAGAATGGTATAGTTATTTTTAGAGATTATGATTAGAGCACTTTACTAAAAACCCAAGAGATAATTCTATCATAATGGATGACCTAGATTGAAACATAGGTAATAACAAGTTCGGATATACTTTTGATTATTATTTTTATCCCTCTATGTTCTAAATTTCCATTTTATGTTTTTATTATATAAGAATTAAAGTCCCGTAATTGTTATTTTTTTCATGTTAAAGGATGGAAGTAGGAGAACCAATTCCAACAATAGATGTGATGGGAAATGTGATGAATTCCATAATGATATACCCTATCTCATTGGAATGGGTTGTCAAAACATTCTGACAATAATTTCTCAATTTTGTAATGTTATGATTAATTAATGAATCAAATAGAATTCCATACTTATCTTAAGATAGTATAATATGGTGTGGAATAATTTTTGTGATAAATTCCACCCATGATTAGTGGAGATTTATATAACCTCCTTACAGAACATTGGATTAACTACATTGAAAAGATATGCAATATCTTAAATTTATCAAAAGAAGAGAAATTGGTGCTAGTAGTCTATAATTTTTATGGGAAAGATTATTAGTGGTGGAAACTAATAAAAAACACAAAACCAATATATAAAATTGAATCCATAGATTCAATAGAATATATGAATGTATTTTTTAATAAATAATTTACTTGAACCATCTATATCAATATGTAAGGGGACTTCCATAGACTTATGTGTAATGAATATGAGCCTATTTATGTGTTTGAGGAAAACCTAAAAAGTCTTGCACAACGTTAATTTTACTTTAACATGTACACAAAAACTAATGTGGATCTCCTATTTAGTGGATTAAATCAGAGTCAAAAAAATTAATCGGAGAATCAAGATATTGATAACTATGTAGATATTGTCCATTATTCCATTAAGGTTGAAATATTTATTGTATACTCTCACTGGTCTCATGGTTCTGGAGATAAAAGGTGAAAAATATAGTTTAAAATAGAGAATCATCATCTAAATCCCCTGATGGAATGAAAACCAATCATCCAACATGTCAATGTTGTAGGAAGAAACATCCTAAGAACTACATCAATGGATCAAGGAGATTATTTAAATGTTGATGAATGGGAAATATGTCTAACAATTGATTAGGTAGAGGAAATCATCAAAAAAAAATCAATGATAGGAACGAAGGTAATATTCTATCACTATTTAGGAGGTGGAGCCACAAAATTATTTTGTGACAGGAAAACTTGTTATTCATTATAGAATTCGGAATTTATTATTTAATTATGGTTATACACATTCTTTAATATCTATTAATGTTTAGTATAACTATTTAAACATAACCCTAGAATATGGAAGTTGAGTTATCTATGTGAACAAAATGTTTGGTAATTATTGTATCCCTAGTTTATCACTCCTCCCCGGTAATTGTTTTGGACTCAACAAATCATAAAATATTTTATCACATCCTTTGGTATAGTTTTATTCCTTATTTGGAATGGGTTGGCTATGTTTATATAAATACAACATCAACTACCAATAAAGGGATATCACTCTTTACATCCTATGTAATCCTCGAATTCCGTTCAAGTGAATAGAGGATGTTAAATCTTTTTTAGATTCATCATCTCAAGTGTGGATATTGATTTCATATGATAAATAATATTTATATCAAATTATTGAGTCAATGAATAGAATCATGATTGAAGATAATTCCTTGTGAGGTACTACACTATTGTATTCCTTAAAAAAATTGGACATAATCCTGACCAAGATGTTGATATATTAATTGAATTTATTTATGGATCTCTACCTATATCAAAGAATCCTTCTGAGAATGAACACCATTGAGTTGAATGAACTGAAGAAGAAGATAAAAAATAATATAGAAACACGTTTTATATGACTGACTGCTTCACCGTAGGGTGAACTGGTCCACTTTTATCAAGAAAAATCATGAATCAATGTTCTAATGAATTTATTATCACGAGCTTAATAAAATAATGATAAATAGAAAGTAACCCCTTAGATTGTTGTATCAATTTTTATACAAAATATATGGGGAAAATAATTTATCTAAGGTGGACCTTTGGTCATTGTATAACCAATTAATGGGGTGTAATGGGGATATTTCCAAGACATCCCTTCCAATGAGGAATGAAAAAATGAGTTTATATTGATTACCTTTATACTCAATAACAATCTAGTAATTTTCATGGATTAATGAGTTTATTCATTATAGATGACACCAACAATTTGGGGTATTTTTTTCTGGTGGTATATTGAAATACTCTAAGAGAATGGAGGAATATGAGTAGGATTTGAATATAGTCTTAATTAATTTCTGAAGGGAGTAACTATATGTATCATATGGTAAATCTGTTCTCTCAATGATGGAATTATGATTTTTTTGGGCATTTTATCAACATAAAATGAATATATGTGGACCCTTCTAAGGAAAAGGAAATTGTAGAGTGACATATTCCATCATATTCAATATATGTCTATAGATCCATATTTATAGTTGGGTATTACAAAATATTTATGGAGAATATATCATTATTTTCAAATCCAATAACCAAGTTAAATTGGAAGGGATTAATGTTTATCTGGAGCAACGAATATGGGAATTTTTTTAAATACATTGAAAAGAGGATTAACACTGGATCAATTCTAACCCTACTGATATGTGGGAACCCTTAATGGTGCACGTTGATGCTTCAAAAAATGGATTATAATGTTATAAGACATTAAAAGGAAAAATAAATATCCTCTACCTCTAGGAAGTTTAAAATTCATGATAAAAACTATCCCACACATGATTTTGATATGGTGGCAGTGGCCTTTACGTTTAAAATATTGAGAAATTATCATTATGGGTAGATGTGTAAAATATATACTAATAATAAGATCCTCAATTATATATTCACATAGAAGGAGATTAACATGAGCCATTAATTATGGTAAGATATTAAAAATAATTAAGACTACTCAATCCCTCACCATCATGGTAATGAAAACTACGTCATAGATGTGTTATGTAGAAATGATTTTGCATCATTATTAATGATAAGAATTGATAAGGATAAAATATTATCAAACGTGATAAGTATTGAAATAGGAATCATTAAATGAGGAACATCATCATTCATTTCTCAAATTACATCATAACCATCTCTCATGTTAGAAATAATGTAATAAAAAATAAATGACATATAAATTTCTATGATGGTGGAAGCTATTAGAAATAAAAAATTTATAGAGGTAAAAATGTATGAGGAAGAATCCATGAGATTTGGGTCATTACAATATATACCATAAAACATAGAGATAAAGAATGTTCTTCTTAATGAGACAAATATCTCAAGCATATCTATTCACCCAAAGAGCACAATGTTTATCTTGATTTCCAATTGCCTTATTTGTAGGACAGTATATTGACAAGGATTAGTGAATATATATAAAATTTTATAATATGACACCACGTGAATGTATAAAAGAAAAAACATTATGAGAGTCATGCAATCAGTACCCATAACTATAATGATGTTGGAAAACATCACAATGAAATTTATTAGTGCATTACCAGATACAACCAGGGAAAATCAAGATATATGGGTTATTGTGGGTCATCTTATAATGACATGGCACTTTATCAAAATTGGAGAGGAATTATCACACACCCACATTACATATATAAACATTAGATATGTGGTGGGGCTTCATATTGAACAATTATGGAGTGAATTTGACACAAATATGAGATTCAACTATACGATAGGGAAAAGTATCCATAACGCATTAAACACTAAATTAAATGAACAAGATAAATGATAGCATAATAAATATATATGACTTGGAATTTTCTAATATAAACATGCATATAAAATAATTTCAATAGTAATCAATTATAATTTCCAAAACAATCATAGTGCATTGGGTTCACCCTTGAACCATGATACTAGTCAGGTATTACTCCCACATTATCAGAGTGGAAAATATCCCTTACTGAACTCAGTTAACAACACATTCCATTTATTTTTATCTCATTAGATAATAATTTTTAATCAATTTATTGGAGGAATATATAGACCCAAAAAAATATTTTATTACAACATAAAAATAATACTTAGTTTAAAATTAATGACCAAAAGATAATGAAATCCATATATTTTCCAAAATATGATGAAAATATTCTTTATATGAGACCCCATGAAAATAAACAGGCTTCATAACACATTTACTATTCCAAAACACATGAAAATAAATAGGCCTAAAAAATCATTCATCCTATAAGAACTAATGTGTTTGAATTTCTTCCAAAATAATTTCATAATATATTAACATATAGAAAAGAAATGGATTTCATAAAAATTCCATCCTCTTAAATATGAATCAAAAAGACAAATAATAAGGATGGTATTCCTGGTTCACATCCCATGTCATACATAAGCCACATCAATGGATTGCATCTAAGATGAAAAATGATATTAATAGATCAATTGGAAGAATTTAAAGGAATTTTTTTTCTAAATTGTAAATCATTTCTTAAAAATATCAAAATCACTTTCATTGAAAATATATTGAAAACATACAAATAAGGATTAATGGATACTTTATTAAATACCATGTGGATGGAAAACATTTAATAATTAAAAAAACATTTAAAAACATGTAAATTTTCAACATCTGTTTATTTGAAAATAAATATGGAAAATAATCATGGTAGTTTTTGTATAATATATTGACATGATAGTGGAAAATACCATTAATGTGGTATAATATAAAGAATATTCCTTTCATATTTATGATAAAATCCAAATGATTATATTTTGAAAAATACCATGAAAATTTCATTTTAAAATACAAATAAAAAGGTATATAGTAGATAATAATATATGTATTAAATCAGATGAAGAATACTAAATAATATTTTTATTTTTTTGATGTCATGGTTGTGGATGGAAAAATTATTTTTGAAAAAATATTGAAATGATGAAGATATTTAATAAAAACTATATTTTTAAATATTTAGTACATAATGAGATGAAAAATGATGGGTAAAAAAATATTCTCATGAAATAATCATATGAGAATAAAATAAATTTTATTTATTTAGTGATGAAACATATAATTTCAACATAATAATAATAATGATAAATAATCTCTGTAAACATTGGATTGTATAATAAAACACATACTAATTTCGTGACATTGAATCATAAGATTATTTAAAAAAAATATGAAATATTAAAGGTACAATATCATTAAATTAAATAATTTCATTATATTACATGTTAATGTGTATTTATATACTCAATATAAAATAATATAGATGCATAACATATATCTCAAAGAAGAAAAATTGAGACAAAAATCAGTTACTACATAGGAATCTTTTTCATTGTAATCCCACTTAAAACTATATAAAGAAATCGAATGAAAGTAAAAATAATTTCCATGGGAAGCATCTGAATGGCCCTTATTGAGCATTATATTCACCACAAAAAAAATTAATAATAGGTACATATGACATGTATCTCATATATAAAACAATTTAGATGAATGTACCATACCTTTTTTTAATCATTTGAATCATAAGCCCCATGAAAGGGAGAGAAAAATGATATTAAATACCCAAAGTATTTTTTATAAGAATCATAAAATTCATTCCTGGTATTTATATACACATCATAAATGTTAGAATTGGTGCATATGACATGTAAATAACAAATAAAAAATGTCATAAGATAATCCCTTTCATTAAGTATTGACATCCGTCAAACAAAATTGAAACAATATTATATTAAATATAATTTTATTATATATCTATTTTATATATATACATATATCATAGCATATATGATTTACTTGTGAAATTTTACTACCAGTTTATTAATAATTCTTTGTCAAAATTACATTTTACGTAATAAGAACATCATTTTCCATTTATATTTTGGTTTGTTATATTTGGTTCTCATACTATTATATTGTTTAAATAATCTATATAACATTAAACATGATATATATATTTTATATAATCAATTTATATTTATTTATAGTGATCCATAAATGATACTGATAGAAAAATAGATACATTATTCATGGAGATGGTGTGTCATACAAATTCATGAATGTTCATTCCATTTTCTCAAGGAATGAAATGAAAAAATGTAAATAATATATTAAAATTAAAAATAATTTTTATTTAATATATATAACATATATTCAAAAAAATTCCCCAATTACCTTCCATGAAAAGAGTTATTGAAAAACCAATCACATCACTACATGAGGCAGTATTCTATTTTACAGATGAAGGATATTATTTTATCCACCATGTAATGGAATGTATTTGGTATATGTGGAATCTTAATAAAATATTTATAATTATTTTTCTAATATAATATATATCAATTTAGTCAAACCTTATTACCATTTTTAAAAATCATAATGAAAAACACTTCGTATTGGTTCATGAGGTGATAGTTTGTTGTACACATGAGAGACACTATTATATTCCAAAGGATTGGGAGGTAAAAATTATATATATAATGATAATTAAAATATTATAATAAAATCTATAATCAATAAAGACATAATTTTATATTTCTATGAGAGATGGTAACGGAAAACGAATGACATCGGTTCGTGAGGTGGTTGATTGAGGTACACTTGAGCGATGATTTCGTATTACATTTTATGGAAGATGATAAAGATTTAGTTTATTCAATTAACATAATAAAAAATACTATAGGTAATATATTGAGTTTTTTAAATAATCATGGTTTAAAAATAATTGAAGGAGGAGGATGAAGAAATAATAGAAAATTCTTGGTTAGGGACGTTATATCATTTTAAAAAATCGTCAATTGGTTTTCACCAAATTGAATATTAGGTTGTATTTTAAATAAAATAGGGATTAAATGATTAGGTTATATAATTAATGATGTTATTTTGGATATTATGTGATGAAAATATTGTTTTGGATGTAAAATATGAGAGGAGAGGGGTGGAATTTTTATAATCGGGGAGATGACACAATTGGAATTTCATGAAAGAATATACTATATCCATGATTTTATATATATGGGAAAAGTAAATATTTGTAATTAAATAATATTATAATTCTTCGAGTTAAAATATATCAATAAAAAATTTTTTATGTGTTATGGTTCATTTTTATTTCTTCTATTATTAGTTTAACCCCCGGTAAACAAATTTTTACCTTAACCGCAATAAATGATTTGTAATAGTTTTTAATATAAAATTTGGTAAAAAAATAATTCTGTCTTATTAGATAATTTAAATTATTATTTCCAAAAATATGAAATCAAATTCCCCAAATTCATAAAATAGAAGTGTTATTAATTAATTTTAAAGTAAACTCGAATATGTGACGACAAAGCGAGTTTTGATTGGAAAAATATTCATATGTTTAGAAATTTTTAACATGAAAAATTATAATGTTATTCAATACATTGAGAAAAATGTATGAATAACAATATAATTTAAATAATTTTTCTTTTTAACCATTTTAAACAAAATTGGATGTTTCAAAAAGCTATAGATGATAAGATAGTCCCTAATAAAAATTAGTATTTTCAAATTTTCAATGAAAATTTTATCGTTTAAGAAAATTATCAAAAATTAACTCATAGATAATATTGAGATATAAATTTTAAAAAAAGTACTTAATTTTTATAATATAATTTTTAAAAACATTTATAAATGGAAATTTAAAATAAGAGTACAATATGAAATGATGAAATTATTTTTTAGAAAAATATATTTATGAAGTGTAAAATTTTATTTTATTATAATCTCTTGAATAGAAAATTGATATGATGAATATAAAAATTGTGATTTAATATTTATTTTATAAATGTAATGAAAATAATTTAATAAAAATGATATGTTTTATATATCAAGTTAAAGATATTTTATGTGCATAAAAAATTAATTTTTAGACAAAGATTTAATTTTTAAAAATAATTGGTTTAATTTTTATTTATAAATAATTTGTCACTAGTTAATTAATCATATTTAAAGTGTAAAACATATATTATCATAATTTTCTTTATCTAATTAATATGCACAATTATAATGGATTGGTGATAACTATAATATTAAATAATAATATTTTTAATTGTATATCATGTATCAAATAAACATATTAATGTATGTAATTAAAAATACAGTAATTGTTGTGAGTAAGAAAAAATATATAAAACTAATAAATTATTGAAAAACGTATTTTAGAACATGTTAGGGTATTAAATTATAACCCCTTAAATAAATTGTATCCTTGTAATTTGACCTTGTTTTCTGTGAAAAATGGAAAAAAATTAAAATAAATCCATTTATGGGAAACCCAGCACTTAAAAATGGTTAATAAATCATTCAACTGCAAATTGTGTAAGGTATATGTGAAGGTCATCTATAATAACACATAATTGATTTCCTAATAGGATTACATAGTTTTATAGTGATGATTTTTACATAGAATAAGTGTTTAATGATAATATAATGACGGAGAGTGATAATGGGAATTCATAACAAGAATGTGAATGATGATTTAAAAATATACAACCGAAAAATGATAAACCATAGTTTTGTGAAGAAGTTCACTGATATCATTTTATATGGTGGACATAAGATAATTTTTTTCAATATAATATTCATTATGTTTTTAAATTTTCCTAAGGAGATAAAATTACACATTATCATTCCATTTCATAAGAAAAATATAAGATTTGGATGTGCATTGATTAATTTTCACTTCATCTATAACACTAATTGATGAATTGTTCTTGTTTAAATAACTAATTAGAAAATAATATCTAAAAACAAAGACAATTAGTTATTTATATCTCTTGATTTTATAAAAAACAGAACAGTTAGAACATGTTATCTAATATGAATAAATAAGCATATAATACATTAATGTCTAAAACCTCATCCAAATTTCATCTTAAACCACTCCATTAATGGTTAACATTTGAACCATAATTTTTTTAATATATATATATAATGTACCTAAAATAACAAAAATAAATATGATATTATTCCCAAAAATATATTAAAGTATATCATTAATTTTTTATAACAAATATGTGAATACCTTAGCAATATAATTTCATGAAACAAGGTAATTGATATAATTACAATAAAACCGTAATTACAACACAAATACATCCTCATTAATTATAGAAAACCACATATTCATTAATTTAGACAATAAATACAACAATTTCTTTAAAATAAATAAGGATTTCACAAACGAATTTTTCCACAAATCAGTAATACATACCCGGGTTACATTACAATTAAATTTACTTTTCCCAAATCAATCATCTCTATATCTGAACCTCATTATCTCAAAATTAGGAACAAATTATTGGTTATATTCCCTTAATTATGTGTTTTACATAAAATATCACCATTCCATTAATTCAATTTTCATGGTCATAAACATCATTCTACATATTCCTAAAAATCCATAATGATCAAATATACTAGACAATCCATGTATATTTTATAATTATGTAATTAAAACACAGAAACAATTCAATCATTATACCTTATTCATAAAACATTAACTAGGATCCACTTTAAAACTTCAAATCCAATTATTTATATTTTTACCTAGGACATAGATTTATATAATGTCAATTATATATAAAGTATTACATTCAACGATTTATAATTCCTCAGAGAAACCATTATTGTCATTATTTTTATTGACTAAACATTTCATTTTTTCATAAAAAATATATTTCCTTGTGGTATTCTTCTCAACATATAAATAATCCACTCTTACTATTGATACATTAATTAGAGTGATTCCTACCACATTCATGACAAATAAAAAATTGAATCTTATCTATTCTGTGTTCACGACAACCTGAGCTGTTATTGACCCATATCATTTTATTCTTTGGTGAGTTTAAGAGTTTTTCAATGTTCAAAATGATCATAATATGTGTTGATTGTTGAATATCCCTAATCACAATATCATCACTCAAATAATCATCACATTATGATTCTCATGAACACATTTTCTGTCTCATTCATTGTTTATCCAGTTCTATCTAGTTCTCGGCACTGAATAAGAACAAAAAAATATTCAGAGTAATAATATTTATAATGGAAATCCATGTAAATATATTAAATTACTAATAGTATTTCTAAATCATGACCAATTAATTTTAATTTATGACACCTTAGGATAATATATGGTTATTCCTTGTTGTGATCTAAATATATCATGTCGGTTCCTAAAGAGATTATTAATTTTTATATCATATAAATCTGGAGTTCAAGCCTGGTTTGACCTAATGACAATTGTTGTGGACCATGTGATAATCATGTCCTTCCCAATACTCTATTTTTAGATATATTACCCATAGTTACCTTGGTTAAAGAGTCAAATCAACTTAAGGTACATAGATAGGGATGAAATTTCATTGAAATGAATCGGTTTATCCTTCCAAAAAATTCCTGGACATTTTATTATAATTTTTTCCATACATATGCTTATCATTAAACATATCCAATGATATATCCTTAAAAATATAATTACATATCTCACTAATTTATTCTCATCCAACATTACAATATTCAACTAACAATTTCCTATGAAACCAATTATAGTGATCCATGATTTACATACATAGATATTACATTATTTAAATGAACATTCATTACATAACACAAATAAAAACATATTTATTTTAAAGGTATATCGAATTTGGAAACATAGAAACATGTAAATCTAATACATACGAGAACTATATTACATCCCACATAGTTCCCCATAAATATAACCCATCCTATAATTATCACACATAATAGATATAATTATAACCTGGGAAAAAGAAACATTGGAATGTGTATGATCATATTCTTTGTTAGGGAAATAAAGGGAAATATTAAAACATAAAAATATCATTATAGTAAGATAACCTGATCGTAATAGATGAAACACATAAAATTTATATAAAATATAAAAAATTATTCCATTGAATAAATATTGGAAGTTCATAAGACATGAATCAATATAAAATCAAAGATCATGATCCATGAGATAATTCCATTAAAATAAGACAAGGAATTGTGGAATAAAAATAATAATTGAAAATAATTTCCTACGTAGATAAGGATGATTTCAAATACCAACAATGTAGAATGGGTAAACTAAATAAAACATTGTAGTTGTAATGTTTCTCTCTGATAATATCGTAGGATACAAAATACCTTTTTTTACTGGGTTCACTCCAAATTATTGTCATGTTTTTATCATGAGATATCAATCTTCAACCATTTCATTAGTGCGAGATATATGTCTTACTTATCATTTGTATAATTTAACCACAATCCATGGTTAAAAAATAATCACTATAACATAATTAAAACCATACATAATTGTGAATAATGATAAAAAATATTTCATCATAGAATAACCCATGAAAATAATGGAGATCTACACAAAATTTATCATATCAAAGAAATTATAATTAAATTAGATTAAAAAATTATTCATCATATCAGATCCCAAGAAAAGAAATGGGAAACATAAAAAATTTCATCATATATTAACAAAATATTAAAAATGGTTCCCTATATATTTATTAATCACAAAATAAATCATCTATATGAAGAATAAGAATTGTAACCATGTATCATATGTAATGACCCAAGAATTCATAAATGAAAATTCATCTTGATCTGATTAAATGTTTCATTATCAAAATTGTTTATGTAAATTTTAATATCACTAGTTTTATGTTTTTGGATTATAAAATACTATTATGTATTGTGAACGTTTCTAATATAGTTGTTGAACAGTGATCACTTCATTAGAATAAATATAGGGCTTTAACAAATCCAAATTACTCAGACAATGGATGAAATGGCCTCGTCCACTAGACTTGCCCCATACAATGACAATTTGTCAGAGCTTGGAAAGAAGGAGGTGTAATTGTTCTTCACACCTGACCAATCCCATGCTGATCATGAACACGTAAAGCTTGAGCGGAACTGACTATGGGAGAAGTGGAAGTTAATAAAGATTACCACCTGAGTGATGTTATCTGAGCCACCACAAGAGTCTGTCATCATCGCACACCTTACCCTTCGGTATTATGCTGGTGTTATAAGGTGATATGTAACAATAATTTAGAAGTATGATTATGTTCATTATTTGTTTAATGTAAATAATATACATTCATTTTATTATTGTTACTTTGTAAATTGTTTTTGAAGCACATATATTATTTTTAGTTAATATTCAACAATGAAATCTATTTTGATTAATTAATGGATTATTTAATTATATAATAATTTAATAATATTTTATTATTATTATTAAATTAATTTTTATTAAATATAAATGATCATATAATTTTATGAATGCAATTGTATGTTTTAATGAGGTTTGAAAGCTGTTTTTGTCAAAACCCATGAATTTTCGATGAATGTCGGTTTTTATTTTTAAAGTAGAAAATTCAAATATTTATATAACTATTTAGCAAAAATAAATATTATTTTTTAAATCCGGACATCAAAATTATCCAATGGTGATTTTTCATAATTTTATGAGATAATCAAAATTCTATGTAAAAATTAAATACAATTTAAATATATAAGGTGTTTTATGAGATCATAATGAACCAATAGTGATGTAATAAAATAATATAAACATTTCTTGAGGCTAATATATGTTTTACTAATAAAATAATGTGATTTTGGGTTTGTTTTATTTATTTCTAAAATCCTTGGTGGACACATAATGGAAAATAAACATTTTTTCTTTTTATATTATTTTCCTTGAGAGTGTCACTCACCTTCACATAACCCACCCATTTATTTTAATATTTTCGGCCATTGGACATATAAAATACTATTTTCCACTCCCCTTTGAAAAAAAATGGCCAAATAACATGGGTGGATTTGTGGTTTTGATTAGTTTAATGTGTGGTGACCCAAACCTAAATAATAATGATTTCCATTAATTTTCCTATATTAACCCACCCAAGCACCCACTCAATCTTTAATCGGTGCCTTTGTAGTTCATCCAACCTCTTCCATATGCTATCTATATTCCTACCAAGTCTTCCAATGCTTCCAAGAAGCCTCTCTCAAGCCTCGCCCAATTCATTGGGATCATACATCCAATTATTGGATTCCTACCATTCTAATTTTATACATGTTTCATAATAATGTTTAGCTCTTTTATTTTCAATTAAAAATATTGGTGTCCGATTTCTCACCTCCCCATACTTCACACATTATTATTTGATAATGGTAGAACACTTTCACTCAAATTAATTCCTCCCATATACTCTAATTACCGTGCTGAAATTCCGTGATAGATTTATCTCTCCTCTTTTACATCCAACTAATTCTTCTGTATTGTGCATCAAAATTAAATTACGTTTGTTGGGACATAAATATATATGACCCCATTAATTTAAAATTATTTTACATATTATGAGTCACACATTTATCTCCCATCAACAATTTTCATGAATCCTTTTTTCATGCCATTATACAATATAAATTACACCAAATTTTTTTCATGCCAAAGTCATTGTTTAGTGAATACAATTCACATTTATCTATCAAGGGTATTAAACTATATAAACATTTACATATTGATTAAATAGTTTCATGTATTAATTCAAAATTCATTTATTTTGGAATAAATGGATATTTTTAATAAATCCATGTTTTATTATCCATGTGGCATACTTTTGGATGAAATTAAATGTTTAAAGAGGGTGCACCCGGATAGAGCACCAATGAATTGCGTAAAGTATAGTATCATGATAGATCAATGGAAATGAGTTTTGAAACATGATAATTAATTTTAAAAGATGGTTTACTGATTATTCATGTCTAAGGACTGTTTACTCATGCTCCATGTGCAATGAGGCTTGGCTCAGGCTAATTCCATGTTAAGTGTTGTTTCCACATTTTGATGACATGATTGTCAAGATTTATCATGCCTTTATGTTCATGTTTCTCTTATGATCCATTGATATGCATATTATTTATCATTTGTTTTATCCCTCATGTTATTCCATGTTTATTCCCTTACTGGGCTTTATAGCTCACCCTTTTCTTATGCATGTCCTGAGGTTATCCCAAACAATGCAAAGTACGAGTGAATGTTGTTGTCATGTAAATGATGTTTTCAATAAATATGTTTTATTTCATGTATTATATTATTATGTAATGATCCTAAGCCCCAAATACAGTAGTCCTCTTGATCTTATATGTTGTATCATCTGAAGATAATATAATAAATAATTTTTTGGTGTGTAATAAAGAGAAGGGTGGTATTAGTTGGCATCATCAGATATGTTTATTTATTTTTGGGATTAGGATTAGAAAACCATAGTATAGCCTTAATGATGATACTAAGTATAATAAAAATATCCCTATGTTTTGGTGAGTATTTATTAAGCTGTTTATCAAAAAAATACAACCATGTTTGGAAACGTGCAGGTAGAGACGGCTCTGGCACAAATGTACCTAGGGGTGAAAACACAGACAAGGAGTTTTGGGCTTCACTCAGGGTATCCTTGTACATGAAAACTAGCCTTGTTGTACTCTTGGTTATGAAACTCCAGGGGGATATGCATTAGTTAATTCACAATATTAGTGTAAACAATTATTAAGGAAATTAAAACAATCCCTGAGAATATATGTTGGATAACATAGATTGACGCCCGTTGATTCCTATGTTAAAGAAATAAATGTTTTTTATAAGTCATCTGTTTTTGACATTGGATGCACGTATATGTGTAAATACATTAAGAAACTCATCCCTATATATATATAAGATATATTAGAACCAGAATGAAAAGGTGAAACGTAGGGCTATCGTAAATTGTTAACCACAATCTTTTATATCCCAAAAGTTGTGTAGAACAATCCCAATATCACCAAAAATCATTGATGTAAATATTTCGGTGAGAACAGAAAATGGGTCTATCATTGTATCCCATGAATTTAGCTCCACCCCTATCAAAATACGTGGATTGATTTTTTCGGTGAACCTCATCATAATCCCTATGGTAAATTTTGATGCAATTCATGGCATGGATTAGATTTCCTTATATAGAGACAACATAAATTGTCATGATAGGGAAATCACTCTCCATGTGGGGAATCAACCCCAAATTATATACAAGTGAAAGGAGGAAGATTAATATTCTTTAGCTCCATCATCTCAATCATGGATATTACTACCCTATAAGCACGGGTATCTGGCTCAGATGGTAGATTCTAATGTGGAATCCATCCTTGAATACATGCATATTGAGAGGGAATAGATTGAAGTGTTTCCTGAGGAATTTACTGGTCTTCCACCTAGAAGAGATGTTGTATTCTTAATTTATCTTATACTTGGAGAGTTTCCAATATCCATGATTCCATATTGAATGGCTGTTGTGGAAATTGAGGAGCTAAATATACAACTAAACGATAATCTGAAAAATGGATTTATACCCCCAAGTGCTTCACCATGGGTTGCACCAGTCCTCTTCACCAAGAATAAAGATTGGTCAAAGTTCCTTTGCATTGATTATCATGAGCTTAACAAAATCATGATAAATATCAAGTATCCTCTACAAGGAATTGATGACTTGTTTGATCAGCTGGGTGGAGCATAATACATATCCACGGTGGATTTGAAGTCGATATATTATCATGTATGGGTGAAGAAGGAAGATATCCACTTGACTTATATTCGTAAAAGATACGGGCACTATGAATTCATAGTATTTCCTTTCAGAATCACTAATTCTCCATCAATATTCATGGACATGATGAATAGAGTCTTAAGAGATTACCTTGAAAAATTTGTTGTGGTATTTATAGATGATACTCCGATATACTCAAAAACTAAGGATGATCATGAGGAGAATCTAAGAATTATACTAGAGACATTGAGAAAGGAGAATCTCTATGTATTGTACAACAAGTGTGAGTTTTGGATGAAGGTGGTCTCATTCATGAGCCATATAATCACAAGCAATGGGATATCTATGGATCCCTCTGAGGCAACCGAAATAGAGAGATGGTGGAGGCCAACATTGGTAATGGACATCCGTAGCTTCTTGGGGTTATTTGGATATTATCTACAATTTGTGAGAAATTACTCATGATTTTCCAACCCTCTTACCAAGCTAACTTGAAAGGGAGTGATGTTTTCTTGGAGTGATGAATGCGATGAATGATTCAAGGGCATGAAAAGAAGGCTTATCAGAGTGCATGTGCTCACTTTACCCACTTGTGGAGAACTTTTTGAGGTATTCAGTGAACTTCGAAGAAGGGAATGGGATCTGTGTTGATGAAAAATTAGAAAGTCATTTCCAATAATTCAAGGGTATTTAACGTTCTTGAGCAGAATTATCCAACACATGATCCAGAGTTGGCTGCGGTGATCTTCACCTAAAAATTTTGGGGTCATTATCTCTTTGGGGAGAAGTGTGAAATATATAAAGACCACAAAATCCTCAAGTATTAATTCACAAAGAAAGAGTTGACCATGCACCAATGAATATTGTTAGAGTTGATCAATGACTATGACTGCTCAAGCCATTACCTTCCTTGGAATGGGAACAAGGTGGAAAATGAACTATGTATAAAAGACCCAGCGATTCATTCATTGATGATAATTGAGTAGGATCCAATCATCTTAGATTTGATTATGATTGGAAGGGGAATCCAAAATATGGGTACTTAGTCAATACTTTCACAAATTATTGCTCAACTCTATCTTTTAGAACGTTTAATGGATGCTCTAAAGGATGATGTGGGAATTTAGAAGAAAATATAAGGTATCATAAAAGGTAAATCCTTGTATTTTAATGTTAATGAGATTGAAACTGTGAGATTTGGGAAAATAATATGTGTTCCATCATGGATGGAGCTAAAAATGATATTTTTAACGATGCCCATAGTTCAAATTTCTCTATCCACCCATGAAACACAATGATGTATCGAAATCACCAAGAGAATTATTGGATGGATTATATGAATAAGGGGATCATTGAGTATAAATCAAAGTGCCTGGTGTGTTAGGAAATGAAGGAAGAGAGGCAAAAGTATCAGTGGATGGGGAAACCATTGCCCATTCCAGCATAGAAATGGGAGAACATCACCATGGATTTTGTCTCCACACTTCCAAAGACATCCAATGGAAAAAATTCAATCTGGGTTGTTGTGGACCATCATACAAAGTCTACACATTTCATTGAAAAATGGGAGGATTTCTCAATGGATCAACTAGAACTACTGTATATTAGGGAAGTTTTGAGGCTACATAGAGTACCACTGTCTTTTATATCTGATCAATATCCAAGATTCACATCTACGTTTTGGAAGAGTCTTCAACATGCTCTGTCTGCTGAACTAAACTTCAGTCAGCACTATCATCCTCAAATGGATGGCCAATCTGAGTGAACTATTCAGAAACTGGAGGATATGTTAAGATCATGTTCTATGGACTTCAAAATAGGATGTGACCAATATCTTCCACTTGTTGAATTCTCGTAAAATAACAGCTTCCACTCAAGCATCCGATTGGCACCTTATGAAGACCGATATGGTAAGAAGTGTAGAACAATGGCTTGATGGGATGAAGTCAGTGAGTGTAAGATGCAAGGACCAGAAATGGTCGATGAAATGGTGGAGAAGGTGAAAACCATTCAGCAGCATATCGGGGTAGCCCAGAGTCGATAGATGAGTTATGTAGATAACTGTCAACGAGTCCTTGAGTTTAATGTTGGAGACAAGGTATTTCTACACATTTCTCTGTGGAGGAAGGTCATGAGGTTTGGAATGAATGGGAATTTAAGTCCTAGGTACATCGTCCCCTTCTATTTTCTTGATCGTGTTTGTGTGTTGGCCTATCGAGTATCTGTTCCACCTACCATGGCCAAATTACATGATGTCTTACATGTATCCCTCTTAAATATGTACTTACCAGACCCTTCACATGTACTCTCTTCAGAGGTAGTCAATGTAGAGTATGATATTTCTTACAAGGAGAAACCAGTGAAGATCTTAGATCCTAGAGAAAAAGTTCTATAAAGTAAGATAATTCCCCTCATCAAAATGTTATGCTGAAACCACATGTTTGATGAAGTGATATGTGAATTGGAGAAAATGATGAAGCAGAGTTACCCACATCTGTTTTTTTGTGGGAAATGGAAATTTTGAGGGAGAAATTTCTTAAGGGGGGATATTGTAACGACACAAACATTCATTAAAGAAAATTCCTCTTGATCTGATTAAATGTCTCTTTATGTAAATTTTTTATGTAAAAGTAAACATCATTGGTTTTATGTTTTGGATTGTAAAATACCATTAATAATTTTTACTATTGCTACTTTAGTCATTGAATAATGATCAAATGATTAGAATAAATATAAGGCTTTAACAAATCCAATTTACTCAGAAAATGGATTCGATGGCCTAATCTAGTAGACTTCCCCAATATGAATACCATTTTTAGATCTCGGAAAAAAGTGGAGTCATTGGGTTCTCTGTTGACAAATACCACGTCTATTTTAGCACATTAAGTTTGAATGGAACCAACTATGAGAGAAGAGGAATTTAAGAGAGATTACCACCCGATCGATGTTATACGAGCCACCCGAAGAGTATATCACCATCACACACATTACCCTTTAGTATTATGCAGGTGCTATAAGGGGTTATGTAACAAGACCTTAGAAATATGATTATGTGAACTATTTTTTATATAATAATGAATATACATTCATTTTAATATTGTTACTTTGTAAATAGGTTTTAAACTGGAAATAATATTTGTAGTTAATATTCAACTAAGAAATCTATATTAATGAATTAATGGATTTTTTATTTAAATAATATTTTAATAAAATATTAATTTTATTATTAAATTACTTTTTATTAATTATAAATTATCATATAATTTTATGAATGAAATAGTAATTTTTATTAGATCTTGAATGAAATTTTTGTCCAAACCCAGGAATTTTTTTATAAATATTGGTTTTTATTTTAAAAGTAAAAATTCACATATTTATATGTTTATTTAGAAAAAAATTAATATTATTTTTGGAATCAGGGCATCAAAATTATCCAATGTTGATTTCTTCATAATTTTTTAAGACAGTTGAATTTTGGGTAACAATTAAATTCAATTTATATTTATAATGTGTAATATGACATCATAATAACCAAATAAGGATGTAATAAAATACAATAAACATTGATTTCGGATAATATATGTTTTATCATTAATATAATGTCATTTTGGGTTTCTTATATTTATTTTAAAATAATTTTGTGGACCCTTCAAGGCCTATAAAACATTTTTCCTTTTTTAATTATTTTCCATGAGATTGTGATTAACCTCCACATAAGCAACAATATAACTTTATGATGTTCAGACATTAGCCTTATAAACTATTTTTTCCAGTCCCCTTTTTAAAAAACCATTGGAATATCCATTTTATGATTTATGGTATTGATTAGTTTAATGTGTGGTGACCCAAACCTAAACAATAACAAATTCCCTTTCTTTTCCAATCTAAACCCACCCAAGCTCCCACTTCCTCTTCTCTAAAATCCTTTGGATTTCAACCCACCTATAACCTCCTATGTCTATATAATCCTACTAAGGCACCCCATTCTTCCAAGAAGCCTCTCTCGAGCCTCTCCCAAGCCTTTGGGATCACAATTCCTAGTAACGGACTCCTAATATTCTATTTTTATCCAAGTTTCATAATTATATTATACCCTTTTATTATTAATTAGAAATGTTGGGTTATTATTTCACACCTTCCCCAAACTTCACTCTTTATTTTTGGATAATTGGAGACCCCTCAATCTCTCATTAATGCCTCCCATGTACACCCGTTACCATGCCATAATTCCATGCATGATTTCTCTATCCTCTTTTACATCCAAGTAATCCCTTTGTATTATGCATCTTAATTCCATTATGTTTGTTTGAAAATGTATCTATATGACCCTCGTATTTTCCATTTCATGTATTTATGTTGAGACACCCATTTCTCTCTCATCAACCATTTTCATGAATCCTTACGTCACATCATTATGCTGTCGAAATTGCACCATATTGTTTTCAAACCAAAGTCATTGGGTAGTGAATAATATGACAATTTACGTATCAAGGAAATTTACCATTATTTAGATTTAAGTATTTATTATAGAGTTTCATGTATTAATTCATCATTTCATTATCGTGGAATAAATTTTATTTTTAATGAATCCATGTTTTATGATTTATGTGGTACACTTATGCATGAAATGAAATGTTTAAAGAGGGTGCACCCTGATAGCACTCCAATTCATTGGGTAAAGAATAGTATCATGATACATCATGTGAAATTATTGTTGACTCCTGATAATTCATGTGCAATGAGGGTTTACTCGTGATTCATGTTCTATGAGGTTTAACTCATGCTTCATGTGCAATGAGCCTTGGCTCAGGCTTATTCCATGTTAAGTCATATTGCTACATTTCCTTGTTATGATTATGATGTTGTATCATGCCTATATGTTCATGATTATCTTGTTCTTCATTGATATTACAATTTTATAACATGTATTTTATCCCTCATGTTATTCCACATTTATTCCCTTAATGGACTTTATAGCTCACACTTTTCTTATGCATGTACTTAGTTTATCACAAGTAATGCTATGTATGTGGGAATATAGTGGTCATGTAAAGGATGTTCTCAATAAATATGTTTTATTTCCAGTTTTAAGTTATAATTTAATGTTCTTAAGCCCTAGAGGCACTAATCCTCTTGATCTTCTATGTTGTATCATGTGATGTTTATGTAATAAATTAGGCTTTACTGTGTAATAAAGAGCAGTGTTATCATATCCTACCATTAGTAATGAATATGTAACAAGATATTTTATTTTCCTAGATGGAAAATTTAATGGATAGATCCCTCATAGTCCATTAATTTTCAATATATCTAGAGGCATTGGAAATATCGGGACCATCAGTGTCTCGTGAATGTGTTTTCCAAAATTTGGTTCGAATGAATGGTTGCATCGATGGGAATGGATGACACTGATGGGAGTCAGTGGCACTGATGGGTGTCGGTGGAAGTGACCAACATCGGTGTAACCAACCTATATAAGTGGAAACAAATATTGTTGGTGGCACCAAAGGGTCATCTATATCACCAATCGGCATCAGTTCTAGGGATATTGTACCATGGTGGCAGCACCGGGGTGATTGTGCCAGGGCGAAGGTTCCAGGGAGAAGGTGTGAGGGCGATAGTGCCAGGGTGACATTTCTTGGCTAACTGTTCCAGGGAAACGATGTTAGGTAAATTGGGCCAGGGTAATGGTTCCAGGGTGACGGTGCCATGTCAATTGTAATAGGGGAAAGGTGATTCACTTAAGTGAGATTCATTTCCATTTTTTCCAGGACCTTCTAGTGTTTACCTAGTAACGTATAATTTGATGTAAAAGTGTTTTATTATGGTTTTTAGATCCATTAAATTCTAGAAAATGTTGTTTTAATCCCCCAATAGTTGGTCGACGCTTGAGTTACCAAAATATGTGTCATTTTTCATCGGTGTCACACCATTTCCATGGTTTATAGTTTCACCCATGTAACACATTATTCTCCATTAAAAACATTATTAAATCACATTTGTTATCCCCACCATCATAGAGGAGAATTATTAAATCTCAATTATTACCACTATGTTACGCCACCCATCTTCATGGTCGAGCCATTATTTGACTTTTATGTACATCAACATTATCACACTGATTTTAGGATCTGGCATTTTCTGAATCCGAGATCCAATATTCATTTTTTGTTTAGTTCCCCTAAGTTCACATAGACAATTATTTATGAGACAAATCATGCTACCATTAAAGAGACTATCCTACTCATCCTTGTACCCCTCTATGTTCTTCCTCTACAAATAGTGCTTCCCTAGTTCTTGGTGCAAGGTGAAAACAACAATCCTTGATCATCTAATTAGGGGTACTTCCTTAATTTCTCTTTATTTTGCATCATGAAGGGTGTGTTTGATAATGTTTCCCATTAGACATAGGTGAATCCAAACATCAACAAAGATAATAAACATGTTATAAAAGAATAAATGGTTGATAACATTGATATTTATTATTGTGTTTGCCCTTACTCTTTATTTCTGTAATTGTATGGGATTTTTTCCACTTAATATCTTTGTAGTTTTTGGACCTTTCTTGTGTATTAAAAATGCTATTTTTTCTAAGAAATCTTGTATTTTCATTTCTGTAACATGGAAATTGTTTAATCACATGATCATGGTGATTAAAATGGATTCTTTTTTAATAAAACCCCCTATGTGATCAGCATAGTTATCCAAATAGAAGAAAGGAACATAATGTATTGTGTTAGCTAAATTTGAAAGCATCATTCTTCTATTATGGTTATATGCATGGTTACCTTGTTGATGCCTTGTGGGGTGACATGGAGGGGAAAAGAATATTTTGTTTGGAGATTGTTGGATTTTCAATCTATGGATGGGTGGAGATGTTATGTTGGGGCTTGGATTGGTTACAATAATTTGAGGGATCTCAAGGATCCCTTTTGATGTTATGACAATACAAGATAACCAGGTGTGAATACGTAAAATCATGCTTGTCCATTTTCTTTAGTAAAATTTTTGGCTTGTGGTAATTCATATTTGTTTCTCTATAGTGATGTAATGATTCAAATAGAATCTCTTGAACATGATAATTTGAATGGGTACAACATGGGAATTGTTTTCCATGAATGTATTGTGTTGTGGTTGTAACTATGGGGTATTTTGCATGTTGCGATAGTAGCAAGAATGGTTGTGTATGGGATGTTTGTCTATCTCTGAACACATATTTTTGGATTAGTGCTTGATTATCTATATGTATATTGTTTAGTTCCTTGGATTCTTTTATGAACACCACCCATGTTGAGCACTTCATGTCGAACACCCCCATTTTATGGTGGATGGTGTTTTTTCCAACAATCTTAAGAGAAACTGGTTACTAGCACCATTATACTCCCCCTCCTAGGTATCCCAAGACTAATCAGGTAGGCTATGATGGCCTATGGTTCAGTTTGACCCAAGACACTTCGGGTAGGGTCCACTGTTGTGGTTGGACCAGATGTGTGTGTCAAGGTTGTTTCTGATGTGTCTTCGGGATGAGGTATATGCATCTTCGGGCGTGGTAGTGGTTGTTCAGACCATTGTGTTTGCGTGTGTGGTTACATGTGGTTATTGTGGACTAGGTGTTTGAGGGTGTGGTTATGTCTTGTAGAGGCACAGATTCTTATAGTGCAGGATGTGTGGTGGTGTCCCACATGAATGTGGTTGGGGCGGTAGTGGGACTATTGTGGAACCTGTGGGATATGTTGGACACGTTGGATGGCCTAAATAACCCATGGTACAGCGGTTCGGGGTACATAAATATCGATGTTCTATTATTATTGCTTCTGGCGCTTTCGTCGGGGAACATGCATCCTTCACGTAGAGGATGCGTAGCTGTTTCCCCGCATTCCCGCTTTCAAAAGGTGGGAATCATCTGGTCCTTGTTCAGGGATATTTAATCCTTGATCGAAATATGTTGATGGGATGTTAGTTCTTCCTTCCATGGATTCCTCCTCAGAACATGTCACCTACTCCGGGTCTCCCTCATATACTGAAGACATTGTTCGTGAAACTCTTCCTGGTGCCATATATTCATGGACACTAGTTAATTATTATTCTTCTTTCAGGACATTCCAAGGGGTCCAGTCAGGCCAGAAACCATAGGTTATGGGAGTAGTCACATGGTGCAACACTGGCATGTCTGGACGTTGGGGGATTGGTTTCTCTGTCTTTTGTCTCTTATTATACGGGTTCTCAAGGGCACTGAAGCTGGAGGCATCCCACATCGAACACGGGGAACCGTATGCCGTAGGCATGTATCTGAAGTTTTTCATAGATTATTATACATAACATAGGGTATGCCGCAAGTTTAACATCCATCAGAGACGGATCAGGATGATCATAACACTAGTTAGAGTGGATCAGATAGAAGAATCCCTTAGAGGGAACTCCGACATTGGTGCCAACAAGTGGGTGGCTCCCCAAATGCGGCAAGCAGGATCGGGGAATGGAGTGGCGTGATCCCACTAGGATGTGGCATCCCAGGTAGGAATCATGATGGATGAGGGAAGGTATTGTGAATTGGATATTGAATTGGATGGAACCACCATGGAGCGACAATGGGTTTGGTCTTGAGCGTTGAAGAGACTTCCTATGTATCCCCATGGTAGGGAATCATAGTCCATTTAGTTTATCTGACGATGGCTAGCCGCCGATTGGGGGTTCTAATAGCATACTTCTGGATTGGGTCACAACGGCTTAGCGCTAGATGAGGTCACAACTTCTTACCACAGGATTCGGTCATACAGGTTACTGCTGGATGGGATCGCAATGGATTACCTCTGAAAGAGGTCCATAGTTTAACGTTATGTGGGATGGGCGAACAGACATGAAGGATGACCTGTGGTCCAATGGTCATTGGGATTGAACATCAGAGAGTCTTCATGCGTACCTTTCCATGGTAAGGATGAATGTCCTTATAGTTCGGATGAGTTTTCGGAGAACCGACATGAAGGAGAACCTGGTGTCCAATGGTTGTTGTCTTTTAACATTGTGGAGGCTTCCTACGTACCATGTCTTATAATGGATCAATGTCCTCATAGGTCGGAAGAGTGGTCAGCGAACCGATCTGAAGGAGGTCCTATGGTCCAATTGTTATCGGGCTTGATCCTCGTGGATACTTCCTTTGTACCATGCCATGAAATTGTTCCAATTCCTCATAGTTCGGAATAGAGTTGGGTATTACACTCTGAGGCGGCCCAAGTTGTTGTTGAACCAACATGAAGATTGTTAGAATGACCATGTGGTGGGCTTGAACTTCGTGGGGGATTCCTACATATCATGCCTTGGCATGGATCAAATTCCTTGTAGATCAGAAGAGGGTTGGGGAATACACTATGAGGTTTCCCATGGTGTTTTTCATGGTAGATGCTAACTCTATGCTCACGTGAGTCTTCCTCAGTGTGAGAATCAAAAGGTAGCAGAGACTCGACAATCACGTCATGGATGGTTTTTCCATGGGAAGTGAAGTGGGCCTTATGCGTTGAGCGGCACAGGGAGAGATGATTTGGGACATACTCCAGGATTGAGGCATGATGGAGAAAAAGCACAGCAGAAGTGGGACTTGGGAGCGAAGAAAGGAGAATCACCATTCTCTACCACGCCCTTCGCTAGACAAGGGGTCCGAAGGTGAAAGGAGGAGCAGGGATGCTACCTCCTGTAGGAAAGTTAGGGGATTATAACAAGATGGTTTCCCTTCTTCCGTGGACTAATGCCACTCCCATAAGGAGGATATCATCCCCTGTGGAGACTAGGGGGCGTGGAGAATGTCCATGGTGGGGGATCCCCTTGTGCGAGGAAAGGGATGAGGTCACATTTTAACATCATGTGCTGAGGACGATGGTTATTGGCAGTTTAACATCCTACAGCTCGGACAAATTGGGTTTACTCTACAACCATAGGAATTACATAACTGGTACCCTCTGCTCCTTGTGGAAGGGAAGGCATCTGCAATGCCGTAGTGAGGGGATGTCGTGGAGTGAACCATCGAGGGGTCCACATTAGTGTGTCTGTGTAATGAAGTTGTAGCTGTTATCATGCCTATGTGAAGAAGCATAAGGAAAAGTAACGCAACATGAGATATTGTCCAGGAGAATTTGAAGTTACTTCATACGATCCTTGAAGGTCGCATACAAAAATTTATTTCCAAGCAGAGGTGTCCATAGGCAGGGGCCTTGTGAAGCTCCGTTGCACCGCATGGCGGAGGATGCTTGTGAAAGGGTGTGCTTCGCGAATTGTGGTTCCTTACCCTAAGCATAGGGCAGAGTCACATATGGGAGGTGCTTTACTTAGTGGAAAGGCATTCGTGGAGCACTGCCTCATGGAGCAAAGGATCCTTGCGATGAAAACTGTCATGAAGCAATGTGCTTCGCGAAGTATGGTGGCTTTGACATAACATGTGGATTATGTGTACATGAAGGGTGTTTCGTGAATCATAAATTCTCTGTGACAATCCGGGTCCCCATTGGGATCACCTTCCCTCACGAAGGCCCATGGACTTCGCGAAAGGCATCCCTTTCAGAAGAGGGGATCCAAACGGGACAAAGGGAAGGAACTTCGCGGTGCAGAAGTACCTGGCACAACTCATGATTCACAGAGTAGAAGGATGCTTCATGATATAGGAGCTAGGAAGTCGAAGGGTTGGATTTTCCTTCCATTGGGCTTAGGGGCCGCCTCATATTTATAGGTAAGAGGTGCTGCGGAGCGGAGCTGATGTGATGCGAAGAGGGACTCGATTGCTTCGTTGTGGGCTTACGAACATCAAAAGTGGTCACGGAGAATCCCTCCTGCTTTCATTAGGGCAGACTCACGTATGTCAAATGTGTTCGTGGTTCTTCCTTCCTCCCTACATCACGGTGGGCTTGTGGTGCTGGGGGGGGGGGACTCCATGGGAGAGCATCTTGAGGCAGCCACCGGTGCCTTTTTTCAATTGGCTTCTTCTCTGCCCTGAATTTTGGTGCCAAAAAATTCCCCCCCACAGACATGGAGCTGAAAAGAAATCCATTGTCGAAGTCTGAAGGAAATCTTCGAAATAATCGTTCCTTCATGAAGCGGACACGCGAAGAGGCCTCGCTATGGAGATAGGGAATTCATGGGCCGAGCGCACCATAAAGCTCGTTGCAAACTGGACACACAGTGAAGCATCTAATGAAATCACCTATAAATTGGGGGCATGTCATCTCCTTTGTAATTACACTTATCTATGAATTTGTCCTTTTGCACTCTCGATTCGTGAATCTATGCATACTCCGTGACTGTTCTCTATGAATTGTGTCTTCACGGCACACAGCGAGTCCTCGACTCTCTGTTTACACTCCTCATTCCATCTTTCAATGCCTAGGAAGCACTCGGTGAACAGTCTTCACAAAAACGCTCTAAAAAATGAGCTTTGTCATCCAACAAAAAAAATTCCATGTTCCAGAATCGAATGGCCCACCAAAATCTTCCAAGGGGTTCCTTTCGGATTTAGCATGGACGGATGAAATGGAGAACATTCTGGTGCTAGGAGAGTTAGTTCATAGCCACTCAGACAATAGTTCATTGGTTGAGCTGATATTGAAGAGCAAGAATAACTACCTGTAGTGTATGAGGTTTCTCTTGTATGGCCTCGGGCTGAGGGATGAGGTCTTCATCCCTAAGCAAGTAGGGACGAGCCAGCTTACTGGTTTAGGATCATGTCGTGCCAGTGCTGATGTTTCAAGGCACCCGATGGTCATGCCTGAGAAGACTTGACACCCATCATTGCCAACTACTTATACAACCATCTGAACAACATTGATGGGAAGGCATTAAAGACGGAGAAATACCCTCCTCTGTACTAAACTATAATCATGGCGGAACTACGGAACCCGAAGAAGGGGTGTTCTGAGGAATGGGTCCTACTCTAAGGTGGAAACATCATGGATGATTGTGTCAGGACCTACTGGGTAGGCACCTCGTGCGGGGAGTTCAAAGCGTAGCTGAGAAGAGTGGGAATGTGTGATGTAGCTTGGGCTTCCCAGTTCAACATCTACTAGCCAAAGCAGCTAATGTCGGATCTGTTGAGTCGGTGGTCACCGGGGACCAATACCTTCCACCTACATCATGGGGAGCTCGACATCGGCTTATGGGATTTTCATCATATCTCGGGGGTCCAAATACAGGGGGCTAGGTATGATGAATTCCTACCTACTATGGGTACGTGGGAGGATTCAGAGAAAATTCCACCTCTGGTGATGGCATTGATGGAGCTCGTGCCCTGGGAGG
Source organism: Viscum album (assembly GCA_963277665.1). Lineage (NCBI taxonomy): Eukaryota > Viridiplantae > Streptophyta > Magnoliopsida > Santalales > Viscaceae > Viscum > Viscum album. The sequence goes on along the minus strand of OY728165.1, from coordinate 1,978,553,692 downwards.
ACAAGTAGGAGGTGAGGGACGTCCACTTCAATCATTGGTTCAAAATGATTCCTAAACATCCCGGTAGACCGTCAGTTTCTGGCGAGGACTCAAACTTGCCCAAAGGGGACCTAGAGTAAGGAACACTCATACTTGAGGCTGTTGGAGAATTTTAAGTGGAAGACCTGGGGGTTCAGTGTCAGCACTGAGCAACAGCCAATAGTCAGGATGGTGGTATTCATCGCAGCTGTCACCTGTGGTTGGATCCTGCCAGTGATGGATACAAACATGTGAATGCAACCAAACAATTTAATCATGGCATCCAAATTGGCAGTATGAGGGAGGGTCATCATGGGGATATCGATGATTTCCATGTTGTACAAAATTTTGTGGCACATCGGCGAGGGGAAGAGGCCATAGAGTGTATACGGGCCGTTCCAACTCATATAGGGGTGGATTTCAGCTCTCATCAGGGGGATCTATGAGTATCCAAACCCCATCTCACATCTAGGGTCGAACTTCCTCCCATCGATCCTGAATGGAGTGGGGAGCTATCCAACCAAGCTGACTGCACCATCGGTCCTGAACCGGGTGTGTAGGTTGGAGGAAATCAATTTCCACTATTTTCCGTTGCCGAAAGGGGTATTTACTAATGACAGACTGGGTACGGAAGAGAATTGGTCCTACATCCTGGCCTTTCGAGGTGGAGTCTCGGTGGCCAGGGTGGATCGCGAGAATCTCTTCAAGCCATACTCCCCACACTGGTTTGGACAGAAATTCTAGTGCCTGTAGCGACTGACCCCGCAGGTTTACTTGGAGGTGCATCATGAGTAGCTCTCATGGGTGATGACGTAAATGTGGCTCATGTTCACATGGGATAATGGAAGATGCGGAATGAACTACCTCTGCTGACCTCTATCCACTGGATGATAAAGGAATATGCCTAGAGCTTGGAGGCGGCCTACCCAGGGGAGACGTTGAAGAGACCAACCACTCTAGTCGGTGATGGCGAGCCTTCCCAACCCCGAGACTGACGCCAGAAGGTGGAAAGGGAAGCCCAAAATGGCGGGGTTACTATAGCGGTGACACCAACACCAGTTAAGGGGGATGCAGTGGTAGCGGATCCAGCAGCAGCAGCGGATCTGGTGGCCCCAGGGGAATAAAGTCATCCGGAGGGGCGGCCATTGAGAGAATTCCTCAGGATTTCTACTCTGGCCTCAGGGAAACGGCTGCACAATATTGACATGTCATAGAATTATGTATTCCCAGAGGACTGGGACATATGGGAAGTCAACTGGAAATTCCTCAGCCCATCCGAGTTATGTCAGCACCTTAACTGCCTCAGGATGGACATGCTGGGGATTGGACCTGTTAGAGACGGTTTCGCAGAATCTCAGGAGGAGGCAGAGCAATACATGGACAAACTGGAAGACTTTATCCACTCTCGGGGTGCCCTGCTCCGGATGATAGACCGGTTCAGGCTGATGTTGGATCATACAGTCTCTCCGCAATAGTTAGTTGCTGACATGAGGGAGTGCTTCCCTCTAAAAGATAAATCAGACGAGTCCTTCTGGGGAGATGAGGCTGGTAGAGGGAGTCCATAGGAGGAGGGTGAAGTCGGCGATCAGTCATCGGATCTCGAAGATTTCATGGAGGCCCTCGAGTTAAAATCCCATGTTTATTCCTCAAGGTATGATCTTAGGTTACTTTCGATTCCTTATCAGCATTCGCATAGTGCAGGAGGACCTTGTGCATAGACCTCATTCGCGCCCGTCAGTGGGTGATTACGCGGGTCCCTCGGAATCCACACCCATTGCTACATCAACTTCTATGTATGGTGGGGCTAAGACACATGAGGCGGATCTGCCGGAGTTTCCAGACCTGCAATCCATATACGGGGGGCTGCATGTTGGGGTCTCAACGACATAAGACCATGAGCGAGACTAGGGATTTGACCGTTTTTTGTCTACTCGACCAAATTTACGACTGCCATCCCGTGACCAAGTTAACTGACATTCACATCCCCCTTTTTGTGTGTGTTGTCCTTCAATTGGACTCGGTAGATGCATCGAAGTTGGTAGGGACTTCTGGTAGTGCCCTTACCAGAGGCATGCCAATGGTCGTGGAGGTGGACATCTAGCCTGACTGAATTGCAACGCTCCCGATCGCTAGAGGGGATTCCTGTTTAACTTCACCTAAGGTTATCGAGGTGGGATCAGATGATGAGGATCAACTTAATAGTTCATGCCCCTACCACGCTTGATCCAATGCCAGACGTGGACCCTGCTGAGGAGTTTCTGGAAGTATTCCCTACATACGAGCCTTCCAACCATGCCGACTGGGACGAGAAGGCCTCTAACGAAGAGGAAATCAAGATAGTTTATATCCGATCATGGAATCTGATCATGCGCTTCATCAATGACACACACAAGAACTATGATTGGATGAGATGGGAAGACTTCGCTCGCGACTACGCGAACTGTGTGATGGGGGAGTGGATGACCAACACCCTCACATGCTCATCCGAGATCTCATGGCAGAAAATATTCGGGAGTATGATTGTGGCCTCGATGTGGGATAACATCCGAGGAATGAGGTAAACATAAAGAGGCTCCAAAAGGCTGAAGAAGAGGTCCAACGGCTGCAGAATCTAGAGGACAAGAAATTAACCTCTTTCAATGCGAAATCTGAGCTAATACTATGTTTGAAGGACCAAGTGGAAGAAGCCAAAGAGGGCTTGAAGCGAGCCTTCGAGGAGATGACTACCATCCGGGCCGACGCGGAGTGGTCCCAGATTGCAGCCAACAAATTGCGCCCTCTCATTGTTGAGGAGGAGCAGGAGAAGAACATGTGGGCACCACCAGCTAGAGGGTGGCAGAGCTTCTATGCTCTTTTGAGGAGGTCAACCCATCCATGGGGGTAGTCGAACCTTGTGTATTGTAATTATTAAAAAACATCAAATGTGCATTCATTCCTCACTTGTTTGATGTCATAACATGAATTAGTTCTGTTGTTCACATTTCTTTATTGAATCCTCTTAATGTTCGCTGAGTGTCTATCGATCATTACCTACGCTCACGTGGGTTGGTCCCGATATTAGAAACCACAGGTGACCACCTTATCACCTCATCCAAACATAGAAGCACAAAACAAGATTCGAGAATCTGGGGTTTGAAAAACTGGTCTGGATTTTTGGGAGGAAATGTGAGGGACCTGACTAGAGAATGAAGCTGTCAGAATAGCCGAATTACCATTTTCCCAGTGTGCTCCTATGCATGAATAGGGTAACACTGGGGGTGATAGAATCAATCTGAACATATGTGAATGGGATGTGTGAATCATGATAACCTAGATTCTGAACATTGTGGGGGTAGCGTGACAATAAAGAATAACTATTGACCGCGTTCAACACCCATTATCCTTATTGTATTAGCCTAGAGTGGGGATAGAAAATGAGGGCCGACCGCTGACCATGTTCGAAACACAGGGTCTGACTCAAAATGTCACCCTTGGGTCTTCCATAACGTTGGCACAGGACAATAGGCGTGCCATAGGCCATGCATCCAAACTATTCGGGGGTTCCTCAAGATGTGAAAGATGTCGATGGTCCTAATAGGGGGAACACAAAGAGTGGAATGTCGAGTGATAGTTTGTTCGAACAGATTCCAACACTCTCAAAATTACACCACTGTGGTTGATGCACACTTGATGGATGTCTCAGTCTAATCATGGAACATTCGTATTTATGTAGGACCTCTTTGCAGAAGAAGTCGTCACTTCCCAATGTCATCTTGTGGCATCCCGAACTTGTTCAGGACCAAATTGCTGTTGCATGGTTCCAAACAAGGGGTCAGGCCTGGGGCCGGAAATGAGGGGGCACATTATTTATGATTCATAGTTATGCACCAGGGGTGAAATGCCTCAGTGTCCCTACGTATCCCATGGGGATGGGAATCAATCCATACATAGTTTTGGAAGAACATTTTAATGAAATGTGGGATGATGAAATGCCTGTTTGTGTCGGTGTTCATCAAACCAAAACTACTAAGCCCACGTGAGTCATGCTCGATGTGGGAAACAAGAAGTAGTGGTAGGACATTCCCGAAATAGAAAGGAACATGTTAGGGATAAGGGACTCTTGGTGAATAATGGCCCAATGATGCTATCATGTCCATGTTGCGCACCTATATGTGCGAAGAAGTAGAGCCGAATATGTCGGGATTCCACTTGAACATGATGAAGTGGACATGTCTGAATCATGATACTCAAAACCCAGATCACAATGATGGTGGGGTGACGATGAGGGATAACTATTGAATGTTTTCGAAACATAGTATCCAAATCGCATTAGCCTCGAATGGGAACAGACAAATGAGGGTCGACTGTTGACCATTTTCGAAACACAGTACCTGTCGCATATGTCATCTGAGATCCTTGGGGACGTTAGCCCGAAATGATAGAAGATCCCTTAGGACTAGAATCTATGCCATCCGGGTGTTCTTTTTGGATGTGGAATATGATGAGGATCCAAATAGAGATCTCTCAATTCTTTGACATGGAACGAGGGAAATGTCCCCATAAAAATTCCACACTTCGGGCCCTTCGTTAAAAAGAATCAAAATACGAAAACAACATGTATTAGATAGAGGTATTAGAGTCTGTTCCCACTGGGAGAACTTAGTTTAGGGTCGTAGAATTCAAACCATGAATGGTAGGGAATGCGAGAGACACTTGGTGAGTTAATTATAATACCTGACATGGATGGGTACCTGGTATTCTGACCACCGCATGTTCCCTGGGGAAATTTTCGGTCACGTCACCAAAAACCAAGAGTTAAGCTATGAATGAAGAAGGATGCACGAACATTCCTACGTACCTTATGAGGATGGGGATCAAGCTGGATGTAGTTATAAGGGTGTCACGGTAAGGTAATAGTTCTAGGGATCAAAGGGGCATGCAGGTGTCTCCCTCACACTAAAAGAAGCGGTATTTGATGTATCTTGTTTTCTCTTTATGGGGAATGTTATTTTTTCTGAAGTGACAGACTCGGATAGAAAGTCCTGGTATCTCCACAAGAATTAAGCCAAATGCAGGTGTGGATAAATGTTATGGTGTGTGGGTGATACAAACATGGTGTCCTCTCGAATGAGGACATCACGATGTAGTGCCATTTCTCGTCGTGCGGCCAGGACAATAATGTCATAGTTTAGGGTAATGTGATGGGACCAAATGGGGAATGTGCATGGTGTAAAAATTGTACGCAACATGAACATGGACCCAGAGACCATATTACCACACTGTATGAAATTCCGAGAATAGATCCCCATGCCAAGGGGACCAAATACGGGCAAGATGGTAAGGGGAAAGATAAACTAGCTCCCCATTGAGATTGACCTTAAAACGTGACTTCCTAGAGATCCTATATATACCAAATGGATAGGAATCAATCTATATGTAGTTCTGCAAAGGGGAAATATGAAAAGATCTTAGTTTTAGCGTCTTAGAACTCAGACCATAGACAAGTATCAATATACTATGTAAAGTCATACATTAACACCATCCCTAATCATACGTGAGTTGAACTCGGTGTGGGAAAAAAGTGTGGATAAGGTGTTTACAATTTGTGAGATACGAGCAAAGGGGAAACTGGTGAAGCCCCAAACGATTGCCTTATCACGTCTTTCCCCTTCCTAACATGCAGATACGTACTAAGGAATAGTACAATGCGTTTCAAATCTCTTCGTGGACATAATGAGGTAGAGAAGAATGTGAATTGTGTAACCGATATTTTTGGCTTAATGGGGTTGGCGTGATTATGAAGGTTAGATATTGACCGTGTTTGAAAAACAGTATCCCTATCACATTAACCCGGAATGGGAACAAAAAATGAGAATCGATCATTGTACATATTTTCAATGTGGTATTTGTATCGTCTTGTTGCTCAACATCCTCGAGGGCATTGGCCCAGTGGTAGGAGAGCCCTTAGGCCTAGCATCCATGCCCTTCAGGGTCCCTTATGGACAAGAACTGTGATGGATACCCTAATGAAGGTGAAAATGAAGCCTGAGAAATAGATGAAATCATGTCCGAGTATAGTTTGACATTCTAGGCATTAATCCAATGTACCATTGGACACATTAGTGAATCACCGTAGAGGATCAAGGGGATCGTCTTGAGAGCGGCCGATTTGAACCGATAAGCATAGAACAAGGGGATTGAGAACCCTCAGAAGAAAGAGGTATGTGGAGAATTTTTACAAACCCAATGTGAACAAGGACATAATCTCATACCACACCATATATCCCTTTCATGGAAGGATTCGGGCCGAGGAGTGAAGATTAAAGGGAGATCTCAAAGAGATGGGGCTTGACCCGAAGCCGAGACGTTCCGCAGTCCTACATAACCCATGAGGGTGGAAATATAGCCACACTTAGTTCATGACTTTGACATAGGGTTAATATAACCTAATGAGGGAGGTGTATAGCGTGGCGAGTAAACTGATGTGAACGAGGACATAATCCCATACCACACCGTACAATCCCATAAGAGGGAACCCGGGGCGGGGCCCAAGATAGCCAAGGGGCCTGAGGCTGGGCCTCAAATGGGGAGGATATACGCCCTCTTGTATGGTTACTTCCTCATCATAGCTCCTAAACCCACGTGATCGGTGCTCGTCATGGAAAACAAGGAGCTGGTCTCGGCTCTCCCCGTCAAACGGGGCCTGATAGCTGGCATCGCCCGAAGGGATTTTATCCCTTGGAGATAAAATATTGCAGAATGAACCACTACACTCAATTTTTGGGACATCGTGGGGTGGTCCTAATGATCCAGGACAGCTGTTGAACATTATCGAAACACAACGTCCCTTTAGTGACCTGAAATGGGAGAAACAAATAAGCATCGACCACTGACCATATTGGAATCACTGGATCTGTATCGACTTGTTTCTCAACATCCTCAAGGGCATTGGCTCGAAGTGGTGGGAGAACCCTTTAGGCCTAGCATCCATACCATTCGGGGTCGTTCTGGACTGGGAACATGATGAAGTCCCAATCATGGAGTGGGTGAAGCTTAGTTGTACTCATCTATTAAAGAGGCGAATGTCTCTAGGTAGCAGGACGTATGGCCGGATCGAGTTTTTCTCGACGTGAATTATGGCATGAGTCTGCACCCCACCCTTTGTCTTGACCCCAGGGGAAGATTTTGGCATTTGGGATGGTTCAACACACGATATGTTCGGGCGTTCCTACTTATCCGATGCGGATGGGAAACAAGTCATACGTAGTTCATGAAGGCCATGCAATTTAACGTCATGCTGTGAAGGGGTGGGAGGATAGAAGAATTGGAGTTGGAATATGGTAAGACCATATAATCCTTGTATGAGTGGGGATAAGAAATCCTACACTATATCATCCAAGGATCCCTTGAGGGAAATATACCCAGGGGTAGTCAAAAGGAACAGTTTTGGGCTGGGCTCAAGATGAGGCGTCTGAGCGTTCCTTTGTATTCCATGCAGATGGGTATCAAGCCATATGTAGTTCTCAAAATTTATTATAACTTCATGAAAGAAATTGTGTAGTTTAATGTTCTGTAGGACTGGATAGTTTATGGTCATTCGGGACCATCTAGTTTAATTTCATGTAGGACCATTAGGCTCATGCAACGTATTTCTTAGGGAACATGGCATTGGGGGGAGGAGTTATATGCTCACCATCCATGGTTACTAGGGAGTATGATCCATTGGGGTAAACCTTGTGGAATATGTAAGGTCCTCCCCATTTGGTCTCCAACTTTGGTGGTTTCCTAAAGGGGATCATTGGGGCTCGGAGGGCCAATACCATGTCTCCTTGAAAAAAGAGTGGAGGAGAAACTTCTTGCTGAAGGCTCTAGATATCGTATTCTGTTTCTTTTCCAGACTATGTAAGGAACGAAGCCTATTCTCATCAAGTGATTACAATTAAGCCAGTCTAATTTTGGCCACCTTATCTGGCACCTGCTGGTCATAGACCATGGTGTGTAATGAAGGAAGATGGATCTCGTTGGACAGGACAACCTCAACATAGTATAGTAGGGAATATGGGGTCACCTTGGTGGAATTGCGAGTCATCGTCTAATTGGCCCAGAGGGCATTTGGGAGCTTGTCCGGCTAACTATTCTTGTTATGCACATACATTTTTTGCAAAATGATAGAGATGGTTTTGTTGAATTCCCTGATCTGTCCATTTTCCTGCACGTGATAGAGGGAGGTATGGTTTGGATAGATATTGTACATAGCAAACAAGTTCTTTAGCCTGTCTACTTAGAAGCTGGAGCCGTTATCAGTGAGGATGGAGAGTGGGACCCCAAATTGATAGATGATATATGATCTCACGATGTCAACGATATAATGGTCCTTGACCTCCTTGAGTGGAACTTCCTCAGCCCACTTAGAAAAGAAATCTCTGGCGGTCAGAATGAACCTGCATTCGCGAGCTGTCGCTAGTGGATATGGTTCCATTACATCAAGTCCCCACACCACAAATGGCCAAGAGTACATGGTGGGGTGGGGAGGTTCTAGTGGTCGATGCATGAAGTTAGCATGGATTTGGCACGCATGACAACTCTTGGCGAACTCGATACAATCTTGGATCATAGATGGCCAGAAGTACCCCAGTCTCTGGATCTGATGGGAAAGCGTCAACCCATCCTGATGAGAACCGTGGAAACCGTCATGAACTTCCTATATGGCCTGAGAAATCTATACTCCTTGGATTCAATATAGAGAACACCATCGAACCCATGCTTGAAGAGGATCTTATCAAGACTCGGACCACTCTGGAGGGTAAAATACAACGCACGGTGTCAGATTTTCTAATGCTTGGCCTAATTAGCTGGGAGGAAACTATTGTGGAGATACTCAAATAAAGGGGCTCTCCAGTCGAGGGTCTCTTCAACGACTTATCTGAAGAACCTTGGGGTCCTGACATGGACGATCCGGTGGTAATATGGCTTACTCGCAGGCTGTCTTCATCCTATGGGGTGATGGGTGGAATGCCACTTCATTGTGCCACATGTATAATCACATCAACTTGCTCAGGCTCTGTAAGTGAGGCTTCTAAGCTGACCACAACGTCCGCTCGACCATTCTATGACTGAGGGACATGGGTAACCTCCAGTCGAGGAGGGAACTGGGCCATTAGCTATAGGGTTCATTCCAACAATGACACAAGCTCTGGCGTTCTGACAACGTAGTATCCATTTATCTTCATGATGACTAGTTTGGAATCCCTATTCACATGCATGTGGGGTACATCGATATCAAGGGCCTGCTCGAGGTCAGTAATAAGGGCATGATACTCTGCCTCATTTTTGGTGCCTCCTTCTGACAACATGTCTGAGTATGGAAGAACGGAATGTGTTGGGGTAACGAAGTCAATACCCTGGCCCACTCTTTTGATTTTATGATCATTGAGCCACTTATCGGTGGGGCTCTGGGAGGCACCATCGAAGTGAATCTTCCATCATGGGATGACATTATATACTGAGAGGAATGCCTCTTCGAGAAAATCCATGTCCAAGGACTGGTCCGTGGAGGTTGGATGGGCATCTAGAAATTCTGCCAATGCATATCCATTGATGGCATTCTGGGGGATGAACCTAATGTCGATCTTCTAGAGGATTACCACCCACCATGCTAGACGGCCAGTCAATATGGGGAGATTCAGAATGTACTTCAGCGGGTCTACCCGAGAGACTAGTTGTACCTCATGGTACTGCTTTAAGTGTCACAACTTCTATACTGCTAATATCAGTGCAAGAAAACTCATCTCAATGAGGGAGTATCTAGTATCCGTATCGAGGATCAAGCGGCTGAGGTAGTATATGATGTTCTCAGTACCCTCATTGTTCTTCTGGGCGAGAAGGGTGACGAGGGATCGTTCCAGTGTAGTCACGTATAGTGTTAGCAGCATTTCAGAGATGGTTGGAATCAAGACTAGAGTCTGGAGAAGATACAACTTGATTTCCTCGAACATGGTCTGGCACTCGTCATCTGACACATAAGTGGTGGCCTCCTTCGTAATCCAAGAAAAGGGATTACACTTTCCAGCTAGATTCGTTATAAATCTGCGTATGTAGGCTAAGTTGTCTTGGAAACCTCAAAGCTCTTGAATATTGCTCAGGGAGGGAATCTGGCTGATTTCCATGATCTATTATGGGTCGATCTCAATTCCCCGGTAACTGACATTAAATCTACGAAACTTCTTGGAAGTGACCTCGAAGGAACACTTCAACAGGTTCATCTATAAGTGGAGGGAGAGGAGGAAGCCGAACACTTTCTCAAGGTCCTTGAGTTGGTCTTGGGGCTGGTGTGATTTGAGCACCAGATCGTCCACATAGCATTCCACCAATGTTCCAAGGATCAGATTAAATGTACGGTGCATGGCCCCCAAATAGGTGACACCCACATTCTTCAGGATGAAGGGCATAACCTGGTAATAGAAGATACCTTGGGGGATCCCTAAAAATGGTGGACTCTTCATCCTCTGGGGCCATCCAGATCTAATTATATCTAGAGTAACCATCCCTGAAAGAGAGCTCTTGGAACCCAGTCGTAGCATCAATCAACAATTATGTCACTAAAAGGGAAAAGTCATCCTTTGGACACTGGCAGTTGAGATCACTGAAGTCGATACAGACTATGATATGTCTGTTCCTATTCTTGACTGGCATAATGTTTGCTGGAAACATGGGGCACTTGACCTCCTTGAAAATGTTGGCTTTGATGATCTTATCAACTTCGGCCTCGACCATGGAACTGTGAGAAAGGTGTATCTTTCTAGGAGGCTACTTGAACCCGCGATGATTTGTCGTGATACTGAGGTAGTGGATGACAACCTTAGGATCTAGTCTTGGGATCTCATCATATCTCCAAGCGAATACATCATGGTGATCCTTCAAGAAATCCATGTACCACTGCTGCTCCTCGAGCGACATTGCGGCACTGATTAATGTGGGTTTCAGATATGCCTCAATACCAAGGTTCACCTATACCAGTGCGTCAACCTTGGAGGAGACGCATTCCTCAAAGGCAGAGGGAGCATCTTCTATATTATCTTCTTCACTTTTGGATGAAGGATTCCCAATGGTTGAGGCATCCCTTGTGTCTGAAGAACCTGATGGGAGGCTGGTACCAGCTTGGATAGCAGTGGATATCATATGAGGAGATTCACGTGCCACTGAGACCATAACGATGATGAATGTCAACCCAATCCCATCTTGTCTTTGGCCCAAGGGGACACACATAATGACAAAAAATCATTAGTGGCGAGCAGGTTAATTACAACTCAGCAGAACATAAACGTATGATGTACTGCTGCTTCCATGGGGTGGATGTCCAGATACCGTACGGGGGTAGGAGGGTCCAGGATTATCTTATCCTAGTATTTGTAGGAGTAAGAGTTGATTTTATGTCATCGATTAGACCTTGGAATATGCCTTCCTCTCGTACCAAAGACATCATAGCATTGCCCCATGTCGAGGGGTCGTGTCCTCCAATCGATGTATTGGGAAGACATAGGTGTCATCCATACCGGACCATGGGTCAGTTTTGATAGGGTCTGGCTCAACCTCACTTGCCAGAATCTTCTTATCATTGCTCTTATAATTTTCAGTGTCCATATAATGGCATTTACAAGAGGCTAAGGGAGATGCATAATCTTGGAGTACTCATACTAGACCATTAAATGAGTACTTTAAGCATTGGTGATACGATGAGGGGACATCCTCATATAGGTGGAGCCATGGTCTGCCCATAAATGCATTATATGAGCTATCCTAGGAGACAACCATAAACTCAATACTAATGAATAGGCCACCGAAATGAAACTTCTAATGGATCATGAAGACATGTTCTTGTTCTGTCCTGTCATATCCCTAGATCCTTAAATCAGAGGGAGTCAGATCATCTTCGGATAACCACAGATTCCGTAGTGTCTACGTCAGGATAAGGTTTATCCTAGAGCTGGTGTCAACGAGACAGTGGCGAACCTAAACACCATTAAATGGGTCAGTGATGTAATGAGGGCGGATGTGCCATTGTACGGTGGAGCCTTCATCTTCTCCTGAAAACGAAATGATGGCTTGGAATTTGGCATTCTTGACTGCTTCGACGTGACATGCTTCTGAAGATGCTACCTCCGTCTCAAACTGAAGGGGGCATCTTAAAGCCTTAGCGAGGTCCTAGCACATGTATGATAACAAGAAGAGGTATTCAAGTATATAAAGCCTCACCGGGATGCTGAAGAGGTTCATGAAGACATCTTACTTCTGTTCCAGGTTTGAACTTATCCTTACTGAAGGCCGCTCTGTGATGGGAGGCATAGCAGGCCCAACTGGTTAGACCGACGACTCGTTGGTGTTGGGCATATCCCGATGTTCACTAGTTGAATCCTAGAGAGTCGCTGACGGATTTGGACCAGAAGTCTAAGATAATCATGTAGAGGGGTGAGGCTGGCCACGGTACAACCGATGCATTTTTTCCTGATCCAGTAGCACAAACGGTGGTGGAGGCGGTTCTGACGACACCAGATGAAGAGTCTGGAAGTGCTGAGCTCTGTGCTGGGCCTGCTTCATGGTTTTAGTGGAATGAATAGCCTAGCGGTAGGTTCCAACTAATGATCCTTGATGACCCATATGGTCATGGCTTCGCCGACGTTGGTGTCAACTGGGGACGTTTGGGGGTGGGTCGCCTCCCCCCCTTCATCGGGAGTCATATATGGATTTACCAACTCAATGGTGTTAACAGAAACGTACCCTTTTCTATCATGTGAAGATTCATCAACCGCTGGGTGGGTTCTAGGAGGGATCCCTATCTCAGGGGGCATTAAGTTATTGAGAGTGCGGGACGATGACGACTTTGGCGGGGAATGTTGCTTCTTCCTGTGCCACTGATGATTGCTCTTCTAGGAAGACGTCAAATGAGATGATGATGTAGAAGTGGTGGTCGCGGCTTCTGAAGGCTTTGGCTAATTCAGGAATGTCCGGATGATACCATGGTAATGAGAAAACTTCTTACGAGCCATCGAGTCATCATACTTCAGGGATCCGCGACTCTATGCCTAATGTCACTCACCTTCGATGTTGCTGCCACTGCCTGACATTACAAAGACACCCACCACTGGTGCCAGGGCCAAGCCCAATATAACTTTGTTGATATCAACCTAGCCTTGGAGATAGTCTATAAAAACCTTTCACTGCTTGAGGGTGTCCCCTATAATATTATCATAGTGGTAGTAATTAGGGCGAGTAGTGAGATTCGCTTCTTCCGATCTTCTGCCCTCAGGAAACCATACAATTCCATACAATAAGGCGCTATGGAAGTTACCAGGGACCAAATTCCCGCTAAATGAGTAATTTTGGTGTCTTCTTTCCGGATAAGGGGCCCTTCTAGCCTATCCCTGACTATGAGCCGGAGGGGCCTATCGAAGAGGTGGACCATGATTGTCCTGCATGGGTGGTTGCAGCGCATTACACTGAGGCGCTTTCCGATTCTGAGGACACAGCTGAACTGGAAGCTATGCCTGATGTGGGGGGTCTCTGCGAGGCTACGGGGTCGGTGATAATGGTAGATATTATAGTTTCATGGGGGCATCTATTTGGGCCACCACGGCAGGCTCAACTCTGGCATCCCTCCTCGTTGGGATTACATGGGGAAATAGATGTTCTTGGATGACCTATTTCAAGGCATCTTCCAGGCTCTGGGCCTTATCTAAGAAATATCGTAACCCTCCAGGATTGTTCTGAGTGATCAGGGAGAGAACCCACTCTGTGTGTACATTCCCCATGCACATCGTCAATAATTTTTCCTCAATTAGTGGCATGTCAAGGGTGTATGTAATCCCCTTCCACCAGGCGATAAAGTCCTCGACTCGCTCATTAGGCCATTTCATGATCTTGAAGAGGTGTACGATACACATCTTCTAGGTGGTAGAAATGAAATGATAAAGGAATTGTGTGCGAAGGTCTTCCCAGCTGGTCACAGGTCCGACGGGGAGCTGGCTGTACTAGAATAATGTTGATCCCTCTAACGTCTAAACAAAACAGCACAGCTTGGAAGCCTCCTGTTGTAGTAGTGTCCACAACATGGTACAACAACTTGAGTTGAAGTGGTCCTGATGCTATGGCGGGTCCCCTATTCCATTAATGGGGATAATGTGGGATTCCCGAAGCCCAGAGGCACTGGCATATCATCCACCCATGTCGAGTATGTCTTGCCATCAGGTGGGATTTCCACCTATTGTGTTTCCAATGCCTCATGGTGAGATATGAGTCCTTCTATATGATCATATGGGAGGGAAGTCCCTATCATGGTGGGGATAACTAACCACGAGTATGTTTCTAGGTTCTTCAACACGGTAGATAGGCTCTGCGGCTCATGGAATTGCTGGTGGAGCGGCCTGTGGGGAAGCTGGGGGAACCATGTCCAGATTATATGGATTTCCACGCCGATCGAGAGGGTTTTGTGAGACTTACCACTCCCTTTTCTATGAACTCCGGATTCTATCCTGTCTGCATGAGTGGTATGATCATGGTTTCCAGGGGAATCTCACCGAGAGGTAGTTGTTCCTTCACCTTCTTCCCCGGCCTAGAATTTCCATATTCAGGTCATCGCTCTACAGCGCGTTCATCCAGGAGTTCATTGACAAACCTCTTCAGCTGATCAAGTTGATGGAACATTGTGGCCTTCTTCAGGTCCTCCTCCATGATCTGCACTGAAGCCGATGGGTCAGAGTGCTTGACAGTTCCGACGTGCTCATTTCCCTTACCGTTATTACGACTGATTATCAACACCTCGGTCGACGCAGGGAGACCTATGAGGTTCCTATACTAATGGGTAATCATCCCTGATGGGTCCAACTTTTGTGGCACACCCTCAGGGGGTAATTTCTGTCAAGAAGCTATAGCTAATCCCCCTTGTCCACTATGTCATCCATGTTGACTGTTTCCCTTCCTGGGGGCATGTCCTAAATATCACATAACGAGTCAGCATTCCACCAGATAGGGCTGAAGAGCAGTGCAAAAAACTACCTCGAGCCATGAATTCTCAGGGGGGGGGTAACTCCCTACCAATTTTCCGGATTACCTTGATAGGCTGAACACAATGCTGCTGGAATTCCTCATGGAGACCTGGTGACTCGAGGCGCTGGTCCACATGAAGTGCGGCCAGATTGACTAGATGGCACTGCTCACTAATGTCTTCAAAATGTGTTTTAATCCTTCAATAAACAAAGCGCTGATGACAGAGACCGAAATGCTTCTCCCTGAGGGTGAAGAATTAACACTCAACTTCTTCTAGGGTGAGAGTTTCAGGTATGCAGAAATCTCATGCTACCACATGCCAGAACATCTCAGGGAAGTGGTCCGCTACAAGGATGCTCTAAAAGCTCCCCAATGAAAATATAGGGTTTCCCCTTGATTTTCCCACTCAGAATCTGGGGGTGGTTGAGGAGATGATAGAGGTACTAAGGCAAACCACTGGGATGGTAGGTCGGCTAGTAAAGAATACGACGAACGGGCTGACTGGCCACCGATTCTCAGACTGTCATCCAAAGAGTTCAGCGACCTAGACACTACGTCAAGGTAGGATGAGCTAACGGCCCCCGTTACTAGCTCATTGGCCAGGGCTGCTGGTTATAGGTCACGATGCTTCTCACCTTCTAACAGTTCCTAGAATAGATCCTCGTGATATCTTGTGGAGGTAGAAAGCGCTTCTGGGGACAATGGTGGTGACTGCATGACCGAAAACTTCGGGGTATCCTGATTTTCTTCGTCTTGGATAAACCTATGGAGGGATGCTTGAATCCTGTGGACTTCGCATTCGGGGAGCACCAGGCTGATGCGCCTCATCCCTGCCCCAACCCTTGACTCCGATGAGCAAGGGGAGGGTTCCCGAGCCGAGTCGTACTCCGTTTCAGAGTCTGAGAAGCGAACCATCATGATTTCCATCTAGGACTTCTCATGATTATTAGTGTGGCGGTGATGATCCGCCTTCTCTCCCTTGGGTGGCTCATCGGTATAAGGGTGATTTCCAACAAGGGGTCCTCTAGCCGCACTAGTGCTGGGGCGGAGAGGGTTTCCACCCGAAAAAGATGAGGTGCGAGGAGAATCGGGGAATATTTCGAAGGGGACTTTGGTAGGACATCCATGTATAGCACTAGAGTGGTAAAAACACTTTTGGAACCGACTGAAGCATGGGGAGGACCTCCAAGCTTGGTGCGCATGGAGTAAGGCTGGCCTTCAATCCTCTGGTTACTGGGGTGAGGAGGACCTTCCCCGGATGTGGAGAGGATGTAGGGAGGATCCCCATGTTGGAGGGAGACTGGATGGATGATATACCAACATCGACTATTGGGGTAGGAGGAAGGACTCCATACCTAGTGTAATGGGCATGAGAGAGGCTTCTGTAATTAACATCACTACTGTGGGGCGAACCTTCATTCGGATTGGGGGTGGAACTGGGAAGTACTCCATGTCAAGCCTCGAAGCGGGGAATGCCCATGCTATCTGTGCTAGTCGTATGGGGAGGACCTCCATTCATGTTGGCATCACCATAGGTTGATTCGCGGTGACAACTAATAATTCATGTGACCAGGGGAGTTGACCAAGCCTGCCAATGGGGCGGTTTGGGCCTCGATCTAGTTTGGGCTTATAAATGCACCTTCTAGGTGATTGTAGGGACTTGATGATATGCGTCGGTAGTGGATCAGGCCATAGTAGTTGGCGATGGTGATGCCCCTTGGCGGAAATCCTCCTCAACTCGTGCCCGACGCTGGTGTCGGGTCGGATGAGGCAGGGCTGGTGGTGCAGGGGCATAACATACCTCCTACTCCTACAATACCGGGCGGCGGCGCTGACACGACCTAGTGGGAACCCTTGCTGGGATCCCTTGGATTGGGACTCTGACCGGGCTAGGCCGGACATCACCCACCTCATCAACGTAAGTCAGGGTTTCATCAAGGCGTTCCTGGGACAAGCTCCCGAAACAATTGAATGTTGCGGTGGGGAGAAATGGCTCCTTGCACGGCCCCCAGGGGAGGTGTTGACAACGAGGTGTAGACACCTCTAGATTGAGGCAGGATATAGCCTGGGTTGGGATTATTCCCTCCTCCTTGTAACGACGTATGAGGTCATTAATTACCCTTCTTTGGATAACTTCCGATGGGGACATGGGGTTTGGGATCCCTATAGTGGTGGACACAAAAGCTATCACGAGAGCAGTGCAGCCACGTAGTGAGGATGTGCTGGTGTTTCCCCTGCCCCTACATAGGCAGGTGGGTGGTGATCACGTTCCAGATGCAACAACCTGATTCCTGATAAGAAGAGATATGAACTCGTCAGTGCTAAAAGAAAATGAATCGACATCCAATGCCCCAGTTCCATCCCGTCTTCCATGACCGGTAAAAGGGATCCATGCTTACAAAATCACAGAACAGGATGTTAAATGACTTGCTGCCCCACGTTCTGGTGAGATTCATGCCAGACTCTCTATTTGTTTGGCGGGACCCAGCACCAGAAAACTGGATTTGGTGAAACGTCAATCTATAGATGACACAAACACTAATAATCGTCATATTTAGGAGAATATCTTCATTTTGGGTTAACCATTTCTATTTCTGATGCTTTTGTTGGGCCGTGCGGATCTGTCACATAGATGACGTGCAACTATTTCCACCACGTTCCTGATTTCCAATGGAGGGAGGCATTTGTTCCTTGTTAAGGTACGTTTGCTACTTGATCGAAACAAGATGATGGGATGTCGGTTCTTCCTCCCATATATTCTATGGTGGAACTTCTCACCAAGTCTCGGTCTCCCTCTTAGACTTGAGATGTTGTTCGTGAAACTCTTTCTGGGGCCATATCTTCATGGAGACCAGTTAATTATGCTACTTCTATCAGTACATTCCAAGGGGTCCGGTCAGGGCAGAAACCTTTGGTTAGGGGAGTAGTCATGTGGGGCATCACTTGCGTATTTGGACAATGGGGAATTGTTGTGTCTATCTTCTTTCTCTTATTATAGGTATTTTCGAGGGCATGGAAGCCTGAGGCATCCCTCATCGAATTCATGGAATCGTATGCCATGGGCATGTATTTGAGGTTTTCCTCACCTTCTAATTCTTAAATATTGAAGACCACTTTATGGTGTAGATATGAGCACATTGAATTCGTGGTCATGAAGTTCAACATTACGAATTCACCCACTATTTTCATGGGACTCATGAACTCATTTTTCAGTGAATATATGGGAAGGTTCATGTTTGGGTTCTTCAACGACATCTTGATCTACACAAGATCAGGGGAGGATCATGCCATGAACCTCATGAAAGACATGGACGTCCCGTGACGCCACAGTCTCTATGGGAAGTTGTCTAAGTGCATGTTCTCGACATGATACTATCACTGCCTTGTATATGTAGTGTCCCGTAATGGAATAGATGTGGAACTTTCAAAGGTTAAGGAAACTGTATCTTCGGAAGAACCTAGGAACGTGGTGTGGGGTCCTTGTTTCTTGGGTCCGGAAGGTTACTACCAGAGGTTTGTTTCATACTTCTCCCGAGTTACAGGCCCTTTGGAAGCCATGATAAGAAAGAAAAATATATTATTTGGACTGAATAGTGCCATTAGGCTTTATGTTATCTTAAGGGTAATTTATTTATTTCCACTTTGTTGAGGTTTCTAGAGGTAGGGGTTACATTTTTAGTGGACTATGATGCTTTCAGTATAGGATTGGGGTGTGTGCTGATGCAGTAGTGGGGAGTGATATCTTATGCGTCTAGGAATTTAAAAACTCAAAAATGTTACTATGCCACCCATGACCAAGAGCACGCCGTGATTATGTTCGCACTGAAGTTATGGCGACATTACCTCAATGGGGAATGCTTCTTAGACTTCACATATCACATGATCATGAGGTCTGTCTTCCCCAAATTAGACACGAACTTATTGTAGTGGAGGTGGATGGAGTTTCATTAGAACTAAAGCAATGAGATCTCCAACCCCTATGGAAAGGGAAATGTATGGGCCGATTCCCTTAGTATAAATTCACTGAATGATGTGGTTTAGGGGTCAGAAGATGCTCAGAAGGTAATGGTGGAGTTTTTTCCCTTTAACCTGAATGCCAGAGTGGAGGATGTTAGGGGTTGTCTGTTTCATATGATATTACAATATCCCATGGTGCATCAAGTGGAGGAGTCTTAGTGGGGAGACTTAGAGTCTGATGTGATGTGTTATTGTGTAATCTTATGCGATGATTTGTAGAGATAGTCTAAAGATAATCTGAATTATATGTTGTTTCATGGAAAACTATTTATACTGATGGAAATGCACGAGGAAGTTCATGGTGAGTTCTATAACGCACCCATAGAGGTGCACCCAGGTGTTTCCAAGATGTATTAGGGCTTTATGGGTCATTTTTGGTGGCCCAGGGTGAAGTAGGCAGTGGCAGAGTTTGTGGAAAAGTGTCACGTATGTCAGCAGGTGAAGGCTGAGCACTGTGTTCTTGGTGGTCTGTTGCAACCCTTATACGCCACTGAGTGGAATTGGGATGAGGTCTTAATTGATTTAATCACAATACTACCCAGATCTGAGGGTGGATTTGATTCCATAAATGTAGTGGTGGATTGGTTGATGAGTCTATATAACTTATTAGCAATGAAGGAGTCAAGCATAGTGGATGCCTTGGTATAGAAGTATGTTGGAGATGTTTTCTAGTTGAACGGAGTTCCAAAAACCATCATTTTGAACAGGGATGCACAAAATACATTATGATTCTGTTTGGGGATTACATTGTTCATTTGGAACCCAGCTATTCTATAGAACATCTTTCCACCCTTAGACGGATGTGCAAATAGAGGGGACCATACAGACATTTTA
This sequence comes from Viscum album, assembly GCA_963277665.1. Lineage (NCBI taxonomy): Eukaryota > Viridiplantae > Streptophyta > Magnoliopsida > Santalales > Viscaceae > Viscum > Viscum album. The sequence continues at coordinate 1,978,533,805 of OY728165.1, read as the reverse complement.
GGATATGCTATGGGAATGTGATTTGGAAATCTGGGGATCATGGGTAAAACATTATAACTTATTAGAGTTTCCATAATATAATATCTACCACTGTATTATTTTATTTTCACCATTTGAATCCTTGTATGTGAGGTTATCTCGTTCACCTATGTGCCAGACCGTGCTTGTGGAGGTAAGAGTTCCAGGCCTGGAGGTAGTGCAGAGCATGACAGAAAATGATCACCTTGTGTGTGAGAGGATGTAGGTGGAACAGGACCTGCATAATCCATATGATGATCCTAGGATGAGACCCTTAGAGTTCAAGTTTGGGGATCACACGTTCATAAAGGTCTCCCCTCAGTGTGGACAGTAGAGGTTCAACAGGGGGAGTATGATTTCTCCCAGGTTATTCGGACCCTTTGAGGTGTTGTGATGATTTGGAAGTGTGGAATAATAGCTATAGCTACCATTGTCACTACATAGGCTCCATGAAGTCTTACATGTGTCTCAGGTCCTTCAATATATACAATATTACATGAATGTCCTCGACTAGGGAGATCATGAAATCGAGGACGATGTGACATTTGTGGAGAGACCGATGAAAATAGAGGATTGTGAGGATGATGTTATTCTTGGGTCGGTTGTTCCCTTGGTTTCTGCGTTGTGGAGGAATGGTGTCCTCAAGGAGAGTACATGGGAATGGGATTGAAAAATGTGTTCCCAGTACCCAGAGTTGTTTTGAGTATTGATCTTTTGTTTTCATAATATTTTTCTGGCATGTAATACAAGATTTTGTTTTTTATAATATGAGATAATTCCATGTTCATTGAATGTGTGTGAAAATTCCTAGCTATAGATAGGTCTAGACTTGATCCCTTATCATGATGCATTATGGTGTATGCGAATAAAACCATTAAAGTGATTCATTGTCTCCCAAAAGTAGATAGTATCATGACATGGGAATAGAGAATATCTAATATACGAGTGTTCATGGTGTGACCATAATATGTTTGTGTGGATACATGGGGTAGATGAGAAGTAGTGTATCCATAATTTATCATAAGATATATGAGGGAAAGGTGTTCCTAGATATCAAGTTTTCTTCCATGATTCTAACTGCTCTATGGTGGTTTGACTGTGAGAGGTATCTTATGGGGTTGTTGTTCAGACGCCTATCTTTTCATCAGGTTACTATAGAATTCATGAGGATGAAAATAGATTGAGAGGTATCTGATGTAATGAATTTTTTCCTCCTAGTCTATTAATTTTCTAAATTTCTGGTGACTGGGTAAACAGTGGGAAATTGGTGAGTTATTATGGAGTTTTCCAAAATTCATTTTCAACCAAAGGTGGCACCGATGGGCATCTGTGGCACCGATCAGTATCGGTGGAACCGATATGTCATCTTTAGATGCAATTGGAATCAGTTCTATAGAGACGGTACTAGGGTGAAATTTTTAGGGTGACAATGATTGGGTGATGGTGTAATGTCGATGGTGCCAGGGTGATAGTGCCAGGGGACGATGACAGGCCAATAGAGCCATGGTGACATTGCTAGGTAGATGGTTCTAGGGAAATCGTGCCAGGAAGACAATGATAGGGTGATGGTTCCAAGGTGACAGTACCTGGGTGAGGGTGATTCACCTGAGGGTGAGCCATTTTCAGTTTTTACAGGACCTTCCAGTTTGGCCCGATAATGCATCTTTTGACATAAAAGTGTTTTATTACAACTTTCTAAGACTCTTAAAGCTAGTAAAAGCTATCTTAAACCCCCAATATATAAGAAAACCATGATTTACCAAAACATGTATCCTTTTTCCCATGGTGTTATACCTTTTCTGTGTTTTACATTTTTTCCCCTATTAGGAGTTTTTTATCTTCTTAAAGGGAATTTGTTAGTAACCAGAAATTATATCCATAATCTTTGAGGAAAATTATTAAAAATTATAATAATCCCAATGTTTGAAACCACCCAACCATGTGTTAGAGACACGATCAGACGTTTATGTACTTCAAAATAATCTCATTGATTTTTGGATCTCGCTTTTTCTAAAGACGAGATATACTCTTCCTTTTCCTTTCAGTTTACCTTATTGTGGCTTGTGACTACATTCCATGAAAAATCGTGTGCCAATTCTAGAGCCCTATCCACTCACCTATGGAGTCCTTAGTGTTCTTCCTAAACAAATTTTGCATCCCTTAATCATTTCATGAGGATAAAACATCGATCGTTGATCATCCTAGTAGGGGTTCTTCCATCGTCTCTCTTTAATGAGCTTCAAGCTGTGTGGGTGTGATAATATATCCCACTGGACATAGGTGAATCTAAACAATAATGATGATAATAAAAAAATGTTAATGAATTAAGGGTTGATAATTTTGATGATGTTTTCTATGTTTTACCTTCCTCTTAATGTCATGAATTTAATAGGCTTGTGTCCACTGACAATCGTGGTTGTTGGTGGTCTGATCTGTCACACAAAAAAAGGCCTATTTTATAATAAAATCATGTATTTACATGGATATCACAAGGAAATTTGTTAATAACATAAAATTTCATGATTAAATAGATGACTGATGAATAAAACGCGTTGTTTGATTGTCCTGGAAAACCAAATGGAAATAAAGAACTTAATTAATGGTGTTAGATAAATTTGAAATCTGCCTTGCTCTATTCTGGTGATATGTTTGGTAACTTTATTGATACTTTTTGAGGTGATGTCGAAGGGAATGCAATCTCTCATTAGTGGATTGTTGGGTTGTGAATTTGAAGCTGGTTGGATTCAGTATTTTGGGGCTTTGATTGGTTATAGTACATTGAGGTATCTCACAAATCCTTTTTGTGGTTGTGGCATTACAAGATAACCAAGTGTGATTGATTAAAATTATGCTTGTTCATTTTTCCTAAATTAAATGTTTTTTCTTATGTATATGTATGATAGTTCCCCAATAGTGAAGTAATGATTCAAATAGAATCCTATGATCTTTAAAATAAGAACAAGTTAAATGGGGGAATTGTTTTCCAAGAGTGTATTGTGTTCTGGTTGTGGGAGTGGTGTATTATTGCATGTAGGGATATCATCAAGAGTGGTGCTATGTGGGATTCTGGTCTATCTTGGAACCCTTAGGTCAGGATAAGTGCTTGATTATCTATATATATAATGTTTAGTTATTTTTGTTCTTATACACACCCTACCCATGTTGAGAACATCATGTCAAACAACTAAATTTCATGGGGGAGGGTGTTTTCGAAACATTCTTATGAGTGGATGGTCACTAGATCATTTCTGCTCACTATCCGAGGTACCCCAAGATTCATCATGTTGGATATGATGGACTACTGTTTATTATTTCCCATGACTCTTTAGGTAGGGTGTGTTTTGGTGGTTATCCCAGTTGTGTGCGGGCAGGTTATCTCCCATGTGTCTTTAGAATGAGGCTGTCGTGTTTTTGGGAGTGGAAGTGGATGTTCTGACCTGGTTTTATGCAGGTGTGGTTACATGTGATATATATTAACCAGAGGTTTGAATGATTAGTTATGTGTTGTAGTGGCCCTTTTGTCTATCGGCAGGATGCATGGTGGTGGTCCACAATGTTGTTGTTGGGGAGGAAGTGAGACTATAGTGGAACAGTTGGGAGAGGTCTAACGTGTAGGATTTCCTAAAAAACTAGTGGGATATTAGTGTGGGGTACCCAAATATCAATGTGCTATTAATATTACTCAACTTGAATAGCGTTATTTGGGAAATGTGATTTAGTTAGGATGGATGGATAGTTTCCTTGCTTTTTTTTAGTTACCTCTTCTTTTTCAAGATGTATTAGAGTGCCTCCTTACTTGTGCATGTTAGAACTTGGTTTTCCTTACTACCTATACCTGTATACTCTCACTATATTTATAAAACTACTATCAAGTTTCTATAAGGACTAAGAAAAAAGTGTTGTACCATACTTTCTCAGGCGTTAGAAGTCCTCGTTGCTTCATTTATATTAATTACCTTTTCTTATCCATACTATTATTATACTTGTATCAGTTTATTTTTGGACATGGGAATTTTAATGGGAATGGATTTTTGATTTACTTATACTTTTAGATTTTGGTGTAATTTGAGATATATCATCTTATATCCTAGTATTGTTCAATAAAAATGGTAATTCCTTCCATATTATGTGGGATTTTATACAATTCATGCTAGTTACCACACTGGGGCCTATTGATGGTGGAAATTAGGGGTCATTATCTCTCCTTCAAGTAAAAGAAGTAAGGGTCTAGTAGTTTTTTTTCCTTCCCTCATCTTGGTGATAGTGGGTCGTTATTGATAGTTACATTGAATATCACATAGATCATTTTGAGGAAAAATATATTATCCACATCAAAGAATGTTTTTAAAAAGAAAACATTTTAAAAATCCTTTTTTATAAATATAATATTTCAATCTTATAAAGTATGCATTAAGAATAATTTAAATCATTTCATGATGAATAAAACAATTTTGAATTTAATAACACATTTAAAACCTATTTTTTAAAATTAATTAATTAGAAAATTACCATTGAAACATCAAAATTATTTTATAAAATAATTAGTGGTAAATATATTTGGAAAATACCTTTCAAGTTTTACGTATAAAAAGATTTACTTTGATTTTTTTTGTATAATCCAAAAATGAATGTGTTTGATAATGAAAAAGAAAAATAATTTCAGTTTTTTTTAAATAAATGTCAAACATGGATAAAAATTTCATTAATAAATATTTTTAATTATTTGATAAACATCTTTAGAGGGTACTAATTAGGAAGGGAAAAATAGTATTTTGGTTACGGAGAGAAATAAAGATGATTCTTCTTAAAAAATTAGATTGAACGCTTGAGTACATAAATGGAAGAAAATGTGGGGAAATTATTTATTATCATGACATAACCACTGGATATGAAAATAAAAGTTATTATTGAGATATGGAACATAATATTTCATCATCAGAAGCATAAAAAGAAACAATTAGATTTTATCACAATAACATTACCACATTGATGACACTAAATCATAAGACCCATGAATGAATTTCATTAAATAAAACATAAAATATCACGGTAGTAAAAAAAGTAATGATATTATGGAGAAAATGGGAGAATATGAACCTCATAAATGAAAATGGGTGCATAACATAACATATGTATGAAAGAAGAAAAATTGAGTCACAAATATCGTACAAAATTGTTATATTTGGAATCATAGAGCCCATGAAAGATAGATCATATGATGGATTTTATATTCCAATGATTTTAATTATATAAATATTAAAATTTATTCATGTGTAGTATATTAACCACATAAATGGAATAACTAGTGAACATGTAATATATCTCATAGATATACCAAGTGGGATGAAAATCATGTACCACTTTAGTATGTTTTGATTCGTAAAACCCATGAAATAGTTATAATAAAAAGGATATTAAATCACCAAAATATTCATTAGAAAAATTATATAGGGAATTAATGGGAATTATGAACAACTAAAAATGGAATAAGTGGTGAATATAACATGAATATCACATATATAAAATGTTTGATGAAAATCCCTTACCTTATGTCTAGATACCCTTCATATACATTCGAACCAAATTTATAATAATTATAAGTTTATTATTAATATATAAAAATTCCATTATTATATATATCATAACATATATGATTTAATTATGACCTTTTATTACTAGTTTATTATCAATTCCATGTTATACCAATGATTCTTGTAATAACTGCTTCCTTTTTTATATATGTTTTGTTTTTCTATTTTTAGTTCTCCTAAACTGATCATGGTTAAATCATAACCAGAATTATATACATGAAATAAATATAAAAAATTTCAATATTAATTTATTTATAGTGGTCCACACAAGTTAGAGAAAGAAATCTAAATACACCAAATATAGAGATGATAGGTCGTATGTACATGTGAATAGTTTTCCCATTTTTTGTTTCATAAAATGTAAATGGTAATAATTAAATAAATATTTTTTTTATTTAATACAAATATAAATTTAATTTACAATAATTACCTTCCATAAAATGAATTAGTGAAAAATAATCACATGAATTTATGAGGCATTAGACCAATTCATACACGAACTATATTATGGTACCCCCACTTGATTGAAAGTATGAAGGTATATGTTGTATCATAATGAAATAATTATAATTATTGAAATATATATATATATATATATATTCATTTAATTATTACTCTTTATCATCAAATGAAAATAGAAAATCAGGAAATATTCTCATCGGTTCATGAGATGGTAGTTCACCAAATAATGAGTGATGTTATTATTTAACAACGGGAATTATGTAAAAAATGTCAATGAAGTATTATAATTATATATGTATAATAATATCACAAATATAATATATAAAAATTAATTCTAAAAGTATATTCAACATTGATAGGTGGTGATGGAAAATGAATATCATCATTTTGTTTGGTTATTCCCTCCCATACACACAAGCAATGATTTCATATCCCATTTTATAGAAGAGTGGAATTATTTAGGTGATATATTATACCTATTAAAATATAGATTAATATAGAATATTTATTTTATTATATAATCATCATTTAAAAATAATTTAAGTATGTGGAGGAAGATATGAAATAAAATGCCTGGTTTAGGTTGTTACTTCTTATTTTGACAACATGTTTTGGTTTTAACCATGTCACTTATTAGGATTTATTTAGGAAAAAAATAAAGATACTAGGATTGGAGGATGGATGTAATTTAGGTATTATTATAGTTATTTGTAGAATCATATGTGTTTTTATGTGTGATTAAGTGTGAAGAGAGTGTAGAGTATTTTAAGTGGGGGATAGATCAGACTTTATATTATTGAAAATAACAAAGTGTATTCATGTTATACAAGGTAAAAAAGACAAAAATGGGTTATTATATATGTTTATAGATTATATGTTACTAATATTTCCATAAAATCAATGTCAATAATGTTTTCTTTCATATGTGTCCCTTATCATTTCTTGTTTAACCCACTGAAAACCCATTTGTAGCTTATCCACGAGGAATAAGGTGGACTATTTATTCTATTTTTATGGTAAAAAATTTATGTTGAAATTATTATATAATATAAATCATACATATATAAAATAAATAATTTATCTTTTAAAATCATAATCAAAAAAGTGAAAATTGTAATTTAAAATAAACCCATAGATACAATGAGATCCTATTTTTTCAATGGGAAAAAACTTATAAGTAGTGATCTTTTTAAAATAAAAATTTAATTAGAAATTGAATAAAATGAAATAAATTGGATTAATAAAAATATTGTTTAACCATTTTTTCATTTAAAATTATATTAATCCAATTTTTATGTTTTTAAATGATTTAAATGAAATGATAAATCTTAATAAAATCCATTTTTAACAATACATTAAAAAAATTATTTTATTAGAAAACTGTTAAAAAAATTAATATTAATAATTTAGATATTTATATTTACAAAATAAATTCAATTAATTTTAAATAATTTGTGTAATAGTGAAAAAATGTATTTTTAAAATATTTTGTGAAAATACTGAAAAATATTTTTTTGAAAAAATAACATTGTTATCTATCAAAGTGTATCCAATAACATATATTATATAGAATATGAATAAGTTGAAAATTAATTTTTTTTATAAACTATTTAAATTTAATTAAAATAATTAATAAAAAAGTTATTTTCACAATTTATTGAGGTAAAACACCATTTCCCGCACTAAAATTGATTCATAGAAAACGATTCCCTATGTTTTGATATGGTTTTTAATTTTTTTTATATAATTAATTGGTCACAAAATAAATTATTTTTTATAGTTATGTAAATGATATATTTTCATAATTAAATAAATCTCTTTTAAACCCACCATTCAAACAAATAGGTGATAACTATTATATTAAATTATAATATTTTTATTATATCTCATGTTTTGTTTAATGATGGTTATTTATGATATAGAAAGATACACACAATGATCTGTGTAATAAAATGATCTAAAATAATAACTTAATTTGATAAAATATATTTCAAATAATATTTTGTTGTTACAAATAGTGTGTCAAAAAATATCAATGATGAGTATTAGAATTGTAATCTAATAACATATGTTTTTTATTTTACTCTTTTAATTTATAATTTTATTACTCTTAATGATTAATTATTTAAAATTCTAGGGTTATATTTTTTGATAAATTTACTCTTTTTTAGTTTTTTGTCCACAAATTTTTTAAATTTTATAATTATCAGACAAATTACACTTTAGAGGTAGTGAATAATGAATGTCTACATTTGGCATCAATTATAACACTCTTAATTTATCTATAAAACTATTAACTTACAAAATATTTAGTAATAATGTTTAAATATTTTCTATTTATGCTTTAAAATATTAAATATTAATAATCTGTATACTTTTCTGTATAAGGTGTAATGATCTATTTTTTCATTATAGTGTAGGAATACTAATCAGAACTGTAGAGAATTTGAATCCAATCCATCCACTAATTTTTTATAGAGATGACTATGTTTAATAAAGATATTTAATGAAATTTTGGATTATTAAAAGTTCAGTGGATCGTTATAAAAAAATTACAAGAAATTTGAATATTGTACTAAATGAAATATATTATTTTTATAGTTAGGAAAATGATGATGTATCAGGAGAATTAAAAATTCTAAAACATTTTACAATGGTTGATGATGAGAAATATATACATTCAAAATCAACTTGTGATTAAAATAATGAAATTATGATAAATATTTATATTACACACTTTAAAACATCTAAATATCTTATGACTAAAATTGTAATGCTCAATGTTGATTATGAAGTGGATGATTTTCTCTAGAGAGAATTTGTTTCCCAAATGAACCATTGACTTATGAGGGTAGTTAATGAAATAAAATAACATAGTGAATAGAGAATCACAAATTAATTTTTTTTGGACAAAATGATATTAATTTTTCCAAAATCATGTGAATATAAATGAATAGAAATGTAGTATAAAAAAAATATAAAGGAAAACCTAGATTATTATTTTGTGAATTTAATATAATATAAGATCAATTTGAAGATAGATAATTTTAATGAGAAGATAACAAATAGAGAGTAATTTTGAAAAAGATACATGTTTGTAATTTTTAGAGGATACACCTCATGTATGACAACTTTGAATAGAATTTAATAGCAACTTTCTGATAGTAAGAGTTTTAATGTTAGTGAAGGATAACCTTCTCAACATTCATGGTTAATGAAAGTTTTCACTAAATAAATGAATTCTTCCAAAATCATATAATTGATAGGAATGAAAAATATAAGAATAAGGATTCACATTTTATATCATAATAGTGGAATTTTCCTATACATATTATACAAGATTATATGTAGTTGAAAAACAATGATAAGGAATCTAAGAGATCAAAAATTGAAACATAATGAAATCTCATAGAGAAATGAAAAAAAATATATCACTAAAGAGGATCCATATTTTGATTATATTAATGGAGAAAATGGTGATGAAAATCGAATGATTAGGAGATATAATATAATGGAACCAAAAAATGATATTTTATTCACATAAAAGATAACCCGTAATTATATTTCAACTGTACCGTTAAATATTTCATACAATTTTTCATCATATGAAATGGATTTTTCTCGATCATAAGAAGAAATATATACAGATGTGATATTATTAGAGAATAATTTTTTCTTAAAGAATGTCCCATATTCAACTAAATCTGATCATTCTAATGGTAATGATATAATATTTTAAACATCATTTTCATCTAGTTGATAAATATATTTATATTTTAATTATAAATTAAAATAATAATTTTTTTGAATTAAATTTATGATGTTAGTATTATTAAAAATATTTGAATTAATTTTAATTCATATAGGTATAACTGTGACAAAATATTATGACAGCTAAATCCAAATTATATATCATTTATTGTAAGTTTTACTTCTAGAAAGTCACATTTCAATTCCATCTATTTTTCAATAAAATCCACTATTTTAATGTATTATAATATGTTTATAGATGAATTTTTTTCCATGAACAAGGAACAATCCTCCAAACATATAGGTATTATATTTATTAAGGGCTAATATCAATTCAACATCATAGTGTTGGATAGATTCATTTTTTATTTTTTTCTAACATCAATGTACCTTAGAATAATTGGGTACAAAAAATTTTGTTTCTTCATATTTAGGATATATGAATCAATACAAAAAAACATATAACATGTATAATGATTTTTCTCAATAAATTAATGAAATAAATACATCTTCCAAAACATCTGGAAAGTGTAGGTTTGACATGATACATTTGGGGAAAGTGAATATAGAGTTTTTTTTAATTCTTCTTTTTTCATTTCTTAATAATAAGTTAATTTAATATATATATATATATATATATATATATATTAATAATTAATAATAATATTATGAGTATAATTCATGTATGTGGCGAAAATGACACTTTGAACATTGAGAATGATAAATTTACCATCCTAATTTTTGAATGGGTTTATATTTAAACTATTCATAGAAATGATAATGTCTTAAAAATAATCATATAAGACATTAGAAACAAGAAAATTATTTACTTAAGTTATGTTATTGATAATTCTTGTATTTGGTATATCATATTAGGACACTGTAATGTTTAATAATTATATGAAATTTCCAATAAAATAAAATTGACGTTTTTTCCAAAACATAAGCCTAATTCTTCAAGATCATGCCATCCATTAAAATATGATATGAAATCAATGTTTGCCATTATACTAAAAAGATAAATACAAACATCAAATCCATTATAGTTTGTGGACATATATATTTTTGGATATAGAAATCTTTAAATTATTGAAAGAACATGACAAGTGTATATCCTCGTTCATCATCATACACGGTTTACATGGGATTTTTTTTAATAAATAGTATTATCATTTTTAATGGTTTTATTATTGTATTTAAAATTTGAAAATAAAACATTATTCACTATTTGGAGTTACTATAGTGAATAATATGTGAATTTTTCTTATAAAACATTTAATAGTGAATATGAAATTACTCTTAATTTTTTAGAAAAATGAAAATGAAAAAGGAGAAATGTATTTGAAATATGAAATTATTTAAATAATAAAATTTTCAAGATATATTGGAGTGACTATTGATCGATTATGTTTTTTTAGTAAATAAGTTTTCAGTTTTATTGTTTTACTACAAATACAGTTTTTCTGTTATTAGTTTTAAATAAAACACCTTCTAAATTATAAAACAATAAGAATCCAATAAACTGTAATTCAATGTTTTTAAATGTAATGTAGTCAGATTAAATACTATACATATTATAAAAATTATTGATCCAAAACTCAAAAATGGTGTTTTTAATTGTTAATCCCCCACTTGAAAGGTATATTTCCTTTTCAACAATCAAATACATACCATTGAGGAAAAAATTGTTAAATTTTATGAGCCAATTACTCATAAAAATTAAATCCATATAAATTAAATATATTTTTTTAAGTTTGTTTTTGATACCACGTTTATTTTTCTTTTAGAGGATAAACCACATACCTCAGAGGTTATCTTCGCAGAATCTCGTCCAATAGATGTTAAACATACAAAAAATGATGAATTTCATTTTTTTAACATGAATATAGAAGTATTTAAAGATACATACCTTTAATAACATCATTTGAGATTTAAATAAACCACTCTAAACTATATGATTATTAGTAAACGAATGTTATCATATTAAATTGTTATATAAATTTGATCCTAAAAGGGAACATGTTGCATTGGGAGTTGATAGTATGATAATTTCTATCCAAGAATACATTTATCAATAAAAAATGAAATTTGGAATTTGTTTCAATGGATGAATGAACTACTGATTATAAATTGAAATGGTTCTTTTTAAACAAGATTGAATTTAGTGGAATGATTGTTAGAAATAAGGAATGTATAGTTTCTATGTTTTATAATTCTAAGAAATCCATAAAATATGGATAAAATTTGAATTAGTATATAGGATAAATTTAATCCAAATTCTATAATCTATTACAAATCATATGAACACTAATAAATTTCTAGTGGATAAATGTGGTTCCTTCTTAAATGGTTATATTCAGGATGAGTCTTATGTAAATAATCATCTTGATATTTAATATGTTACGTAATAATGAATTTTTAAACATAATAAATTCATCTACATAATTTAATATGATCAATGAGCCTTGAATAATAAATTAATTGGATTTTTAGTTAAAGATAATGTCTTAAATGTGTAACAGATCACACTACATTTAATAAAAAATTTATGAAAACATCATAATTTAATAATTCTATTTAGAATACGTTATTTTTGATGAATTAATAAAAAATTTATTGATTGTTTTCTGGAAAATATATGATATAAATCTCATATGAAGATGATTGGTGAAACAAAAAACCATACTGCATTATAAGTAACTCAAATAATGGAAGGAACTATAATTTCATATCAAAGGATAATTAGATATTTAATTAATATATTTTTTGATAATGTTTTATGTATTATTAATCTATTTAGTTTCTTATGTATACATGATCATATTGAATTCAAGACATTGGTTGACTAACCATTATTTTGAGCAATGATTAAAAGCTCACATTTTAACACCACGAGATTTTATGAGAAATAATATTTTAAATTTCGTTGATGTCACGTGTTGTATGCTACAAAAATTTTAACATCTCCTATACACAACACCGTATTATCATTTAGTATACCCAACACTATTCTTGGCATGTGTTTCACACAAGAGAGACCTTCCTCAATATCGTTTGTTGTAGGCAATACCCATTTTTACTAAACATTGATATAATGTTATAATATTAAAATGAACTAGCCATTATGAATAGTATTAAGAAAATTGTTAATTTTATAACATTATAATTTGTATTACACATTTTCTAGAACATGGTATTAGAACAAAATCAATTTTTCGTATAAAGGAAGTATTTTATTCAGAAAATGTAGTTTTCCCATCTTTTTCTTGCGCACGAATTTTAAATCTAGTTTTTGATATGTTTTTAATTATAATTTGACATATATAACATCTTCCTTAGAATCAGGATACAAAAATTTACATTGGATAAATTTTTTACATTATTCTCATAACCTTCATATATTGATGAATAGTGAAATTACGCTAAATTTTAATTTAAAACAACTTTTTTCATCGAGTTAATTTACATGGATAAATTATAATATTGAATGGTTTAAAAGTTTAAATAGATTATTTTTTCACGATTTAATAAAATTTTAGGGTCCTGAAAATTCCACAAGGGGGAAATCTAATTACCTCAAGAATTTGGAAAAGTACCGAACCGATCTGTGCAACGGCTCCCAGTAACAATACATGGCCAGTCCAGCGAACCACCCTCCCGTAGACGTTGTCGTTCGAGAGGTGAGGGAAGAGTGCCTACGTGGGCACGAACCAGGAAGACTGCCTCTGAATCCAGGCCAATCCACCACTGTGAACCACGCCAACCATCCAATGTTGTGTGTACCATCCCTCGCGAAATGGAGGCGGAGCGCCTATGCGGCCACTGACCGCTATTTTTGGGGAATAGTGGCAGAGTGTTGCACATCTGCAGAACAATTCCGCAGATCTCGGTTCAAAAAATCCCTAGTTGACCGAGTCATCCGCAGGTGGGGATTCTTCATGGGCTTTCACAGAATGTGCCATGGGCCCATCGATACTGCCTATTTGAGACTCTATAAATAATCATTGAGGGGCACCAAAAATACAAGGAGAAAGGATGGGTGAATCCCTTTGGGGAGCGCTGGAGAAATCGCCCCCAGTGGTAATGTTCTCTGACCATCCGCAGACCCCATATCGTCCGCAGATGCACTCTTTCGCATAGAGGAGAAACCAAACCGCGAACCACATACGGACATCTCCTTTGCAGATGGCCACCCCCTCTACGGACCAGTTGAATTCGTGAAATGAAGGAGGGATCCCCTCTCTGGGCACGAAGTAAGATGTGCACCATTCCCTCTATGGACAGCCTCCTTCGTGGACAATCTCCTTCTCGGACAGACAGTCTCCTCGCGGATAGCCTCGTCCGTGGACAGCCTCCTCCGCGACCATACATTTCGCCCTGATCCCTCGCGGTCATCTCCTTCGCGGACAACAAAACCACGAATCACACAAATCCAGTCACTCGCGGCCAGTCCTTCGCGGATAGCACCTCTGTGGCTAGTCCCTCGTATCTGGAACCTCGCAACTAGCTTATACACGGCCCACCCCATGCGGAAAACCCCATTAACTCATTAGTCCATACCGCGGGGGGCTGCGCCCCCGCACCCCCACTCGAGTTCACTACCCGGCTCCGTTCCCGACCCTCCAAGCAGGTCCCTTCACTTCCGTCATTGACCCCGATGAAAAATGGAGGGTTGCACCGCAAACTTTTCAGGCCGGGTAAATAGTATTTTACATTTCACCCTTCTGCCTCCACAACATCCATCATATACTTTCGATGAGTCGAGATACTCCTCATGACTCTCCTATAACCCCATTTCCTAGCTACTTTTTCTAGGTTCATCCAGAAAGGGTTGCCCTTGCATATGTCCCACACCAACCATTGCTAGGTATCTCCTACCTAGTCGTCCCAACCACATGAAGTTAAACTATATGGCCCTCGTTCTATCCATATGACGTTAAAATAAATGGAAACAATCCTCTTTACATGACTATAAATTGTAGCATTCCATCTCATTCAATAATTGGATGCCTCTTGGTCCATGAATGATATGACTTATTCTCCAAGCATAAGATGCCTCAAGCCATGTTTATAGTGGCATAATTTCAAGAGCGCTTGAATCCATTCAAACATTCCATCACTCCACCCCACGCTTTGTGTGTCCTTCATTAGTTTCTCCATCCTCTTTCATGTCTGAAGGGACCCCCTAACGGTCTGGCCTCATGCCGCATCGGCTAACTTACCGTCCTGGGGCAATGCCCCGAATGACTTTGGACAACACTTTGAGGCAGGTCCTGTGTTTCGAACACGGTCAGCAGTCGAACCTCATTTGTTTATCCCCATTTCATACTAATGTGATGTGAATGTTGTGTTTCAAATATTGTCAACAGTTATCCTCCATCAGCATGACACCCTCATTGTGTTCGAAATGTCTGGCATGTAATTCAAACTTTACATCACCCAGTTTTTGGACTGATTCCAACGCCCTCGGCGTTATCCCTCTTGTGCACTTGCACATAGGTGTCGTCCCACATTATATTCCTCAACCCACTAATGGGATGGGATTCCCTCATGGACAGACATCAGAAAGACACCCTGGGCCTCCTCAGAGTGTAAGCCCTAATCTATCATTATGGACCACCCTCATGCGTAAGCCCCACTCAACTTCTCCTGGATGCACCTTTCGCGACGTGATCCTCGGGTCCCTGCTGCCTCTTGTTTCTCACACCGTGCATGACTCACATGGGCTTAGAGTAAGCATCGACCATGACATCCTTTTCTAGGTCTCCTTAGAGTGTAAGCCACAATCCATCACTATAGGCTTCCTTAGAGTGTAAGTCCCAAGACAATGCAAACTACGAGGACTTTGATTCCCTACCACAGGGATACATAGGGATTGTTCATGATGTTCAAGCCTAATCACCAGTGGACCCCCGACTCCACCTTCAATTCGGTTCTCCGATGCTCCCATGTGAACTATGTGGACTTTGATCCCTTTCTCCTAGGTAGGGTACGTAAGAAGCCTCCATGAGGTTCAATCCCAACAACCGGTCGATTCGACTATCTTCACATCGGTTCACCGTGCCACTCATAGGACCGCCTCATTGAGTCCTAACTCCTCGGTTTCATTTATCCAATAAGGGATGGTAAACCTCAGGCATAAATGATTCTGAACCCTTGTGTTCAGCTGACCATTTCCAACCAGGAGAAATCTGTGGATACTAGACATGGATATAAACTAATGATTCACGAACATATGAATACGTCTTAAATCTATTTGAGAGTCCCAGAATAAGAAATAATTACCCCCAAAGGGTGTGATGAGTCTGACTTCCCATCCTCTCGACCAATGTCAGTTCTTAATCATCGCTGGTCAGACCATTCCGCAATTGCCTTCCATTGGAAAGCAGGTCCACGTGTCAGTAGATACAGAACTGCTGGGCGTTTCGAGACTGACCCAAAACTGTTATATAAGTCATTATCATTAATTTTACATTTAATTCATTGGTAAAATCATTTTAATATTTTGAAATGTTTTAACTTTTAAAACCAGTTTTCTCAACAGGGAGAATAATTTAAAATTAAATACTGCAAATTCTGTGTATTGAATTTGGAAAAATGGTTTCCATATTTAGAATCAGTAAGTCCAAATAATGTTAATAGTATACTTTTTATTTTTTGGCATTATGAATAGTAACAACGGTAAATCTTATTTACCATTGTTAAAGGTAAATTATGTTATTAAGGGTAAAAATAGTTTTATAAAGTTACACTAACACTTGTTTTGATATCGATGGTTGATTATATTTCTCACTAAAACATAATTGTGTCGAAATGGAACCTATTGGAACCCACTTGCATGATAGTAAGTCTTTAAATTTATATTATTTAAAAAAAGTGAAATATGTATCACTAAAACATTATTAATTATGTTATTTTTAATATAAGGTTATACCAAATACAAATTATATTATAAATACTCATTTGAAAGATAAAATGTTTTAGACATATCATTTTAAAATATTGGTGTTTTAGAATATAAATTGGACTAAAGGTATTCTTATGAAATATAATACATTTAAATTCACCAGAGTATTTTATTTTTAATTTTTATTCAATAAATAAGTATATTAAATAATTATACGATAATGTTGTAATAATTAATTTTTTAGGAGAAATATCCAATACATGGTTTTCAAATTATTAATATAAATTATAAATGAACTAATTAATGTTCCCCACAAATTTTATAGATAAATAAAACATGTTAGAAATCAAATAAATATTTTGGTTAGAAAATATCATATTTGTGGATTTTATTTAAATTCAAATAAATGAATAGTATAAAAATTGACACTATTGATATTTTATAAAAATAACATATTTTTAAATTATTTAAAAATTTAAAAAACATTTAAATATTAAAAATAGAAATTTATGTTGTCGAAAATGCCATAAAGTATCCAATTATTGAAATTTCACAACGCATAAGTGAGTAATTATTACTATTTAAAATATAGAATATTATTACCACAAATAAGATTAAATAGATTAAATAAGGATATATCTAATTGATATGGATTAAAATATTTTAAAAAATGTCTGAATTTTATTGGCTGATGATATTACTAACCTATCTCATCTCATATTTTAATTTGAGTCATTTTGGAGGTTTTTATGTGGGGTTTGAGTTTATTATATATTAATATTTTGGAGGTTTCCAAAAGTCCCCCTCTCTTCTCTTATAAAGGAGCACCTCCTTCATCTTCTCTTCAATCCATTTGAAGCCTTCAAGCTCATCCAAACACTGTTAATTCATCTTATTAAGCTCTCTATTTATTTTTTATAGGTTATCCTCTTTTAAAAAGATCAACTCTAGTGCCCTATGAAAAAGTTTAAAAGAGGCATATCGAGGAAGAGGTAATCTATTCTACCGATTCATTCAAGTTTCATTCTTCTTCTAATTAATCTCCTTTATTTGATTCATTATAAAGTAATAAATTCAGTATTAATAATTTACTAATATGTTTTTATAAATATGAAACAACCCTATTTCATCTAATATCCATCCTACGAAAAAAAAAATCACTGCGCGTGCATACGTACTGAATATCGTCTCCATGATGTGGTGTAATATTTTCTTCCACCACCACCATACATGGATGGGTATAATGGTGGAAATAATAACTATAAATTATTATAATAACATCATACTGAATCTGATATATTATATAATCCACTCTAATTCCATTCAATAACAATGGGAACAATATAATCCCTCATGTGTACGTAGAGAATACCGTCTCCGTGAAGCGATGCGATTCATTCTCCTTGATAACAATTCAAGAATGATTATAAAGTATATATAATAAATAATCATGAAATATATTACATAATAATGATACTAAATTTATGTATATGTTTTTTACTTACTTCCATTCAATATAGTAAGGAAACGAATATAGCGTTCATGCATACGTACGGCCTACCGTCTCCATGAATGGTGTATTTCATTCCATTGATCTATCTATTATATATATATATTATGTTATGAATATATTATATAGAAATCATGTTTTACATTCTTTAAGTAATTAATCATGATATAAGTAATCATATGAATAATTAACAGTCAAAACATGTACGATAAATGATTCGATTTTAACGAAAATGTTTCTTTAACATGGACTTGTCAAATGAACGGGTAATATAAAGTCGTAAGTGAATCATATATGTTACCATAAATATTATTATGGTTCTATTAAAGGTTAATAATATTTTTAAACCCACTATACAGGAGTATCGAACAAATATGGATGAAATTAGACATAAGGTTAGGGATAATTTTTCAAATCGTGTTCTTATCCGAGATTATTTATTCATATGTATTTAATGTGGTTATATTTATCATCAATGTCCATGTTTTATAAATGAAGTTTTCATCAATATTTTTCTATTCATCTATGTTTGTTTAAAGACGTGTTAACATATTTTTGACTTTTACTATATGGTATGCAACAATTCTTTCTCTTGTTTACCATACTAGGTAATTTTTGACTTTTCTGGAAAAAGTACGAGATGAATGTTTTTTAACCTATACGAAAAGAATGAACCTATACTGTTTCATAATTCCATATTTCCAAGAATATTCCACTAAATTATTTCATGATTATTCTCAACCAAATCATTTTGTTTTAAAATTTCATGGCATTTTGATAAAAAAATGATTTAGAAGAATAAATTATATTTTCCTCAAGAATACATTTCAAGTGTCCTAACAAAAATATTTTCCATATAATATGACATTATTTAATATGTTTATGTTTCAAGTATAATGTCTCTATTATTTATATGGTTTCATTTTATTTATTATGATGAACTGATATCCATTTATTCAATATTGATTATGTTATGATGGGATGATGTTTATGAAACACATTTTACTCATTGGGTTATGATGAATGATTTTTGTTTATTTTATGAAACATGAATAAATGATTTAATCATGAGATGGGTGGGACCTATATTTCCCTCCAATGCATTGGGTAAAGAATTATATCTCATGAGATTCACATGGCTGGAAGGACAAGTAAAATCCAGTTTAGTAATACCGGGATAGAATGAAATGTAAACCTGTTTAGTAATGGACATTATCCAGTATGATGGTCTTGTCAGCCACGCCTTTGCTAATCTGAAAATCATATCTTCTTATTAATGGTTTTACACAATAATATTGTTTCTCATAATATTTTACCATGATTAATGTTTCTTTGTGATCTATTCCTTACATACTTCCTTGATTTATTTCACAACTCAAGATTTGGATGTTTAAACATTATGTTCATGTTTTATGTTGAAATGAATATTTTTTATTTTAATTTCTCCATGCATAAACTTACTGAGCAATTGAGCTCACCCTTTTTTATGTTTTATTTTCCACAGGATATAAATAATGGTTTTAAGAGAGAAAACAAAAGGGGAAGATCATTATGGGAGGTGTTGGTGATCTTTCACCCCAATTAGAATATTATGTTCTGAGTTTCCAAATACACTAAACTATTACAATCCGAGGGTGTCTATTTTTTATGTATTATGTATTCTACAAATTTAATGTAATATCCATGTGTATCAAGATTGGGTGTCTATAGTAGGTATCCTAAAAATGGTCTAGTTATCCATTGAAAACATCGATGCGAAAACATTAGTGAGATCCAAGAGATATTTAAAAGGTATGTCTAGGGATGTCCCAAAGGATAAGTATAAGTATATGTTATATTACTAGAATTATAGTAATGATTATAGAATTAAACCTAATATGTTAGATATTTGAGCTTATTATCCTTTATTATGTTGTTTTCCAAGAATAATTTTTGCCTCTCACACTATTATTTTTGGGGTTTAGACGATGGATGGAAGCAGAAGGAACTGTGTTGATCAATGTAATGGAGAATGCTATGATTGAACACATGAAAAAACCAATGTTATGGGAGATAGAGTGAAAAATATTATTGATATACTTACACAATCTGGGAATCATTTTGGACTTCCAAATGAGCAAATACAGGAACAATATTCTATTTAGTCCTTTATGAGGCAACGTCCACCTTCTTTCAGTGGGTCTTCTGATCCACTTATTGCTGAAAAATTGATTAGTACCATTGAAACGATATTCTCCATACTTCCCTTTTTGGAAGATGGAATGGTAATTCAGGTTTTTTACTATTTAGAAGGTGAATCAGACCAGTGGTGGACTCTAATTAAGAATACAAGGCCCCAAAATGAAATTGAATCCACGGAATGGGATGAGTTCAAGAACTTATTATTCTATATGTTCTTTCCTCATATTCATCGAAAAATGATGGAAACGGAGTTCCTTGAGCATAAGAAAAAGTTTGAAGAATTTTTTGGTATATAGGAAGTGAATTTTACAAGGATTATATGGTATGCATCTGGATTTATCATACAACCAGAATGTAACGTTGATATATTCTTTCGTGTCATAAAACCAAGACTTCAAAAGGCATTATCTATAAGAAACTTCAATAACTATGAAAATATTGTGCGTTGTGCTATCAAGGTTGAACGGGAAGTTGGTGTTACATATCCATCTTATGTTTTTGACAAGAAACTGAATATGTAGTTCAAGTAATAATATCAAAACTATGGTGAAAATAAGTCAAATGTTTCGTTATGCTCAAAGTGTGGAATGATGAATTGTGTAGATTGTCTTAAAGGGACTAGAAAATGATTTAAGTGTGGAAAAGAAGGAAATCAAATAACTGAGTGACAATGTAATGGGAAAAAGGAAGCTAATGATGTGAATAGATAAAATACTATAGAGAACGAACCACCAACACTTCAATGATACAAGTGCATCAAAATGGGGCATTATGCTAACAAATTCCCTAATAAAAGGGATAATGATGATCATCATCAACAAACTGTTATGGAAAAGGACAAAGGGAAGTCACATGAAATCACTATTGGTGATGTTGAATATGACAACGAAGTTGTGGAATTATTAAGTGATTATGTAACAGGATCCCAAGAAAGGGTTTTGGAATCTCATTTTTTGTATCGTGGAATATTGTAATATCTATGTATTGGTTTATTGTGGTTTTAAATAATTTTATTTTAAAGGTAACCATGAAAAGTGATTGAAATATTTTTGGAAATCACCTAATATTCACATAATGAAGGGATAAGGATATAATGATATTTTTTATAGTATCAATGATCTAATGAAAGATATAAGGACAAAGTGATATCATGGTTTGAGTATGTAGAAATTTTCAGATTTTGGTATGTGGATAGAGTTAACATTTGATAGAATTCATGTTTTCACAATGATTCTATGGTAATTCAATTTTCAAGAGAATACATGATTAAGTAATTAACATGTTTGGAATGTGACCAAGAAGATAGATCTTATGATATACAAGGGATAAATTATGGTATTCAATGATTCATAAATGACCATTCTAGTAATCATTTTTTATGTTATGAGATTGGGGAGGAGTATTTTGGAAAAGCCTAATGATTGGAATAGATTATGTTGGACATCAGATAGTACTGTTTAAGCACACAATCTTTTTTCTGGAATGTTATAATAGTATAGTTTTAAAAAAAGGACAACCTGCAGGACGAGAGACAACCCATCACGTCGGACAAGGTTGTGGGAATAAAACCCTCAACCGAAATATGACAGGCCTTTATCGCCTAACACTGGCATAAAGTAAGACCCTGGTTAGTAAAAATTAGTTTTATTTTATTAATCAGTATGATGGATGAATTATAAGTCCATTTTTGGAATCATATACGGTTAATATAACCATATATGGACTTATGTATATTTAATAATTTATGCAATCCTTTTTTGTGATAAAGATAGATAGAATGACCTATCAATCTATCGCATGATCTAATAACTTTTCAAGAATGAAAAATTCATATTCATTTTTTTTAAATAGAATAAGTTTAAATTTTTCATGGATTGATGAATAATTATTTTACAATGAAATCAAGTATGTATTTATCCTTATGAAAATAATTTATCAACTTTAGGGAAATGATCCTCAAAACAAAAAATGTTGTCTTAGTACCCTCATATACAATGAATCTGATGGTACCTTAGATCATCACAAATTTATGGCGTTGTGACTGTTGGATTTTTCATAGCCATGTTCTCTACAACTCTTCATCAGAACATGAAAGTTAGATTTCTCTTCCATATACATATTTTCACCTATATTTTATTATGTGGAAACCTAGTGTTGCGTTACTTTGGGTGACTATTATGTTTCATACATTACTTTTGAAAATTAAGTTTTAGTTTTACTTTTTAAAAAGTGGGCTTCTACAAAATAAATATTCATGTAGTAAACCATTTATAACCCATACGAATTTTGCGGTTGAAATTCATTTTACGGGGGGTAGAATGTATCACCCTGAGATTTTTTGTGAAATATTCTTTTTAAATTCTTTGATATCTCATGTTGTATGCTACAACAATATTATCTTGCACTATACACAACATCATATTATCTTTTAGTATACACAACACTTTTATTCGATTGTGTTGCATACAAGAGCGACCTTCCTCAATAGCGTGTGTTGTACGCAATACCGTGTTTTACTAATCAATGATATATTATTATGATATTATTATGAAATAGCCGTTATGAATAGTATTAACAACATTTTGAATTTTATAATATTTTAATTTATTGTACTCATTTTCTAGAACATGTAATGAGAATAAATTCAATTTTTTCGTATAAAGAAAGTATTTTTAAAAAAAATGCAGTTTTACCGTCTTTTTATGGCGCACCCTTTTAAAATCTAGTTTTTGATATTTTATAAGTTAAATTTGAAAAATAAAACTTTTTTCCTTTTCATCAGGATATAAAAATTTACTTTGGATAACTTTTTGACATTATTCTGATAGCCTTCAAATTTAGATGAATAGTAAAAATACGCTAAATTTTAATTAAAAACAACTTTTTTCATCAAGATAATTTACATGGTTAAATTATAATAATTAAATATTTTAATATATAAATAGAATATATTTTTACCATTTAATATAATATAAGAAATTATCATGAATTTTAAATTGAATACATAGGTAAAACCATTTCAATCTTTTGCAATGTTATATCTTTTAAAAAATGTTTTCTCAATAGTGGGATTAATTTTAATTCATATACTACAACTTATGTGTATTGAATTTATTAAAATGGATTCCATAGGTCCAAATTATGTGAATTGGATACTTTTTTATTTTTGGGCATTATGAATAGTAACTACGGCAAATTTTATTTACCAGAGTTAAATGTAAAACACGTAATTAAGGGTAAAAATAATATTATAAAATTACACTAACACTTGTCTTGATATCATTGTTTGGTTTTATATCTCTCTAAAACATACTTTGGTCTAGATGGAATATATTGGGAACCACTTACATGATACTAAGACCATTAATTTATTTTATTTAAAAGAATGTGAAATATGTCTCACTCAAACATTATTAATTAAAATATTTTTAATAGAAGGTTATACAAAATATAAAATCGATTATAAATACCCATTTGAAAGATAAAATGTTTTTATTGATCATGGTAATTTATTTGTAATTTTTTTAAAAAATATAATTACCTTAATATCTTGTATATTAATGATGCAAAAAATATTTATTTATTGAAAAATCAGTAATAGAGTTTTTATTAAAATAATAATACCCATTAAGGGACCTGAAACATGATGAACCCTTATTGGTAGAGTATATCTATACTATAATCATCCATGGGTAGTCTTGTGGACCATTTGGAGAATTTTAAAATAGATTAGGACATTTATATAATATTATTTTAAATTATGTCAAAGTTTTCACCTTCATAATTTATTAAACATATCATTTAAAAGATGGGAGTTTCAGAAGATTAATTTGACTCAAAGTATTCTAATAAAATATAATAGATTTCTCTTCATCATAGTATTTTAATTTTAATTTTTATGCAATAAATGTGTATATGAAATAATTATACGAAAATTTTGTAGTAATTATATTATTAAGATAAATATCAAATGAATAGTTTTGATAATATGAAAATAAATTTAAAATGAATGAAGTAATGTTCTCCATTAATTTTATATTATCCAAGTTTTTTTATTCCTAAGTATTTACTACGCTATATTTATCATCCATTTCCATGTTTTATAAAAATTGTTTTCATGAAGTTTTAACTATTATTTGATGTATTTTTAATCTCATTTCTACATCTTTTTGACTTTTACAATATGGTATAGAACGAATCTTTCCTTTGTTTACCATACGAGGTACTTTTTGACTTTTCCAGCAAAATAATGAGAAAAATGATTGTTTTAAATTATATGACATGAACTGATTTTTAAGGATTCATAAAAACCTATTTCCATGAATCTTCCTCTACATTATTTCATGATTATTTCAAAAAAAATTACTTTTTTAAATTTCATGGCATTTTGAGAATAGAAAATGATTTTGAATAAGAAAGTATATTTTCTTCAAGAATTCATTTCAAGTGTTTTATCAACACTATTTTCCATCTAAGATGAAATTATTTAATATTTTTATGTTTCATGTATAATATCTCTATTATATATATGGTTTCAATTTTTTTGTTATGATGAAATGATATCCATTCATTCAATATAGATTATGTTATGATGCGATGATATTTATGAAACCCATTTTCTTCAATTGGTTATGATGAATGATTTATATTTATTTTATGGAACACAAATTAATGATTTAATTATGAGATGGGTGGGACCTATATCTCCCTCCAATTCATTGGGGAAAGATTTATATCTCATGTGATAAACATTGTTGGAACAGAATTTAAAATCTAGTTCAATAATAGAGGGATAGAAAGCCATGTAAACTCGGTTCAGTAAAGGACATTATCCACTATGATGGTCTTGGTAGCCATGCCTTGAATACTATAGAAATCATATGAGGTGAATAATGGTTGGCCACAATTACTTGTTTTATTCCCATTCTATTTTATCATGATTAATGATTCTTTGTGATCAATGCCTTACATGCTGCCATGATTAATTTCACAAATCATGATTTTGATGTTTAAACATTATGTTCATGATTTTATGTTCAAATGTATATGGTTGGTTTTATTGTCTCCATGAATAACCTTACTGATCATTTCACGTAACCCTTTTTTATGTTTACTTTTCCCCAGGATATAAAAAATGGTTTTAGTTAAGAAACAAAAAGGGGAAGATAATTATGGTTGATGTTGAAGATCTTTCACCATGATTAGAAGATTATGTTCCAAGTTTCCAAAGACACCAAACTATTATTGTCCTTGGTTTTCAATTTTTGTCATGTATTAAGTATTCTGCAAAAGTAATGTGATATCAATGTACGTCAATATTGGGACTCTAAAATTTGTTTCAGAGGAATGGTTTAGTTAACCATTGGAAACTAGGATGCAAAAACATTAGTGGGACCCAAAGAGATATTTATAAGGTATGTCTAGGGATGTCCTTAATGTTATGTATAAGTATAGGTTATAGTCCTAGATTTACGGTAACATTCTTAGAATTAAACCTAAGATGTTAGATATTGATGGTAATTTCCCTTTATTATGTTTTTTTCCGAGCATAATTTTTTCCTCCTACACTATTCTTTTTGGGTTTTAGACGATGTCTGGAACCCGAAGGAACCATGTTGATCAATGTAATGGAAAATTAAATGACTGTCCTTATGAACAAACCAATGTAATGGTAGATGGAGTTAAAAATCATATTTCTATACATACAAAATCTATGAATCATTCTGGACTTCCAAATGAGATGAGAAGGGAAAAATATTCTATTGAGTCTGTCATGAGGCAACCCACACATTCTTTTAGTGGGTCTTATGATCCACTTGTTGCTGAACAAAGTACGAGTACCATTGAAATGATTTTTTCATTTTTCTCTATTTGAAATATGAAAAAGTTATTCTGGCTATTTACCATTTAGAAGGTGAAGCAGAACAGTGGTGGAATCTAATTAAGAATACGAGGCCCAAAGATGAAATTTGAATCCATAGAATATGAATATATCAGGAACTTATTTTTCAATAAGTACTTTCCTCATATTATTCGAACGAAGATTGAAAATGAGTTCTTTGAGATTAAGCAAAAGGATGATGAATCAGTTGGTATATATGAAGCGAATTTTACAATCCTTTAATGGTATTCATGTTTATTTATCATCCAACCTAAAAGTAAAGTTTATGGATTCTTTAGTGTCTTAAATCCATGTCATTGAAAGAATTAGCTATAAGAGACTTCAGTAGCTATAGAGATATTGTGCGTTGTTCTATCAAGGTATAACTAGAATTTTGTGTTAGATATTAATTTCATGGTTTTGAAAAGAAATGAATGATGGAGTTCAAGGAAAATTGTCAAAACTATGGTGAAAAGAAGAAAAATGTTTTGTTGTTCTCAAAGTGTCAAACGAATGAGGGATGAGATTTTCTAAAAGAGACTAGAAATTTTTTTCTATGTGGAAAATATGGGCATCGAGCAGTTGTGTGATAAGTTAATGGGAAAAGGTATCTAATGATGTGAATAGATAAAAGAATATAGACAATGCACCACCAACACTTCAATGATACAAATTTAGTGAAATGGGTTATTATGCTAACCAATGCCCTATTCCAAGGGTTAATGATTATTGACATCAACATCCTCATAAGGAAAATAAAAAAATGATTTCACTTACGATCTATATTGAAGATGATGGATATAAAAATGAAGTGTTGGAATGATTATGTTTTTAGGTAACCAGATTCCAAAATAGTGTTGTGGAATCTCATTTTTAATATCGTGGAATATTTGAATATCAATGTATTAGTTTATTGTGGTTTTTAATAATTGTATGGTACTGGTAAACATGAAAAGTGATTGAAATATTTTTTGTAAAGCACCTAATATGCACATAAGGAAGGTATAATGAGATAATGAAATGTTTGATAGTATTAATGAGCTCATGATTGATATAAGGACAAAGTGATATCATGTTTTGATTATATTGAAATTTTTGGATTTCTTTATGTGGAAAGAGTTAACTTTTTACAGCATTCATGTTTTCACAAAGATTCTATGGTAATTCTTATTTCAATAGAATACATGATTAAGGAATTCACATGATTGGAATGAGACAAACAAGATATATATTATGATATACAAGGGAAAAATTATGGTATTCACTGCTTGATAAATGACCTTTCTAGTAATCATTTGTGTATACTATGAGATTGGAGAGAAGTATCTTTTATAAGCCAAAATATTGGAATGTATTATGTTTGACCTCGTATAGTATTGTTTATGGCTTTAATTTATTTCACGAATTTTATAATAGTATACTTTAAAAAAAGGAAAACCTACTGGATGAGCGATAGCATATCACGTTGGACAAGGTTGTGGGAATCAAACCCAAAACCAATGTATGATAGGCCTTTATCACATACAACTAGCCTAAAAGAAGTACCTGGTAAGTATAATTTAGTTTTATTTTAATAATAGTTTTGATAGATGATGTATCAGTCCATATATGGAATCATATACGGTTAATACCACCATATATGGACTTATGTATATTAAATAATTTGTGCTAACCTTTTTGTGATAATGACAGATGTAATGACCTATCATTCTATCGCATGATCTAATAATACTTCAAGAATGAAAAATTCAACATCATTTAATTAAAAAAGAGATGAAGTGGAAATTGTTCATGGAATGACCAATGATGAATTTACAATGAAATTTGATAAGTATTATCTTTATGAAAAAAAATCATCAACTTTTGGGAAATGATCTTGAAAACAAAAAATGTTGTCCTAGTACCCTCATATCCGATTAATCTTATGGTACCTAAGATCATCAAAAATTTATGGCTTTGTGATTGTTGTATTTTTCATAGCCATGTTCTCTACCACACTTGATCATAATATTATGGTTATATTTCCCTTCCATATACATATTTTCACCTATATTACCTTATGTGGAAACCCTGTGTTGAGTTACATTGGGTGACTATTATGCTTCTAACTTTCCTTTTTAAAATTATGTTATAGTATTCCTTTTTATGATGTGGGTTTCTATGAAAAAAACATTCATGTATTAAACCATTTATAACCCATATGAATAGTGTTTTATTATATAGAACACTATTCTTGGCTTGTGTTGAAAGCAAGAGCGACCTTCCTCAACAGCGTGTGTTGTACGCATTACCATGTTTTACTAAACAATTATATATTGTTATAATATTATTATGAACTAGCCGTTATGAATATTAATAACCATATTTTTAATTTTATAACATTATAAATCATCTTACTCATTTTCTAGAATATGTTATGAGAACAAAATCAATTTTTTTATAATGGAATTATTTTTCAAAAAATGCAGTTTTGCCGTGTTTTTATGGGGCACCCATTTTAAATATAGTTTTTTACATGTTTATAAATTAAATTTAAAAACTAAAAATTCTTCCTTGGAATGAGGATATAAAAATTTACATTGGATAAAATATTGACATTATTCTAATAACCATCATATTTTGATGAATAGTAAAAATACACGAAATATTAATTAAAAACAACTTTTTCATCGAGATAATTTACATAGGTAAATTATAATCCTGAATGTATTTAAATTATAAATATAATATATTTTTACCATTTATTATAATTTAATTCATTATCAATAATTTTGCATTGAGATCATAAGTAAAAACATTTCAAACTTTTGCAATGTTTTAACTTTTAAAACACATTTTCTCATCAGCAGGATTGATTTTAAATTAAATACTGCAACTTATGTTTATTGAATTTAAAAAAATGGATTCCATATATGGAATCATTAGGTAAAAATAATGTTAATATGATACTATTTATTTTTGGGCATTATGAATAGTAACTACGGTAAAATTTATTTACCACAGTTGAAGGTAAATTAGGTAATTAAGGGAGAAAGTAATATTATAAAATTACACTAAGACTTTTCATGATAACATTGATTTATTATATATACATATAAAAAATAATTTGGTGGATATGGAATCTATTGGAACCCACTTGGATGAGATTTATACCTTTAGTTAATTTTAATTAAAGGAAAGTGAAATATGTCTCACTCAAACTTTATTTATTAATTTATTTTTATTATAAGTTTATACAGAATATAAATTCTATTATAAATACTCATTTGAAATATAAAATTCTTTTCTTCATCATGGTGATTTATTTTTAATTTTTAAGAAAGATATAATTACCTTAATAGCTTATACATTAATGATGCAAAAATTAAATATTTATTCAAAAATCAATAATATAGTTTCTATTAAAATAACAATATCCATAAAAAGGAATAGAAACATGAAAAAACCTTTTTGGTCGAGTATATATATACCCTAAGCATCAAAGGGGAGACTTTTGGGCCATTTGGAGCCTTATAAAATAGATTATGACATTTATTTTATTATATTTTAAATGATGTCAAAGTTGTCACCATCATGATTTAATAAAACTATCATTTTAGAAGGTGGGTTTTTTGAAGATAAATTAGAATGAAATCATTTTGAAGAAATATAAAAGATTTACCGACATCTTAGTATTTTTTGTAATTTTATTCTACAAATAATTATATTATATAATTACACGAAAATGATGTAGTAATTATTTAATTAAGAGAAATATCAAATAAATGGTTTTAGATATATTAAAATAAATATCAAATTAAAAAATTTATTTTTTCCATTACTTTTATAGATAAATATGACATGTGAGGGATCTATTAAAAATGTTTGTTCAAAGATATCATCTGTGTAAATTTTATTTAAATTAAATAAATGAATTGTGTCAAAATAGACACTATTGATCTTTTATAAAAATAACATATTATTAATTTGTTTAAAAATCACAAAAATGTTTAACAATTAAAAAATGAATTTTATATGGTCTAAAATGCCATAAAGTATCCAATTAGAGACAATTCACAACACATATGTATGTATTTTTATCCATATAAAATTTAGAATATGATTACCAAAAATAAGATTAAATAGATTAAATAATGAGAAATCAAATTGATAAGGTTTAAAATAAATTCTGAACATGACTAAATTTTATTTAATGATTACATTAAAAACCTATCTAATCTCATCTTCTTATTTGAGTAATTTTGGAAGTTTTTATGCGAGGTATGAGTATATTATAAATTAATATTATGGAGGTTTCCAAAAGTGACCCTCCTCTCTCTTATAAAAGGGCAACTCCTCCCTCTTTTCTTCACTCCATTTATGCCTTCATGCTCAGAAAAAAACTAAAAATTCCTCTTATCAACCTCTATAGTTATATTATATAGGTTCTATTTTCTAAAAAGACCAACTCTATAGGCCTAAGAGGATTTTTAAAAGAGGTACGTCGAAGAAGAGGTAATCTATTTTACTGATTATTTCAAGTTTCTTTCTTATTCGAAGTCCTCTTATTTAGATGATTAATTATAAATTAATAACATCAGTATCACTTATATGCTGATATGTTTTTATAAATATGAAACAACCCTATTTAACCTTATATCCATCCTATGAAAAACAAAATTATTGGGCTTGCGTACGTATAAAATACCATCTCCACGTCATGGTGTAATCTGCTTTTCCACCACCACTATAATTTATGGGTATAATGGTATAAAAAATAACAATATTTTATTATTATAAAAACATATTGATTCTATGATATTATATCATCCTCTCAAATTCCATTCAATAATTATGGTAACGATATTATCGCTCATGCGTACTTACGGATTACCGTCTCCACGATGAGATTAGATTCACTATCCATGTTAACCATTAAAGAATGATTATAAAGTATATATAATAAATAATCATTAAATATATGAAATAATAATGATACTGTATTTATGTATACATTATTTACATACATCCAAACAATTTAATAAGGAAACGAAAACAGTGTTAATGCGTACATATGGCCTACCGTCTCCATGAACTGTGTATTTCATTCCATTTATCGATCTATTATATATATTATATTCTGAATATATTATATAGAAATCATGTTTTACATTTTGGAAGTATTTAATCATGATCTAAGTAATCGTATGAATAATTTCATGTCAAAACACGTCTGATAAATGAAACGATTTTACCCAAAACACTGCTTTAACATGGAATTGAAAAATTCACAGGTAATATAAAGTCGTAAGTGAATCATATATGATATCATAAATATTATTATGGTTTTTTAAAAGTAAATAATATTTTTAAACCCATTATACAGGAGTCTCAGACACATATGGAAGAAATTTGAAATAAGGTAAGGGATATTTATTCACGTCTCGTTCTTATCCAAGATTGTTTATTCGTAAGTATTTACTACGGTTAAATTAATAATCCAAGTACATGTTTTATAAAAAAATTCATAATGTTTTTACTAATCATAAATATATTTTTAAAGTTGTGTTTACTTCTTTTTAACTTTTACTATGTGGTATGGAAGGATTCTTTCATTTGTTTACCATATGAGGTACTTTTTGACTTTTCCGGTAAGAGTACGAGAATGGTGTTTTTTAACATATATGGAATGAATGGATTTTTATGGTTTCATAACGCCTTATTTACATGAATATTACTCTACAATATTTCAGGAATATTTTATGAAAATCCTTTTAATTTTAAATTTCATGGCATTTTTGAAAAGAAAATGATTTTGAAGAAGAGATGATATTTTCCTCAAGATTTCATTTCATGTGTTTTATCAAAACTATTTACATAAAAGATTAAATTATTTAATATGTTTATGTTTCCAGTATAATGTCTCTATTATTTACATGGTTTCATTTTTTTCATATAATGAAATGATATACATTTATTCTATATGGATTATGATATGATGGGATGATGTTTATGAATCCTATTTATTCCTTAGTTTTCGATGAATGATTTATGTTTATTTTGTGGCACGTGTAAGAATGATTTCATTTTGAGCTGGGTGGGACCTATATCTCAATCCAATGCATTCGGTAATGATTTGTATATAATGATATAGACAGGGATGGAATGGAAGTAAAAATCTAGTGTAGTAATACATGGTTGGAATGACACAAAAACCCTGTTCAATAATAGACTTTGTCCACAATGATGGTCTTGGAATCCATGCCTTAGAAACTATATAAATCATATCATGTTCTAAATGGTTTTCCAAAATTACATGTTTTATTACCATGCTATTTTATCATGATTAATGTTCCTTTGTGATCTATTCCTTACGTACTTCCAAGATTTATTTCACAACTCAAGATCATGATGTTTAAAAATTATTTTCTTGTTTTTATGTTCAAATGTATATGGTTTGTTTCATTTTCTTGATGATTAACCTTAGTGAGTATTTGATCTCACCCTTGTTTATGTTTTATTTTTCCCAGGATATAAATAATGGTTTTAGGTAAGAAAACAAAAGGGTGAGATCTTTATGGGAGATGTAGAAGATCATTCACCACGAATAGAAGATTACGTTCTGAGTTTCCAAATACAATAAACTATTAAGGTCCTTGGGTATATGTTTTTTTATTAAGTATTCAAGAAATGTAATATAAAGTCCATGTACGTTAAGATTGGGTCTCTACACAAATTACATGGTTAATAGTAAAATTAAAATTTGTCTTCAATGTGATTATGTATGAGATTCTAATCTAATAAGATATAATCTAATTTTACCACCCTTAAATAGATATTCCTATTTTTATAAAAGTAATATTAGAAAATAAACTTTATTATTATTTAAATTTTTTTTAGTCTATAGGGTTAGTTGAATATATATTTTTAATGGTTGCAGAAATGACTAAGAGATCACTTCCAAAACACGTCACTACCCTGGTGGATCTTTTTTTCTTCATCCATCAAAAAGTTACATTCATGTTATATATCCTATATCGAAGATGAATATATATTAGTTGTAATTTTATACTCCAAATTATGGTGTATTAACCACAAAATAACTAATTTATGGTTGATTATTACTCAATATCTAATTTATCATTATAGTTGAAATTATATTATGTTAATTTAAAAACTAACTCATCATTCAAAAATGTAACACAAATATATATAAAACACTACCTTAAAGACTACACACATATAGAAAGTATTATTTTCAAGTGTATCATATATTAAGAAAATATGTTTTAAATTACAAAGAACATAAAATAAGAAAAAAATTTAACATAATAAAAAATATTGGAATAGTCAATGTTACTTGATCATATTTTTTTTGTCTACCTTGACAATGAATAACTCCTGGAGAAATCTACGGGTATTTTTTATTAAAAATATGTTTAAATGTTACACATTTGTATTATATATTCCAAAAAGAACATTTAACATGAATTATAAGATACACTTTGAACATAATTTTGTATCCACATCATACAAATCTTTTCATGCTTATTGAACTTATTCATAATTATATTTGAAATGTTATGATTTGTAACATTATTTATTTTCTCTTATAAATAGATCCACACTATGAATTTTTTGTTTACATTATCATTTTTGTATTTTTTTCATCTACAAAATCTATTTTTTACACTAATATATTCACAATTCATTTGAAAATTTACATTTATATATGAGTTTCTTATTATTTTACCCTTTTGTGCATATGGTTATTTATTTTGGTGGTTGTTTTATTTTTATTTAGTGAATATGAATGGGAGAGATCAGTTTTCAATAAATATTTTGTAGAAATATTATACCTCAATTGGTTTTATATAAATCTTTGGGAAATTATTTTCCATAAACATATAGAATCATATTTTTCAAAATAAGATATTCCATAGGTATTAGAAGATATATTTTAAAAAGATAATTTTCTATTTTTGAATAAATATATATATTTAAATTGATAAAATAATTTAATATTATTATTTATTTTATTACATAATATTATATAAATTTAGTTTTATTTTATTAATTTTATAATGAGGATAATATTATATGTTTTTTTGTTACATTGAGGTAAAATAGTAAGAATGCTGGGAAATTAAAAATAAGAGGACTCTATTCTTGGATAATATAGATGTATTGTTTTGGATGTTACAAAAATTATATTAACTAATAGGGAAAATACATTTCAAATGATCATTGAATATCTCAATATAGAAATGTGAATTCCCCATAAATTGTTCCATTAAAATGATTATATTAAACCATATACGTAAAAGTAATTATCTTTTCAAACTACATGAAATTTATTTTATGTATAATTTCTTTTTTTTATTTTATTTAATTATTTTAATAATCTAAAAGGATTAAAATAGATAATATTTCCTATTTTAGGGAGAATGGTTTTTTTTGGAATATATATTATTTTTTGTTGTAATAATTTCTGAATTGAATATTGACACAAAATGGGAAAATATCTAAATACAATTGATTACATTTTAATACGTTGTATTGAATATCAATGGGAGACAATTATGTTTTATGAAATTTAAATGGATTTCATTACATTTATTCATTTTATTTAATTTTAACCTTTTACCATTATATTTATGATCTGGATTTTTTATTATCACAAACTATAAACACTTGAGTCATTTTCCTAAAAAGAAAACATTTTAGATCCATTTTTTTGATGAATCACAACACACCCATAGGTTTTATTTATAAATAATTTGGATTTTAATCTATTCCAATTTTAATAAATATTTATTCTCTCATGGTTTATTATCCCAAGATTTAACTGATCTATATGATGTCCAGAACAATATGTTGTTTTAATGAACAATTCACTAAAAAAGATGAGCTAATTCTAACATCATTATAACAAAACCCAATGATAAGAAACATTATCACAATGAAATAAATTTAATGTAATTTATAAATAAGAATGAGGATCAATGGAATAAAATGATTTAGGTGTATACTAAATTACTACACTGTGACGTTTTTCATCATCTCACTACGTCATGTACTTATAATTGGAGTCATTTAAGAGTTTTTACTAAGAGAACCAATGTATGAGGATTCATTTTAAATGTTATTAATTTTTCTTGTGTAGGCTTTTTTTTTATAACTATGAATGATGAGATTATGGGTTTGGAATCTATTACTTTTGAATTTTGAAGTTCAATGAAATATATGGTTGATTTTTTTTGGCCATTTTGATTAAATTGAAACATTAGGATATATGTACTTATTGTAAACACATTATAGATAATTTTAATAGTTATGGGCATATTAATTTTAATGGCTTATATAAAATATTCTTTTGGTGTGGATCATATACACCGTGGTTCTTGATACCAAACCTTATATTTGTTTAGGATAAATGGAACATGATCTTATAAATTGTAATTGGTTGGAAAATATTAGCCATTATAGGTTTAAATGTGTTTTTATGAAATAATACATGTTTTATTTACGCTAATGTTTTTATTTATGATTTTAATACTTTTATTGGTTAAGGATTTACCATTTGATTGTTTTATTTTCAACTATGCATACAATTTTTACATTTATTTAATTTTATTATTAATATTTTAGAACATTATTACAACTTACACATTAGAGTGGTTTAAATTTTTATGTTTGTGTATATATTGAATTAATCCTCTCATTATGTTTTCTTATTTGTATTTATATGAAACAAAAACAAAATGAAAATTTATCACCATTATATCATTATCTAAAAATAAAATAAAATTACACCACTGAGGTGGTGGAATTTAATGTGATATTGGAGGATATTGAATAAATATATCCAACTAAAATAACAGACAATATAAAGGAACTGGAAACCAAAGAAAAAATAGAAACATGTCCATTATAAGTTGATAATCTGTTCTTGAAATCATTATCAATTAATTTCACTAAAACGGTTTGATTATTAAATCTCAATATTTATAATTGATTGATTTAGGTAACACGTGGATTTCTATGTGCGGGATAATGATGAAAATATAATCCAATTGAGAGATATATGATGGTACATAAATATATTAAATATTTGGTGGATGGAGTTTGCGATGGTGAAGAATATATAATGAGCAAGACCTAGGTGATAGATTACAGAACTGAATTGATATTGGTGTAAAATATATTTTTAAAATAATCATTATTTAATTTCAAAAAACATGAAATGGTCACTAATATCTACCAAGTTGATCAAATTAAACATGAATCATCAATGAAGTAAGTGGAGTAATATTACAATGAATAGTTTTATACATGAAAGAGAATCTCAAATCACTGATTATGAATAATAAAAAAATTATTTATAAAAAAATCGATATCAATGTAACATTGAAAGAGACTGTGGTGGTTCCACACATCATCCTAAAATAACCTACATGTTATTTCACTATATTTTAAGGCGTGTAGATGGTGTAATCATTTTAGAGGAATCATATAAATATATTTTAGTGAAATAACATGAGATCTACAAATTTTTGGTGGTCCCGATAAATGGAAACCCATCATCTTGTGGATTTGTGATGTTTATAATATATTTTGACTAGGTTAGGTTAAATACTTGTACCCACATTGATGTTCCGACCATTTATTCTTTCCGTTTCACTTTATTTTTATTTTTTATTTCACTAATTTTTTTTAATGTTTATGATTATCGAATTTAAGATTATAAATTAAACTATGAAATGATAAATAAAACTAGGTTTCATCTACACTTCTTAGTTTATTAATACCTAAAGTTTTACATTCATATTTCTTGTCCTTCAATTCCAATTGGTAGTTTCATTTAAGTGTGTCTGAGTGATATCCTAGATTAATCTTTTTTTTGGTTTGTTTTCAATTTTTTATGTTTATATAATAAATATATATTTATTTTAATTCCACTATATGTATTGAAAAAATTCCAATTGTGAGAAAATAATTTATCTTCAGAATATAAATTTATAAAAATTGTCAAATGCAGAACGTTTTAGATTCCTCTATGTCAAATCTTTATTTTAAAAACATTAATGAAAAAATTATGAAACCTTCAAGTTAAAACAACAGTATAAATCAAAATAGAATATAACAATATAATTAAAGTTCAACTGACATCTATTAGATGTGACCTCCCTATGTAATTTATCGAAATGATCTGTTTCCTCTTTATTCTGGTCGTCAATGATAATATCATTGAATTGGTAGGATGATTTGAACCATGTCTTTAATAACTCATCCACTATTATATAATTATCACTAAAGCCTCTTGTGAGAATTAAATGTTTCTTGTGTATCTAGTTGACATTCTCTATGTTAGTTTCCACTTGAATTGGTCACCCATTAATCCTTTTTTTATCCCTACTAGATGCATGAATAGTCAGTACTGGTAATGTTTGAAATAAAAATATACTTCTAAAATATGAATGGATGATCACACAAGTATTTCATGATCAAATATTTGAATTTACTTTAATCAAAAATAATGAATGAAGAATAAAAAAAATAAAAAAAATAATGATAAAGAAGGACACTATTGTAATTAGAGATTGTAAATATATACTTTTCCTATGTGTTATATGAGGGAACATTCTATGTGATCCAAAAGTTTATCAATGTAAATATTTACAAATTATAGTGTGTAAAGATACTATTCTTGATTATAAACACAAATTTATTCATTTTAATTTATTTGGAGATCAAACAACCCTATAAAACTCAGAAATTCACTGCATCATATCATACCAAAACATAAAAACCAAAAAACATGAAAATATATTTTCGAAAAATAATAGAATACAACTACCTTGATAGATATTTATAAACCAAAAGACCGATTGTAACCCCTTAATAAATTTTTAACGAGAAAAACAATTTTTGAAATTCATAATCTGATTAATGAGTTAAAAATTTAATGAAATTTATATGCGAATGAGAATTGGTGGATTTAAAATGTTTAAATTACGTAAATATAATTCATGCATAAATTATAATAATGAGAAAATTGTAGGGATGATAAGGTTGAGTAACTAGGTTTCAGAAAATGTAACTCAAATACATTAGTATTTTGAAACTTTTTAAGTAATATTTTGGATGTTCAGTCATATAGGATACCATGAATTAAATTGGGTTGAATTGATAGAAGTAATAAATTTATTACATTTTGTTGTTATTAAATTAATTTTATTCAATGAAAATAATTAATTAATTGATATTTAATGAGTTTTGGTATAAAAATATTATTTTATTTCATTTAGTAAATATTTTCTATAATGGAAGATATTTTTAATATAATTAATTTATTTTACATATATAATTTAATGAATAGAAATATGGATTAGAAATCCATTGATTTGTTTTTTTAAAATAGAAATTATGATGAAGTATCTAATGTGTAAAATCTATAAAATTCATCATCCTAGTTGATAATGATTTGAGAAATTAAGATTTATGTAAGAGTATTATTGAATCTTCATTATATTTAGAATTTTCAAAAGTACAAGATTATGTATGAAATGGATAGAGAGTTGTAAATTTATGGTTAAACAGTGTTATATATGTATAAACATACAATTTGTAAGGCTTTATCGAAATTTATTATACGAATGTTATAGTTTATGTATAATAGTCATATGCACATATATAAGGGTCAATTATCCAGAATGTCATGATATATAAGTGTTAATCCAGTGAATTTCTGGAGCACTAATAATTCCCAAATATATTATGAATATTTACCTATATACTCTTGAGTGGGAATATATTCACAATATCCCTTTTATTTAATTCCATTATCCAATGAAAATACCACTTCCCAAACAACACTGAGCTGTATTATAAAAGATATTATTAGTCCCTCATGGTATTAGTGTGATATATACCATGAGGGGGGTTTAAATTAGGGTATTATTGACTTATTAAATTTATCAAAATATCATTAACTTCTCACTACCATAATCGATATTGTTATTTTTACCATATGGCTCACTTGTTAAACACTTTTCTTGATTGACTATCAAATTATTATTCACTAGAGAAACAATTTTACAAGATATCATTTCACAATCTTTTTAACATATTTTGGTGTTCATATATAATATAAATTTAACACATTTTTGTTTTTACCTGGTTTACCCCAACTGGATAATTAAAGTATAATGTGATAAAAATTATATCAATACACTAATCATTATATCTCACATCACTTCAATGTATATTGAGAACGACAAATTCTCCGTTGGTTCAGTATCCTTACATGTTTAGGGACATCTCACTTCATCCCAAGGGATACTCCATCAATATTCATTCATCATGATCACTTATATAGAAACGATCACATTAACACAATTTGGTCACTTCGTGGTCCCTTCAATGGAATCACTTGTGATGAGTACATACAAGAATGTGTATAGATACTCGTTTGATATTCAAGAACAAATCATTCAAAATGTAATGTTAAAAACTCATTCTAAGCAACAATTTATTTTAATTGAATGAAACTTGAAGAACCACATCCAATTCCACACCTAAAATATACATATTAATTTCTATTTCACAAAAATACTTTTTTTATTCTATATTGGAATAAACTTTAATGTTTTCCAACCCCTTCATCATATCCATTTAAACTGCTAGAATAAATTGCATTGCAACGAAATCAAAATGTTCAATATATTTTGGGGGGTATCTAGACTACTCTCGTATGTTGAAATAATTATTTATAAAATAATGGGATCACATAAAATTAAATTCTACCCTACCTCACCATTATGGTCCTTCAAAAAAATATCACAAAAAAAAATGATTTAAATCATCATACAGGAATGTAAATGACAGCATTATGGATCCACAGACCATTCCCTATAGAATGGATAAAATTACGTTTAATATATAATATAATTCTCTAGAAT
Source organism: Viscum album (assembly GCA_963277665.1). Taxonomy (NCBI): domain Eukaryota; kingdom Viridiplantae; phylum Streptophyta; class Magnoliopsida; order Santalales; family Viscaceae; genus Viscum; species Viscum album. The sequence continues at coordinate 1,978,493,562 of OY728165.1, read as the reverse complement.
ACCCCATATATTTCAAAATCAAGAATATCATTAAATAATGGTACATGATGTTGAATCATTAAACACATGATTCATCCATCCTATGAGTTATATTCATTTGATTTATTATGTATCCAACCAAAATTCCCCCGTAAATACTTTATTCCCAAACAAAATGAGATGTAGATTTAAATTTCTAGGATAATTACCATTTTAAATTCATGGATACATGACCTATTGTGTATTTTTAATTTTTACTTCGAAATACAAAATTTACATAAGATGTATAAAATAATAAACACCACCACACCATTTTGGAAATAACTACTTTTCATAGATGAAAATCTAATTAAAATTTAAAAATAATGTGGGTTTTTAACAAAAAAACAATTTAAAATTACATGGGTTATTTATTTTGATATATACCTCTTTTGATGGATATTTTAGCCACTATATCTACAAAACACATCAAAACTCTTATATTGAGATCCATGGTTTTCTCGGGTGAATTTCAAATCATCCATAACTAGTTCCAAGTTGTGATTATCTCTATCTAAAAATATAGAATATCCATATCATCCTTGTTATCCATAATATGACCATTACCATAGAAACACTTGGATTGTGATTCAACATTTCACTCAGATGCATGAGAAATCCACCAAGGGGACCACCATGACTCGATCCATTCTTCTTTTACCATTTTGAGAAAATTAAATAGGAAAAAAAGTATCAACTTATCATAAGTAATTCCTTAGTAATGGTTTCCTTATCCAAAAAATATATCATCCAAAGGTGAATGGATTTAATATTCTATTCTAATATCAATAATCCTAATCATTGTCCTTGATATATTATAATATTTAGGTTTCCTTCTAGGCTCTTCTATAGCTGATTTAATGCTCTTGTATTCCTTCTAAGATATGAATGAACATTATCACTTCCGCATTTAAAAAAATATAACTTAAAAACACGAAATATACTTTTTCTAGAAAATATTCTGATAAAATCATACTTTCAACACAATTCTATAATATTATAAACAAATATCTCATGTACATCACTAATATTTGCATCCAAGTTACATCCTAGACATTTTTACTTAGTTAAAACCCTTCTACCATTACTTATAATTCATATATACAATTGTGATAAAAATAATCTATCAAAAAAATATATTAAACATATTATTATTCTATAAGAATCACTTATTGGCTTATTATAAATAATTTTGTCTCAACCATTTAGAGATTGAATAAATAAACTGAAGAATATTAGAATTAATCTAGATATTATTTTATAGTAAATAAAATTATAATATATTTAACATATTTCATAAATTAATGTAGTAGAGAAGAAGAAAAATTTATCAGGGACATTTGAATGTGGAAAAAAATATAACCTTATATTTAAATGATTTTATAGATGAGTAAAATCACCAAATCTCACTGCTCAATGGAAAAATCCTACTGCTTAATATATTTCTACATGGAAGAATCTCCATAAATATTGAAGCCTAATAAACCCTCCTTCCCATTTAAATAATTTTTCACATTCATTTTAGGGAGATTAGAATATATTTTCTCAATATAGGTTTATTCGTTAGATTATTTTACATTAAGAATATTCTATATTTATTTTATTTGTATTTTTTAACATAATAAATTGTTTCATATTTTCATGATTTTTTTATCCAATACTTTTTTTATTTAATTTTAATTATTTATCTATCTCATATTAATGTTGAGATGATAATCCATGTATTAATTTATGATAAAAATTCAATGATTCTAGAGCCTGTTCAATATATTATTTCATCATATTTTGGGAATATTTTGGAAATAAATTGTTTGTCATGGTTTTTCTTGGGGTTTGTTCCATTTAACATTTATTTAATTTTTTATTTCATTATTTATTTAACTATTTTCTCTCAAATTACATGTGTACTAATATATGATGGAATTAATGATAATGTGATCGCAAGTAAGATTAATAAGTTGATCAATTTAAACTATGTAAATTTTTTCCACTATTAAATCCATAATATAGTATTATGGATTGTACATGAGATTTATAGAGGTTATTCTTGTCTAAAATTTCTTGTTAGTAAAGATGATATAATGAATTATGGTTCAGAATCATTTACTTTAATTAGAAGAAATATATAAAAATAATATGAAGGATCATTTCTAAAGATTCTGTAGTGGGGTTCATTTCTACATAACCTCATTTGATCATTATCATACATAGCATGCTTATTTTATATTTTAATTACTTCATAGCTAAAACCCTATATTTTTGGATTTTTTATAAAAATATAGAAATAAAAATTTATAATAATAATTTAGGAATAGTGAGTGATCCAAAATAGTCTCTTTATTATGCGAAAGTAGTCATCCATTATAATGCTCTAGGATTAATATCAGTGTAGTTTTGTACCTCCCCATAAATATTTAGTCATTCATATTTATTATCCCAAAATTAATTGTGTATTAAAATGAATATAAGTCAATATATTTTTTCACATGAATGTAGACACCATCATTGATAACCTATCGTGCGTCAACATAAATAATAATCAAATAATTCTCATTAAAAATAATATCAATCTATTCCACCACAATAGTGAAAACCTGATCATTTTTATCATTATCATCTTCATCATATTTATTATACCGATTTATATTTATATTCACTGTATTTTTAATTTGTAATTAAAATTTGTAATACATCCCTTATTACCAAAATGACGTTACTATAAAATTTTCAATTTAAACCTTGATATACTATTCATTTTTTTTTTGAGTTTCCTAATATTCCCATGAATCATTTTCATGTTTCTCCCATATTCCATATATTGAATATATTTTTAGTAATATTCATCAAGAGATCATTTGTTAGTGGTATTCATTAAAATTTGTTTAATTGATTAATGGGATGGTTATAATACCATTATGAATATCGTTATTCAATGTATCATTATAATTTCACTAAGTCTAAGAAAATGTATTCTAAAATATTGGACAAAAATAATAATTAAAATTTTCAATAATGACCATAAATTAATATAAATAATTTTAAAACAAATTTTAATAAAATTAAATGGGAATATAATTTTTATAGCATGAATTCATTAACATTTTAATGATAAAAAATTTCTTATTTTTTATTTTAGAAGAAAGAATGGATTAAAACATCTCTTAATTTTTTTCCACTAATAATATAAAAAATATGATTTATAAAAATATCTTAAAACAATTAGAAAATAAATTCACATTTAAATTAATAATAAAATATCATATCTCCGTCACTATTTCTTTAGGGATTCAGAGAGAAAGATATTGGCCACTATAACCACATCATAGAAGAAAGGTTATTCAATAATACTGACCATATAAGTTAATTAATAAAATTTTAAAAATTCATTTAACTTCAATTCAACTATAATATGTACAATAAAATACTAGAATAATTTATACCAAATATTAATAATAAGTAAGGAAACTGAAACATTGGAATAAAACATTTTCTACTTGAGAAATCTAGAAAATTAAACTAGAACACAAAATGATATGGAAAATATGCCTTAAGAGTAAATAAGTGACAAATACCTATTTATATTGAATAATCTCAAAAATTACATCTACAACCACATGACATTATTCAAAAATATAATTTACTAAATTCGTGAATATAAGTTAGATACACCCAAAATAGAATTACATATCAAAGATAATACCCTAAATAATGAGAATCTATCTCCGATGAAGCATCTTGAAATAATTTTGTCGAAAGAATGTATAAAAACTATGAGATCTACTAATAGAGACATGAAAAATAATTTTTTATGATACAAATATTATAACATCTCCATGATCATATAAAAACTAATTTTGATAAATTTTTTTATGTTTTAAAATTTATCTTCAATTAATATTGGAGGATATATTTCTCTAAAATATTGTGACAACACAGTCTCCATAAAAAGATGTTCCACAAAAATATAATTTATTTAGGGGATTTAATTATTAAAAACTAGGTACATATAAATTATTAGTAATATAAAAATTTTATATATAAAACAATGATTAATATGTTAATTAGATAATGTTTATGGGTCCTTAAAAGATATATATCTCCAAAAAAGTATTCATCTAAAACCCTCATAAAAAAATAAATCCATTTTTTCTCATTCATAATGGAACCACTTCATGAGGATTTATAAAAAATATAAAAATATTTTTGATATTTATATTATAATTTTTTAAAAAAATATCTACAAGAAACACATATTAGTAATACGTTTATTTTCGGATTTGATTCATAGATTTATTTCAGCATTTTATTTAATTAATTTTAATTTAAGGAGATGTAGTAATCAAATTAATTGTTTCATCTGATTTTGAGTATTAAATAATTTTTTTCTCATCCATATGGATTGTGATGGACATAAAATTGGACTATAATGAGACAATCATAGTCATTGTATTCCTATATGAACCCTCAGGATCCTGATGGGTTTCCCATCCACGATTTTTACAAAGGGGTAGTTTTATAATTGTTCATCATGAATTTTCTTTAATTATTTATATATAATATCTTTTTATAATAGAACTTATAATAAAACACTCCTGTAGAGACCCAAATCTTGACGTACATGGACATTAAATTACTTTAGCGGAATACTTAATACATAACAAACACAGACACATAAGGACCGTCATAGTTTAGTGTCTTTGGAAACTTGGAACGTAATCTTCTAATCGTGGTGAAATATATTCAACATCTCCCATAAAGATCTTTCACTTTTTTTTCTTACCTAAAACCATTCTTTATATCCTGGGGAAAAGAAAACATAAAAAGGGTGATCTGAAATGCTCAGTAAGGGGAAGCATGGATAAAATAAAACATACAATATACATTTGAACTTAAAAACATGAACATAATGTTTAAACATCAAAATCATGAGAAATGACAAAAAACATGGATGTATATAAGGCATAGATTATAAAGAAACATTAAGAATGATAAAATAGCGTGGGAATAAATCATGTAATTGTGGAAACCATTAGGCACATGTTATGATTTCCATAGTAGCCAAGGCATTGCTGGAAAGACCATCTTAGTGGATAAATTCCCTTTCTGAATCGAGTTCACTCCTCGTTCCAGTCCAGTATTACTGAACCAGTTTAACTTTCCGTTCCAGCCATGTCTATATCATGAGGTATAAATCTTTACCCAATGCATTGGAGGGATATATTGGTCCCACCCATCTCATAATGAAATCATTCTTACTTGTGCCACCAAAAAACATACATCATTCATAATAACCCAACAAATAAAATGGGTTACATAAACATCATCCCATCATAACATAATCCATATAAAATAAATGGATATCATTTCATAATAAGAAAAGTTAAAACATGTAAATCATAGACATTATACTTAAAACATACAAATATTAATTAATTTCATTTTAGATGGAAAATGGTTATGATAAAACACTTGAAATGAATTCTTAAGGAAAATATCCTTTCTTCTTCAAAATAATTTTCTTTTCACAAAATGTCATGGATTTTTAAAAGAAAAGTATTTTCTTGATAATATTCATGAATTATTTTTAAGGAAGCTTCATTAAAATCAATATTTAAAAATCCGTTCGTGCCGTATAAGTTTAAAAAAACATTTTTCTCATACTTTTTCCGAAAAAGCCAAAAAGTACTTTGTACGAAAAATGACAAAATATTCCTTTCATATTCTTTACTAAAAACTCACTGAAGGGTAAAATTGGATTTAAGAAATTTTAGGTGGATGGAAAAAATATTACATATTGAGGGAACATGGATGTGGATGATAAATTACACCCCAGAAAATACCAATGTATAAACAATCTTGGATAAAAAGGAGATTGTGATATTTTCCCTTACCTTAGGTTCGATATGCTTCGTACGTATCCGAACATCCTGTATAATGATTTAAATAATGTTATTGACTTATTAAAGAATCATATTAATTGTTATGATATCATATATGGTTCACTTATGACTGTATATTACCCGTTCTTTTGTAAATTCAATGTTTAAGAGCGTTTTGGGTAAAATCGTTTCATTTGTCGTCCGTGTTTTGACATGTAATTATTCATATGATTAATTAGATCATGATTACTTACATATGTAATGTAAAAAATGATTTATATATAATATATATTCATAATATACATTTATATAATATATCAATAAATTGAAAGAAATACACCGTTCATGGAGACGATAGGTCGTACGTACGCATGAACGTTGTTTTTGTTTCCTCATTGAATTGAATGGAATTAATTTGATGAAAATATATATATATATATATATACATAAATACAGTATCATTATTATGTAATATATTTCATGATTACTTATTATATATACTTTATAATCATTTATGAATGGTTAATCATTGAGAATGAATCTCATCGCGTCGTGGAGACGGTATTCCGTACGTACGCACGAGCGATGATATCGTTCCCATGATCGTGGAATTTTATTTGAGTGTATTTATACTATTAAATAATCAATATAACATTACAATAATCATATATAGTTATTATTTACACCATTATACCCATCCAAGTAAGGTGGTGGTGGAAAATAGATTACACCACGGCGTGGAGACGGTATTCCGTACATACGCACACGCAGTGATTTCATTTTCCGTAGGATGGATAGATGGTGAAATAGGGTTGTTTCATACTTATAATAACATTTCAATATATGAGTGATACTGATGTTATTACTTCATAATGAAACAACCTAATAAGGAAAAGTGTAAGAAGAAATAACGTTGAAAGAATCGGTAACAGACATTACCTCTTATTTGAAGCGGCTCTTTGAGTCCTCTTCTTAGAGCACTAAAATTGGTCTTTGAAGAAGACCAGGACCTCTAGGATGTATCTAGGGAAGTTGGGAAGTGAAATGGGTAGGGGTTGTCCGAGCATGAAGGCTCAAAGTGGTTTAAGGAAGAGGGGGAGGAGGTTCCATTTTATAAGGGAGGAGAGGGGCACCTTTGGAATAACAAAAAATATTATTTTATTATAAAGCCAAATACTGTTTTAAATAGCTCCTAATTGATTTATTTAGAATCTATGGTGGGGATGGGTAGAAATCCTATCATCTAATGGAATTTAGACATGTTTAGGTCATTATAGTAACCTTATCATTTAGTTTTAACTCTTAGTTAATTAGATTGACATTTTCCATGTCACATTGTATTTTTATATTATATAGTTAATAAACATACCATATACATTCAAGCGACCCCCAAGTGGTCCATTAATGATACACCTATCATGATATAAGTATCCTGGCCGAACCTTAGATTTTTAAGACTAAAATAACAATCAATAATATAATATTTGTTTTAAAAATTATTTTATGTCAATTTTGACACTATTCAATAGCTGCTTTTTGTGAAACTGATTACAGAATCATTACTTCGACCAAAGTTGATTATATCAATCCTAACATGCCATAATAACCCAAAAAATTAGTTTAATTCATCAAAAGTCTGAAATTATATTTATTTGGGTATTAATAATATCAATTATTCTTATTTTTCTCTATTAAGGTAATTACTACATCATCATTGTTTCATAAATAAATTAATTTATTTAAAGCCTAAAAATTATAAATAAAATATCATTATGTAAGAAATATTATTATATTTCTAATTAATATTTACAATCGATTTTATCTTATGTATAACCCTATATTAAAAATGTTTTATAAAATAATCTTTGATTTTAACTCTTTTAACTCTTCATTGAATTAAATAATAATAAATGTCCTAATCTAATCCAAGTGGGCCTAAATGGTCATATTTTATTCCTAAGGTTGTTTTTGGTCGAATTACTCTTATCCAATAGAATTAGGACATGTGTTAGGGAAATAATAATATCATTTTTACCCTTAATTACCCTATTTACTTTTAACCGTGGTAAAAAAAATTAAAAAGTTACTATTCACCAAAAATTATTTTCATCTCATTGAACCACATTTTGCTTACTGGCATCAACCGTGTCTCTCGGATTTTTGAAATTCCACTTACAGAAGCGGTAAAATTATGTTTTATGAAAAATTCATTTTTTAACTACCACTTAGTGGTTTCACTATTCATCAAAAAATGAAAGTTTCCAGAAAAATATCAAAAAATTAGGCCTAACATATATTTGAAATTATGAATTAAAAAAAATTCTATATTTTACCAAATTCAAAACATATCAGATGCATTAATTATTTTAAAATTTAATTCTTGTCGTCAACACAAATAGCGTGTTCTTAAGAGATAATAACTATCAAAAGATTTACACTTGTTTATGTCTGGTTTAAATGTGAAATTATATCCAATGACAAACATTGTATTAAATTGTAAAAATATATTATAAATATACTTTAAAACCACTAAAATTAATAATTTATCACTACTAACTATTTCAATTAAAAAAGTTGTTTTTAATTAAAATTTAGTAATTTTCACTATTCATCAGAATATGAAAGTTATCCGAAAAGTACCAAAATTTCACCCTAAGCTAATTTCAAAATTTCGAATCCAAAAATGATGTCCATTTTGAAAAAAAAATTTTACAATATTTCAAAAATTGGTTATTACTATTCATAATAGCTAGTTTTAAAAATATTTTAAGAGCATATCATTGTTTAGCGAAACTCGGTATTGCGTACAACAAATGCTATCATAGAAGGTCGCGCTTGCGTGTAATGCAAGCCAAGTCAGGGATGCGTTTTTTGAAAGCTCCTTTTGGTGTAGCGTAAAACAAAAGGCATTAATGATATTAAAAAGAATATTTTTCATTAAATCTTGGGGTGTTACATTCTACCCCCATTAAATTTAATTTCTCCCTCGAAATTCGTCGGGGTTATAAATCGTTTACTACTCGAAAGTTTCTTTAATAGAAACCCACATCGTAAAAAGGAATACCAAAACTTGGATTTAAAAACTAAATTATGAAATGTAAGGGTTACCCAAATTAACTCATCACTAGGTTTCCACGTAGGAGAACATAGGTGAAAATATGGATATGGAAGAAAAATCTAACCATCAAGTTCTGATGGAGAGTGGTAGAGAATATGGATATGAAAAATCCATCAATCACAAAGCCATAAATTTGTTATGATCTAAGGTGTCATTTGATTCATCGGATATAAGAGCACTAGGAAAACATTTTTGGTTATCAAAATCATTTCCCTAAAGTTGAATAATTTTAATTAGAATAAACACTTTCTTTATTTTGGTACAATATCACTATTGTTAGTGCTTTGAACAATTTACACTTCATCTCTTAAAGAAATGTAGTTGAATTTGTTATTCATGAAGTGTTAATAGATCATGTGATAGAATGATGGGTCATTCCATCTATTTCAAACAAAAGGTTAGCAAAAGTTATCAAATATACATAAGACCATCTATGGTGAGGTTAATCGTATACAATTCCAAGAATAAACCTATACTTCATATATCATACCGCGTAATAAAATAAACTAGTTTCTTCTAACCATGGACTTCTTGTAGGCCAGTGGTAGGCGATAAAGGCCAGTCACACTTCGGTTGTGGGTTCGATTCCCACAGCCTTGTCCAACGCGATGGGTTGTCGCCCGTCCTGTAGGTTTTCCTTTTTATAAAACTACATTACTATATCATCCAATCAGTAATATCAAAAAAAGGTTCTATCCATAAACAATATTAACTTTTTTCAAACATAATCCATTACAATCTTTAGGCTTATCTATAATATTGCAGTCCATTGTCATATTATAGTGAAAATGACTACTAGAGATTTCATATAAGAAGCATGTTAATTCCATCGTTGATCCCCATATATCATAAGATATGTCTTTTTGGTCACATTACAAATGTTCGAAGGCCTTAATCATGTATTCTCTTGAAAAATGAATACCCATTGAACCGTAGTGATAACATGAATGTAGTTAAAAGTTAACACTTTCCACATACCAAAATCCTCAAAATCCTATAGACTCAAACCATGATATCACTTAGTCCTTATATCAATCATGAGATCATGAATACTGTCAAACATTTAATTTTCTCCTTATCCCTTCATGATGCGCATATCATCTACTTTCCAAAATATTTGAATCACTTTTCATGGTTACTGGTACCATAAAATTATTGAAAACCACAATAGAATAATACAAAAATATTCTAATAAACAATAAAAGTACCTCAACAACATTATTCTTGAATACCAATACATAAACACTTAATATCCATCCCCTTCAAGTATTGTCCTAGAATAAGTCCTTCCTTGATTTAGAAGTAACTTTTTAGGTCAGGGAATTGAGTTGGGTAAGGCCCATGTTCTCCACAAATAATACATTGAACACCACAACAGTCTGTCATTCTAAGACCCTTTTCTCCACACATATAACATCGGTCCCTCCATTTGAGGTATTCCTCAAGGTTCTTCTTCCCTTCCTTAGAAATCTCAATCTTACTTTCTTTATGCTCCTCAACAAGAGAACATGCATAATAGTTTATTTTCTCCTTCTTTGATGAATTAGGCATACCACTAAATTTCACCGTGTTAATCATATATCGTGATTACTGATTCGGAATAATCACAATATCTTTCTCTCTAGGTATTAAACAATTTTGTTTCTCATAGTCACCAATTTTTCCATTAGATACAATGTTAACCGATTTCCTTCTGGTTCCCTACATTAACTAAAACACAAATAGAACTCTGTGAGGGGAAAAAATCATACTAGAGAAAACAACATAGTAAAGGGGGAGTACCCTCAATATCTAACATCTTAGGTTAAATTCTATGATCATTAGTGAAATTCTAGGACTATAACCTATACATACACTTAACCTTAGATACATCCCTAGACATACCTTAGAAATATCTCTAGGGATCTCAATAACGTTTTCGCATCCTAGTTTCCAAAGGTTGACTAAACCTTTCCTCTGATACCAACTGTAGAGACCCAAATCATGACATACATGGAATTAAATTACTTTAGCAGAATACCTAATACATAAGAAAAATAGACACACAAGGACCGTAATAGTTTATTGTCTTTGGAAACTTGGAACGTAATCTTCTAATCGTGGTGAAATATCTTCAACATCTCTTATAAAGATCTTCCCCTTTTTTCATACCTAAAACCTTTCTTTATATCCCGGGGAAAAGAAAACATAAAAAGGGTGATCTGAAATGCTCAGTAAGGGGAAGCATGGATAAAATAAAACATACAATATACATTTGAACTTAAAAACATGAACATAATGTTTAAACATCAAAATCATGAGAAATGACATAAAACATGGATGTATATAAGGCATAGATCATAAAGAAACATTAAGAATGATAAAATAGCGTGGGAATAAATCATGTAATTGTGGAAACCATTAGGCACATGTTATGATTTCCATAGTAGCCAAGGCATTGCTGGAAAGACCATCTTAGTGGATAAATTCCCTTTCTGAATCGAGTTCACTCCTCGTTCCAGTCCAGTATTACTGAACCAGTTTAACTTGCCGTTCCATCCATGTCTATATCATGAGGTATAAATCTTTACCCAATGCATTGGAGGGATATATTGGTCCCACCCATCTCATAATGAAATCATTCTTACTTGTGCCACCAAAAAACATACATCATTCATAATAACCCAACAAATAAAATGGGTTACATAAACATCATCCCATCATAACATAATCCATATAAAATAAATGGATATCATTTCATAATAAGAAAAGTTAAAACATGTAAATCATAGAGACATTATACTTAAAACATACACATATTAATTAATTTCATTTTAGATGGAAAATGGTTTTGATAAAACACTTGAAATGAATTATTGAGGAAAATATCCTTTCTTATTCAAAATAATTTTCTTTTCACAAAATGTCATGAATTTTAAAAAAATGATTTTCATGCAAATAGTCATGAAATATTTTTGAGGAAGCTTCATGAAAATCAAGTTTTAAAAATACGTTCGTGCCATATAAGTTAAAAAAACATTCTTCTCGTACTTTTTCATGAAAAGTCAAAAAGTACCTCGTACAAAAAACGACAAAAGATTCCTTTCATATACATTACTAAAAACTCACTGAAGGGTAAAATGGGATTTAAAAAATTATAGGTGGATGGAAACAATATTACATATTGAGGTAACACGGATGTGGATGATAAATTACACCCCAGTAAATACCGAAGTATAAACAATCTCAGATAAAAATGAGATTGCGATATTTTCCCTTACCTTAGGTTCGATATGCTTCATACGTATCCGAACCTCCTGTATAATTATTTAAATAAAGTTATTGACTTATTAAAGAATCATAAAAATTGTTATGATATCATATATGGTTCACTTATGAGTTTATATTATCCGTTTGTTTTGTAAATTCCATGTTAAAGAGTGTTTTGGGTAAAATCGTTTCATTTGTCGTCGAAGTTTTGACTTGTAATTATTAATATGATTACTTAGATCATGATTAATTACATTTGTAATGAATAACATGATTTATATATAATATATATTCATAATATAAATATATATAATATATCGTTAAATGGAAAGAAATACACCGTTCATGGAGACGATAGGTCGTACGTACGCATTAACGTTGTTTTCATTTCCACATTGAATTGAATGGAATTAATTGGATGACATACATACATATATATACATAAACCGAGTATCATTATTATGTCATATATTTCATGATTACTTATTATATGTACTTTATAATCAATTATGAATGGTTAATCATTGAGAATGAATCTCATCACGTCGTGGAGACGGTATTCCGTACGTACACACGAGCGATGATATCGTTCCCATGATTGTCGAATTCTATAGGAGTGTATGTGTACTATTAAATAATCAATATATCTTTACAATAATTATATATAGTTATTATTTACACCATTATACCCATCCAAGTAAGGTGGTGGTGGAAAATAGATTACACCCAGGCATGGAGACGGTATTCCGTACATACGCACGCACAGTGATTTCGTTTTCCGTAGGATGGATAGATGGTGAAATTGGGTAGTTTCATACTTATAATAACATATCATTATATTAGTGATACTTATGTTATTACTTCATAATGAAACAACTTAATAAGAAGAAGTGGAAGAAGAAATAAAGTTGAAAGAATCGGTAACGGACATTACCTCTTCTTTGAAGCGGCTCTTTGAGTCCTCTTCTTAGGGCACTAAAATTGGATGTTGAAGAAGACCAGGACCTCTAGGATGTTTCTAGGGAAGTGGGGAAGTGAAATGGGCAGGGCTTGGCCGATATTGAAGGCTCAAAGTGGTGTGAGGAAGAGTGGGAGGAGGTTCCCTTTTATAAGGGAGGAGAGGGGCACCTTTGGAATAACTAAAAATATTATTTTATTATAAAGCCAAATTCTGTTTTAAATAGCTCCAAATTGATTTATATAGAAGCTAACGTGGGTATGGGTCTAAATCCTCTCATAAAATAGAATTTAGGCATGTTTAGGTCATTATAATAACCTTATCTTTTAGTTTTAACTCTTAGTTAATTAGATTGGTATTTACCATGTCACTTTGTATTTTTATATTATATAGTTAATAAACTTACCATATACATCCAAGAGACACCGAAGTGATCCATTAATAATACACATATCATGATATAAGTATCTTGGCCGAACATTAGATTTTTAGGAATAAAATAACAATCAATAATATAATATTAGTTTTAAAATTTATTTTATGTCAATTTTGATACTATTTAATAGTTGATTTTTGTGAAACTCATAACAGAATGATTACTTCGACCAAAGATAATTAAGTCAATCCTAACATTCCATATTAACCTATAAAATTATTTTAATTCATAAAATGTCTGAAATTATATTTATTTTGGTATTTATAATATCAATTATTCCAATTTTTCACTATTATTTTAATTACTGCATCATCATTGTGTCATAAATAAATTAATTTATTTAATGTCTAAAAATTATAAATAAAATATCATTATGTAAGAAATTGTATTATATTTCTAATGAATATTTACAATCTAATTTATCTTATGTATAACACTATATTAAAAATGTATTTGTAAATAAACTTTGATTCTAACTCTTTTAACTCTTCTTTGAATTAAATAATAATAAATGTCCTAATCTAATGCAAGTGGGCCTAAATGGTCATATTTTATTTCTAAGGTTCTTTTTGGTCGAATTACTCTTATCCAATAGAATTAGGACATGTGTTAGGGTAATAATAATATCATTTTTACCCTTAATTACCCTATTTAATTTTAACCGTGGTAAAAAAAAGTAAAAAGTTACTATTCACCAAATATTATTTTCATATCATTGAACAACATTTTGCTTACTGACATCAACTGTGTCTCTCGGATTTTTGAAATTCAACTCACAGAAGCGGTAAAATTAAGTTTTATGAAAAATTCATTTTTTTAACTACCACTTAGTGGTTTCACAATTCATCAAAAAATGAAAGTTTCCAGAAAAATACCAAAAATTAGTCGTAAGCTATATTTGATATTATGAACTCAAAATTGATGTCTATTTTACCAAATTCAAAACATATCGGTTGCATTAATTAATTCTCATCGTCAACACAAATAGCGTGTTCTTAAGAGATAATAACTATCAAAAGATTGACACTTGTTTATGTCTAGATTAAATGTGAAATTACATCCAATGACCAACATTGTATTAAATTGTAAAAATATATTCTAAATATACTTTAAAACCTCTAAAATTAATAATTTATCACTATTAGTAATTTCGATTAAAAAAGTTGTTTTTAATTAAAATTTAGTAATTTTCACTATTCATCATAATATGAAAGTTATCTGAAAAGTACCAAAATTTCACCCTAAGCTAATTTCGATATTACGAATCCAAAAATGATGTCCATTTTGAAAAAAAAAATAACAAAATTTCAAAAAGTGGTTATTACTATTCATAACGGCTGGTTTTAATAATATTTTAATAGTATATCATTGTTTCGCGAAACTCGGTATTGCGTACAACACACGCTATCGTGGAAGGTCGCGCGTGCGTGTAATGCAAGCCAAGTAAGGGATGCGTGTTGTGAAAGCTCCTTTTGGTGTGGCGTACAACACAAGACATTAATGAAATTAAAAAGAATATTTTTCATAAAATTTTGGGGTGTTACAACTCCCTTCTAGAAGATACATATATCATTATAACAATTTATACATATAAAATATAAATTCTTTTATGATATTTCATGTGTATTGTAATTGAGAGATCATGAATAACAAAATATCTATGTTTATTATTGTAATTATTTATATTTTTATTAAATTTGGATTGATCAATTATATTTTCATCATTTAAATTGTTATTAATTTCAAATGAATCCCTATTATTTAGATAGTGTTTTTATGGAATAAATATTTTATTAAACTATATATAGGTGGTGTAAAACAATTTCATAGGAATAATTAATTTATAATTATTTCAATAGAACTTGATATTTGTGAATTTATTTGTAAGGTACCTCAATATAGATAATATTTCATTGACAAATAAAATGAAAAAAAAATACTGATATACCTAAGTGTAGTAATTAAAATTTATTAAATTGTGTTATTAACATATTTAATAATGGGGTGATATATATATGTTATATATATGGTAAATATATATTTTGAAAATGTTTAAATTTCCTTAAACAAATGAATATATAAAATTTTGATATGGAAAATAAGGGTTGGATTATAAAATGAGTTTTAGTTGATTTCTAAAGGGTTTTTAATTAATAAATGTTATTTGTTTTATATATTATTAATTGTATGTATACACAATAATGTGTCTATGTATTTATTGTATTATTTGATTTTTAAATTGGATACATGAGGTTGGAAATGAGGCACAAACATGTTTTCAATTATATATTTTTCTAATATGTGATATGTGATGATGTATGTACTTTTTCAATGTTACACCTTTTTTTAAAATATGAAATGACATGGTGTTCAACCTTTCCCTCTATTATGACTTATTATGATATGTTATATGGGATAGGGTTACACCTTATATATTTTTGATCAGTCAAAGATAAATTTTTTATGATGTTATAGATGATTCACTAGTGAAGGAAAATTTTTTTAAAAATGTAATGTTTTATTGGATTAATATTCACAAAATAATTTTAGTTCTTATAACTTATTTTGTATTTTTAAATTCATTATTTTTTATATCATTATTCAAATGAGATAAATTTAAACAAAAAAATATTTTAGAACATTTGGTGATATCCTGATGAGATTATTATGTAAACAATATATATAGGCATGTTGGAATTTTAAAAATATGACTCTCTATGATGAAGGTAAGGGTAAAGACCTTATATAGATAGGGGATGGTTGGGGAAATATTGGTGGTTTATTTATGAGTATTTAGCGCTATTACAATGATCATATTTTTTTCAAATTTTATTTTGTATTATTTAACTATATTGCATTAGGATAATTGTATTTATTAAAATTTTTCATATTATTTAATTTTATATGGTTAGGTTTTCACTATATTTTTTTATTTAAATTCTTTATATAGGGGTATATTTTTTAATAATCTTGATGATAATAAATAACCCCCCAATCCAATATGTCAAACCAATTATGTTAGTTTTTAACTTTCTGTTATTGGAGGATTTCACTTGTGGAATTTTCATATTTCATTTTAGTTACCTGATTATGCTAGGGTGGGGTGCTAAAAAATTATATTTGATTAAAAAATGTTTTTTAATATTTATTATTTTTGTTATTTTTAATAAAGGTAAAAGGGATAAAATGATTAATAACTGACATAAAATTTTCTTATAATTCTATGTTTCAATGAATTAAATTATCTTGAGAAAGTAATTTTCTATTGGAGGGGATGATAATAAGGAACATATGAATTTTTAATATTTTGTACATGGGAATATTAAATTTGTAAAATACTATTTTTTCACTTTTATTTTATATTTACATTATAAATGATTTGTAGTTGAATAACATAATCTTCAATAATTTAGTAATAGATTTTTTTGAGTTAACTTTTAGTGATTAATTATTTAATTAAATGTTGTGAGAAAAAATGGAAACTAAATTAATTGATATTTTGTATTTTTTAAATTGTTGAATGGAGGTGATATTTAAGAATTGATTAACATGATTAATTTTTTGTATGGTATGCAGATAATATTTTTCAAATTTAATTAAATTACATTATCAAATAGTTAATGTTTTATTTAAATTCTTGCCATGATATCTTAATGAAATTAAATAAATTTGGGAGTTGATGAATGATTTTTTACATGAATTGTTGATTTATTTTATAAAATACTATAGTTGTCTATGTATGATTTTTTATTTAATTGTAATTTGAAAACATAGTATATATATTAGATGCTTTGAATTCATTTGAGATTTCGTACATATGGAAAATGAACTTTGATTCTTAGGTTTGAATTTAATTGGAAAAGGTAATATATATTGATAATGACAATGATATTTATAAAAGATAAATTAATTTTACAAATTTTACTATATTTGAAAATATAAAATAAACCAATGATGATTTAATTTCCAGAAATAATTCATATGTGTGTTGACATATTATTTGATAAATTTAAAATAATATTTTTTTTAAATTAAAAAATCCAATTTCAAATGTGATTGAAATGTAATATTTTGTTAAAATTAAATTTTAGTTTCTAAAATGTGTTTCTATAGTAAAATTAAATGGATGAGTTTTGAAAGAATGTTTTTTATTTGTGGCTGTCATAAATTTGTAAAGCTTGAATAGTGATATAATATATTAAATAATATATGAAAGGGAATATTATCATATTTTTTAGTAAAATTATTTCATAAGATGAATAATGGAAATTAATAGTTTTATATATTGTGATAATGAATTTTTTTCAGGATCAGGAATATTTATAGTATTGAAAATGAAATTTTTTATTTTGATTAGTAATATTTAAATATATTTTAAATTAATGTATATATGTTTATATTTATTTTAAATTATTTTATTTTTGGGGTAAGAAAATGTTTTAAATTTTTAATTTTGCTATAATATTTTGAATGTTTGTTAAATAAAAATCATATATTTTTATTTTAATTTATTTATAATGTTTTGTTTTATTGAAAATGATGATTTCATTTAAATGTTTAAAGACAATACGATATTATAAATATATAAAATGAAAATATAATATATATATATATATATATATATTGGGCGGTAATGTAATAATAGGTTTATTGAATTAAAAAATATTTCACATATAATATGATTAGATTAAAAATCAATATTGATGTTGAAGAGAAATGATATATCATTTTTTATGTTATAAGACTTTAAATATTGGTTGAATGGTTCATTTTTCTATGGGTTTTTAAGGATTAAATTTTCATTTTCATTCATTCATAGCATAAAATAAAAAATCATACTTATAAAATATTTGAACGTGATTATTTTTATTTTATTATCATTTAATATTAAATAAAAAAAAAATTTCTTGATTACAAGATTTTTACTGACATGAAGATTCATATACATTGAATATTAAATTAAGAAGTAATTATTTTTAGTTGAATGTATGAATTTTTATAATTAAATGAATTCTTAAAGAGTATGATCCAAATTTATATATTATGTGATTTTTAAAATTTAATACATTGTTTATGTAAACGATTTAGTTTATATTGTGGTGTCATTTGTTAATTAAAAAATGATAAAATTAATAATCATGTTATTATGAGGATTTAAAGAAATTATTTTAATTATTTTGAAAATGATGATTCCAATGATAATGATAATATGAAATAGATGTTATATTTTAAATGAGTTAATCAGTAATGTAGTTTTATTATTTAAATTTTTTCCACAATATTAAATATGTTATGTTAAGAACTGTTTGTGATAATTTTGCAGTTGGAGAACATATTGAAATGAAATATTGTGTTAGTAGTTGGTATGATACATAATGATTTTTCTTCTTTTTAAGGATTCCAATAATTTTAATATAATATTCTATGACAAATTACGAATATTATTATTATATGGTTAGAATAGGGTTACATTAAAAATAGTGAAAAATTAAAAGATAATTTTTTGATTTGTGAATGTTTTGCATTGGACACATTTTCTTTATGATGATAATGTTATTAAGATTTAAGGATAAGATAAATCTATAATATATTTTGTTTTGAATATTGCATGTTATTTAAATATTTTATAAAAGAGAAAATGATATAATATAGATAGAAAAATAATTTTTTTAAAATCAAATTTAAAATGTAATTGTTTTTCGATCTGATAAAATATTTACAAAGAGTTTATTATAGACGATCAATCATATAGCCAGAGTCATAAGGGTTTGCATATAAAATATTTATTCATTAATAGATTATTTAATATGTACCATGATATAAACTAACCCATCATGTCCCCATTTTCGATGACATTGATCAATGTGGGCCACCCAAAGACAACTGCCAATAGGCCACGTGCTAGTAACTAGCAGCAATAAAGAATAAATCACATATAGTATGCCCCATCCTATGAAATCTATTAAAAATACCTCACTAACCAAACTCAATAACCAATAAAACATGGAAAACTATATAAAATAAAAAAATTATAAGTGTAAATTTACTAAAAATCCTACAGTGTACACTAATAAATGATAGTATAAATTGAGGGTGAATAAATTTCCTAATAGTATAAAAATAACTACCATCATGTGTAATAGATTAAGGGGATCACTATGTTACACTAGCTTCTCCTATAGTACATCTGACCACAAATCACACTGAATCTAGTAAACTATATCTACATTGTATCAATTAGATCCATGCTCAGAAATACCACCATTAAACTATATTCCATCTGCACATAAAAAACATATATGATCATAGATCCCATACATATGTTAATATAAGTATTTCAATGAGGATAGAAAAAACATAAAAGGGGACATAGGCTATAGGTTATCTAAAAACCATGTTTTAAACAACATTAATACTCAACTATGAATTAGAGGGGATAATATTAATAGAGAGGAAGTTATATCTTCACTTCCCAATAACATAAAAAAAGATTCACAGTGGAAATCAATGATTCAATAATGGTTTAACCAACCCATGGTTTATATAATCCACAAATAAAAACACACACTACATGGTACAAAAGGGATAACAACACGTCACCTCATTTCAGTGAATGATGACACCATGAATAATTTAGTACCTCATAGGTAGACACATTCCTTACAATATGTTATAGAGGAACCACCCACCACACATTCACCTTAGAGGAGATATAATTAAAAAAAGATTCTATATGGAAATGTAAAACCAAATCTTTCACGATATAACAATGGTATCTAATAAGGTAGAACCTAATTTGAGGGATCATCAAATATGTTCTATTGATATACTCCAATTCCAACACACATCACCCATATATGGTGGTCACCCAAATATACCAATGAAATATTATTCCCAGAGAGACTCCTCATGATATAGTTTTCAACCCAAACACCATTCATCTGAGTCCCCAAACAGGGGGTCTAAAAGAAGTGTAGAACATTAACCCTATCATATGGTAAAATTCTATAGGGATAATGACCATTCATTAGGGGAACACACCCCCATTATATGGTGGAGATTCATTTCTTATCAACCATCATCCATATCATGGAATTTTAGAAATAATTTCTAAACATTGGGGTACAATTAATACCAAGAATTATCATGGTGAGTAATGTATCATTCCACACAAGAGTTACTCCACACCTCATGAGGACCATGAGAAATTATTGTTCTCAATGGAGATTCCAAATCCCTATCTTCATAGGTAATACTAAATCATACACCCCTCATGTTATTCAATTGTCACAACATGAATAGGGGATTGAGAAACCCACATGACATAGAGGTCCTAAAACCCATTTATTTGAGTAAAAAACCTTTATATTATTGAGAGGGATAACATGTACATGAGAAATGATGCATTAATGAGGGATTACCCAAAAAAATCATCTTAAACAAAGACATATAATAAACATTTGAGCTCAATTCCTAATTAGAGGATCCATCAGTTATGTTACTGTAGAGACTGAATTTTCCCTTATATTATTTTAATGTATTTAAATATATATATATTTCTATAGATAGGAGCTAAGACTGTGTATCTTCCAAAGACTCGTGGGACCTAAATTAATTTTATAAAAATATTAAATATTTATTATGTTGTACTTGTTATACTTCTTAAAAAAATAATACTCTTATATAGTTGATCATGTCATAAATATGTTACCAAAGTTGATTTAGGAATGTGGTTGTTACAATAGGCACTAAATAAAATGATTTGACGTAGGACGTTCACACCCCACTATCATTGGTGGTCTATTTAAAGGGATTAATTAATTTATTTATTAATTAATTCCATTTGACATTAGAATTATATTACAAATATTTATTTATGAAATCCTCTATATGGTTAGACATATAATATATATTATCACTTGTATGATATCCCCTTCCCTTAAAATTTTGTATCAAGACTAATGATGATAGAACTCTGAGTCAGACCAGATTAGAAAATAATGAACCTGAATAATCCTTTTAAATAATTTGATGACATGTTCTTCAGTGATGATCTTTCATTAATTTTGGCATGAATTATATTTTTTTCTTAAAAATTATATTAAATGAATTAGTTAGTCCAACTCTTTTATTTATCTATATCTGTTTCAAACTCTACATGTGCCCATGTATAGAAAATACATTGCTTATTCATTTTTTTTAATTCTAATCACCTTTTTTCAAGCATGGGCCAAGAAAAATTTCCCAATGAGGATTAAATATTTTCATTGGATTATTTTATCACCCAATTATTCATGTTCTTAACCGGTTGGATTCTCGTGGTTTCGATTCATCTTCTCGGTATATACTAAGCTCGACGAGACCACAGATTTATGGTAGATCAACAAAACAAAAATCTATCGAATGGAGAATCATAAATCTAAGAAGAATGCATTATTAGGATGATAAATTTTATGTTTTGAGGATTTATCTTCCATGGTATAATATTTCAAAGAATTCAGAATTAATGAAGAGATCCCAATCATGATAAGAGGATATTTCGTGAGAGGAGTGGCCCAAAATCATGATTTCCAACTAGATCAATAGGATTCATATGTAATTAGCATCAAATTTGAAGTAGAATGTCTAGAATTATGGGGTGAATACTAAATCTATGAAATATGGGATTTATTTCAGAAACATGATTACATGACATGTTAAATGAAGAACACATGGTGTGTAGCCACCTAAGTGGTAGTTCTAGGGTTTCATAAAAATTACGGGTGACATGTTGTGTAATCCTCCCTCACATGCCATATAATATATCCCAGTTTGGAAACCCAATTGACTTTTCTCATGGATGTGAACTATTTTGAATGTTTATGTGGTCAGGTACATGCATGCGTACTCCAGTACGTGAAGACTACATGAAACACGTGGGCCATGTCATATTTAGTCTTGACACACCATGTAGTCCACTTATACATCGTGTACTAGAATATTAGATGATGTTGTGTGTCAGACATGGTCCTGGAAAAGCATTGTTGTGGGGGTACCAGTGGTGTGGGTCACCTTACATTCCATTTAACCCATTTATTCCTTTTTGGAATCATTTATTTTTAGTATAACCTTAGTTTCAACTCAAATTTTGGCATGCTAGTAGACTTCCTGGAGTGTTTATTTATAGAACGTGAGGATTCCATTGGTCGTGGATTTCTAGATATGATGTGAAATGTTCTAGGATTGAAACCATGGGATTTGACCCTGATGATAATAGTGATCAGGTAAGATCACCATATTCATAATTCAAATGGGAACCATCCAGTAGGGTTTGGCATGGGTCCATAATGGATTCTAGAGTGGAATCCTTAGGTCTGGTTGGGGATGGGTCATTTATAGACTACCATGTTTAACCATCTAGAGGGTGTAGGTATGGATCTTCTACGACTTTCAAAATGAAACCCGCTAGTTGGATTGGGCATGTTTCCTTAATATCCAGAGTGAAACCCTCACACGATATTTGGTCATGGGTCCTTGATGACTTAGAGTGGAACCCTCCAACCAGCATGGTGATGGGTCCTTAACCACTAGATTTGAATCCTTTATATAGGTTGTGAGTGGACAAGATTGAGATATACCTTACACTGAGGTGGGGGTGCTAAATCAATTTTGAGGACATTTGAAACCAATCCAGACATTTTATACCTATACATCTTGACCTGTTAGGATCTTGATTCTCTAATTCTCTTTTCATTGTAGCATGCAATAATTGAATGATGTAAAAATCTACAAATGATATTTTTACAATTTTTACCACTCAATAAGAGTAGCACTGTCCTTTCCATGCATGGGTATGTCCAGTGCATGGATTATCCACTTCAATGTGACATTCCATTACATTGGAGTGGTGATAAAAACAATATGTTAGGCAGTGTGAGTCTCAAAACATTGGAGGGGGTGGGAAAATCATCTTATATATACTATTGATTGCGTAGTGCACCATGTAGCCTATATCTGGTTATTTATAATTCTTATGAAGACAATATTTTTCTTTATTAAAAAGGTTGTTTATTCTCTTAGTCTTCTTTAGTTCTCGTCACATGATTACATTAAAATTAGTCTGCATGAATTTCTCACTTCTTTCATTCTTTTATTTTTTAGTGCATTACCAACTGCACTAGACTTCTCCTTTCTTCTTCGTAGTGCAACAACTATCTACACTAAATCTTCTTCTATCCTTTTCTCTAGAATCACATACACCAATGTTATTACTAAAGAAATGAAGATCAGTTCACATGGATTCATCTAGATTAATTCTTTTCTTCTAGTTCATGTATAGATGTGACCATGCATATGACATTAGGTTTGGACTCTTCCTTCTCCATCTTACATATGTGCACTCACAATTTTGGTCCATTATTTCAAATGTCTTCACATATGCATGTGAATTCATGCATGAATGCATTAAACAATTCTTCTTCTTGTGTGAGAATCCATAATGGGTATGGTTCTTTATGAACACACACACACAGTCGACCTCTTATATTATTCCTCTCCTTTCATCATTTTATTCCTCTTGCAATAGGTTATGGTCATTGTAAATGTTTATATGTGTATGTTTCCTCAAACCCAAATGGGTGAAACCCTATCCTTGTGTGAGCTCACTCTTTACACAAGAGTACACGACCTTAGGCTCCTTCAACCTGAGCACATGTATACATGAATGTATTCTTCATCTTCACTTGCAAACACTCGTGACCTCATGTTTATTCAAAACAAAACACACACATTCAAGCATGTTACCACTTGTGATATCCTTTTTCTTCAACAATGAACCCCTTCACATAGTATAATAAAAACATAATATTTTTTCTCACCTTTTGGTAGGTTGTGAGATTCACATTTCTTCTTCATGCATAAGGAGCACTATTCATTCCCATCACAGAGTACAAAAAGGGTGCAGTTGCATTGTTTGTGTACTAGTGGGAACATCCTCACAAAACACAACAATAGATTTTTTGAAAACCAATAATGTTTTCACAGGTGTTAGTTCTTCGCGTAGCAATTCGATGGTTCATTGCACTAGTAAAAGGCATACATGATCTCTTATTTATGGAGCCTTGAAAGCTCATGGTGCTCTACATGATCTTGGAGATGTGATTCCCATAGATGCTCTATTTTTTTGAGAACATGAGATCTCATTAATATGGGAGGCTCATATATTCTCGTCATAGGATCCCCATTTTATAGGCAACATATACTTCCTCTTTTGCATTAGAAATTATCATATCATACATTATAATCAGTGCTTTGAACGACCAAGATCATTGTCATCATGATTTCAAAACAACGGGTCAAGTATATTCCAGTAATATTATTTGTTTTATTTTTCATATGAGGGATCCTATATTCATGCATGGAGCCAATATGGCATGCTCAATTCTTGTGCATGAATATCACTCGAACCTACATGGCTTTGGCAACTGCATTTGCCTCATCCAAACCTTCATCCTCATGATATCGCATGCATTAAAGACAAATATATATTTCATGGTCGCGGTTCAATCTAGTATCCTTAATTATGACTAAATGATCCTTTTATAATAGTCGGAGGACATTGATAGTGATTGGGATTCTTCTCTGGTGAGATACAACTGTGCTAGAAAGATCTGGAGGTTGAAGATGACAACATAGCTGGTTCAAATCCACATGAGAATCAGATGGATTAGATTCAAATGCACAGGGTTCCATGTCTTATGAGTGGAAGAGAATACATCAATCTGCTATGGATTGATTGACGATCGTTCGAGATACGGGGTTGGATGAACGGTGGTGACTACATCCATTTTTTTAAAATTTTTCCCCACATTGAAATGAACTTTCATGAGAGGCATGATTTGTCAATCAGCTCCTCCTAACAACTACTCATAATTATCCTCTCCCCCCTCCAGGGCTGCCCCGCACTGGTTCTTTGCAGGCGCACTTTTTCACCCACCTATGCCGCTTGCGGGGGTTCTCTTATCACCCACTATACATCCCTACACATGGGTTGATCACCATTCACGCACTCCTGTGGGTTTATACACGGTGCTCACTTTCCTCTTGTGGGATGGCTCTTCCTTGGCTTCCCTATGGGCATGGTGGACCCCCTGTGGTCCCGCATGGGCCTCGGGATGAGGCCGGCAAGCAAGATCATGGGAATTCCCCAATTTTTTTGTATGCCTCATAATAAATACTTTGTATAAAACCAGGTATGCACAAAAATGAATGGCCATCATTAAACACAAACCAACCTCATGCTTGTATGCTTTAAAACATTATGCACATGCATGTCTACATCATTTAAGTTCCATGCTAATTCCACTCCATTATTTTGTCCTTCTACCTTTCCTTTTTTAATTATAAAATAAAAATTCTACATAAATGTTGTAAACATTGTATCACACATGATACCAGATCTTTGAACTTATCAAGATCAGTACATTAATCATCTTATTTTCTACCATATAGATAACTGCCCAATCATGGCATCCAATGCTATAAATCAATAACTATTCTCAAAGCATGTTCACTTTAACCAAACTACATTCACTTTAGAGTTACTCCTTCATTTTTACTATTATTGACACTTGTTGAAACCAAATACAACAAATGCACAATGTGGTCCCAATAATCTCCCCCGTTGTATTTTGTTTTCAATACAATAAAACTTCTCCATAAAAGAATGTTTCAATGTAAAAATGAGAATATTCTCTCTCCCCATACATAATTCATATAAATACTCTTTCAATTATTGAAAAGATGTACTATTTTCAAGGTAGAGAGGGTATTAGTCTATTCCTAAGCAGTGTAACATCAATCATTTCACTCTTTGTATACTTGAGAAATGCTCAGTGTAGAAAATAATAGAATTTGATTTAGACAAAAGAGCATTCCATTATACACAGAATCATGAAACCTCATGAGATGATATGTCATCCACTCTTCTTATGTCACTAATTAATTTAATTACTCCCTATTTTTAGAAAAATATTTATTTTGAGTAACCAAGGATGAGATTTTTAGAAATAACATACCTCTACCAATGACAAGATCTTCAAGAAATCAGCAGAGTAATTGTTTTTTATACCAACAAATGTTGATACTAATTGAGATAATGAGTTTGGAATCTTATTCATGTGTCTCCCCTTCAAGGGAACACTTCTAATCACTAAATACTAGGTTCACCTCATGATTGCTTGCTTCAATACCAATTCGTTTTAATATAATATCAAATACAACGCACTATGATTTAATGGAATAAGCTGGATCCTTCCTACTTCATCATAGTGGAAAACAATTTTTATATGACTTTCTCAACCAAGATTCTCTATTATTCACACATTCACAACTGATCTTAAATGCTGACTGTGATTGTGTGGACATTACAGTTTCTTCCATCTTTTTGTGTATGAATCTTATTTATTCATGGACTTTCAAAGCACTATAATCTCTTAGTGAAACATTCATCTTTTTGAGGATCTTTTTATGGGTGGAAGAATATTCAAAGAATCTTCTAACAGTATGACCAGCCTTGTTTCACTTCACAAAATAATTTATTTTTCTTTATCTAGAATATTCCATTTCCATTTAGAATAATTCTCATCCAATGAATCTTCCATCTTTCTCATTATATAAAAATCTTATGTCCAAACCACCAATATAACATTATGGACTGAGGCATAAAGATTGGATCTTCTAAATGGATTCTTCTTAGTGGAATCAGTCTTAGTAGTCCTTTTTGATGCACCACCCTCCACCTTCATGGATTATGAATCCAAGAAATTCTTAATTTCCTCCTCAGAGTTTTGCTGGGGGTGACTTATTTTCCAAAATTCTTTAGACATCACCCCAAGAATGATTTTTTTTCATATCCATCTCACATGATCCTATATTCTTATCAGATTTGGGTACCTGTTTAAAAGAACATTAACCATTCATGTGACCACTCCTATTTCATACATCAAAAATGTTAACTAACCTTCAAAATATGTTTTTAGTATATAGATTCTTATGGATTGGTGGATGTTGCCTATTATTCTCATGCATTTTCCCCTTGATACAGGATTTCTTTTTTCTTTTACATTTAATGGATTGTTCCAACAATCCTGTGCGTAATGCCCAAATCTATTACAACACTAACATTGATCAATAAACCTTGACTTCTTGTCATCTTCTTTGTAAGGATTCTGAATATTATTTTAGGTATGTTGTACTTTCTATGGGGATCTATATTCCACACAAATTACCCTATCTATCGTAGTCTTGGTGGTAGGATTCTTCTCATTATTATTCATCCATAACTGTTATGAATTTTTCATCCATCCTTCACATTTTGTAGAATGCATTTTGGAGACATTAGTACAAGCTGGTATGGATGATACCTTTACTTTTTCAACTACTTGTGAAAGATCAATGAGTGAATCCATGATATTCATATCACATATTAAAGGTCTTTTACCTATATAATCCTCCCACAAGCATTGTGTACGACTGAAACTTTCTAATTTTTCTATGAATTGTCAATATGTGGCTTCTTAGGATTGGAAATTTGAGCATCCATTTCTAGTCATTTCACATTAAGTGTGATTTTCTATTCATCAATCATAATAATCTTATCATCACAATCCCTCTTCATTCTTTAAACGTCATATTTGTTTAATAATAATATTATTTTTTAACAAAGAGCCTCATTCATTAAACTTCAAGGTAGTTTCTGCTAAAAAAATGCTTAACATAAATCGTCTTCTTTAAATCATCATCATGTGAATGAATATTTTATTTTAGAGACTTATTTACTCCCCCTCTTACATTAACATAATTGATCCAAATTAAAGAACATAATTCAAACTCTCTCTGTGTAGCTTCCAAAGCTTTAACCTGTATGTAGATATTTAAACACTCAATAATATTTTCATGTAAGGATTTATCCAAAAATTCAGTTTCTTCTTCCAATTGAGTGATATTTTCTTGCATTCATTGAAATACTCCTCAAAATAAGGATTTAAATACTTCAGGGATACCATGAAAAATCATTCATAATGTATCAACTTATATTTATTGAGATTTTATAGATTGATCAACCCCACTTGTGCTAGAATTTTCATCATCAGAATAATTTCCAAATGTACTAACACATACATCCTTATAATTTGAGGTAGGTAGGTTTTGCATCATCTTAGTGGAAACATGATCCACCTTCTCATTACATTATATTTCTGGTGTGTCTTCAGGGTTAGCCAGATATGGAGATCAAGATTTGTCTCCATCATTAGATAAGATGGACATATTCTACAAATTTCTCTTTTCGTTATTTTTCCCTTTCAACACGGTCCTCATATATATACCCCTTTATTCAGAAATTACTAAATATTCAGTGAAAGTACACTTCATATATAACTCAGGAAAGAAACTCATGTCTTCAAAAGAGAATAACATCACATTAGAGAATCCAATAATGTTGAACCTATCACTATAATCCCAATTGTGAGGACCAGTTTGGTATATACCTAATATTGATGGGGGGGGGGGTTGAACCAGTGTTGGGGACATTTGAAACTAATGACAAATTTTTATCCATGTACCTCTTGACCTCTTAATATATTGATTATCTTATTCTCTTTTCCCTGCCAAATGAAATAATACACAATAGTAACAATATGAACATAATGTTTTTACATGTTTCACCACTCAATAAGAGTAGATACATCCTTTCTATGTGCATTCTCCTTCTTTACACATGTGTACACAACCTCGATCTACTTCAACCAGATCACATGCATACATTCATGTATTCTTCCTCTTCACTTGCAAACACCCTAGCCATCGGGTTTCACCAAATTAAACACACAATTTCTGGCAATTCAGCACATTTGATATCCTTATTATTCAACAATGAACCCCTACAAATATTATATTACAAACATGAAAACTAGAGGGTGATCACTTTTGGGAAGGCTATGAGATTCATGGTTCATCTATGTGTATAAGGAGCATGATTTTTTCCATTAACATGGTACAACAAGGGTACGGTTTCACCAGTTGATTACCTGTGAGAACTTCAACACGAAACACTTAGAGGATTTTTTAGAAAGCATATTGGGTATTCGAAGGTGCTGGTTCTCCACAATTCAATTCAAGGGTGCGTAAAACCTATCGAATGCTTGAAGAATCTATTATTCATGGACACTTGATGGCTAGCTGTGATCTGCTTCCTCTTCGTGAAGTGATGCAGAGAGATTCTCTGTTTTTCGAGAACATGAGCTCTACAGAATGAGGTAGCATCCTATCTTATCATCTTGTGCGCCTCATTTTTATAAGAGAATGATACAACCTCCTCAACATGTAAATTCCACATATCTAACATAAAGGTCATAACTTGGAATGCCTGAAATATTTGGTTTCATGATTTAGAAACCATGGGACAAGGATAAGATGAAATTCTCAGGTATTTCCTTTCTTAAACATAGGATCTTATCTTCATTCTTGGGTTCAAGATCGCATGTACAATTCACATGAATGAATATTGATCGAACCTACATGGACTCAGGTACTCACGAACCATAATCCATAACATTTCACATACTTGAAAGAATTAGTTCACATCAATGGTCTCATATTGATCCAGTAGCCTTCATGGGGCCTAAATGATCATTCTTTGATAGTCTGAGGTTGTCCATGGTGATCAGATTTCTTATCTAGTGAGATATAGCGAGAATGGTTAGTTCAGGAGGTTGAAGATAATGGCGCAGATAGTTCGAATCCATAAGAAGATCATATGGATCATATTCAAACGTGTAGGGCGCCAGATCAGATGATGGGTAGAGATTACATAAATATATTGTGAATTGATTAGACGATCAACCGAGATGTGCGATTAGATTGATGGCGGTGATTACATCTGTTTTTTTAAAATGTTGTCCCACATTGAAAGTGTCTTGAGAGAGAGGTACAATTTATCAATAAAATCCTCCCGACAACAGCTCAAAATTCTCCACTACCCTATTCGGTTCCACCCACATAGGATCTCTGTGGGTGAACTTTTGTGCCCACTAATGCCTCTTGTGGGCGCACTCTTAGCTCCCACTATGCATCTCTGCGCACAGGTTGATCACCATGTGTGTACTACTACAGGCTTATACACATCTCGTACATGCCTCATGCAGACTGTCTCTTCCTCGGATACCCCATGGATCCAGTCAACCACCTATGTTCCAGTGTGTGCCTCGGGTTGAGGCAGCGTAGCTTGCTCGTGGGCTGTCCCTATTTTTTTATTAATCCACATAATAAATACATGGTAGAAAACTGAGTATGCACAAAAATTTATGGTCATAATTAAACAAAATCCACCCTCATGCATGGATACTTTAAAACATAATGCACATGCATGGCTACAAAATTCATGTTCCAATGTCCCGACACGCCCTTCATTTCTCGTTATACCATTCCATTTTGGATTATCAAATCCAAATGTTACATTAATGTTGTAAACAACTAATCACACATGATAAATTTTTTTTGAACTTCTCATGATCAGTACTTCAATCATATGATTTGTTACAATATGTAGAATTTTTTATGTGTGGTGTCAAATTTTATGGATCCATAAAAATTATCTAGGCATATTCACATTATCCAATACCAATTAACTTTTGAGTTCCTCCTTCATTTTGACTATTATTGACACCATTTAACTACAACTAATACTTATAAAAAAATTGTCCCAACATGTTTCACATGATTCCTCCATCGACAAAGAGAGTGGAACCCTCCTGACATACCGGGGCTTGGGTCCTCTACATAGAATGTTTTTCCATCAAATATATAACACAGTGTTGAGACATTATTTGATGTATCTTGAGACTCAATAAGAAGAGGTTTTCATTCCCCACTAAGACACATTTTTTTTCATGACCAAAAACCATGAATGGGAGTATGTGTCACCGAATGTGGAAGATATCACTGTGTGGTGAACCTATTACATAGAATTGTATTTTCATGGAAGACGTGAAAGATGCTCAGCATCAATGAAGGATGTTTGGAACTATTAACATCACTTCTTCATCGGTTGAGATGTGATATAGAGTACCCCTTAATCTCTCATTTGGGATTCCGTGGATGGGAATACATATATATGTATTCTTATTTTGTATCCACACCTAGAATTTTGTTTACTCTCTTTCCTAGAGAGGCGAGGATGTGTTGGGTATGACACATTCTTTATGTGTTTTCATTATCATGATGGGATGATTCTACTATCCTGGAATAGATTGAAAATATTTGACTAGTATTTCATATATTCATCAGGTTTATCCACTTATTCTTAGACAAGATTGTGTTCACTAATTGGTGGGTTGAACTATACACATTAACTAAAACTTATTAAACGTGATCTCTCTCTATTTAGTTATACCACTTACTACTCCCCTTTTGACATTCATGGTATTCTACTTGGTATCTTTATACAGAACCATGACTATGAGTTTCCTACCAAAATTTTGTATTATGAGATGAAAAAAAGGATGATAATTACATCCTAGGAGTTGAGAGATTCTAGGAGAATTGATTTTTTGCAGTGGTCAAAGCTTAGGATTCTAAATCTAGAATCTCTCAGTTGTCTACCAATTCCATCATCCTATCAATTTGGCACAAATTTATTATTTGGAATTTATTTTCCCCTTTCATTTTTAGTATACAATACAGTAATTCTGTATTGTATAGTGGTTCATGTAGAATCAAAATAATGATGTAGATGCTCAATATACAAGAGGGGGTGAATTGTACACTTTAAAAATTTCCTTAAATAAGAAATGATCTAAGTTTAACAAAGTTAAACTAATAAAATTCACAAAACCTCTAACCAATTGAATTATTGGAACATATTATGAAGTTATAAACTTCTTGTTCTACACACTTTCTTAAATCGGGAAAGTGATTCTGAAAAACCGGTTCCAGAAATATGGATCTGGAAAATGAAACTTAACCAAAGTTTACAACATGAGATTCTACCTTAAAGAGTATAAAATCTAAATAAATCAGAGTACACATGTAAGGAAATATAAGAAGGATATATTTTCCTTACAACACAAAATGAAGCGAAAAAACTTGTAACAAAAACAAGTAACAAGATATAAATATTTTAACCCAAAGAGAAGGGTATCCAACAACCTTGGATAAAGGTCCCTTGTTTTATACTTTCAAGAATGTCTGTCTCACCCACACCCAGGTATGCCCTAGATACGAAGATCCGAGTCTCTATCTTGAAATCCTCGCAAGCCCTCAACTTCAAGTTAGGTGGAACCCTTATCTTCCTCAGCATGGAAGCCCTTGAACTTCAAGGTAGTTGGCACCTCTGTCTTCCTGTCCTAAGAAGCCCTCGAATGTAATCACCAAAATTTGGAGTTGCACAAAGCAATATACACAAGGAAAAGTTTGAACAACCTTTTCAAACTTTCTTGCACGATTCTTTGATAGTTAATAAGAGCATCTCTCTCTAGAAATCACTTCAATAGAACTTAGTCCAAGATCATTGTCAAATTTGTCACTTCTTTTCAAATGAGATCTTATTTATAAGTGAAGCTACAATAGTCGGATCCCTCCTCCAATGGTCATAATTTCCTTAAATTTTAGAGGGACCAGTACACATGTCACTCAACAAACGGTTAGTTAGAAATAGAATGTACGAAATCATTTTATAACAAAAAATGTGTAACTGAAGGAACGCCATCATTTTATAATGAATCGAGTGTAAGTATAAGAAAAACTAAAGTTCAGAATGTAAGTAAATTAAAGTTCGGAGTCTATCCAAAATGGAATTCAGATTCTATAATAAAAGAATATTCATATTCTATTTTGTAGGAATTCGAGTCTTGAATTCTGTAGAAATATGAAATCTGAAATCTGGTATCGTCAGAATTCGGAACCATAACATACAAAGTTCGGAGTCAGAGATCATGGGAATTCAGAGTCAGAACTCATAAGAGTTTGGTGTCTAAATTCAGAGAACATGGATTTAGAACATAGATAAGTTCATAATCAGAATTCAGAGTCAAACTACATGAGAGTTCTAATCCAAAATTCGGAGTGAAACTTCATTACAGTTCAAATCCAGAATTCGGAGTGGAACTTCATTACAGTTCATATCCAGAATTCGGAATGGAAGATCATATCCAGAATTTGCAGTGTAACTTCATTACAGTTCATATACAGAATTTGGAGTGGATCTTCATTACAGTTCATATGCATAATTTGGAGTGGAACTTCATTACAATTCATATCCAGAATTTAAATCTTAAAAAATAATTCTTCATATCTAATTATTATATGATTCTGAGGTTTTTGATATGAATATGATTTTTATGATTAAGAAAAATATTGATATGAACAATGAAAATATGGTAGGGGTAAATTTCGTTGAGAAGTAAATTTTCCTTATATAAGTAAAATGATGATTTTCTTAAGTATAGGGTGTTTGTGATTTTCAAAACCAGAAGGATTGGAGAAAGTCATAAGGAAAAAATTATTGACTTAACAATATCCCCCATTTTGGAAAGCACAAACAACCTGACGAAAAATAATAAAAAAGAATTAGGAAAATTTTGTTTGGACCTAGAAATTATTAATTATCTCCCTTAGTTCATAGATGATAATGAATACAACTAACTCTCCCTTAGGATTTGGAACTCTAAGGATTGTATTCTAAATTTCTGGAATGGAATTTTCATTATAATGAAGGAACCATAATGAGAACTCCCCCTTAATTAAGGATAGTTCTTCATAGTTTATAAATTTTCCTTCTCCCCCATAGGAGTAGTTATTTTTTACTTCCCCCCCTCCCTTAGGAGTAGTTCTTTTTCCTTCTCACCCATTTTTATTTTCAAAGATAACTGTGGGAATGGAAAAAATAAAGTACCTGAAACAGTAGTACTAAATAACACCAGATACAAACAACCAGAGACTTCATTAGAGTTGAAAGAATTTTTTAAAAGGAAAACAAAATGAAATAAAATATCTGATTGAGTTCATTTGTCTCCCTTCTCCATTGGAATTAAATTTTTCAAGAGTGTTTTCAGCCTTTTCAAATCTTTTTTGATCCTCCTCAGCTTGCTTCTCCAAAGCTGTGATCATTTCTTGTTGAGCCCTCACCACCTCTGCCTGAGCCTTCGTGGCCTCTTCCAACATCTTCACTAACTCATCTTCCTTTACAAGCTTTTCTTCAAGCTCAATCCAGAGATCTCTATCCCTTTTTAAATTTTGAGCAAGAGATTTAACCTTATCATTCATGTCCTACACTTATTGATTTTGAGAATTTTGCTCAGTGGTTAGCATTTCGTGAAGATTCTTAATCTTGGAGTCCTCGGTGTCAAAAGCATCTTTAACATCATTATGAAAAGGATCAATCTCATCCAAGTATTCCTCAACATTCTTATACCACAAAGTCACCTTAGTGCAATATTTCCTGTGCACATAATTATTGATATGGAAATTTCTATGATCTTCTTCAATCTTCACACACTTATCCATCACCATACATAAGGATTGTGACTTCTGATTCATGCTATGTTGAAGAATTTGGCACCTTGAGTCTATGGTGGGAAAAATCAGAATGGTGTCCACCAATTTTTTAGAGACTCAACAACAAAGTCATCACCCAAAGCTGATGACTCTGAATCCTATACCTTACTAGGTGAATTCTCTTCTTCATCCACCACTAGCTTTCTTCTAGAAGAACCACCAACTTCTTTCCTCTTAATGATATCTTTTGTTGGTGTATCCATGAGTACATTCTTACCATTATCGGTTTTTAGAATGGTTTTATCATCTAGAGATTCTACCTCCCTCTCTTATATTTGAAAAATCATGTCTTCATCTATTTTCTCATTTTCGGCTCCTTCCTAAAGAAAATTCTTCTCATAGGTCTCTTCCTCATCCAATCCATACTCTTTCTCTTCCTCTTACATATCAGCATCTTTGTTACCTTCTTTCTCAACTCCCTTTCCTGGAGTGACATGTTTGGAGGATTCAACCTTTTCATGATAATACTCAACTTTTTTAATTAGTTCATCTAGATCAGAACTACCATCTTCAACTTATTCTTCTTCCTCTACTACTTCATCTTTTCTTTCTTCAGCAGCTTGTTTATGTACTTATTCAACAATGTGTTTCCCATTAGACTTTTCCAGAGAGAAATACATCTTCCCATGAGTCTCTGGTAATGATTGGACATCAAAAGTTTCCAGAATGGGGATCCTCTTAGAATCCATCTCTATTGCATTCAAAATAGATTGACCAATCTGTTCTTCTGACATCTTCTTCTTCATCTTCTTTTCTTTTTCTTGCCTCTCTAACTCATTAGATGCTTTCGCTTTTAAGGCATTAGCCTCAACATGATCTAATCCGAATTGGGGGTCCCATTATTTTCTCTTATCCTTGTCTTCCCTCCACTTAGAAGCCACTTCATATGGGTAGGATTTTTTTTTCTTTGGCATGGGTGGTGCAGATTGGGTTTCCTTATCTTTCTGGGTCTTGTCTTCAACAACCACATCTTTCATCTTTCTCTTCTTCCCAGACATTTTAGATTGTTCCAATGTTTTTTGATCTTTTTGAGCTTCCTCGTCCTTTTCCTCTGGTAAAGGGTAGAATTCTCCGGATTTAATATAAAAACCCATCTTCATCATCTTTAATGTATTATCACTAACCGACATTACCTTGAAATTTCGTTTCTTGTAAGTGAAAGAAACATTAAACGAATCAAGAAATCTGATAATAAGCTTAGAAAGAAAGGCTGGATACATTATGATCTATGCTTTCATATTTCCTTCTATAATATTATGAACTGTAATCAAAACATGCCTAATCAAATTCATCTTCCTTAGATTTACCAAAAAATATAAGATGCATATATTACTCTTCTTGAGATTATCCTTATCACCCATTCTCAGTATGATGAAACCTTGTACCCATAGTTGTAGAATCCGATTATTCAGAGAAAGATGAGAAATCGTAGTAGTTTTGGAATCTTTACGTCCAAGGAATTTCAATGACGTCACTTTTATGAAAGTTCTTTACTCATCCGGAAGCTTATCTGAACAAAACTCAGCTTCACCTTCATAAGATAGACCCACCAAGATTGCAGCCTTGGTGTAAGAAAGATTATAAGTATTCCCATAATATTTGAAAGAAAACTTCTCTCTGCCATCTTCCTTAAGGAGGGAAGCAGACTCGTAAAACTCAGCAAGAAAAAATGTATAAACTAGATCCGGATTCGCTGGCTTTGATGAGCAAACATCCTCCCATCTATTAATTTTAATATTATTAGATATAAGCGGATCATACTTGTAGAAACTTGGATGCACTAACCTATCCCTATAAAATAACCATTTTGAGATTGGCTTCGTAGTTGACATATCCTGAGAAGCTGCTTCAGCAGACATTCGGAATGAAAGGCTCTAGAATATTCGGAACTGGATTTAAGAAGGGAGGCAGCACTTCAACACGTGAGAGCTTGAAGATCGATGTCGGACAACCAACGGGGGTCCCCTTTATATAGGTGATGGCTGCGACCTTTGTGATTCCAAAAACCGTCTAACAGTTGAAAAAAACTCTGATCGGATCTGATGGTCGAAAACATACCCACAAGGAAATCATGAATCTGATCTTTTGAGGTTTTATGAAAAACAATCGCATTTAAGAAAACTAAATTCTGAGAAATTTTAATACTCATAGGAAAATATCAGCTAGAAAAATATTACTATGAACACTTAAGTAAGGAAATCATACCTTTCGGATTGGCTATAAAGATTGTTCATAATAGGTTACATTCATCTTGATGAAAATTTGACTAAAAAGATCATACTTACAAAAAACATGAGTATGAAAAATTTCATTATGAAAAATTCTAAGTACGAAAATTTCATTATGAAAATTCTGAGTACGAAAATTTCATTATGAAAATTCTCAGTACGAAAATTTCGTTACAAAAATTACCAGTACAAAAATTTAATTATAAAACTTCCAATACAAAAAGTTAGAGTATGAAAAATTTCAGTACGAAGAGTATAAGTAAGAAAAAATTTTGTACAAAATGTATAAGTACGAAAAATTTTCATTATGAAATTTCCAGTTTCGAAAATTTCCATTAAGAAAATTTTAGTTCTGAAAAAATCATTACAAAAATTCTAGTTAATTTTTTTTGAAAAACTGACCATGAAAATTTTGATTATAAAAAATTTTTGAAAAGAAAACTGACTATGAAAATTTGGATTACAAAAGCTTTAAAAAAACTTGAGTACAAAAATTTTGATTATACTAACAAGAAAATGTACTCCACCTATGAAAATGAGTTTATTACTGTTAGGAGAATTGTTCAACAACAAGTTAATGAAGAAGGATTACATCAAGGTTATAATCCATAACTTCTATTTAATGTATTCCAATCTGTCGGAGGGTAATGATTTTGTGAAAATGTCAGCAAGTTGATCTTGTGTTCTGATAAATTGAAAAATATTATCTCATTTTAGTGTGTGATACCTAATAAAGTTATTCCTAATATCTATGTGTTTTTCACGAGAGTGATGTGCGGGATTTTTACTAAGGAAAATGGCACTTGTGTTATCACACAAAATTTGAGTCTAAGTAAAACACATGCCATAGTATGCGAGTGTGTGTTGCATCCACAACACTTGAGCACAACAACTTCTAGCTGCTACATATTTAGATTCAGTAGTGGAGAGTGATACTGAGTGTTTCTTCTTACTAGACTAAGAAACCAATGAATCTCATAAGAAATGAAAAGTGAGGGATGTACTTTTTCTATCCATTCTACATCCACCAAAGTCAGCATTCGAAATGTTTTTTGAGATAAAATCATTTCCATAAGTATAAAATAATCCTAGATCCATGGTTCCCTTTAAGTAGCGAAAAAGTCTTTTCACTGCCTTTAAATGAGATTCCTTAGGATTGGATTGATATCTGGCACATATGCACACTGAAAACATTAAGTCTGGATGACTAGCTTTCACGTATAGTTGGCTTCCTCTCATACCTCTAAAAGATTATTAATCTACTGGTTTCCCAGCATCATCAAGATCATGTGTGTTCGAGGTACCAATGGGAGTACTAATACTTTTAATATTGTAAAATCCATACATTTTAATAAGATATTTAGTATACCTATGTTGAGATATATAGGCTCCTTCCGGTTTTTGAGAAATTTGAAAACCAAGGAAAAATGTTAACTCACCCATCATACTCATTTAAAACTCAGATTTCATTAGACTTGAAACGGAATCAGTTACAGATTGCTAATTTGATCCAAATATGATGTCATCAACATATATTTGAACAATCAAAACATCTTTCTTGTCTTTCTTTGTAAAAAGGGTTGGATCTGCATTTCTCTTAACATAGTTATTTTGAAGTAAACATCATGTAAGTCTATCATACCAAGCTCTTGGTGCTTGTTTAAGACCATACAAAGCATTGGTATGTCTAAAAACATGATCAGGATATTTTTTGTCTTCAAAGCCAGGAGGTTGTTCAACAAAAACATCCTCTTGAACGTAACCATTAAGGAAAGCACATTTCACATACATTTGAAAAAGTATAAAATAAATGAATGCTACAAAGGAAAGTAAAATATGAATATATTCAAGTCTAGCTACTGGAGAATAGGTTTCTTCGTAGTCTATTCGCTCTTGATGATTATAGACATTAGCAACTAGTCTAGCTTTATTTCTAACAATGAATCCATTTTCATCACACGTATTTCTGAAGACCCATTTTACTCCAATAACAGAATTTTCCTTAGGTCTTTCAACTAAGGTCCAGACATTATTCCTTTCAAATTCATTTAGTTCATCTTGCATGGCTTTTATCCAATCCTCATCACCTAAAGCTTCATCAGTGATTTTTAGTTCCAATTGGGAAAGGAATTATAGATGTTCAACTTCATTTCTTAATGAACTTTTAGTCCTAACAGGTTGATTGACATCCTCAATGATATGATCACTGGGATGATTCTTTAGAAACACCTGACTTGGGTTTTGTAAAACATGTTCATCAACATAGGGAAGAAAGTATTCTAGAGTAAATGTTTCAGAAATATTTTCTTGAACATTTTCCTTATCAGAAATATCTTCTAACAAAGGTTGATAATCAGTTTTTCAAAACACATCCGAGGACATAGGTTGGGATGATTTAAAAACTATATGATCTTATTCAAAAAATTTTACATGCACTGTTTCTTCAATAGTACATGTGTGTTTTTTTTGAAAACTCTATAAGCCTTAGAAGTCGTGGAGTATCCTAAGAAAATTCCTTCATCAGATTTTGGTGCGAATTTGTGTAAGTTATCATTGGTATTCAGAATGAATACTTTTCATCCAAACACCTTGATGTAGTAAAGACTAGGTTTTCTAGCATTCCATAACTCATAAGGTGTTTTATTAAGAAAAGGTCTAATCAAAACTCAATTTATAGTATAACAAGCAGTACTTACAACTTCAGCCTAGAATTGTTTAGCAATAGAATATTCACTCAACATGGTTCTTGTTATCTATTGAAGAATTCTATTTCTTCTTTCAACTACACCATTTTCTTGAGGAGTTCTAGGTGCTGAAAAGCTGTGAGTAAAACCTTTTCTACTACAAAAAGTTTCAAAATCAGAATTTTGAAATTATACTCCATGATCACTATGAATTGTTTTTAATGGAAGGCTTTTCTCATGTTTAACATGGTCTCGAAAACTTCTGAAAGAAGAAAAATCTGGAGAATTCTTTGCTAGAACATAGACCCATGTAAATATAGTGTAATCATTAACTATAAAAAATACATAATACTTGCCCCCAATGCTTCCAGATTGTGTTGGACCAAAAAGATCCATGTGCACCAACTGAAGTGCATTAGTTGTTGAGAATTCACCTAATGATTTAAAACTAGATTTATGTTGCTTTCCATATTGACGAGGACCAAATATTTTAGAAGAATAAAATCTAAACTCCAGTAGATCCTTAACTAGTTTCTTCTTATAATGTTTATTTAAGTTTCTAAGGTTACAATGACCTAGTATTCTATGCCATAACCAAGAATGATCTTCCATTTCACTTAGAAAAGGTATGTCATGGCTTCTACAATCTTCTACGTTTAATGTGTAAACATTCTCTTGCCTATTGGCAGAGAGAATAAAATCTTCCTTGGAATTGTTTACTAAGCATTTATCATTCCTAAAATTCACAAGGTAAACTTCATCACATAATTGACTTATTCAAATGAGGTTGTGCTTAAGACCCTTAACAAACAAAACATTTTAAATCAAAGTATTAATAAGAAGAATAATATTACCTATACCAATAAATTCTCCCTAAGCATTATCTCGGAATGTTACTTTTTATCCTTTCATCTTGATAATATTTTCAAAATAGTTTTTATTACCAGTCATATGCCGGGAATATCCACTATCCATGTACTATGTATTTCTGTTGGTACATCCTTTATTTTCCTAAAAATAATAAATGAATTATACATTCAGAATCCAAACTTGTTTGGATCTGAGATTTTCAGATAACAAAATTTTGTGTACCTACATCTTCATAGAAAAATAAGCCTTATGAAAACCGAAATATTGGGTTTTGTTTAAAGAACAATTCTTTTCACAGTAACCACCAAATTGACACTTGGAACAAAATGGGGCACTTTGGGAAACAAAGTAGTTGTTAATAAAGGTTGGTTTTTCATGGGTATAACCAAATCCAGATTTGTTTTTTAAAGGTCGTATTTGTGCATACATCTTATCAATTATTTTTACCAAAGGTATAGGTTGAAAAACACTTCTTTAAGGAAATTTTTTTTGACTTGAGTTTTAAAACAATGTTTTTATCTTCAAAATCATTAAATTTGGAACCAGAGTTAGGATAAAAAAACTTTTCTTAGAAATAACTTTTTCTAAATCTTTTGAAAGTTTGTTCTTCTCAGGACATACTCCCTCAAGACTTTTTAAAATACTTATAAAATCATAATTTTTCTTATCAAGATATTTAGAAAGATATGATATTTCCTTAGTAAGAATAATATTCATAGATTTTTCCTTATCATGTATTTTATTGAGTTTTGAATTCTCAATCTCAAGAAGTTCAGCAAACCTAGAAACTTCTTGCTAGGTAGGTAAATTATTTTCTTAATCAGAAGAGGATTCTTCATTCGAAGAGTTATAATATTTATGTCATCATAATTGAAAGAAGCATTGGTAAATGATTCATCATTGTGTACCTTAGTTATAATGAAATTATTGCTAATAGATAATCTGGCTATAAGACCAAGATTCTTTTGTCCAAAAGATTCATAATCAAAAGATTTATCTAAAGAGTCACCACCACTTGCACACCATGTATCATTAGCTTTCAAAACATTCTTAGCTTTAGCTTTATAATACTTCTTTCTATTCCTTCCATAATTCCTCTCTTTTCATTATTTCTCCTTGAGCAATGGACAATCATGTCTTATGTATCCTACTCTCTTGAATTCATAGAATGTCACTTCTGAATCTTTCTTATCTTTCCTTTCCTTCCTCTTATAATTGGATTGAAAATTTCTTTGTCCAGCTATCTTGTTCATCCTTCGAGCATGATTAGGTAACACATTTTCTAAGACTGAAATCTCACTATATTCGGATTGGATAATAAACTTCATAAATTTGGATATAATTACTCTCTCAGGAGTCTTAGCTTTCATGTGATTTTATGTTGTATTAAAAGCAACAGTACTATTCCCATTCTTCTTTATGATGTTTTCAGCATCTATCTTCATCCTTGTTTCATGCTGGAGAAGAGTTCCAAATAGCTCATCTCAAAAAAATTGAGTAACATTCCTATTCTCATCAATAGTAGTTCACTTTGATTCTCACTAATTGGGCATAATATCGGTGATCTTGTCAACCAGAGCTTCATCATCTAGACCTTTCTCTCAGAACGATTGTAATCTATTCACAATAGTTATAAACCTTTGTTTCACCTTACAAATGGGTTCTCCATAAGGAAAGTTAAAACCATGATACTCAGCTCTATGCATAGCTATTCTAGTCTCAATCACTTTAGATGTACCAAAATGAGTAACTTTGAGATTCTTCGATATACAGTTAGCTGCTTCAAAAGAAGAAATATGGCTATATATGTTCCTTGTCATTGAACATATTAAAGTATTTCATACCTTATAGTTGTGTTAATAAA
Organism: Viscum album; assembly: GCA_963277665.1. Classification (NCBI taxonomy): domain Eukaryota; kingdom Viridiplantae; phylum Streptophyta; class Magnoliopsida; order Santalales; family Viscaceae; genus Viscum; species Viscum album. The sequence goes on along the minus strand of OY728165.1, from coordinate 1,978,450,667 downwards.
CTTTCTTTTCTTGGTTTGTGAAAGTACTAACTTCCTTATTAGGAATTTGATAACCTCCAATAATCATAAAAAACTTTTCTACTCTGGTATTGATAATGAATGTCTTCATTCTATCTCTCAAATACTAATAATAATTACCATAAAAAATTAGTGGTCTTGTTGGATTTATTTTGTCGATGGAACCGACATTGATTCCTTAAATCTTAGAAAAACTTTCTACACAAAAAATTATTAATAAAAATTGTTCGGATTCAAGGAAGATATTCTTATGCAAGGAAAAAATATATAACAATGATAAAACTGAGCAAGAAAAACTTCTATGTGAATATAAATATTTCAGAGACCTCATCTGATACCAATTGTAGGATCGAAATAACGATGTTGACGCTCAAAATTCAAGAGGTGGGGTGAATTGTACACTTTAAAATTTCCTTAAACAAGGAAAATCTATGTTTAACAAAGTTAATCTAAAAAATTCACAAACCCTCTAACCATTAGAAATATTGTAACAAAGTATGAAGTTACAAACTTCTAGTTCTACACACTTTCTTAAATCTGGAAAGTGATTCTGAAAAACTGGTTCTGGAAATATGGATTCAGAAATTGAAACTTATCAAATGATTACAAGATGAGATTCTTCCTTAAAGCATATAGAATATAATTAAATTCGAGTACATGTGTGAGGAAATATAAGAAGGTTATATTTTCATTACAACATAAAATGCAGCGGAAAAACTTGTAACAAAAAATGTTACAAGATATAAATATTTTAACCCAAAGAGAAGGGTATCGAACAACCGTGGATAAATGTCCCTTGATTTATACTTTCAAGAATGTCTGTCTTACCCACACCTGGGTAAGCCCTTGATACGAAGATTGGAGTCTCTGTCATACTATCCCTGCAAGCCCTTAACATCAAGGTAGTAGGAACCTCTTTCTTCCTCAACAAGGAAGCCCTCTAACTTAATGGTAGTCGGAACATCTGTCTTCCGATCCCTAGAAGCTGTAGAATGTAATCACCAACATTCGGAGCCTCACAAAGCAATATTCACAAGGAAATGTTGGAACAAGTGGTTCTTACTTTCTGCACGATGCTTTGAGGGGTAATAAGAGCCTATCTCTCTATAAATCACTTCAACAGAACTTAGTCCAAGATCAGTGTCAATGTTGTCACATTTTTTCAAATGAGCTCCAATTTATATGCGAAGCTCCAACAGTCAACTCCCTTCTCCAACTGTCATATTTTCCTTAAATTTTGGAGGGACTTGTCAACGTGTCACTCAACCAAAAGTTAGTTAGAAACAAAATCGATGACATCGTTTTATAACAAAACATGTGTAACTGATGGCACAACATCATTTTCTAATGAATCAAGTGTAGGAATAAGCAAAAATGAATTTCGGAATGTATGCAAATAAAAGTTCGGAGTCTATGAAAAATGGAATTCAAAGTCTATAATAAAAGGATATTCGGATTATGTTTTGTAGGAATTTAGAACCTGAATTCTATAGAAATTCGTAATCTGGTTTCATCAGAATTTGGAACTAGAACTTACAATATTCGGAGACATAGTACATGGGAATTTGGAGTCAGAACTCATAAGATTTCAGAGTCTGAATTCAGAGAACATGGAGTCAGAACATAGACAAGTCTGTAATCAGAATTCAGTGTCTAAGAACATGATTGTTCATATCCATAATTCGGAATGGAACTTCATTAGAGTTCGTATCCAGAATTTGGAGTGGAACTTCATTACAGTTCAAATCCAGAATTCGTAGTGGAACTTCATTACAGTTCATATCCAGAATTCAGAGTGGATGTTCATATCCATAATTTGGAGAGGAACATCATTAGAATTCACATCCAGAAGTTAGAGTGGATCTTCATTACAGTTCATATCCAGAATTTGGAGTGGAACTTCATTACAGTTCATATCCATAATTCGGATCCTAAAACAGAATTCTTCATATCTAAGTATTATATGATTCCAAGGTTTTTTATATGAATACGATTTTTATACATAAGAAAAATATTGATATAATCAATGAAAACATGGTAGGGGTAAATTCCTTTTAGAAGTAAATTTTCCTTATATAATTAAAATGTTGATTTTCTTAAGTATAGGGTGTTTGTGATTTTCAAAACAAGAATGAATGGAAAATGTCATAAGGAAAACCTTATTGACTTAACAGTTCATGCATATTTATATTACTTTATAACATTGTTTATTGTTTTCTTATATTCCTCTCCACATTTCATTTAATTGGTTGTGTGGGTTCATATTGGTACATCATAAAAGGACTCCCTTTGTTAATTATTAATTATATGATTGTTTCCTCACCCTTGCTTATGAAGGCGGGCTTGTGGTACTTTCTCCTCGATCCCCTAGTTGGATTGGGTCATAACAGGTTTGTATAAGAAAAAATTAATATCATGGGATGTTGATTGGAAATTTCACCATAAAAGGATTGGTAGAGTATATTAAAACAATGAAAAATTGTTTTGAGTGCATCTTTTATGCTAGGGAATCTAGTGATTATACGGTAGCTGAAGAATCCATTCACTAGGATCATGATAACATTACCTTCAATTTAGCATGCTGATGCATTTTTTGTACCGATCAATTGTACATAAATCATATATGGATATGAAATTAACATTACTCCATGCTTCAAATCCAATATATATATATATATATATATATATGCTCATATGACTTTGGTACTCCTTGATTACTATCAAGATTCCATCATGATGAATGCCATCAAGGATACCCGACTTGGTTAATGACAATGAACCTATGAGATATGAGACTTTAGATCGAGGTATGTCTAGTGATCCACTTATTCTAGGTCAAGTGTATAATAACATCCACCAATCAAGCAACTGATCATCTAAGCAGAGTAGACTGAGGATGTGCACAAGCTCTGTGTACTCCATGAGTTCCAACATTATAAACCATTGTTGTTCGTCAGAGAACCATATTATCATGTAGTAGAGTACTGGATATAATATTTGGTCCATATCATTGGGCTTGTTCTACCCCTAATATATTAGGTAGTGGCACTGGTATCCATACTTTTTTATGGAGGAGTTGGTTGTTGGGGTAGAATTGTTATATAGATTCTTGTTAATTCTACATTCTCAAGGGGGAATATCTAAATACAAATTTTTGAGGAGTACTACCCTTCTTCATTATTCTCAATATATCCCCCAAAGCATATAGATCTGATTCAAGGAAGGATGAAATAGGATGAGTATGTAACATGGTTCATAAACCTTACACATTAATCTCTTGAAATGATATGTGATGGCTACTTCAGAGAACATAAGTTTGAGAAGGGACTCCTAAGGGAGATCCAATCTATAGTGGTTTCCCAATGCATCCCATCCTATACTAGGTTTCTGGATAGATAATGTGTGATTGTGAGTTTCTATCAGAGCGAAACTAGAAATCTAGAGTTGACATTGCATTCCACCTAACCGAGTCATCTTTAGTTGATTGTAGGTGTTAGGTGAAAGGATCTTGGCACATAAAATACTTAAATGAATAGAATCAGGTCCATGTCATGGGAAAATTTAGCGTTACATGGAATCCAATAGATGGAATGGTCTTTACTTGTGATTGTTTGGGTCACATGTAATTCCCCAATCCTAGTTACCTTGATTCGTTACATTGTTACATAACATTTTCTTGATCATAAGAGATCACATCTCGAAAGACTAATTAGTTTAGTATCATTATAAGTACAACATGCATACATATGTAATACATTACATCATTAAAAAAACAACATAGTGTTTCCATTTGACACACTTATATACATTAGCCTATTTGTGCATGTCAATCATAATATAATTATTCACATCATGGGATAACAAAACATATGAAATGGGTGAGATCAGATGCTCAGTAAGGATAAAAATATAACAAAAACTATCATAAATAAGAATAAAAATTTAAGGAAATTTATTAGACTATAACAAAAGTCTTTTAAGATTACAAATCAGAATAATATGGTAAAGTTAAATCAAATAATTCCATTTACTTATTCACATTGATATTCTTCTCGTCGAATAATAACATGTAATATTAGTAGATAAATTCATAATGATGGAATGGATAACTTCAGACATCATAAACACACATTCAATGCCTCAATAAAATATTATAAATTAGATTTTGTCAATCCCTATTCCAAAACAGGTGTTTGTCTGATGAGACCTACTGATGCATCAAAGAGATATAGCGGGCTCCACCCTTCACATTCTAAGTCTAATGAATTCCTCATATGAAGATGTTGAATCATAACACAATCATTCATATTAACAATAGCATAAGAAATGTTATTACGTTAACCATAAACCATTAATCATATAAAAATAACACACCCACAATCAAACGTATCACAAACCCATCAATACAATATGGAAGATTGTCTCGTAACAAATCAACTTCAAACAAGTGTAATTTCAATCAAATGATGTTAACATAGAATAAATCATAACTATTTGAGAGAAATATCTCATTCTATTTTGAAATCATTTAAAAGTCATTCAATTATAAAAGAAAACATTTATATTGAAAATATTCTTATAAGATCATAAAGGATGCTTCAATGGTTTTATAATGTCAGAAAATATCCACACCCACCTCCAATGATAAAAAAACATTCTTACATTAATTTTTCAAAAACATTATATAGTATATTTTTTCGAAAACGAAAGAAGTATTCTTTTAAAAAAATTATAAAAAGTCAAATGAGGGTATAAATGAATTTAACCCATATTCTTGTAAAAAATAAAAAAAAATTGAATTTTATTTTTTTAACATGGATGCGGATGAAAAATTAGTCACAATAGATACTTTGTTAAAAACAACCTTAGATAATAAAGAGATTTTAAAATTAACCCTTACCTTGTAATTTTCATTACTAAAGGATACATTAACCTATTATATAATAAAAAAATAATTGTTATTAATTTATACATGAACCACATATATAATTATTAAATAATATATGATCTTTTAATATATCATTGTTAATAATATTTCAGTAGTATCATTGTTTCGTGTGTCAACAGATTCATTTTTTTTATTTGTTTCCTTATGTAAGAATAGTTTGATTTGGATTGGATGTATTTGATTCATATACATAATAATATTAAGCGCTTTAAAATAAATTTATTCATAAAATTAAAATTATTCTTTAATGGTTGTGAATGGTAATGAATCTCATCGCGTTCTTGGAGACGGTAATCCATACGTATGCACGAGCGACAATATCATTCTGTTGATGGTGTAATAGTATGTAATTGGATGTTATATCATACATAAATAATATTAAACATGTTTTATTTATTCTTTACAACAATTAAACTCATTATTATACCCCTCCAAATAATGGAGTTCTGAATAACAAACGTCACCACGGTGTGGTGACCTTAAGTCGTACAGACACACACACATGGTGACTTTGTCATTCACATGATGGATAAAATAATGAATATGGTTGTATCATATTTGTAATAACATCAATGTATTTAAATGGTACTTGAGGTATTATTTTTGAAACGAAACAATAATGAATGAGGCTATGGAAAAAAGAAAAGAACTTTGAATGTGGTGTTGAAATTATTACAACTTCTTTTGGGGCTTCCTTTTGATTTGATCAAAATGGATCATTAAGATGGATTTATGATCAAATTAAGGCCTATAGGTTGAATATAGGGTAGTTTGGAGGATATTTTATAAGGGTTTGTCCAAGAAAAATGGATATTGAGGTGTGATTTTGAGTGAAGGGAATGTACCCATTTATATGAGAGGTGAGGGTCACTTTTTGAAAAGCTTGAAATATTACATTATAATAAAATAATTTTCGATATAAAATTTCTCAAAATGGATTAATTTAAATGATAAGGTGTGTATGGGTTTTAACTCTCTCAACGAATAGGATTTAGACATGATTAAGTAACCATATTAATCTTATCTTTTAAATTTAACTCTTAGTTGAATAGTTTAACTTTTACAATGTTTCTGGTGTTTTTATATTTCATGGTTAATAAACATAATATAAAATGCCAAGGTAACCCCAAGTGGTTCCTTAATGAAGTATCTATAATTATACAAGTATTTTTTCAAAACATTATATTTTAATTACTATTATATCATTTAATAATATATTATTTATTTTAAAATCTCATTTTTGTCAATTTTGACACTATTTTGTATTTTTTTTAAAGTCATAACAACATTATAATTTCGAAAAAATTATTTAATTGAACCTAACATGTCATATTATCTATTAAATTATTTTAATTCATCAAACATCATAATTTAAATTTATTTTAATATTTAAAAAATCAATTATTTTAATATTTCATTAAAAAGGTAATTATCGCATCATCGTTGTTTCATTAATACATGTCATTATTTAATGTCTAAAAATTATAAATAAAATACCATTATTTAGTAAATATTTTTATATTTATAATTTATATTTATATTTAAATTTATCTAATCTATAACCCTATATTAAAATGGTTTAGTTATTAAAAACTCATCTATGTCAATTTTGACACTATTATATATTTGGTTTTTGTGGAAGTCATAACAACTTTATAACATCGAAAAAAATTATTTAATCTACCCAAACATGTCATATTAACCTAAAATTTTCATGGAGTGAATCAAAAATTTTAATTAACATTTATTTTAATATTTAAAATATCAAATATTTTAATAATTCATTAATAATGTAACTGCAACCTCATCATTGATTCATAAATAAATTTAATTATTTAATGTCTAAAATTTATAATTAAAATACCATTATGTAGGAAATGTTATTATCTTTATACGTAATATTTATAGTCTAATTTATATTATGTATAACCATATATTAATAATGGTTTTGTGATTAAAATTTTAATATAACACATTTAACTCCTCTTTAAATAAAATAATAACAAATGTCCTAATTTAATTCAAGTTGAACCCAAAGGATCATATTTTATTTTAAAGGATGATTTAGGTATAAATAAACTTATCTAATATAATTTGAACATCTATAATGGAAATTATAATATAATTTTTACCTTCAATTAACATAATTATATTTAACTATGGAAAATAAAATTAAAAAGTTACTATTCAGAAAAAATTATTACCTTCTTACTGAACGAAACATTACTTACGGATGTCAACCATGTCTCTTGGATTTTTGAAATTCAGATCAGAAAAGCAGTTAAATAAATTTTATACAAATCTCTAAATGTTTCTAGAAGGTGGGTAAAAGGTATTAATTAATTCAATAATATTTTGTATATCAAATCTTATTATAAAATGAATCTAATGTACTACATAAAAATTATATACATATTATGTATCTATTATGTTTTAAAAAGAAATTTAAATAAAATAAATAGTTATTTATATAATTAGTCAAATTTAAATAATAACTCATTGTTTTTCAATATTCGTAAAAAATTGAACGTTTTCAAAAAAATACCAAATATTCACCCTAAATTTTTATAGATATTATGAATAAAAAAATGAAGACTACTATAAAAAATTCAATTTTTATGAGTATCAAATATTAATTTTATTAATTTTCAAAAAAAGATATAAAAACCAGTTCGTAAAAGAACATAACTATTCTGAATATATAACCATTTTACCAAAACATATACATTTACTTATAAATATGTTTTATTTATGTGAAAAAATTATAAATAAAAAATAAAAAATTATTTATTTCTATTCATATTCTAACATATAATTGATAAATAAATATATCATTTAAATAATTATAATACTAAGGTGTTGTTTCTTAGAAACTCAATCTTGCATAAAACGCAAGCCAAATCAGTTTTTCCTGTAGTATAAGATATTGAATTATATTTAATATATAAGTTACTGTTAAATATTATGGTGTTACATCACATAGAATTGGACTTGCCAAAAATATATGCAAATAAACCCATGAATATAGATAAAAAATTGCAATAATATATTATGTGCAGTGATTAGGTATCCCCAATGTGTGAATATGGTGGTCCCTTAGGAGGTGGAGTAGGCAGATGAGTAGGATGGGCTTCAATTGTAATATGAAACTATGAGATCATTCCACCACCACTAGGTGGTCCACATCTGCATCAGGGATCTCACGGGTGTGGTCACCGATACCTGGAGGCATTGGATGCCTATGATATCGTAGTGCATGAGATGATAAGAGGTATGACCAATGATTATTATAACCATGAATCTATAACAGTAGACATAGGTGGTAGCCATTTCGTTACAAATATATTCCTGGTGAAAGAGATGTAGCTCCTAGTTGATGTAAAATCACATCAACCTTGCCTTAAGGTTCTTATGCGGAATGCTACATCTATATTTTTCATCTTATATTAGATCATGTTATCACTTGGAGGATTTATGTTCACATGGAAATAGTTGGTTTTCATGATGAAACCATATGAAATAATCTTGGTTATGTATTAAATTTACCTGTTCTAAGGACATATTGAATATCACCATAGAAAATTCAGGTTCTTACTTATAGATGGGAGAAGGATCCCAATTTATGGTGAGAGAGAACTCTTAGCATGGAATGCTAGTTTGTAAAATAGGAGGCTAAAAACCATTATCTATCATATAAGGAGTATATCCCTGGTTCATCATGCTCATAAAACATCTGTGTTCCTTTAATTGTGGAGGATTATATTTAAATATTTTATATGATTTTTTGGGAATATTGCCACGGCGGGAGAGGGATTTTCATCTACATTTATCATTGAACTATTCTGATATCATTTTTAGCATATTTCGAAGGAGCCTACCAAGAACTTCTTGATTCCAATGTAGTTGTAGGACTATTGGGATAATGGTTTCATTAGACATAGTGTGTCCCCATAAACATCTCCAACCTAATTCACAAAAAATTTGTATTAATGTTGCATATTTTATTGTATTATATTCCCATGAACCAGGCATTGATAAATAATAAGAACCCATTAATTGGTATTAATGACCTCTTTGTGTAGTTATGAGGCATGATATGTTTCTAAGAGATCAATATTAGGTCTGCCTACCACCATTTGTGGGTTCACAAGGATGATATTCAAATGTTGGCATTATCATATCGCTACAGACACTATGAGTTCCTAGTGATTCCTTTTGGTCTGAATAATTCTACCACTGTGTTTATGCCTTCTATGAAATAAGTTTTTCCACCATTAAAAAACAATTTTTTACTCTTCATTGATGACATACTCATCTTTAATGAAAAGTTGGTTGATTATACAGATCAGTTGAGGATGGTCCTAGAATTTCGTTACAAGAAACATTTATAAGGGAAACTATAGTTGTGATAGTTATAAATTCACTAGGTTAACATTCTGGGTAATGCCATTTCTAAAAAATGACTATCCATGGGTCCAGTGTGAAACGTCCCGCTTCTAGGTTCTACCCATAGGCACCCCATACCAAGTTGGTCACATGTCCTCATGTGCATTTACCCTGGTGTAAGAGGTTGTTGAATTGTAGAGAAGGCCTTGGGAGTGGTAGTGGGGAAATATTGCCCTCATTGGAAGAATATTGCAATGGAAAGAAACAAATAATAATAGTGGACAAAATAATAATACCATAAAACAGAAGACATCATGAAACTACAAGTAAATGAACATCATCAACATATATATATATATCAATAATGATGCAGGTCCCAAGTATCTTGGAATGCATCTAAACAAGTCTAAATATTGGAATACAGTACCAAACTTAAGTACAAAGGAAAAAAAGGTAATTCAATCTCGCATCATCGCTAGCCTCATATGGGTCCCATGCTCTCTATCTCCACAAAAATCAAGTACCTGATGTAGAAGGGCCCTTGACCTTATTTATACCTACAACAATATAATATGTTTGGGAACAAAATAACGACTCAAACAGTGTGTGAGAAGAAACATAGTAGCCAACCACCTAAATATTGGTTCATAACATTTAGTGAATATATATGGTAGATGATAAGAAAAATAATCAGTGGAAAAAGATGTACTCAAAATTAGACAGTCCTACAATATCATTTATGTTCATTTAAATTTTTCAATTAATCCCTCAAATGAAAAAAAGAAACCCTCTGGGATGTTCACATATCCTATCCTCTATGGTTCAACCATTCAATCTCAAGAAACCCTCTAGTTATGTTATCATAGCCTAACCCCTCTGGTTTAACTTATACAATGATACACCGACCTTCTGGGTAATCTCACACAGTCTAACCCCTTTTGTCTCTTGCAAAAAATGACTCTATGAAAGGGCACTCTCATTCAATTCCACCTATAGTCATTTAACGATAAAAAAAAGACACACTAAGGAAGAAAATAATTTCAATCACCTTTTGGTCTTGTAATGGTAACTATAGAAACTCTTAGGGAGAACTAAACTTCAATCCCACCTAAGGTCTCACAATAGTAACTAATGAAAATTTGAGGGAGAAATCAATGTAAATCCCCCATATAGTCCCGCAGTGTGATAAGGAATGAAATTCACTATAGAGAATCCCTCAATGTCAATTCCCATAGTAGTATCACTACACTAGGTTTCAACAACCCGATTTAGTAAAATCGCACACAAATGATGTTCGGTAGCCAATGTATAACTAAAGGTACTAATTGTCTAAACATCTATAAAGCGTATCACATCATCAGATTAATAACACCGTCCGAAAAACACTAGGCATCAAAAGCAAGCATTCTAATTGGAGAAACTAGACCAAACAGTCAATGTCAAATAAAACATGGGCAACCACCTCTATAACATGTCATGATAACCCTATTTACAAACACGAGTCGTAACTCAAGTAACCAAGCATAACAGAAATCAAAAAGGTTAAAATCATTAAACATGTATTACCCTGAACTGGTGTATTAAGAAATTTTTTGCATAAAATTCAATGAAATTCCACGAAAAAGGCACAAACCACCGACCTCATAATTGTACGATCGATATAATCTGGAGTCGACCCTAGAATCTCCCTAGAACGACATTGAACAAAAAAAATCTAAAATGTTCATCCATGGATATCTCATGAAAGAGGAGAAATCAAAGAACGATACTCTAGAATAAGTAAGAACTCATCCTGGAAATTCCAACACAATTAATGATGGTTGATTTTGATAACAGATGGTCGATCGGGGGATCGGAGAACAATCACACCCTATGGTTTCTACTAGACGAGACGAGTCGAGAATAAGGTGTTTCTTCCTTTTTTAAGCGACCATAGTAAAATTTGACAAAGAAAATATTACACAATATTTATTTTAAATATACACAGATTTTATATGCCATAACGGGTCACACATTAGGCGGTATCCTGGTTACCCCGCACGACCATGTACTCAGTCGTCACATGGCCAAAACATAGTCACCCACAACAACTATGTACATAGCGTGTACAGTTATGTACATGGAGTGTACTACTTAAATTTATAGATACTCCCCTTTTTTCTCAAAACACTAGAAAATGTATCCATACCTGGAAATAATATCTAGGTTCTTATATGCTCCCCCCATAATGAAATTAATCTATGAATTTGTCCAAGATGGTGGTAAAGAAGAAGAATCCTCAAACAGCTCCGGCCATGGAGAACACAAATTGGTCTCCGAAGTCTAATCTTGTACAAGCATGTGCTGCCATAGAATTCATACCAGATGAACATACTGGCCACATAGAACCTTTGTGCATTGATAAAAAATCTAGATATGATGCTCCTTGAATGAGGTTTCCAAATCCAACTAAACCTCCTTGGGATAAAAACATGAGATGGGTCTGAGAAGTAATGCATTAGATGAGAAACATAGAAGATGTTGCACAAATCCAGATACTATTGAGGTAACAACAACCAATATAAAACTGAAATTAATCTCCCCAAAACATCCAATGGTCCAACATTTCTTTCCTAATGATTTATATAGATATTAATCCTCATGTCTCCCAACCTCGGTGTGAAATGTAGGAAAACCTGATCTCCGACCTCGTACTCTAGAGGACATCACCATCGATCAACATAAGACTTCTTTTGTGACTGTGTAGTAGCCATCTTCTTTTGAATCATCTCTATATGATCTATGGTCTAATGGAGAACAAAAGGTCCCAGTATAGCTACCTTGGTTACCTCCATACAACATAGGGGTGATCGCATGTCATGCCATAAAAATCTTAATAAGGTACCATCTAAATAGTTTCTTGAAAACTATTATTTTCGGAAATGTCCACAAGAGGTATGTGCTTCTCCCAAGTACATCCAAAATATACGATGAATGTTCAAAGAATATCCTCAAGAGCCTGAATTTTATGCACATGCTGGACATCTATATGGGGATGGTATGATTTAATCAGAAGTACCTATGTACCCAAATCCCTCTGTAGTCCCTACTAGACACGAAAAGTAAAATGGGTGTCCCAATCAATAACAATGGAGTGATAAAAGCTTTGTTAATGCATGATCTTCTAGATGTACTCCCTTCCCAAATCATCAAAACTAATGGAATCCTTGATCAGTAAAAAGTGTGAAACCTTCATGAGTCTCTCAAGGAAAACCGAATCTATATCATTCCATCAAGGATACCTCTGCAAACCTGTCACGAAATCCATCGGGACATTATTCCACTTTTACTTGGGAATAGGTAACTTCAACAAAAGCCCTGCTGGCCGCTGATGATCTTGCTTCACTAGAGGATAGGGAGAACACCTCATGAAATTCCATGAAACATCACTCTTCATTTCTGGACACCAATACTGATGGTGCAGATCTCAAAAAATCATTATGACACCCAAATGAACTGCCCACACTGAGGAACAAAAGTCATGAATAATCTCATCCCATATGTCTTCTAACACCCATTTACACCCTTCAAAATGCAAGATCTCATCCTCGCCTATGGTCCATCTATTATTATTGTCCAGTACTGACACACTCTACCATAAAAACGGGCCTTTAGAATCTGATATCTACCTCATTCACACTCGATCAAGTAAAATTGAGGTAATAACCATAGAAGACAGAAACATATTCCCCTATCTATCATGCACATCCAAATTCATCTCACAGAATCAAACCATACACTATCACTCATTAGTGGCATCCTAATCTTCTTGTATTAGTGTCCTTATGCACAATGCATCATCCACTACGTTTCCTATCCTAGGCATATATGCATGCTCAAAATAAAAAGATCGAATCTAATCAACCCACCTTCGCTGTCTCAAATTTAGATCACATTGAGTGAATATATACTTGAGACTTTTGTGGTATGTGAAAACCACAATGTTCACTCCCAAAAGATAATGTATCAAATAGAGAAATGTACAAACAACTACATCCAACTAGAGATCAGGCGTGGGGAAATTCCTCTCATGTGGCCTCATCTACCAATACACATACGCAACAATTCTTTCCTCCTGTAGAAGCACTACTCCAAGCCCACACCTAGGGTATCACAGTAAACTATATAGATATTTCATGGCACATGGTAAACTAATTTCAATGCCGAATTCAACCTTCCATTCAGGTCATGAAAGGTTGAATCACAGTAATCCATCAATAGGTACTTCACTCCCTTCTCTATTAGGCCCATCAGAGGAACTACTAAGCATTAAAAGCCCTATATAAAACATCAATTGTAACCATCCTACCCTATAAAAAATCATTCCTAAAATATTTTCTTCAACTGCTATAAGGAATCTACTGATCTCTCTTTCTCTGGGAATACTGATACTCCTTTACCTGAGATAAAATGTCCCACGAAGTGAATTTGGTCCATCCAAAATTGGATGTTTGGGAGATTAGAATATATCTGAGGCTCTCTTAGTTCAAAAAAATTTATCTCAAAATGTGTGGCAAGGCCATGTTGAGTGTGAGAATACACAAAGATATCATCTATAAAAAATAAAATGATATAATTCATTTATGAATGGAACACTCGATTCATTAGTGCCATGAAAAGATCAGGCATATTCATGGGGCCAAATGACATAACAACATACCTGTATAGACCATACATGCTTCAAAAGGCTGTAAGAGGAATATTTGATGGTATAAAACACAACTAATGATATCAAGATTTCAATTCAATCATTGAGAACACCCAAAATCGTCGAATTTAACCTAAGAGATCTTCAACCCTCAGAATGGGATATCATTTCTTTACCATCAACTAGTACATGTTCAGCTAATCAACACAATTTATGAGGGTACCATCCGACTTCTTTGCAAAAAATATTGGAGAACCCAATGATAATTTCTAGTTTAGATGAAACACATAGACTATAACTCCTAAAAACTACTTCTTGAGCTCCTGTAATTTGGGTACAGCCATCCTATAAGGATTAATTGATACCGGTGCCACTCCTGGATAAGGACCAATATAAATTCCCACCTCTAAATCTAGAGAAAATAAAAAAATGTCCTCTGGAAATAGAACCCTAAAAAAATTCCACCAGAGGAATAGTCCATCTATGATGTCAGTTTTTCATCCATATATATACTAGAAATACGGGCTATTGATCATCCAATCTTTTGATGCTCGAGTTCTCCTTTGCCTGCCTGGACATCCCATTTTCCCTTATGTAAAAACAAATCACCCTCAACTAATGTGAAACTCACCCTATGACAATTTAAGTAGAGAAAAACTTGAAAGGGAAATAACCAGCCCATTTTAAGAATGACATTACAACCTTTCATCTCCAGGACATAAAGTTCCAAGAAGATGTGACACCAAGAAACCACCAGAGGGAATTCCACGCACTGATGCACACTAGATATTTGTGTCCCCAACAGAGTGTCCAAAGTCAAAAAATCCGTAGATGTAATGATACATAGAACACACTCTAAACAATAGCAAAACATATGAAAATATTTGTATCCCATATATCAAACGTATAGAATCTAAAAATAAATAATCTCGGATCGTACAACAATCTATAGAGGGTTCGAGATCCTACCCTTGATAGGTATTCTCTAGTGAAAATTTCTAGCTTATACGACAACCCTGTGACCCATCCTAAAAAATTTGAGCTGCTCCACCTTATTTTCATTGAATGCCTACCAACTGGATACTGTGGTCATCACCACCCCTATATCCTAAATGGCCATATAAACACCAGTTCCTAGACTACTGTGAAACTGGTGGTTCTTCTCTTGAACAAGGAATCATAGAGGAACCCTTGTCACTAATTTTCCGTGAAAAAACTGACTAAACCACTGATGGTGGCCCTTCTTGCTGCATGATAGACACTTTATTGGGTCTCTTAGGAAATATGGCCTCATATTTCAACCTTTCTAACAATAGTAGCAAACCATCTAGATACCTAAAGGTGTATCTCTCCAACTCAGATCTCCTTGTTTAGACTCCCTATAGAACTTCCTACTATCAGCCGAAGAAACACCATCTCTGGATGCTAAACTTCCCTGGCCCAAAGCTCCAAAATCCCTCAAGTTGTGCTTGGTGGTCAACAACTGGTTGACTATAAAATTTAGGGTCATCTACCTGAAGACATTCAACTGAGATCAGATTTCATGCCTACGAACACCCTCAAACATCCTCACATGAAATAACTCATCACCCCTAAAATGGGGTTGAAGAGTTGTAAATCTGTGATGAAAGGAGAATACTCCATAACCAAGAGTGTTCCCTTCTTCAAATGCATGAACTATCAGGTTTGATCACCCCAAAAAGTCTTCAGGTAGATGTAATAATAGAATATATGCTATAACTCATCAAACGCCATATCATGTTGGCGTCATGCCTTTGAGATCACACCCCACCACCTATTGGAGTAATCCTGAATCATATAAGTATCCAAATTCACCCTCCACTTTGGAGGAGTCTCTATATGTTTGATGATTGATAAATTTGATTCATACAATTACGTATCAGCCTGGGGTCTTTCATCCCATGAGAATGCGTGAGGATGTTGCTGCTGAAAGACCCACATCAACTATTCCATAGACGGGGTAGGATACGTGTAACACCCAGATATTTCATGAAAAATATTATTTTAATTTCATTATTGTCTTGTGTTTTATTCTACACCAATATTACCTTGCGCTATATGCAACACCGTATTAGCTTGCAGTATACGCAACACTATTCTTGGATCGTGTTACACACAATTTTGATAATAGTTATTCTATGCAACATTGAGTATATATATATATATATA
Organism: Viscum album; assembly: GCA_963277665.1. NCBI lineage: Eukaryota > Viridiplantae > Streptophyta > Magnoliopsida > Santalales > Viscaceae > Viscum > Viscum album. The sequence goes on along the minus strand of OY728165.1, from coordinate 1,978,434,438 downwards.
TTCAAGTATAAATGAAATATGGTTGGATTCATTTATATGAAACAATGAAGGATTCTTCAACAACACGCAACCCTGACTTGGCTTGCATTAAACACAATCACGACCTTCCTCGATAGCGTGTGTTGTACGCAATACCAGGTTTTAATAAAAAACGATATATTATTATAATATTGTCATGAACTAGACTTTATGAATAGTATTAACTAAATTTTAAATTTTACGACATTATTATTAATCATACACATTTTCTAGAACATGGTATAAGAACAAAATAAATTTTTCGGGTAAAATAAGTATTTTTCAAAAAATGCAGTTTTGCCGCCTTTTGATGGCACACCCACATTAAATCTAGTTTTTTAATTATTATATGTTCAATTTGAAAAAATAAAATTCTTCTTTTGAATCAGGATATAAAAATTTACATTAGATAATGTTTTGATATTTTTCCGATAACTTTCATATTTTATTGAATAGTAAAAACACGATATATTTTAATTAAAAACAACTTTTTTCATCATAATATATTATTTTCTTAAATTATAATATTGAATGGTTTTAAAGTATAAATAGAATATATTATTACCATTTAATATAATTTATGTCATTATCATTGATTTTACCTTGAATTCGTAGGTTAAATCAATTCAATATTTTGCAATGTTTTAATGAAAAACCCGTTTTCTTTCGACAACGGGATTAATTTTAATTTAATTTATGCATCCTTTGTGTATTGAATTTGGAAAAGTGGATTCCATATTTGGAATCAGTGGGTCCAAATTATGTTAATAAGATACTTTTTATTTTTGGGCATTGTGAATAGTAACTACGGTAAATTTTATTTACTATAGTTAAAGGTAAATCAGGTAATTAAGGGTAAATATAAATTTCAATGTTATCTCTAAATTTAATATATTATTCTCCAAATTTTAATATTTTCAGAATCATCCTAGGTGATTAATATCCTAGAATATAATTATAATGAAACTTATACAGCTCCCCATGAAGAAGAAATAGATACGGAAATAGTAGAAGTGATATTAGGACTATAAGAAATTAATAATCAGGTCCCAAGATAGTAAAAAAGATGAGAGATATGAATAAAACATAGAAATATTTATTTAATATTTCTTGGATATTATGTTAAAGATTCCATAAGAGAAGTGTATTCTCAAGAAGAATAAGTCATTGAAAATGTGGTGAAGAAACTAATCCATAAACCATAATATGATCAATAACTAGAGGGATTCATGTAAAAACTGGAGGAATTCCCAGTGGAATCCATGGCGAGATTCAAATTAGAGCAGCTACATTTTATGGGTTATATTATAATTTAATATCACAATTTAAATAATTTACTAAATTTAAATTACATACTTACTCCTATTTATATGAATCGATCTAATAAGACAAGATTGAGATACCACTAGTTGAAGAGGAATCCCTAATTATTATGGAATCACACAAAGAGACTATATTTATCATCCTTATATGCCAAGCATTGAATATAATTGAAACTAAAATAGGGATGAAAATGAATTATTGTACCAATGGGGACATATAATATGAATAGTTCAACTGATGAGGTAGAAGGAGTTCATGGTGGTTCATATCACACAAACCATACACACCCATTGACTAATGATAATCCATGTACCTTTTATCTATGAATAGTATACAAGATTTTACATCTTTGGGGTTAAAATAAAGAACCTCCTTCCATATTTTCATGTTGATTTACATTACATTACTTTTTAATAAATAAATTCTAATTTTTAAATTTATTCATTAATTTATCTCAAAGTGGAAATCTCTTACAATTATAGCTCATGGATTTCTACATCACAACCATTAGAGATCATACCTTTAAACTACAAGACAATAAAATCCCAGTTTTAGGTTTCAATTTTAAAATTTACAATATACTAAATTTAGAGCTATATTTAGGATCCTAGATAGGTAGCGTACAGATAATGTGTGGGGATAAGATAGTATCTCATTAGAATAAATTTTTAATTCAGCATATTTAATGAAAAAATATGTAAATAAAAATAATAAATTTTACTATTTTCTAAATTTTTCTATTAAATACATAATTAAAAAATATTTTCGATTTATAAATATTTTAAATATAAATTTTATTTTAATATTTTTTTTAAAATAAGGAATACTAAACAAATTAAAATAACAATGTTTTTCTATTTGAACATATTGGAAACTATTTTGTTTAGTTTTATATTTTTATGTTCCCTCTTTTTTTAAATATCATTTCTTATATTACTAGTTTGAAAATATTATTCTAGATTTGACTAATATGTAGGTTGTATAAATATAAGACATTAAGTGACTATTGGGGATATTTTGTCACTATATTAATTTTTTTTAAAATTGAAATACAAGATGTACTATGAATGAAATATTTATTAAAATCAATTTTATATCTATGGGTCACTATAATATTGAACATAATATATGGTAACAAGACCTATGTGTTATTAGACACCATTTAGATCCATTGTCAATGAATAAAATATATGACCTTGGAACCGAGAAGAAAAAATGTGAAATTAGTAATAAATAATGAATATTTAAGATTACAGAATACAGTTTGTCTCTACAGTTAAATAAATTTATCTCAAATTGATCAATGAATAGTTGTTTGAAAAAATAAATGTTAACACATATTTGTTTTGAAAAGGGAAATTTATAAATGAGTTCATATAGGTTATTGGAATATTGAACCATTAAAATGTTATTTAATTGATGTATAACACTTTCATTTAGGTTGTATCAATCATGGGTGAAATAAGACATTTGCTTAATTATAAATTAAAAATGTGGAAAATGGAGGGGCTTTTGGGGAAACCTTTCTTCCACATTAATAATACTTGATCTACTATTGAAGTGAATATATGGTTTAAGGAAATAGAGATTGTGGTTTGATTAACATATGAGACATGATAATTATTTATAGTGGATAGGGCCATGGTTAATGCTTATAATTCTAATAAATTTAGATATAGACTAGATGTATTTATTTTTTAATAAATAATACTGTTTCTCTGGAGAGGATTGGTTTATGCATGGGGAGTGACATGAGCATTAATTTTCAATAGTTACTCTATTTTATTCACTAAAAATACAACAAATTATAGTATAATTCCAAGGTTAATTATAAATTCTTAAGATTCATAAATATACAATTAATTATATATAATATTTATAAATTATTTTTTAAATGTGTAAATATTTTGAAATAAAATATTGATCCGTCCTTTAAAGGAAATTATTTCATTTCGATTTAGTATGTTGGAACATAATTATAGATAAATAAGATATTTTGGAAAAAATGTGAACATTTAAAGGTTTAAAAATTATCAATAAAATTAGTTTCAACACCTGAATAGTTTATGGAATATATCATCTTAAATAAATTCAATTTAGTCAATAGTTTACCCAACACAAACTGACAATCTTATACTATTAAATGATAATATGACCTTTTTAATGGAAATAAAACCTTTAAGAATAGAAAATTGGACATTAAAATAATAACAACACATATAAAATAATAAATAACCTTTATGTATCTAAAAAATGAAAATATGATATATTTCAAACATATAATAAGTATGTAAATATATTGATAATGAAAAGTAAATTGTTTTTATAAAGTGAAAATTTATTTAAAAATTAATAATCAATATAATAATTTCCAAGAAAATTTATTTCAATAAAAAAATTTCAAAAATTAATATTTTGTTTCATTATAAATATAATTTTATTTTATGGGACCATAATTAAATTTTCAATGTGTTGTAAAACCTATATAATATTACAATAAATATTTTTCAAATAAATGATCATTTTAATTAAAAATTAAATTAGTTAACAATTGAAATTTCCTTTCATATAACGGAGTACATTTTTGAGATATACTTATTGAAAAATGGTTAGGGTGGTTTCATTGGATTTTCCTTTTTTATATTTGGTAAACAGTGAAATTTAGAAATTTATTGTATTCAATATTGTAACTAGTTAAATAAATTTTTGATTCATGATTTAGTAATAGATGTGGAAGGTGTCCCTTATATTGAAATCACGTCCTCTATTTAATGTATTGAATAAAAATAATCAGTACTATTGATGTTCTTGATCCAAAATAATAATCCAATATTAAATACTCAAAAAACACCACACTCATCCACTATAAATACCACCCCACACCACCCCATGTCTTCAAACCAAATACTTTTTGTATCTCTTATATATTCTACTTATTTACACTCACAAGACTATTACCCACATTTTAGTTTGTAGAGTGTCCCCGAAATACTATTTAGATGTTCAACAAGGATGTTCTAAAGGAGATGACGCTCAAGAGGTAAAAACCATCATCTTTCCCTATTAATTAATTTTATAATCTTATCCACGCCTCAACTCCCGTAACCAATTTTTCATGATAACTCCAGTATCAAAAAAATAATGGAATCATAATATGTTAATTTAATGACAATCATAAATTCTCTAATCTCCTCCTTATATTTTAAAAATTAAAACATTATTTCTAAGGTTTTGACTCATCACTTTCATGGATGAGGAGTATTATTATTTCATAACCTTCATAAATTATGGTCGTAAATACATTTTATGGTAATAAAATATCATAATATGTTTATTAAAATTATATATAATTATATAACTAGTATATAAATATAATATAAAATAAAATTGAATAGGTTTTTAATGGTTTTAAAACCATCCAAAATAAATTAAGACATTTTAATCACCATGTTATCCAAGTAATCATACTCACACCATGTCAAATAATGAAATATAAGAAAAAATTATATTATTTAAGATCATCAATAATATATAATTTCACTTATGCATATGTTATTCCCCTTTTATATGAATTACCATATTTTTACCCAAGGGAACTAACCATAAAACACTATAAAAAATTCTTTTGAAACAACCAAAATAAAAATTAAAAATTAAAAAATTGATATAAATTAACATTAAAAAATTATAATAAATAAAAAAATATATTTTAATTGTTTTCAATTATATTATAATTTATACTAATTTGATTATATAGAACATTATGTGCAAGTCCAAAATTCAATTTTTTATTAGATATGGGTTTTGTAATCCGATTTGATTTATATGATATTTTCCATTCATAACTTATTCTTTATGAATATAATATTTATTCCACCATTCAACTTGTCATTTCATTAATCACAATAAATTCATGTTATTCACTATTTCATTGAATAATTATTACATTTATTGGGCATACATTTTTTCTGATAACAAAATTGTATGTTAATATTTACCAATTTCCATTAATTGGGTTAAATATTTACTCCAATGATTGTTTATTGAAATGATTATGTGTGAAATAATTTTTTTTTGTGTTATATTTTATTCACCGTGGTTTATGTGGGTTTACAGCTTATATATACAATTAATTTATTTGGTTAATGCTCAGACATTCTTTAAAAATATATTTTATAGGATTAATTTTGTTAATTTAGAGGAATTAATTATAAATCATATATATAATGAGAGGATATTCACACTATCAGGATTCCATAATTTTGTGAGTTATCCATTACATGTTTAAAATTACATTTTTTGATAGAAATATTTTATTTTATAGTTAAGCTCCATTTTTTAAAGAAATGATTTTTTACTGTAAAAGGTATTTACATTATGAAATTTCAAATGATTTTGTTACATTATTTTCATCTATATCAACAACCTATTTTGAATAAAATTATTATTTGATTTTTATTTCTTATTATACCATAAAAAATATTTCAATTATTGATTTATGATCATATTTGTTAATTATGTACTGTCTTGATACCAACCTCAATATTAATCTTCATTTTTTATAATTATTTTACTAATTGGGGAAATTAAGGAAATTTTTAATGATTATTTTATTTATGGATTCATATTTTGATTATTTTTAATATATTTCATATGTGGAATTAATTTGAATTAGTATGAGTCAGGTTGTGCGCACTATAACCTGTTAATTCCTTTAAAAATATCTTGAAACAAACTAGACATGGTTTCAGCCATGGAATTAACATTTATATATAATTCTTGGACGAGGACATTATGGTATGTTTATGATGTCCTAAATTTTTAATTCCATCATTATGAGATTAGTTATTGATAATCCATGTGATTATTTAACTATTAGAATATTCTTCGCTAAATATTATTTTCTGGTGAATATTTATATAGTGTTATCTGAGATGCATTAATTATTGATATATTATGCTCAAGATAAAATTTTAATATAATGTTACTTTTTAATCACATTTACTTATTATTTATAAGTATTTATTATTAATTCCATTGTATTATTACCATTTCTGAGCATCCAACCTTTCCCCCTTCTTATAATTATTTACCTATAATGATAAATTTAATATTGTGATTGGCAAGCTTGGATATTATAAGATAATAGGAGTGACTCTAATACATTTACAATGCTATATTTAATTTCATACTGAAATTTATTACATATGTTTTTATGTAGATTTATAAAACAGCTACATTATTTGTCCATACAGAATGTTATTTCCTTGTTTATTGTTCTAATGTAATGATATAAGGAACCGTCTCTAGAATATTTAGGTTGAGGTCTTTATAGTTGGTATAAGGTGATGTATAGTAGAAAATTTTGATATTAGTTTTTGAAATAATTGATAAGAGAAATATAACCCTATAACATACTTTGATAATATTCCTACGGTTATCTTGTTTATTATCTTTAGATTAGTTATACATTAAATGTTTCACTCATTTTAAAAATTATTAATCTAATAAAATGTATTCCTTTGTATATAAATAGATCATTGCAGAATGAATGGAAATTGTATCAATGATTATTTTACAAATATTTATTTTCCTTCTATGTATGAAAATGTTGTTCGATATGTATCTCCATATAGAGCTAAGGAACAACTAACTATACTTGGACAACAAACATAGGTTTTGAGAAATAATAATACTCGCTTGTAGAATTCTGATTCTCAAAAAAATGTAACAATGTTATGTCAATCAATTTTTCAAAAAATCAAAATCAATCAATGGGAATAAAAATCTAGTTATAGATGGAAAAATGATAATTTCATTAGATAATATATTTCTAGTATTGTGAAGAAATAAATGGGAAAATTTTATCATGGAAATGAATCATCTCCTGGGACATGAATATCAATAGTGGTCATTAATTCCAAAGAAAAATTCATAGGAGTAGATTGAAAATATTGAATTATAATATTTTGAGGGGTTTTTTTGAAAAAATATTCCCTTAGTGAATAGAGAGTGGATATGAAGAGGAGACTCTCGAGTCAGGGAGAAAATAGGATGAAAATGTTTAAATTTATAATAAACAATTTATAATGTTAGAATGGAATTATATAGACTTATTTCATAATCCCAAGACCAAAATGGAAAATTTATTTTATAGTCCTAACCCAATTCAATGATGGGAAATAATCTCCATAACATTCTTATCATACGAAGATATAATATCATGTGAAATTAGGATGTAGAATGAATTTTCTAAGACATATGTATCCAAGAGTATACATGATAATAAAAGGGATTATATGTAATCTATAAAATGATAAAAAGAAAATGAGAAGAAGGGATGAATATAATTTCCAACATGTTATAAATGTGGAATGAACCATCATGAATTTTCCATATTGGGAATGGGAGTTACTTACATGTTTTGAAAAAAATTCCACCATTCCCAAGATTTCAATTTAAATAAAGAATTCATCAATAAGAAATTATCCATATTCTATAATATGGGATACTATGCACATGAATGTCTTAGATTTCAAGGGAATTTTACCCAAAAAATGAATAGGGAAGAAGGCCATTTCTATGTCTTCACAACAACTGAAGTTGATGTTCCTCATGATGTGGTTGAAAATAAATAAATTATATATTCTATTTTAGCTAATTATTTATTTGATTAAGGATCATATAATTATTTTATATCCTCATATTTTTCTATTAAAATTATTTATTTCTAATTTGTCTTAACAATGGAGTTGTTATCCAAAACACATAGATGAAAAAATATTACAATGTAAATGTGTTGCGAAGTTCCTATTATGACACATAACATTGTTAATAATTTTATTTAAATATTATAAATATTGTTGAGTTTGATATATTCATCAATATGGAATGTATTTCAAAATAAATGAAAATATTTATTTAATATAGAAGGAAATTATGATTCATGATGAAGATATTTAAGATCATATATATATATATATGGGGACATAATAATTTGTTTTATATCGATATCCACATCTAGTGTCTCTACTAAAGGGGATTCTTGAAGAATTAGATCATATAAAACATTATAATTGAACAATGATCTTAAAATTGTGAATGTGCCTATTTTAATGGAATACATTGATGTATTTTCATAGTAAAGTCCTAGAAAACATGTAACACCCTGATAATTTATTTAAATTTTCATGAATGAATTAAATATTGATTTTATTTAATGATCTATGTATAAAATACCTTCCACATCGAACTAACATGGAGTACGTTACATAAAAATTCAACATGGTGTAAGTTACAAGAAATACAGATATTTCTATTAAACGGAATTGTATTTCTATAGTTATTGAAAAGAAATAATTATAACCATGATCTTAAGAATAATAATATTAATTATAATAACTACTTTCTAACCATTATTTATATTGGTTATATATATATAAATCATATTTATAATCAATGATATTATTTTTTGTAATGTCTTTATATGGTTAGAAAATACATTTTTTTCAAATAAATTAAAATTAAGATTCTTATGTAAAAAAATAATATAAATAATTTTAGAAAAATTTACAAAATTAAATTGAAAAAATAAAATAAATATTTTATTTTATAATTTATATATTTTCATAGGGTTAATTTTTGGGATTTTTCTTAGAAACAGCAGTATTAGGTTAAGAGTAAAATATAAAGAACTCATTTCAAAATATGTTTTTAATATAATTTATTTATAAGGATAACATATATGTTAAAAATATTTCAATTATTAATTAGATCATATTTTTATAAATTTATGCATTTAAATTCAGTAAAAAAATTTCATAAAAAAAATGGATAAATAACATGGAAAACATTTGGTTTTTTTACTTTAAAAACCAATTGTGTCATCCCATCAGCGTATTTATTTTTAAATTAGTTTTCAAATGTTATACGATTATAATATGAAAAAATGGATTTCATATTTGGAATCATCATAATTTATAATTTGTAATAAGGATAACAAAATTTTTGACCAAAAATATTAGTGAAAATATTATTCTTAATTATACTGGTTATGAGAAAAATTTTCTTAAAAAAGTAATAATCCTTATATTTAAGACCCAAATGAACTAGAAACCTCTCCAAAACCCATTGTCTGGAAATTATTCTGAAATTATCCATCCATTATTAGATGAATTTTTGTTGGTATGAGTTTTGTTTGGTAAAAACACAGGAACACCAAACATGTTTTAAAAAACACTATTTGTTTCCTTTTCCATCCTTATAAAAGGCCACAACCTCTCCCGCTTATTTAAACATATCAAGAAACATGGGATAAACAAATCACTATCCAATAAAATTCCAAAAAACCCTCCATTCCTCCAATATTTATTCTATTATAATGAAAAAAATACAAATATTCCTTTTGGAACCAACCAAAATGAGTTTCCCAATTAAGTTGAAACATAAAATCTCAATCCCCTTTATTTTTTTCCATTATCCAACCAATTTTTTTCAATGTTTATAAAAAAATTAGATAAATTATACTAGGTTCTTTTTATGTATGTGTGTGAACAACACATACACACATTTCCATCAAAAAAATAACTAGAATACAATTTATGTGTACAACAAAATGCATCCTCAAGAAATGATTATTTTTCATATTTTCTAAACCTCCTATCATGGTGATAATTATAATAGAAAATATTTTTATTTTGGTCTTATATTATATTTATTGTGTATATAAGTTTATATAAACTTTTTTAAAATTCATTTCTTGATAACATTCCTTTGTATTAAATACGAAAATTTTGTTTGAGGAAGTGTGGACTACCGCCCCTCACTGAGATGTGATTGATTTAGACACTACATGGAATGTATTAATGAATGTTTATAAAACATATATGATATATATTATATAATAACTATAAATAAATATGTATTTATATATATACATATATATATATATATACATGTATTCCATTTACCTTATTTCTTTCAATACAACAAAAAAACAGAAACAACGTTCATGCGTATGTATGAATTACCGTATCCATGAACGGAGTATTACATTTCATACATCCATATTTTTATAGATTATTTTAAAAAAAAATTATGATTAATATGTATGATATTTATATCATGGTGTAAATTCTGATAATCTAGATATAGGTATGAACACCAAAGATATAACAAATTATGATGAATGTGAAGAACAAATTGAATATTACCTAAAATGAAACCTTAACATCAGATTGATAACAAGTGTAATATACGGTCATAATAAAATAATATATAGTATTTGATATTGAAAAATTCACATGAATAATATTTTATAAAAATTATATTTATTATATCGAAATTTTTTACGAGTAAAATTCGAGTAAAAATACAATTTAAAGGAATTTTATATCACTATTAATTTCTATGAGAAAAATACGTTATCCAAAAATAATTCATTTGGAATTGAGGTTATACTATACATGGATGTATTCTATGATTAAAAAACATAAATTTATGGGTATTTACATATCAATTTTATGATCTTTCTTCCATGAGATTTATGTTTCAAAAGTTACCAAATCTGAAAAATAAAATTTCCACAATTTTTTTATTTTAGATACATTTCTTATGCACCAATATTTTTCCATGAGTTTAATATGGCTTCATTGAAATTACATATCAGGAATCTCTTTCTTTTAATGATATTTTAAGATTCATGTATTTTTTTTACAAGAGGAGTATGGTTTAAAGTTACAAAGTGGTAAGAGTTTATTGAGGCAATCTCATCTTCTTTTTTGATTGTTTATATTTATGATTACATTGATAAAATCATATTGGTAATATCTAAATATCACTCATGAGTTTCCTAATAATATGTTTATTCAACATATATCCGTCTATTATTACTTATTTACCACTATTTGGTACTTAATATAACTATGAAAATGGTTTAAAAAAATATTACCATATTTATCTATTCAGTCAAAACGATGTTATTTTAGAAACTATATTTTGAAAAATGTTTTCATAAATTATTTAAAATGATCCTTGAAGATAATTTCCAAAATAAAAGTATTTCAAAAATATTTTATCATTTTCAACAGTTCCTTTATAGGTTTTCAATGTAATTATGAAAAAAAGGTGTTTAAAAAGATTTATATTTTATAAAAAATTTCAAAGATGAAATTATTTTTTCCACATTAAATTTTTATAAAATATGTTATGAAATTATTTACCATATTAATGAAAATTAATTTCTATTACTCATGCATTTATAGTGAAATTATTGAATTTTTTTATTCATATTATTTCTCTCACTAGATTATGTTTTGATGGAATTATATTTATGAATCCACTTCACATTTATGGGTTATATGATATTGAAACTCATTTATTTTGATAGGTCATGTTTAGGATGAAATCATTTTGTAACCATTCATTTTTCCTATGTTGTGATTTGATAACATGATTATAATACCCATTTTATTTCATGGGATATGTTATTATTATTTATGATATTGTGGCACATGTATTTAAGATTTCATTACTAGATGGGTGGATCCTATATCTCCCTCCAAATCTTTGGGTAATGATTTATATCCCCTGATATAGTCATATCTAGAATTAAAAATTAACTTGGTTCATTATTATATATCTGGAATGAGAAATGAACTTGGTTGATTAATATATGTTGGGAATGAAGATTGAACTCATTTTACTAAAACATTTTGGTAATGTGAAGTGATCTCAGTTTAGTATTGTAGGGATAGAACATGGTTTTAACCCAATACAATAAAAGACTTAGTCCACTATGTTAACATTTGATGAAATGCCTTGACCCATGTGTAAGTAATTACAAATTTGTATGTTTCTACCACAATTCCACTTTTTATTCCTATGTTGTGCATTCATGGATTATGTTATATATTTTTTTATGATTCATTTCTTGTGAAATATCATGATATAATCCACGATTTCTATTTATGTTAATTGATGTGTAGGGTATGATATTTTATTTTTCATATAACCATAACGATAATGATTATTCTTGTATGTATCAATTGTTTTCCATTACAAAGACTCCGAGATCACACCTTTTAATCATTCCTACCACATGGTTCCAAATATATTTATTGTTTTTCATGTGTCTATGTAGTTTTATCGTTAAGAATAACCTAGTAAGAGATGATGTACCTCATTTATGTAGAATTTTTTTTGTTTCTATGTTTCCAAAGGCACATGTATAGTACAAACATATGGTGTATATTTTTATAATGTTATATTAATTATTCCAAAATCATGTAATATTTATGTATGAAAATAGTGATTCAATTTAAATGTTATCCAATGAGGGGATTAAATAAACCTTAGAATCTTGGATGATAAAGCCTAACTGGGATCCCAACGGACAAGACTAAGGATATTTTTCTGACTAAAGAATATTATTGGAATGTTTTCAAGAATTTTTTGAAGGACGGAGTGATTAGTCTAATCGATATACATCCTTATCTGGATAATACATGTGAATGTGGATCTAGTGATAATATACCATTGTTTAAAAACTATGACAAGATGTTTCATGATCGAATAATGGTAATGTGGTAGCCACTAGTGGGACATTATGCACACGTCATTCGACACACCTGGGGGGTATGTTATGGATGTTTAAAAACACTTCACAATCCCTCATTAATTATTTTAATATATATTGGCTATAAATAACATAATATAAAAATAATGTGTCATAGATTAAGGAATGAGTAATAATTTAGAAAATATATAAGTGACTTTTCATGATTATGTAGTTCCTCAATTGGATAATTATTTCTTACACTATTATATTGGTTTTAATAAAAGGATGGAACCCGAATGACCAATTTAATGATTCTTATGACGAAACATTCAAATATTCTCTTCATAATAAATTAAACTCTAAAAGAGATAGAATGAAAAATCATGTTGTTATTATTACCCTCATTTACTATGATTTGAATCATTTTAGACCTAGAAATGAGAAAATGCCGGAATCACATTTATTGAGTCATTCATATGGAAATGAACAACTTCATTTCGGGGGACATAGTATCAAATTGTTGCGGAACAATTGATTGGCGCCAGTAAAAAATTATTTTACATCCTTCAGTGTTCACAATATGAGAATTGTATTCTATATTTTAATCAGTTACAATTTGTAGTGTACAATTGGAGGATACTGGTTAAGAATATAGGGTAGCAAGATGTAATTTAATCCATGGATTGAGATGAGTTCAAGAATATATTTTTCAATAAGCACATTTCATTGATTCATCATACCAAGACGGAGACAGTGTTCCTTGATTTTATACAAAGTGATGATGAATCTATCAATACCTATGAGGATACATTAATAAAACATGTGATGTATGCATCAAGAATTATCTTCCAACCCGAATGCAATGATTATAGTTTCATTAGTGTCTTAATTCCAAGACTCATAATATAACTGGCCATAATAGAGTTTAGTATCTATGAAGTGATTATTTCATTGTCAAATCATGGTTGATATAGATGTTGGAGTAACATATTAACCGCATGCCTTGGTAAGAAATGTAATATGGAGTTCAAAGGAATATCCAAATGCAATAGATAAAACAAGATGAGTTATTCCTTAAGGTATACATGTGGGAATAATCATGTAGGAATTTATCATAAGGTATCTAGTAAGTATTTAATGTGTGTAGAGGATGGTCACTGACAATCTGATTATCTATGTGATGTGAAGATGTTATATAATGGTTCAAATGGAAAGAAAGCTACATAGAATGCACTCCTACAAGAAATAGTTATTCAAGTGTATATAGAATGGTAATTCTGTTAATCCAGGACAAAAACCAAAGGCTGGGGATGATGATTGATGCCAACATCCTCTTAAATCGGGGGACAATGAGAAAAGTCATGTAATCGCTATTTCAGACGAGGGGTGTGATAAAAACATTATAAAAGGTACACATACCATCAATTCTAGAATTACTAATGCCATATTTGATTATGTATGTACCGACTCATTCATAACTAATGAATTTTATATGGGAATTATGATACCCTAAAAAATATTATATGTTGAATTAGATATGAGAAACCATAATTGAATGATGATTTCATCCCAAGCCTATGAATCCTCTCTAATTACATTTTGTGGCAATATGGTGCCTATAAATATTTTCATTCTTCCACTGGTTGAGTTTATTTTAATCATAGCCATGGATTAGATTATATCCATATATCCAACATCAATTTTTAAGTAATGGATGTAAAATTTGATATTTTAAACCCTCCAATGATCATTAATTAATTTAATAATATTCATGGACTTCATGTGTAGATTACATCTAGGGTTTCTGTCTTAGTTCCCAAATAAAAGGGTCGATTATCTCAAATGGTTAGGGAGAACATTGGAATAATTGATTTTTATATTCTCTAGAATTTTTCAATTTTAATCAAAAATATATTCATAGTCTTCCTAAATATGTAATGTAACATTCTAAATAGAAATTATACCTAGTTCCACACAAATATAAAAGTATTTTTTTAGAATGCACAAATTGAGTTTCTAGAATTGAATATGAAAATACAGAAAGACATTGATAAGATATTCATCCATCCAAGCAAGTCACATTTTGGTGCACCAATTCATTTAAAGGAAAACTAATAATGATAAATCTGAAATTATATTGATTATTGAAATTTGATGAATATGAAAATCAAGAAGAACTATATTATCCCCTATATTGATGACCAAATTGATCTACTAGGTGGAGGTCAATATATTTCCAAGATTGGCATTCATTTTGGATTTCATAAATTGAGGGTAAAGAAAGAGGATATTCATAAGATGACATTCCCTTTATGGTATGGATACTATGAATATAAAATGATTCATTTTGTTCTTACTAATTCCCTTTCAATCATCTAAGATTTAATGATTAGTGTATTTAGATTTTACCTCAATCAGTCTGTGGTAGTCTATATTGATGATATTCTTATTTATTCAAAGCGAAATAATGTTCATTAAAATAACTTGAAAATTATACCGAAGACCCTAAAGTCAGATAAGATAACTAAAAATTATAAAAAGATCGAATTTTATCTACAAAATGTTTTATTTCTGGTTCATATAATCTCAAGAGACGGTATTGAAGTAGATACCTCTATGACAGAGGTTATAGAATATTATATTAGACCAGCAACAATTATTGAGATTTGTATAATTTTTGGATTAGATGGATATTATAAATGGTTTGTAAAGAATTTATCATGACTATCTAATCAATTGGCCAATATCACATGGATGGTTGTCATGTTCCTATAGATATATGGATGTGATGAAAATTTAAATGACGTATAGAGAAATTTAGCCAGTGAACTTTTTATTACATTAACATTTTTTAGGGAAGTGTTTTTAATCTATAACAATGTATACATGAAGGGTTTGGGATTTTTTTGTGTGAATAATATCATGTTTTTGCTTATTAATCGTAGTTGCCAATGATTCATGAGAAAAATTACCCAAATCATGATTGTAGTAAGTACCAATAATATTAATATTAAATATATATAGGCATTGTCTTTTTGGAGAAATGTGTGATATATATATATATATACTGATGATAAAATTATGAAATATATATTCACACATAATGACTTGAAAATGAACCAGAGAATATGGTTTGACTTGATAAAGGATTACTATTTTTCAATAAATTACAACCGTGGGAAATAAAAGAAGGTGATTCAGGATTTGTGTCCAAAGGATTGTGCTATCTTATCCATGATGAGGATAAAAGCAAGATCCAATTATTCTTGATTTTTAAATGATGGATATAAAAATGATTATGAAAGGGGAAAATTTTCTTTCTAAAATTAATATTCTACCCTCTATCCATGAAAGTTTTAAGGAGCTGAAGACGGAAGATGTTGAGATTCAAAGGAATGTTAGAAATATTCTAGAGCTTAACTTGGATTGGGATGGAATTATATGTTTCAGGAATTTTGTATGTGTTTCTTACATTCCAATTTTTTAAAAGGTTTTTTTTTGAAGAATACCATAGTTATTCATTTACTATTATCATGGGAAGTATGCAAATGTATAAGGACATGAAAGAATAATTAAGGAGGGAAGACATGAAGAAAAATATCATAGATTTTGTATCTCGGTGTTTGAAATTGAAACAAATTAAATATTAACGAGAATAGTCAAACCAGATGTTGCATCCATTACCGATACAAGAATGGAAATTGGAGGACATCACTATTGATTTTATTATTAGACTACCCAAAACCTATAATGGTTATCATGCTATATGGGTGGTATTCTATCACCATACTAAGTCAGCAAAATTTATCACTATTAGAGAAGTCATCTAGTAGTATCATATTTCCAGGATATATATTAAGTTATAATGTTAAATAGAGTACCACATTATATTGAATCATAGCATGATTTATGGTTTGAAAAAAAATTATGGGAAATTCTTTAGAAATCACATTATAATGTATTGAGGATCAGCACTACTTTTCATCCTCAGACATATGGCCAGTCTAAAATTAAAATTCAAATCTTAGAGGATATGCTGAGGTCTTTTTATTTGAATTTTAATGGTTGATGGGATAAACACTTTCCTCATGTTGAGTTTTGTTACAATAATTGATTTCACTAAGGTATTTAGAGGCACCTTATGAAACATACATGGGATGGAATATATATATCCAACATGATGTGATGTTGTCAGAGAAAAAAATCTATTGGGACCTGCGCTCACTGGTGAAATGCTCATGATAGTTAATACCATTCAGCAACATATCAAGGTAGCTCAATATTGGTAGAACATTTTTTCTAATAAATGAATCATGATCTAAAATTACGATGTTGGTGAAAACAAATTTTCTACAAATCTCTCCCAGGAAGAAAGTTATGGTGATTATAATGAAACAGTTAATATCCCATGGTATATCGGTCCCTTAAAGGTTCTTGAGCATATCATGATAGTAGAATATAAGTTTCATCTTCCTCCAAATCTATCTCAATTTCATTATGTGTTCCTCACATCATTCGTTTGGTTGTATATACATAATCCTTCAACTGTATTAAACTTAGAGGACATATCGATAGAACAAGATAATTCTTAAAAATAAACACCCATTGAAACTATTGAATTATTAGAGTAATTATAATTAAACAAGACCACCCACATGGTAAAATTTGGTGTAGAAATTACTAGTTAGAGGATGATATGTGGTAACTTGAGGATATAATGAAGTATAAGTATCTTCAGTTTTTTTACACAATGTGAAAATGATTTAATGGTGTAGAATGTAACACCAAGAGTATTTATAGACCTTCTCAACAAATTAAATTTACATTTATTTAATGCAATTAACCATGTAAAACATTAATTTTATACAACACATACATGGAAAATGGTACACTAAAAATTGACTTGGCTAATGTTACACACAAAATCAATATTTATTTGAAACATCATTTTATTTATATAATTATTTAAAATTGATAATTATAACCAAGCCGTTAAACCTATGAATATTAAATGAAATAACTTCAATTTAAATATTGTTTATAATGATATTATATAAATTAAACATATTGATACACAAAGAATTATTTTGTGGTAAAATCCATATATGTAAAAAGATTATGTTTTTCTCAAATAGTCTTCTTTTATTGTCTTTCTGTGAAAAATAATAAAAATAAATGTATAAAATTTTTTAAATTGTATTTATTAAAATAAAATTAATTGTTTCAATTTATAATTTAGAAATAATATTAGTGATGATATTTAATAATTTTTTGAGAAATATATTTTTTATATGAATAGTAAAAAATAATTAATTTTAATTCAAAACTGATTATCATCTAATTTATTTATAAAGATAATTATATTTTATATTTATTTTAATGTTTTACTAGACTATTATATTATTATTTATTAAAATTTAGGTCATTGGAATCAATTTCATTTTGAAATTTGGTATAAAACTTTGAAAACATTTGGATGCTTTTAATTTATAACCCCAAAATGTCACCCCATTAGCAATGTTATTTTTAAATTAATTCCACCCACTACTATGATTCTAATTTAAAGAAATTTATTCTGTTTTTTATAATAATAATTTATAATTTATAATAAGGGAAACTTATTATTTTTATGAAAAATACATTTAAAATGGAACAAACATAATTATGACAATTAAGATAAAATTAGGTTTACCGAGTACTAATCCTTATCTTTATTAACCAAAAAGACATATAAACATGTCTAAAAACCTTTCATAGAATTTATTCTTCCATTAAAAAAATTATTTCATTTCATTTGTTTTTGTATTACATTTATTATGAAAAATTGTTGGTACACTTTAAAGGTTTTCAAAAATGCCTTGTGTGTCCTTTCTTTTCTCTATAAAAGGCTTCCATGTCTCTCTTGTTGATAGATCTATAAACCCACATCCAATAAGAAACTATCTAAAAAATACTCTTATCAACATTCTTCCCTTCTACCTAGAATCCTTATCTTGTGACGAAAGAAATACATGGAAGCATTTTGGCACACATCCAATGGATTTACCCGGTTAAGAGGTATCATTTTCTCTTATGCTCTGTTATATTATATTCATTATCTACCCCCTCTAGTAAGTTTATTACATTATAATATAATAAAAATAGTATCAGACTATGATGTTTTTATTCTTAGGGTTTTACATAAATATTCACACACTTCCATCTAATGGGTACCAAACATATTTTTTATCTATACGTTGAACTATAGTCTCATTAAAACGATGATTGTTCATGTATCCTTTACCACCACTCAGGGGGTACATTATATTGAAAAAATATTTTATATATGTTATATATTATAATATTTATTTTATTAATCATATTTAATCTTTATAGGAACACATATATTTTTACATTACCTTTGGTGTAATTATAATAATTTCGTTTGAGGATGTGCGGATTACCCCGCCCTCAATGCGTTGTGATTTGTTCAAAAATTAGAATGAATGTATTAAGGAAGTGTTTGGTGATATTATATGATATAAATTATATAAATATAAATATTTAATAATGATTCATATATATAATTAATCACATAATTTATTTACATATTCTCAATAAATATGACAATAAAAATGGGAACAATGTTCATGTGTATGTACGACATAGCATCTTCCGGAACGATGTCTTCCAATTCATAAATATATATCTATAAAATAATATAATACACATATTATTAATATAAATTATATTTATTTAAATTTTTACATTATATAAATCTGTTTATAAGTATAAGGACCAACGATATAACAAACTACAACACATGCAAAGAACGAAGCGAATATTACACGATGTGAAACCTTAACATATGATTGTTAATAACATTGTAATATAATGTAAGAATAAATACATTTATGGTAATATATATAATAAAATAATTATATATAATATTTATTACAAAAATACATTTATAATACCTGAATCATGGATGAGTAAAAATGGATTCTTGACACAATGGAATGGAAATTCATCTCCCTTTTTATTTCTTTGAGACACATGATTTATTTACCTCCAACTACTTTTTTTGTGGTGTGTATACTACACATGAAGATATTCTATGATTATTATAAATAATAATATAGGTATTTAAATATCTATTTTTTAATATTTCTATCATTGGAATTTTATTTCAAAAGTTCCCAAAGTAGGTTATGAAATTTTATCTCAAATTTCCATGTTTTAGACAGATGATGTGTTATATACCTATATTTTTCCATGAGGTGAATATATTTACATTGAAGAGTTATTCCATGATTTTTGTTCTTTTCATGATGTTTTTTGTTTCATGTAACTATATGTTCTTAAATGGGGAGTATGTTTCAATGCTTACAAGTGGAAAGTGTTTTTTGAAATAATCTCACCAATTGTGATATTGTTTATGTTTATAATTAATTTGATTATATATTATTTTGAATCATTAAAAAAACTCATTAATTTAATTATACTTTTACTAATCATGTTATATCCATTTTTAGTATCATTTTCTACTCTTTGGTACTTTATATAATTAAATAAATATTGTTAAGAAAAATATGAACATATTTCCCTCTTCAGTCCGAAATAAGTTTTATATCAAACACCATGTTTATAAAATATTAAAATTGTTTTTAAATTATTATTGAAGTAAATTTTTAAGGAAAAATTATTTTAAAATGTTTATGGTTTTCAGTGTTTTTATATATATTTTAAAATCAATTTTAAAAAAACATTTCTGTTCAAAATTTTTAATGTATGGGAAATCATTTTTTAAATATGATTGGTTTTATTACTCCAGAAATGATTTTAAAATATATCTAAAAATTATTTCCCATATTTGATAAAATATTTTAGTGTTAATAATGTATTTCATTGGATTTTTTTCAATATTATCATATATTTTATTTATTTGGATTTATTATTTTTTGATGGAACGATGTTTATAAACCTTGTTTCTATATTTATAGGTTAAAGGATTCAAAAAACATCATCATTAAATGGGTTATGTTTATAAGGATATGATTATTATACATTAAATTTTACATAGGTTATGATATGATTACATATTTATAATACCCATTTCATTTCATGGAGTATTATATTATTATTTATGATCTTTTGGAAAGTCATGTATGATTTCATTATGAGATGGGTGGGAATGATTTCTCCAACCAATTCATTGGGTAATGATTTGATTCTAATTATATATACATGTATGGATTAAGAACTGAACTCAGTTTAGTAATATGAGGTAGTAACGAGAAATTAACATGTATCATTAATACAAGAGAGGAACAAAGATTGAACTTGATTCAATAAAACATTTAAGGAATGAACAATGAAATTGATTCCTTAATATTGAATATGAACTAGGTGTAAACGCTATTCAATAAATGAATTTTTCTTCTAATATGGGTTTTACAACAAAGTGTTGACTACAATGGAATTCATTACATATGCTTATGTGTATTCCATAATTCAACATTTAATTCATGTTTTATGATTTCATCTATTATATTCATTATTTCCTTGTGATTCATTCGTTATGAACTTCCACAATTAATGATCAACTCATCTCACCTCTTTATATTTTTTCCTCATATTTGTTATGAAGATATGTATTATTTTTCATGTGTATAAGAAGGTTTTTAGTCAAGAAGGACATAGTGGGAGATGATGAAGATCATTTATGTAACAATGTTTCTATGTTTCCAAAGGCACTAGATTTGTATGGTCTTTGGGAATCTGTTTGTTTAATGGATTAAGTATTTAGTAAAAAAATAATGCAATGTTAATGTATGAAAAGAGGAGGTAGAAGTAAATCATCTATATTGTGATGTTTAGTTTTCTATATATTTAATACCATAGGGAAAATCTATATCAATGAAACACTATAGAATGGCCATAGTTGAGTTAATGGAGTTAACAAAACAACATATGGAATTGAGCACTAAGGGATTCATATGACCAAATGAACCACCTTGATGTGATCCTATTATTTTATTTATGAATAAATATGGATCTATGTGGCTATTCATATAGTATATAGGGACCAATGATATAAGAATAAATAACATGTATTTTCTAGCCCATATTGATGTATTATTTTAACAACATCATAAAGCTCAATATTTTAGAAAGATTGGTATTTGATTTGCGTATCATAAACTATATTGGGAGAAGGTAATTTTTCAAAATATATCATGTTGATGACGGTATGGATATTTTGATTTTATTGTAATTCCATTTGGACTGACTAATGAACATAATGTTTTTGTGGATATAATGAAAAGAGTATTCAAGAGATAGCATGATAATTTTATTATGGTAGTTTCTGATGATACCATTAGTTTAGTACCCACAGTTTCAATTATGTAACAATTAATTTTTGGTTTTCATGGTTTTAATGTGTAAGGGTGATGGTTTGTAGAGTTGGGATAACATTGGATGTATTTTTGAGATAAAGGGAAGTCGCACGTGTAGCACACATTTTTCCTAATCGTGCAACCAAACAGTGCATGGTGGTCCTCATGAGGTAGTAGATCTAGAATTTTTGTGGAATGGTTTGGGATACTATATAAGGGGATATCGTATGGGATGTGGCTACTAAATGGTTAGCGCACAGTTTTCCTAACTGTGTTGCAAACTGTGCACTGAGTCAGAATGAGATCCTTAAAATTGGGATCCCACTTGTTTTTTCCATGACTCCATAATTTTTAACCCAAACCACCCCTAAAAAATTATTTTTCTTCTCCTAATTCCTAATAAGGTTCTCCAATCTGTCTTAAGGTGATCTGAAGGCTTCCCTTGGGGAATCAAATCAATAATCTCGAGGTATGTGATCGTTCTTCTTCATTGCTAATCAGTTTCATAGATCTACTAATATCTACATCTCCTCGTCTCTTGGTATCTTATATCTACACCTGAAATGGGTAGATATTGGTGTGTGGATTCCAAATATGATTATATGTGGTATTTATCTTTCTACATGTAGATATATAATGCAGGTTCTCGGAGAATTGAATAGTTTTTATTTAGTGTTCATCATTCATTGTGGTTTTCGTCAAAACCATCGAGGGAGGAGGCTTATTTCTTGGATCCACTTAGTAAAACTGATTTTAATGCATCCAAATTGAATATCATGTGTTTAATTGATAGTTATTTGACTATTTAACAATTATATTAAACTCTTCTTTGTGATGGTTTGTAAAATTCGGGAAATATGGAAAATTGGGTGTTTTGAATAAGGTGATTTGTTCATTTTTTTTAAAATTTGGATTTTAAAATGAAAATTTCATGGAATTTTGGAACATGAATTTGAGTATAGTTTCTCAATAATATTTGGTTGTTTAATTGGAATAAAATGGTTTAATGGAAATTGGTTTATTATTTTTTTAATAAAAGTATAGTTTTATTGAAATGGTTATATGGAATGGTTTTGGCATACATTGGGTTGTGTGAGAGTTCATGTTGGACGTGAACCTATGTAAGGAATGTGTTCCATTGGGGAATAAGTTGTGTGACCAAGGATCGGGGGTGTGTGTCACTAGGACGCAAGTTAATAGGACTATATACCGATAATGGGTATGAAACTGTCAAATGAAGCATGCATGTTTGGGTGTGTTGTAATCAATGGAATGGGTATACAAAAATGACAATAAGAATTGGGGTTTATTTATTTATTATTTATTATATTGAAAAAAAAACTTTCTGTAAAATGGTTTCATTTAGATTATTATTCACTTGGTTGTTAGTGTTTTTTGGAACTTGTTTATATTTCATTAGAAACTATTGTGTAGAATTCATTTATACAAACAATTTTATATAAATATTGTAAACCCCTCTATCTTTGTGGCGTGAGTTGGGAAGTCATTGGGTAAAACCTAGTATGTTAAATATTCATCCCTACTTTGGATTTGTGCTGATTTTGCAGTTTCTACCTTATAAAACATTGGAAAAGGTAATGTATCACTCATATTTAGCACCACATTGTGATACTTCAGACTACTTGGTGATGTTGGAGCATAGAGCTTGTGGATGTTGTATTTTAGGTGTCTACATGAAGTATATTAATTTTCATTCTTCTATCCACATTGATATTTGTTTTTTTGGTTGTAGCATACATTTGATGGTTGTTATAAAATTAATTATTTGAAATTTCTTAATTAATTTTAAGCATCATATTGTGAGTTGTTTGTGCATGGCTTTTTAGGAAATTGTTTATAGACATTAAATGGTACATGAGTGTATGGAGACACTTCTAGGATCTTGGAATCAGAATGTCCTAGGTTTAGAAAATGATATGATCATGAAAATAATTTTGCAGGAATTACTTCCCACTAATATTGAATATTTCAGTTGGATTAGTTATTTATGATAATATTGAATGGTGTAATTTTTTTAAAAAATTACAATTTTTTCTCAAATGAATGATTATAAATAGAGGATATCTAGTGTATTTTGAAAATGTTTCCATTTTCAAAAGCATGAATGAAAGATTATAAAATGGTTGATCAATGAAAATTATGATTTGGAAATTAATTTTTGGATTATAGATGTGATAGAATTTGAAATTCTAGGCCATTCAACCCAAGAGATTAAAATTGATAGATTTTTTTGTTTGTTTAGAAAATGGAACTCGTTAGTCGCTGTCGAAACAAACCTAAAAAATGTTTAGAAAAATGTGGTTGCACCTGAACCACGAGTGAACCATGAGCTAGTTAAGAGTATTGTACATGATTTTCATGTTGTTGATATGGGGAACCGGAGGAATGATCCAGGTAAAGAGGATTATACCATCCTGTTCTTGAAGACGAATCCACCGATGATGTGGGTTGATTATAAACTAGAGAAGGAGGAGTTGTGGCTTAGTATGATGAATAATATCATATATTTCATCGATACATTGGGAGAGGAAAGGGTAAATGTGGAAATGTATATGATTGATGATCTTTCATGCCAGTGGTGGGAATTAATTGTCAATGATAAAATTTATAAAGGCCTTACATAAATGGATTTTGAAAAATTGTCTAACAAAAAAAATCTATCCTCCCACATTCATGATCCCGAAATAAATGTACAACATCAGAATGATAAAATATAGAATCTTTATCAAATATTTTTCTACTACAGTCATGAATTTTGTGAATTTCCCCCCTAAGTTATGGCAAGTGCATATTTTAAGGCTTCCATTCTATAATCACTTATAATACATGAGATACAATCAATGATTTGATTGGTAAGTATTATGGTTTATACAGTGGGAGGGAATATAGAGACCATGGATGAATATGATATCTCAAGATCTAGGGGAGGTTGTATTATTATACCTATATGGAATGATGGAATGTCAACCACTATGAGAAAACAGATATGGGAAACATATTTCCAAGGTGGAGGTGAAAATCAAAATCAGACGTATGGATTAGTGAACCTTTCACCATGACCAAAGACAAACTCAGATCTTATTTCTATGTAGTTTTCTTGACAACATAAATAGAGAGAGTATAGTAAAACCTATATAATTCCATAACTACATGATGATGGGGAATCATCAGTACTATTTTCACAGTACTCCAATGTTAGGTGTCTGAGACACTTCATAGGAATTTCAAGCATAGTATGCATCAATTGGGAAAGGAAATAAGAACCAGTCTCGTCAGAAGAGGGGATCATTCCATGGTGATTATATAAATACCATGATTCCTCATCCAATGATATCTCACCAAGGAAATAATGAGAAAAATGACGTGACGAAGAAAGAGTACAGATCTGTATAGATGAATGACGATGATCATGATGGACTATCTACAGTGAGAGGTACAAATCTTTTGAATTATCCCATTGTGTAAGTGCTCTTCAATACTAGTGCATCTAATTCTTTAATTTATTTTCATGCTAATGATATACTTTGTTTAGTTTTGGAAATTATGATTTTTTTAAAACTACACCCTCTTCTCAGTGAATGATAATGACATGACTATGTGTGTCGAGCATGTGCTATAATTGTTGATGCAGTTGACCTTAAATGGTACTTATCAATGCTACAAAGGGATGACCATGATTTAATACAAGGCATGGATTATATTAAAACATTTAAGACTAAAATCGATTTTTATACATGAAAAATTAGTTACATGACTGAAGACAACATCTAGCATCTCTTCAGAGGATAGAGGATGGTAAAGAATGTGGAAAATAGAATGTTGGAACCAATGGTGGGAATTATCTTGAATCATTTGATAGTGTAGAATTTGGAATCAATGGTAGTGATCTAGGAAATTATTTTACCATAAGTTTTGAATCAATTTCTAGACATATTTCTCAAGAACATCTCTAGGTTATCACCTATAAGGGATGTGGAAATTACGATTGATCTCATTCAAATGAAAAAAATGATTTCCCTTCTATTTTTATGGATTACACCAATAGAGTAAAATGAATTAAATGTATTGTATTAGGATCTGAAAAGAAAGAGGTTCTTTTAGCCATGTACGTCTCAATGTGAAACATCCGTCTTGTTCGTGAAGAAATCATATGGAACCTTTCAGTAGTGTGTTGATTATTATAATCTTAACCATGATATGATAATGAATTGAAATTCACATCCATTAATTGATGATCTTTTAAATCAATTAGGGGGAGCCCAATGGTTCTCTAAAATTGACCAGCAATCTTGATATCAACAATTGTGAGCTCATAAAAAATATATTATATAGAAAGCATTCAAAAGTAGATATGGCCATTATGAATATGTAGTAAAGCCTTCCATTCTAATGAATGAACCATTAGTCATCATGGCATTGATGAATCCAATATTTCCCTGATTTCTTGATTCTTTTGTTGTGTAGTTTGTGGACTACATCATGTTGTATTTAAATACAAGGGATAACTACAAGGATAACTTGGAAATAGTGTAACTAATCATGATTTATCACCGTTTGTATGCAAAATTTTTAAAGTGTTATTTTGAGATACATTATGTATGTTTCATTAGCCATGTAATTAATGAGATATATGTTTTTGTTGAAATTGAACTGATAGATTCTATTATCTAATGGTAACCACTGAATAATGTCCTCGAGATATGATGTTTTATTGGTATAGCTGTTTACTACCGATGATTGTTGGATTATTTTTCATGACTATATTAACCAATGACAACTATGAAAAATAAGAATTCTCTATTCAAATGGATAGTGGAATATAAGATGTCTTTCTAGATACTTATATTTATTCTTACATCAACACATATCTTGATTTTTATAGAATCGAAACAGGGGTATGTGGTGTACTGTGATGCTTCAGGTTCAGTGTTGGGTAGTGTTCTCATGCAAGGTTACCGTGTGGCTTCTTATAGATTAAATGAGTTGAGGGTTCCTGAGAAGAATTACCAATCACATTATTTCGAGTTATTTTTAGTTGTACATTCTTTAAGGACACTATGAAATTATCTATTTTTTGTGAAATTTAATTTGTTTAAGGACCAAAAAAACATGAATCATATTTCCTCATAGTGAGATTTGAATATGAGTAAAAGGATATTGATGGAGTATCTCCATATGTTTGAATTTCACATGATGTATACACTAGGAAAAAAGAATTAGGTGGCAGATGCATTGCGAATAAATTAATATGGTGAATTAGAAAATGAGGCTTCAGATGAATGAGAGTTGATGTCAGTCCTTGATGACAAGATTGTGAAATATGATGATCGAGTGGATAGCATGGTTTCCTTTTTCAGCTATTCTTATTCTAGATTCGGTATGTATAGTCAAAGAGGCACAAACACCTGAGGCCTATTGTCTCATTATGAGTAAAAAACTGAATGGTTGGGAGACCATTGACGACTGGGAACATGATGGGATTTCAGTTTTGTGATTTAGTGATTGAGTGGTTGTACCTATGTCTTTTCATGAACAAATCCTTCATGATTTCCACTATTTCAGTTGGAGTTTTCATCAAGAAACATAAAAGATGTATAAGGCATTGAAGACATATTTTTGTAGGAGGGGTATGAAAAAAAGGAGGATGCGTTCATCTCAAATTTCAAAAAAATTTAGAAGGATAAATAAGAGAATCAGAGACCACTGTGTATGTTACAGTCTTTACCAATCCCAATGTGGAAATGAGAGCATATATTGATGGATTTTGTTACTTGTCTTCCATGAACAAACTGCAAATATGTTTTCATATAGGTGATAGTGGATCATTTTACAAAATTTTCCAATTTAATCCTTTTTTGTGAATCTCAAATTGTAAAGGATATATCCAATATTTAGAACCATGAAGTGGTAAAGAGACATGATGATGTAGGTTCAATCATTTCAGATATAGATCCACTGTTCAAATCTCATTTTTAGAAATCTTAACACCAATCCCTTAAGACTAAGATGACTATGAGCATGAAATATCATCCTTAGACAAACGACCGGTCTGAGATGAAGATACAAACTTTGGAAGACATGTCGCGGACTTCTGTAATGGATTTTGGTGGCTCATGGGAGGAGAATTTACCCTTGGTGGAGTTCACATAAAATAATAGCTATCAGGAATCGATACATATGGATATATTTGAAGCATTGTAGGGGTATCCTTGTCGTTTTCCACTATGTTGGATGGAAATGGGTGAGACATCAATGTTTGGACCAAGACTTTTCCATGAAACAATAGAGAAGATCCAGTTGAATAAAAAGAGGATAGAGATTGCTTAGATTTGTCCGAAATCATATCAAGATCATCATTGTAAACTGTTGTGGTTTTACATGGGAGATCATGTATTATTGATGATATCTCCAAGGGTTGGAAATCATCATTCTAGAAAGATGATTAATTTATATCCAAGATACAATGTACCATTAGATATTATAGAATAAGTCGGAGTCGTGGAATATCGATTGGCATTACCACCATGGTTCAGTTCAATGAATAATGTGTTTCATGTATCTATGTTGAAAAAGTAGCAGCCTAATCATGACCATGTGATTAGATGGGATCACGTTGATATATATCTATATGCTTTGTTGGTACATATCTTAGTGGGGATTGAGGATAAGTAATATAATATCTTGTGTGAAAAAATCATCATTTTAATACCTGTTTTATGGATTCATGGTAAGATTTAGGAAGAGGCTTGGGAATACAAGGAGATGAATGATCACTAGACAGAACAATTTTAGGGTGGTGAATGTTTTCTACTTTACATGGATGGAATGACCAATGGTGGGGAGAATTTAGTACACCCAATTTCTGGTATTTAACCCTTAATTTTTTATTTTTATGGTTATAAAGAGTAAGGGTGATGGTTGGGAGAGATTAGATAACTCTGAAATTATATATTGGGCTAAACAAAAGTTCCACGGGCAGCACACAGTTTTCCTAACTGTTCGGAAAAACTATGTGCTATGGTCCTCTTGAGATGGAATATCGATCATGGTCGACACACGATTTGTGAGACCATTCATGGGAATGATGTGCGGGAAGTGGATACCACATTGTTTGCCTAATTGTGTGGTCAAACTATGTACATAGTCAGAATGAGATCCATAATATTGTGATATCCCTTGTTTTTTGTATAACAGATTCATTTATTAACAATATTGTACATAACTATGTATTTTTCTTCAACTAAGCCCAAAAATGTTTTCCCATTACTCCAAAATGTGATCTGAAGGGTTCCCTTAGTGAATCAATTTTGGATTCTAGAGGTATGTGATTGTTCTTTATAGATCATGATCAGTTTCATAGATCTACATAGAACTACATTGTCTTTTGTCTTGGATTATTATATCTATGAACATAATGGGAATATATTTCTGTGTAGATGCCAAATATGATTATATATGGTCTTGATCATCCTAGGAGAATAAATCTAAGGAATAATCATGAAAAATCGACATGGTTTTCTTGTGCGTTCTTCATTCGTTGGTGTTTTCATGAATAACGTTGAGGTAAAAGGATTCATTCTCAACTCTACCTAGTATAACATATCGGGATGACATAAAATTGAATATCATGTGATGAATTGGTTGTTATTTTTCTATTTAACAATCGTTGGACACTATTCATTTTGATGGTTTAGAAAAATGGTGAAATCTGGAAAATTGGGTGTTTTGATTAGAGTTCTTTGTTCTTGTTTTTAAAATATAGATTTTAAAATGAGAATTTTTTGGAATTCTGTAAAATGGATTTTAGTTTATGTATTCATTAAAAGTTTATGTTTTATTCAATTAAAATGGTATTTTTTATATCAGTTTATTCATTGTCTTTCATCAAAAGTACATTTTTATTATAATGTTTTGAAGTGGTTATTTGGAATGGTTTCGGCATACATTGGGTATTATGGGAGATCATGTTTGATGTTCCCCTAAATAAGGGCTGTGTAACATTAGGGTACATAGTGTGGGACCCTGTATCAGGGGTGTCTATCATTGGGACACAAGGTAATTGGATGAGATACCACTCATGTGTATGGATGTGTCAAACAAAGCATGCATGTGTGTGTGTGTTGTGAACTATGTAATGGTTTTGAAAAAATGATATTAATAATTGGTTTTTATTCCTTGATTAGATATTTTCTTAAAAAATAACTTGTTGTAAATAAGTTTCATTTAGTTTTGTCTTAACATGGTTGTATATGTTTTTTGGAACTTTTATATATTTTGTTATGAATTTTTTTTGTAGAATTATATTATATAAAAAGTTTTTTATAAATGTTGATAAACTCTCTATCAAAGTGGAATGATTAGGGATGTAATTGGGTAAAACCTATTGAGTTATATACTCACCACTTCTTTGGAAGATTGGTTACTTTGAGGATACTACCTTATGTGACTTAAAATAATTTACCATATCACACTTCTGTAACACCACGTCATGATAATTTGGACTACATGGTGAAGTGAGAGCGTAGATCATGGGGATCTTGGAGATTGGTTGTCTCCTTGGTGTGTATTTATTGTCTTTATGTTCTTCACATTGATGTTTGTTTGTTTTCCACCGTAGTATACATTTGGATTTTGTAATAAAAAGAATGATTTAAAATGTCTTTGTTCATTTCATGCATCATAGAGTGAGCTGTTTGTGAATGGGTTTTCTGGTTTTTGTTTCTAGACAGAAGAGGTTAAACCGCACTCACTTGTTTGAAACCCTTCAGCATTTATTTCTAGCCATTGGCATCTTATGGATGTTTCTTAAGGACAATTAATGAAATGTTGTACTCTAAAGATAATGAGAATTAGAAGGTTAATACATTTATCCAGTCTAAAATCTATAAGGATTGTGGAACAAATTTTTAATTGTTTTGGAGGCTAATAGAATATATAAGTTATATAGGAATTATAGAATATGTGAATTGTGTCATCACAGACTATATTTTCTCGGCCATATTATCTCCATGGATGGAATCTTAGTTGACCCTTTAATGAATTTGCAGTACTAAGATGGAATACACCAATGAATATAATTTTTCTACATATATTGAGTTGAATATTAGGTTACAATTACTGTTTTATTCCAATTTTTTCGGGATTAGTTAACCAATTAACCAAGAATACTCATAGAGGTGTTATGTTTATTTTGGAAAAGTAATCTGAAAAATACCTTAAATAATTTAATAATATATTAATACAATCAATGATGTTGAATATAACAATAGTATATGATGTATTTGTAATTTATAGTGATTCATCAATGATAGGACATGGTTTTTTCCATATACAGAATGATAAAGCTATTTCCTATCTATAAAGGTAGTCACAAATTCATTAACATAACTATACAACTAATGATATTTTGATTTGTAGAATGAAATCAATATGATGAAAATTATATGGATCGAGATACTCAAGGATTATGAGTTGTCAATACACTACATCCCTGAGAAGGATAATAAGGTAGAATATTCATTGAGGAGTAAAGATCATAGAGTTCATTAAAAAATAAATATTAATAGTTATCATATACAAAATGATATTATAATTATTGATATCATAATTATCGATGAAGGTGGAAAACTACTATAATTTTCAAAAAATATCGAAACCAACTTTATTGGAATGTATAAAAATATTAAATATAACGATGAGAATTTTCAAAAAAAAATTAACTGTATGGTTGATGGGAATTTAGTAAATATGCTATATGAAAATGTATTTGTTACATATGTTAAGAGGATTTTTATTTCCTCTATACCCAAACAAAAAAGGGAAATATTGGATTATTATCATATATAAAATTACCTTATAAACTAGGGTTGTATAATGATTAATAGAAATTTGATGGAACAATATTCGTGGGATAATATGAAGAGGGATATTTTTTATTATACAGCATGATGTTTAGTTTTACAAATGGTGAAAAATAAAAGACAAAATCATGGATCCATCATGAAACATGTACCTATTTCTAAATTAAAATTTTATAAAATTAAAATGGATTTTGTCATTGGATTACCAAAGACTCTAGGAAATAACGATGTAATATGGGTAATTTTAGATTGACTGTCCAAATAATTACGTTTCCGCTCTATAAAAGATGATTTCCATTAGAGTGCCTTACATGAATCTATATTAATGAAGTTTTCATACATTATGTATCATGTCTATTGATTGTGTTTGACTGATATACCTATTTTAACTTTAAATTACCAAAAAAATATTTAGAAGGATTAGTATACCGAGGGACATTTGAGTTGTTTTATCACTCTCAGACTGATGGAAATTATGAAAGGGAAATTAAAAAATTAGAATACATCTTAAAATAATTCTTACTTTATTTTAGTTGTATGTGGTATTAGTATTTAAATTTGGTTGTATTTAAAAATAAGAAAAGTTTCTTTTCAACTTTTAAAATGTAACCATATGAAACATTATATAGAAGGATATGTTGTACTACTCCTTTATTGGATGAATTTGGTGAATGGAAGCAGGTAGGCTTATGACATATTTATGAGAAAATGAATAAGTTATATACTATTATGAATCATATCGAAGAAAATCATAGAGAAAAAGTGATATATAGATAATCAGAGGAATGATTTCGAGTTTCATGTGGGAGATCATTTCTTATTGAAGGTATATCCTAGGAAGGGTTTTATATAATTTTGAATTTAAGGTAAAATAATACCTTAGTAAATTGGTCCCAATTAATCTCCCAAAACTATTACCCAAGATTTTTCATTTCTATTATAGTTAAAATACCATTTCCAAGTTTCTTAATAAGTATCTCAAGGGGAATAGACTAAAGATGTAACACCCCAACCCTAGAAGCCCAGAGTCGGAGCATTATTATTTATCATTGGCTTGATCACAAAAGATAAAGTTTTGAAAGACCGATTAGTTTAGTACGCATGGAAATACTAGATACATTCATAAGGTTTACATTAGATCATATAATGTGAAACTACTCCGAAATTGTTTCCATAGAAAACACTGAGATCCCATAAACTATCCCTACAAGTGAGTCATAATATATTTCTTCGCATCCTGGGAAAAATAAAACATTGAAAGGGGTGAGCTCAGATGCTCAGAAAGGATAACAATATTCTGGAAACTATCATAAATAAGCCTAAAAATTTAAGGTAATGTATAAGATTAAAATAAAAGCCTTTTAAACTTTAACATCAGTATAATATGGGAAAAATAAAAGTAAAATAATTCCATTTACTTATTCACATCGATTTTCTAATAGTCAAATAATCACATCCAATATCAATTGCCACTTTTATAATGATGGAATGCAAAATGCCAGACATTCATAACCACATAGTCAAGGCCTTGTGCTAAGACTGCAAATAAGATTTATTCAAGGCCTTGGTCCAAGACACTAGTATGTCTCATGAGACCTATCTATGCATCGAGGAGCTATAGCAGGCTCCACCCATCACTTAATAAGTCTAATTCATTCCTCATGTGAAATGGTTTAAACATAACATAAAAATCTGTATTAAAACTATCATATGAAATTTTATTAATTTATCAATAAACGATGAATGGTATAAAAATAACACATCCACATTCAATCATATCACAAAACCATCAATTCAATATGGATGATTTGTATCATAATAAATCAACTTCAAACATGTTTAAAATCCATCAAGGGATGCTGATATATGTGAAAATAATTTGTAAAAATCTTTTGGTAATATTTCCATTTTTCATAAAAACATCTGAAAGTCACACAATTTAAAAAGGAAGACATTTAATGACATTTTGAATCAAAGTGTCCTATACCACTTTGAAACAGTTGAAAAGAATTAACATTTTAAAAACAGTCATGTCCATATAAATAAATCCTTAAGAACCATTTTGAAAACATGGAAATTAATGAGAATGATTTAGAAGAATAAATATTTCATACATTAAAAATAATGTTTATGTAAAAATTACAGTGAAAATAATCCCTTTTAAAACTCTTTTATGAAACGTGGACATGGATAATAAATAAATCCCAGTAGATACTTACGTCAACATAACCTCAGATAATAAAGAAATTGTAAATATAACCCTTAACTTGTAGTTTTCCTTGGTCGAGGGTAGGTTCACATACTGTATACTGGCTAAATAATTGTTATTAAATTATACAAGAATCATATACATTAATATGATATCATATTTGATATTTTAATAATTATTTGTTAATAATAACATTGTATTATCATCGTTTCATGTGTTAAATGATTCGTTTTCCTTTACATGCTTTGTTATGTAATTAATAATTGTTTTGGATAGGATGTATCTTATTCATATTCATAATTATATTAAGTCATTAGTCATTATTTTTAGTCATCTAATGAAAATTTTTCTTGAATGGATTACGATGGGGAATGAATCTTATCGCGTTCGTGGAGACGGTAATCTGTACGTACACACGAGCGACAATATCATTCTTTTGATATTAAAACAATATATAATTGGATGGTATATCATATATACATAATCATTATCAAGTAATATTTATTATTTACATCAATTACACATCATTTTTATACCCATCTAAATAATAATGTATTGATTAACAATTACACCACAACGTGGAGACGGTAAGCCCTACGTACGCACGTATGGTTACATATCATTCAAAATATGGATAGAATAATGAATATGGTTGCACCATATTTATAATAAAATCATAATATATAGATGATAATGGATTTATTATTTTATAATGGAAACAACAATCAAAAATGAAGTGGATGAAGAAATGAACTTGAAAGAGGTGATGAAATATTTACCTCTTCTTCGGGATGTTTCTTTTGATTTGATAAGAGGGCTCCATAGGGTTGATTTTTGAATATGGTAATGCCCCTAGATTGAATCTAGGATAGTTTATAAGGTTATTTGGTTAGTTTTTGTCTGAGAAAAATGGCATTGAAGGTGTTAATTAGAGATAAGGGAGAGTGCCCATTTATAATAGGGTTGAGGGGAACCATAGGAAAATCTAGAAATATTATTTTATAATAAACTAATTTTAGGTTTATAATGGCTCCAAAATGGATTATTTAAATTCTATGGTATGTATGGGTCTAAATCCACTCAACTAATAGGTTTTAGAAAGGTTTTTGTCACTTAATTAACTTTATCTTTTAGATTTAACTCTTAGTTAAATAGTTTGACTTTTACCATGTCTCTTTGTATTTTTATATTATATGGTTAATAAACACACTATATACTTCCAAAAGAACCCAAAGTGGTTCATTAATGATACAATTAACATTATATAAGTCATTTTCTCAGACCATATATTTTTAGGAATATAATATCAATTAATAATATAATATTTGTTTTATAAACTTTTTTATGTAAATTTTGACACTATTTGGTATTTTATTTTTTCAAAATTCATAACAGCATTGTTAATTCTAATTATTCATCTATAAAACCCTAATAATTAATATTAACCTATAAAATTTTTGTAATTCATAAAAATTCTCACATTACTTTTATTTGGATATATAAAATATCAATTATTTTAATGTTTTATTAATTTGGTAATTACTACATCATCATTGTGTCGAAAATAAATTAAATTATTTAAAATCTAAAAAATATAAATCTAATAAAATTATGCATAAAATATTTTTATATTTATCATGAATATTTATAGTCTAATGTTTCTTAATTTTAACCCTATATTATTAATTTTTTAGTTATTAAGCCTTGATTTTAACTCTTTTAACACTTCTTTTAATTAAATAATAATAGAAGTCCTAATATAATACAAGTGGAGAAAAGAGGTTCATATTTTATTTCTAAGGTTTATTTAGGTCCATTTATACTTATCCAATAGAATTAATAATTGTGATCGGGTAATAATAATATCATTTTCACCCTTAATTACATTATTTACTTTTCACCGTGGTAAATAAAAGTAAAAAGATACTATTAACTAATTTTTTTTAATCTTATTGAAACTCACTATACACACTGATATCAACCATGTCTCTCGGAGTTTTGAAATTCAACTGACAGAAGCGGTAAAATTATGTTTTATTTAAATTTGCAAATGCTCCTAGGAGGTTGGTAAAAGACGGTAAAAAGATCAATATAATTTTAATATATATAAAATTATTATAAACTGAATCCAATGAATTAAATTGAACATATATAGGTATTATGTATCTATTTTGTTCTTAAATAAATTTTAAAATAAATAAATAATTATTTAAATAAAAATTTGGTTTTATACAATAAATTAGTTTTTTCACTATTCATAAAAAATAGAAAGCTTTCAGAAAAATACAAAATTTTCACCCTATGATAATTTTGATATTATGAATTCAAAAATAATGTCTACTTAACCAAATTAAAAACATAGATGTTTCATTTATTAATTTAAAATTAATTCTTATTGTCAAATCAAAAAATCATGTTTTTAAGAAATATTAGCAAACAAAATATTGATACTAGTTTATGTTAAATTTCAAAGTGAAAATTTTCAAATGAATAAAATTGGATTAAATGGTAAAAATATAATATCTTTATACTTCCAAACCATTATAATTTATTATTTAACACTATAACTTATTTTGATTAAAAAAGTTATTTTTAGTTAAAATATAGTATTTTTCAATATTCACCAAAATATGAAAGTAATTAGAAAAACACCAAAAAATATTTAAACTAAATTATTATGTCCAGATTCTAATGAAGAATTATATTTTGTCAAATTGAACATATAAATGTTTAAAATTTTGGATTTAAAAACGGTTCTCCATAAAAAGGGGGTAAATTTTGATTTAAAAAAAACCTCTTTTATCTGAAAAAATGAATTTGTTTTTTTATTATGTATAAGAAACTCATAATATTTAAACTAAAATTATAAATATTATATAAAGTTCAAAATTTAGTAAATATTATTCATAACCTCTTTTGAACAGCTTGTTTGGTAAGTCCTTGCGCTCTTGAACTTGTTGTTGCGTGTAGTGAAAGTTATTGAATTACTTTGAAGAAATAATGTACTAGGAAATAATGGGGTATTACATTATTCTCTCCATCAATAAATTTTTTCTTGAAATTTGTTATTGTTATTTGAAAATAAATGGTTCAAAATAGAAAATACCTTTTTGGGAAAACCCACATCGGGAATTGGGTTAATAAAATTTAATCTTACTAAGAGGAAAAGGGGAATGAAAAAGTCACCACAAAATTATGATCTTGATTAGGAGATCATTGGTGGAAATTAGAGACACATAATTCAAGGAAAACATAAATATTGATAGTTATTGATTGAGGTAATCAGTCAGAATCAATTGTAGAATTGAGGGCCTCAAAGCCATCAATCTATGATGATTTAAAATATAATTGGTTCATCAAAACATAAAGTACTCGGATAACAAATTTTTATTTTTAAGATAACATACCTAAAGTTTAATAATTACTTTCTTCATATAATAAGAAATGAAAAAATTTATACTTGACAAGTATAATTCCATCCTTTAACTAATTTCTACCAAAAACACATCTTTCACTCTAAAAGATAATAGAACATTAAAAAATTTA
This sequence comes from Viscum album, assembly GCA_963277665.1. Classification (NCBI taxonomy): domain Eukaryota; kingdom Viridiplantae; phylum Streptophyta; class Magnoliopsida; order Santalales; family Viscaceae; genus Viscum; species Viscum album. The sequence continues at coordinate 1,978,396,524 of OY728165.1, read as the reverse complement.
TTTATCCTATTTGTATAGTGTTCCAAAAAAATGAATTTATAATTCATCTACCAGACCTTTAAAAAACTACATTATTCCATCTAGGAAATCATGTGCGCCAGTTGTAGGTGATAAACCCTTGTCGCCCTTCGGTTGTTGGTTCATGTCTCGGGGCCTTGACAGATGCGACGGGTTACCTCCCAACCTCCAGTTAGTCCTTTTTATGGAAATAAAAATGTAATCTCAAACTAAAATTACCCTAAATACATCTTTCCAAACTCACAGTCTAAAATTTATAAAGGTGGTAAACACAATAAACATCCTTTTTCCATTTAATAACATGGGAACACATTCATCATGGATTATTTTAAAACACTACAACATCCGAAATTATGATAAAACCTTATAGATTACATTCATGCTCCCTTATTCCTTATAGAATACTGGATATACTCCTTCTATCCAAAAATGTTGTAAACCCCATCAATGATGGAATATACATATCATTAATCATTTTCAAGTTAGTCAAGAATATCCAATATAATAATCTATATGAATCACGTATTATTCAAAATCACTACCTTACTATCAGAACCATATTATGGTTTATATTTCTCTCAACCATATATTTTCCAATAATTTAACCGTCTATTGAGTCAATTTTCTGCGTTCCACACAATCTCAAGTCCTTAATGACATAGTATTGCAGTACAATCTTTATACACCCTATATTTCATATAACATCTATGTCATTTATAAAATACTCAACTGACACAGTAATTTAATAACCACTTAATAAATCTAATGAATCCTCTTCATCTTCAGAAGTACCATAACTTTATTATTATCCTATAACGTCATTTACAGTATACTCTGATGATTTGGACATTGATTCGCGTAGTGTCCCAACTCCTTGCAGATGAAGCATTGTATATTTGAAACTTTTTTATTACCCATACAATCAGGTACTTGGTTTCCTTTTCCCCACAATTATAACAGACTATCATTTTCTTTATTCATTTACCAAGGTGATTCTATCCACAACTATCAAATATTGGAAAATCCTTCTTTTCCTTCTTCCCTTTATAAATATTTTCCTCTTTCATCATTTTCTTCTCTTTCTTCCCTTCAAAGACATATGACTCAGATAATTCATTAATTATCTTATTATCACATGATACTATTTCTTCATATGTTTAGAATACAAGGGAAACTGTTTCCCTTCTAAATGTTGGATTTATATCGTGAAATATATGATCCTTCTTACTATTTGGATCATATGTATTTATGGTGTTCACATTATTTCTACTTGGAACTATTTCTATACAATGGAATACACTAGGTATGTCTACGAATTGCAATTAATAATTCCAATAATGTAAACTACCTAACGTAAATTGAACTGTTTATTGATATAATCTATAATCATAAAAATGTTTTCCTTGAGATAGTATATACTCATAAACCCTTCATAATGGTTTGTAAATAAAATGAGAATTATCATTAGCATATCCCCGTGTTGTAACCTAGAGTGCAGCAAAGTCCATTGACGTGCACCAGTTCCCATTTCAGTCTAGCTCAAAGCAGTGTTTTCAGGTTTTACCCCTTGGTACATTTGTGCTAGAGCCATCTCTACCAGCTCGTATCCAGACAGGGATGTATTTTTATAGAATACTCTCAAAATCTATATAATAGAAAAATTCTATGAAGTTCTTCTATAATAATATTCAAATTCAATCTTAGGGTAATGTGCTCTAATCAAAGTTTTTCAAAATCAATTTTCCAAGGTTTGTACTATTCTTCCTCTGATACAAATTATAATGCCTGAACCCCAAAAGCCCAGAGTCAGTACATTATTACGCATCCTTTCCATGATAAAAAAATATCAAGTCTCAAAAGACCGATTAGTTTAGTAGCATTGGAAATACTAGATACATTCATAAGGTTTACATTACATCATAAAATGGAAAACTACAACAGAATTGTTTCCATATAAAACACTGAGATCCCATAGAATATCCATACATGTCAGTCATAATATACTTCTTCACATCCTGGGAAAATTAAACATAGAAAGGGTGATCTCAGATGCTCAGTAAGGACAACAATATAGTGGAAAATTTCATTAAAAAGTATAACCAATTAAGGTAATATATAAGACTAAAACAAAAGCCTTTTAATCATGAAAATCAACATAATATGGAAAATATAAAAATCAAATAATTACATTAACTTATTTACATAGATATTATACTAGTCGAATAATCAAATTCAATATTAATAGACACTTTCAAAATTATGGAATACACAATGCTAGATTTTCAAAACCACATTGTCAAGGCCCTGTGCCAAGACTACAAATAAGAATTTCTCAAGGCCTTGTACCAAGACACTAGTTTGTCTCATGTGACCTACCGATGCATCTAGGTGCTATAGTGGGCTCCACCCGTCACTTAATAAGTTCAATGCATTCCTCATGTGAAAAGGTTTAAATATTAAATAAACATTCGTATTAAAACAATCATATGAAATGTCAATACTTTATCCAAAAACCATTAATGGTATAAAAATAACACATCCATATCAAAAATATCACAAAACCTTCATTACAACATTGAAGATTTTAATCATAATTAATCAAAATCAAACAATTTTAAAATCCATAAAGGGATGTTGTTATAGATGAAAATTATTTGTAAAAGTCTTTTGGATAAATAACCATTTTTCCTAAAAACATTTAAATGTCACACAATTTAAAAAAAAGACATTTAAATACCTTTTTGAATCAAAGTGTCCAATACCACTTTGAAACATTTGAAAAGAATTAACATTTTAAAAACATTCATATCCATATAAATAAATCCTTAAAAATCATTTTGAAAACATGTACATTAATGAGAATTATTTAGAATAATAAACATTTAAAAATTTTAAAACAATGATATTGTAAAAAGTACATTAAAAATTATCCTTTTTAAATATCTTTTATGAATCTGGGACATGGATAATAAATATGTCCCAATAGAAACTTACAACAAAACAACGTCGGATAATCAAGAGATTGTGAAAATAACAATAACCTCATACTTTCCTAGGTCGAGGGTAGGTTAACCTCCTGTATAATGGTGGAATAATTGATAATAAATTATACAAGATTCATATACATTATTATGATATCATCTATGATCTTTTAACATTGCTTTGTTAATAATATCTTAGTATTATCGTCGTTTTAGGTGTTAACTAATTCGTTTTTCTTTCATACGCATTGTTACATAAGTAATGTTTGTTAGGGATAGGATGTATCTTATTCATATTAAAAAATGAAATTATGTATATAAAAATTATTTTTAATCATCTAATGAAAATTAGTCTTGAATGTATTACGATGGGGAATGAATCTCATCGCATTCGTGGAAACGATAATCTGTAGGTACGCATGAGCGACAATATCATTTTTTTGATACTAAAATAAAATATAATCGGATGGTATATCATATATACAGAATCATTAAAATGTAATATTTATTATTTACATCAATTACACATCATTAGTATACCCATCCAAATAATAATGTATTGAATAACAATTAAACGACGACTTTGAGAAGCTAAGCCCTACGTACACATGTATGGTGACAAGTCATTCAAAGGATGGATAGAATAATGAATATAATTATACCATATTTGTTATAACATATAGTATATTGAAGAATCTTGATTTATTATTTTTTAATGGAAAAAACAAATAAAAATGAAGTGGAAGAAGAAAGAAATTTGAAGGAGGTGATGAAATATTTACCTCTTATTCAGGTTCTTCCTTTTGATTTAATAAAAGGGATCCTTAGCATGGATTTATGACTAAGGGATGGCCTCTATGATGAAGGTAGGACAGTTGAGAGGGTATTTGGGCAGAGTTTGGCAGAGCCAAATGCCTTTGAATGTTCAATTAGAGAGAAGGGGGAGTGCCCTTTTATAAGAGGGGTGAGGGGAACCATAGGAAAACCTAAAAATATAATTTTATAATAAAATCATTTATGGTTTATAATGGATTAAAATTGGATTATATATAGGATAAGGTGGGAATGGGTCGAAAACCACCCAACCAATTGGGTTTATATAGGTTTGAGTCAATATATGTACATTATCTTTTAGATTTAACTCTTAGTTAAATAGTTTGACATTTACCATTTCTCTTTGTATATATATATTTTATGCTTAATAATCAAAATATATATATTTCCAATATAACCCCAAGTGGTTCATTAATGATACAGATATCATTATATAAGTATTTTGGCCAATCCATATATTTTTAGGAATATAATATAAATTAATAATACAATATTTGTTTTAAAAACTTTTTATGTCAATTTTGACTCTATTTGGTATTAGTTTTTTTCAAAATTCATAACAACATTATTACATAAAAACAAATTCATCTATCAAACCCTAATATGTCTTATTAACCTATAAATATTTTTGAATTCATAAAAATTATCAAATTACATTTATTTGGATATTTATAATATCAATTATATTAATATTTCCTTAATTTGGTAATTACAGCATCATCATTCAGTCATAAATAAATTAAATTATTTATTGTCTAAATAGTATAAGTAAAATAACATTATGTAGGAAATATTTTTATATTTTTCATGAATATTTATAGTCGAATTTATCTTATATTTATCCCTATATTAAAAATGTTTTAGTTATTAAGCATTGATTTTAACTCTTTTAACTCTTCTTTTAATTAAATAATAATATATGCCCTAATATAATCAATGTGGACCAAAGAGGATCCTATTTTATTCATGAGGTGGTTTTTGGTATAATTATACTTTTACAATATAATTAGGACATGTTTTAGGTTAATAATAATTTCATTTTCGCTTAATTACCTTATTTACGTTTCACCGTGGTAAATAAAAGTAAAATGGTTCTATTCACCAAAAATTATTTTCATCTTATTGAACCACATTATACTTACTGATATCAATCATTTATCTCATATTTTTGAAATTCAACTCATATATTTGGTAAAATTATGTTTTATATAAATTTGCAAATGCTCCTACGATGTGGGTAAAAGACGATAAAAAGTTCAATAAAATTTTAATGTATCTAAAATTATTATAAATTGACTCCAATGAATTATATTGAAAATATATAACTATCATGTATCTATTTTGACCTAAAATAAATTTTAAATAAAATAAATAATTATTTTAATAAAAAGTCGTTGTTATTCAATAACTCAGTGTTTTTTACTATTCATAAAAAATAGAATGTTTTCAGAAAAATACCACAATTTCACAACAAGTTAATTTTGATATTATGAAATCAATAATTAGGTATATTTAAAAAAATTCAAAACATATAAGTTGAATTTATTAATTTTAATTTTATTCCCGTTGTAAAAACCAAAAAGTGTGTTTTTAAGAAATAATAATGAACAAAAGATTGATACTTGATTATGTTAAATTTCAAAGTGAAATTATTTAAAATGGATAAAATTGGATTAAATGGTAAAAATATAATCTATTTATAATTCCAAACCATTAAATTTTATAATTTTACACTATAAATTATTTTGATAAAAAAAATTCAGTTAAAATATAGTCTTTTTCAATATTCACCCAAATATGAAATTTATCAGAAAAAACCAGAAAACTATTGATTCTATATTTTTATGTCCGGATTCTAAAGAAGAAGTCTATTTTGTCAAATTGAATATATAAAATTTCCAATTATTTTAATTAAAAATGGTTCACCATTAAAAAGCGGTAAAATTTCATTTTTATAAAATACTTCTTTTACATAAAAAATGAATATGTTTTTTCATTATGTCTAAGAAACTCATCAGATAGATTCTAAAATTATAAGGATTATATAAAGTTCAAAATATATTTAATACTATTCATAACCTCTTTTGAACAGCTAGTTTGGTAAGTCGTGGTGCGCTTGAACGCGGTGTTGTGTGTAGTGAAAGTAATTGAATTACATTAAAGAAATAATGTACTATGAAATCATGGGGTGTTACACAAGAGTAAAAACACTCTTTAATTATCATTAAGTTTATTTTTCCCATGCTCACAAAACTCTCTTATCCAATGAGGAATTGTAGCATTAGTATAATAAAAATAACACAATTTTATTTTTTTAATGTAATATCTATTATATAGTATATTATATTCCCTTTTTATCCTCAAAATTAGAATATCATCCATGATGTGTTGATTCACCATCTTCATGGTTAATGAGTTTCATTTTTCAATTCTCTCTTAAAGGATGGTCATACAACCATTTTTGGATTAAACAATATTATAATATGTTTATTAAAACATATTCAGTATTATGTTAATAGTTATTCAACATAATATTAAATATAATGACACTTGTTCAAGAGGTTTTTAAATAGAACCAAAATAAATTAATATAATTTATCAACATTTTCTCTAATGAATCGTCTTCTAACCATAGAGAAAAAGATATATGGGATCATATAATATTTTTGAAGTTCATTAATACTATATTATTTCACTTTGTGAGTAGTTATTCCCATATTAGAAGAACTTCTATATTGATACTCAAGAGAGCTAGCCATAAATCAATGAAATAAACACTTCTATAACAATGTAATGAAAAATTATTCCTCATAAAAATGGCCATAAATGAACATAATAAAAATTAATAAATAAAATATATTTTTAATATGTTCTTAAATATGAAATTAATGAATATAATTTTATTAAACAAGACATTCATTACATTTTCATAAATACTTATGGAACTTTTATTCCTATGGGATATGAATCATTTACCAATTATTCATTGTGTGTGGTGTATATATACATAAATCAGATATATCATATCGTAAGTCCATTACATTTTTGTTATTCAATGTTTCATTTGACAATTATAAATTTAATATGGCATATGGTTCGACTTCTTACAAAGTGGTGAGGGAATTCTTAACCCAATTTCTATTACTTGGGTTAAACACATAATCCAATGATTATGTAATTATATTATTATGTGTTAAAATAAATTATACTAAATTATATTATATTTCTAAATTGATTATGTGGATTTAATATAGATAAAAAAAATTGATTCATTATGTCAATTATTACACTTTCTTTTAAAAATACAATTTAAAATGTTTCTTTTTCAATGATTAAAGGTAAAGTTAAAAAATTATTATGGGTAAGAAGTGGATTATTGGAAATTCATGTTTCCTTAATCAATGTGAAATACAATACATGTTTATAATGTAATTATTAAATAAAACATTCCCTTCTATAATTGTATGTATTTTTTAAAATAAATGACTCCAAATAAAAAAAGGTATTTATTGTAATAATTGTTCTATCATTTTGTTATAGTATATTCATCTATATCAACATCCTATATTGAATATTATTCATAATTGAGGTTGATGTATAATGATACAAGATACCGTATTTTATGGAATAGTTTATTGTAATTTCTACATGGGATAAGCTTTCTGAATACCATTATCCATATTACTCTTGATAGATTATTATTAGGTTTACTGAATGTGGAAATTATTTATATTTCATATTATTGTTTCCTTAGGAATATATATGATTATTTTGATTAATGAATTCAATAAAATGAATAAATTGGACATAATTATTGTTGGAAGAGGCCATCCATATCCCCTAGATGCATCGGTATGTCTCATGATAAAAAATAGATAGTGTTTTGGATTAGGCCCGCCAAATTTTTATATATTTCATGGTTGAGGCCTTTAAAGTATGTTAATAATGTCTCTAATTATTAATTAACTAACTATGAGGTTATTTATAGGTAATCCTTGTCACTTTTCTATTAGTATAGTACCCATTTTAAGTATCATTTTAATGTGATTATTTATATGGAGTTATTTGAGTGAATATTGTTCCTTCTATTTATGATCCATAATTTGTCTTAATGGCATGATTTTTTAGTTATTAAACATCTTGAATTGTGTATGATTATTTATGATATATTTCAACGTATTCATAACCTTACATGGAATATGGTCTCAACCATTTCTTATGATTCATTTTTCCAAGGATTCCACGATACATAATATGAATGACATGCATAGATAACAAAGAAGAATAGGGGTTACTAAAAAAATGTTACAATGTTTATTTTTATTTTATGTTTTATTTTAATTATTATGTTTGTATCTAGTTATCCAAATCAACTAGACCATTATTTCTTTCTGAATTTGAAATCTGTTTTATTGTTCCAATATAATAATGTAAGGTTCTATATTTGGGATACTGTGGTCCAGGTCATTACCATAGTGACCATGATACCGACAGACACTAAGATTTCCATTATTACCAATAATGTACTACCCCATCAAAAACCATCTATCATAAGGTATGAATGGTGACCATGCATTCATGTTATCAAATTGAATAATCATGGTCACCAATCATCTTAGGCCACCCCATACTCATTGTAGGTATACCTTCCTAGAGGGAGATCAACTCATTATTTGTTCAAATATTCCAAAGAGGAAAAATATGTGTAGACATGATGAAATTATATTAACTATTCCATCACTCTAATGGAATTCATTTCAATAGTGAAAATCATATTCATACAATTTATTGTGATTAACACACTAATTATGACCCCACAATATGAAATCATACCAAAAGCCTCACCAACCACTTCCTACTATTTTTATACACTCTTTGTCAGATCAAAAGAATACTCTTCTCTTAAAGAAAAAGTTCAATATTGACTGGTTCATGAAGGAGATCCATAGGTTGGGTGATTTTACCAAAGTTTTCACTACTATTTATCTTCCACCAATAGGAATACAAGGATTCCACCTAGACTGCTGGTGCCACCCCTGTATTTGAAAAAATGATAGGGTTAATCAAATTTACCAGGATAATCATGGATGTGATATACTATAATCTAAGATCCACATTGACTAAGGATGTTATCTATCCAAGAAAACCATAATTGAAGCATCCCTACCTTTATAACCTATAAGGGAGATATGGAATTCCACACCATAATGAAAAAGACTAATTCATATCCACACAAATGATATATGAAAGAATAGTATGCTCACATTAAAATTAAATTGAAATAACGTAGAATTATTGACCTATTTTTTTAATATTCCACTATTGTTAAATAAATATATAGGCGTGTTTAATTTTCCATAATAAGTTAACAGATAAAATCAACCATGATTGGAAATACAATGTCACTGGAAGGAAACCCGATGGTAACCAAATTCCAATAATGAGATAGTCTAATTTTCAGATACATGAAGTGTGATGTCTGATGCATGAAACAATTATTTCTAGATGATTTATAAAATTATTACTTCCATACCTAGAATCTCAATCCTATTTTTTCCGAAACCACTATGAATTGAATCATGAGAACAAAAAACCAAAATATATATACTTTGTTAGATCATTCAATATCACTAATTCATTATTAAAGTCATCGAGACTATTCCTTCTATGGGTATGCCAACCAACAAGCTAAAATTAAAACTTATCACTTATCAAAGAATGGATTATAGAATTCAATAAAAAAAATTCCCCCTCCCATTAACATATCCTTTATAAAAAATAATTCACATATATAATGAAATATTTAAATATATATGTGGCAGAAGATATTAGAATCATGGAATCTAATAAGGGTTATAACATATCATATAAGGATTCCATAATTCACCACCAAAAGTTAATCTTGTTTTATTTTAATTATCTTTTTCAAAAATCTGATGATGGTACAAAATTCTGTTTCTAGATTATTCATGGAGAATATCCTTACATTCCTTCTTGATCAATTAAAATATTTCAAGGAAATTATTAACACCTATGTGGAATTAAATGCTGTTTTTTGTGTAGTTTCTTCTGATTTAGAAAAAAAAAATTATTCTTTTATTCGATATTGCACACAAAAACTACTTGGATGAAATCCAAAACAATAAATAGAAAACAATAGGGTAATTCATGAGAGAAAAGAGGTATAGAAGAACTAGTCTATGATAATTTTGGAAATATATTGATCAATGTTTTTATTTATTTGAAATAAAATTTTCTATTTCTAGTAATATGTTTGATTCTATTTATGGTTGGTTGAGTAAAATTTTATTAATACTGATTGAATAGGTGAATAATGGAATATTCATTGATTGGAAGGAATATTCATTAATTTATTTAATTTAAAAAAAATTACATACTATTTAATTACTAGTTAACCAATAAGATAACATTTCAACACACACAATACAACATTATATTGAAACAACCTATGTCCCACTTATAGTACATTTTTCTTAAGCTATTTTTTTGTTGAGTTCCCCATGATAGGTTTGCGTAAAAATATCAAACAAAACTGACACATTTCTCCAAGATCAATCCCAATATATAACACTACATTTATACCTATAAAACATGATATGAACCACAATATAGTTTTTTAGAATAACATTGTGTTTGGTTGGCCTCCCAACACAATATCAATTAGGTTAGGGGTAGGAGGCTATCACCATGTATGCATGAACCACCACTAGGGCACATTACCCTCAAATAATTTTGATAAAATAAATTACCATTCAAGAATGGGAAACCCAATCACAGAAGATTAAACCTACCGTAGTGAAAAATAATCATACGAATATTTGTTTAATATCACATGGAATACAACAATAAATTCAATTATCAATGGGAAAAAATAAATGTTATAATACTCTTAAAATAAAAAACCTATAAAAAGGGAATAAATAGATCACCATATTGAACTAACTATATCATGAAAACAACTATCCATGAATCCCACTAACTATAATTTTCTCTAACAACACTAGTTCAATTGTTCCCCATGCACCAATATCATTATTGACATCAAAACTATCTATACATACACATTAAGAATGTGAACGTATCCCATGTAAGGGAGAGTATAAAAATACATAATACAAATCACTAAAAACATAAAAAGTATCCACATGACATATTTCATCTCCCAACTATTGTTCAGACATCCTAAACACCAAAATCCATAAACATGGGAGAATAAAAATTTAAGGGGGTGGAGTTACTACATTACTTATCCAAAACCATAACAATGTATCATTGGAGAAAAAAGATTCCATGATGTTCTAAAAATTCATAATAATAATGAATCCATAAATATATCACACAGTATATGGACTCAATCCAATAAAACAAATGCCTTCCCATTATCTATAATAAAGGCTCCATCAATAACCTATGACTTGTGGGAAGAAACCTCCATGATCATTTACCTATGCCGAAAAAACCTCCCTATATATTCCTAAGATGAAATTTTATATTGAATGACATCTTGATGGAAAAAACACCGAGCATATAATATTGAACAACAAGATATAATTGAAAAAAGTCCCATTTCAATGGGATCATCAGCCATTAGACAACAATATGATGTAATCAAGCCACTCTCTAATCCCAGAACAACAAATCCTTCCAAAATTTTTCTCCTAAACACCATAAATCTAAGTCCCTATATTGGGGGTTTGATCAATGTGGTGATCCCAAATATTATCATACGGTATAATGATAAAGATAATAAAATTCATGGAATTAGGACTCACACAAAATTCCATTGTGGAGGTTTCCATCCACTCAACCATCAACAATATCATTGTTTTTTATAATAATTTAATTATATTGTGCCAAAAAATAGAAAATAATTGTTTATGTGAGTAATATATTCTTACAGAAAATCATTATCCCATACAAAAACTTTCGATTAATAATCTATCATGTAAAATAAAGATTCCTCTTCCAAACCCAGAAGGTATTACTAACCCTAACAACACCTGTATCACGTAATGCACACCCCACAAAGAGTGATCTAAGGAAAACACTAGAAAAATTTGACCAAGTCCCCATATATCAACAGATTAACCTTCAATGTCAATGAATAGTATAACCAAAACAATTAAAATGATATAATATTGATAGAGTATCCAAAACCCCGTATATGAACAATTATTGTATCCTTAACACGGGGATATATGTCTCAACGACATGAGATATTTTGTAAGTTAGAAAACTATTACTCTAAATATTCCACAGCTACACCCAAGTAGTTAAATGTGGTAAATAAATATGTTTCATAAAAAACATATAATGAATAAGAGTTCCATATAATAATTGGAGTAAATGGATATCTTCCTATAATTATATCTAAAATACATGAACCCACACTCACAGTAAGGTTAATGGGAATGGAGGAAACTCTTCATGATTCAAATCCATCCAAAAGACCCCTCCGGATAATTAGAAATAAGGATTGATTCATCAGATCGTAACCCTAACATTAACATTGACCATACATATTTGATTTCAAAATAAACCAATACATCTATAAAAAAATTCATTCATTATATATTGGACTATAACATAATGATAAAAGTTTAAAAATTCATGTGATATTCTACTAACATTACCTAAATTTAAATGATGTGAGGGACATCTATGAAACACCTCATAGAGGATATGCTGATCTATATAGTGTCATTTAGGAATACCACCAAGTGCATTGGGAGGTTTTTGGTGCACCTAGTGTGGGTGTGGGCCTTTGAATATTACATTATCATGACTAAAAAATGATCACTATGTTAAGATGATATATTAACCTAGATTATAATTTTCATGTCTTGGTACATGATTTTCAATAGTCCCCATTAGCTATGGGATGCTAACATGGTTGGTTGGATCATTCCCCTTTTCCTATGAGGGGGTCAGGTTTGAGCTATTCTCATTTTCCTCACTGAATGTGGGATTATATATAACCCTATATAATCAAATGATCATGGGGGGATCTAAGTTACCCTTGTGTTGTATCCATTGTATGAGTGTTGTCACTCTAGTGCTCCCTCCAATGTGAAAATAAAGATGTTGGATTTACATTCCATCATTCTATATCGTTTATCCCGTTGTGGGGTCACTACCACTTCATTCACACATTTTTATACCTATATCTATTAAAATGTGAACCAATGGGTCCCCACTCTATATCCACCTCATCTATATTGACATTTCTATGTATCCCTAGGCATGACCTTCGTTTATATATTTCTAACAACCTAGCTTATAATCACAAATCAATTTCTCATCAAATTTGATTGAACATCAGTTCAAAAAATGATATAGGATAAATCCACCCCCAAAATTGAATCCAAAGGCACCAAACATATATGAAAATGATAAATTCAAAAAATTTATAATCATATCTTAATGGAAAAATTTTGATGCTTCAATCAAAATTCAGTACCAAAATATTAGTATCATTTGAGTTCCTCATTAGAGACCCTCTTCCATCTTTTATCCTCGTTATAAATAAATTTTATTTATAACACTAATTACAAATTTTAACGTAGTTTAAAAATATTATATATTAAGGTATTTAAACAATTAATCATTTCAATGATGATAAACACCCATGGGAATCTTGATGGGATCTCATGAAATGTTTTATATAGTGTAAATCCACTACTTAAGGCTCAATGGAAATGGAATATTTCCCTTTCATGGATCTATTTAGCAGGGAAGACATTATTATAAAAAAGAAGCATGTGATGAAATTTTTTTTTTCATACATGAAAAAATTATATTAATTATTTTCCTTGAACATCATTTCAAATTGGATTATACTAAATGTAAATATAGAAATTGGAATTAATTGAACTATCAACTAATTTTTTAGAGGGCATTTTCATTGGAAAATTTCCAATTTTATTCTTCTTAATGGAAAAATGATTTTAAATTTAAAAATAATTATATTCAACCATAATATCAATCCAATCTCTATATAATGATACAAAAATCAATATTAAGAAACATGAATTAATTTTTTATGTAATGATAAATTTTTTATGTGAATGGTGTTAAAATTATCTAATACATATATTATCATTTTTAGTATTTCGTGTTGTATGATTTATTTTTTATGTGGTTGTAATTTAAGTGGATTTGAAATTTTATTTTAATCATTTTTCATTATTAAATTATTATAGTGTTGGTATTAATATGAAATTTGTCAATGTAATTTTAGATATAGTGGATTACTCATAAATAATTTCTTATGAAATGTCATTATTGGTATGTAAGATTAATATATAATAAAATGTAAGGGAATATTATTGTTACATTATTTTTGGTGAGCTATATGAAAATAGTTATGATTACTCTATCTTATCCTTGAACGTCTTCAAATTATTGTGAGTAATGTTTCACCTTCTAGGTGATGAGTCGATGTGGGATTATGGGGCCCTAAGAGGGTCAATATTTATATAATAATAATATTATATATATAATATCATTAATGCATATTTTTATAAATAATTGTTATATTATTGAGTGATGTCTCGAATCAGAAATTGGGGACCTCTGATAAATACAGAATGCATGTTTTATTATATTTGAAACATAATTTTGGTAGACATCGGTTATTCGGTGGGGGGTGAGTATTAGAAGAAAATATAGTTAATTAGATATATATTTAATTAACTATCTATTTTAGAATTCCATTTACAATATGTTTCCTTGAACATGATAGAAATATAGTTATCTCTTTCATGGAAGATGATCTGATAAAGAGATGAGTTGCTACCAAACACCAAGTTTAATAGAGATTAAGACTAGGTCATGTTACTTCTATTTTAGGGAATGGATCTACACCTTGTTATTTAAAATTTCTCTTTGAAGAATGATGATTTTGAGTTTTTAATCTCAACCACCCGTGATGTGTTTTTTAATTAATGTTAATTCCAATTTATGATTACTAAGACCCCTAAGGGTTGATCTGTGCCTAATTTGTAGAAAAGGGGTTTTAGGATGCTTATAGGGTTTTCACTTTTTGATATCCACATGAAATGTCGTATAGTATGGTATAAAACACCATGTGTTCATATCGTAGGGGGAAAATGTGTTTTTAGAACTACAGACCTTATATTAGTTATACATGCAGTTTAGTGGGAATTGAAAATGTGGCTTAGTACATGGATTCCATTCGATGTTAAGATGGAATGGTTGTTTAGAATTATAAAAAATCCCCCCAAGGTTTACATGGGCAGAGTTGTGTACATAGATAATGATGGATTCCTGGGCATGACCAGATACGTGGGCCAAGGGTAGTGTACATGTGGATGGGATGGTGTACGTAGTCATGAGCTAGAGGACATGACTATACCCCCAGGCTTCCTGGATATTCCATGTACTCTATGTATAAGTCGTGTACATTTACATGGCCATTCAAGACATGTGTAAGTGAGAAAAACTCTGGGTATCTATATGTGATTACATTACATGTAACAACATGTACACTATGCTAATTTTACTTATATATGTCAAGTAACATGAGGGGACATAAACATAGTAAATCATCATGAGACATGCCATGTAACCTTTGAGGACACTCCTTGTACATACCTCATATAAATACTATTCACGAATATCCATCATCCTGATATGGAATAGGGATTGACATGATTTTATCATGAGTTGGTATTCAAAATGAGGTCAACGATTACATATGATTTTGAATTAGATTTATGTCATGAGGTGATGCTAGTGGGACCCTTCATTTAGTGATGTGTAGACTAGTATCAGTTGGAAAAGTTCCCCTGGCTTGATTTCATTAGCGTAATTTGATGAATCATTTCCTAAATATCACGTGTTTTCCCCTCAATGGGATTGGTAGAGACAGAGTTCAAGATTCCCTTAGTGTGTTCTGCGGAGTGATCATATATCATTCCTTCTGTATCCATAGGTGGAATTTGTGGAATCATCCTGACCTACATGTTAATATCATCCCCGTCATAGTGTTTTATTCTAGATAGGGTCCAGTATTATGTAGTGGCCTTAGGTGATATACAATATCTGTATATTGAGATCTAATGCGTTCTAGTAGGGTTATTGCCCCCCCCTGTGACATGGGTGTGATATGCAATCTATGAATTGAGAATTGGAATGTTCTAGTTAGTTATTTTTCATGTCATGTATTATTATAATGAAATTTAATATAATTTCTATTAGTTATAGGATGAATTTTTTATTTTTTATGGATGAACGTTAACTTAATTCCTTGTGAAAAGTCAAAGAGATGGAAAGATATATTAGAACACAGAAACCATAGATTCTATCACTAATATATCTGGATTATTTTGGGAGTTTTAGTTTCTATGTATCATATCCTAATATGCATAACTATTAATTTATATATGGATAACTCTTCTTAGCAATTATCTGGACATAGAGGATACCTTAATCTCCCTCAAGTGGGTTTTCTATATCCACTTTCATCTGGGATGATTTGACTGATTTTATTTGTCCTTTTTTAGATTTAGGTTTCCTATAGGAATTGTTTTCCCAAAACATGATAGTATAATCCCTCATGATTCACTTATTATGGAAATGGTAGACCATTTGATAGATACTATAGAGGATGAGGAGTATGAAAATTATAGCGAGATAGACATTCAATATTTTTACTTGGAGTTTCATTTGATGGATGTCCCCATATTCATAGCAGGATGAACTCTATTAAATGTCCTTGTAGGATTTCTTTTTTCCAATTATACATTAAAATATTTTTTTATTACTCAGTTGTAAGTTATATATTATTCCTTATTTATAGTATCAATTTTATTTTACACTTATTATATTTTATGGGTATTTAATGAGGTTTATGTGTGTACATATACCTACAGACAATGCATCCCATATGTATTATATAATTATTCAATTTTAGTAAGAATACCATGGAAAAATGAAGTTTGATTTCATTTCGTACACATGGATTATTATTTCCATGGAAATCCTCGATGGGTCTCCTTGTGACAGAGTAATATCAGATTAGGTCATCTGGCAGAAAACATTTGTAAATTTTCTAGCTATGAGGTTTGGTTTATGAAAATGGTAAATAGTGTTAATGTGTTTCATGTTAATTATATAAGTCCTGTAATCTACTGCGGGTGTGGGTGATTACGTATCTATTTTCTTGGACTCGGAAAACTTATTTATTGGATCGGTAAAAGTATGAACTAGATGGAGGAAAAACATTAGAACATGAATTATATAGTAATGAGTTGTGTTTTTCATGTACTTCTTGATTCATGTTGCCTAAAATTATTTTAAACCATGGTATATATTTATTTTTTTAGGATACCTCTGTGATGATATACAGAAAACATTCCATAGAGGGATCATGAAAATGATCCACCTAGTGACGTTTCTCTAGTGTAGAGGAAAATAGAGGAGGTGTTCCTCTAATTGTTTTCTAGAAATTACACCACTAGATATGTTACTAGTTATACTGGAAGATATAGTTGAGCACATGTATTTGTTGATCACACATCATGATTATTAGGGTTAGATACCTCTTGGGTTTCATGGTGATCTAGACCCATATGTTATAGAGGACTAACATGAGGATGATACAAGAGTTTTTCTCAATGTACGAATACATCTTGATTATATACTTCTCAAAGTGTCAAGTCATATTCATGTATTTGAAGGGAGAAGGTGGATATTAGTGACATAGACACCCAGTAATAAAAATGTCACATGGATAATGTCTGTGTGTTTCTTCATGGAAGAGTTCTATATATGAATTTGAGAATAGTGAAAATACATGAGGTTCTACAACATTAATAAGGAAACAAGATCAGAGAAGATAATGAATTGTATTTTACCAAAAACATTCTGTACACATTTGAAATTTTATTCAAAACATTAATTGAATAACGAACTCTCATGTGGTTTTTAATTTGTGATATCATAAATAGGGTGATATCTATTTTTATTTCTACTTGTGATGGAGTCCTTGATAGGGATTCATTAGTAGATATATTTTTTGATGTTAATAAAATAATTTTTGGTGTTAGTTATGTTATCATATGTGATGTGACCTCAATAGCTTGTAGTTGAAGACTCGCTCAGGGATATGGGAATGTGAGATGATTTTAGATATTATAATAATATATAGGGAAAATAATTAAATTCTCTCAGGATGCTTCTAGATAGTTGAGAGAGAGGTGATATTTCACTTATGCTGATCATGGATCACTCACAAAGGATTTTCCAACCAGCCCTACAACTGACATGGAAATTGATGAATGATAACATATGTAGATACCTTGGGAATATTAGGATGGACCATAATAATGTGATCATGATAAAAGTGTCGTGATAAAAATATGATATGAAAAATTGGTTTCCCTTTCATAGCCTCCTCCTCCAGTAGGTCAACTCTAGGCTCTAGGTGATGGTGGATAATAGAGGGGACAACATTTGTGAGTAGAGGTATATATCCCAAAAAATGTATCATTTTAGAGTGGTAAAATTTCTTTCTTATCCCCTTTATATTTAATAGTGATAGATACATTCATGATCCATTCCTTGCCTTTCACCTCTCCTTTTTTTGACATAGAGATTCGAGTCGAGCCCTTGGCTCATCCCCTATTCTCAGAGACACTCATCTGGTGGGATTCATCAATCACACTATTCTACATATTGCGTGAATGTAATCTTGTTGTATAGTAATTCTTATGATATCTCTTTTGGTTACATCGAGGCATTAAGATTTCATACCATGTCAAGACAATTTATCTGCAATTCAGGATCATATTGATTGTTTGAGGAAGTTGAAGTGGGATTTCATAAATAATGGGATGAGGTTTTCCTTAAATAGTGATAAATAAACATTTACTAAATATAATGGTGTAATTTGAATGATTAAAAAACATATTAATCATCACTTGGATAGTATTACTCTTTTTGCAGTGGACCATCTGATCTCTATGTTTCTTTTAGTGATGGTAAATTATAAGGACACCTTTCTTGATGATGAGTCATGTTTATAACTCCACTGAGATATATATTTTTTCATATAGATTCCTAAAATGTATTAATTGATATATTTACTATAATATTGCATTTCTCCATCCAGGATTGGTATTCTGATACTAAATTTAGAGGGTTTTTAGAGATTGATATTTGTCAGACCCCGTGTGTCTCCTTGGAAAGCCACAATGATGTATTATTTGTAGGCTGGGAAGATACTCTGGTTGTGTTTAGATTAATGTGAAATAGAATATATGACTATTATGAATATATACATAATATAAAGGATAAATGAACATATTAATTATTTTATAGGGTTGAGATGGATCTCAACGATTGATATCAGACTAGGATATCACCATATCCAGGTATGATACATAGATATACATAAAATATATTCTGATTTCACTATGATAAAAATGATTAATTTGTGATACCTTTAGGAATTAGTAATTCCCTATCAATTTTCGTAGTAATCTTACAAAATTATTTTCTTCACTTTTAGATCTGTTCATGGTATTCTTCATCAACATTATCCTTGTGTACTGAACATATGAGGAGGAACACCCGAGGGCCTTAAATGTATACCAGAATATACATTGAGAGAAAAAATTTTATGGTGACCTCTTTATGAGTTGGTTTTCTATTTCACAGGTACACTTTCTATGGAAGCTCATCTTAGAGGCATGAGTATCAGTGTACCTTAAAATGGTTGAGGAAGTGTTATATATGTATTTACCAAAGGGTGTGGATAAGGTATGAAGCTTCATTTCGATTGAATGATACAACGCTATATTAAATACATAATTATATAGGATATTTCCACCATTTAATATTTACCCCAATTGGGGTAGCCTTTATTATAGATATGGATGTGATAGAATGATTTCATGGTGTCATGGAAGACGTTAATGAGTGTCCCCATCTTGAGATATTCAGAGGAGGGTGTTTAGTATGTATATTTATGTGTGGTAGCCATGAAAATATTTGGGTCTATATGATGTAGAGGCATTTGGTTATTAACCATGTGTCCTAAAAGATAATACATTTGGAGTAGGATTGTGTGACTGATGATTTAGATTTGGAAGAAGTGGCTTTTCCCAAACGATGTGGCAACCATACCTTATGGGTGACCAATTTATCATCTATTCTAACTACAAGATTCTCAAATATATCGCATCATAGAAGGATCCTAACATCCCTAAAAATACAGGGCTAGATTTCCTCATATGTTATGACTTCATGATAGTATATACTACTTGGAAGGGAACAAAGTTGGAATAAGCTACCAGTAAGAGATCTTGTTTTCATTTTTTGATTGAGTCATCAAAGATGTTTATCTAGTTGATCTTTACCATTGTGAAAGAGGATGGAATAACATAACTAGAAATGATGGTTTCTACAACACCTAATATATTGAAATAATTTAGGATTGGTTTGGAGGTACTAATCGTGAGACCCTATGTGATTAGATATCCACTTGACATGCTCTTGATGGATTTTAGGAAGTGGACAACATGTGATACTTTTTAGAGTATGGACATAGAAAGTATTGATGTTCTCTAACAATTTTCTAATTTATAATCATAATTACACCTTGGAAAAACATTTTTTGTTTTTTATTTATGTAAAAGGACATTTATAGATAGTTCTGGAAGTTAAGAATGATGAATTTTGATAATTTGTTTGTCTCTTGAAACATTATATTCCTTCATGTTAAGGATGATCCCTAGGTTCCAATGTGTTTAAATCAGCCCTTTTTTAGAAATAGAGGACTTGGGATGGTATATATCTATATATATTTATTAATATTACAATATCATCTATACAAAATTATTTCATGTATATTATCATATATTGATTGACCATTTCTATTCACTTTATATATATCCCTGATTACATTTTACTAGATATACGAGGAAACCTTTACATGTAGTTGATTATATGGATTTAGGGAGTAACCTATAAAATTTATTTGGAATTCCATTCCCACTTAAAAACACAAATATAGAAATTATTATATGATTCATTTTTGAATTAGTTTCATTTGATAAAGAAATTTCATCCCCAGGTAAATAGCCAATGTGAAGGGGAAGATCGTATAGGAGTTGATGAGTACTACTACGAGATGTCATTAGTTCTATGCAGCATAATGATGGTTCCATACGAATTTTGAGGAGAGATACCATTGGTTAATGAAGTTATCATCTAAAAATGGATTATAAATATCAGGTCATGTTTTTAAGTTATATATTAAATTATTTGGCATTTTGTAGAGATTGAGTAGTGTTTGTGAGATGGAATGCCACTAGGACTTACTTCTAAAGCTAGACCAGGTATATGACATATTGCATTTGTTTTAGGTGAAGAGGTATGTCCACAACGAATCTGATGTTATTAATTATGGTGATAATGATTTTAAGGTTGTTGATAACTTTTACTAAAACTCGATAGAGATCAATGATCGATAAGAAAAATATTTTTCATTGTTTATTGATTCCCTTAGTATGTTTCCAATGGAGGCATGTGAATATTTAGAAGAACACCTTAGAGTGGGAGACCTATATATGAGCCCTATACCTTCACCAATTTTATTAGTTAATTTCCTTTTAAGTATGAAAACCCCTTATGTGGGTAGATTGTAACTACGTTATCACTTACTTATAAAGTTATGGAGTATTTTAAATAAATTATTCTATGTTTTTTTATTAGTTAGCATAGAATTCACCAGTCCAAAGTGGAACAATATTAATATAATTAAAATGGTATATATATTATATAAATTAAACATTGTTATTCTGATATAATGGATTGAAACAAGAAAAGAGTCTCAAATCAAAAATCAAATAGTGCAATTAAATTTGGAATGCATGTTTTACCCAAGGAATGATTTTATATTGTTTTGTGTTTGGAGTTATGTTGAGTGATAACATTGGTTGTCATTAAGAAAAATTAAATGTTTTGTAAATTTATTATAAAATGTAAAATATACACTTCAAATTGGATTCCATATATGTGGGATTCTTAATGTTTTCCCTTACAGGATGGAAACACATTTGATGATAGAATGGGATTAAATACCTTACACTAGATGGTGATCATGATTGGATCATGGGGCATTGACATTATGGTGTAGTTATATTCATAAATCTTATACATTTCACCATTTGGTATGAATTTTTTGAGATTTACACCGTGATTTCATTTTAATCATTTTTAAGAGAATTTATAAACATTTTTTTACTAAAAAGGACCCCTAGGGAGGTTGATCGTTGCATAATTTTGTGAAAAAAAATATTTAGGATGTTTATAGGTATTTCATGTTTAGATTACCTAATTATACAACTTCTAGTGTATGATAATATGTTAGGTGATCTTCCTATATAAGGATGAATGATTTTCAGAAGAACAAAAAATGTATTAGGCATACACACTATGTATTGGTATGTATCCATGTGGCCATGTAAATGGGAAAACAGACAATGTTAAGAGGAAAGGGACATGTAATTTTATAAATCTAGACATGAGTTGTATAAGTGCACAATCAGGTACTCGAACATGGTCAGGGAACCTAAACATCATGTGAAAAATCTACATAAGGTTATGTACATAGCCACAGGCCCAAGGACATGTCCATAACCCCAATCTATAGGGGAATTTTTTTATAGTTTATACATATACCAATAAATATTCACATGTCTATCCAAGACATATACATGTGATGATACACCAATGTATCCATATGAGGTTACAAATAATGTATCCATATTTTTATTGATGTACATTACTAATATAAGATGAGTACCATGGAGGGACATGACAAGGGAGGGATTCATGAAAAAGTTCATGTACCATTGGAGGAAAAACTATTTAATACTCTCAATGATTTCATACTCATGTATACTCATCACCGAGATTCAGGTTAGGCACAATAGGGGTCTTATTGTGAGTGTTTTTTCATAGTGGCCTATGTTTTGGTAGTAGATATTCAATGTGAGGTGATGCTAGAAATTTACATATATTAGTGATGTATAGACCATTATAATTTGGGAGAATTACTATAGTACACACCCAAAAGGATATATTGAAGAATAAAATCCAGAGAATTTTTTGTGATCCCATCTTTTGGATTGTATCAGATAGAGTTAAGGTGTCCCTCTTTGTGATCCAGTTTGAGATTTTATATCAATAATACATCCTACCATTTGTGGGCTTGATGAATTTTCAATAAAAAAAATAATCTGGTGTATGATCCCGTACATAATGGGTTATTCTAGATATGGTCGGGTATAATAAATAGTCCATGGATA
Organism: Viscum album; assembly: GCA_963277665.1. Classification (NCBI taxonomy): domain Eukaryota; kingdom Viridiplantae; phylum Streptophyta; class Magnoliopsida; order Santalales; family Viscaceae; genus Viscum; species Viscum album. The sequence continues at coordinate 1,978,373,330 of OY728165.1, read as the reverse complement.
AGATTCCCAATCTATTTATTAAGAGATTTTATGTTCCAGTATGGTTTTCGATTTCTCCCATGAGCCCTGGGTGTGATCCTTTAAATATGAATAATGATCAAATGGATATTAGATAGTTATTATTCCTGTAATTGTCAACAATAATAAAGACTTGGAAAAGAACCACCAGTGATAGCAAGACTCATGGTGTGATCTCTCTTGGAAGAGAATTACCTTGAATCCTAAATCATAATACATTGGAATGAAGTATGGTTGAAACCTCCCAGGACATTGTGTGTATCATGAATATATATACGTAATTTGTGTATTTATTTTTACTTTTTTAATATATACACATAAATACCTTATTTCAATGGACTGACTCGTCATTCATTACTAGGGCTTAGTGATGGAGAGTACCTATCTATTTTTTCACAGAAATATATTACCACTTTCTTATGGGTTGAGATGAATAGTTATGTTGTTAATTTTTTGGTTTTGGGAGTCCTAAATGGTATTTTATTTATCAAACATTCATGGAATATTTCACCACATATCATGTCTTATATAGATGATAGACAGTTTGATAGTGTCCTAGACAGACTATGTATTGGTGAACCATAATGAGCTATATAGATAGTGGTTGTACAAGAAGATTAATTTGGGAAAAATCCCCTTATTTATAGGAGGTTATATGCTTTTATATATTTTTGTGGTATTTTGTGTTCCCAATACGGTGTCAATTAATTCATTCATAATCTAATGTGGGTTCCCTATTATACATTAATTATTGTAACAGTTGTTTTTTACTATTCTACATTGTAGGTGTATTTTGAGATGTTTATGTGTGGAAAATTATTTTATGCTAAGGCCTCTCATCTTTATGTTTTTCTTACATGGATATAGACAAATTCCCCGACCCTATTTAAGGATGACATCATTTTTTACACATGGATTTTTATAGGTATGACAGGACGCAACATGTTTGGTCAAAACAATAAGTGTATTTAATCAATTTTTATGTTCGATGGATTATTTAAGATTACTATTTTTTTATTCAGGACATGATTATTGGGTGAGATTCTACAATATCAATTTAATATAATATTTGGGTGTTTTGATTTTATAAGTGTGTTAAATAATTGATTTTTTTGAAATTAAATATGAAAAGAGAATGTTTAGAGGGGTTTTAGAGATATGGAAGTTATTAAAAGATATAATTGTGGGTATGAAATATTTTCGTAGGTAGAAATTTAAAGTTTAATTTATATTTTTGTTAAAGAAGTAAATGGTATAGGCAAATATTTGTTATCGATTAACTATTGATATTTTAGAAATGTTTGGGTTTATAATAAAGATTAATGTCAATTATTATTTATTTTTGTGATTTCATATTGGGGGTAATGTGTAGAGGTTAAATGGATTATATATTGTGTTTACATTCTATCCTTGTTGGGATTGGATTAAAAAGTCGATATGGGATATGAAAATAATTTTTTGTTGTTTAGAAAATAGATTTTAGTTCGTATTCAGAAAAAATAACATGAAGAATTAAAATTTTTAATTATCTTTGGAGGGAATAATAGTTTGGTTTTTTATATCCCTATAAATGTTTTTTATTTTCATATAATCTAATAGAGATCTATTAATATAATATTATTATAGAGAGAGATATTATATTGAGAAAGTATTATTATGGATATATAATTTTATGTGATAATTCATATTGTAGGGAGCATGATCTATGTATTTATTTATTTAAGAGCTCTGGGAGAGTGACTTTGAAATCATGGTAATGATTAAATATGGTTAGATGTATTTAATAGAATCAAAAATGAGATATATAAACATATATTTCAAACCAAAATTTAGAATGTTGATAGAAAAGAGGAATCTAAAAAGGGGTAAAATAATCCGGGAAATTTTCTAATGATGCTCAAGGATGAGTACCATGAAAAATTAAATGTTTCATTGTTGTTTATGATTTAAATATAGGATAAGGGTAGCCACCAAGATTCATGTGGGTATCAAAAAAATCATATGATCCAACTAGAAGAGTACTAAACCTTTTTAAAACACTATATGTATAATGGGATGCCACCCTAATTTCAATTTTTGACCCATTAAAAATCAGATAGAGAGTAACCATGAATATTGAGGGTTTCCAAATATTTATTTCATGGTGGGGATATTTTGAAATAGTGTCACTGGGATTTATCATTAATTCTTTCTTCTTTCTTATTTATATTATGAATTCATACTGGACCTTTCTATGTCATTATATATGATATTACTTTGTGTTCTATGAACAATAAACATCCAACATATGAAAGGATTTTTGATTCATTGATAAAATTAGATTCATGTATCCAATGTTAACAGAAGCCATTTTATTTTTTATATTATTAACATATTTTTTGGGAATTTATTCACTTTTTTATCAATTTTGATGAATGTATGGATCTCATAAAGATATATTGGATGTAGTTTCTTTTTTTAATTAATATTATATTTAATGATATATTATGGTCCTTTAAACCTCACATGATAATAATTCATTATTTTGTATATAGTATTTGTACTGTGTGAAATTATGTTTATGATATCGAAACGATTAAACATAAATAATGATTATAAACGAAATTGAAAATATTTATTGATATACTAAATTGGTATATTGAACATTCATTAAATTCAGTAATTAGGATTTGACTAATGTGATTATTTATTTGTACATATTTATCGATGATAAATGATGTTATGGAATTTAAATGATATTAAATATTTTATTGTAGAGAGTATTAATAAATAAAATGTAGTAGATTTATAAACTGAGTGTTTGGGTGATTTTCAATTATTTTTTAATTGATTAATGTTATTTTAATTTTTTTTATGAATTAGATGATTAAATGATCATACGGACAAAATTTAATTTTTAAATTTTTTCTTATGTATTGTGATATATCTGAACAAGAATGAGTTATTACCCTGAGTTATTATATACATTGGGCTGATATGTGATGTTAAATGTGGTATGAACAAGGGATTTATAATGACTTAGTCTAATTCATGAAATGATATTTGGTGTGAAGTTTTTCTATGTTATGAAATGGACCAATATATAGTATAATAAGGGGGATGAAGTTTTTTTTTGGTAAATCCTAGTTTGGGACATGTATTTCGATAATTGTATGGATAATTCACCGAAGATCAATGAAATTGGAAAAATGTAAAATTTGGCATGCTTGGTAAGAACACCATAATTTTAAATTATTTAATTTTTTAAATTATATTAAATATATATACATTATTTTTATTCAATTATTAATACGAAATCATGTGAAATAAGATGAAGTATTTGGGCCATTTAATTCCATCATATTATTTATATTTCTCACACCATGTATGCATACACATGGTTTATATTTACATTTCATTCATTGTGTTTTATCAGTGGGAAAAGAAAATGTGTAAATTTGATATTTTTAAATGATTATGAGATATTTATTTGTTTCGTTTTTGGACTAGTTAGAGTGAACACAAATTTATCACATTATTTTTAAATAATTTAATATACTTTAAATGGATATATATATATATGGTATATAGATAATGTTAATTTTTTTTTAATTAAATATATATTTTTAGGACATTTTGAGATATTTTATCATTTGAAATGATTTTTTTCAATTTTTTTGCATCGGTAATGGAATTATTTATGATTTCATTTGTGTAGAAAAATAAGAGTCATATAACTATTCATGTTAATTTAGTTAATATATTGTGTTATTCCGTTGATTTTATTGATCGTAGAGGGTACCTATCATGACCTGACACCATTGGAACCCCTCATGGAATATCCAGGAAGACAAGTATGATTGTTGAACAATGCCACCAGTATGCTGTGAGTTCGATAGTGTCACCAATGGTCTGAAAACCCCCAAATGAAATGTGTTAATCACATAAATTGTAGGAGTAAGAAGAATCAGAAATCAAATCAATTATATTATTAGTTAATATAGTCCCACAATGTATATAATTTCATACATATAACAACATCTTCAAAAATAATACCATTGGTTATGTTTTACAAAATAACTCTTTGAACACCATCTAAGAAAAAACACAAATATATATTAGTATAACACTAGTTCAAGAATAAAATCTTATGTATATGATATATATATATATATTAATTAGAGTATTAGTACCATTATTATTTTCTTGTCTAGAACCACTCTTAGAAATGTCGTAGAATAATAAAATTATAAAATGAATGAAAAATGAATATATATTGTTTCCAATACTAGGTATAATAATTTCCATAACCTAAAAAATGATCAATAATCAATAAAAAGAGACAAAAATATTGTGTTAATTTTAGAAGAATACAAAATAGGGTACATCCATTTCCCTATTGATCAGGTTTTATTCATTCCCTAGTGACATAAATATTCGTGATTCTATTACCAACATATCTATAGAGATATATATCAAAATAATCACATATCCTTATCAAAATAAAAAATCCACATCAATTGATCAATATCACATATCACATCCACATCACTACCACATAAACTCATCATCTCACAGAAGAGTACATAATAAGGATGTACATTTACCTCATTCCTTCCACCTTCAATATAAATACCCACCATACCCACCATACACCCATATCATTTAATAATTAATATCTGGTCCACTACTTCCCATACGAGATCTCTAAATGAGAGGGACGATGGGGGAGTAGTCATCCATATATAAACTCTAAAACATGGAAATTCGGGGAAATCCAAGAACGGAATATGTAACATGGGAATTTATTTCATTACCTAAATCAAATTCTGGTTTTTAGTAAATAACATAAAATATAATATAATTAACCCTTACGGTGTTTCAAAATGGTATCATCCACTCTGGGAAATTTTGAGGTCTCGAGGTCAAGTATTACAGAGTAAATCCCTCCATTATTTTTTACTATCTATATTATGTTTCCCCTTTCATGGGATATAACTACGGCTATAAGCTCATATTTCATAATATAATCATGATAAAAAATATATCTATATTATGGCCAACAACCAATCAAGTGTCATTTTTCTAAAATTAATGCCATCACATATCCTCATCAATACCACATTTAGAGACAACAAAAAATAATTCCACTATGACACATCACCACTATTTAAAAACACAAAAACATCATGATATTTCATATTAATTGATGAATTTCACTTTTATCAATAAATAAACAAAGCATAAAGTTCATAAATTATTTATAGAAATATATTTCCATAATTAATTTAAAACATTAATATTTACCATCTGTATTAAATTCATTATAGAATATATATTACCAACCTGAATATTATAATTATGAACATCCATTGAAAATTAATAATGAGAAAAAAAATTAATTAATAGAAATTATGTCCTTACACAAAAAAAACATATCTTATATTTCAATTTGAATGTTTTAATCTAATAAAATCATCACTCATTCATTAATTTTTACTAAATAATTTATTTATTAAATTTATCACATATTTAAATATAATTAAAACTCATTCCCATTAATCATTTAACTACTTAATTAACATTATACATATGCAGAAACCATGACAGGGCCACAATATTCTCTATATGACTCCACATAAATAATAACAATAAAATAATCACTATTCCATTTCATATTAAACACCTCAGCATGAATCCAACCAATGCTCAAATTCAACCACTATATCATACCAATTATTGTATTGACCCAACACTATATCAACAATGTATCAAAAACCTAATATCCATGCCAACAAACCAAAAGGATAAAATCTACAATAATCCCAATAATATTAAATTATGATAATCACAATAGAAATAATAAACAATAGAATTGAAAAACTATAATTATAGTAGTAAATGGAAATATTTTATAACACTGAAACCTGATTCAGTTTATTTTGAACAATTTTTGACATAAATTTAACACATAAATATTCATATTTCTATTGGTGTTATCCATTTTCCTATTTTTTGGTTATATAATTAGACACATAATTAATAAATAAATAATGACCATGATATGACAATATAATGATCCAAAAATAAGCAAGGAAATAACCAAGAATCGATAACATGAAAACATATAAAGCATTAATGATTCACAACCCCCTTTTAACAGTATTAATTATTTTTATTATATTATTAATGTTAATTCAAAAAAATTAATCAAATTAAATAATTAGCCATACAATTACACATTTAAAAAAATACATTATGAGGTATTTTTATTTATCTATATAAAAAAAATCTTAAATAAATAAGACATGATAAAGATAAGAAGAATGAGAATCACTTAACTAAGGAATATTTTGAAAAAATCAAAAATGTACAAGGAAATATTCCCATTGTTAATATTTTTATTAAGAAAAATAATCAATAAACCACCAAACTATCATGGTGTTACGATGAAGAAAAATAGAGAAGTAATGATATAAATGGGAAGGGAAAAGGGAAAAGGGTTGAAGGATGAGAATTTTTATTGGGAGAGTTATTAATGATGTGAAGAATATATATTGAATCCAATGCTGAGGTAAAATAATACCCACAATAATCCTTTGATCAAAAAGGGATAATGAGGAAAATATTTAATCAAAACAACAGAATAGGAAAAAATGAATTTTTATTATTAAATAAAGTAGTCCCTAAAAACTGTTTCAAGATCCTCTCAATTATATAAGTGGTCTTAATAAAATGAGGTCCCATGTTCAAGATCATTAGTATGGAGTAACATCCCCAAAATCACCTGAATATTATGATAAAACTAAAACAAATTATTATTTCCAAGGTAAAAGATATTGATAACTGTCATTTAAAACATAATCCATGGATTTGGGAATGATCCCCAATAACATAATACATATGTCCTCACCTTTTCCACCAATCCCTCAACCCTCTAACATGACATAGAAACCATTTGAAAATTGGTATGTTAAAGCACTTATTCTGAAATAAGTCATTTTACCATCTCTTTTTTCTGAATGAACATATTATAAGAATCAAAAGATACCATGAGTACAAAAACATATTGATTCATGAAACATATTAAAAATGTTGAATAATTGAACCCAAATGGTTGTATTTAAACCAAAATACTAAAATTCAAAGAAAAATTTATTTTATCATACCACAAATGAGACAACACCCTTTATTTTGGATTATATTATTAAAATTAGAATTCTGTCATGGAGGAATCCTATCTTAATGATTTCATTCAATGAACATAATTGAATATCACATTATCATCATTAACACCATTAAATTAAAATTCTAGGGAATGAGGATGGTTTGTACAACTACATTAGATATCTATAATATTATTATCATATCTAATAATTGAATCCAAAATTTAGAAAACGAAAAAAAACATATTCAAAACCAAAAAACCCATGAGGTACTTGTCAAACAAGATTCTCACCATCATTAAAATCACAACCTTGAATGAATGATGAAAAAATTAAATAATTTAAAAATAATAATAACAAACCAATGATATATATAATCATTATGTTACACATATAATATATATAAAAACATCCATCAAATAACTCAAGATAAAGAGTGTTAATTATTTTTCTCATTCCCATGTAAACTTTGATAATCTCAAATTCCGCCACAAGAGACAAACTAATGGATTATCATGCTCATGATATCATTTCAGCAATTTTTCTAGAATTGAAATAGGTTACTCCATAAATTTCACATCTTCTAAAAAATTCAAATATTCCCAATAAATTTCATAATAGGGTTATTAAATGTATTGAAGAAGTAGTATTAAATAGATTACGTCATGGTAATAATCCATTTTCATATGAAGTGATGAAAAATATTCCAATTTAGTTATACACTTTCTAATAACGAAATATCAAATAATGTTGTCCTCACTATTTTTAATACCATTTGGTTTTTAATTGAGGTTTGGTGAATATATATAACGATCCTCTGATCATATTTATTCATTAAAATGAACTAACTTATCTATTCTTCTCATATATATATATGTGTGTGTGGGTGTGTGTTTTGTGTTTGTTGATAAATGAAATCTACAAATAGATACAAAAAATTTTCATGGTTCACCCTAATTGATCTAGATTAAGTAGAATATTTACGAGATATTACAAATTAGTTGAATCCAATATAGAACAATATTGTAACAGTGATTTAACATGACTCAATATATCTCTTGGTTTATATTAAATCACGATTTGAAAGCTCAATACTCTTTTTGTACATGTATAATCACAATTATTTTAGTTAAGGTCCTTTGATCTATTAAATCAATGAAATTTAAATAAATATATGAGTTTCATGAAGTTCTAATTTCATCCAATGTATTAAAAAACATACCACATATAATATTGGAAGTTATTTTCAGGTTCATGAAATTTTCAGTTTCACATATCCTTTTCATGTTGTTCTGCCAAAATATTCAATTTATTAAAATGTCCACATTCATGAAAATTTAAAAAAATTGAGGTTAATTAGTCAGTATTATATAATTATATCTATTTTTATATAACTTATGAGAACATTAATTATATCTTATACGAATTAAATTAGCATATGTCCTCGTTGAATTCAGATACATAGGATTTAGATAAACCTTTCTCAGACCAAATGAGGGGGTAGATAAATATTTTTAGGCTTTTAAAACAATTCATAAAAATTAAACACCTTCAAAAACCATTCATGAAATATTCCACATGTGAAAATCATTTATTCACTATCGTCACATTTAATTTTTAGCTCACCATAATCATTCAAATAGTCATTTTAATTTTCATTATTTTTGTATCACTATATGATCCAATAACTACATATTTCTTTAATTCCCCAAAATGTAATGAAATTATTTATTTTTTAAAATAACAGAATGTTGACTCATTTCACCGCTATCAAAAATCATTTTGCATGTTTTTAAAACCATTCACTTTTCTGAAAAAATTTATTTTGTTCAGATAATGTTTTCCCTTCCTTTAAATTTATAGACATGAAAATATAAAGAACAATGGGAAATGAAACCACCATGTATGTTCCGTTTCCTTAACTCCATAATGATCTTCTATAAAACTTCAATATAAATATTTAATTATCACTATGATATTTGAATATTATCAAAAAACTGAATAAATCATCAAAAATATTCTTCTACAACAAGAACAATACTCCAAAATTATTGACATATCACATTAATATATTAACTAAAAAATAAAATAAGTAAAAACATTAATACCATTATATATTCTATTCTAATAATGATGATAAAGACTAAAAGACACATGATATCTATCCCAAATCTATAAATATTTTTCCACATGATCAGTATATATATTCTAGATGTTTGAAACTCGATAATCCTTTAAAAACCTGTAATTTATTTTCTATTATTTGAGACAAATTTTATATAAGAATCAATAACTCAATAATATTCGGTCTTCATAATGGAGATATTGAATTCATCTCATATATCTCTTTAAATGGATCTAAACTAATGGATTAGTGGTAAATATTATTAAATAAAATCTTAACCCTAGGTATGTGCTTCAAACATGAACCTCTAGAATCATAAATGTATGTTCAAAATGAACTTTAAGGTCTATATATTAAAAATTTCATAATGTCTTATCTCAGTATAGAATATATTTTTAAGATATAATATTGGTCAAGAATTTTCTTATATAACCTTACACACTCGCATGGAAAATGATGGATCATCATTAAGGATGATTGTAATTCGGAACCAATGATGTCACGGAAACACATTTATATATATCCTTGATAAATTATCTTGCACATAAAATTTATAGATTATTATGAATGTATTCATATTAATTAATTGATTTGTAACTTCCTATATAGAATATCATCCCATATGGTCTTGAAGAAAAATAATATAGGAATACATCAAAATATACACCCACATCAGTTGCGGTACATCCATTGGGTACGATAAATTAGTAGAAACAAAATGTTTTGATTTTACCAATACTATGCCAAATATAGATACATTAACCCTTATACCACAATATCCATCCATATCCAATATAACAATCTCATCAAAACATAATATAACTTGGTTATATGATGATTTATTACAAATGTGTGATGAGAATGTCATGAAGAAACACCATGTGCCCAAACTATGGAATAAAGATACTCTTATAAAATTACACAAATTAATAGCCATCATATGAAAATCTATAAGGAGAACCACCATAGGTGAAATGATCTTAAAAACCCAACTTTCAAATCACCCAAATATAACTTTTCCATATTATTCATGAAGGGTGATTACACTATCAACTCTGTTGGAAAAATATTTCCTAAAAATTATCAAAACTTAATTGCAATGTTTTAATACCACAAAATATACATCATTCATAGTGAGACTATCGAGTAATATGAAAACATTAATCCCAATATAGAAAACTAGCTACAAAATCCCCTTATCCCATACGAAAGATATCTTAAATTCATAATCCTTGTAAAACATCATCCACTATCACAACTATATATTAGTATATTGGGTAAAAAAATTATATCTCAATATCATAATTTTTGTGATGAAAAAATTTTTTATCCTCTATATGAATTAATTTACAAAAATAGTGGATAATATAACTTTTTATGTTTCAAGAACATGAGTATAAGAATTATTTTTTAGAGGTTAACTACTGTCACATTTGGTTTTTGAAATACTAATAAAAATAAATGAATTGAGTTCTTGTAATTTTCTTTTCCCAGATAACTACCTTCTTAAATTTATAACAAAAATTCAATTATTTCCAAATCACATGATTTAGAATAAATGTAAAATAAAAATGAAAATAATTTTACGTGGAGATTTATAGTGGTTTATAAAATTGACACACCCTAGTGCACACCACAAAACCACATCTCACGGTGTTTCGTTTTTTACCAGATTACTCATTTTTCAATCATTGTATTGTTTATTTTTTAGGGAATAAATATCTAAATGGATAAATTTGATACTTGAAAGAAAATTTAAATAGACATCTCCATGATCAAGAATGGCTTTTAAAGCAACATTCTTATGTTTCTATTTCTATGATCCATTAACAAAAGAGATAAGAAAAACAGATAAAGTTGATATGTGTATCACAAGGTTGTAAGATATAGCTGAAAGAATGAAAAAACTCCAAAATAGATATTTGTAGAACAATTACATATTGAGGTTATTCTTCAAAAATAATATCAAATATTTTCAATATTGAAAAAATATAGGTGTCGATGATTATTCAATTTATTCATGTAAAATATATAATATTTTGAGAGTTTCTGGATAGTGTTCATTAATATTATCATAAGATTCTTATTTTATATAAATATATATTTTTATTCTTAAGAGATGGTGATATATATATTCATTGAAAATCAACGAAATAATTCTGATCTAGATTCATAGCACAAGATTCATAAAATTCATGATTATGGAAATATATATTTCATTGAAATTCATTATAAATAGTGATGAAAAATAAATTTTACTTTTACATGTTTACTTTATTGTTACATTACTGTTATTATAATCATTTTTATTATAATTTTGTAATCTCATATTAAATGATTCTTGGAAAACATTAAATGTTCACTAAAGTGCTTCAATAGTCATTAATACCTATTGATTCATGATGTATATTATTATAGGTCATCAAATTAAATTTTTTAAAATTGGAATTCTCAATGAAAATTTTATCTTTGTAGACAAATTATCTAAATACCCTAATTCATCATGGCCTTCATTCCGTACTAGATTTGGATCATGTAGCGAAATTTCTCACATAGCCAAATGTTCTTCATATATACAAATTTACATCTGTAATATTTTTTCTCATAGATAAATATATGATGTATCCAGAAGAAATTACATAGAATATTTCACCACATATCTAATTCATATATCCAATTACTTCAAATAACCTATTTTTGTAACCAATTAATCTTTATAAGTGATCGATCACATCATCAATATCATCATCATATGATATTTCAATACAAGAGATTCATTGATGTTATCGATTCACACAGACAATTCCATCACATAGGCTAAATACATTGACAAAATATAATATTTCTATTTCACAATATAGAAAATGACTTCATGTATCTTATTTCTAAAAACAAATTAAAATGACATCTATTGCATCAAGAAGAAAGATGTAATGTATTTATATAATAGAGTACAAAAAAAGGAAAAACTTCATGAACATCCATAAAAGAAGATCATATATTAATTACATAGTGTATTTGATATCATTAAAACCTAAATAACATAGGTTAAGGTGGAACAACATTAATATTAAAAAAAATATCCCACATTTTGGAGATAAAAAAACTGGAAATGATATTATGTAACAAAATTTTAGAGGTTTTGTCTTCATTTTTGATAGAAATATATGATATATATATATATTAATTTAAAAATATAGTTCTTAACCATTATTTTAACCCTTTAATTTGATACATCATCCAATTTACAGGTAATTTTTTTCCCATTTTTGTGTAAAAATACAAAGACATATTCTAACTATATAAACATTATGAAACCATATTTTATATCCCCCACATTTTGTTTCATGAAATGAAAAGGAAAGATATGAAGAAAAAAATTATTATACCATTATCATAGTAATGATGAATAAAATTATTATGCTAAATATTTTTATAGTGTTTTTTAAATAGTGAAGTCTTTAATAAAAATTAGTAGATTAAAATCATTATATGAAAAAGATGATAAGAAAAATATACCAAATAATTATTGAACATTAGATGAATATAACCAATTATAAATAACATCAAATGTAAATAGTCAGTATGATAACAATTAGAAATGAATAAAATTATATTTATAAAATACCAAAAAACATAACAAATGAATAAATACTTATTTTATTAATCACCATAAAATACAAATATGTATCCATTCAACAACAAAAAAACAAAATATATTATCAAAAGTACCCAGGATAATTAGTGGGTTCAAACTATGATATGAGTTAGGTGGACATAGCATAATGGATGGTTTGATACTGGATGTATTTAGAGATAGAAATGTTGATTCCATTTTCACTTCATAGAATTTGAAATAGTTCCACTATAATACCAAAAACAAGATTTTAATAATGGATAGTAAATAATATTAATAAGGATACAATCTATATTTTCCTGAAAAATAAATAAATCATATGTTTCAACAAGTCAAAAAGTTACATTCATGTTAGGCATGGATGAGGAGGGTCCTTTTGTAAAATTCTCAATAGCTAACACTACAAGTAACTTTTATTTCAATATTATATTGAATATGTATGGATCATACATAACATAGATAATATATAAAAAAATATCTATCTATTTCATGAGGATCATGATCATGTGAAAATCTTATTGTCATATTATGCATGTTTTATGTAGACATGAAAATCCCTAGATATTTTATAATCTGTATAACTTATTGATAAAAATATACGCATACATGTGGACATGTTAAATATAATTGAATCATATTCTGAGAATACCTTTAATATATAAAATTCATGATGATGGAAAAAATAGGAGCACTCGTAGTTAGAGGAGAGACTTGAGGAGTGATGTACAAAATAGTGGTACATGGATAATATTTCATTAAAAGAATCACTAAAATTCATTCTAATAAAAATTACATGTAGATAACCCTTCTATTGAATACTTATATATTTTTATCCACATTTTCCACTTTATTTTCCAATTTTTTTATATCCCGCTTCTTAGCACTAACTGATGATTTTAAAATATAAACACTCACAACTGGAGACTTTGGCTTAACTCACTATGATATTATGGTCATATGAGTATCTAGATTAATTATATTTATCAAGAATGGACTTATATAAACAAACAACTCCTTACCTTTAATTAGAACTAGACCTTAGGGAGAGTCTTAAAATTTTCAAAATGAAAACTCCAAAAAAATTTGACATTAGATACATCATTGTAATATAGATCCCCGTCATCTTGTGAAACATAATTGTCTTGATTTCCTCTATTGGTCAACTGGATCATGAAATAATTTCACTTATTATATAAAAAAACAATATTTTTCTTATACCATCTTACAAAGATATTCATTATGTTTACCAACATAATATTTTGTGAACAAGTCTTTTCCAGCACAAATCATCCTTAAAAATTACTTGGTGTCATGGAAGTCACACAACATAAATTTATTTAGTAATTATATTATTACATGTGTAACGAGATCACATTTAAAACATTTTTAAAATAATAAAATACAATTCAATTCTTATATAAATTTATATATTCCACTCTAGATATGTGGAATATATGGTGTTTTAGGGCGTAGTTTCATTATAAATATTAATGATTAATATGACATTTTTGAGAACCACTCTTCATAATGTGTGTAATGGGTCATGCATCTCTATCAAAAATGACATGAACTCATGAATATCTTCTTGATGTATATGTGATTTTAAAATTTAAAAGTTTCTCAAAACATCTCTTTGCGATGAAACCAAAGTAACATGATCATTAAACTCATCCTTGTAAGAGAAAACATCTTCTAATCCTTTCACCTTAGATTTTATCATTTCAATTACCTTATAAATTAATTTATAAGGACATTTTTTAATTTAAGGAACCAACTAATAATTATCTATATGTTACTTTTGGGAATATTTCATCCCAACTATCTTATAAGAATAAAATTTAGAAATAGGGGTCTCTGTGTGTTCATAGATCATGTATTTTCATCCAAAGATATCCACCTTAAAAAAATAATAATATTCACAAATATTATTATAACAGTGTATTATATTATAATATAAATATTTGTTTCTTAAGCAATCTGATCTCTTATTGACTAAAGGAATATCCTTATGAACAAATGGTGGTTGTTATGGTGTTGTAGCTATATTGAAATGATCATCAAACATATTTTCCACATCATCAACCCTTTCTTTATCAATAAGTGATCTGGGATGAATTGGATTATCTATTTCAATTTAATATTCATCCTCAAATCATTCTCTAACAATAGAACAATATGATCATAATCAACTCCCCTTTCATATATAACTATAATATTTTTATATGATCTAAAAACTCATGATGAATACCATTATTAGATTCATCGACATGTCTCTAAGAATCCGTTTCCTAAATTTCAATCGTCACAAACACATCCAAAACTAAAACTGGGAATGATGTCTTAGATCTAGAAGGCATCGACTCTCCAATAACTCATGTGGACACCATCTTGGTAGGTGATCCATCCATAGGTAGTGAGAGTTATGATTGATTCTACTTTCCCATAAATTCCTATGGTTATGGATTCATGAAATTTGTAGAATATTCCTACATGTAAGAATTGGTATTTTACTAGGGAGACCATCATAACATAGGGATAATTGATTATATTACCCTTAACCTTTCAATAATAACGCATAAATGGAATCATATTCCTCTAAAAATACAATTTTAGTTTACTTATATAAAATTTACCAAAAATAAATCTCCAAAAAAATAATTTTATCCTTTTGACATGCTCCCAATGCTATAATAATCTATGTGAACCATCATACACTTTTGGATCATTGAGAAATATTTTCACAACATTATTCTAAAAATAAGTGGTAAAAAAGACGTGAACACCTATAAGTAGCCAATAAAAACATTATACACCATGGTTTGACAAAAATAATAACCATATCATCATTAAAATTAAAGAAAATCATCTATTTAGATATAATAATCCATCAATTAATATTCATTTTCATTCAAAAAAAGTACATATTCTATTTTTATGATCAAAACTCCACATTAAACTTAAAATCATTATCTCTTCCGCAAAAATATATCCACAAATATTTTCATTAAACACATACTCCTAGCAATAAAAATGAACAACCTTTTAGGAAATAAATTATTTTCTATAAATTATTTGATATCAAGGGATTTTAAAATTGGTACCTTTAGAGATGTACCACCATTGGATTTTATATAAGAACCAAATATTTATTCATACTTACAATTCAATATTCCAATGAATGAATCAGTTTGTTAGAGGATAATGGATGATTTATAGTTCTTGGGAGAGAACAGATCTTTGGGATGATGATATGAATTCAAATGTAAAATGGATCGAATACTGACCTACATTTATGTCATTGTTCTAATTGTAAAATTTCATAGACTCTTGAATGGTAATTTAGGTGGATTCTAGATAGTATAAAATAAATTAAAATAAACTATAAATAAATAAATTCTATTTCCCTAACATCCAACATTTATACCAAAAAAAGGACAAAATAAATCATTATAATTCATTTTATTAAATATTATTCAAATCAACAAAAATTATTATAAAATGAATAAATTAAATTACAATTAATTTATATTTGGTAAATCCAAATTTTATTTTGATAGAATAGAAATCATCACAGTATATGGGTTTAGTAAAATATCATATAACATATTAATATTAGAGATAATGTCATGTTTAATGTCACCATTTTGAGTGTGGTCACAGAGATATGATTGTGTAAATCTATTTCATTTTAGTTGAATGTTTTATAAGATTCACGGAATGGTTGTTGGAAGTAGTGTTATCACATTTAAATGATATTTTTTTATTATTATATCCCAAATCTATTAAGGCATGTTTCATCCAAAATAATCATGAAAAATTTTCTAGCAAATACATAATCATGTTTTGTAGTTGATAGATTAATATATTGTTTTGACATACTAGAACACAATAACAAAGATTTACCATAAAATGGAAGGATCCTAAGGTATACTTACAATATAATCTACATCAACTAAAGTCAGAATTTGTTTATAATGTTAGTTAAAAACAATATTTTTTTGAGAATATGTAATCAAATATAAATTGGTCAATTTAAATACTATAATTATTTTTTGGCACCATTTAATTGAGATTATTTATGTTTTATGAAAATATAGAAAAATAAATTGTAAAAACTTATGAATAGTCTTCTAGAAGTTAAATATAATCAATTTCCAATATATACTCAGTAATGTAAAGTGTCAACTATTTTCCCAAATTCATCCATATCAATATTTTCATAAGAACTGATATTAATTTTATGTACATTACTACATTAGAGTCCAAATATTTTATATATTCTACGTATATATTTACATTGGTAAAAAAATCTCAAATCCTTGTTCATAAATTTCAAATCCTATGAAAATATTTATCTTAATGATCCTTCCCATTTCAAATTCATTTTTAATTTGTTTTGGAAAATTATTATCAAATTATTTTTTGACCCAAAAATCACATCATCATCATATATATATATATACTAAAATATAAAATAATGACGATTTTTTATAAAATAATGGATGATCTTCATTACCTATTATAAATCATCTTATAATATAAAAGATCAAAATTATTTATTCCATGATCTAGGTGCTTTTATATGGCAATAGATATATTTTGTTTGTTTACAAACTGAATTTAGAAAATGGATATTTTATAATACACATGGGATTTCAAAATAAAAAATACTCAATAAGAAACCCATATGGAAAATCATACATTGAATCCATATAATATAATATTAAATTTATGAGTGTTTCACAGGATCAGATAAAGCTAATATAATCTAATAGTCATAAAGGTGAAAAGGTAACATCATAATTTTTACTATTTTCATTATTATAACCATTTTGTAATTTTCTATCTGTATTTCTAGTGATGACACTATGATTATCCCATTTACTCCAAAAAAACATATTTTATCCTATTATAGGATAGAAAATTGGCCTATATAAAACTTCCAAAAAAATTTTCCTCTTAAATAAGATTAATTTCTCTTTCATTACTATATACCAACACTCATATACTACATATTGTTTTAATGAAAGAGGTTTTATCCATGATAAAGTGATTGAAAACTCTACAAGGTTTCCTACATTATTCCTATTCATATTATATTAATATGAGATTCAAATAAATATTTCTAAGGAATGATTTTTATGTTTTTTTGATTGTTTAAGTACAATACATTCTGGTTCATTGGTATCCAACCTTTCCTGATTTAGTTTTTGATAATCATGTAATATCTCTTCTCACTTTTTAATGTAAATGATTGGTAAAGGTCACATGTTTTCAAAAGGATCTCTATGTTATTCTATTTGAGTTAGTGATAAAAATATTACTATAATAAAATTATAAACTATAAGAATATTCAAAAATCTCAGACCATTTTAAAGAACATTATATTATTTATAATATGTAGAATAACAATGGAAGATTATTCCATCAGAATTTGGATCAAAATATCAAAGATTATTTTTTTGTGGTTATATTATAAACCTACAATCCAAAATCATTGAAGTAACCAGAATTTGGATTTTTATTATTCAATGTCTCATTTTTTGTTTTATATAAAATCGATATTATTTGTTCCTTTTTGTTACAGAACATGTTTATTCAAATTTTCATCCCAAAAACAGGTAGGGTGGTTATATTCAAATTACATTGTTCTTTAAATTTCATGTAATGTTCTATTTCACCTATCAAAATCCTTATTTCATTGAGGTATCATATGGGATGAAAAATTATGATTAATAAAATGTTTTAAACAATAGTTTTTGAATTGATGGATTTAAAATTCCCTTCCATAGTAACCTATTAATGAATAAAATTTTGAGACATTCTCTTACTGATCATGTTTTTAAGAACATATACAGAGATATGTTTATTAAAATTTAACACATAAAAACCCAATTAAAATATAGATACATAATTAGCAGATATATAAAAAATCTAATTTACCTTTTTCTTGGAAAACATGATGGCCTAAAAAATCCATATGGATGTGTTATAGGGTTCTAAAACTAGAACAATAATAAATTTTTTTAAAAGACGAATTCTAATAATTTCGCATTTGGAAGCATCACATAACATCTCTTTATTCAATATGAGTTTAAGTATATCTGGTTGCAAATTGTTTTTCATAATTTTCTCAAAACAATACACATGGTAATGTCCCAATACTCTCTTCCATTTACATGATTCATTGTTTTTGTATTTAAAAATTTCACTTTTTGTATTTTCAAATAATTGGTATATAAAGTATAAAAATTATTTTTTCAACGTTTCCTAAAATTAATAAATTATCACTAAAAAATAAATATTAATTATTTAAAGGAGTAAAAAATAGCCTTAATGAAAATTTTTATAAGAAAATTGTTTGTTTATTCTATAATAATTAAATATATTGAATATTATGTATGAGTAATGATCCAGGATTACTAAATGAGAAAACTCTCATAATTTTCCTATTAGTAATGTTAAAAATTTGATATGGACACAATAAAAAATAAACAAGTAGTGGAAATTTAATAAATATGTAATCATATTCACTACAATAAATATAAAATTAATCAATATATATGTTTTGGGGAGTCCGATGACATAATACAATGTGATGTTTCCCCATTTCGATTCTAGTATGGGTAATGGTGTTAACATATAATTAAACATTCGTCTGTTGGAATTAACATGATAAAATAATAATAAAAGAGATACAAACACTAAAATACCTCCCTTCATGTTTTCAAACAAAAAATTAACATTCTAGTCTCTATACGTCTTCATAATACCAGGATTATTATTGATTGAAGAAATATGAAATTCCTATAATAACTCATTATTTTAATCTAGTATGGATAAAAATGATTCATGGTTCCTAAATATTATCTATCCCTCATAATTTATGGTAAACTCATGAATATTTCAATACTTAATCTGTAGTTATACATATTCCTCATGTTCCACTTTAGTCATCACATAGACTAATAGTTTAACCCTTATTTAAGAAAGATAATAATTTCCTAATTACATCAGGTTTTACTTATCCATCGTTAAAATATAAATAAATATTTTATCTTTTATAATCCTCCTCATATATAAAATAACATGATCTTCACAACTCAATGTATCAGTAACCATATTTTCATTCCTTAGGTTGTAATGTATTGAAAAGTGAAAATATTCTATCAGATGTATTCATATTCTCCTGTTCATATTCATCTATTTATATGTTAATATATTATTTAAAATTATCGGATATTTATATATATCATAAATTTCACTACAATTATAATTAAAATATATTTTCATTGCATAAATTACCACAACTAACTCCAAATCATAAATTGGGTAATTTCTCTAATGAACCTTAAATTTTTATCAAACATATTCTATCACTATGCCATTCTATAAGAGAAAACATCCCAAAAAAATATTTGATGCACTAATATATATTAAAGACACATATCGATTACAATTTATTGTAATATCATGTTATCCTACTAACCTTATCTTTAGTTGAATGATATTATCCTCACATTATTCATTCCAAAGGAACATGGAATTCATCAATGTAAAATAAGTGAGTGGATTAGATAATCTTAGGAAATTATACAAAAACCATTTATTATATGCATAAGAACTAAGAAATCATAAGATCGTAAAAATAATGGACAGTTAGTGATAACATTATGTAATTTTAGTATTTTGATTGATCCACCAATAAACCCTTGATGAAGGTTATATGACAGAAAATTGAAATTTTTTATCCAAAATTCAAAACATAGATATTTTTTCCATAATCATATATGTTATTAGGATATTTAGAAAAAATTATCAAATGATCTTAATTTTCTGCATTTATCTATGAATATATAATTATATATTATATACACACTACTTAGAACTTGTAAATGTAATCATATACTAATCTATTCATCAAATTACTAAATATAGATGTGACATTTTTAATACCAATTTGAATAACTATATACTCATGGTTTCCACACCTTGTGTAGAATAGTTTCTTGGGTATATCATCCTTATTGAATGTCACATGATGATATATATAATGATGGTCAATATTGAAAAATATTGTGTTCCTTTTAGTTGGTCAAACAAGTCCTAAATACATGCATGATGATAACTATTTAGGATCATGATCTTTTTTAGTATTTATGAATAAACCGAGTGTCATTTCAATCCTTATTTATTCTTAATAAAAATAAATAGTTCACTCCATGGTGATACAATTGAATTAATGAATACATTTTAAATATTATCCAATTGTTTTTTATCAATTACTACAAGTTAATCAAGGATATTTGATAGGTTTTCAATGAAATAGGCATACAACCAGGATTGAATTCAATAAAAAATTGAAACTTACATTTTATTTAATGACACAGATACTCTCTTGGAAATACACTATCACAAATATTTACTATAAATATTTCATTGATTTTTAGTTTATCACCAAAAATATGATGAAACACCACTTTTGAATGGGAATCCACACCCATATAATAGATATGAATTATATCAGATGTTTATATTTATATACTCACATTAAACAGTCATATGATGATTCCAATAACAAACGACACTCACCTACATCAAAAACTAATGTTGTAATTATGTAGGTAAACAAAATATATGAATAATATTACATTGAATTAATCTATAGGGAGAATATTAAGATATGTAGGAAGATTAATTCCTTAATTATTAAAATTTGATGAATCATATAATTGAGATATGGTTATATTACCATCAGAGGTTTTCAGTATTAATTTACGATCTAATATATGATTATAATAATGAATGTTTCTTGACCCTTGTATTGATATTGGATAATTTATATAAATAACCTCAAATAATATAGTTTTATATTTCTGAATATTTTCCACCACATCTACTTGATCTTTGTATCTTCATTCAACTACTAAAACAAAATTGTTTTTCTCTTCATGTAGGAATATTTGATCAGAGTGATAAAAAATTCATAGGATTTAAATATCATGAAACATTAATTTAAATGTATGTCACCTTAGGTTTGACCTTTGTAATATACTTCCAGTGAATATTCAAATCATTCCTGATGTTTTTTAATGATTTTGTGCAATTCCAAAAAAATACTCAAAGAGTGTCAAACTAGATATGTTGCAAGGGCCATTTTTGTGGAGTAGGTGATGATTAATTAAAATATAAATAAACCATTTTCATAGTTATTACCCATAGGTAAAACTATTAAAAATCCACACCCAATTTTAGTATACATCTATTGATTTGATTACCTGGAAACCACAATATATATACTAAAATAAAAATCAATTTCATTTTACTATACATTTGATTACCATTTTTAATATCCCTATGATTATTTCTAATGTTGTCCCACACTATATTCAAAGGATAACTAAATAAATCATATGATCCCAATTATAGTGAATAAATCATTTAATATTATGATATAACATATTTTTAGATGAATATTAATTTCATTTTACAAAATCATGAATGGGGACCATAAATTTTTAGTGTCCATGAAACATGGATACATAAAATACATGTTCATAAGTGAATTAAAGAATATCAAAATAATTTATTAGAATCATGATTCCTTTTTTGACTTATCATAATTAATCATTTATTCATGTCCATGTGAATGGAAAAATAAGAATAGGGAGCTCAGATTCGTAGTAAAGGTAAATAAGGTGAATATAAAGAAAACAAAATCATAAGGATATGATAACTTGATAATAACATTTGAAAAACAGAAACATTCACATCATATATAAAAACACGAGTCATGGAATAAATATTGGGTGTTCATAATAAATGAATCATAATTTAATCTAATTTCAGAAGTAATTATGGAATTACATTGGAAAATAGATTGATCTATGACATACATAGAAGAATAGAATGCCATTTTCCTAATAGTTAAGGATCATTAAATAGTCTATAATAGTTTGTTAGGTTAATATTCCCAAAACATAATAGTATTCAATTTCCATTTCCAAAATATTTTAGTGGACAATATTCATTACTTAAATGGGTTCACTCTGAATTTCAATTCTATTCATCACCAGTGATATGAATCTTTGTCTAATGTGTGGAAGGGATATATAATTATTGGACCATAAATCACATATTGACTATCATATACAAGGGTTCCACTAGATACGAAAATATTTGAAATATCATTTTCCAAATAATGTAAATGGGTGTCATATACATTTATCCATAACACAACTTCTGTAAATAAAATTATTTATATAAACAATTTAATATATCTTCTCAACATAACATGTGGATGTGAAACGAACATTATAATTTTTTTTTATCATAATAATAAACCATCCAATGAATGAATAAGTATGGTAAAAAAATTTTAAATCCCCAATATTGAAATAGCGTGATCATGATTTATTTTTATTTATAAAAAGAAATAAATTTAATAGATCATTAAAAAAATCATTATGAAAATACCATTTCTACATTTGAAATTACATTTTTAAATTGTAAAAATTCCAAAAAAAAATTGACTAAAAATAATCATGTATCATTTTAAACGTGTGTTTAAATAATTGTGTTGTCATGAATGAGGGAGATTCCATTCATTATGTAAAGATTAATATGATGATTCCTTTCACATTTTTCTTAAAATTCTAAAGAGACTTTTTTTAAGTTAAAATAATTAATTCTTGTAATATAATTTTTAAAAAGTAAAAAATTGGTGAAAAATATAGTTTAACAAGAATAATGTGGAGAAACATATTTTTTTTAAAAACCATTTTTTAAACAAAAAAATTGAGATGGAAGAAACATAATTTTGATTGGAAAGAGAAATAAAGTCTTTTTTCATTAAAATTTTATTTTTTTCCTCTTTATTAATTTAGCAGTGGAAACTAAAAGTGAAAATATATATTTTCTACAAACTACTATAGTATAACAAAATTAAATATTCTCATGAGAGATATTTCATAATATTTCATCATTATAAACATATTATTAAACAATGCAGATAAGAAACGAGAATTTCACATATAAAATTTAGCACTTCAGAATCCGTAGAATAAAAAACCAAATTAATGAAAGAAAAATATTTAGATATAAAAATAAATTTAAATTTCATAATAAAAATCCTAAAATACATTTTCTGGAAATATATATACCACACTAAAAAAATTTAGTGAATATGGAATGTGTCCCAGATAATTAAAAGTGAGATAAAAATCCCTTATCTCATAACTCAATATCATACATATATATTCAAAAAACATATATAGTAAATATATATTTATTATAGTTTTTCCCTAGATCCATAATTATATATGTAATATCATATATTATATTCTTATGAACTTGTATAACCCATTATTAATAATTCTTTGCAAAAATCACATTTTAGGTAATTGATACTTCAAATTTTCATGTGTGTTTTTGTTCATTATTTTTAGTCATTTTACATGGATCTGGGTTCCTTCATTTAAAAAATATTATACATGATATAAATATCATATATATATATTAATCATACCTTTTTTATTTCATATTCGATAAAATTTATTGATTGAAAACTGAATTACCCCATTAATTGTAATGATATGTAATATGTACACATGCACATTATTTTAATGTTTATATTAATGAAATTGAAGAATGTAAAATAATATATCACCTTTATTGAAACATTATAATTTCATTTTAATATTATATACACTATAAATTTATAAATATTAGAATCTTTTTCAAAATAGATTGGAAATTTTTTAACATCGCATCGGGGAGGTGGTAGTCCACACGTAAGCACAAGCGATGTAATCATTTTCAAAAGGATTAGAGGGTAATATGATATAATTGATATTATAATTCTCTAAGTATAATTATCTCATAGGTATGACATAAAAATGTAAAACCTATAAATATATCCAACATTAATAGGTGATGATTGAAAAAAATAACATCAGTTTGTGAGATGGTTCTCCATCACACACTTGATGGAATGTTTTATATCCCATTTTTTGAGAGGATATTTTTTTTGTTGTTAAAATAGAATAATATTACTGATTTTATTTTTTAATAATATATCATCTATGTTTAATGGAGGTTTCTTAAAAAATTGGAATTCTTATATAATAATTATACATATCTTTCAGATAACACCCTTTTTTTGGCACTAAATGCCTTTTTATAATGGTTTCATGACAAAAATAAGACCTAAAGAATAAGATATGGAAGTAAGGAAAGTATTCATGAAGGTAATAGATGAACTAAAAGGCTTTGGGAGTATTAATAAGAGTATATTGAGGGTTTCGTTGTATGTTTAAAAAATGAAATTATCTCGGAGACTATATGGATATTTCCAAAAAGAAAAATAAAAGATAAAGTCATTCCAATGAGTGATATTTATAACTTATTATAGATTAGAATTTTTGACAATATAACTCTAAAATAAAGAAATTTAATTTTATTTAGACATTTTATATTATAATAATTATAGTTATATTTTACTATCCCCTTATAAACACATGTTATCTCTAACCATTGTAAATAATTTTTGCTTATTTCAGTAGTTTTTATACCCATGGACTAATTTAAATTGATTACCTAATTGTAAATGTTTTTTATAATAAATATAGAAGTTATATTCACATAAAAAGTGTAAAAAAGTTAATTTTTTCAATTTAAAAATAAACCTTCATACATGAAAAAAATGATTTTTTTTTTCATAATTAAAAATATATTTTATAAAAAAATTCAACATGAAATTTATTTCAATAAAAAAAGATAAGAAAAATTATAATAGAAATAATTTTAATTTTAAAATATTGATATCCTATATACCTTTGTAAATTAGTTAAAAAAATATTTCCCAAAAATCAGAATTTATTACTATTAATCAAATAATAAATCATTTCAAAAAATTCAAAAATCAAAACCCTATATCAATTTTAATAAGTTGATTTCAAAAGTAAATATATTTCTTAAAAAAAATTAATTTTATATTATTCATGTATATTTTAATTAATTGTGATGTCTAAAAATCAATAAAAATTATTTATTAGAAGAAATTTATTTCTGAAGTATATAATGAATTTCATTAAAATTAAGTATGTATTTATAAAAATGATTTATTTATCTAAATCCATTATACTTATATATTAATATATCATTATTCTGATTCAAACATACATGTTTAACATATAGGATGTAATGGTAATGTTTAAAAAATATATATTATATTTCATTTTGATTAAACATTGTGTTGCATGTAACAAAATCTATTGAAGAAATTATATTTATTTTGGAGAAAATATTTCATAATATCTCATGGTGTAAAAAACATGGTTCCTCAATCTAATAACACAATTCATCAATCCTATGTAGTTGATTACTATTATTCAGGATCAATTGGTTTAACAGAATGAAATCAATATAGAGTCATAGATATCGATTTACAAAATTTAAAGTACACAAGATCACATTAAGGTGAATCACTAGGCTGAATAAAACACCTCTATAAGTGATCTTCAATATGAATCTACATGACCCAAAACTGAAGATGATTTATCTAATACAATGTCTTAAAAATAAAAGAGGAACTAGGTTGTATATCTATCTTAAACATCATATCACATTTATGGGTTTAGTTTATAAATTATTTGAAAATTAAATCATGGAACCCCATCAAATCTCTATAAAAATGCATTACATGTAAAAATAATAACCCTAAAAAATATAATCTATGATGAGAAGGTGAAACATGATTATATATTTGATGTTATTAATTTTTAATGATAATTATAAAATATTCTTTGAAATAATAAATTGATTGTATTAAAAAAAATAACCGATTTTTTATCAAATTATGCATCTTTATCACTAACTCAAAATATTTATCCATATAAAAAAAATATGCACTAAACTAAAAAATAATACTGAACATGATGTGAAAATTATTATTCTCTACACTGAGTCACAGAGTACGGAAAAGGTCATGTGAGATGAAAGTGTATAATTATCTTGAATAAAATCAACTATATATTGGGGTAGAAGACAAGTAGATGATACCTAGAATAATGTGTTTTCCTTCTAGAACTAACAATTACCTGGAATTTATTTAAACATTCCCATCTTATCCACCTCAAAAAAACATGATGAAATTTATATTTTTGATAGTTTTTATCTCAATTACATATCAATTTTGGATATTATTACCTTATATACATCTGAAAACAATTTATTTGTAAATTTTTTTTTTCATGTTAGAACGCTTTATTTTAAATTATATCCTACAACATTTGTGATTTAAATTTGGAAATAAATCTATAATATAAAAATGAAAAATTATGAATAATTAATAATTTTGACTTATTTTTTACTAATGATTAATATGAAAATTTTAAAATAGATACCATTACTATAGTTAATATTGGGTCATGCACGTTACATGAGAATATAATAAAATTAATTATAATCAAATATAGGATATTTATTTTATAATTTTTTTATATTGTTCATAATATTTGGGAATATATTGTCTCATATGGATCATTTTATTTATAATCATATGGGTTAAATAACCATTCTAAAAAAATAAAAAAACATGATACCATGGTGAAAACTAAAATATTAAAATTAAATAAAATAAACGTATAAGAAATTATATGTATTCTAAATGTCTTTTTTTTACCGATGGTGTTGAGTAACCATTCCATCCCTCTACTCCATTAATTATCATATTTTTTGGAAATTTTTGGGAGAGAAACTTTCCATTATATAATTTTTTCGTTATTTATAAAAATTCTACTCCACATCACTTATAAAAGAGAGCCACCACCCCTCACATATTCAATCGTCTTAATAACTTTTGATCATCTATTATAGAATGAAATGTCTCCAATAATTCCAAATTACCAATCTATATCAACATTTATTAGAAAATGAACTATTGTAGTTTCCTTAAAAAGAATCCAAAGAATGTTATTCTATATGAAGGAATTATATTCACTGAATAATTATTTTTGTCATATTCTCTTATCAACTAAATTCATGTCCTTATAATTGAAATATAACTACACATAAAATATGTTTATATGTTTTTTAGAGAATAACTAATTTCCCTATCCACTTCCATCAAATGGGAAATTATATAATCCATCATGTGTAAGTAGGACTTCCTCATTGTGAATTGATGTAAACAATATCACATCATCGCCTCTTAGGAATAGATATATTTATGTGTTCAAATTTTTCATATGATATTTATATCATTCTTATACTTATGTATTTATAGTATCACATATACATTAAAAATTTACATTTTATGGTAATATGACAGCGTTAGTCATTTTCATGACAATCTACCACCTCAAGAAGCGTGGAAATTAATTTTTCATTTATGATTTACAAAAAAGGTTATAATGATAAGTTTAATGAATATATGTGATTTACATAAAATAATTATTACTATTAAAAGGATATATATTATTTCATATGCTTTAGTTACATCCGTCCAGAATCAAGAAACATTATTCAGGCATATATAAGACCTACCATCTCCACGAATGGTATAATTCCCTTTCTATTTCAGTAATTAATGGATTACTGAAAAATAATTTTTTTAGTTGATATATATGAAATTTATATGATGGTTACCAATATAGATATGATGTATCCATGATCAAAGTAAAATAACAAAACAAAAATCAATGGAAAAAATGAATAAAATGAAGATGTTATTAACTAGAACGTGTTTTAATAAATAATTATTAATATCATGGTAATAAAAGGTCATAATAAAATCACATATTTTATGATATATATAATTATTATTTTAAAATATATTCATATTAAACCAATATTTATTTTATAGGACATTATAATTTATAATATGGATGTCAACACTTAAAGTATGGATTTTTTCTTCTCATCTTTATATATATGGGACACATACTATATTCACACATTGTTTCCTTTATCTGGTGTATATTATACCTATAAATATATTCAATAATTCATATTATTAAATATTTGGGGATTTAATTATACCAAAATTTTTAACTTTTTCATGTGGTATACAAATAAAAAATATAAAAAAGTGTTTAGTGTTTTATTTAACAATATAATTGTTTATAAAAAATTTACTGATTATGATTTCATTATTTAAATAATAAAATATATCCCTCAAAAAACTCATGTAATTTATTATACTATATGTATTTTTCAATCATAATTTTTCCCCATATTTTTAATATCAAGATGTATTCATTGTACCAAAAGAATGTTTTTATGATATATAAATTTCTTCTCTCTTTAGTTGAAAGTAATTTTCAATCCATTTACAAGTTATCAAAAACTAATTTATGAAAATTATTTTATAATTCTACACTAATTGTTTAAATATACTTTTATCCATTAAATACAGTTAAAAAATAGAATTAAATTGAATCTTTTTTTAATTTTTTAGAAAAATGATATTTATGATTTTAAATTGAAAAAATGATAGGAAAGATTCTTTTAACTTGAACATCATGTATTGAGTTTTACACCATCATGATTACATAAATATTTAAATAATCATTATTATTTTTTAATGATTTTTTAAATGAATTTTTTTTTCATTATCAATTTCGAAAGTTGTAGTTTTTAAATAAAAATTATCAAATTAAAAATGATATTTTCGAAATGAAATTTTCCAGGTTATCTTTCAAAATATGTTTTAATATAAGTATATATCCTTTTATTTTATATAATCATTACATAGGATTAAACAAAACAATACCATCAAAATTATCTCTCTAGATGATTTATGATTATTATAGACATTTTTTATGAATACTATTCATTTCCCACAAGTAAAGGATAGGTTGAAATGTTTATAAAAGCTATTTAAGTTTAATGGGATATGATATAATGATTTTTTTATTATCTAATGGCACCATTATCTACAAATTATTTGTCTTTTGGGGCCTATATCTCATTCCAATTCATTTGTAAATGACTAATGTTCTATGAGCTCAAAGGGTACCTGAGGGTTTTCCCCTTGTTCGAAAGAGAGTATATGGGAGTAAATCCCAAAACCAAATACGTGTAAATATGTACTTATCTCAAGATTGAAGAAGTTACTAATTTTTTTATCTCAATAATATATTGTTATGAATGATTTGGTATATATTTTTGACCTATTATTATTTATGTTTATCTGTGTAACAAAAATTTATTCCTTATTCAGTGGTTATGTTTTCCTAGAGCTTATTAATTTTCCCCTTATGATCTAAATCGTATAAACATACAGGATTTATTATATGAATTAAGTTCATTAAATATTATATGTATAATATAGTTTCCAAATGTTATGATCCAAATCTAATAGCCATATACTCATGTTATGTTGATATCCACCATTTTTACCCTTATTGGGAATTTGAGATCACCCTTTCTTATGTTTCTTTTCCCCCATATTATAAGGAAATGTTTTACAGTAGGGAATACATTTGATTTGTACTATGTTGGAAGGAATTTTTGGTAGATGGTGAAGTTATTTAATCAAATAAAAAAATTGTTTTTCTAGTCTCTAAAAACACTAATCACTTATGATTAATGGGAATTTATTTTTGGAAAATTAGATTATTAATCAATTAAGATGTAATGTATATAATTATATATGAAAATAGTATGTATGAATAGTTTTTATCTTATAAAATTTTTCCTTAAAATCTATATCTATGTTGAATAAACATTAATAAAAACCCTATAAATAATTCTAAGGACAAGTGAATTTATAGAAAAATAACTTGGAATTTTTATGAATGAGATATTGAGTGGATTCCAAGACATTGCATCCCTATCTAGATGATAAAATTGGATATATATCAGGGAAAATTGTAGCATTGTGTGAAAAAACTATATATGGTTAATTTAGCTAGGCTCATTCGTCACCTAGTGTATAATAATGGGGCTTCACATGGTTTGACACACCAGATGAATACGCTATAGAAATTATTAAACTATTTAAAAAACCCCTTAATTATTTGAATATATCATGACCCTTAATAAACAAGGTAAAACCTAAAGATTAATATATTAAAATTAATTTTTCATGATTTAGACATCATATAATTTGTAATTCATTATTATGTGGTTCCCCATATATGAATACTGTTACTCAAACTATTCTTTCATGTTTTATTCAATTGATGAAACCTGAAGAGACCTTGTGAGTTTTAGATAATATAGAGAATAATATTATCTTGATCATAAGAAAACAAATTATATATGATCATGAATGGAAAATATCATTTCTATATAGACACAAGCTCCTCAGTCTATGAATTACATAGAGATTTCAAACAATTAAATGATGGAAAAAAATTCTAATTTGTAATTCATGAAGAAAAACACACCATATTATATTGGTTTCAATAATATTCTATTTGTAGATAAATGGAGCAGTTCTAATAGAAATATATTTTACATTTTTTATTTTTTAAAAAATTAAGAATTTATTTTGGATATATATTGTTTAGAAAGTTACGAAGAACAATGGTGTAATCTCATCAAGAATACACAAAAACGTGAATAAATTGACTCCATTGGGTGTGGCGAGTATAAGAGTTAATTATTATATAATTTATTAACTTTTATTATTTATATGAAATTGAAAATGAAATTCCTTAAGATAAACCAATATAATGATGAATTGTTTGATACATATTATGAAAATATTTCAAGATATGCTAGTCACACTTCTTGTATTGTCGCCCATCCTATAAAATGGTGGTAAATTTCAATATTGTGGAAAAATCAAGTCTCTGGAGAATGTTATCCATAAGGTACTTCTATATCTATGTTGAAAATTTTCATTATGCTATCATGGTATGAATGTAGATTGGAATTAACTATTATTATCATGTTTTGATAAAAAATAAATACAGAATTCAAAAGAAACATCAAATACCATAGAAAAAATAGGATGGAATTTTAATTATGCATGATATGTAGAAAGAATATATTATTAATTTATCTTAATGAATCCAATAAATGATTTCATTATTAGAGAAATTTCATAGAGTGGATGGATTCTAATGTGATGGGAATATGTTATCTAATGATGTTAGGGAAATCTACACAAAATGTACATTTCTCACAATAATATTTCAAATACAATACATATCAGTATTATTCTAACTAATGTTGAAATTATATGTTTAATTAATATTATCAATTTTAGAATCCTTTAATGGTGAGAGTAAAAAGGGAAATCTCATGATATCACTATTTATATTATGGGGTATGATAACAATGTAGTGAAATGTACACTTATCATGCACTCTAGAATATCAAATTTATTAATTTAATAAAAATATTCCAATTCTTATAAATATTAATTATATTTTATAGGTATTTTGATTCCAAATAAATTATTAGAGTTTAAATTAGATGGAAAAAATCCAAATGGTTTGATGATTAAATTTAATGTTTTTGATTCATCTATAGTTGATATTGGTGGGAATGTGCATCCTAAAATTTGTTCATTCAACTTATTTTTTAATTTTTAGATATCAAAGGAATGTATACTATTATTTATGTGAATAATTCCTAAACTTATAAAAATGGAAAGTGAAATTTTACATTCCGAACCAAATGTTTTCTTCTATTAGTTTGATGATAGATATGAACTTTGGTTAGATATCACATAAACTATATTTTTCTAGATTCAAATTTAATATTCATGTTTAACATTAATTTTTGGGTAAAAAATCAATATTGAAGATATTCACGTTTTTTAATAGTTTATTTGACATATTAAATAAATCTAATACTCTTCAAATGAATCATCTAGTTGAGTTCTCAATAAAATTCATTTCTCATGTTGTGAATATTTTATTGAATCTATATTGTATATCCCAAATTATGTTACACAAATTAAAGAAGAAAATCATGGAAAATCATGATAAGGAACTATTAAAAAAAATTGTTCTCTTTGGGTATACTAATTCTTTATTCATTTAGAAGGATAAACTGATTTTTCAATTTATTAATTATTTGTAACATAAAAAAGATCACTATCATGAACAAGTATCCACTACCCTATATTGATGAATTTTTTAGTAAAAAATTAATAGATAATAAAATTTCTACGATTGATCATTATTTTATATAGAATCAATTAAGGGTTATGATGTAGGGTATATCCGTGATAGGATTCTCTACAAGTCATACTCTCTATGAATATACAGTCATATTATTCGGGATAAATAATTATTCCACTATCTTTATATATTATATTAATAAAGTATTTATAGAATATGGTTATTATTTTGTTGTAGTATATATATATATGATATTCTATGAAAATCACTGACAAATAAAGATCATGATGGTCACACATGAATTGTGATATAGTCTATAAGGAAGGATAATTTTTTTTGAAATTACCCACTATGAATTTTGGTAAAAAGTGTTTCTTTTTTGGTTCATATAGTTTTAAGATATAGAATATCATTAGGTACATCAGAGAATAACAACATTGAGAATTGGCATAGACATACCATGATGACTAAGATCTAATGTTTTAATTGTTTGGATGGATATTATAGATCGTCTGTTGTAAATTTATCATCGATTCATAATCCACTAACGAGGTATGCTGTGTAGGAATCCATGTTCCTATAGACATATGAATGTGAGGAAAACACCAATTAAATGGATGGATGATTAGTCAGTAGACATCTAGTTATATTAAACATCAAGGTAGAAGAGTATTTAAATTATAATGATGTATCGAATAAGTTATTTGAATTTATTATTATGATGGAAAATATGATGATAGATTAAACAAGATGATACTTTCAGGTAAATGATAAGAATTAACCTACTCATTATTTAGAGTTATATATGATAATTTTTTTATTTATAATATGTCTTAATTATCCTTATTTAAAAATGCATGATATACATAATTATATTAAAAGATTAATGTACATATTTACATAGAATAATGTTAACATGACCCAGATAAGATTAATAGGTCTAATTAATGATTATTAATGCTTAATACATTACCACATAGGGATATAGAACACGGTGGTTTATAAATTTAGTCAAAAGGATTACTCTAGATAATCAATGATGTTGATCATAAAAGATTCAATATTTATTGACTTAAAAATGTTGGTTCTTGATATTTTACAGGAATTGAGGAAATAAAATATCTCTTAAATGATTGTTCAATAATCTATAAATGTAAATATTAAAGAGCAATATAAGGAAGATGCAATGTTGTAGATGAATGATAGAAATATTCCTTTATTTAACCTTGATTATGATGGATTGATACAATTAAGGATATTTATATGTGTTTAATCAAAACTAAATTGGAAAATGATTTGTTAAATTGGATCATAGTTATTATTTCCATATTCTTTTGAGATATATAATGACGTATAAATATGAAAAAGAATATTTCTTGTTTGATAGAATGGAGAAAAATATTGATTAATATATATGAATATTATTGGTATCTATGAAATTTATATATATGATATCAATGTTTAATGGGATCCTACAACTGTTACCCTTACCAGAAGGTAAATGAAAAAACATCAATGCATATTTTGTCAGCATACTCAAAAAACCATCTAATATGAATTCTATTATATGTGTTTTATTTGATCACATAAAAAATTTAATACACTTCATCACTATCATAAAATATTTAGCGAGTAATTAGTTTTTTGGTATATATTATAGTGAATTGGAAAGGTTGCAATGAGTACAATATTTTATTATGTCCGATCAGGATTGAAGGGTTACCTCGAGGTTCTAAACTATTCTATAGTTGGATTTGGATATGGAGAAATGTTTTAGAACTCTGAATAATCCTCAGATAGATGGCTAGTCTGATAGAATATTTCAAACACTAAAGGATATGGTCAGACCATTTTTTTCATATTTTAATGGTGTCTTGGATAAAAAACATCCACTAGACTAATTTTTAAACAATCATAACTTTCACTCAAGAATTCAAATGCATCCTTATGACGGTTTTTATTTAAATATATGAAGTAATATTCTATGATTGGATGAATTTGGAGATTGGATTCAATTTTTAATGTGATATATATAATTAAAATATAGATAATGCTTTATATAGTCAATAACACATCATTGAAACTCAGGTTAGAAAAAAATGTATAACCACTCATTGGTGTTATATTGTTTTTGAAGTTTGTGGGACGATAATAAAGTGAAACTATATAAGGAAAAAGCATATGAGATTCATATATATATAAAGTGAGTCATTTTATATTGGACCTTTCAATATTATTTTTCAAGTAGGGATGGTTTTTTATCACATGGTACTTATGTAGAACAAATCATAATTACATGATGTGTTCTAGGTATATCTATATTAGATATTCAAAAATAATCATTCTGATATACTAAAATATAACTTCATACTAATGGATCATAATATTTCATATGTAGAAAAAATATAGATATTCTGGTAAATCTAGAGTATGTTTTATGATGTAATTCTACTGACATGGACAATGTTTTATAGATAAACAACCATCATGATTCAACTACTTGAAATCATGTTCATACAATGAGTTATAATTATCCTAATTTGTTTGCATCAGAGTGATAAATTATGACGAATAAATTTTTTTATGTGGAGTATAATGTGATTCCCAATGTTCATACCAATTTTTTCTTTTCAGTTTCAATTATTTTTTTGATTGCTTTTGTTACACACCACACCACGTTATAACACACAATGATATCCAAGTAATGTTATTATTTAACGATGAATGTTATAAAGTATTAGTTAAACATGGTGGAATTAATATGAATAGAATAATCCTTAAAATATAATTTATATTTTTTTATATAAATAAAATATATTGACAAAAAACATCCTAACATTTGGTACTGTCTTAATATGCGTCGAAAAATACATTTTCAAAAAAATATTAGTTTTTCTGAAAAATTTAAAAATTTATTTTTTAAAACATATTAAAAATTAATTTCATATAAATAAAAATTATTATTGAAATATAAATGTAAAAAATAACTTTTATATATTATTTATAATCTTTTGAAAATATAATTTTTTATATGAATAGTAAAAATACAGATTTTATATAAAAACATTCTATTTATAAAGTTTGAAAAATTTCTATATTATATTAATATATTTATTAATGAAAATTTTTTGTAGTTATATATTTTTTCATATAATTTATTGGATCATAATCAATTTACTATTTAACTTTCTAATTAACTCTTGGAAATATTATACAATAATGTTCTTTGGAAAACATCAATTTAATTACTTATATGAGTTCATTTTTAAATTGAATTCTACCACTCAAATGAAATGAAAATTTTAAAATATATTTCATCTTTGAAACAATATTAATTTGTATCACATAATATGTTCACCTTAGTTTTTTTAAAAATGAATAAAAAGACATTACAAAATAATTATCCTGATTAAATTTATAATCAGGTTTTCACATTACATGTGGAATATTTAAAACTAAATTTCATCGTACATTGTGTTTGTTGGAACCAGAAATCACAGCCATTTATTTCACTGAATTTGGCGGAACTAAATCTTAGGGCATAGCGCATTTCGAAAGCTTCGATTTGAAAGGTCATGGACCCCGAACGAAGTAATGGTTCCTGAGTTATGGTCGTTCAAATTCAGGCTGCTGGAAATAGACATCATAGATGGTTTTGGGGAAAAATGTATTTGTGTACAATAAAGGAATAGTGCACGCAAAAATGGAATCACACATGTAAAAAAATAATCTTGCGTACAAAATGAATTTTCACGTAAAAATGGAACAGGAATGTACATGCACCGAAATTCAATGATTCTCCTATAAATACAAGTGCATCCCCTTCTTCTTGGTGGTCCCTTAGAGGTCGTCCACTGCTCTAATGTGCATAAGACCACATTTTCTACGTCTGTGTGTTAAAACCCCATCTAACACGAAAAAATATCACTTTTGCGTGCAAAATAGCCAACGTTCCCATTTTTGTGCTGAAAAAATTATTATTTCACTCAATAGTGCCATTATTCCCAATTTTGAGCGCACCAGTGCTGTACATGTCCAATTGCATGAACAAGTTTCCTATTTCACGCAATGATCACATATTGCACCCCAGACTCCCCTATTCAATGCATTTCCTTCTCCATTACACGCACAACACCCAATTGCGCACACACCTTCCATATTGTGGGCACTCCTTCCCTATTGCGCACATTCCGTCCCTATAGCACGCAATGCTTCCTTATTGTGCACTACCCATTCTACATGCAGTTTATCTTACATGAAACAGTGACCAAGCCTACTCCCACTGTTCCATACCATAGTGCATGCATCCTCACACCCTCGCTCAGGTTCAGTGCTGGCCTGGGATCCCAGCTCTTCACGCTAGTACCTCTATTAATGTCACTGACCCCCATGAAAAAAGAATAGTCGCTCCGTGATGTTTTCAGGCTTGAACATCAAAATTTTTAATTTCCCCCTTATTCGCATCCACCATCCACCTATAGAATACCATGATTTGAGATAATCCTCCACACACCATGAAACACCTTTAGTTGACATATTCCACTTGGTTTGTTTCCCATGTCATGATTTGAGATTCTCATCATCAATTCCCTGAGTACCCTGAGTTGAACCATACCTCAAATAACTCATCAATACCATATCACCTAGCTTCTATATCGGGATACACTTGAAAGGGTTTCTCTTGTGTAATTC
This sequence comes from Viscum album, assembly GCA_963277665.1. NCBI lineage: Eukaryota > Viridiplantae > Streptophyta > Magnoliopsida > Santalales > Viscaceae > Viscum > Viscum album. The sequence continues at coordinate 1,978,335,629 of OY728165.1, read as the reverse complement.
CAAACACTATCCACTCCTAGGCGGATAATTCCTAATAGTTCTATCTATATAATTTTAAACTGTAGTAAACCCTATGTGAATAACATAGGATTCCTCTTGAACCCAACAATAGATTCCTTATGCATCAACATTAACATGACAAAAATCCCAAATACACGAAGTTAAACTCTCTTATGCCCTATCATTCAATAATATGATGCCACTTGTTCTAATTAAGAGATGCCTTATGTGCTATGAATAAGATGCCTCATCCCATGGTTACAGTTGAAAAAATTCAAAATCATTCGAATCTATTAAAACATTTTATCACTCTGCATCATCCTTCAGGATTCCTATATTCTGATCATCATCCATATTCATTTCTGAAGAGACCCACCTAACAGATTGGTCCCATGCCGCATCGGCTCACCAACATTTCTGGGCCAATGCTCATGAAGTCCTTAGACAACACATCGAGTCAGGTATTGTTTTTTGAACACATTCAATAGTCATCCCTTAGCGGTTTTTCCCCATATCAGAAAAATGTGCTATGTATATTGTGTTTCGATCACGGTCAATAGTCATCCCTAATCGTCAAACCACCCTCATTGTATTTCGAATGTCGCTAATGTGATTCAAACATTTCATCTCCCTTTGTTTGGCCTTATTCCAACTCCCATGGTGTTATCCTTATTATGAACTATAGCATAAGTATAGTCATCGATTATATGCCTAAATCCACCAGTGAGTTGAGATTACCTCATAGCCAGACACTAGGAAGACATTACAGATAGCTTCCATGTGTAATCTTCATCAACTTTTTCCCCACCATTGCGGCACCTAGGCATATTTCTTATGTAAGCCCAATTTTCCATTGCAGATCAATAGAGGTACCCAGGCTGATGTTGTGTGTGAGCCCTATTAATTTTTTTATCACTCTTTAAACTCTCCCATTAGGCTTCTGTACATATGCACCATCCACTATTGCCGCTCCTTAGCAGCGCCTGGGAAGAAACCCATGGAAAGCCACAGTCATCTTTGTCACTCTATAACGACACCCATGTACCCTCAAAACTATTTACTTTTCACATATCCATGCTAAAATGAGACCCTAAAAGGATAACTCTACAATACCCCATCACCACAACATTTCGGGTACCTTCACATCACCATGGGTTAAATACTACCAGTTATGGATGTCCTAGCGGAGTGGAGAGAACCCACCTCATCCAAGATATTGGACGTTAAACTACCAATCACCATAAACCTAAGCACATAACGTTAAACTATAGCCTTTTCCCATGCACCATACATGGGTGCCCTGTCTTGGACATCCCCAATGACCATTTTTATCCATGATAGTGAGACTATTCCTCCCATGGAATGAGATCCTTTTTACTGGAACAACATCTGGCCACGGGGAAAGGGTAACCACCTCGGTGTAAGAACCCTAGCCTTTCATGCAGGAGGTATCATCCATGCTCCTACTATATTCTTCTTTGACAAGGAACCAAGGGGGGGGGGGTATGTGCACTAGATCCCTCCTCTCTCCCATCCCTGTTAGGTCCACTAGTATAGATACCTTGAGAGTGGGGGGGGGGCGAATTAAGGTATGACAGATTAAAACGACCATCCATTTTGATCTTGTTTTTATGTTAGGCAAAACCCTCTTCTCTCTTCTCCCCATTGCAGAGTATGAACAAATGTTAAAGCATGCACATGACACAACAATTTTTACTTGTTTCACCCTCCCTGAGAAACATCCAAGAGGATACCACGACAGTGTTCCAATGTACCAATTCCAATACAAGCACACTGATTTTTACAAGTTTGAGGTGGACTCACTGTCCCTCTTGGTTTACAACAACTAACAATATAAATGCTCACTACTCCCTCAACTAAAGTGTTCCCATTGCTTCTTCAGAAGGTCCACTCACAGTTTCTATACATATAGGTCTCTTTATAATATCTAATGAAATCTACATCCTTAATTGTGGAATGACTATCTGTTTACGTCAAACATTCACATGTAGATGAATCTCTCTTTTCAATGGGTGTACCAGGAAACCCCAATTTTTACGCGCAACCTTCACTGAGACTAGCGTGTAATTATATGATTTGTTGTGAAATTAACTTTTGTCACAACAACAATTTTATTCAAAAACTCCTTTTATGCATAAAAAATTATTTTACACACAACAGCTTTTACGCCCAGCCTCTACACTGCCTTCACTGGAATTCTCTGATTTTGCGTGAAATTCACTTTTCACGCAATGGTCTTCTTTTCTCGCAACTCACATGTGCAATCCAATTTCGTGTTCCAGAGCTTGGATAATCTCTAAACCTTGAGCTCTCTCTAATGGAGGGGGTCACGTCATATTAAAAGGAATAAGCGACCCTGCACGAAAAAACCCTCCTTGAGTGCGTAATTCACTCCGAGTGCGAATAACACATCTTCCATCCAACATCATTTTTCTGGCACTGCTCCAAAATTTTGTGCACCTCATGGCTTTTCCAATTCACGAGCTTCGGACCTTGAAACACCTCTTTCGTGAAAAAAAAAATTCTTTATTTCGGGCACCCGCTAATATTTCACGCACCAGTTTCTTTTTCCCCCATCGAAAATATATTTCACGCGCGCCGCTGGTTTTCGCGCACGCTACTGTTTTTTCGTGCACGCCACAATTTTTCCGCGCATACCACCCTTATTTGACATAGGACATCCTATTTGTGGGAACCTCCCTTTGTCAAAATCATATTTCTCCATTTTCCATTTTTCAGGAAAATAAATTTGGAAATCACTGGAAAACGGTGCCACCTTGTATTTGTTATTTTTCTGCTGCCTCCCAACAGTTCATTCCATTGACGAGGTTCTTCAATAAATCATGGATTGTTGAAAGAATCCCTTGAACCCGACCAATCACCATGTAAACCCCCTTTTTCAAAACAGTCTTTCATTATTGTCTTCTTTTTCAACAAACATAACATGGAGGCCAACTTTGTCGACAAAGAAAATCACCTCACAAATGCTTCAATGACACCTTGATGGATTTTTTCCCAACCGTCCCAAATCCGTATCCCTTTGGGATTTGTCTCCACTTAGGCCTTCATCCTATAGTAATTCCTAATATTTTTCTCATTGGGTCACTAACCATGCATAATCCCCTTTTTCCATTTTGGGACGCTAACCACATGTAATTCCTTATTTCAATTTTGGGCCTCCAACCGCGTGTAAGCCCCATTCCACTTCAACAGAAGCACCATTATAAATTTTACATCATTTCTTTGTTTCCAATAGTTTATCACACCGAGCTTGACTTAGGTGGGTTTAGAGTAAGCATCAACCATGAAATTACCTCTGGGCAGCCTAGATTGTAATCCCCACACACCATCCTGAAATACAGGTACATTGTTCCTTACCAAGGAAATGTACGTAGGAAGCCTCCCAAAGGATCAAGCCCACTATCTATTGGCCCTAACCATATTCACATCTGTTCTCTAACCCCTCCCTAAGTATATATAATTTGATACATTCCATGGCAAGGTACAAAGGATGCCTCTAGAGGTTCAATCCCAACATCCATTTGTCCAAACCCCCAATCACATCGGCACACCAAACCACCTAAACTGTGTGGGCTTTGATCCTTTTCAAGTAATGGAATGAAGGAAGTCTCCCTGAGGTTCAAGCCCAACAACCATTAGTCCCGACCCCCTTCATGTTTTCACACCAATCCATTTGATCTAAATGGACATGGATCCATTCCATGTTAAGGTACATACGACGCCCCCTGTGGATCATGCCCCAAATCCATTTTTACCGACCCCAATCACACCAACACACCAAACCATTTAAACTATGTAGACATTGATCCTTCCAATGGAAATGTATATAGGAATCCTTCCTGTGGTTCAAAACCAACACCTACTTGTCCAGGGAACTTTGTGTTGGTCCACCCCTATCCTTCATGACATCAAACAATACGCCCCTTTAGTCCTGCAATACAATAAACGGTCACCCATATAGCTGTAAGCCATTGCGAATCCCTATTCAGCAGTAAGTCGTTGATTTCCCCATCAAGAAGTACGTCGTTCTGATATGCGATTGACGACAAGTCGTTGCATTCCCACTGTTGGGACCAGCATCTCTGGTCCACCGTAGTGGCTTCAGAAAAACCGTTGGCTACTAACCATGCATAAGCCCCATATCATCATTAGGTTGTCATCCTATGGATACACACCGATCATATACCACATCTTGAACTATGTAGACTATGATTCCATACCACGAGGATACGATGGATGCCTCTTCGATGCTCAATCCCAAAATTATCATCTCCCTCGAGTAGACTCCATATCATTCTCCATCTAAATCACTTATCCTTCCAACTTCCATCCCTATTCTTACCTAGGCCATCACATCCTGGTCAGATCATGCCAATTCACCTCCTATCATCAGTGTTTCCTCTTGGGGTTTCACCCATCTGATCCAATATAGTCAGTGTTTCGATCAGTCTGATCCATCTATTCTAGATTTTAAACTCTTGGAATTCTATGTGTCAAACATAGGAAGCTGAGGAATAACTTAGAGAAATTCATATGGCATATAATTCCCTACATTCAACGTGGGATTTCTTGGGCTTCATCACCTTTGAGAATCACATAATAAGGGGAAGAAACCCAGACACGCAAGTGTTCTAGCATTTAGACATACCAGTAATGTCCAACATGGCTACCCACTCAATCGAAGTTTGCATTCATGTCCAGAACCCATGTAATGACATGACATAATCATTGTAAATAACCGACATCCTTGACGATATGACACTGGGAAGAGTATCATGAACAATGACTTAATCTATTGGGGAGACTCAAAATAGGTAACAAGTTTCGAGGATGAATCCACGGAAGGAAGAAATGACATCCCATTATTCTGTATCGATAATGGGGAAAACATTCCTGAATAAGCGATTGATGCCGCCCACCTTTAGAAAGTGGGAAAGCGGTGAAATAGTTATCTCGTCCTCATCCTCCACAAACAGACGGATGCACGCACCCGAACGAAAGTGTCCAAAATAGTGTTCTTATATGATAAAATAGAATTAAAATATATAATAATGGGTACATATTATCAAATAATTATAATTTTAATATTTTTTTATAGGACACATCATCGTTTCAAATAAATAATCAAAAATATTTACTCTAGGGAAAACTAAAGTGGTAATTGTTTTTAAAAATATTGGATATGGGAAAACCTATTTGAATGATGTATTTTTTTAATTTGTTGAGATTATGAACTACATATTTCATATTATATATTAAATATCAATTTTTTGAGGCATCTGGGGGGATATTGAATTCCCATTTTTGAATTATTTATTATTTTTTAAATAATTCTTCAACTCCTAATTAATAAAAGGTAACTTTTTCCACTCACTTATTTATAAATATTATTAAAATTTTATTGATCATAACCTACCAAAATCTCTCAAAAACATAATAATTAAAAACCTACATCATATTATCTTCCAAATTTTCCAACCCTAGGGTACATAATATGTTATCCAATGGAGGTATTTCAATGATTCGGTAATTATTTTCCAAAATAATCTTCGTTATTTAATCTAATATTACAACCTTTATTAACATACTAATAATTAAAATATAATATATATATATATAAATATATTATACTAATATGTGGATATATTTATTTTTGCACCTCTATACATCCCTTTATCCATCAATTGGGAAACACAACCATCATATTGGTATTTGGTGGACGACTACCTCAGAAACTGGTATAATTGTTCTTCCATTACTACCTATCAAAAATGAAATATCTATTGATTTAATTTTTATATAATATAGTAATAAAATAATAATAATTCGTAATTATAATATCACATATTCATTCTTCTCATTCCATTTCATGGGAATACGATCACATCAATCATGTATATGGTGGACTACGACCTCATGATGTGATGTAATTCATTTTTCTCTTAAACATCACTTAAAAAAGAATAATAATATATTTATTTAATATATGTGTTATATATTAATTAAAAAATAATATATTAATTTTGACATATTATTTACATTCCATTCATTCTATCTATTATGAAATTTGATATAATGTCCATGTCTACGTATGGCATATCGTTTCAATGAACAATGTAACTCATTTTCTATCACTAACATTTAAGGAATACTATAAATACATATTTCATAAATATATATGATATTTATTTTAGGGGTAATGAATATATATGTTTTAACCATGATCAATGTTATTTAATTGGAATAACTGAACCATGAAAATCATCAAAAATGAAGCATTTGTTATCTAAAATGTGGTTTTAACAAGGATTTTATAGGAAAAGTGTAATAAATTTCAAAATAAATAAATATTAAGTAAGTTATAAACTTTTTTTGTTGTGGAATATATTTATAACAAACTTATATTTATTATACATTATGCTATATTATTTATAAAGGATTTCGGGACATAATGTAATGGTGTTTTCATCTCACTTTTATTTCCATGAGACCCATGCCATATTCACCACGTGTTTCTTTTGTGCTGAGTATATTCAACCAAAGAATGTATTATATGATATTTATTATTTAAATTATGGGGATTTAAATAAAAATTTATGATTAATTTTTTTATTGGTCTTATCATTCAAGAACATACAAATTTTGTTTTGCTTTTATGTTGTAATCACATTATTTATCTATATTGTTGATTATTATACCCATGATGGTGAAAAGTATATATATCTGATTAAACTATTGTTTTGAATATCTTTTTTTATTATTTTTAGAGAATTTATATTACCCATTCATTATATTCTATTTATGTTCTCAATGTACGGGATGAATATTTTTCTGAAAAATTGATATATATCTCACTTTGGTCAAAAATAATTTTTCTTTAATGATCATGTTTTCCAAAAATATTTTACATAATGAATTTAGAATTTAATAATTGTTTTTAATGATAATTTTAACCATGATTGAAATTTAATAAAATTGTTTAAATAGAATATTCTATGCATTTCCAAACAAGGAGTTGATGACTTTTTATAAAAATTATGAATGAAATATTCATTTTAAAGTGTACGAAATAAATAATACTTTTCAATTTCATTCACTATGAATGGTTTAAATATTATAATATATGTTTCCTACTTTAATTTAGATAAATATTTATTTAATTTTACATATATGTTTATATTTTGAAATTTTTTTTTCTATGATGGAAGACTAATTTCCTCCATAAATATATCAACTGATCAATGAAAATAATTTTATATATAAGATATAATAGTTTTTTTCAATAAATTTTAATGGGAATATCATCAGATGATACAATCCTTATTATTTCCTTTCGGATTCATCATTATGATTAAAAATGTTTACAAAACAAATTTATTTCCACAGGGTTATACTATGATGAATTGATTGTGAATCCCATTTCAATTTCATGGTTCATGATATGATGAATGTTATATGATCTTTTGATAAAAAAATGTATTGATTCAATGACTGGTTTAAATTAAATCATCCTAAAATTCCTTGGCTAATAACTAATGTTCAATGTGATCAATGGGTACATGATAGTTTATCCAAATCGCTTAACATGTTCCAGGAGTGGTTATACCAATACTAACATACAATGAACATGAGGTTATCCCAATCCTTGTATTAGTAAATAGGAGGTTATCCCAAGTCTAACATGCAATTAATGACTTGGTTCATAGAAATGACATGTTATATTTTATGCATATGTGAATCTCCCAATTTTTTGTCTTATCCCAATGTAATGTTTGGATAGATTATGTTTTTATTTCATTATGATCAATATCTTATGAACATTCATGAATTATCACATCATTGATGTATATGATATTTGATATGTGGTGTATAGTTTTCAAATGTTATTCTCATGTACTAAAACGCTAAGGCTCATACTATGTTGAAATATTTCTTGATTACCCTTATAGGGCATATGTACTCACCATTTTTGATGCGTCATTTCCCAAGGATATAATGAAATGTTTTATGAATTTTATGTTTATGAATTTTACAATGTGGGAATATATTTATGGTATATATTGACGATATTTAATGAAATATGAATATTGACCGTCAATAATCCAAATACAATAAACTTATATCTTTATCGCCTACGTATTTGTAAATTATATTGAATTTTCATATATAGAGTTGTAAAATCTGTGTATGAAAATCCTTAGTCAATATATAGACACAATAAAATTTTATCCCAAAATTATTATTAATAAATTTACAATATTTCTTTTCTAAGTCACATTGGATTTAGAGTATCATTAATAAATTATTATTTTCTTTTTTAAATTCTAGTTATACATCCACATGATCTATTTTTATTTTTTTCCATAGGATCATATAACTCTATATAAAATGTATTGGTCTGATTTTGAAATTAAATTCATGTTTGTATAGTGTTGTGGCATGGAAGAAATACATAGTGACACTACTACAACTAGAAAAAACATCTCTCAGTATAAATTTACAAATATAATGAGTTGGAGGTTTTGTTAGATACATTTTGGTTTCTTGGTTTCTATCTTACCACATAAGAAATGTTGTCTAAATTACTACGGTTAATGACATTTGGTATTTAATATTTAACTCAGTTTGAGGGTAAGAGATATGATGATTAATAATTTTCCATTATTAATGAGTGGAAACAAAACATTTATAAGTAAGGGTAGTGATTGGATGATGTATAAATATACACAAAGGATAAAAAATTTCATTCTATATATATCTCTAACTAACACCTTTAATTTAATACATTCTTTTAAACACTACTAATACCTTTAATTTTTTATAAAGGAAAAAACATGACTATGTGTGAATGTGAATTGAATGATTTCTACCATAATTATTTGAACAATTTATGGTCATCTGAAACGATATATTTTGGGCGGATTGTAATTTATATTTTGATAACCCAAATACAATATTTGAAAAAAAATCACCAAAATTTCTTAATATTTAAAATTGATTCACTAAATTCTCTCAATTTTTATAATTTTTTCATTTTCATTTCATTTTATGTTTTGATTAATTGAGAATATCCCATGATATCCAACATATAATTCGAATAAATTGACTTAAAAATAATAAAACACATGGTGAAATATTCATATAATGGTTGATGAGGTAACACCAATTTACTATATTCAAAGTTCAATTAAAAAAATGCGGGATTAAAGAAAAAATAGGGAATAATACCAACAATCAGTTCGTTACCATTGTGAATGGGTTTACATTAAAAGATAAAACAATGATTAGCCCCTCTAATTCTATAAAGAACAAAATTTAAGAGTTGATGAATTTTTTAGACTATAAAAAATGAATAAGTTGGATTAAAATTAAATAGATGAAGGATTAGTTAGTTCATAATAAAATATCACTCAAAGAGTGGACAAGGTAATGAATTATAAAGGATGAAATAAAATTACATCATATCTGTGCAGTGAACATCACATAAAATGAATGGATATTAGATGATAATCAATAGATAATACCAATTATCATATAGAGGAGTTTCCTACTCCAAAACAATCTTTCAATGAGTCATTTGAGGGAGGAAGAAACTTTTGATGAATATTGGTAGAATATGATCAAGAAGAAATAAAATTTTGAATCCATTATTTCATAGAATAAAAATGATAAAAAAATTTATATTCAAAATTTTGATACATTTATTTATCATTTAATTCATCTTTATTTGATAATTAACTATATTTTGTTTTTTTATGTAGTAAATTGGAATTTAATAATCAATGAAAATATTCATATTAATTGAAAAAATTGGATTTTAAAATTTTGAAAAGAGATCATAATTTTCTTTCATCATTCACAGTATTTTAGAAAAGACACCTACCAACACATGAATACATAAAAGTTGTGAAGTTGTTACATTCCACGTACTTAGATTACACAACAAGAGATTTTCAAAATAAAAATCTTACTGAAATTAAATCAAATACACAAAATTCATTATTTAAAAGATGTGAAATGTTTCTAATATCACCCCATCAATGATATAGGTTGTAGAATATGCATGATCAGATATATTTTTGGGGTATATTGTGGATCTAAAGTATATGACATGAACTCTGAATTCTGTTCATGTATAATTTCAGTTTGAAGCAATAAAAATCAATTATATGACTTAAACACTCTAAAAAAACTATATTTTTCAAGTCCATATATATTTCAATTGCTTACTTACATTATACTTACTAGACCATAATCTGTTCTCATAGTTTTTTATCTTCTTCTCCTCTGTATCTCTTCCAAAATAGTTGTAATGCATTCAGTTCCTTATTTTATCAAATTCATTTCATTTTTCCCATTCTACAACATTTAATTTCTAGTTTAATTTTCAGCATCAATTTTGATTCCAATTTTCATATCGATCATCATTAGACTATAATTATTTCATTGTTTTTAGTTGTTTCCCCATTAATAGTATGTTAATGACTAGTTGTTATCATTTAATTGGGGACATCTTATTTAAAAATTGTTATACAGGTAATCGAGGATTGTTTCACAAATACATTATTCTTATAAACATCAGCATGTAAAAAAATATTTTTAGGGTTAGGGGATGAAATTAGTGGTGATGATAATATTAATTATTTTATAAATTGAAACATGGTAAACCATTGTATAGGAATTTTGTTAATAAACATCAATATTTAGCATTCCAATGAACAATGGTAACCATGGGGTTAGTAACTGAAGGACCCAGTACAAGTTGGAGTTGATCATCATTTGAGTATTATCCTATGACTCTTTATATTATATAATCCAAGATTACTTCATCTAGGTTTTTAGATAGTTATATACCATGTAATTTTTAGAAAATTCGTAGATCAAATTGGTTTTACCACACCCAATTGGAATCATTCGCATGAATTCTAAGACTAATATATATGTTCATTTATAGATGGTTATTGGATTAACCACTTTTAATGGACCTAAAATATTCCATTAACTATATTATATTTCCATAATATAAATCCATGTTACATAATTCTAGAAGAAGACATTCTTAAATAGATAGAATGAAAAATTCTACCTAGGTATTTGAATCGATATGGTGTTAACATTACAATCATTATAATGGGTTAACCCCCACACATTCTCATTACTAGGAATTTTTATTCAATAATATTTTGGTTTTGAATTTAAAATTTGATCACACCTAAAATATTTAATGTTTTCTATTAGCGAAATGAAGTTTTGTTATCGGTGAAGGAGATCATTGTTCCCTAGAAGAACACTCTTCTTATCAAAAGTAATATTTCTAGACTCTCATATCTTCTTATTGTTTTTACACTATTTAGTTTTATAATTATTTAAAGCATGCACCCATATTCCATCTCACTTTGTCTTATAATGTGTATGATAGTGTCCCTTGACTCGTTTTAAGAGATTGGACAAAGAAAAATTTCAAACATTCAATCATAATATTGAAATAACTTTTATTGCAAACTAACACATTGTAATGGATGAAAACAATGACAATATCATACCTCTCATGGTAAATCACTAAAAAGAACCCCATTAATATCTTGAAGACAATAAAAAACTACAAGAGTACATCATCATAGATTTCGACATCACATCCAATTGTTGTGATGCGCCCATCATTTTGTACCCTCATATCTAGGAAAAACACTTCAAATGAAACACAGACTCTTCCACATGATCCCAAACAGAAGGTTGTTTAGTGATATAAAATAATAAGACCACCATAATAACATACCCCCTATTTTATAGGTTCATGACACTTATCCCAATAAGGGAATATCCCCTAATTCTCTATGATTATGAGTCTTCCTTATTTCCTAGCATGACAAAGCCAATGATTGGATCAAAATCCAAGATCAAAGTTAAATAATGACTTGGAATGATTTATCATCTATATTTAAGGATAAATACAATATGTGAAGATGAATCCTGAAGCATTTGAATGTGATTGTAAACATCACATAGAAATATGATGAACCACATTTGGCTTCATGGGACTAATTCATGGAACTTCCCACATAAATTCTGAAATTAGAGGCATCATTTGTGTATATAACTAAATATATATTTTCAATGATGCCAACATCATTTCAAAAAATTATTGGACCCTACTGCCAATGTAAGACTAATGACAATGATTCCAGAATAGTGCATGAGACTTCTAGATAAGGTATTATATATTTCCAGTATGTGGATGTTTGATCATGTAACTCCTTGATGTGGAATACATCATGTGGAAGATATTACCCACCTCAAATCCAAATTAGTGTTTCTTAAAAATAATAATAGTCTATTTAGAAACCTACTACACCACCACCCATACATACACTTATTATAGATATCCAATCTTGTGTGGTGTGAGGAGTATTTCACCCATAGAAATACTATAGGAAAGGGACCTAGAACCTTGACTCAATTATTATAATTATATAAAAATAATCAATAAAATGACTAGATTAATAATTCACAGTAGAACAGAAAATGTACTATTCGTAGATGTTGTATCTAGATCCACATCAAGACACTCTTTAGTATTATTAGAAAATTATTGGTTACGAACTGTAAAGGATTCAATGACCACCTGAGTACCTAACACTATGGACTAGTTCATTGACCAAAATATAAAAAATCATAACATTCTTTTCCAGTAAACTCTCACTAATAAATTCATCCCAGTATTCCAAGGCTTCAATATTAATCCCCACATCTTTAGTTTAATATATAAAGTCATATCACTACTTTAAATAATAAATCAGACCACAGGATTACCACATGGGAGAAAGAAACCAAAAACTAATGGGAGGCCCAAAAAAATATTAACAATTAAACTGTCTAAATCTAAAAGACCTTATCAGACCATCTACCTTGTTCATTTACATTAACTAATGATACACACCTTTGATAAGAGGTAAAGTATATGGTTTATAGGAATGAGAATGTGATATAATTTTAGCATCCATAAATATGTGATTAAAATATTCTTAACGAAACTAAGAAAAATGAGCTAGAAATTAGTGATGATAACAATGACAGAACAAATGATGCTGGTTGATAAACATATTTAAAATTAATGTGAAATAAAAAATATATAATAAATAAAAACAAGAAAAGGACAATGTCAATGTGTCAAAAAAATCTTACAAACCACTCTCTCTATTTCTTAAAAAAATAGTAAATTAATGATTGATAATCCATATAAGAAGTTTCTATTTATATTTATTCCAAAACTCATCAACATACCCATTTAGGAATACATCACTCAAATACATATATTTGAATAATTTCTAATATAGAATCATTCATATAAAAATAAAATAAAAAACATAAGAGACATAACTTTAAAAAAGAAAAACCTGTATTTTTAAGTGATGGATTCCACCGAATCTGGGAGATCATACAGTTTCAATATTTCATGAACTATTGGTGGTATTTATCATCGTGTGATCCCTAGGAGATATTTTCATAAGAAAACATCTCAGGCCAATGATCATCTATCAAAAACTAGGGCTACAATTACTAATGATATCATGTGTGTTACTACAATTGGATGACTGATCATTGAAGTCCCATTGATGGATCCTCAAGGATGTGTTAATAAATTTTGAAAAATGTTTATTTTATTATTATTTCTTGATCATAGACGTGGGAGAGGATGAATAAAATTTAATTATTCTATGACATCAATTTCTCACAACTAGGAAGGAATTTGTTGATATGGATCGTGGGTGAATAATATTATGTGTTGGGGGTAAATCGTTAGTGTTCTGCTAAGTGTAGAATTCCAAGAAACGTTATGCCACATTAAACAATAAGGATATATTTATTATTGGTTAGAGAGATTATTTTATGACCATAATGGAAAAAATAAATATTTCCCCCTTGAATAATGTTATGAAAGTAATGATTAATAAGTGGAATTTAATAAAAATATAAAAATGGAAATTGTTCTATAATTTATTATCCTGGTTAACAAACAAACATTTTTATAATTGAAGCCTCTATCGATCACAAAAATACTACATTTTTAATGACTCTAACTATACTTATAATCAACAATAGCTTAGAACTGAAAAATATAAAGGATGAAAAACTCATCGAATTACATGAAAGAGACAAACGAAATATTTCCAATGGTGTGGATAATATAAATGGTAATTTCTTTATGATATGTACAAATAATAATTTCATAGATGATTATTTGTAATATAAAATGCCAACACAATATCCTACTCACTCCCTAAATAAAAGTGGTCTTCAAAAACGAAGAACCAAATATTTTTTATGCTTAAAAAATTTATTCAACATTTTCTAGTGAATGAGTGAGTTTGTTAAAAGTCATTCCAAATAAAGGAAACACAAAAAGTTGTTAATAATCATCCATATTTGATAATCATGACTCAATACATCACTAGATGGATATTTTTTGTTGACTATAGAAATATGAAAAGAACAACCTAAAAATATGGGTTCCATTACCATCAAATGATTAAATGATTGAGAGATTATAATGAAATAAATTATATTATTTCATGGATTGAATTTTGGGGTATAGTCAAATGGTTAAAGATCAAGAAAAATTATCTATAACTACAATTACCTGTACTTTTATATAATTTTCCAATAAAAAAATTTTATTTTCAATGCGTAATGAACCAATGATATTTCAGTAGTTCATGACACATATATTTCAAGATATTATTGATTAAATCATGTAGATCATTAAATATGATACCTATATTTATAGTAGATCATTCTAGGTGTGGCTGATAAATATGGACAAGATCCCACGACGTTTTAAAGAAAATGAGAAGTATTAAACTGGGAATAGCTTCATTCTGTTGTCAAAGTAGGGATAACCCAAAAACAAAAAAATTATAAACAAGTAATAAAATATAATAAAATAAATTTCATTATAAATTTTCATATTTCAATAATTGTAAAATTCATAAGGATTTTTATGGTGAAAACTTAATTATATCATAACATGATACATTTCATTACATAAATTAATTCCCATTGACACAATTCATAGATATGGACACTCATTTAAATTTCAATTATGTGTTTTAGATGACATTAAACACTTATTAACATCCTATGGGGAACTCTAGTAACTATTACACCTGAGTGGGATATATACATTGATATTATGTGTGATGACAAGGATTTCCCTATTTGTTTTACTTTATGATAGAGGGTTAGACACATTTTTTTGTGATTTAATTTTCTATTCATACACTAAATGTGGTTTAGGTAAATTTACTAACCCTGAAAAAAGGAGGAATAATTAGTTTCCTATGAAATTGATTATTTTTAACCATATTTCATTTTATCCAATGTTTTGGTTTATATTGATCATGAGGCACTAAAATATATACTAAATAATATGGATTACAAACCACATCTTATATGGTAAATCAGACTACTGTACGATGTTTATATAGTCATCAAGGATACAAAATGGGAATGAGAATTTCATTTCTAATCACTTTCTAGTAATCCAAAATTCAAACATAAATGATGATTATAATATAAACATCGAGAATGACCACCCCAATGAATCATTTTTTATTATAAATACTCTTTTATACCCATGGTTTTATGAAAATGAAAATTATCTTTCCATGGTATTTCACCACAGACACCTCTCATATAAAAAAGAATATTTTTTGATACTTTAAAATACTACTATGATTAACTAATTCTATTTATGCTCTATGTATTTTGATTCATTTGGCACTACATCCCAAAATACAAAATACCACGTGTGGTCGACATGTGTAACAAATTTTCGTCTGGATGGAATGATATATGATAAAAAACTATTTTATTGAATATTTTATTTATAATAAATGATATAATTTCCTAACATTGTGTTAAATATGTTTAATTAGAATGTATTTGGGAGTAGATCATTCATTTGAATATTTTGATGAAAATTCCAGGTTTACCCTTTATAGTTCACTATAGTATTTCGAAGATATATATTTTTTTATTTATTATTTGAATTTGAAAAGTTTTAAACGTGTTCCTAACTTAATTATCAAAAACTTTTATTCAGGACACCAGAGCTAAATAGTGCATTTGGTTGTTGAAAATAGGCCATGAAGGCAAAGTTGGGCTGGACTCTCCATAATGGAAATGCTTCTGTATTCCGTCCATAACTCCTTCATCTGGACCTTGATTAAGCCCCACATATTTGAGGAGATATAGGACCTATATACACACATATTATCCTTATGGAATGCAGGACAATTAACGCGTTTTGGTGCTCAAATGGGCGGTGCAAGTTGGCATAAAAATGTGGCCGAGATTCCCCATTCACACTTGAAAGCACATTGAACCTAGCATCCCCATCACTGTATAAATTGGTGTTTTTCTCATTTGGTGGGGTTGGGACGTGCATTGGGAAGTTGATTTCAGAGGAGAAGTGGATCGACTCTAAATCTCCAACCATTTCAATAAGGGTAGCTCTTGATGGAAGGATCCCTTCGATGAAGCCTTCTTCTTCTCCTTCATGTTGTAATGATATTGTATGTGTAATAAACTTCTTTGTTCTTCTTTTATTTCTTCTCTTTTCTTCGGTTTTGTTTAAATATCTCCATATATTAAATTTTATATTTGGTCTGGAATTCGTGAGTAGATGCGTGATTGGGTTATACCCATTCTAAACCTTTGCACATGAAAAATGCTTCTACGATGATTACGCCACCCATGGAAGAGTAGTTCTTTTTCCTAATCGATCGACCTCTATCCTTCATCATTCATTTATTTTAAATCAATTAGCTACTGTAATTCACATAATATGATCCTTGAATTGTGTTTTTAAATTATAAGAAACTAATCAGGCAATTTAAAAATTAATACAAAACACGCGAGGTCGAGATTTTGTATAAATTGTGAGAGCGCGATCTTAATCGGTTATACAAGACCACACGTGATAAATTTATAGAGTTAAAATATAATCCCTAAACACAATTAATCATTATTTCCAGAATGGATATGTTCTCTAATTAATCACTGACCATAATCTATCCTTATAACAACAATCAAAGCAGGGTGCTGCAATTGCGTGTTCCGAGGCTAGCCTAGGGTTTATGTAATTTCATCTTTGTGGTTAAGTTAACTCTCATAGGGTTCGAGGGATAACAAATTAAGGGATCATAATTAATTTTATATTTATTTAAATGATAATAATTAATTATTGAATTAAGTGGTATAGTTAGATCGATTACGCCATTTAAAATAGATTTCTAAAAAAACATCTTCTTGTTGGGTCATTTAATCGAAATTCATTTCAAAACAAAAAAATATAATCTTCTTCCAGCAAACATCCTCTAGGTTCATAAACTATAACAAACCCCGGTCCTTTAAAGTAGTGTTTTTATTCTATTTTCTATAAATTTTTTTAGAATACCTTTAATATGTTGTTAAATTCACTTCCTCCTTTGAGAGACGACCTTGGTCAGCCACTCTACTGCACCTAAGTACACCAAAATCACATTAATATTTTGAGGGTGCCCACGACAGAGCTCTTTCAAATTGGAACCATTACTGGGGAGGAAAGTAAATTTTTCATCCATTTAGAGGTATTTATTTTATTTTTCATTTTATTATTTTTTTCACCCCTCCCTTTCATCATTCCCCTTTCTCATGTTTTCATTTTTTTCATTCTCTTCTTTTCTTTTTGGACCATCAACTCAAACTTCTCATTTTTATTTTACTATGGTCCACTTTCTTTCTTTTCATTTTTATTCGATTTGTGACATGAAATAATCCCGAAAATCCTTTATATCTTGACCATGAGTTTGAACGTAGCCTTAGGGCTCGAATTAGACATTCTTAGTCTATGGGAAGTTTCAATATTCAACCAGTTGGTGAATTCCTCTCATCGGGAAACATTGAAATTGGAAGAAATTCAAATTCAAACATAAAAGAGGAACCAATGGCTGGAAATAATGAAAATGAACCTAATATAACCATTCTATAATTGGATACACCAGATATTAACTATCAACCAAATAGTATTGCATACCCAAACCTCAAATCGGACTTTGACTTGAAATCTGGATTAATTCACCTTCTTCCAAAGTTTCATGGCTTATCTGGTGAGGATCCCACTAAAAACCTTAAGGAATTTAATGTGGTTTTCTCAACCTTAAAACAAAGAAATGTTTCTGAAGATCAAATCAAATTAAGAGCATTCCCATTCTCACTTGATGGAGCTGCAAAGTATTGGATGTACTATTTAAAACCTGAAGACGTAACATGTTGGAACGATTTGAAACATCTATTCTTGCAGAGATTTTTTCCAGCATCATGGACCAGTTCTACTCATAAGGAGATCTCAGGGATCAAGAAGGAACAAGGGGAGTCAATGTATGAGTACTGGGAGCGATTCAAGAAGGTGTGTGCAAGCTCCCACATCACCGAATCAGTGAGAAACTACTCATCCAGTACTTCTATGAAGGACTCGCACATATGGAGAGAACCATGGTGGATTCCACGACTGGAGGGGAATTGGTGGACAAGACACCAATAGTAGCACTTGCATTGATCGTCAGGATGGCACAAAACTCCCAACAATTTGGCGATTGAGGTACACCACATGTTAGGAGAGTACATCAGGTTAGTCATTCTTCTCATGAAAGTCATTTAATTGATACCGACATGGAAGAATTGACCACTATGGTGAGTCAAATTTCTTTGTCACAAAAGACATATCTACCCCCTCCTTCAAGGCCTGGTGGCATTTTCACTGATACAAGCCATCCAACTGACTGTTTCCCCCAACTACAAGAAACAATAGATTGTGCAGCAGTATTCTCACGGAGACCATTTCAGCAGCAACAACAACCATATCACGAAAATATGTTTGATTCATTTTCTCCAACATACAACCAAGGGTGGAAAGATCAACCAGACATGAGGTCTGGCTCTAAACAACAACAAAGGTCACCAATTCATCAAAACTTCTAGTAGCCTCCACCTTACCAGCATAGTTTCCAACAACCCCACAGGAGATTTGAAGCCCAAGCATCAACAATCCAGCAACAAGGGAATTCCCCACCCAAGGTAGATTCTAACACTGATGATCTTTTAAAGAAAATTGTTCTTAATCAACAGAATGAACTGAAGAGTCAAGGTTTAGAGTTGATAGAGTTGAAGACTCAAATGAGCCAGATTTTCACCGCCCTCCATGAACTTGTAAGTAAAAATTTGGGAAATCTACCTTCCCAACCCACTCCAAATCCAAAGGGGAATGTTAGTGCCATAACATTGAGAAGTGGGAAGAAAATGAACAATACATCTATACTAACCATTCCACCGGGATTCACCTCAACTCCGGAGCAGCCTCATTCCAAACCAACTGATGATCAATCCAAGGAGAAAGATAAAGGTATGAAAAAGATTGATTATGTTCCTCCTAAACCCCTTCCTTTTCCCAATAGGTTTGTTCAAACCAAGAAGATGGCTGATGAAGCAATGCAAAATGAGTTTTTGGATACATTCAAGTGTGTGGAGATCAACATTCCTCTACATGAAGCAATTAAGAAAATTCCAAGGTATGCGAAATTCTTAAAATAACATTGTACCAATTTAAGAGGGCTCAAGGGTAATGAGAGGATCAACCTTGGAAGGAATGTCTCAACACTCATTACACCAAATCTTGAAATTCCAACAATGTGCAAGGATCCCGGGACATTCACCATCCTATGTACCATAGGGGAGTTGCACTTCTCTGATGCTCTTTGTGATTTAGGAGATTCCATAAATGTGATGCCTCACTCTATATTCTCTTCCTTGTAGGTTGGTGAGTTGAATCCAACAAGAGTAGTGGTGCTGTTGGCAAATATAGCTACAACATATCCAGCGGGAGTCCTTGAGGATGTACTTGTATGGGTATGAGACATGATCTTCGCAACAGATTTCGACGTGCTTAACATGGAGGACGATCAGGTAAGTTCTCATGCCCCCATTATCATAGGTAGACCCTTCCTCAAAAAATGCAAAAACTATCAAAAATGTCAATGAGGGTACACTTTCCATGGAATTTGGGGATGATGTTGTGATATTTATTGTTATGGACTCCATGAAGTACCCCTCTGAGGACTATTATGCTTTTTTTATCTCCGATTTTGAACCACCAAGTAAATACTCCATGGATTTTGATTTTCTTATGCTTAGGGAGATTATAAGTATTGGTTCTGGTTTAATGTCTAAGAGAACTTCCACACCTGTTTATAATGAACAAGAATCTCTATGATTTGATTTTTAAATGGATTCATATTCTGATCTTGATCATGTGAACTCTGATTATGACATGGCTATTGAGTATGCTGATGGATTTGGTTCTTTATTCTCTAATTATGATGATTTCTGTTATGATACTGATGTTCATTGTGCAGATATGTCTGTTGCATCAATTTCGCCATCTATACATCACCCCCCTACATTGGAACTCAATCCATTTCCCCTAAATCTTAAATATTCATACTTTCTGAGTGGTGATAGATAACCTGTTAT
Source organism: Viscum album (assembly GCA_963277665.1). Classification (NCBI taxonomy): domain Eukaryota; kingdom Viridiplantae; phylum Streptophyta; class Magnoliopsida; order Santalales; family Viscaceae; genus Viscum; species Viscum album. The sequence goes on along the minus strand of OY728165.1, from coordinate 1,978,315,019 downwards.
CATTGCTAACAATATCTCTTTTGAACATGAAGAAATACTTTTGAATATATTGAGAGATAACATTAGGGTAATTGGTTTGACATTGGTAGACATATTAGGTATTAGCCCTTACATTTGTATGCATAGGATTCTCATGGAGGATGCAGCTAAACCGGTGAGACGACCACAAAGGAGACTCAATCCCACCCTCCTGGAAGTTGTTAAAAAAGAAGTTGAGAAATTGCTCGAGGGAGGTATAATATTTCCCATTTCAGATTCTCAGTGGGTATGTCAAATTCAGGTTGTGCCTAAGAAGAGTGGTGTTACTGTTGTTAAATAAGATAAAGATGTGTTAGTTCCACTGAGTGTGCAAAACAGTTGGTGTGTGTGTATTGATTATATGAAACAAAATCAGTCCACTCGCAAGGACCATTTCCCCCTCCCATTTATTGATCAAATGCTCAAGAGACTAGCTGGGAAAAAACACTATTGTTTCTTAGATGGATTTTTTGGATATTTTCAGGTTCTTATTGCTCTAGAGGATCAAGAGATGACTGTAATCACCTTTCCCTTTGGAACATTTTCCTACTGGAGGATGCCATTTGGACTTTGCAACGCCCCAAGTACCTTCTAGAGCTGCATGGTGAGTATTTTTTCTTATTTTATTGAGACCTACATGGAGGTATCTATGGATGATTTTACAGTGTATGGATCCTCATTTGATTAATGTCTAAATAGTTTTGGAAATGTATTTAATCATTGTATTGAGAAAAATCTAGTTCTGAACATTGAAAAGTGTCATTTCATGGTAGAGCATGGCATTGTCTTAGGGCATGTAGTGTCAAAACATGGGATAGAGGTTGATAGATCAAAGGTATATATTATTTCATCCTTACCATATCCTTCATGTTTGCGTGATGTTAGATCATTCCTAGGGCATGTAGGATTTTATTGGTTTTTATCAAATATTTTAGTAAGATTTCTCTTCCAATGTCAATATTACTTCATAAGGATTTTGATTTTGTGTTTGATATTTCTTGCAGGAATTCATTTGATGATCTAAAACAATGTCTGACCACTCCATCTATCATACAGATCCCACGGTGGGAGATTTCTTCTGATCTTATTTGTGATGCCACAAAATTTGCGGTTGGAGCTGTCTTATCTCAGTGGGTGGAAGGATGTTCACATGTGATTTCCAATGCATCGAGGACATTGGATTCAACCCAATAAAACTACACTACCATAGAAAATGAGTTTCTTTCTATCATATTTGTTATAGATAATTTCCGTTCATATTTATTGGGCTCTAAAGTATTAGTTTTTTCTGACCATGCAGCTATGAGGTACCTCTTGATGAAGCCAGATGCAATTCCACGACTTATCTTTTGGATGTTACTTCTTCAAGAGTTTGAAATCGAGGGAAAGGACAAAAAGGGGTCAGAAAAAATGGCGGCGGACCACATGAGTAGGCTTACTCACACAGTAGAGGGTGACACCTTGGACCATGTACCACTTCGGGACACTTTCCCCGATGGGATCTCTATACCATCTCAGGTACGCATCCTTGGTATGATGATTTAGTTAATTACATTGATGCCTCTGAAATCCCAGTGAATTTGAAGAAACATCAAGTCAAAAAACATAAAAAGTGAGTCTAGGTTTTATGTGTGGGGTTATCCTTACCTCTGGGGCATGTATAGTGACCAAGTTATTAGGAGGTGTATTCATGATCATGACTTTGAGTCTGTTTTGAAATTTTGTCATACACTTGCATGTGGTGGACACTTTGGACCCCAACGGACAGCTAGGAATGTTTTGGACTCAGCATTATATTGGCCTAGTTTATTCCATGATGCCCATGTGATATGTAAGTCATTCTCTCGTTTCAAACACGCTGGGAATATTTCTAGGAGACATGAGATGCCCCAACAACCCATACTATTCTGTGAGATTTTTGATGTGTGGGTAATTGATTTTATGGGTCCTTTTCCATGTTCATATGGTTTTCTTGTATATTTTGGTTTCTATTGATTATGTGAGCAAATGGGTGGAGGCCAAGGCCACCATGACTAACGATTCTCATGCTGTTGTGGATTTTTTGATGGCATAGATTATTTGTAGTTTTGGAGTACCAAAGGCCATCATTAGTGACCAAGGGACACAATTTGCAATACGAATTTTTCTTCCCTCCTTCGAAGGTATGGGGTGACACAAAAAACATCAACACCATACCACCCCCAAAAAAATGGTGAGGCTGAGTTGAAATAAATATTAGAGAAAACTGTGAAGCCAAATAGGAAGGATTGGATCAAGCGCTTGGATGATGCATTGTGGGTTTATAGAACAGCATACAAGACACCCATTGGTATGTCCCCATTTCGGATTTTTTTTGGGAAAGTGTGTCATCTCCCCGTGGAAGTTGAGCATCAGGATTATTGGGCTATAAAGAAATGCAACATGGATTTGGCCCAATCTGGAATCTAAAGGAAGATGCAATTTCAAGAGCTTGAGGAGATTATATTGACTTAATATGAGAAGTCATGGCTCTAAAAAGAATGATCAAATTCAGCTCATGATAGGATGACCCAACAAAGGGAGTTTCAAGTTGGAGAGAAAGTACTTCTCTACAGTTCATGACTGACATTGATGTCTGGTAAGTTGCATTCTAGATGGTTAGGTCCTGATATTGTATCTAATTTTTTTCATTATGGTGCAGTGGAGATCACACAAGAGGATACTAGAAGGGGCGTTACAGTCAATGGGTAATGTTTGAAGAGATACATTGAGGGGCTTCCTACTGATGTAGTGGATTTTATCACACTGCATGACCCCATCATCACTTGAGAACATCAGGCTATTCCTAATACTTTCACTTTTATATTATTTTTCCTATTTATAAATTCGGCATTTCATGTGCATATATCATCTCATGGGTTCACATAGAAAATGATGCAATATTTTATGTGTGTGGGAGGGAACGTTTTAGTTTATTTATTTCAATTGTTTTCATGTTAAAAAAACAAAAAACAATTTGTGTGTTTTTCAAATTTTTTCTGTTTATTTTTCAATTTTCGTTGTGTTTTTGAAGTTTTTGAGCAGAAATGATTCTCATCACAATTTTGTAATGCATATCAATGAATGAGACAATTTATCCCAATAAACTGTGCTTAAATGAATACTTAAATGACTTTGTTTCAAGTTCAAATATTTAGTAATTTAATGAAAAGTACACTGAATTTTGAATCCCATGCCACATATCAATGTCTTTATATTGGAAATTAGTTTCCTATGAGGATTTTTAACCATTATTTTCATATTCTTTACATTCACCTCACTACTTGAGAGAACCAAACCATGCTTGATTTAACCAGAATTTGATCTATTCCAGTCAATACTTGAGGGTTTGAGGTACTTATATTTAAATTATTGAGGCATTTGTTTGGTATTAAAGCCCTTATTTCAAAGAATATTTTTTAATGGCCTACGTTGAATATTTAATCCTTTTATCCCTTAGAAGACATGAACAACCTATTAGGTTAGCCACATTACAAGCCAATTTTCCCTATCCATCGTACGCCTGATGTGAAATTGCATAATCTATTTGAGCTTATGTGTGGGGGGGATCTATCTTGTGTTGTGCCACCACATTCTGTAATACTTTGGGTGGAAAATTATATTATGAAGAGATGTGTTTTATACTGAAGAATTTAATTATATTGATATCTGTTCCTTTTATGGAGCTTTCATGACAAGTGAATCTGTGCCTTTACTGGAGCTTCTAATTGAGGTGGAAAGTTGTGCCCATCTGCAGCTTTCAAGAAAATCATGTTTGAGAAGATTGCAATTTTTGATGCTGAAATGATGAATGGTGTAAACATTTCATGAATTTTCATGATTATGGAGCTGAATTGATACTGTGGGATTTGAGGATAAGACCATATTTATGTGAAAATTAGATTAATGCAATTTTTCTTCAAAAAGAGTCATGCCCTTATCATTCAGCCTCAGAATTTTTCACATCTAAATCCTACCAACTAAAAGCCACAAAAAAACCCTTAAAATTTCTCATGATAAACATATGTACTTGACTCATATCGGGTAGCGATGTAGGAATCTATCAAACCTATGGTGACCCTTGTATTAATTTAGATGTGAAAGACATTGCAAAAAAAAATTTCTATTTGTGTGATAAGAGAAAATTCAAGTGAGGTAAGTGTTTTGTGCATGGGAGGATAAATAAAGTGGAAATATATTGAATGATATAAATTAAGAACTTTAAATAATGGTTTTTTATTAGGCAAGATATCTTTTGTTTCTTGGTGTGTAATTGTTTGATCTCAAGGATATGTGTTTTAAAATTGGTTTTGATTTGATATTGATGTTTACTTTATATGAGGTTTTGCTCAGGAGTGCAAAACGGTAAGTGTGGGGGAGTTGATAAAACACTATTTTATTGAATATTATATTGATAATAAATGATATAATATTTTCACATTGTGTTAAATATGTTTAATTAGAACGTATTTGGGATTAGATCATTCATTTGAATATTTTGATGAAAATTCCAGGTTTACCCTTTATAGTTCACAGTAGTATTGCGAAGATATATTTATTAATATTTATCATTTGAATTTGAAATTTTTTAACCGTGTTCCTGACTTAATTATAAAAAACTTTTATTCAGGAAACCAGATCTAAATAGTGCATTTGGTTGTTGAAAAAGGTCCATGAAATAAAAGTTGGGCTAGACTCGCCAGAATGGAGAAGCTTCTGTATTTCGTCCAAAACTCCTTCATATTGGCAGGCATTAAGCCCAAAGGTTTAGAGGAGATATAGGACCCATATCCTCAAATATTATACTTCTTGAAATGGCGGTCAATTCACATGGTTTGGTGGTCAAATGGGCAGTTCCAATTGAAATAAAATATTTGGCCGATATTCCCCATTCACACTTGAAACCACTCTGAACCTAGCCTCCCCACCACTCTATAAATTGGTGTTTTCAAAATATGGTGGGGTTGGGACGTGAATTGGGATGTTGACGGAAGAATATAAGTGGATCTAATCCAAATCTCCAACCATTTCAATAAGGGTAGCTCTTGAAGCAAGGATCTCTTCGACGAAGCCTTCTTCTTCTCCTTCATGTTGTAATGGTTTTGTTTGTGTAATAAACTTCTTTGTTCTTATTTTATTTCTTCTCCTATATTATATTTTGTTTAAATTTATTTTTCTCTTAATATTCCTATTTGGGCTGGAATTCATCAGAAGAATCACGATTGGGTTATACCCATTCTAAAACTTTGCACATGCAAAACACTTCTACGATGATTACGCCACCCATGGAAGAGTAGTTATTTTTTAGTAATCGATCAACTTATATCCTTCTTCATTCATTTATTTTGAATCAATGAGCTACTGTAATTTGCATAATATGATCCATGAATTTTGTTTTTAAATTACAAGAAACTAAGCAAGCAATTGAACAATTAATACAAAACACATGAGGTCGAGATTTTGTGTAAATTGTGAGAGCGCGATCTTAATCCGTAATAAAAGACCACACACGATAAATTAGTAGAGTTCAAATATAATCCCTAAAAACAATTCATCCTCATTTCTAGAATGGATATGTTCCCTAATTAACCACTACCCATAAGATATCCTTATAACAACAATCAATGCAGTGTGTTGCAATTGCGTGTTCTGAGGCTAGCCTATGATTTAAGTAATTTCATCTTTGTGGTTTAAGTTAACTCTCGTAGGGTTCGAGGGATAAAAAATTAGGGGATCATAATTAAGTGGATATTTATTTAAATGAAAATGATTAATAAGTTAATGAATAGGTATAGTTAGATCAATTACACCTTTTAAAATAGATTTCTAAAAAAACATCTTCTTGTTTTGTCATTTTAATAGAAATTCATTTCAAAACTAAAAATTAAAAAATATAAAATCTTCTTCCAACAAAATTATTCCAGATTAATAAACTATAACAAACCCCAATCCTTTAAATTAGTGTTTTTATTCTCTTTTCTTTTATTTATTTTATAAAATAATTAATATGTTGTTATATTCACTTCATCCTTTGAGAGACGACCTTGGTCAGCCACTTTGCTGCACCTATGTACCCCAAAATCACATTAATCATTTGATGGCGCTCCCGACAGCTCTCTTTCAATAGAACTAAACATAAGGTTAAAAAAATTATTAATTGGTTTTAAAAATCCATTTTTCTACATTATGGATGGAACTTTTTTTAACATGTGATCAGTGCCAAAAAAACATTCACCCTAGGAAAAAAATAAACAAAATTCATAAAATTCCATTCATGGAAGTAAAAATAGTCTATATTTATGGAATCAAATAATTTTGGCCATTACCTAATTATAATGGGATAATATATATCCTGGTTAGTGTGGACTTAATTTTTATTTTTGTAGAAATGGGGCCATCACACATGAAACAATAAAATTGATTATGAACTTTTAAAAGAAAAATATATTTTTATTATTTAGATTCCCTTGATTTCTAATTATTCATCGGGGAACTCATGTTTCAAAAAATGTTGTGAAAGTATTTTTCCAAAAACATGTCATTTAATATAATACTAGAACTCCATACCACATTCAAACAATAGGGGAAGATAAACATCATATCATGGTGGCTAAAAAATTCATTTAAATGTTTGTGAATAGAATAAAGAAATGATGGAGTGTTAAATTGGATTATTCACATTTGGTGTATCACATAGATTATAAAACACCCATCAAAAGTATTCTATTCTTACAAATGAATTGAAATCCAATCCACCTACCAGTATAATTAGATAATCAATCTCACTATATCATAAAAATAGAACATGGATGATGAAAAATGCAATGAATTAACAGTTATGCAAATATATAGACTAGATTAAATTAGAAAGAACACCTATGAAAATTCCAAAATAAATATAATTGTGAATATAAATGTAGTGGCCTAGGAATAATGTGTCAAATATTTAAAATGAGAAATAATTCTATGATATTCAATTATTGATTTAATTTGTTCTATAGGAAATAAAAATCTAGATGGAAATATTTGTTCGATGACATTTATTTTTTCCACTATGGAGTTATTGATATTTGAAAAAAATAGAGAACCACCCTATAATGTAAATGGATAGTGGTTGATGCTTTATCATTGAATGTATAATAAGTTTCTTTAGTGATATTCAAATTCTACTATTCCAATGAATTTATTTCCCTAAATGATTACTATATCACTAATAGAGAGGAAACTATGGTTAGGACCAATTTGGTACTATGGTCTTTTGGTAGGCTTAGTGTAACTCGAATCTATTCAAATTGACCTAGATTAAATGGAGTTCAAAATACCCAATCCAAATCCTTTATTATTTACAAGAAATTTAAATTTTAGTATCCTATTATATGAAGAAATTCTTGATTTTCATGTCCAATATAAATTACATGACATGAAACATCATGATGGATTTAAAATTATGTAAACCCAATGACAATATCCACCATCTATTTCTTCCCCCAATGATGAGATGACACCTTATTAACCTAAAACAACATTACCTCCCTCCCACCCTTTCCAATGATCATTAACCACCCTCCACCTCTCATATCCATAATTAATTTTTTTCCCTACCTCAATCCTTTATATATTAAACAGAATATACCAAAGATTCAAACATAGGATCTCCAAACGTGCACCCAATCATGATGATCCACCTCTACCCAAGCCACGGACTCTATGTCATCCTCAGCCACCCCCAAATCCTTCTACATTGACCCCTTCCTTATACATTACCACCCTAAATTCATTCTAGGGGTCCAAATTGATGTCTTCTGTGTCATAGTTGGCTTCCCAACCCACCCCCCCCCTATAGTCATACGTATACTTCTCATAACCCATAGATCAAGAAAAGTTGGACTATATATAAAAAATAATATAAGGACCAACGAGGACCTTGATAACAGTATTCCCGAGAGGGTATAGGTTCAAAAGGTGGTCCTAAGCCTCTTCGGATAATTGTGCCTCTCCACCATAAACCTGGTTTATTTGGACAGAACCATAATACTCTTCCTGTAGTTCTAGTCCACCTTAAATGAAGACATTACACATGTCTATTTAAGACTCAATGTCAGCCCAAGGGATCTCACACGTAGAGATTTCATTATTGGACACATATTCTACAATGTCTACTTCATCACATACTTAGTTTTCATAACCTTATTTCTTAGTCAAAACATGTTAAATATAGATGGATTTTGGAGTAGTTCACCTGGGATCCATTGAGTGATTAGGAACCACATAATCTATAGATAACCTAGATGTGAGTTTCTACCATTCCAATCATGAATTGGGATTTGGAAAGTGCCATAATGGCATTAGGATTTGTACATGAGTGAATTACCCATATTGTGGTAATCATTAGTTCATCAATTAGTGGAAACCATACTATCAACATTGAATTTCAATATTTCATGTATTATGAGGCCCATGTAAGGAGATCCTGAGGTACCCTGAAAGACGGGTGATTTATTACACATTTTTCCTTTCACCTAGAAATCATCTCAACTACTCAACATCATGCATCACTCAGTTATATATAGTCCATCATTCATATTTTTTCTCAAAATAATAGGGATGTTGTAGATTATTGAGGGGAATTACTAGTTAGAACCTAATAATATTGAGTATGGATATGAGTCTCTAGAACATCATGTCCCACCCAATTATCATGCTCATAATTCCCCTATTCCCACTCTCTCATCCTATTGAATCCACTCAGATATCACTATCTCTACTACCACCCTACCCTAATCCCCCTAAAACCACTCTGGCCCCTCCATCTTCCTCAACTAACACTCCACCACCCCCATCCACATATGAATCTACCTAACCATTTACCATTAACATATGGTTGATTATTAAGTGCATATTAGATTACAAGAAGAAGATATGTCCATTTCTCCACATCATATTCACTATCGAATCTCAGTTTACCAATCAACAGCTACTCCAGTCCATTACTCTTCCCACCTACTTCCACACATTAATCCTAATTATAAATATATACCCCACCCCCTCCAACCTAAATATATCTTCCACCCAAGATTATCAATACTAATGTCATAAAGGGGATTCTAGTATTTTATGACCATCAAGTCAAGGGTCATACCATTACATATACAAAATATATTCATCAAATTTTTATTGATATGATACATACAGTCTTAGTGTATATTTACATATATCCCTCTCCATCCTCGACTGAGCTTGCTACCAATACCATGAAATATATTCTGGTGGTAAACACTCTCGTCCTTGCATCCAGAGATGAGATAAATTTATGTTATATGACCTAGAACCCCACTGATCAATAGGGGGATTTTTATGAACCTATCATTGAGCAAGACACTTAAATTTAATCTTGTCTTTGTACCCCACTATTTATTTAATCATTCATGGGCATATTTTTCAACATGTACTAAATTTTCACATATGTTTCATTTAACATAAATATTGATTGGATATAGTTTTTAATATAATAATTTAAAGATTATTTGTTTTACTATTACATTAAATTATAAATTTATATATATTATACCTCCTATCAATTCATTGAAAATACTTTCAGTAAACTATCTATCTTCCTATAATATATTTATTCAAATTTGGATAATGACAAGAACTATCATGGGGTGTTACAAATCTAGATCAATCCTTAGTAGTTGGACCCTCTACAATGTGCATGATAACAACATCACCCACAAGATGTTAAAATTTGACTTATTTATAAGGTGGAAACCCCATCAATCATACTCATGAGAATGAAGATATAACTATTAGTTCTTGCATGATTCATAGATCCCCTTACCCAACATATGAAACTGGATTATCTTTTTCCATATCCATATGGATGATGATTTCATAGTTTCGGCTATGTGAGAGGCTAATCAGATTTTAGGATTCTTAATTTTAATTGTGTTCATGGAACAATTTTTTTATTTATTTGTTATTTTATGTCTTTTTGTCTTACCAAATATATTTATAGTCCATTATTGCCTCTTACGAACTCGTTCTCCCATTCTGTCAACTTTGGGCACTGACCTATTTTTATATTAACATATTTTTTTATTAGTTTAGAGAAATGATTTATCTACTGTAGGTTTTTTGTTTCTAGTATTATTTTATCAGGAAGAAGAATTTAAAATACACAAATAAACAAGTTTATCATTGTCTCAACTTTTACACTGGAGTTCTCTTGATTACCGATTTTTCAATTAATTATTTCCATTACAATTTTAATGATATTTTATAATTCCCTCCCCCGTCATATTTCATAAGAATGTATAACTTTTATCATTTTAAATTTGGGGGAGTATTCATAGGTCATTATTTTTAATATACTATTGTTAGTTATTTTTTTAGTAATGTATGACGGAATTTTATGTGAAATAATTCTATAAAAATAAAATAAAATTACACACATGTTAAAAAAATAAAACTAATATTGGATGTTATTGGAATTATTTTTTCATTCATATTTCTATTTTATGCGTGATTAATGACTCATGTAATTTAACACAAAACTTTTGTTTTTTCAATTTCATTTGATTGAATTAACACTAGATACAATTCCTATCTTGATTTAATATTGTTATATAAACAATCTATTCTATGAGAATTCTAAAATTATTGTTAAATTATTTTCTGAGGATATGTCTATATAGAAAATCAGGGCATGTGAACCAATCATAACATGAATTGAGATCGTATTGATTATATCATTTAAGAAACATATTTTTAAAAATATATAGGAAATAACTGTGATTCATTTTTTATGCTATAAAAATGTGCATATTTCCTTCACTTTCTTGTAATATATATGAATGGGAATATTAAGATAGAGCCATTTAAAGCTTATTATACCTTCATACCCATTTTAAGGCACTACGAAGAGCTCTATGATAATGAAATGTAAAAAAATTTCATCTTTTATGGACAATAGATGTTTATTATGAGGATACATACCATGGAACATTAACTAAAACAATATAACATTAATCGTGGTTACGTATCAAATTCTATGTGCCTTACATGTTCATTTGAGGGAAAATATATTAAAAAATGAATTCTGTATTACGAAGGTAAAAAATAAACATGATTAGAATGATGAATCATATGATAGATCATATGTGGTTAGGTGATGGATTTTATTATTTGATTATTCATGAATTTAAAAAAATAAAAAATAAAAAAAGGAATTGGAACATTCTTCATGATATCTTGACATATTCATAAACCCACATTGATATTTTTGTAGCATGAAAACATTATTTCTTTGAGGACCTACCTTTTGTTTGATTATTAATTATTATCATGCATAAATATTTAGATATTAACGACCACTTTGACATTTATTTTTATCACTTTCCACCTAACCTAATCCCCATAGTCAATTAAACCTTATTTCTGAAACCCTTATGAATAATTTTGTTTCAATATATTTTTATGGGGAGATGTTATATACAATGAAATATTATAGTTTGGAAAATATGTTATGATTTTAAATAATATTTTAATCAACCTTTAATGATGAGAGATAAATTATTATACTGTAAATTATATGTGTAAATAATCTTTGAAACAATCATAAAATTTTAATTATGGGATGAAAAAAAAAATTAAATAAAGAACTAAACTACGTTATATTAATTATTATCTACAGTTAATTCATTCCAGGGGATATAATTGTTTTTTCGTATCATTTATTTATATTCTCCTTTTTATAATTCACATTCCCGGTTTATAAATTGATTCATTTGAAATCCTTTTTGAGATGCATTTTTATATAGGGAATGAAATTTATCGAGTTTGGGGGAATCTGATAAGTCAAATTTCTATGCCTATTTTGGATATATTTATTTAAGATCTTTTCATTATTTATTTAATAATTCATTGGGATTTGTATAATGTTTCAATGAAATACAATGTTAATAATTTAACAATAGATGTAAATTAGAAAAAAATGGATTTAAACATCCTTAATGGAGTTTGGGAAGAGTATTTCCCATTCACATCATTTTTGTGGAGCCACTAGACATGCTATGTATATTGAAATAATTTAAATTTCTTATATGAAGTGTAATTACATTAAAAAATACGAGACTTTTAATTTCATGATCCAACTGAATGTGAATAAAATACATGTAGTGGAGAATATACATGATGTGTAATTTTTGAGATTACAAACAATCAATGATGCATGCTTTATATTTCAAAATATTTGTTATTTTTTATAAGAGATTTTGGATTTTATGTACATGACATTAATCCTTATTTCACATCATGTAAATGTTGATATTTAAGCCACCTTAATCTATTACATGACGTAAATAAATAACATATCATATTTTTTTCTCGGATATATATATTTTACTTTATCCGTCTGTTAGAATAGTGGAAGACAATAATCATTTCTCCTCTTTTATATACTATTTATCCATTGTTTTCCTCACATACTAGTTTTAAATTATTCTTTTCCTTATTTTATAAAATCCATTAATTTTTTCTTCAATTAAAAATAATTTTTATTGTGTTCAATAATTCACATGAATTGATATTTAAAAATTTTATATAAAAATTAATTGTATTATATAAATACATTACCAATAACCATAATAGTTTACTGTATTTGGAATGTTAGAAACATAAAATAATATCATGTAAAATAATCATCAACGTAGATCTTAATGATCATCGCATTTATAACTCCTACATAAAACCATATTCATAAACTATGGAATTAATAAAATGAAGGGGTGATCTCAGATATTATGTATGTGTAAAAAATAGAGAAAATTAATAACAATATGATGATAAGGGTATGAGAAAATGAGAATAAATCTTGATGATCATACCCAGAATTCAAAAGATCATATACATGAGTTATATTATAAATATTGGTTGTTAATATGACATTATTCATGATGTAATCATGATCATAATCCATGAGAGAATATAAATGGAATCATACATATAATTTGGGGAATATATATAAAAAAAATAAATTCATTCACTATTAGACAAGTTTTCTTTTAAAAAACATATCTGAGAACATCTTTGGGGATTCACCTATGGGGCGGGACACACCATCATCCCAATTTGTATCCTGTTACTTATAGGGGAACATTTTCACTTACCAAACCATATTAGTAGTCAAGTATCACTCTTATGACCATATTTGTAGTCAAGTTTCACATTGAAGACCATATTTATATTATAGGTTCATTCCCATGAACATATTAGTAGACAATGTACTTTATTGAACTATATTCACAAAACATTATATCCAAGCCAATCTCATGTGATTTAAATACTTCTCTAATAAATTTTAGGTAGAGAGAGGTCCCACCTATCACATAATAAAATCAATCATACATATTCCACAATATAATAAAACATTAATCATATCATAACCCATACATCATATTGGTTTCAGAAATATCATATAATAACCTATGAAATTTAATGGGTATCATAAACATTTTATCATATCAAAACCAACTGAAAATCTATAGGTTTAATATTTATTTAATCATAAAATATCCCATGAAAATATATTGTTTTCATAACAATGTATCTCGTGGAAGGGAAATGGATGTCATAAAAAACTTTTTATCATAAACCCAGACCATTCAATGATAAAATAATTACGGTGTCCTTAGATCATATACTTAGTAAATAATAAACTAATTCAACTTATGTTATCATATATGGAGGAGGATTTGGAGAGATCACATGGAATATTTCTTTTATAAAATATCAATTCATTGAAAATAAATTTAAATAAAAAAATTTAAAATAATTTCTGATAAATAATGTTTGGAAATATAATTTATTATTTATAGAAGAAAATATATTTTATGTTTGAAATTAAATTTTTTAAATATAATTTTCATAACTTATTTCATTAAAAATAACAAATAAAACATACAATGGTATCCAGAATAACTTTTTCAAACCATTTTATTTTAAAACACAATTAAAATTAATCATGAAATACAGAAAAAATTAAATCGTTTATATATTAAATTAGTATGAATGCATATAAATAACTCATGAAAAATGATTGAAAATATTTTTCATTGAAAACACATTAAAAAATAAAATATTTATTGAAATAATTTAAAACCCATTTTTCCTAAAAAATACCTTGAAAAAAATATTTAATTCTTGGAAATATTTTGGATTTTTTTAAATCATTGAAATAATATACAGATAAAATTAATGAATTTTGAAAATATTTTTATTTTAAAATAATTTTATATCATATAAATAAATATTGATAACACTTTTAAAAATTACTGTTTTTACATAATAAAGACTTCAACAAGAGGAGAAAGATAAAGTGATAGTTTTTAAAAAAAATTATTTATCTTATCTTCCAAAGGGTGGAATGATAGAAAAATTACATAAAGATATCATGAATAAAAATATAATAAGATAATTTATTATATTTTTACAGATTCAAATAATAATATTTATTTTATGGCATCCTAATAATAAACAATCATGAAAAATAATGAGATTGATGCTATAATCTTTTACCACTTTGGTAACATTGAATCATAATATCAACAAAGTTATAAAATTACATTAAGAATGAAATATAATTGAAAATTACTAAATTAATTATATAAAATGGAATCATGTAGTATATAAATCACATATTTTAATATATAGGAAGAACATGTCATCTTCCTCAGTGAAAGAAAATATAGTAAAACTAATTTACCAATTTGGTATGTTTTTAACCCCAAACCCTATGAAAGATATATAATAAAAAAGATATATTAATTAAAATAAATATTATTATAAAAATTTTATAATAAATTAATGGTTATTATACACTAAATATAATTGAAATAAGAGATTAACATGGCTTTTGTCTCTCGGAAAATAAAAGTGAGATGAGAAAACCGTTTCTATTAGTCTTTAATTTTTCTTACATGTTCAAAAATACCATATAATAAATATAAGTTTATTATGAATAAAAAAAAATTTATATATAATTGAACATATTATTGTATTATGACATATTTTACAATGTAATGAACAATTATATGTTAATGTAACATTTCAGTTAAAATATGATTTTTTTCGTATATGTTTTGACATTTTTATTATTGATACTAATAAATAAATAATGAGTTACCTGTTTCATATAGTAAAAAATTTCAAAAATATAATATATATTTATTATATAGATATTTATAGTAATCTATTAAGTTAAGAAGTACGAAATAGAAGACACCATTCCTGAGGTAGTAGGTCATACATATGCATAAAATTTGTTTTTTTCTGATCATTTTGAAAAAGATATTAATTGAAATATATGAATATATAGATATAATAATTCAAGTATAATTATTATTCCATTCCTATCATATTCATTTATTAAATCCCTATTTAATACATTCCATATAATTTTTCAAAAATTCATATCACTTTGAGTATGTGTAAGTTCACATGTCTTCATAATAAGATATTATATTTAAGAAAATGGAATATATGATGGTATGATATATATATTAATTAAATGAGAAAAAACATCTAAAACATCATATGTATCATATAAAACATCTTTTCCATCATAATTTATTTCTTTCAGCGGAGGTAATGAAAGAATAAGAGGCATTGGTTCATAAGGTGGTAGTCCATCGTACAAACTAATGATGATTGTGTATCCCATTTAACATAAGTGTGTGAAAATGTTTGAAAAACCCATAACACAAAATCATATAAATATATTTATTATAATGAATTTATTATATAGTCATGTGAAAATAATAATTGTGTGTGGGTGAATAATGAAATTAGTAAAATGATATTATAGAAGGATATAACCTATTCTTTGGGAAACAAATTTGGGTTTTCATAGAATGGGTTCGTTGGAATTCTTTAATACCTAATATATTCTTATGGGATGAATTTATATATTTTTTAATCTTATTTTGGAAAAACTTTTATGATATAGTGTGTCTATAGAGGTATGTGATATGGGGTTATTGAATGCCTTTTTATAGAGGATATATGGTGAAATTATTATAAATACAAAAAGGTTATCACAATTTGGAGGTTTCCATTACCTCATGTGCTTAAAAAATTGAAAAATAATAGAGTAAATTGGGTTTATGGATGATACATACAACATAAATAAAATAAAATTTTCATCGTTAGTATTTTTATTCTTAAATTCTGTGTTCCACACTTTTGTGATTTTGGTTTTTAATAATGGTGACTATTTTTCGAGTCAATGTAATTTAACTATTAAGAATAAATTAAAGATACATTTATTAAATGACACATAAAAAATATATTCAAAATATTATATCTATATTTTAAAATAGAAATTAAAATTGTGTTGTAAATTAATTTTAAAACAAGAACTAGTAATTTGAAAAAACACATCTTTAACATTTACCATGCTAACAATGTTTTAGATTTGAATATAAACACATTAATTAAATAATATCAATTGGTCAGTAAATATACCATATTTTATATTTAATAAAATTTTAAAATCAGTTTTCAGAATATATTATTTTATGTAAATTATAAAATATTATATGAAATATGATTTATTTTAAAATATCATTAATTACAATTATGACATTATTTACACAATTAAAATATAAAAATATAATGAAAACAATGTAATTTTAATATATTAATTAAACTTCTATGAAAATTTTTACATGAATCAAAAAATAATAAATGATAATAATTAAATCAATTTAATTCCGTTTTAATATTATTACTATGATTTATTTTAGTTATTTATTAAATAAATAATTATATGATTTGACGTTATAGAAGATATTAGTATAAATATATGATCACTAAAAAACAAATTTAATTTAATATTTTGAAAAAACTCTTTTACCTTTCATGATGATTTATTCACCTGAACATATATTGTTTTTTGTCTATATCACAAGGATTTATAAATGTTATTATTATTTGAGGGAAATTTTTTTATCTGTTTACTTACATAACATATTATATTTTTCACATTCATGTAATAATACTGAAATAAATAATAAAATTATAAAAATAGGCTATATGGTATAAATATGGGTAGCCAATGTATTTCATTCACGTTTCATGATCATTTTCCCCTTAAATATAAAGTTTAACAAATATGTAAACTAATTTTTTTCTTTAATAACTATTATTATTTTTGATTAATTTGACTAATATTATTAGGAATAACCTTAATTTACCTTAAGATAAATTATTAATTTTATGAATCAAAATATGAAATCCATTTTTCTAATTTATAAAACAATAAGTGTAATTTTTTTTTAAAAAAATTAATCCCATAGACGTGTCATGAAAGTGAGTTTTTAATGTCGAATGGACCAAAAGACTGAAATGTTTTTATTTTCAATTTTAATGTGATATTGTTTGAAGGGGCCTCAATTGTATTGATATATTTACATTTGATGAAATCACACATTAATAAAAAATTAAAATATAATTTAACACAGTAATAAAATTTGAAAAAAATTTGGTTTTCAATTAAAATTACGTAGTTCTCACTAATCATAAATAAATGAATCTTCTTAGAAAATTACCAAAAATTTAAAAAATGTAAATTTTGTTATTCATATTTCTAAAATGGTGGTTATTTTTTTCAAATAATAATTATATGAGTCTAATAAATTATATTTAAAATAGTTAAACCATTATAATTCAGTAAAATATCATTCTTGAAAAATACATATTTTCATTCATATAATTGGCTTTACTATTAACATATTCATATAAAATCAATCAGAAGAGTGGATAAAAAATCGATTTAATATATTTTATATAAATTAAAAAAATTCATTAAAATGATAAGATATATTTAATGAGATTTATCTATTTGTATACATTGAATAATAGTTTTCATAGAGGAGTAATTTTATTTATATCTAATTCATAAAAAAAGGATTCATTTTAAAATCAAGTGTAAATAATAGTTTCATAATTCTATCAATATCATTAATAAATTATTATCTCATTATAAGTTGATATTTATAATAAAAATTAAATTATATATTAATAATTTATTATACTTATGTAAAACATGGTTTTGCATATAACATAAGATGTTTAAGGAACATGAACTTTTGTGTAACATAAGGAAATCATAGTTCTTTTTGTAAGAAAATCTAATCAAGGTTTTTCATGTAGTGTAATATTAAAATGGGGTTATGTTAATTTCAATCAAATCATAGATAACTCATATAAGACATGATATATTTAGTGTTGTGGGAAATGTAGAATACTAAAAACATTGAATTAATTTGTTAAAAAATTATTTAACAAAAACATAGTGTGTTACATTATAACCCCATTAAAATTAATTTCACTATAGAAATTATTCTAGGTGATTAATGGATTAATACTTCAATTCTCCATTATTAGAGACCCACATTGTAAAAATAAATTCTACATCATTGATTGAAATGGGAAGGTTTGAAACATAATAGTTTCCCAAAGTAATTCAAAACTAGGATTACACAAAATAGAAAATATGTGGAAAGTGAAAACATGGAAAAGAAAGGGAAATATAACTATCATGATCAAATGGACTGTGATAGAAAACATGGGTTGAGAAAATGTAATGATTAAAAATCCAAATCACAAAGAGGATTTAAAAGGGTCACTAATATAACAATAATTATGATAAAAGATACAACATTGTATTTCAATACCCTTTTTAATGTCTAAAAATATTCATGAGACTATAATATTTTTTAATTTCAGAACAATATCACCCTTTTTATTCCTTTAAAAATATACATGTCGTATCTTTTTATAATATATAAATTTTAATTTTTCATTCCTAAAGAATTATAAGATCATGATATCCATAAATATACTGATAGGTCATTCCATTTTTCATAATAAAAATAATATGATTTTCACATGTTATCAAATATTCATAAATACTCATATGGTGAGACAATACAGGAATCTCTAAAATCTAATATTACGATATCATAAACCATTCTACAAATGGTTATCCTCTATATCCCATATTAATGGAGAAAGTTTAATAAATTAAAAAGAAAGTCACTATGTTTCTCAAAATCATTGTAATATTTATCTACTTTATATCATAAAGAAACTCTTATTTATCACAAACAAGATATGTGAATACCTTCATCATGTATTCTCTTAAAACATAATAATAAATTGAATTACCATAAATTTGTAAGGAAAAAATCCATGTTTTCCTATTAAAATGTTTATTGGATATATTATTCAAATCCAACAAATGATGTTAACGTCATCAATTATAGAAAAAAGAACATTGTAAAAAATTCAAAATCAATTATGAGGTAATCAGTACCATCCATTTAATTTACTTGTTTCTTATATATCATTATCCTAACATAATTTAATAAAAATCCAAAAAAAAATTAAGGGTTATCTTCCATTTTAAATATTTTAACTTTATATTAAATCAGATTTCAATTTCATCAGAACCATTAAACATATTCATTCAAATATTCAGATTAAAAGAACAAATATACAATAATTAGATATTTTATAATTATTTAATCTAAAAAAATTCAATTTCAAATCATCATATCAAATTATTAGCATGAAATAGTTTTTTGATACGATAAGAACTAAATTATTAAGTCTTGGACTAATTTGTGTTATTCATATGGTCTCCATAGACAAGACATTAAACTATATGAAATTTCATCATTATATAACCATTTTTTGCACACATCTATCGTCTTTAAATGAATTTGAGGTAATCTTCAAGGATCCTCATTCCTTATTCTAGAAAAATAAAAAAAAATATTATATCCTATATATTCTAAAAAATGTGAGCACTTATAAATGTTAATATTTTTCTTATTTTATGTGTTAAGAATATCACCAAAGATCAGATTAATAATCAAATATTGGGATACCTAATTCAACATTATTATAATAGCATTATCACTAGTCATTTTCCAATTCTTTTTCTCATAGTAATTAATTTTTTCATCATATTCAAGTTTACCCCAATTAAATTTAATTCTATCCTTTATCTTACCTTAGAAATACTTCTATGAGAAACAAATATCGTTGTGGGAAACAACATAATCATGAAAAAACACTTATATGATACCAAAAATATGAATTATTAAAGAAAATATTAATTCTTAGTATTATCATAGACACATCCTTTGACATATCCTTATAAATAATCCTAGGGATATTAATATATTTTTCTCTGCCTAGAAAATAACGATAGACTATTCCTTTATATTAAAACTGACTATAGTGACCAATGATTAGAATACATGGATATTACATCACATTTGATGAATATTTTGATCACTACAAAAATACATGTTTGAGAACCGTAATAGTTTAGTTTCTATTGAAAATTATAACCACAATCTTCTATCCTGTTGAATGATCTTAAATATTTCCCTTTAAGATCACCACCTTGGGTACTCTTATTTAGAACATTTCTCCCTAAACTGGTGAAGGGAAATGTAATAATGATGTGATATCAGATTCATAGTAAGGGTAAACAATATAGTTATGTAATAATAATATGAGAATATGTTTATGAGAATATTATAATAAATTTCTATGATCATACCTGGTATAAAAAATATTATATAATGGAATCAATGAATAAAGGAAAGCAGGGAATAAGACATGAATCTAAAAAGAATCAACAGAATAATTAATATTAGTAAAACATTTGAATCAATCATTTATTTTTTTTAATAAACATGTGAATATAAAATCATTACATACAAGTAAATTATAATTTCAAAAATCATATCAGTTAAATTCGTGGGGGCTACACCAACTTGGTGGGACACACCACCATCCCTAGTCATAAACATTTCCATTGTAGTGGTGTGGTTTCACACCCAAAACAATATTATTAGTGATTTTTCACTACCAATACCATCTTAGTTGTAAAGGATCAGTACCAAAACTGATTTATTAGTTATGGATCATTCCCAAGAACAAATTTCCAAAAAAGTCATTTATTGAACCGAGAATACACCCCAATATAGCAATTTATAACTCAGTTATATTAATCATTATATAATTGTTTTGATGTAGATATATATCCCATCCATCACAAAATAAAATCATAAATATGTTTTACCCAATATCATAAATCTTGCATTAAATCAAGACACAGAAAAAGTGATGGGATTTAATAACATTATATCATAACCCATGAAATGAAATGGCTATGATTAACATTTCATCATATTATTACCTATGGAAAATAGATATGTTTCATAATCATTTCATCAAAAAATAACCCTTGAAAATAAGTTGGATTGAAAATTTTAAAACTTCTTGAAGATAAACAATTTTCACATACAACTTGTGATATCAAACATAAACCATTCAACTAATGAATAATAATTGTTTAATTGGAACATATCCATAGAAAATAATAACTATTTCTAAGTAATGTCATCATATATAGAGATGTTTTTTAAATGATTACATGAAATATTTATTATGTAAAATATTGTTTCATTGATGATCTATTTCATAAAACATTTTCCAAAATAATTTTCCTATAAATAATGCATCAATCTTTTATTTAAAACATAACATGGGATAAATATATTTATTCTATTTGAAAATTATTGTAAAAAACATAAAGAATTTTAACAACAATTTCAGTCAATATATCCTTAAAAATATATAATTTAATATAAAAAAATTGTTTGAAAATTTTTTTCTTTAATATCCAATTTAAACCTTTTCAAAAGAAGATGTAATATTTTGAAAAATATTTTCTTTTAAAATTTATTGGAAACAAAACAAGAATAACTATAAATAGTTTGAAATAATTTATCTTTTAAAAATAGTTAAAAACTAATAATGATTTATCAAAGAAATTTTGAAAACTTTTTCTTTTAAATAACAATAAAAACATATAAAAAATGTGTGAAAACATTTTGAATACTTTTTTATTTGAAAAAACATATAAACATATTAAAGAAAACATAAATAAATTTTAAAACTAAATTTATTTGAAAATATTTTTAAAAGTATTATATTACATATGAATATATTTTTAGAAATCATGGTTTCGAAATAACATTTTTTCTGACCAAATCGATAGATAAAGATAGATTTTTGTAAAACCACATTTTTAATTTCATTAACCAAAAAAAGAGTAGGAAAATAGTACCATAATGTAAATATATAATGAATAACCAGGGGATTATAAAATGAGTGATTGTTATTGTGAGATTTAAAAAAATATTTCAGTAATGGAAGCATAAATATTACAAACTCTGATAAAGGATGGCATTGTAGAAATTAAATGTTTATACTTTGTTAAATTTGAATCATAATCCAAATGAAATAATTACATTATATGAATCCAAAAATAATTTGTAAAATAGTTATATTCACTATATAAAATTTCAGTGGGATTTATATACTCCTCATAGAATTATATAGATTCATATCACGACATGTGTCTCAAACTGGGAAAATTGAGACAAAATTACATTGCCGATATGTTATTTATTAACTATAAATGACATGAAATATATATACAATAAATGGATATGTAAATAAAAATAATTATAATTATAAAAATATTCAAATATAGATATGTTAATTCTTTGAAAAAATATAATAAAAAATTGGTTACTATGTCTTCTGTCTAATGGAAAATAAAAGTGAGACAATAATAATTATATCTTATGTCCTCAATCTATTAATACACACTCAATAATCTAGAATAGTTTTTATATTTTTATTATAAATATAAAAAAGAAAATTACTATTAAATATTATATGATATATTTTTTATTATGAATTTATATTACCAATTTATTATCCATTCTGTATTAATATCTCATTTCGGGTAATGTCCTCTTTTATTTTCATATATGTTTTTTGTTTTTATTGATGATCCACATACATATATAATGTTTTTCTAATTATAATAATTTAATATACGATGTAAATATCATATATATTATCTATATTAATATACATATATTTATAATAATATTTAAAAAATTGGAATGTGAAATGAAATACACCATTCATGGAGATGGTAGGACGTATGAACGATTGACCATGGTTTATGTTTTCTTACGTATTGAAAAAGAAATTAATTGATATATATATATATATATATATCATTATTCAAGAATTATGATTTCATAAATATCATATAAATTTACTAAACCCATCCTTAATACAAACCATGCAAATAGTGACAAAATCACATCACATAGAAGAAGTGGTCGTCCACACATCCATATGCCAAGATATCATATGTTTCTTATATTTTTACCATAATTATAAAGAAATAAAAAATATCATATATATATTCTATAAAATCATTTCCATCATAATATCTAACCATGAAAAAATGAAATGGAATAATGAGAGACACCACTCTTCAAGGCGTTAGTTCATCGTACACACATATACAGATCGTGTATCCTATTAGATTTAAGTGTTTGTGAGCGTAGTTAAAACACTATCAAAACACATATCAGTAAATTATTGATAGTGAATATATTATACAATAAATGAATAAGATGTATTCATTGTGTAGGAGAAGGAAATAAAACAAAAGAGATTTATGAAGGACGTTTCCTCTTCATGAGGAAACTCAATTTTTTATCCACTAAAAGGATTACTTGGATGGATTTACTAACAAAAGAAAATTATATGATGAGTGAGAAATTTTGTGGTCTTATTTGGTAAGGATTTGGTTGATTCAATGTGACGTTAGAGGTGGGAGTATGGTGAAGAGTGAATTCCCTTTTAAAAAGGAGAAGGGGTGGTATTCTTGTAAATAATAAAAGGTATCCATTTTTGGGTGGTATCCCTTAACTAGTGTTCATAAAAAATGGAATAGTGATGGATTAAATAGTATCTAATATTTAAAAAAACCCCACCACACCAATATAAAGTCATTTTTTAATTTTCTCTTAAATATTTATGTTTCTCCACTATGTAATTTTTTATTTTTCTAAGGTATCTAGTTTTCAAGAATTTGTAATTTATCAATTTATAATAAATTAATGTGATATTTATAATAAAATAGATGACATAATATTACTAAATATGATATTAAATTTATAAAAAAATCCACGTTTTTCATGGAATTATCATTAAAACAAGCGCATGTGATGTTAAAAAATAGCTCATTTACATGAATCCTACTAACACAGTTTTATCTAGTCAAAGTGTCACGAACCAACCCGGTTCGACCCAGAACCGGTCACCCGAGTCGGCACGCGACATGGCCTGAGAGGCATTCCCGATCCTCCCGGGCTGGCGATGAGCACCAGGGCATCAAAAGAGAGAAAGAGGGAACGATTTATCCTAGATAAAATAAATAAAGCAGCGGAAAGAAAAAAAAAATAGATCAACACAGAGTAAATAAACAACATGAAAATAAATAACAACCAACAAAAACAACTAACCTGGCCATGACCAAAACTCCTCACGACTCCGAGAGTCTCTCACGAGCCCACAACCAACTCTCACCAACAACAAGAGAGCTCAAGTCAACCTGTAACAGAAAACTAAAAACAGGAAAACAATATAGGTGTGAGTATTAAAACTCAATAGGTAGGCCCAACAAATTCTATTCCCAATGCACATACCATTAAGTAAAGAATTTATCAATTCCAGGTTTGAACTAAATTATATAAAATATGGTTTCCGCACAAACTTTCATTTCTAAAACAAGTAACTGTCTATTTCCCTTATTAATTTAGAACAAGTTTAATGTTGAAAGAAACAGGTGCATTGCATTTTTAAAAAATTTTGCAAAAAATATCGAAATAGAAACTTTATTTGTTAGTGAAAAAGTAAAATTAGACACAAGAAACAACACACACTAAGGGAAATGGAAAAAGTGGCACACATAGGTCAGCAACCGAACTCGACCTCTCAATCGTCTGCCACATTAAAATATACACTAAAAGAAACATGGGTTGAACCTAGGAGATCGTGAACAATCCAGAACATACTATACATCTAACTCATCCTGAAGGAATGCCCTAACTCAATGACGTCATAATACCCTAACGCCCGGCATAACCCTGCATGGCCTAACCGAGGGGCCCAATCCGCATAGCAGCAATAACTCAGTATTCCCCTTCTATGGGGCCACTAGCCAGTGCGTGGTCTAAACTAATGCAGCAATCGTTCTTAGAAAATTCACTCAATATGACAGGTTCCCATGTCAACACATATAATAAAAGAGGGGTGCATCCACAATGTAAATCAAGAAGTCACAAAGCACTAACATCACATATATCTCACGTAATCAATGCACACCAATGATCACCCCCGATTGGGTTTTCCAAAATAATTAATTTTATTAAAGTGCCAAAGGGTCCTTCACAAATTTTAAAGAAAACCATTATTTCACGAGAAAACCCAAAACACTTGTTTAGAAGAAATCATTTATCCATAAAAATAGAAGTATGTTTGAAATTCTGTGAATTATGTTTAAAGGCCAAACGTGCATTCTTTCAAAACTGGGTGTCCGCCCGTCAAGAAAATGTTCCAAGTGTTCGGTATAAAATAAACGACTCTTTTCACACTAAATAATCATTTAAAATTTTATTATATAATATTATTTAACATTCATTAAAATTAACAAAACATCAAGCATTTGATAAATTCTAAATATAAATGTGAGTGTAATGGGGGACCTACCTCGACACACAGTGGAAACATGATGACACGACACTCCTCTCAAAGGTGCGCAACCACACAAGCCGTTGACCGAAGTATCACGGTTTTCATCGCCGGCATGCTGCAACCAACGCATAAGAATTAAAAACACATAACCAGTGACCTAAAACAATTTAAACGAAAAAACAGAGCAATGAACATTTCTACATGCTTTTAAAACACAATGTGTAGCATTTTCACTGTTTAATAAACCCCTATAAAATTTATTAAACCATTCAAAAGACACCCACAACCTTACACACCCAAATCCCCTACAAAACCATTGTTATGATCAGCCGCACATCCTCAACATGCCAGAATAAAAAAACGCACGACTTTCATTTTCGAATAAAATCTAAATGCACATTTTATTGAAATGACATCAAACAGAAACTAAATTCTTTTAAAAAGAAAAACAATTTATCACTAAGCTAATCAATCACAAAACATGCAAAATTAATTAACTGAATGAAACAATTATCCAGACACGGGAGAACCAACAATTTCAACATGATATCATCAATTTAACAAAAATAACGAATACCTTGCAACCCGAGAGATGCGAAATTCAAGTAAACAATATAATCATAATTTAAAGAGGAATAAGCAATGAGATTCAACCTCAAGAAGGAAGAAACTTTCGGAATTCTGAAGTGAAACTTCAACCGCACATTGTTCGCACCCCAATACGCACCAAAAGTGAACCGAAAACAATCCTAAACCAGAATTTGATCCAAAAAGTGATTAAACAATGACCCTAACAAACCTTATTCCTGCCGAAGGCCCAAAAACTCAAAGGATATGAGGAGAGACCTTCTTGGAGGTCTTGCGCTGGAGGTCTCAGGTCATGGCTAGAGGGAATATGCTGGAAGAAAGTCACGTTGGAAGGGAGAGTATGGCATGCAGGGCTGGTGGATGGAAGGAAGGGTCTCTCTGGAGGTAAATGGTATCCAAACCGGTTGGCTGAAGGGGTTTTGCTGCATGAATCAGAACTGTGCTGGTCGTCTGAGGCGTGTGTAGGAGGATTCACGGACAGGGAGGTGGAGGCTGACTGGTGGTCGAGCAGGAGGGTGGAGCCATGGAGGGACGGTGCGGCCGAACGGTGGAGTTAGGCGCGAACCATGTGGGGATGACCAGCGGGGAAGAGGAGAGGGAGAGGTAGGGGCGGCCAGGATTCAGTGAATAGGGCACCACAGATAGAGGCGGGGGCGCAACACGATGGGCATAAGGGGTACGACACAATGAAGAAATAGAAACAGGAGGAAGGGAAGAGTTCCAGCGGCTGGTGTGGAGGGTGGCGTGACGCGAAGAGAAAGTGGGGAGAAAAGCGGCAGACAGTAAGGGGGAAAACCCTACTCAATGTAAAGAAAGAAGGTGGAAAAATAATAAATAAATAAATAAAAAGTAAAAGTAAAACTTATAATAATAATAATAATAATAATAAGGTAAAAAGAAACTTAATGAATTAAATAAAAATCATTACAATAATAATCCTAATAAAATTCAAATAATCAAGATAATACTCTCAATTAAATTATTATCCAAGATAATAATAATAATAATACTCTCAAGTAACATTATTATTATTATTATTATTAAAATAATTGTTAATTCATTTTATTACATTAATTAAACATCGGCAATGCATGCGGTGAACCGGGCGGGGTCATGCGGAAACCTAGTCAAGGCCGCGCAGCTTCGACTACGTTGCGCTGGATGCAAAGAAGACCAAAACACCAAGAAATCAAAATCTTATGTCAGGTTTCGACCCAAACTACCTGACATAAAAGATAATTAATAAAATAAATAAATTTTGAAATAGCGTGTGTGACAATTCTCCCCACCATAGCGCTTTCTGTCCCCGAAAAGCCACAACTAAGGTTGAACCCCGAAGTAGTAATTGATACCCCCATAAGTATATAAAAAAAGATCCCCACAAAAAAATGTGCAAGAAGACAAAGCATCATGATAAAAAAAAGTTACTCAAAGACATCTTCGGGAGACTCGAAAAAAAGGACTTCCTGATATGTGTCGCCCGCCCCAAAGAGCTAGAACGCCTCTAGTTGACTGATCAAGGAAAGAGACCCTCACAACCGCGGAAACCAATTTCACAAGCTAAAACATTTCAAGCACTATTAAATGAAACTCATGCCGCTAGGCTAAAACGAACAGACAAGGCCACACCATGTCAAAGGGACACACTTATCACTTATTACCAAGTCATCCTTAGAGACAGAACCAAAATCTTAACATGGGGAAGCCTGAGGGGCTCCCCACCATTAAGATCCTACCAATGCCCAAGGAGAGACTGGAAGACCGAAACGGGGAGGACTGAGTGGGCTCCCCACCATTAAAGAAAAGTCCAACATCGATTTATTTAAAAGGAATTTGTGTAAGACCCATCATGGGTCTCCCCACCTTTGGGACTGACAAATGATACAAAACATTGAAGATTCTCCAACGGTGACCAAACACCCCACCATAGGGGGCGGGGTTGGAGGGGCCCATCTACCGGGGCGTTAAAGCCACAACCCAAAACAAAACAACATCTTCAAATCCATGGATGAGCACTATTCAAATTTGAGATCGATTTACATAACATACCCCATAAGGACTGCTAATGCAATTACATCCAGTGGAACACGATCCCCAAGACTCCAAGGCAACGAGACGACCACACCTCTGCATGGTCACAGAAACCCCACGCAACGAAATGGTTCGTTCGGAATGGAACAACCACATAAAACAATTTAAACTACCTCCACTTTTAACACATATGACATAAATAAAGTTGGGGTCCCATACACTCTCGAGGTTCCTGACCATGCTCCAGCTTCACTCCGAGGCCTATGGATGGATCATTGATGTTTGAAGCATCTCCTGCCTCACAGTCAGGTGTTGAAGACTCCCGAACAGAGCTTCTCCTTTTGTTGTCACATGAAACCACACTGCAACCGAGACAACACCAGAAAACACAACACATTACGACATCCAATTGATCATACACAGAACATTCACTAACACCAGAGCTGAAATGGTGCATGCACAACAACCTTTGCTACACTGAATGAGGACACGACATCACAAATCGTCACAGAGCACGATCATTACCGTTGAGAGAAACATTACGCTAAGAAGGACTTTAAACTGAATCTTGAACAACACGTGATTCCCGCAAATAACCATAGCAACCTCATATGACTGGGTCTACCAAACCAGTAGCCTAACACAAACATTTTCATAAATAAAACGAACCAATGACCATGGGTCATTTAGGACAATAGACCGCACCAACAACTTAGGGTTTCTTCCACCTTTTCCACACTGGAGTCTCCTTTACCACTTCTAAACAACCGTTGACTATCAAAAGGTCCTCACGTTGCAAGATGTCACCCATCCATGACCATTGCGGCCGATAAAAGCACTACAAGATTTTCAAGACATTGGTCAGTACCAATAACCCCGAACCGCCTTTACCCTTCCCTGCTGTAACATCTTTCATTATTTCAAGGGGGAACCTTGAGACGCAGTAGTGTCAAACTTCATACTCGATGAGTAAGACACTCAAAAGACCAAAACACCCTTCAACTCCCCCTGCACCTGTCATCCTGATGCGATAGGATCCACTCAATCGAATGGAAAAGGAAAAGACTTAGCACTATCACCCAAAAAGGGAATGTCCTTAATTTAATCAATTGGAGGGTCGGAAAATGGAGAATTACTCAAGGCTGCACATTAATCACATGTTAATTCTTTATGGGGGCGTGTAGTAGTCAAGGAAGAAAACCATGGACCCAACTAAACTAGTCCAATGGTCAGGACATACCACCAGAGAACACTAAACATGCATAGGGAACCACTTCAAGGGCTTCCTAAAGAACTTTTCAAAGGAAAACACTAACTACATGCTTGCATATGGACTTACACGTAAGAATTCAAACACAAGGCACAAATCATTATGAAAGGTTCCTCGGCTCAAAACGCCTCACACCATACATTTCCAAAACACAAGGACACACCTCACAATCACCGGTTACTAAAACACCATATTTTCATTTAATAAAACATTTTGAAAAATAAGCAAAGCTTGTGGGTTGCACAAACACCAATGGTGTCCCATGGGCCTCGCACATGGATGTTCTCATGCCGCACTAGCACACACCTCATATTCATTAAGGCACTTATCCGTGCGTTCCATTAACCATTTCTCTTTCCCACATACATTCATGCATGTGCTTTCCCATGAGAACACCAAGAATTAAAACCAAACCTTTCCATTTATTTCAAAACCAAATCATCCAACCCACACTTTTCAAACCTCGCATGCTATTTCAATTTTAAAGCACTTCATTTGAAAAAAATTTCCAAGGCCAAATTTTTTTTACATAAAATCCAAAAGTCCACAAGTCCAAAACAAGGAAATGAGAAAAAATGCAAGAGGAAACTAGTGTAAGCGGGTGATTGGAGAATATGGTTGGCGGCCATACGCCAATCACGCCATTGGTCAGAGAGATTATTTTAGGACAGTGTACCCAGCTCCACAAGGCTTGCCAGACCCTACAAGCTCACTAAGACCACTGAACCTACTCCATTTTCATTTTCCTTAGGCAAGATTAATGACAAAGACCAAAAACTCAGACAAACATCAACATACTTTGGTAACTTGAGTCCCTCCATGAGGTGTGTTGGCTAGGAACCTTACTCATAGCTATGATGTCGAGTCTCGACATCCTTAACTCAATTCTACCATGAATATCCTAAAAGAACAAGACCAAAGAGGGAAAACCTCCACTGAGACCATTTTGTCACGAACCAACCCGGGACGACCCTGAACCGGTCACCCGAGTCGGAACGCGACATGGCCCGAGAGGAGTTACCGATCCTCCCGGGCTGGCGACGAGCACCAGGGCATCAAAAGAGAGCAAGAGGGAATGATTTCGCCTAGAGAAAATAAATAAAGCAGCAGAAAGAAAAAAATAGATCAAAACAGAGTAAATAAACAATACGAAAATAAAGAATGACCAACAACAAC
This sequence comes from Viscum album, assembly GCA_963277665.1. Classification (NCBI taxonomy): domain Eukaryota; kingdom Viridiplantae; phylum Streptophyta; class Magnoliopsida; order Santalales; family Viscaceae; genus Viscum; species Viscum album. The sequence goes on along the minus strand of OY728165.1, from coordinate 1,978,284,208 downwards.
AACTAACTTGACCATGACCAAAACTCCTCACGACTCCGAGAGTCGCTGACAAGCCCACAACCAACTCTCACCCACAACGAGAAATCTCAATTCAACATGCAATAAAAAACATTAAACAGGAAAACACTATAGGCGTGAGTATTAAAACATAGTAGGTAGGCCCAACTAATTCAATTCCTAATGCACATACCATTAAGTAAAGAATTTATCAATTCTAGGTGTGAAATAAATTATATAAAATATGGTTTCCGCACACACTTTAATTTCTAAAACAAGTAGCAGTTCATTGCCCTTCTTAATTTAGAACAAGTTTAATGTTGAATGAAACAGGTGTATTGCATTTTTAAAATATTTTGCAAACAATTTAGAGATCCAAACTTTATTTTTTCGTAAAAACGAAAATCACACACAACACACAACACACACTAAGGGCAATAGAAAATGTGTCACACATAGGTCAGCAACTGAACTCGACCTCTCAATCATCCGCCACATAAAAATAATCACTAAAAGATACATGGGTCTAACCTAGGAGATCGTGAAAAATCCAGAAAATATTATACATCTGACTCATCCTGAAGGCATGCTCTAACTCGATTACGTCATAATTCCCTAACGCACGATATAGCCCTGCATGGCCTAACCGAGGGGCCCAATCCCCATAGCAGCAATAACTCAGTATTCCCCTTCTAGGGGGCCACTAGCCAGTGTGTGGTCCAAACTAGTGCAGAAATCATTCTCAGAAAATTCACTCAATATGCCAGGTTACCATGTCAACACATATAATAAAAGAGGGGTGCGTCCACAATGTAAATCAAGCAGTCACAAAGCACTAACATCACATATATCTCACGTAATCAACACACACCAAAGATCACCCCCGATTGGCTTTTCCAAAATAATTTATTTTATTAAAGTGCCAAACGGGCCTTCACCAATTTTAAAGAAAAACTTTATTTCTCGAGAAAACCCAAAACACCTGTTTAGAAGAAATCATTTATTCTTAAAACTTGAAGTACGTTTGAAATTCCGTGAATTATTTTTAAAGGCCAAACATGCATTCTTTCAAAACTGGGTGTCCGCCCATCAAGAAAATGTTCCAAGTGTTCGGTATAAAATAAACGACCCTTTTCACACTATATAATAATTTAAAATGTTATTATATAATATAATTTATCATTCATTATAATTAACAAAACATCAAGAAATTGATAAATTCTAAATTTAAATGTGAGTCCAATGGGGGACGTACCTCTACACGCGGTGGAATCATGATGACGCGACACTCCTCGCAAAGGTGTGCAACCACGCAAGCCGATGACAGTAGTATCACAGTTTTCATCCCCATCACGCTGCAACCACCGCACATGAATTAAAAACACATAACCAGTGACCTAAAACAATTCAAATGAACAAAAGGAGCAAAGACCATTTCGAAATTCTTTCAAAACACAATGTGCACCATCTGCACTATTTAATAAACCCCTATACAATTTATTAAACCATTCCAAAGACACCCATGACCTTACACACCCAAATCCACTTGAAAAACTTTGTCATGATCAGCCGCACATCCTCAACATGCCAGAATAAAAAAACGCACGAATTTCATTTTTGAAAAAAATCTAAATGAACATTTTATTGAAAAGACATCAAACACAAACTAAATTCTTTTAAAAAGAAAAACAAATTTTCACTAAGCTAATCAATCACAAAACACACCAAATTAATTAACTGAATGAAAAAATTATCCAAACAAGGGAGAACCAATAATTTCAACATGATATCATCAATTTAACAACAACAACGAATACCTAGCAACCCTAGATATGCGAACCTCAAGTAAACAAAATAAACATAATTTAAAGAGGCATAAGCAATGAGATTCAACCTCAATAAGGAAGAAACTTTCGGAATTCCGAAGCGAAACTTCAACCGCACATTTTTCGCACCCCAATACGCACCACAAGTGAACCGAAAACAATCCTAAACCAGAATTTGAACCAAAAATATATTATACAATGACCCTAACAATCCTTATACCTGCCGAAGGCCTAGAAACCCATAGGATATGAGGGTAGACCTTCTCAGTGGTCTTTCACCAGTGGTCGCGGGTCATGGATAGATGGAAGATGCTGGATGCAAGTCACGTTGGAAGGAAGAGGATGGCATGCAGGTCTGCTGGATGGAAGGAAGGGTCGCTCGGGAGGTAAATGGTCACAAAACAGGTTTGACAAAGGGGGTTTGCTGCTAAAAGCAGGACTGTGCTGGTCATCCAAGGTGTGCGCAGGAGGATGCATAGACAGGGAGGTGGAGGTCGGCTGGTGGTCGAGTAGGATGGTGGAGGCATGGAGGGACGGTGTGGCCGAACGGTGGAGGTAGGCGTGAACCAGGTAGGGGTGACCAGCGGGGAAGAGGAGAGGGAGAGGTAGGGGCGGCCGAGATTCAGCGCATAGGGTAGTGCAGATAGAGGCGGGGGTGCAACACGCTGGGAATAAGGGGTACGAAACAATGAAGAAATAAAAAAAGGAGGAGGGGAAGAGTTCCAACAGCTGGTGTCAAAGGCGGCGCAGCGCGAAGTGAATGTGGGGACCAAAACAGCGGACAGTAAGGGGGAAAACTCTACTCTAAGAAAAGATAGAATGGGAAAAAATAATAAATAAATATATAAAAAGTAAAATTAAAACTTATAATAATGATAATAATAATAATAATAAGGTAAAATGGAACCTAATTAATTAAATAATAAACTTTACAATAATAAACCTAATAAAATTCAAATAATCAAGATAATACACCCTATTAAATTATTATCCAAGATAATAATAATAATAATACTCTCATGTAACATTATTATTATTATTATTATTAAAATAATTTTGTATTCATTTTATTACATTAATAAAACATCAGCAAGGCATGCGGTGAACCGGGCGGGGTCGTTCGGCGACCCAGGCGAGGCCGCGCAGCTTCGACTATGTTGTTCTGGATGATAACAAGACCAAAACACCAAGAACTCGAAATCTTACGTCAGATTTCGACCCGAACTACCGGAAATAAAGAGAATTTATAAAATAAATAAATTTTGAAATGGCAGGTATGACTATTCTCCCCACCGTAGCGCTTTCCATCCCCAGAAAGCCACCACTAATGTTGAACCCCGAAGTAGTAATTGATACCCCCTTAAGGATATAAAAAAAGATCCCCACAAAAAAGTGAATTAAGTCAAAGCTTCATGATAAAAAAAGTGACTCAAATACATCTTCGAGAAAATCGAAAAAATGGACTTCGTGATATGTGTCACCCGCCCCAAAGAGCTAGAACGCCTCAGGTTGATTGATCAAGGAATGCGAACCTCGCAACCGCGGAAACCAATTTCACAAGCTAAAACATCTCAAGTACTATTAAATGAAACTCATGCCATTAGGCTAGAACGAACAGACAAGGCCAAACCATGTCCAAGGGACACTCTTATCACTTATTACCAAGTCAACTTTAGAGACAGAACCAAAAGGTTAACATGGGGAAGCCTGAGGGGCTCCCCACCATTATAAACCTACTAACTCCCAAGATGAGACTCGAAGACTGAAACAGGGAGGACCGAGAGGGCTCTCCACCATTAAAGAAAAGTCCAACATCAATTTATTTCAAAGGATTTTGTGTAAGACCCATCGTGGGTCTCCCAATCTTTGGGACTGAGAGAGGATACAAAACATTGAAGATTCTCCAACGGTGACCAAACACCCCACCACAAGGGGAGGGGTTTGAGGGGCCCAACTTCCAGGGCGTTAAAGCCACAACCCAAAACAAAACAACATCTTTACATCCCTGGACGAGCACTATTCAAATTTGAGATTGATTTACCTAACATACCCAATAAGGATTGCTAAAGTAATTACATCCAGTGGAACACAATGCCCAAAATTCCAAGGCAACGAGACGACCACGCCTCCACATGGTCACATAAACCCGACGCAACAAAATGGTTTGTTCGGAAAGGAACAACCATAGAAAACAATTTAATCTGCCTCCACTTTTAACACATATGACAGAAATAAAGTCGGGGTCCCATACACTCCCGAGGTTCCTGACCACGCACCAGCTTCACTCTGAGGCCTATGGCTGGAGCCCTGATGTTTGAAGCATATCCTGCCTCGCAGTCAGGTATTGAAGACTCTCGAACAGAGTTTATTCTTTTGGTGTCACATGCAACCACACTGCAACCGAGGTAGCACCAGCAAACACAACACATTACGACATCCAATTGATCATACATGGAACATTCACTAACACCAGAGAAGAAATGGTGCATGCACATCACCATTTGCTACACTGAATGGGGACACGACATTAGAAATCGTCAGCAAGCACAATCATTACCGTTGAGAGAAACATTATGCTAAGAAGGACTTTAGACAGCATCTTGAACAACACGTGATTCCTGCAAACGACCATAGAAACCTCATATGACTGGGTCTACCAAACCAGTAGCCTAACACAAACCATTTCATAAACAAAAAGAACCAAATACCAGGGGTCATTTAGAACAATAGACCACACCAACAACTTAGGGTTTCTTCCACCTTTTCCCCACTGGAGTATCCTTTACCACTTCCAAACAACCGTTGAATCTCAAAAGGACCTCAAACTGCAAGAGGTCACCAACCATGACCATTGTAGCCGATTAATGCAATACAAGATTTTCAAGACATTGGTCAATACCAATAACTCTGAACCACCTTTACCCTTCCCGGTTGGAACACCTTTCAGTGTTTCAAGGGGGGATCCTTGAGACGAAATAGTGTCAAACTTCAAACTCGATGAGTAAGACAATCAAAAGATTAAAACTCCCTTCAACCCCCCCCCCCCCCCCCCCCCCGCACCTGTCATCCAGATGTGAGAGGATCCACTCAACCAAAAGGAAAAGGAAAAGACTTAACACTATCACCCAAAAATGGAAAGTCCTTACTTTCCTCAACTGGAGGGTCGGTCAACAGATAATTACTCGTGGCCGCACATTAATCACAAGTTAATGCTTTATGGGGGGCATGTAGTAGTCAAGGAAGAAAACTATGGACCCAACTAAACTGGTCCAATGGTCCAGACATACCACAAGAGAACACTAAACGTGCAGAGGGAACCACTTCAAGGGATTCCCAAAGCACTTTTCCAAGGATATCACTAACTACATGCTTGAATACCAACATACACGTAAGAATTCAAACACAGGACACAAATCATTCCGAAAGGATCCTTGGCTCAAAACGCCTCACACCCGACATTTCCAAAACACAAGGACACACCTCACAATCATTGGTTACTAAAACAGCATATATTCATTTAATAAAACATTTTGAAAAATAAGAAAAGCTTGTGGGTTACACAAACACCAATGGTGTCCCATGGGCCTCGCACATGGATGTTCTCGTTCCGCAATGGCACCCACCTCATATTCATTTAGGCACTTATCCATGGGTTCCATTAACAATTTTTCTTTCCCACATACATTCATGCATGTGCTTTACAATGAGAACACCAAGATTAAAAACCAAACCATTCCATTTATTTCAAAACAAAATCATCCAACCCACACTTTTCAAACCTCACACGCTATTTGATTTTTAAAGCGCTTCATTTGAAAACATTTTCCAAGACCAAAATTTTTTTTCTAAAAAACCAAAAGTCCACAAATCCAAAACAAAGAGATGAGAAACAATGAAAGAGGAAACTAGTGTCTGCAGGTGATTGGAGCATATGGATGGCGGCCATACGCCAATCACGCCATTGGTCACATAGAGTATTTTAGGACAGTGTACCCGGCTCCACAAGGCTTTCCAGACCCTACGAGCTCACTAAGACCACTGAACCTACTCCCTTTTCATTTCCCTTAGTCATGATTAACCACAAAGACCAAAAACTCAGACAGAACTCAACATAATTTGGTAAATATAGTTAATACCAAAGCATTAATACATTTTCACAAATTCTAAATATAATGTTTCAGAAATTATATGAGAATTAATCTTGTAGACATGTCATGAAAGTCAGTTTTTAAAGTGAAAATGATAAATGATTTAAATGTTTTATATCTAATTTATATGTGGAATTTGATATAATGAAATAAATTGGATTAAATGTGTTCAAATTTTTCTGAGAATATATTTAAAAAAAATTAAATATAATTTAATAATATAAATAATTTATATAAAAATATTGTATTGAATTTAAATTTAGTGTTTTCACTATTCATTAGAAAATAGATTATTATTGAAAAATAAAAAGACATTTCCATAGAAAATATCAATTATATGATATAAAATGAAAATTATTATTTAGTCAAATAAAAATTATAGATAATTTCAAATATCAAATTTAGAATAGGTGATATCGTTAAAAGGATGTAAAATTAACTTTTAAACAAAATACATCGTTTTATTTATAACATTCTATTTATTGTAATCTATTTCCTATAAAATATTTTGGATGAGAATCATAAAAATTTATTTAATATATAATATATTAATATTATTGGAATGATTCATAATTATATTTTAAAATTTATTGACATAAAAATGATTTAGATAGTTGAAGATTGTATTCATATAAAAGGAATTTCATTTTGAACAAATTCTCAATAGAAGTATTGATTTTATATACAGGTTCAAATAAAAGATAAATAAATTAGTCAATCTCATTCATATCTTCTGTTATAATAGCTATGTGATAATTATAATACTTTTTAATAATATTATAAATAGTATATTATATTTCATTAAAATTCTGTTTTACGTGTATCACAAGCTTTAGAAGGTACTTATATCTGTGTTCCAAACAATCCAAATAGAGTATGGTGTATACCGCAAGCTAATCTAGGGGTTATCTCTATTGGAATCTTACCATTGTGTTCTATGAAATTAACCAATACAATCATTGTTTCATTATTAATTGTATGTTTTAAATTGATTATTATGTATTTTAGTATTATAAAATTGTATTCTTAAATTGTTTAATGATTATAATTTGAATGTTGCACAAATCGATGAATTGTATTAACACCATTAGGAAAAAATAATCTTTATAGTGTTAGGGGTCACAATTTGAAGTGTTCTTAATCATAATTAATAAAAAAACAAATTTTATTTACGAGGTGTTTTGTAATTAATTAATAAAACGAATTTTTCCATATTTACTTTAAAAAAAACCTAACAATGTGGGTGTAATTGTAGTACCCTAATCAAATTGTAGGTGTAACAGTTATGACCATCAACCTATGAATAATTATTCTATATAATCTAATAATAACACATCTATATTCTTAGCTACATAAGGATTGAATAATAGTTATATATTTGGATGATCCAATTGGTTTATTTGGTAAAAATTTTTTTCTATTCACTTCATCAAATCTTATGTCATAAGTAGAATAAAAGTAAAATTTACAATTATCCATTTTTTCTAGTCATAAAATTGACCCGAGAACCAATTACATTTCATGGATTTAAATCCAAGATACATAATTCTTGAAGAACAAAAATTTAATTGATATGATGAGGAATCATACCTTACTGTTTGAATAGATATGTTGTGTACCTTCAAATTGTCACTGCAAGTTCGAACCCATACTTCGTATTTACTACTCTAAGGTAGTCAATTGTATTTTGGGATATAGATTTATAATTTGATCAATATGAGAGGATTAAATAATTTAATTTTGGCGCATGAAACCCAATCTCTAATTTTCATAAATCATTTATAATAAATAAGACATAATACTAGAGGTTTATAAATATGAATCAGTTTTAGAAAGTCTTCTGTCAGTCCGGTTAAATGGTTTCCGAAATGGATCAATTGATGAATTGAAACAAATATATAGTATAATGAACGGGAAAATGAAAAAAATTAATCTTATATACTTTGAATTAAATAAATATGATTTAAAAATTGTAAAACCTATATTGAATTTTTAAAATGAGTCCCACTGGTGCAGGTTACGAATGTGTTTAAAGTTGTTTCTATTGGAGATATTGTTGAAAATATGTTTAATTAATAGATTGGAATACATTTTAACTAATAGAATTTTTCTGGAGTGATTTTTATATATAAAAGTTGTAAAAATAAGAATCAAATAAGGTTTATAAGTTTTAATTTAACCCATTATATTCATATTTTTTTTAATATAAAACATCTTCTAAATTCTCTTTTGATATCATCATTGAGTTCCCCCAGTATTTTTATGCCCCAATGTAAGATGATACTTATTCAATAAAATAGGTGATCTAAGATCATGAGAGACTAAATAAATATGTTTATTTCCATTATTATATATAACTAAGTTAGAATTGAGTATAAATATATTGTTGAATATTCAAATACTATAGTAATAGGAGAAAATACATTTATTGTGTTAATTAGGAGGTTCTCATTGAACTACATAATTGATAATGATTTTGCGAATGTGGCTATGTAAGTTATCATTCATCATACAAATTATAATTTGTTTCTACTATCGTGGGTTTTTTTACATAGCACAATACCAGTGGGGACCTCCAGATGTTATTATAGTTGAGTAACTATGGAATGGTGGGTTTGTGGTGGTTAACACTATACATTATTAAAACCCAAATTATTTGTTCTAACCTAAAAACCATTTTAATGATAATTATAAAAAACCACTATTTGGAGTTATAATCCAATATCATTTTCCATAATCAATTTATATTTCTTATTTTTTTAGATTATAATAATTTTTTCATGATATTTGTTATCACCGCTGAATTCCATATTGGATTATTAGTTATGGAATACATTAAATAAAACAATAAGAATTTATATACTCAATAATTAACACCATGATTTATTTATCCTTCCTACATCATTTTTTTTACCTTTTTTTTGATAAATTTTATGTTCATGAGAATTATTAAATTTAATAAAGGTGAAGCATAAAAATGGATGTGGGTGAGGATTTTATGGAAGTGTATTAGGATTAATTTTTTTGAATCAAGATCTTAAATTAATTAATAATCATCTAAAAATTATATATCAATTATTTTATATTTTTCAATTTTCTAAAAAATTAAATTGATTTATAATATAAAATCAATCATGTTTTATTTATTTATAGTCTTAAAGTACTTTTTATCCATCTTGAATCACATGGGTATGATCACTACTCAATGATTTACTCACAGAGCCAATATGATTCTTGAAATGTTTTTATCTTATTAAAATTATATCCTTTTAGTATTCAACATGATACAAATTAAAATAATCAAAAACATACAATAATCATTGTTTTTTATTATATATGACCAAGGATGGTAAAATTAATGAAGATGTGTTTTCAAATTAATGATCATATTATCCAAATAAATTTCATATTCTATATATATCCTATCCTTAATTCTAACATGATGTGGTCAGTCATTATAGGATCTTTTTTAAAATAAAAATCTCATCTCAAAATTCCCATGAGTAAAATATGGTGTTAACAAAAATTTAAATGTGTAAGAGAAGAGATAAATTCGTAGGGTTTATATAGATTATTAATAATAAGAATATGTAATTTCTGAGATGTAATACATATTGTTTTCCATTAAGGTTCTCCAATAAATGGTGAATTTTTATTCCCTCACCACCACTATAAATAAAAGTGATGAAATTGGAAAAATATTATACAAATGATGAAAAAAATGATTTGAGGAAGGATTTTTTATTATAGAAAGTATATAATTTTTGTTCTACCATTTAATGAAAAAAACATGGGATAGGAATAGTGATTTTAGGAATGAACTGGAAAACGAAATTATAGGAATACAAAACAATTTACATGATATTTTTTTTTGAAGAGATTAAACTTTTCTTTTAACCAGTTATTGATGCTTAATCAATGAACTAAAAAAAATTCCTTACATAACTTATATGTTGAAAATAATTTTCAAATAATATTATATTTCATTGAAAAAGTGTAGGATTGAGAAGTTCGATATGCATACCGAAAATTTCACATTATATCAAGAGGGTGGAATAATTTAATAGTTCAATTTACAAATTTAATTATGAGAGAATCATTTGTTTGAAGGTAAGATATAAATATTCATGGAAGTAACATAAAGATTGAATGAATTAATGTAATGAATAATAGAAAAGGGAATGAACATTTATGAACCATGATGGTTCAATTTTTTTAAAAAGATACTCAATTAATCTCTTTTTTTGAATATTAAAATTTTTTACAGAGTAGATTCCCCCATGAGAAAAAGGATTTGTGAAAGGATGTAATAAATTGATAGAATTTTATTTTTTTATCAACATTTTAAATACCATCCAATATAGTCCTTTTTTATGAAATTATCATTATTTAGTAATTTTATACAACAATTGGAAGTAATTGTATGTAAATGTTATGTTTTTATTTATTTTATTTCATTCATCTATTTTTTTTATAAATAAATATTATATTATGTTTTTAGAGTTTTTTGAATTTCTAGTTACACACAATTGCTATACATTATTATTTCATAATTAATTTATGATTTGTGACAGAAAATCTTATTCTAATAGTATACATGATATTAAATTAGAAATGTAAATATTTAAATGTCATTAAATAACATTTCTCAATGGATATGTTTGATTAATATGATGACATAGTGGGTATGAAAATTTTAATATAATGTTAATGGATTGGATAACTTTTAATGGAAATAGGAAAACTTCACCTGTGATTAAAAATATAATTTTCTAGATATATATTAGATATTCTCATGGGATGTCTCAATGTACAAGTAAATTCCACTCACTTACGAAAAAATCCACTCATGTTATATTAAACGGTAAACACCCAATGTTCATGTAGTGTTAGATAATTGAGTACACACATTGCATATTACAAATATTCTTTATGTGGGCCTGTAAAAGAATATAATTACACAATTTAATCTCGTATAAGAATAAGTTTTCCATGCATCTATGTGATTTTACATCAAACGGAATCCCATTCTATATCATTCAAGAATATATTTTATAGAACATGACGACAAGAAATTAATAAAATTCCATTGATCATGGATTACTAAAACCAATATATCATATGTAATTCAATGGTCATTGTAAATATAAATTTTAATCTCCCCCGAAGTAGCATTTATATTTACTATAAAGGTCCTGACCCTTTTCTAAGACTCAGTCATCTACATTAGTGAAACCCAATTGATTAAAACATAGATAATTAGTAAAGTGAGATCCTTCTTGAAAATCATTAAATTGAAACCGTGATATACTAAAGACTTGACCAATATCATAATAACATTAATAATGGTTGTATATTTTATAGCTCAATGTTTTGGTAATCAAATGTATATATTAACCTATTCTGGTCCATGTGAAATTAGAAATGAATATAGATATTATTTTTCAATGTTAATTTTTCCACTCATAATTTATAGAAGCCCAATCATGCTGAATTTTTATATTTACAATTACAGAATACATGATAATGGATTTGGACTCATCAATTCCAAATAAATAAATGGAATTGTATTATATTTTATTCAAACATATTACACCACTCCCCACATACTCTAATTTCAATAGATAAATACCACCAAACTGATTGATTATTTAGATGAGGAGAGTAACTATGTTCACTACATCATAAATTTTAAAAGATAAATTATCAATATTTCAATTATTATAAAATCAATGTGGATTAAGGGAACGAAGTATAACATATGATTTTTTCCATTTTGATTTTCTTTCTTCCTTCTATAGACTTATTATTTAATTCTAATGAATTTTCATTCAATGAACATGGTATATTGGTGTGTTGGGTAGTTAATGTCATGATAGAGAAGGCATGTAAGAGGTAAGGACTTTGAGACACTAGTGAAACTGGATACAACATTTCCCCAGAGGGAGTTTCCAATATACTAACATTGAGATTTTATATGTTTATATGTTTTTTTGGTATTATCTTTTCTCACATGGCAAATGAAGGATATTTCACTGTGGATATAGTTTATTTAGAATTCAATCTTCAACTCTATGTGAGGGCTTGAGATCCACGTTTTTGGATTTTTTCATTCTGATATAGTGACAACATAGTATTCACAATTTAAGGTAGTGATGGGATAAAGTGAATATTTACCCAAAGGATTACTACTACATATATCTCATAGAAAACATGAATTTATTCCATTATAAATTTCCTTTGGACTAAAAAATACACATCATACGTTACTTAATTTGTTGGAATAAGACTACAAAATAAAAAAAATTAAGCCAGAGTTGTGGCTTATTTTATAGATACATATGAGAGAAGCCTATATTCAACTCCCAATCATTACTCAGGGGTATTTTTTAAATCCGCAATAAAATCACCAAATCACCTTATAGAGATAAATTAATTTTCTCTATCATGGAAATTATAATGTGAAATAATGTAATTTGGATAAAAAATTATTACATTCTTTCCTATTATATTCTTTACTGCTGGTAATCATTGATAAACATGACCCACCACTAACCAGAAGCTCTATGGAACCAGTTATGAATACCAAAATAAAATTATTATTACAAGGTTGGATAAAACTGAAATTGATCTTCATCTCTTCAATCCACCTCTTGGTATCAGAGTCATGCATATAACTATTATAGTTTGGTAGACTGTAATATTGAAATCCATTATGTGACTTCATACATGTAACATCACTATAAACTCGTAGATGATCAGATTAAGTAAACCAAAATATATCAAAATCTTTAACATCATATGTATATTGACCAGTATATATTTTTAAATAAAAACATGGGAACCTAGTCTTATAAATTTTTTATGTATTACGATTGTTTATTAATCATTGTTTTATTTTACCAATTATTTCTCTATAAGTGTAATAACAAATAATAATTCATAAACCATACCATATTTCTAAGCTATAATGAACTCCGTGTAACTAATTAAATTTAATATATACATATATATATATATGTTCATTGAGTTGGATCACACTGGTTGTAAATTTTTGGTTTCATTAATATCATATATCTACCAATTCAAGTACAATGATTGGATGATGTTGTTTCCAAAATAAAAAAATATAGTACACACTTTTTTTAAACTCCATAATCTATATAATCACTAAACTGACTTCTTTGGTTCTAATTTTTCATATGACATCCCCATTGGAACCCCTATTGTAAATGTAGTAAAAATGGATCTAATCCCTAATGACCTCCTCAAACAGGCCATCAGTTGTGTACTATCATTGTGGGTATAGAAACATTCCGAAGAATTTCCCAAATAAATTGTCTGGATAAAAATAACCACCACAAAATCCATAATATAATAATTAAATGCAGTCTCAAAATTTATATAATATAATACATAAACCAAAATATCGATGAAAAATACCATGAGGAAAATACTTTGGTGGTGACTCTAGAACACTTGAAAAAAGAAATAACCACAATGTGCTAGTAATTTCTAGCCAAATAACAAATGTATTGACCAGGATTATTTATATATATATGAAATTATTTTCGCTAATATGTTTATAGTATAAATAATACAAAATAAATTTATTATTCTATCATATTAAAAAAATTAAATTTGAATTTTACATGTAGTATATAAAATTAGAAATAGTATAATGGGGTAGGAAATAATGAAAATAATAATACTATAACATGATATTTTTTATTCCATGATCCACTAAAACTAAAATGGATATTAAAATACTATTAAAATATAGAAAACTACTAGAAAAAACATTTATATCTTAGATATATATATATATATATATATATTATAGAAAAATTAGTGAAGTAAATAATGATTAAAAAATAATTATTTATCCAATATGTAGTGATGATACAATATTTAGCATTGAATATGATTATTATGATTGTTTACTATCCATTTAAATGGTTAGTTGGAGGTTAATAATAATAAATTAAATAAAATTGTGGTTTATAATGTATAAAACTAATTATTATATAAATATTATTAATATATAAATATATGTATCTAATCTTATTACATAAATGAAAAATAGTATTATATTTTATAATGTATATTTTACATTAAATATTTAAATATATTTTTTATAATGTTTTTATATAAATTTAAAAGTTCAAAATATTTAATTTTTGATATATAATTACATTTTCTATCATGATAGAAAGAAAATTTCAATATAAATGAAATAATAATTATATTTAGATTTATTAAATATCTATTTCTATTTAGCTAACAAATATACCTTCTTGTTGTGTTTTTTTTAATTTCAAAATACTGCATTTTTAATAATTTTTTAGAAACTCTAATATAAGAAGACCGAACATATATTTTATTTGAAATATACACTAAAAACATAGAATTAGTTTTTTAGTGACACATGAACAACCCTAATTTGGAAATAATTAAATAAAATTGATTAGAATTATTTGATGATATTTTTGGTTGAATATCTTTATGAAAATAGTATTATATATCCTATGGTACTATAAAACACTAGAATAATTGGAATTTTCTAGTATACTCAAATTTTACTTCACTTCACACTTTTGTGATCATGACAACAACACACTAGAATAAACATCAACATTAAAAATTTTATTTTTCTAGAGTGAATCTTATCCCCTCAATACTTAGAGATATGTTATTTAAAATTGGTTATGTTGTATTAAAATATTTTAATATTACTTTTTGTTAATAATTAAGGATTATGATTTTGAATACCAAATCTAGTACCTCATCATTCTGTTTAAATTGCCCAAAACAATGGAATTCCAAGTCATTCTACATCTATAAAAACAATGGGAAGTGATTTTAGCATGGTTAGGATAATGGAAAGTTCAATTCTTTTATATAGTTATAAAAGAATATTTTGGGATTTTCCTAATGATATAAAAAATTAGGGATATTTGGTTTTTAATTTAGGGGTTAAAATTCATTATGAAATACTGAAACTCTTTTAGAAAATTATTTCACTATATCATTTTTTCAGGATATTACATCGATAGTGTGAAGAGTATATTGGGGATCCCTTGGATTTTTACTACTATAAAACCATTTCTATTCATATTTATTTAATTAACATAACCTTGGTTGTTATTTATAAAATTATAAAATCTTATTCTCGACATTGTAAACATTAATCTATCTCATATAATATGAAAAAATTATATTTATAGATTTATTATCTATAATATGGAAACACATGAAAATTATCTCAAGACTTGGAGTGAAAATCATTATTCAATCCAGTAAACAAATATAGTGATGAAGATAACAACTTATTGAAATAATGAATGGATTACATGAATCCTTATGTTCCTTCTATTTAAGAAATGGAAAACTATGAAATTTTCTTCTTGATTCATAGAGCATGTGTGGATATAAACAGAGGAATCCTAACATGGATTCTCTAGAAAAATAGTTAAAAAAAAAATTATGATATAAAATTTGTTCAAAATTAATTGTTTGTTAGATTTAGTATATTTTTAATTAATTCAAAATTATATTTTATTGATCGTAAGATCTATATTTTATAGTTTATAGTTTAACATTATTTTCATTTATATATTGAAACTAAAGAATTACAGAAATTGGAAACCCTCCCAATGCTTATGTTATGTCCTGAGACCATTTTTCATTATATGATATGATACCCATCCCTAAACATTCAGTTATGTGTTGGGTTAGTTGTATGAGTTTATTTATTGTTCATTTATTATGCAGGGTTTTGTGTGGGGGTGGAATAATTAGCACATGATAACATGAAATTCATTATTGTATATAGTATATTTAAATTAGTTATCTTTGACACGAATACATTGGTATATGATAGTGTATATTTAGTGAAATTGGCGTTCACTTATTAATAATTATTTATCAAATTCATTATATGAACCCTGGTTCATGTTTAGATTTTGTATTTGGCATACAGAGATAAAAACAATATACATAACAAATTTTGACTAGTGCAGCTAAACATGGTTTACAGTTGTGATAATAGAGAGGATCGAGATTATAATATATCCTCAAAGTGAATTCTTATTTATATGTTTATAAATTATATTTGATGAGAGTAGTGGGATATATATTGTGATATATGAAAATATGAATCGTAAATAATTTTCAAACGATATGGTAGTATTTTATTTTTCCAGTGTCATATGATGGGATATTTTTATATGATTTTTTGATTATTTGTAATTGATGGATATGGTATGAGTGGAATAGTCTCCCTAATAAATTATTCAACTAATTTATCCTAATTGATAACATATGGAATACAAGAAAGTGTACCTGAGGTGTTTTAGGAACTTCAGTTAATGTGTCATTTAGGTTATTTTATCTAGAGCATTACTATTTCGTATTATAGTTTCTTTTCTATTGTATTATTATTTAGTCAATGGTGGAAAAATATTGGAAATTTTAAACTCATTGATGGGGTCTTTAATATGGTGGTCCATGAAAAAATAACTAGTTGAACATCCATGATACCAATGTTATGGAACTTCTATGATTTGATTTCAATATTATATTTGAAATATTCCTCCCACTGTGATATTTTTATTTCAGATCATTATTTAATTGGTTTTACTACTAGACTAGAGTAGAAATATTTTTTTTAATATTTATCATATTTGGCACGTAACATCCCAAAGTTCAATCAATGATATTTCCCTTTCAGATTATTAATGTTTTTTATATTTAGTAATGTAGTATAATATAAAGCACATGAACCAAATGAATAAAGAAACAAAAATATATTAAATTTAATTGAACATTCAATTTAGGGAATAAAAGTTTCCACTATAAATAAAAATATTACATTGAAAAAAAATTATGAAATAATATAATTGAATCATTAAAAAATGTATATACGCGACCCCAAAAAATAATTACACAAACAACTACAACAATGATGAAGAATATTCGAAATGAAATATTTATTTTATAAAAATTAAAAAATATTTATCCTTGAGGGAAAATTGAAATGAATAATTAATGAATGAAATATGATATATTTATTTAATTTATATAATTAATATAACAATTACAGAAACTTGTATAGGAATTATAATGAGACTATTGGAAATGTAATATGAAAATTACAAATATAAACTAGGTCATTATTATAGTATCATCATATATGGGGGTTTGGGATACTTATTTCACCTTATAAATAAACATATGAGATATTTATCTCATGAAAAATGTTAAAAAATCTTTAAAAAATAATAAAATATATTTTCGTATTTTTTTAATAAATAATTTTCCAAAGGGTAAGAAAATTCATCATATAATAAATTTTTTATTTATCAAATAAATTTGAATTTTAATTAAAAAATAACCCTCTTATATTTGGAAATCAGGTTTCATAATATTGATTTAATTTTCATTAATATAATCATTGGAAAATTGTTATGTTGAATATTTTTATATTTTTGTAAAATAGTTTATTTTTTGGTGAAAAATAGAATAAAAAAACACCATGTTTAAAACCTAAAAGATAAATACATGATTTATTTAATATGGGATGATATAAGACCCCATTATTTCATTATAAAATACATTATTTACTATTTTTTGTCACATGATTTATCACTAATTGCCTTATTGAGATAAAATAATAACCTAAAGAATAAAATAGTAAAAAACCAATATCCTACCATTATAAATAAAACCCGTAAGGCCCCTACTCATGACACCATATATGTGTTTTAGATATACCATGTTCTAAAAAATCATATTTCATATGTGTCCCCATTCCCCTATAATAATTTTTCTGTCAAACATAATTTTGAGGAGCCTTAAGTTGGGTTTGAAAAGGATACGAGCAAATGGAGAGGTAAAATCTCTAATAATGTACTTTTGATTTTATAATTCATCTACCATCCCTATATGTCCTCCATAACCTTATAATTAGTAACATAAATAGATTTTTTATATTCATTTGAAATTATTATGATGTAATATCCATCTTATACACTCACTTCATTTGATAATTAAATTAAAATGTTGTTCACAATATGGTTAGTTCGACGCCTCTATAAACTACATTCATCGTTTTCTCCTCTAACTTAATGGTTGGATATTGAAATATTTCTATCGCTAAATAGGATGAAAAAATGTATATTTTTACTCATTTAATGATTTTGGATGGATTAATAACATTATAATTACATAAAAAATCTATTTTATGATGCTTAATCAAACAAATTAATAGAAAAACTATTATTTAATCATTTTTACTAACTGAATCTTTCCCACATAAAACCATTTTAGATATTGGGTACCATTTCTTATTTTTTATCAAAATAAATAACATTTAATTTCACAAATTTATTTTTAGTCCCATTTCAAAATAACTTAAATAATTATGAATGATTTTTCTGACCATTAAATAATGAAACTAACACCATACAAAAGATAAAAATATATTAATAAATAATAAAAATATTTTCAAATGAACAGAAATTATTTTTAATAAAAAAATATAAATGTAAAATAAATTAAATTGATTAATTATTGAATCTAATTGGATTATTCAAAATATTATGTAAATGTGTAGAATGATTGGAGAGCTATGGTAAGTTATCACTCTAAATAATCCTATTTTTTCTAGGTTATGAACAATATCTCCATAATATAATATATATTACACTATCTGTATAATGTTATGGAATTATTTTAATTTCTGTATATATTTCTATTTCATATATAACCCTCATATTGTCCATACATTTTATATGGTTTTACATTCCTTAATTTTACTTCTATAATTCCTTCCTTAAAATAAAACATGGTTAAGGAGATATTTTATATCCCTTAATATTTTTTGTAACTATTAAGATTAATTATTACTATTAATGGTTTCCTTAAATATTTGATTTTATTGGGATAACTATTCAGGTTTACCTCTATTTTTGAAATAAAATTTATTGTTCATTATTTCTTAAAAATTATTTAACTGATTCTTATATAATCAATTTGAAAATTTCAATTATATTCTTAATTTTATACAAATTATCAATATTTTTTTAAATTAACATTAAATTTGAGACCAATGATTAATTATTTAGATAGAATAATCCAAAAGTGATTAATTAATTATTCACATTGGAATCACTATGTAATTTACACTGTCTGTGATATAATCTAAGATTATCCAACACATTTCATTCCCTGGAAAATTCTAATTTTTATATCTTACATTTTCATTACATTCAAGGATCGTATATGAATTTATATGTTTTGATGGGTGTGTCCAAATAATGATAGAACTTATTTGTTAATGTTAATGTCCCAAAAGATGATATTTATGAGAATAGGGTGTAATTCTAATTCATTATGGGACTCCAACATCAATGTGATGTTCTCTGGGTATTTTTCCCTGACTTATGAATATATTAGGTTTTATTTTATATCAACATTCATATATTCCAATGAAATATTGATTATATAATCAATTTTTCATTTGTTCATATGATTAAGGATTATTTTTTTAATGATGTAATGTTTGGAATTTTTACTCATATTATATGCTTCTTATTTATGTTTATTGTCTTACAAGGATTTTTAGATTACCCATTTTTTTAATGTATCCCAAATTCTAACCAATGTGTATTTAGACGAAAAAAGGGATATAGGAGCACATTATAAATATTAAAAAACAATATAATAATAATAGTTATATTTTTTGTTATCCAATTATTCTAATGTCATTAGACCTATATATTTTGGGATTTTGATTATATATTTAAACAGAATATCATGAGATATTATATTAGAGAGACCAGGGTCAAGATTTATTGTATGATAGAAACATTATTATTTTTTGGACATTGACATCAATAAGATAGTAAACATCCTAGGGAAAATTCTATAAATAGGGAAATATATTGAATTTTAGTGATGTATAGAGTTAGTAGTTTACAAGATATTAAAATGATGTTTTGATACTACATGTGTATGTGGTTCTAGAACATATGTAGATAGGGTTAAGAACCCCAATAAGGTATGTTTTTTATAAACACATCTTGTACAGGGGGCATAAAAAATTGGTCATGCTGAAGACCTTTTTTACACTTCATAGGTTTTTTATTTTGTAAATTCATAATACCTTAAATAATTATTATTATGGAGTTGAATAGATTATACGGTTAGAATACATGATAATAAATATTCCTTATATAACAAATATTTAATTCAAAATTTATATATTTAATGATATAATACTTATTTATAATATATTACTTTTCGGTTTATATTTTCTATTTTTATATTATTATTTTATAGTGTATTCTAATAAATAACAATACAATGGTTTTAGTAAGTGACTAAAACCAGAATCCAATATATATAGATTCACTTAATATCCAAGAGAAAAATTCAATGATATGATTTGATTATTATTTTATTCATTATTTTATATCATGAATGTTTAATATATATATTGAAACAACACCTCAATACATGTGGTTTGATCAATCTTTTATAATGAAAAATTTAGAAATTATTCCATCCCATGTATGTAACATCTCCCATATTAATGAATGAGGGATGAACAAACCAGAAAATGCTCATACTTTATTCAGTGTAATTTGATGCAATACATGGGATGGATTTATTGTCTATATATGTATCCAACATCATCATTTTAGTGATGAAGATCACTATTCACATACTGAGTCATCCAACAGTTATTTGGAATTATATGCAGGAGAATGAATCCCCATCAATATATTTTTCTATTAAATATATATTATTTATAAATGAGAAAGAATATATAGATAAAATGATTGATATAATGTATATAATGTTGATAAAATTAATTTCCATTAGTTTCTAATATACATATTTATTTTCCATAAAGTAACCTTGTATTTATATTTTCCCATATATTGAGTTATCAATTGAATTTATATTATAATATCTACCCATATCCAAGACACCATAGAAATGGATAACATTGAGTTAGGAGAGTAAAATAAATAATTAAAATGTAAAATTTTCAATGGTTTTATACACATGAGTTCTTAACCATGGGTATCTCTATTCCTTTTCATTATAAATATTGATGGGTCGTTGTTCCTAATCATTGATTGTTGTAAACTCAAAAAAATTACAATAAATAACAAGTATTCCCTACCATAAATTGTTGACTTGTCTGATAAACGTTTTGTGGAGCAATAATTTTATTAGTTGGAACTTAATTATAGATATAACTAATTAATTATAAACAAGTAATATATTCATAGGATTACCCTTCAAAAAATTATGTGAACAATATGTGTTCAAAATGACGTCCTTAAGACTCATTATTTCACTATAAACCATCATTGGAATAATGAATAAACACATTATATGTCACCTTATAAAATTTATGGTACTATTTATAAATGATAATATGATATAATATAAAATTTAGGATTCTGATGAGAAGTATATGAATATTTTTATAAGTACATTTAAAAAGTGAGATTATTTGAAAAGTACATTAAATGTGAGTTCTGGATGGTGGATGTATCGCTCTTAGTGAATATTATAAATGAAAAGGAATATTTGTAGAACCTTCTATGATAATTGAAATGATTATTGGACTAGAACAATTTTTATAATATATATCTCTAGTTTCTTCATATTATATTTTTATTACTGATGATTATAGATAAACATCTCACTATTTTCAAACCTTCTTACCAAGATGACCTAGAAGGGTGGTATTTTTTCGACCAATGAATTTATTTGATGATAAATTTAGATAAAAAAGGTTTACCACCACACCATTTTATATGATTCCCTCAAGTGGGGTAATATTCATGGTATATAGTGGTGCCTTAATTAATCTATTGTGTTTTTAAATCCTGTAAAATGATAATTTATGGTTTACACCTAATGATATTTTAATGGTCCCTAAAGGAACTATCAAACTAATGATTTCAAGATGGCCAATGTTGTCTTAGAATAAATAATTGTAGGAATTTATATTTATGAGATGACATGTGTAATATTTATAGATCATAAAATCATCAAAAGTATTTTCATAAGTAAGGATCTTAATATGAATAACTTATTATTGTTCGTAATGATCAAGTATAATTTCTACTAAATCCAATACCATCCAATTATAGAAAATAATGTAGAAGATTATATTTGTATAAAGGAGAATTAAAAATTATTTATGATGAGAATTTATGGGGACACATTCATCTAATCCATCCTATGGTAGAATATTCGAATAATAAATTAAGGAATATAATAAATCCCAAATTAGAAAAAACTAATCCCACAATTCTAGAAATGTTAATGTATCCTCAATGATAATATATGAAAATTAATAATAACAAGGAACTGATATGAAAAGGGAATTTTTCATAGTTCATAATTGATAAATAAGTATTTGTATGATATAGTACACAACTATTTATACAATTAAATATTGAGATAAATTCGGGCATACTGACTAAATCACATTTCTCAACCATCTCCATACACATAGAGAGAATGAGGATGTAATGATATCATTGGGGTGTCTATTCGGGGGAAATACTATGAAATAGATCATGAAATATTAATCAATGTTTTTGGTATACACTAATGTGATTAAAGTGAGAAATAAGACCAACGTAAAGATGAAACTGTTACTAATAAATAAATCAATATGGAAAAAATCACAATGGGATTTGCAATAGGCCTTTGATAGAAATCCACAAAAAATTATTCTACATTGGTTGTGGTGGAAAACATTGAAGAGACCACAAATTTAATTTATATTTGATTGATATTTTCACTATATCTATTTGAAATGAAATATATATGGAAATTGGTGATGATATATGGACCATCACTACCAATTTTATCTTACAATGATCCAATTACTTATTCCTTCTTCCTGATGATTCCCCAATATGATCAAATCACTGAGTTAAACATATAAAATAGTTTTCAACCAAAATTAATTGATAATCTATCAAGACAGTCTTGACAGTTGAGGTTATTTTGGGAACATGATCAATGATAAAGTTGAATGGAATAATGATACTTCACTATTTGACATATCATAAAATAATATTTTTCTATTCATGCACCTAGATGGATCCATTTTTATATTGTTACAATATGATTCATACATGATATTCATGATGTGATGTTGTTGGTGGACGCAAGTTTCTTGAACATGAAATGGTTGATGACATTTTTGAAATCGTCAACATTTTTTCAATCACTTTATAGATTATCAATATTGACAAAAAAAATATGATTCCAATCATTGATTAGACATGTAGTTTCATATTGAAGATTATGTGTTCCTGGAAATATCTATATAGAATATATTATTGTGATTTTGGAAGAAGGGAAAAATATTTCCAAGGTATATTAACCCCCTATGAAATTGTGATTACATTTCATTTTTCACATATTAAATACCACTACCAAAAACCATTTATCATATACATGATATAATCAAAATTTCACTCTTGAGGAAGTAAATGAAAGATCTATTTCATGTACTACAGGTGGATGTGGTACTACTTGATAATGAAATCTCTTACGAGAAGCAACCAATGAAGATCTTGGATCACAGGTAAAACGTTCCATGATACATGAAAAATATTCTTTTCAATTTACTATATAATATTAATATGAAAGAAGAGGAAAGATCAGAACTAGAAGAATGTGTAATTAAAACGTAACCACATATATTTAGAACATTGTTTTTAAAATTATCTTTCAATGATAATATTTTTTAAGGGAAAAATTATTACAATAATGGATTTTATCAGTTGAATTTATCCATTTGATTATTAATATTTGAAATAGTTAGTATTTTTTATTTATAATGAACATGGTCCATATATGAAGAACAACATAGTAATAATAAATAAAAATATTATTAATAATGTAATAATTTTTTTAAAATTTAAATATGCATAAACATGATATATAATTTATGTTAATATACAATGAAATATATAAGACGAATCATTATAAATTTTGGAACCCTTCTGGCTATCACATATCTGACCACTGAAATTATAATATGGACATTGATAATAGTAATATAGGAAATAGAATAGTATCCACACATATAAATGTTTAAAATAAAATTTAACAATTAAATTGAATATATGACTTATTTATATCATAATACATGAAATTAGTGTGTCAAAAATGATAAATTTTGTGTTCTTAATTTAAAATACATATGTGTTTTATTTGAATTTTGACAAACCAATATGGTGATATAAAATAATGTATATTTTCATAGTGTGGGTATATAATATTATATTACATTTTTTTATAAGGATAACTTAAAATTAAAAGTCTCTATGTAATTTTCAACTGTTATAATATTTGTCATAATATTAAAATTTGGATTTTAAGATAAATTATAAATTTAATTTTAAAAATAAATCTATCATATATGTATTATTAATTTAATAAAATGGATTTAATGTTTTTAGTATAAAAGATGTGTAATTTCTAGGGTTATATAATGTCATTTTTGTATAACATTTGAATTTTTTCCAAGTTGCGAACTTTAAAAAATACCACATTTACAAGTAAAAGTTACGTACATGATTTTATACATGTGGGATTATATTGATCCCATTAGTTTATAATCACATGCAAAATTTATCATATATTTACAAATCATTCATCAGTATTGGTTTTTTGGGGCAAAATAATAAACTAAAGAATATAAAATTTGAAAAACACCCCCTCTTGCCCTTATAAGTATCACCCCTCGCCACCCCTTACCCTTAAACATTATATGAAATAGATATTACCTAAAAACTACAAAATATTATCCTAATTTCTGTCAAAATGTGCCTAGAATACATGTTATCACTAAATATCAGTTCAAGGATTCATAAAGGGAATCATAAGTAGATACAATCAAATAGAGAGGTAAGCACTCTACTAAACAAAATTTTATTTATGTTTTCTTCTACAATTCCTATATGATTTCGATACACATATAAATATTATCTCATGTACAATTAATATAAAAATATGTTTTCACTCCAAATTCATATTTTTCATTTCTTGAATAAACTAATTTTTGGGTTAGTGGGAACCTCACAACCACAAATCGCATACAATAGATCCAACCCAAAATTAAAATTGACCATTAAAATTAGGAAAATAACTAATTCAAAAACAAACAGATTCAGACCAAACAAAATAAATTCCCCGCCACAATATTCAAAATTCAAATTTGAATTGAAAATTTGAACCAAACTACACATATGGAATCACATCGCCTGCTATCATGATGCACCACACGACACTATCATCCTGTCACCCACGTCCATCCTATCACCGTCGAAGTCCATCATCACCGCCATAACCAACCAAAACGATATGCCAGACCAGCAACATTACACAAAACCATCATCATTTCACAAAACCATCACTGATTCAAAACATTCGCAAACTAGAACAAACCAATGGGGGAAGACTAAGCCCTACCAATTGATGCACCTTAGATGACGAACCAGCACCGGATGAAGACTCCATCGCACCCAGGACAACCTCTGAACAAGAAGATCCGCACCGAGGATGCCGCTGTCGTGAAACCACCATACTCCCAACACCCTTCAAAATAGATCCATGTCGGGAGAAGACCACAAAAAAAAGATCATAGGAGAAACTTGTCGCCACGATCATGTGAGAAGACTGCTTATCTACACAAAGAACATAGGCCAGACACAAAGCTACACCTCCAGACCGCAGCAGACCTATTCTCAACCATGGATTTCAAGGTGATTCCATGGAAGCCGACCCCATCGAAGAACATGAGCCTTCGATGCCGCAAAATCCCATTGTTGGCTAACACCAAAGATGCCGCTAGAGAACTCGCAAACCCTCGAAAATGGGCCCAATCATCCAGTGATGCTGAAATTTGGAATCAAACCTCGAAGTCTCCACATTAGGAGGAGGACACCTCGCACTCGCCGAGAACCCAAGAGTAGAGCCGAAGGTGACCGGGAACTAGATAGGGACAATGGGGGAACCCTTGCGCCACGGGGAGCCCCTTACGGGAACATCCTCGAAAAATGATGAGATTTAATAATATGTCACTATTTTGGTTTCATATCCATATTCTACCCTCCCTTCATTTGTTTCACAGGTGAAATGTTTTTTCACAATATGGTTGTTTCAATGCATTCAAAATAAATTGTGTTTCCCTCCAAAAAAATCATGGATTGATATAGAAATATTAATATTATAAAATTTTATTATATTAAGTATGTTTTAATTTATTTCATTTTTTTAATTTATTAGTAACCATTGAATTAAATAAAACAAATATAGTTTATGATGGTGGGTAAAACCTACTAAATGAAACAACTATATAACATTAATATTTTTACTAAATTAATCAACCTTATGCCAGATCAAATATATATATTTGATAATAATTTAATATATTGTAGAAAATGAATGAATTTTCATTTCACTAATTGAGTTTTTTCACATATGAAAATAAATATCATAATCATCTTCTTATGATCTGACCAAAGAAGCAAGAATTCAACACCAATATAAAAAATAAAATTAAACATTATAAGTCATTAGGATTCAGGTAAATGAACATGTAAAAATTATAATAAACCAAATTTATATTTAAATGTTATGAATTATTTAATTATTCAATATAATTAGATTATTTTGGACATTAATTTCATGTGTAAAATGATTATGGAAAAAAGTTAATGGATATCTCTAAACAAACATATTTTATTTTGTTCATGATATTTCACTATTCGAGACACTTTATTTATATGATCGATGTTATATAATTATTTGGATCTCTTTATATATGTCTTATAAATATATACCAAACATATTATCCCTTCCATTGATGTGTTTATACAAGAATTAAATTCATTTATCTAAATAATTCCATAAAATAAATCATGTTTATTCAGAAAAGGCCTATCCATTAATCATTTTATATATTTTCTAAAAATTTTATTACCATAAATGTGTTGAATATATTTAAAAATACTCTAGGTAAAAACATTTCGGTTCACCTATGAGATTTACCTAAAATTTCATGTTCATTTGATCTATAAATTTCCAATAATAATTCATTAAAACATAATTTTGAAAGATAATTCTATATTTAATGGTCCACTGTTTATCATATAATTTTTATATGAACACAAAATTTGATACTTAATCTTAACTAATCAGACATAAATTCCTATTTAATAAATTACTCTATTTTAAATATTTATAAATTATCCAATGATTTTTAAATAAAAAATGATTATAAAACCCATTTATTTAAATGGGTATTGCTTATACATATTCCATAACCTTTATTTCCATTGTAGGAACATATATCCAGGTACATGTTATGATTATTTCCCCATGATTGATATATAATTCATTGGGTAATGATTATGCCTCCTAAGATTTAATGTAAGGGACTAGTGATAAATCCTAAAATATTATGGAACTCTATCAACCTTGTCATATTTTCTTTAGAGTTAAACATGAATTATTATTATGTAATGTTTTCTGTTTTTTCCACATTCAAATGTTTTCATGATTTTCTAATTGCATATTCGTTATTCCATACATTCATAATATAATTCATGATCCTTATCTTTTATGGTATCTTGTAAAGAATTTGTAGTCAAATGTTATTATAATTCATCATGTTTATTACATTAATTAGAATTATATCTCACACATTTCATTTATATGTTCCCACAATTATCCAATATTGTTTTAGAAAATAAAATGGAGTATGGATTATAATATGAAAAGAAATAAAAATGTCTTAATCACAGTTTGATGTTTATTTTTTATTAATACGGACTTCAAGATACAGACATAATTTGGAATATGGGGTTGTGATGATTGAATTTTATGTTAAAACTCATGATATATTAAGTGAATGAATCAAGGTATGATCTAGGGAGTTTAGTATTTACATGAAATGTGTGTCACTATCTGTATTTTAATTTGGTTGATAGATGACTGATCGTTTTTTGGAATTATCAATAAAAACATATATTGTTTTTTCATATATAACTTATGTGTATAATTATACTCAATTATAAATATCTTGTTTACTAATGATAGTTTTTTGGGACCTTATAAATTGATATTATAAGATGATTTAAATATAGTCTATCAATGAAATAGAAATGAGGTCACGCATAGTGATTTGGATCAAGCATAGGATTCCCTGTTGATTGTTAGATGTTTTTGAGTCATGAGGGAAGGATAATTTGAAATGGAAAATTGTTTACCTAAGGACGTGGATTCCTATAGAACCGAAAATTAAGGCATGTGAAATTATATAAGGACACAATGTAGAGCATTGAGAGTGTTTTTTAATCATGATCGTATGGAAAAAATGATCAGTTTGATTCATAGAATTGTATTTTCCATGTGTGGTTATAAAAAATATACCGGAATTTGATTTTATATGGTTGATTCTATGATGTTTGGATCATGAGTATGTGTGTTGTGGTGTAATATTGATTCCCAATTGACGGGTGATCATGTTTTGTCCATTGAAATAGTTATATACCTTTATATATATTTAGTTAGGAATTGAGGGTTCTTATTATATATTTTAACATGTGATGGATTCATAGATATATTTTGTCTATGTGAATTTATTTTTGTTTCAAGACAATGGTTAATGGACCATTGGTCTCATTTTTTCATTATGGGATACATCATTTTGTTCCCATTACATGAGAATGATGTAATGGTTTTATGATAACATGTTAGAGGTCTCAAAAATAGATCCCTCTATTTGATAGGTATAGACTAAGGATTAAAATTAATTTTATTATTTTCATTATTTATAGTGGAAAAATTATGTTGGATACGGGAAATGATACTTTGGTTGTGAAAAAGAAGAAATAGAAGATCACGTGCCCATTAAAATCAAATATGTTCTTAGGGGACTGAATAGTTGTAGAAATGATGCTATAATGTTGGTGAGTACCATAATTGCTAATTTCATGTTGGGGATTTAAATTAATTATTTGATATTTCTTAATGATCACACATGTAGTGTTATTCTGGATGTTTTGTATATTTTTTGATTATGGGATAAAGACAAGTAAAATAAGTGGTACACATATGATAATTATGTATTGATATTTTAATAAAAATATGCTAATATATATCTATGATAAGATGAATCAGATGGTTTCATTTAATGATATTATGTATGAGATATATTGCTAGTGGGAGAGTTTTTCAATGTTAGAAATTTCAATTGAATTTTTGAGATAGCATGATATTAGGAGACCATGGGTTGAGGTACTATAATTTTAAAAATTTAGGTACGTGGAAAAATGAATTATTGAATGATGAGTGGAACGACATAAATAAACTGACACATGGGTGATTTTGGGAGCTATCTAGTTTCTTTCTAGGGACTAGTATAAATAATTTCATATGGTGAGGAGTAGAACATTTTCTATTGCAATGTAAAACACTAATAATGGTTTAATTTAACGATACATCATGGGTAAAATTATGAAAATACCTGAGATAGACATAGAACAATGTATCCATTCTATTACTAGGGTATATGTCAGTGTTTCACTTTGAGTCATTACATTTAGTAAAAAATGAAAATTAGGGGATCAGTGTTGGAATTATGGTTCTGTAGAACTGATGTTCCAAGGGACAAATAACAACTAAGAATGGATGGTTTAATCAGTTCTCCACATTTTATAAGATTCAAATCTTATTGAAATATAGCCCCTGAAACCTATGAAAATATATATCCTTATCAATCATTATTAAATACTCATGCATGAAGAGGTAAGAAAGAAATAAAATCACATAGTATTTACATGGTTTGACTTCTGTGTGACAACCTATGTCCTTTCCATAGACACTCCCATGGGTATATATAAATGTTCAATTATGATGAAGTGAATAAAAGTTTTTCCAACATATGTCAAACACCATCTATCTCCCGATAATAATTATTATTCTAACTCCCAATAATTTAATATGTTTTCGTATTATACAATTGAGCAAAAAATGAATAAATGTGTTTTTGAATCTACTATTTAAAATGATAATTCCAAATCCTCAGTCAGATGTGGCATAGTCTAATCATCTCTATATGATAATGAGGCTTACTATTTATCTTTGTTAAAAAAATCAATACAAATATTCTTCAAATATGGGAGGAAATTTTTAATATTAATTCTTCTATTCTTGACCTTTTTTAATGTTTTTAAATGTTGGAAATGAATGACTGATCTGAGCATATATTTATAAGAAAATAAAAAAACAAATGGGGGAAATGTGAAAACATTCCCTCTTCCTCAAATTTCATATATCTATTAAAATTATTCTCATATAATTAGTAATCATAGTATTCTTCAATCATCTTTATGTTTCTCTAATATGTATGAAAATTCAAATTCATGTTTGAATTATTCAACTCTTAATTTCATTCTAAAAATTTTAATGGTGGATCTTGGAACCAATTTTATTTGAATGATAATTTTGGATCACGGTTCTGGTATTCAGATTTTGATATAGCTAGAAAAGTTATATGATATCTATTTGAAAACTAAATCTTATTTGATAAAATTCAAGGATTCTATTATTATTAGAAAAATAGTTCTAATTTTCTATGAATAATGGTTCTAATTTTTTTTTCAGAAAACAAGTTCAAATTTTCACAGAATCATTGTTCTAATTTCTCTAGAAAACAATATTCATTTTTCTATGAGTCTTGTCTCCGATTTTTCTCAAAAAAATAGTTTATGTTTTCTTATAATCAACGATTTTATTTTTCTTGGAAAACTACTTATGATTTTCACAGAATATTGGTTCCGATGTTTCTCAGAAAACTGGTTCTGAATTTCGTAGAATTATGGATCAAATTTTACTCAGAAAACTGGTTCCAATTTTATCAGAATATTGTTTCCGATTTTTCTCAAGAAAACTGGTTTTGATTTTCTCATAATATTTGTTCAAATTTTTCCTAGAAAACATGATCTGATTATCTCAGAAATTGAGCTCTGCATTTATCAAAAAAATGTTTCTGATTATTATAACAATAATCATTGATCTGAATTTTTTTGAATATTTTTAGTGATTTAGACTTCTTTAAACCTCATCAATATTTTTTATAAATCTTTTATCATGATATTTTTCATGATTTTTTAGAGCTTGATGATCATATAAGCATCATCTGACTTTCAAAATACATTTTGAAAACATTTCTTTTGACTTCTCAATATTTATCTATATCCTATTTCAAAACTATTCACCTACAAAATTAATTCATCATTCACTATCATTTATTTTTAGTAACTTCGTTATTTATAAATCAACAACATAATTCATACCGGATAATGAAAACATTCTTATACAAAAAAATTTAGTTCTCAAAAAATACAAAAACATTGTTAATAAAATTTACCCCAAAGGCACTTAAATATCACCCTTTTGATTTTCTGAAAACACACATTAAAAACATTTCCAACACTCGAATTTTTTCACAAATCATATTTTCCATGAAATTCAGGTTTTTTGAATTTTATCAAAACATTACCATTTTCATAATATAGTGTCCAAACTACACACTACTCGATAAAGTAATATTTTTTAAGGAATTCCATCCCTCGGTGGAAATCAAATTTTTATTGTCTTTTAAAGATAACCCCCTCATCTATTCTTATTATATCAATATTATGTTTTCATTTCATACTTATATTTTTCTCTCCCCCATTTATGTATCCAAATATTTAGTGAAAAATTAAGATATGTTAATCTTATTAAAAAGTAGAATGTTGTTACATTCTATTCTACTATGATAACATAATCCAAAACAAGTTAGGGGTTATTCCACGTGAGGTTTATGAGGAAATGGGAGGAGGTTGAACATTATTTTTTGGACTCAAATTAACATACCCCTGCATCATTATTACTTTTGTAAAGATATAAAAAAACTTATAAATTTTTCAAATATACTCTTCCAAAACATATCCTACAACAACTTTCTCATTGTTAAATTGAAACATTATATTAATGTGTTGTGGTCTAGAATGTTTTATATGATTGATTGATATATCAATTACAAAATAATTTTAACAAATTTTATTCAATAAACTATAAAATTTTACTTTCAAACATTCCATCTTAACTTTCATCCAAAGCATTTGACTAAAAGAATACATGACCACAACATATTTAAATTCAACTATGCTCAATATTAATAAATATTGATTCTTACCATTACAAATCACATAACAATCAACCAGTAGAATTGTTCCTAATGATGTTGACAATATATCATTTCAATATCCATCCCAATCAGCATTAATATAACTAGGAAACATCAAATAAGAATTTATTTTATATAACAACCCATGTGATGTTGTTCCTCTGACACATCCATGAATCTACTCTGTGGCCATCATATATGATTATTTTGGATTACTTTGATACATAAAAAATAATTTAATAGAATAAAAATATCACTCTTTGATGTTTTATTGTAAATAAAACTTCATTTAATATTCCAAATTTTATTCTGATCCACACTTATTCTGGATTCATTATTACTCAAAATTGTGCAAACATAAATTAGATTTGAAACTTATTTTCTATCATACATTCCAATTTTATTTAACAATTCCATGGAATAAATTTCATGAGATTAGAAAATATATTTTTCATTTTTATTAGATTGTAATACAAGGATGAACGTAAATTATATGAACATTGACATATCAAAATTATTATTCATTTCTTCAGCACCCTCTTCATTAAATTTTCTTCATCCCAAAAAAAATTATATCATCCAAATAAAAAATTACATTTAATGTTCAATTGTATGCATATTTAAAATTCTGGTTTTAATCAAAATTTTCATTAGAATAGAACATAATTATCAAATAAATTTCAAGTATGAAATACTATGCAAGCTGAGCTAGTTTAAGAACATACCAATAATTCATAAAATTAGAAAAATTGTTTCCATCCCCACTATGTAAAAACCGAGAAGGA
The DNA here is from genome assembly GCA_963277665.1 of Viscum album. Classification (NCBI taxonomy): domain Eukaryota; kingdom Viridiplantae; phylum Streptophyta; class Magnoliopsida; order Santalales; family Viscaceae; genus Viscum; species Viscum album. The sequence goes on along the minus strand of OY728165.1, from coordinate 1,978,251,159 downwards.
TTATTAGTGTAAAATTATTCCCCAATCCCATCATTTATGAAATATAGAATTATATCCATCTGATTAAAATTGTCATTACAATGAGATTCCACTACAAGAATCATTCAAATAAAATTTTATCCTTTACACGGGGGAAAATAATTCATCAAAATTCACACCATTTTCCTGTGCATATCATTTTCCAAAATGTATTTCATATTTCTTTAATCTCTTCCCTTAGCATTCAATTTTATCTATAATAATAATTTGTTCCTAAAAGATTTTTCTTTACTAGACATGAAATAAGTCATGTAACATATCATTAAGTTTTGAGGTAATTTTTGATGTTTCTATGTACCCATGTTTTGGTGTAAAGAATTGTTTTGCGTTTGGTTGAACATTTAAATAAAATATAGAGGACAGTGTGTTGTGCAAGGTTTTCACACGGTTTGACAAACCGTGCAACAAAACTGTGCCAGCCTTGGAACCTGGACAGATGTTATCGCATTAGTGGCGCATGGTTTGTCTAACGTTGTGTCCAAGCCATGCGAGAAGGGTGGACGAGGCAGTATCTCACGCATGGTTAGTGCACTGTTTGTCAAACTGTGCGGCCAAACCTTACGGTCACTTAAATAAGATCCTTAAATTGTGGATCTCACTCGATTTTGCCTCTAAGTACCTAGTTTTTCGTCCTAAGCGTCCCCAAATATGGATTTGTCTTCTCCTAAGGTTGTAAAGGGTTATACCATTGTTCCAGAGGCAATTCACAGGATCCTCATGGTGAATCGTAGCCAGATTCTTGAGGTATGTGATCGTTCTTCATCGTTATTGGTTAATTTCATAGATCTACTTAGATCTACTTCTCATCTTCTCTCAGTTTCTTAGATCTACGCCCATTATGGGTAGATTTAAATGTGTTGTATCAGGTTTGATGATTTTTGTTCTTATTCTTGCTAGGGGAATTGATCTAGGATGGGTTTTTGGAGAATCAACCAGGAATCTTGAGTGTTTTCCAACAGTTTTTATTTTGGTTAAAACCTTCGAGATAGGTGGTTCTGTCCCGACTTTCTGAATGGATTATATTCATTTCTTGATTTATTTCACGTGTTTATTTTAATTCAATTGCTTCGAATTAAGATATTTGAATTGGTTTTGGCAGTAGAATTTGGAAAACCCCCAATTCCATTGAATTGGGGGGGGGGGTGTGTGTTTACAGAAATTGGATAATTTAAATTGTAGGATTTAAGTTATATATTTTATGGAAATGTTTTCAATTGAATTGTTGATTTCAATTTTAGAAATAAATTGTGAAATGATGGGATTGGTTTTTAATGGATTTCAAACTGGTGAAAATAGCTTAAATTTTTTTTTATTGAAACCCATTTGTTTTATCTTGCGAAAATGGCATGTTTTTATGTGAAACCTATTGTGGCTTTAAATGGAATGGAATTTGGCCCATTAAAATGGAAGAATGGGATTGTTCGTATTTTAATTGTTCATAAAATAGTTAGCACATCATGTAAGAAAACATGCAATCCTTATGTAGTTAGTGAGTTATTTGGATACACTCTACGACACTACAACATTCTAAAACATACATGCAAAGGGTCACATCCACGATAGGTTGGTGACGAGTCTCCTTTGGCTAGTGTCATAGGGACATGTGTATACACATTCTGCTGAGTTCACATAGAGAGTATGAAATACCATAACTGATTAATACTATCGTACCATTTGGCAGATGACCATGTTCCTCGCCTAAATATTTATATGTGATGTATAAATGTTTTCCAATGCTTTTGAACTACTTTACATGCCTGCTGATTTTACATAAAATTTTTTATGTAAATATTTTTATTTAATCCATTGTCTTAAAAGAATTTCATCATTGTAAAAAACTTGATTGGTGCCCTTTCCTTTACTTGAAAATGTATAGAATGATTTGATAAAAATATTTTTTCCTATTTCCAATCCTGTTTACTTTAAAATTGAATGTTTTTCTTTGGATAATATTTATTTGGCATCTGTTATGGAATCTCGGGTGGTATCCTACTGGGCTTAGGCTCACACCCTACTTTTTCCTTCGTGTGTTTGTAGACCTCCTTCTTCCAGGTTCATGCATGGGGAAATGATCACTTGGAGGTGGATCGAGCTGTTGAGTTTTCAACACGATGAGTTGTGTCCTTGGGTACTTTGGGGTGGTTATCCTCTTTTATGTACTTGAGTTGTAGTACATTGGGCTTTCAGAGCCTATTTATTTTCTTCTACAATGCTCCCAGTGGAGTTTCTTTGTTTTGCATACTGTTTTTTTACACTTTATTTCGCGTCTTGGTAGAAAATTCGTTCCTACTTGTATGGTTTACGATTCCAGGTGCTAGTCATCGACCCATGGGGATCATGAATGCCCTTCGTGCTATGTCAGGGATGGTTCGGTTATCAGGTTACTAGGGTACCATGGATGGTTTGTGACAAATTGGTATGAGAGGGAAGTTTGTTGAACATATTTCCTTGATGAAATTATGCATTTGAGTTTTCTTTTCGGGACTTAGGAGGTAGTTGCGATTGAGTTTCTAGACAGCTCTCACCGCAATGAACCTTTAGTCACCGTGGGTAGTTAGGGAAATACGACTTGTGGATTAGTTCTAGTAGTTTCCCTATTTTGATTTGCATAACGTGGAATCCAAATCTTGTTTATTCCTTCTTTTAAGTGTAGTATTCCTTGTAACTCGGTTGGTGTCTTAATCCTTGTATTTTATGGTGTTTTGTTGCATCATGCCTCTGAAAAGACGTGGGAAATTAGATCCAAAAAGAGGTTGCTGTTGAACCTCAGCAAGTGAGACGTATTGTGGGTCCGAGTCTGTTTTAGGTGATCTTTTGCATTGTCCATGCTCTAGGAAAGGCACCACCTCTAGTCCCTCTTCAAACTACAACTTTACATCCTCAATGTAATATTCTCTGAAGTTGTTCTCAAGAGTTCCTACGCCAGAAGCCACCAGTTTTCAAAGGCTACACTGACCCTCAATATGTTGAGGAATGGTTGAGTAAGATTGAATGTCTATTTGGGTTCTTAGAGACACCTGAAGTGATCAAGGTGAGGTGTTCCACCTTCATGCTGGAGGGACCAAGAAAGAGATGAGGGGACACGGTGCTAACAGTAGGGGAAAATGAGGGTTTGGAGTGGAATGACTTTAGGGTTCATTTCATTGATCAGTTCTATCCAGAATCAATGGTGTTGGGCAAGGCTGTGGAGTTTTTCAAGCTAGAGTAGTCCAACAAAACCGTGACTGAGTACTCAAATCGCTTTGCTAAATTGGTACAGTTTTCTCCTGAAATTGTATCTAATGAGATGATGAAGGCTCAACGATTTGATTTGGGTCTTTGATTAGATAGTCGTTCTCATGTTTTCTTATTGAAGTTTACCACTTTTTCTGATCTGTTGGATAAGGAGATGATGCTTGAGATGGACCTGGAAGGAAAGTCAGGGTTGAAGTGAGTTTCTTTTCCTTCTTGTGAATGTGTTGGTTCCATTAATGGGAAATGGAAGCGCGATATATCATATGGTAGTTCTCAACATCAGAATCATTCTAGACCTCCAGTAGCACCATGAGGGGCTCTTTTGACTTTATATAAGTGTGGAAATACTGTGCATTCTAAGAGGGTTTTCAGGAATCCAAGAATTGTAGCACCTGCGGACATTTAGGGAACTTTCAGATATTCTTCCATCACTTCTATACTCCACATAATAGAACAGGATCATCAGCACCTCCAGAAACTGCGGGGAAATCAAAAGCATGACTTGCTAAAATGTTCCAACGACATTAATCAGGAACTAAGCTTCTTCACGCAGTGTAAGAGTCGCTAGAGGTAGCTGAAGAAGGTCCTATGACGGTGAGAGGTACCATCACTATAGCTTAATCTTTAGTGACATCACTTTTCGATACTGGTTCATCTCACTCTTTTATTTCAATCCATCTGGTTAATCTTCTTAGTCTGCCTGTGAAACTTTTATATTGTGCGATGTATATTACTACACCCCTTGGTGTAATGAGAGAGAAGGGTCTCTGTAGTCCTTCTTGTGACTTCTCTCTATCAGATGTTGATCATGTTCAGAGTTTCTTGGTTCTCGACATGATATCTTTTGGAATCATATTTGGGATGGATTGGCTCATTTCCCATAAATCTCGTATCTATTTTTATCATCGAAGTGTCTACCTTACTACACCCAGTGGTGTGCCTCTTGTTTTTCAAGGAGAATGGAACCCCAGGTCAGGAAGAGATGGAACTTTTTATCTAGAGCTGGAGAAAATGATATTTGTTATTGCTTTTGATCTAGAGAAAGATCCAACGAGTTGTGATCTTTCTGTAGTCGTCACTGAGTTTCCAGACGAGTTTCCTTCTAACTTCTCTGGTATTCCACCGGTAAGGGAGAGCGATTTTTCAATTGATTGAATGCCTAGTACTCAACCAATTTCAATCCCTTCTTACCAAATGGCTCCAGACGGGTTAAAAGAACTAAAGTCTCAGTTGGAAGATCTTCTTGTGAATGGTTTTATATCCCCGAGTGTGTCACCATGGGTAGCACCAGTTCTCTTCTCAATGAAGCTGATGGTTCTCTATGATTATGTGTTGATTATCGAAAGCTCAACCGAGTTATGATAAAGAACAAGTATTTGTTACCATGAATTGATGATTTTTTTCACCAATTGAAAGGGGAAAAATTGTTTTCAAAAATTGATCTTCAATCTGGTTACCATCAGTTGAGGATAAAAGACTATGACATTCATAAAACTGCCATTCAAAGTAGGTATGGCCATTATTAGTACCTTTTCATTCCCTTCGGCCTATCAAATGCTCCTGCAACATTCATGGATTTGATGAACATGGTTTTCTGTGAGTATATAGATACTTTTTTGGTGGTCTGTGTCGATGAAATTCTTGTCTACTCCAAGTCTGATGAGGATCATGTGCATCATTTGAGAATAGTTCTGGGTCTTCTAAGGAATCACCGACTTTATGAAAAGCTTTCGAAGTGTGATTTCTGGATTCGGGAAGTGAAATTCTTGGGATATGTCATGTCAGAAAAAGGAATATCAGTTGATCCTGAGATGGTGAAGGCTATTATGACTTGGGAAAAACGAAAAAATGTTTTCGGGATTAGAAACTTCTTGGGATTAATAGTATATTATCATCGATTTGTTAAAGACTTATCAACATTAGCTTCTCCAATGAATTCTCTGACTAAAAATGGAGTTAATTTTTCCTAGAATGATAAATTTCAGAGTTCTTTTGTTGATCTGAAGCGTCTTTTGACTACTACGCTGGTGTTAACTCTTCCTGAGGCTGTTATAGGTTACGTGGTCTTCTGTGATGCATCAGTTTCAAGTTTGGGATGTGTCCTTATGCAAGGTGATCATGTTGTTGCCTATAGATCATGTCAGCTTATGCCCCATAAGAAGAACTATCATACCCCTTACCTTGAAAATTTAGCTGTAATGCATGCAATTAAGTATTGTACACATTACCTTTATGGAGAAAGGTTTACTACGTATTCAGACCACAAGAGCTTGAGTTATATATTCTCTCAAAAAACATTAATCTTCTCCAAAGGCGTTGGGTGGAGTACCTGAAATCTTTCGACATTGACATTGAATTTACCCTGAGGAAATGGAATTTATTTGCAGATGTGTTAAGTAGGAAACTTCCATCTTAGGCTATGAAAGAATCTTTATAAGAGTGGAGTCTAATGGTTTTTTTTTGATAAGTTTCATATTGGAATTCAGTGGAAGGGGAATAAAGATTCTTTAGACAGTGTTCAGTTGACTTCTGTTATCCTCGAATTGATTCTTTAGGAACAACATCTAGATGTTGAGTTCCATATCATTAGAAACTCTCTTTATGGCAGGGAGACCGACACCCAGTTGTCGTTCTCCAAAGAGGGTGTCTTATGTAATCAAAACCGTTATGTTGTGTCGTTATCGGCAAGGAAGGATGTGATGGGGGGGATTTCAATAACTCTCATTGGGCGGTGCACCAAGGATCCACAAAGATGTTCTATGATATGTGGCGACAGTTTTGGTGGCAAGGTATGAGACGAGACATTTCATAGTTTGTATCTCAATGCTATACATGCTAGTAGGTGAAAGCCAGGCACCAGAAACCTTCGGGTTTTCTTCAACCACTTCCAGTCCCTACATAGAAGTGGTACGAAATCTCTATGGCCTTTGTGGATTGGTTACCTCAAACTCAGAGGAAGAAGAATGTGATATGGGTTATGATCGACCGACTGACCCTGTCGGCTCACTATTACCTATTCGAGATACAACCAAAGTTGATGAGTTGGTAAATATCTATGCGAATGAAATTGTTCATTATCATAGAGTTCCATCTACTATAGTCTATGATTGGGATCCACGTTTTACTTATCTCTTTTAGAGAGGCCTTTAGGATGCACTAGGATCTCAGGTCCATTTGAGCACGACCTACCATACATAGTCAGACAGACAGACAGAGAGATCTATTCAGATCCTTGAGGATATGCTCCATGCATGTGTTATGGACTTTGGTTGGTCTTGGAATGACCATCTGGGACTAGTTGAGTTCTCTTATAACAACAGTTATCAATCTATGATCAAGGAGGATCCTTTTGAGGCATTGTATGGCCGTACTTGTAAATATCCATTATGTTGGTCATAGATTGGTGAAATTTCTTTGGTAGGACCGAGTTTTGTCAAAGAGACAACAACTAAGGTCCAGTTGAATCATCATAGAATGTTGACATCGCAAAGTCGGTGCAAGTCTTATGCTGACCGTCGCAGTAGAACGTTAGATTTCTCAGTTGGTGACCCGGTGTTCTTGAAAGTTTCACCCCGGTTAGGTCATTGACGGCTTGGGAGGCAAGGGAAGCTTGCCCCTCATTTTGTGGGGCCTTTCGAGGTTGTTGGACTTGTCGGAAAAGTTGCTTACCGTCTAGCTCTACCACCACAGCTGACGTCGATACATAATGCGTTACATGTATCACTACTATGGACATACCTCTCTGATCCATCTCATGTTGTGATCTAATGTGATCTTGAAATTAAACTAGATTTATCTGTTACTGAACTACCATTCAGGATTGTTGATTCTGAGACCAAGGTACTTCATGACAGAACGATACCTTTGGTCCGTATACATTGGCAGCATGGTTCATATTATTATGATACATGGGAGAGGGAGGCACTAATGAGAGATCAGTTGCCTCCTCTTTTTGATGTGGAGGTTTCTTCAGAGGCTTTCTGGGGGGAGTAATATCTTATGGTGGGGAGGTTGTAACATCATGTTACATTTTTAATTAATTTTTACTGTTTCTAGGTACCCCTATTTTGGTGTAAACACTTGGGTTGCGTTTGGGTGAACTTTTAATGAAAATATAGAGGAGAGTGTGTTGTTCACGGTTTGACAAACAGTGTGACAAAACGGTACTAACCTTGGAACCTGGACAAAAGATTCCACACGGGCAGTGCACGGTTTGTTTAACCGTGCGGCCAAGCCATGCGAGAAGGGTGGCCGAGGATGTAGCTCACACACGGTTAGCATACGGTTTTCCAAACCGTGTGGTCACTTAAATGAGATCCTAAAATTTTGGATCTCACTCGGTTTTGCCTCTAAGTGCCTCATTTTTCTCCCTATGTGGCCCTAACTCTGGATTTGTCTTTTCTTAAGGTCGGAGAGGGTTCTCCAATCATTCTAAAGGCAATTTAAAGGCTCATCCTGGTGAATCGAAGCCGAATACTTGAGGTATGTGATCATTCTTCATTGTTCTTGGTTGGTTTCTAAGATCTACTTATACTACTTATCCTCTTCTCTCAGTTTCTTTGATCTACGCCTGTGATAGATAGATCTCAGTGTGTGGTACCATGTTTGATGAGTTTTGGTCTTGGTCTTGCTATGGGAAGGGATCTAAGATGTTTTTTTGGTGAATCAACCAGGATTCTTGAGTATTCTTCAACCGTTTTGGTTTTGGTCAAAACCTTGGAGGTAGGTGGTACCGTCCCGAATTGCCGAATTGATTATCTTCATTGCTTGATTTATTTCAATTGTTGATTTTAATTAAATTACTTTGAATTGAGATATTTGTATTGGTTTCGGCATGACAATTTGGAAAACCCCCAATTTCCTTGAATTGGGGGGTGTGTGTGTGTTTATGGAAATTGATTAATTTAAATTGTGGAATTTAAGAAATGTAATTGATGGAAATTTTTTTAATTGAATTGTTGATTTCAATTGTGGAAATAAATTGTGAAATGATGGAATTGTGTTTGAATGGATTTAAAACTGGTGAAAATGTCGTAAAATGTTTTGATAGAATCCCATTGTTTTTATCTTGCGAAAAAGGCATGTTTTTGAATAATGCCTATTATGGTTGTAAATGGAATGGAATTTGGAACATTAAAATGAAAGATTGGGAATGATCGTATTTTAAGAATTCTTAAAATATTTTTCTCATAATGTAAGATCGCATGCAAGCCATAGGTAGTTAGTGAGTTATTTGGATATACTCTACGATATGACAACGTTCTAAGAAATACTTGCGGCGGGTCACATCCCCGATGGGCTGGTGATGAGTCTCCTTTGGCCAGTGTCATAGGGATGTGTGTGTACACATTTTTCTGAGTTCACATAGAGAGTTCAGAAACCCATAACTGATTAATACTATTTTACCTTTTGGCAGATGTCCATGTTTCTCGCCTAAATATTTATATGTGATGTATAAATGTTTGCCATTGATTTTTTACTACTTTACATGCCTGCTGATTTTATATAAACTGTTTTATGTTTCTGTTTTTATTTAATCCATTGTCTTAAAAGTATTTCATCATTGTAAAAACCTTTCTTGGTTAACATTCCTTTACTTGAAAATGTATAGCATGATTTGTTAAAAATATGCTTTCCTATTTCCAAACCTACTTACATTAAAATTGAATTTTTTTTCTTTGGATATTCATTATTTGGAATCTGTTATGGAATCTCTGGTGGTATCCTACTGGGATTAGGGTCACACCCTACTTTTTCCTTCGAGTGTTTGTAGACCTCCTTCATCCAAGTTCGTGCAATGGTAAATTCTCACTTGGAGGTGGATATAGCTGTTGAGGTTTCAATGTGATGAGTTGTTTCCTTGGGGTCTTAACTGTGGTTTTTATTTTTTATATAATTGGGTTATAGTACTTTTGGCTTTCTCTACCTCTTTGTTTTCTAGTACAATGCTCCCAGTGGAGTTTCCTAGTTATACATACTATATTTTTTCAATATTGCGTCCACATCCTTATGGCAAATTTGTTCCCACTTGTTTGTTTTACAATTCCAGGTGCTAGTCACCGACCCGTGGGGATCAGGAATGCCCTTTGGGCTATGTCAGGGTCGGCTCAGTTATCAGGATACCAGGTTACTCGGGCTGGTTCGTGACCAGTCCCCATGTTACAGTCTTCACAATTTTTTCCAACTCTTCATTCATAGCATCAACCCATTATTTATGTTGAATACCCTGTGAAATTTGTTTTGGCTTTACTTTTGAGATAAGGGAATTCTAATTTTATAATAGCATCATTATCCTTGTATAAAATGGAGCCTTCTAATTCCCTATAATGTTTTTATATTAAATATGTACTCATATGGTATGAAATTTCAATGTTTCTATCCTAGCTAGAACTTCTATATCACGTGATTTATAAGAATCCAGACATGGTTTTTTTATCTAAATTCACTATAGTTAAAAATATCAAAATTTTACTCCACATAATTCACAAAAATAGTTGTTAATGAACATTGATTTTCAATTACAGTCACATCATATGTGCACACCAAATTCTATAAATGTTTGTTCTTATATTTTTGTTGTTGTTCCATTTGGTGAATAACCAATGAATGTTCTTTTCAAATCTTACTCATCAATATTTTCTAAATCTTTATTTTTTAACCATGAGAAAAAATGGACTTCCAAAAACATTGTATTATTTCAATTAGTTTTATACAAAATTTCATAAGGATTCAGTTCCGTTTTTAGTCTCGATAATAATATATTTTTAACTTGTACAACAGCATTAACAACTTCTCTCTAAATTATTTTTAAAAGATTGTATTCTTTCTAACATTCTTATTCAAATTTCTATACTGATTCTATTATTTCATTCTGCAACCCATTTTACTATGGAGTATTGGGAGCCCTATAATAATGTTTTGATGACCTGTTTTCAAAAATAAAATTCAAAATCAATATTTTTTAATTCGGTAACATTATTTATTCTGATATTCATGATAGAAATCCACAATACTTTCTAAACATATTTTCTGAACAATTTGAAAATATCCACAGCCTTTGAATTCTTCATTATGAAAATGATGTTTTTCATCAGAGGGAAATCATAAATAATAGTGATAAAGTATAAGTCACTTTTTTTATTAAATTCTCATCAATCCATATAAAATATAATGAATATTGAACTGTTGTATTTTATATTGAGTCTCAACTTGTTTTTGGATTTTTCTTGTCATTTTTTTCTGAAAGGTAATAAAAATATCTACATCTATTCTTTTCAATTTTGAGAAATTCCAAACTACATCAACTGTAGAATGTTCGATCATGTTTTTTTACCATGGTGGTGAAGTCATCTTTGCTCGAACTTGTTTTTATATTTATCAAATAAGTAACTTGAGTTATTGAATTCTCTTATATGAATGATATTCCCACTAGTTCTTCCTCATTTTGTAATAAATTATCTATCTTTCATTCATTTTATAATAGAAGAATTATTTTCTAAATATTATTTTATTTCTAGCATCACAATGTTTACTTACACTATGTATGTTATGTTTTACCCAATCAACATCTACAAATTTCATAGATTACCGTTTATATACTATAATCTCTATATTTTTAATTCCTTCGAATTTTGAGGAAATAATATTAACAATAGTAACAACTTGAACATTATTTCTATTGTCATGTTTCATGATTTTTATGTCACATTTAATATGTAAAGAAAAACTACTATCAAGTATTCATTGTTTTTTCATCTTAATAACTTTCAAAAATCTCAGCAACAGAACCACTTACCTCATCCTTATGGGTTTTTTTAAACATTATTAACTTTTCTATAATCTAAAACGTGGTCTAGAAGTAGTGTTATAAATATTTTGGCATGATGAATATAATCATCCAGTCTTCTAGAAACATCATCAATACAATCAAATTGATTAATTGTTGGAATATTTATAACATCTTGTGAATTCAAATTTCTATAACATAGTAATGTTACTCATTATTCATTTCTTATTTCATCCATTTTTCTTAAACCATAATATGGGTAAAGATAGGTTGTGGAAAATTAATTATGCTATGTCCCCATTGATTCCTCATCACCCGAAATACCCATCAAATCTAGATTTTCTATTAATGAAAAATCATTTTTTATAGAAATTTTGTTGAGGTATGTAACATCTTTCATCTCTAACATGATCAGGATGTAGAACATATTTTCTTTTTAGTTAGTTTTTTACTTTTTTAGAATTTATAAGTTTATCACTTAATTTCTTAACCAATTATTTCTAATAATTTTTCTCGAACATTAACTATTAATTGACTTAGATGAAAAATTATTTTTTTGAGATAATATTTCACCTAACTCTCACATTTAGCTTTATCAACAACTTTATATTTGTTAATTTTCCTTCATAATATTTTTTAATGTTCTTAATCACCTTCATCTAGGAAAATTCAAACTTATGTTTTTTTATTGAAACCTTTTAGCCTCTTAATCATTACATTCCATTTTCTTGCTATGATCTTCAATCATCTTTCTCTATTAAGAAATTTTATATTTGTAAAATAGAATCTCTTTAATGTATTCATTATCCTTCTTGATAAAATATTTTATTCCATCAGAAACATCTTCTTGATCATCCATATTATTTCTATTTTATTTTTTTGGAGTTTTTTATTTCTCTATATATGAAAAATAATCAGATCTGAGTTAAAAATCTCATTATGATTCGTATCCACCTTTTTCACTATATGAGGAATAATTTGTTTTCTCAAAATATGTAATTAATATTTTAAATTTTTTTATACATTCATCTTCTGATAAATTTTCATCAGTTGGGTCTAATTCATCAATCTTAATCAACATAATTTTTTTCGTAAACATATTATTGTATATATTGTAATACGTTTCTTATTCAATTTCTTCTATCATCATCTTCGATCATTGGTTTTCATCGAAATCATCTCAATATTCTGTATCATTCTTAAAAGATAAATTCATTACAATGTGTCATATTTTATCCCCCTAAAAACCTTTGATATTATTGTTTACTCTGTAATTTTCTTCATCTTTATCGATATTTCATGTATATAAGCGGAAAAATTAGTTTAGTAAGCTTATAATTTTCATTAACTATAGACTCACATGGATATACATATTCAATATCATTGATTTTATTATTTCTCAAATATTCGAAATCAATTTCATCTTTCATCTTAATTTTAAACATTTCATGTTTCATCATTTTATATGAAGTATAAATGTTATGCAATTCATAAAAAGATAAATCATCCTTATCTTCTAAAGAATACATTTTAAAATATGCATGTATAAAAATTTTCTCATAAGTTTCTTTAGAATTGTAAACTATTCCAAGACATATTTGAATCATACGATGTTGCTGAAAATTACATTTACTAAGGTGACATATTCATCAATTTTTTCTTAATCCCTCATTCTGATGACTTCTTACTTACTATACCAATTTTTTTCTTTTCTTCCTTGTCTTTAGTATTCCTCTAGAAAACACTTCATATTTTCAGAACATAATTTTTATGTTTTGAGACCCAACACCTTATGATAATATTTTATGATAAGTACATAAGGATAATAAATATTACCAAAAAATCAACTTATATATTTCTCATATCAGCAATCATCATTGGATAATCTTTCTCAGTAGGTGGAAAACCAATAGTCCGAGCGTCAACAACTTCTAGGCCTTGATATCTGAAATATGGAGTCATCCTATTTATTCATGCATAATAATTTTTACCATCAAATATTGGAATTCATAGATTGTTGATCAAATTAATATTATCCATGATATAGATTCAAAAAAAAGAACCTCCATCTGAAACCAATTGAATTTACAAGGATCGAATAACAATTGAGGGGAGTGGGAGAGGTTGATTCAGTTGTTAAAATTTTAAAATATTAAAAAAATCAAGAAACATATTCCCCTATAACCTGTTATGATTTATATCCTTATCATCCATTAGTAAATATTCATTCTATAAATGATTTAAAAGAAATACAATAACATAATTGTTACATGGTTTAGTCTTAGCATGAGAACAAACGTCATTTCCACAGCCACTACAATGGGTCTATGTAAATCAACTATTTTTAAGATGTAAATACAACTTGTTCAAACACTTATTAGACAACATATATCACATTATAGGAATGATTATAATATGTCACATCAATTTATGATGTTTTCTTATAAAACAATTAGGCCCAAAAAAATAAACAAAATTAAATCTTAATTGAAAAAATATCATTTGGAATCCTTAGTCTGATTTGGATGATTTTGATATTCTCATTATGGTAATGAAGGTTCTGATTTTTATCTTTAAAAGAACAAAATATGAATATTTTTATATATATTAAGAACATTAACCTTCAGATTCTTCAACACTCCACCTTTTGAGTGTATGTTAACATTGCAATTAAATGAATGATTTGGGAAGGTATTTAAAAGGATCTTGTAAAAAATGGTGAGAAACATGAATACATTCCAACATCCACAAATCTAAAACTCATTAAAAATCATTCACATTTAATCCATAATAATTGACTTTTGAATACATCGTTAAATTTCTCCAATATTTATGAAAAATTGAAATACCTGTTAGACTACTTCTACTATTGAAGTCATTATTAGTATAATAATGATAGATATTGGGTCGGATTTATATGTATGATATTGTTAAATTTTGGTTCCCATTTTCTGAGTATGATAAAGTTGTATAATGGTTATGATTTTTCACTAAAAACTGGTTCCAATTTTCTTAGAATCATGGTTCTGATTCTGATGAGAAAATAGGTTTTGAATTTCTCAAAATCATGGTTCCAATTTTTTATTGAAAACTAGTTTCGATTATTTGAGAATCATGGTTCTGATTTTTCTCAGAAGTTGGTTCCAATTTACTTTGAATCATGGTTTAGATAATTCATATAAAATAAGTTCTTATTTTCTAGAATAATGGTTTTTATTTTTATAAGAAAACTACTTCTAATTTTCTCAGAACAATGGATCATATTTATCTATGAAAACTAGTTTTGATTTCCTTAGAATGATGGTTTTGGTTTTAATCAAAAAAATATTCATATTTTCTCAAAATCATGGTTCCATTTTTTCTCAACAAATAGGTTTAAATTATCACAGAATATTGGTTCGATGTTTTCTAAGAAAATTCTTTTACTTGCCTAAAAATTTTTTATTATACTTTTATAAGAAATATGGTTTTGATTTTCAGAACTACAATGCTGGATCTGATTTTGGGAATCTTTTTAGTGATTTTAATTCCATCAATCTTCTCTACCACTACCTCAAAATAATTTATCGTCAATGTTATAATGATTTTTGAGAACATCCTAATCCTAAAATCATTGATTTATTTAGTTTATAATTTCTATAAAAATTTTTAACTCCTAAGTTTTAAATATTCATCAACACCCTCTTGAAAAACCCTTCCTCAACAAAAAGAATACTATATTTAGAAACATCTATCTTGAAAATATTCTTTCTTTCTAACTCAAAAACTAAATTAACCCTTGATAATAAAAACATTATTATAAAAAAATCTACTTTTAAATGAATATAAAATCATTTCTAAAAAAATTTATCACCAAGGCATTTCAAGAAAAACATAAGGTTAATCATATTTCATGGTTCATCTTGTTAATATCTACTATAAAAACAGTTTAGAAAAATGGTTTGTGGATGTTGTCAAACCGATTCGTATGCTATTTATATTGAACAATGATTATTCTGTGTTTTTAAATGAAATTGTCTCTTTATTCAAGTAAAATAGTTGTATTAAGATTTTATGAAATGTTGAAAAATATTACTTTTTTATTAGTATACATGGAATGGAATTTGTCGTGATATACGTTTGATTTAAAGAAGATTTATATGAGGGATCATAGATGTATTACAAAGAAGGAATGGGTTATTTGATGAATTAAATAATTTTATTTCACAACTATTAGGTTTAAACCCCAATGTGATTTTTTGGATGGTTTTTAAATATTATAAAAGTTTTTGGATTATGATTGAGTGATATGAGGGTTCATTATTTGGTAAGATTTAGGGTTTTTTTTGATTAGTGGGATAAATGATGGTGGACATTAATTTTATGTTTTCCATTTGGTATTGTTCGTTGGAAACCATATAAATTAAATTATTTCAGGAAAGGTAGTGGTGTTTAGGGATCAAACTGCGTCTTTTTAAGGAAACAAGACTGTAACTAGACATAGTGAATAAATGGTGGAATGAGATCATCTTTGGTGAAAAGTTTATAATTATATGTGATATCAAATTCATGTAATAGTATTATATGTAAAAATAAAATTATAGATAATTCTCTAGGATTATAATCCTTGTTGTTAGGATTTTGTAATGACCCGCAAAATTATGGATGAATTATTTTAGAGTGAATTTGAAATTTTTATTCTATATAATATGGAGTTTTTGTAAACTAGATTCATATTATAATTCAAGAGGACATTAAATATCATGAATGAAGGTTTTGGTGGTGGGTCAAGTTATCAAGGAATATTTGGTGTAGGTTTAGGTGTTAGTGATGTTGAATTAAAGTTATAGTCGGCCACTAGTTACCCAAATAGGTATTGGAGAGTACCTGATGAAATATCTAGTGGTACATTACTTAATAAAACCAATCCATGAATATAGTAGATGTTTACTAGTGGTTAGTGTGTGGAATGATAATTCAAACATCTTGATTCAGTACTCAATATTCGTGGGGGGATTTATATTAGTGGGGGAATAGAAATCATTCCACCATTGATCCCCTATAGGTTTTTAGTGTGTGGGGGGGATTGGGGATGGTAATTTTGGTGAACCATTCCCCATTATTTCCCACTATGTTCACCATCCCATTCATCCCTGATATAGGGTGATTTGAATAGCATCACATAGAGATTTAATGTGTGATTCATATCATTATTCATCAGTTGTTCTCCAATCCAATTGTTTCACATTTTTTACATATCAGGGGTGTGGATTTGAGTGGTGTGTATGTCATATCATGATAGAATCACCTTTATATAAGGGGTTATTGGTGAGGTCCATATATGATTGTACTATAAGATATTTTTACAAATCCATTCATCATTTACCTTAAGTTATGTGACCTGATAATTTTTTTGGAAATTATTAATATTTTGTTTTGTTTTGTTTCTAACTATGTAAAGGGTGATGGGTAATCAGTCTTTAGTTTCAAAAATATTTATGATTGAACCATAAATCAGATCCAAGTTTTTTGTCATGTTTTATAGGATGATGGATGCATTACTAATATTCATTCTATATTTGAATTAATAGTTTTATTAATTATAATTATTATAATTAATTGATAAATTTTATGGAGATAGTTTATAATTAATTTATATTGATGAGGTGTCATGATACAATGGTTAAAAACAGTTTTGTTTCATATAAATGGCTTGTTTGAGGATGATTGGAGCTTGGAAAATGGGGAAAATCCATGTATGACATATTCTGCCCATATTATGCTAATCTATTTTCTTCTATATTCCAGATTGTCTATCCCTAGATGAGAATATATCTTTGGGATTAATGGATAGGGATTATTAGTTCCTTATGTACTATTACAATGTATTAATAATCCTCTAATTTTGTAGTAAATTCTATGGTGATCAATGAGAAAATGGAATTTCCTTGAGAAATTTTTCCAAAGGGGTGAAAATTATGTTTGAGTTTATAATAGGATTAAGGTAATTATCAGGGTCAGGATGAGGTGGGTGTATCCTAACTTATGTGTCATTGTGATATTGTTTCAATAATGAAGGTATAAAAAGTAGTAAAAAAAGTGAATTTCTCGTAAGAATTCTACATTGTTAGGAATACAATCTAGAGTCCATATTAAAGTCTTTGTTTTTTCTCTTAGTGGACTACATAATCTATTTTTAGATAGTGTGTTTGTGGTATTGTTTCCTCTTTAATTTAACATATGATATCTCATAAAATAGATTCAATATGGGATATATTTGATGGATGTGGAAATTGTATTGACGACAGAGAATTGGGTTTCCAAGGGGTTAAGTGCAAGTTGGAAGAGGTTGTTCATTGGTTAATAATATCATATAGTGAAAATGAAATAGAATGTGATACAAGGACGATCCTCTATCATCTTAGGATATATTTGGAATATGTCCTATATGGTTCATATGGGTTAACGAGTTTATGTTGGTACTAGTGAATACTAAGGGAGTAAGTTTGGAGGAATATAGTGGGTTCCCCTATTAGAGTGATGGGGTTATTGGTGTGTTCAAAATTTAGAGGATGAATATTAGAGTCTATATTGGGATATTATTCTATGATAATATGTAGATGATGATATATCCATTTAGGTTTTATGATAGGTCATGAGAATGCATTGGTAGATTGTGATCTTTTGGGGAGTTTATAATGATTATTATCCAATGGTTGATAATTGTATATGATATTATGGTTCTTCCATAGTGATATGGTAATATAATGATGAAACATATGTTTTAGGTTCTTGGTCCAATATATAATTTTGGGAACCAATATTTAGTATGAAGGTAGAGGTTAAGATTTGGTTTGGGTCCCCCCCCCCCTCTTTTTGAGTTGAATGTAAAAAGATATATAACCCATATACACTAAGAGACACCAAAATCATTAGTGATACTACCCTAATGAAGATCCTATATACCCAAGTCCTGGATACTATCAACATAGGTCTATCATATATATCATGGTAATATTAACCATATTATTTTAAAGAAAATCTCATGTAGAATTATTCTTAAAAATTCATCATGACCCATACACGAGTTGGAGGTACAAAAATAATTAAATTATTATGTTATGTCCATATATGTTTTAGAGTATTAGGTGACCCACTATATATATTTTTAACTAGTTAAACATTGATAAAAAAATACAATGGCAATAAATAGAATTAAAATGTAAGTAGGTACTAAAACAAATGATTTACTAAGAGTAATATGTGATATCTTAATATTGAACTTCTACAACAACCACCATATTCATATCATAAAAGTAAATCAGTAAAACCGTAATAACAATAAAAAACAACCCAATGATTTGAAAGATGTAATAAAACATATTTTTTCAGATAAATAGGAAAATATAGGAAGTATGTCCATCATGTGGTCTATTTATGTTGTAAGCATGAAATATTTAGGTGGGAACCCCCAATATTTTCATCATGAAGCAGTGATATAATCAGTTTATATAGGTACCCATAAGATCCTTTATATGAACATATAATAAAGTATAATTAGAGAAAAATACTCAAGTATTTTATAATTTCATTTGTAACACATATCATAGATTAATTCTGTCCAAAACAAAAAAAAATCCATATACCGGGAGGATCTTTACCAATACACCATACAATGATCCATGTGCATGAAATCATTGATATACCATTTTGAAAAACCATTTTTCTCACTCTTCTAATTTAGGGAGGAACTTCTTGTCCCTATATATGATTATATATATACTCATATGAACCGAAACATATGGGTACATGTGTAAAAATATTTTAGAATACTATTATAATATTCCACTATTAATGAGAAGCTTGTGTTTTTAATAGAAATATCACATCCTTCTTAGAAAATAGTAGAATGATAAAAAGAAACAATTTCATACCAACCCCATACCATGTATAACCATTAATATCATATTACCATCAAATTTATCCAACCTCTATACCATCGGTTAAGGGACCTTGTGAAACTAAATATAAAAATAATAATATCCTGATAATAAACAAAAATATATTCAATATAACCAAGAAATATACAAGTAATGAATTAGTAAAATATAGCTATATTCATTAAAATACTACCATATATAACAATCAAAAAATTTAGATAATAATTTTGAAACGTATTTATCATGGAATGATATTTCTAGGATTAGTCAAATAAAATGATAATCCTTATGATGTAATAATACATAGAAATTTCTGATATAATAATGATACATCAGTAACTTAATTTATGTCCACATCACCCCATAATCAAGTTATAAATCATTATATAGATGTATGAATGGAAAATATATAAAGATAATAATTGTTATAAGTACAATAATATAGCACTCAACTTTGATGTTCCAAGACCATGTGGAGAAAAGGGTATAACCAACCAAACTCCTAACACCAAACTGGAGAGATCTGGCATTGAAGGTGTCTACCAATATATTATAAGTCTTATTATGTTGTTTAATACATAGTCAAGAAAATATATTAGGCCATACAAATGATATTTAATGAATTTATTGGGGTAATTATTACTCATGATGGGTGAAACCCAAAATATTATTTAAAAATAAATTTTACATTAATGACCTATACATTGAAAAAGAAATAATGTATATAAAATGTTAAATATGGGTGTCATTGGAAAACAATATTTTGTAAAATAGTTGTAGAAAAGAATAAATTTAATGTAATAAAAAAATTATTTGAATATTTTTTCGATATGAACCCATTTATAAACATTGTTTTTATAAAACATTTCCCTAATGAAACCATTAATTGAAATACCTAATTAGTTTATAAATGTAATGGATACATGAAAAGTATATCCGTTAATTTTAATTATCAAGATTCACCTCTCTGAACCTCTCAAACATCAAAATAATGTTACCACAAAAAAAAATTCATAACCAAAGACGACGAGCCATTGGTTGACATATATTCCATTAAATTTTATGATGGTGTAGTTAGATTTAATCATTGTAAAAATTAAGACACAAGGGGTATAATATATCTTTACCATAAAAAACTAAGAGGATTTATGATAAGAGTAAAATTCAAGTTATTCATAAGGAGAGCCCACAAAAAAATCATTCCCAAAGTGCACATACCATCCCAATATTAACATTATTGAGGGTGCATAAAACTTTTCAACATGCAGGGCATCATGTACATATCAAAATGGGTTACATAACTTTTAATAAATAGAGAAATCCATATTTACAGTTAAGAAACCTGCTGGTATCATGGAATAAAATAGGTATAACAAATACAAATAGAAAATAAAGTGATATTACATATCATAGGGTATAATCACATGAACTTGGATAAAATATTTCAAATGTCTTAAAGAATTATTTTTTCCAATATATATCTCCCTATTAACAAAAATATATTTCATGATTAATAATGAGTTTTTAAAAAATTATATGACGTTTATTTTGTAGAAATATTGTGTGAACCACAAGAAGGGTCAACAATACCTTGAAATTAACATGGAGAGTAATCTATGTCTAAAATATTTTGAGAATAACATATGATTTTATAAAATAAAAAATCATAATTATGGAAACCAAAAACACAAAACAAATATAATCAATAAATAATGGTATTTTATGAATAATAAATGAAATAAATCCCTGAAATATATATAAGATCAATGAAATCAAAGACCAAAATAATCTATGATAAATGAAGAATAAATATTACCCCAAAATAATGATAAAAAGTTTATATCCATATTTAAATCATATTCAAATGAAATAGTGGTGAATAGAACTTAAACAACCACCCATGGAAATATTTAGTATAGAGAATGTGAATAGCCATAAAATAATATATATTTCATCACAACATGGTGAAATGTCATTCAAAATACCTAGGAATTAGTGTAAATATTATAATTGAAGAGAAAATAGGAAATGGAATTCGAATATTGATGATTACCCTTTGATTTCATTGTGAAAATACTCGTGGATACTTCATGCATAATGAGGTAATAATAATTGATGATAAAAAGTGTGGTGAAATAAAATATGAGAACCAACTAAAAAACTGATGGGTAGTCAACCATGTACAAAATCTATGGTTATAGGGAATCTAATTGAACAACACATTTTTAGGGTTTACTATATTCTCACCAAGTAAATATTATATTTTCTATAGGGTACCCAGGGAAACATAGTGTTTTAAAATATAGTTTGCACCACCTAGGTACCCAGTTAATGTTTAAATCTTGGAAGAGACACAAAACACATCCATAACACCAAATAATATTTCATCAATTACCCGAAATAATATAAGAAACATTGAAAAATAAATTGAACCCTTACCTAGAATAAAAATGTTTTAAGTCCATCACGTAAACCATACACACATCACCCCAAATATGCTATATTATTATATATAGGAGAAAATATCTTACAATAACCTCACTCTAAGACATGTCATCCTCAACATGTCCTAGGAGAAATTTCACCAAAATACCAACTAACTAATAGTTTCTATTATAATTATCATGAATTCAACTTATCTGATGAGGTAAAACAACCATAATTAATAACATGTCACTAAAGCCTCATAGTTCAGGTCTCTAAACAAACAAAAATGGTTTTAACACTAATTAGTGAACTAAACAATATTGAGTAATATTCTAAATTACTCCATCAATTTATAATTAATATCTTTTATATTTTACCAAAATCATAAAAAGACACTAAATTCAATATGTATAACCATTTAAATCCAAATAACATGATCACTAAATATAAATGAACCCCTTTTACCCAAATTTTTTTAAATCACCTATAATGATTCCCATTATAATCTCTTAAACCAAAAACACCATAAGAAAGAAATAATATATATTCAATACAAAGGGAATAACCATAGACATACAATCACTAAAATATTATCAACTAATTAACATTGAGGCTCCAAAAATCCACAATATATCATTGTCCTATGTATTTCTTATTCCTTAACCTATATTTTCTTCATGTTTTTCAAATGTTGAAATTTATCAATGGTTATCATGAATTCTTGGTTTCATTTAGGAAATTTAAAATTAATAAACCCAATGAATGTACCACATTATTCACTCAAAAAATTATGCTTTATAAATAAGAATACTCATATGTCTATCAATAATATATTTTCATTAAAATAAGATAATAGATATAAAAATATTGAAATCTATTCCATCTTAAAAGAGGAACGGAATTCCATTTTTCAATATCATTATCACATTTTTTTAAACATACCATTTCCTCATAAAATATTTATCCCCATCATGATATAAGCGATGATATAAAATTTACCCCTGAAACCAATTCATTTCTAAAATCCACATAAAAAATGAGTTTTAAAAATCCCATGTTTTATCTAATTTTATATAATAAGTAAACCAATCATTATGTAACATGGAAAAACAAGAAACCTTCACATTATTTTACAAAATTAAATTTACAGTAGATTGTTATGTATCTGAAGACCTAATGGAATCCTTATAATTATTCATACTAGCACAGTTTTTATTTTATATAGACATGACTAGAGAACATAGACAAAAATTATTTCTAAAAATTATATGAAGTAATTACTAAAAAAATGATTAATCATTACTAAAATAATAATTAATCAATGATCTTGTGTTTTAACCTTATATTCATGGAGAAATATATGATTGAAGAAACAATATATATGTATCATCATGGAATGAATTAATATGATCTTTCAATTGATGTCAACTATAAGATAAAAACACATATGATGACAGGTGATATGATATGGAATCCTTCGTTTTACTACATATCAATGCTTATCATTTTTCATGGATCAAAATAACGGTAAACGAAAAATAAATCCTGATACACCTCTTCTATGATCAATACTTTTATACTCAATGAAATAAAACATTAGGATTACACATTCTTATAGTTCATACTGAGTCCCTAGAGGACTTTTATTTACTTGAGTTTCCTCTATAAAGTGTCGATTACCCCTTTTATGGTTTATATTAAAGATCAAATGTTTTTATAATCTATATATTTATTAACATTCCAAATCTAGTATAAATTCATAATAGTGAATTGATACCACTTTGTATCATTCATGATCAGAATTCCCCATGTAGAACCCATGTAACAAGTGATATTACTCGATTAGAACACTTCATTACCCATTTTATTTATAGTAATAAAATATATCCATTGTATATATTAAGAAATTATTTTTCCAAGTAAATTTGAATAAATTTTCATGGCCAATTTTTGTTAGTATCCGGGTATGTCCAATCCATAAGATGGTTTTAAGAATTATTGGGACCATGTTGGATGGAGAATTTTTTAGAAGTAGAAAAAAAATTATAATGCTTTTTTCTTTTGGTTTCAATTACGACAAATCATTTCCCTTGGTAGATGATGAAAATTTGACTAACCAATTTATTTAAAAAATTTGTCACACAATTCCCAAAAAAGTCTATCTTATTGAGAATATTTTTTTGGAAGAAATGGTCATCACAATTAACATTATTCTAGAGTGAATGAATGATTATAATGATGTTATAAATTAAATTATGAAGGTTTATGATGGAAATATGAGGATTTTGTTTCTACTTTGTAATTCATAAAAACAAAATTTGGCTAAAAAACAAGGGTACAAGCTTAATAAATGAAAGGGGGGTGCTGTCAATCAATTTCTGGTGGTTGGAAAGAAAAATGTTACTACATTAATATAAAATTAAATACATTAAATTTTATGTTAGATAATTCTGTATTGATCAATATTATATTCAAAATTTTAAAGCATGTCATGATAAATGATGTGTTTTGGTTATGAAGGTAGTTTGTGAAGCTGATGAATTATGGTTATAATACATCAGTATGGGATCATTGTTCGCAAATTTTAATAAAATATTGGTGGATTCATCCGATTGAGAGAATATGTATAACCTTAATTCTAGTTGAAAAAAAGTGGAATGATTTAAATACAACATGAAATAAGTTCCATGGTATGGTATTCAAAAAAGAATGGTGTTTTTGAATTTGAAGCGACTAATACTAATCGATCAGATTTTGTATTCCATCGTAATCATCATAGGTATAATTGTTTTTTGGGTGTTTTTGGAAAAATAGAATAGAATATATTTATATTTATTAAGGTTCAATATCAAAATAATTTTTCAGACCAATAAACAATTTATTGAACCATTCATTTAGTAGAATTGTTTTATCTCTAATTTTGGTTCATGTATGTCAATGGAAAAGAAATAATTTCCTTAGTAGTTCTTCATGAGAAATAAGTACACAAATGTTTTGGTTCATGATTCTTCATACTGATGTTGATATCGATAACATGATGAGACATAACATCACTGTTATGAAATAAAATTCAAGTTGAATCTTTCTCTATGTGTTTGACAAATATTCAAAATTATCATCAAGGGAATATTGATGTTCAAATAATGTTTTTGGTTTTATTTTTCATCGGGTTGAATAGAGAATCATTACTATAGGGCATATGGTTCACATTTGTTTATTTTTTTTTATAAATAAATCTACTCATGAAAATTCTATCATCATCATAATGTTGAAATTAAAATGGATAGATTAATACTTAAATTGATATAAATAAATTTAATTGGATATGTTTAATTTAAATTTGTTTTCATTAGGGTATAAACAACATATTTCTATTTGTCAATTTTTTAATATATTAATGATAATAAAAGAACCATAATTCAAAAATTAGAATGAACAATCTGAATTAGACTGAATAATGTTTTGATGTTTTTAAGAAATATGGTTTTTTAAAATGATTCATAAGGAATGAGAATATTTGTGAAGTGATTAAAAAGTCACAATTCCATTAAAAATTTATGGGAAATTATGAATTTTGTAAATTTTGTTAACTGGGGAAAAAATCTAGAATCCCAACCAATCCATTATTTGTTTCCTATAATATGAAGAATTACATTGTAATTTTTCTAACATAAATGTACTGTTTAGAAGAAGAGAGTGAAGTTCCAATTTTTTAGGGAGAATATGTTTCTAGATTGTGTTAACCTAAAGAAGATTCCAGAAATAAGATGAAATTAGAAGATAAAAGAACATATTATGTTTGTTATTATTTTGAGATAGATAATCATATCTATAAAATCATACTTAGATTTTTGAACTAAAGAAGCAGAAGTTTATAATTTTTTATGCATTATTTTGATGGAGTTATTTTTCTATATTGATCAATCAGACATGGGAAACAAAATAGAAAATCCAAATGAGTATCATTATTATGTCCAAAAATGGACTTTTCCATTTGTTGTGTATGAATATGATGAATTTTTTTTGAGAACATATTTCATAATGTTGACCATTCAACAATGTAACTTTTTCATTAAAAACATTTCATTTAAATATTTATTCTATTAAAAAATTTATTTTTAAATTGATTATAGTTATAATGATTGTAAGGGAATATAAACATTATTGTATTCCATACAAAAGGACACAATTAATGTGAATTGTGTGGTATTTTATTGTTTACATGCCATACTAAGTACATAGATACTCTTTTGGTGTAATGATCCTTCTAAATTATTGTGTTCCCATGGATGTCTATTTTTTATTGAGTAGATAAATTAATATTTAACTTGTGGAGAATGTTGTTAAAAAAAGAATATTAAATGAACATAATATCACAGATTTACCCCTTTCCCTCTCAGTGATAGTTAATTTGTGAATTTGAATTTAAACGATTCATAAGAGGATATAGTTATAGTTGATTGATCTATTAATATGTATTGAAGATATATTGATGGAGACATTGAATTGTGTAGATTGTAAATGTATTCCATTTTTATGGTAAAAATAATCAAATATAGATTGATAAAATGTTTTATTATCATATGTCTTTTGGATATGATGTTTTTAATGAAACAATAGATCAATTTTATCCTATTTCTAGTAATTTTTCTCTTACAACGAAGATAAGGTGAATATGGGAATAATTGATGTTCAATGTATGATTTACCCATGATTAGCTTAGGCGGGCTGGATTTCATCTTGCTTTGGCTTTTCATCTGTGTATGGCTGCTGAGGAGAGTGTTCGACATCAGTTCGTTGAATACAGTTATGGTGGCCAGTTATGGGACTATATTGGAGGCATGTTTGGGCTGGCTTTTCACCGGAATCTGATGCTACAGGAGTTGTTGGCTGGGCTGTCCAGGTTTACATGCAGCGAGAAGATTTGGAACTTTCTATTGGTGTCTGTCACATCTTTTTTTGTGGCCCTCTAGGATTCCCGGAATCCGGCGTTGTTTGACAGTAGGTTCATCCATGTGCGGAATGGAGTGGCGACTGTCCATAGGGAGGTTCATGTTGCCTCCAAGACTCAACCACGTGTGATGTCTAACAACATTTCTGATCTACATGCTCTTAGGTTGTTTGGTGTCTCCGGTCGGTCGCGGACACCAAAGGTTCTTAAGAATATTTACTGGATACATCCTATCAGTCCATGGCTCAAGGTGAATGTGGATAGAGCCGCAGCTTGTGCACCAGGATTATCAGGGTGTGGTGGTGTCTTTCCCGCATACCGTGACTTTATTAAGAGATGCTTTTATCATTTATCTGATGTTGGAGTTTCCTATGAAGCCGAACTCTGGGCGATTATTCATGCGGTCAATTTCGCTATTAGATTTAACTGGAACATGTTATGGATTGAGTCAGACTCGCAGCTTGTGGTTCATGCATTAGAGTCATGATCCAGCAATGTTCCCTGGAGAGTGATTCCCCATTGGGTTGCATGCATTGACAAAGTTTCTCATTTGCGGTTGGCTGTATCACAGGCCTATCGGGAAGCCAATCATGTAGCAGATGCTTCATCTAAGAAAGAGATTTTAGAAATGGATGCGATGTGGTCTTTCACGAACCCTAGTTTCTGTGCCCCAATTACGGATGCAGACATGTAATGTGTCATGTACTACTGTCTTTGTATGAACCCCTAGCTGTTTGACTCTATTTCTTTTTATATATTAATGTTCATAGTGCCAGTATTCCTAGTTCCTGGGATTTTGGAGTATGATTTACCCATCATCATATTATTAATGGGATTTTCAAGAGTAGAATGCGTCTTCCAATAGGTAAGGTATACATGATAATTTGAAGAATATTTATGAATAAAATAATATTTTTAGATATTCAAGTCTGATGATGACAGAATTGGTGAATATTAACATGTTGGTGACTTTTTAACTTGGGTAAATGAAATTTTCAGTACTATCATATTTCATTGTGAAAATATAGATCATTCTACATTTTTTTAGAAAATCATGAGAATTATTTCTAAAATTTTTGTTGATAATGTTTCTTTATAGGAAGATAGAGATAATGAAACTATCTATATATATATGATCATCATATTACTCTAATTACATATAAAATTACAAAGGGGAATGTTATGAAGCGAAAAAATATATTTGAATTTTCATAAAGCCGACAAGAAATTAATTTCTAATAATGTTCATGAGGAAGATTATATTACTGAAATTGACTCCAAGAATTGTTTATGTAAACACCATGATTAATTTTTATACTTTTTTTCAAAATATGAGAATATATAAATGTATATAAAAAGGAAAACATCCCTTGAATTGTTTCAAATGTGGAACCATTCGTCACTATATGTATAATTGTCTATAATCAATGAATGAATAGAGTTGTGTTGAATAAGACAAATGGGAAATAAGGTTATTGAAGAATTAGGGTGATAATGAAAAAATTTTATCCTTTAGGAATGATTGAAAATAAAATAAATTAATAGTATGATTTTCTTATGTATTGATAATGATAAATAAGACAATGAAGATTGATCCAAAATATTTATTGAGAATTCCATAGAGAATAATTTCATTTTGACATGGAATAATGAAAATTTCAATAGCATTAGTTCATAATAATAAGATTCTTAATAACAATTACATTTAAATAAGAATTTAGAAAATTTGTAAAGATGTTTGGGAGGATTTAAAAAGAAATTTGGAAGGTTAATATTGAAAACATATCAACAAAAAATTTAATGGTTTTTCTAATGCTAATGTCATTATAATAAATGAAATTGTTGATTTTAAAATATATCTTATGAAAGAAAATAATCTTATTGACCATCATTAAGTTAAGTTAATGAAAAAATTGAGTTGGATCTTGTCAAAAAATCTTTTAAAATATGAACAAATATGTACAATTTTTATAAACACTATATCTGATGTTGGTAAAATTTCACATATGTAGAATCATCATATAGATAATAAGAGATACCCAAATAGAATTATAATAATGTTAATTTTGATTCTAAATAGAATAAATCTAAAAAATATATGAATAAGTCAATTAACAAAAAAATTTAGAATTTATCAATATTTGAATTTTTTTATTAAAAACATATTTATTACTTTTAATTCTATTAATATTGAAATGAAAATTGATATGAAAGATATTATTTTTGTTGAATCAAGAACTTATGATGAAAAATGATGTTATGATAATAAAGACAAGAGTTTTACTGAGAAATTTGTTTATAACTTCTGTCAGTATAGAAGTATAAAATGAAAATATTCATTAAATGACTACTAGTAGACTTTTGGTGGGTTTAGAAACGTGGGAAATATTTGGTGGTCAAATGAACAACATTATAACTAGTCCATAAATATTAGAAGAAAATGTTTTAAGGGTATTCAATCATCCCAAAGGACTATGTCTAAGACTGATGTTTGGAAGATATCTAAGAAGAATGTTGATTTAATTGAATATATATTCCAACCCATAGAAACTATTAGTGAAATATATGAACATGCTAGTAATAATTCCAAGGGATATTTTTTTCTAGTTCAACAAATATCTGTTATCATTTCACATAATCAAAAAATAAATAAAGAACTATGTAGTGAAGAATCTCTTGTTTTTGAAACATATATTAATGCAACAAAAGGAGTGTGAACATGGATTATTGATATTGATTTTTTAAATCATATGTTAGGAAGCATAAAAATATTTAATAAAGTAAAATACATCAAATAATGGAAAATTAAATTTGGAAATTATAACTCACTCATAATTAAAAGTGGTGGATCAACCATCAATGAGAATGAAAATTTTATGTACAAGAATATTTGTATGTATATGGGCTCAATGAAATGTTGAAATGTGTTTCACAACATTGATATGAAGAAAAAATATTTTATTCAGAAAATGTGGTTTTGTTGTGAATTGTGAGTAAAATGGATGTATTTCAACAAGAGGAAATCATACAAATGGAATAAGTTTTCATATTGGTGAAATAAAAAAACTTATTGCATTAGAATGTTGGAATAGAATCTGTTTTCTCATTAATGTTTGGGGAATATGTGTTTGAGAATCTAGATAATGTTATCAATGTTAGATTGTTTATGTGGTATTCCTTATATGTGAATAAGAATATATTTGTGTTTCACAATTTTTGATAAAGTAAATATTACAAACATAGTATATAAGACATAATAAATTTGTTCAAAAAATCCCTTAAACATATCCATTTTTATATTTATGTTCTAATGAAAAAATTGTAAATAATTGGAGATAACTACTTGATCACAGTAATTTAGGATGTTACTCTCATTTCTTGGGTGATATATATGAAACATAAGTCATATTCTTTAAAAAAATATGTGTTTAGGAATTAAAGATGGGAAGGAATACAAGTACTATGTAGAGAAGTTGAGAACACATAATGTAAGAGAGAATCAAAATGAATAATTACAAATTTATCATGAGAATTATAGAATTTAAAATTAGTCAAATAACCATATAATCATAATAGAAATGGTATTTCTAAATGGATGGATGATAGTTAGGTGGAAATGGGGAGAACAATGTTACATAAACATGTCTATCTAATTAGATTTAGAGGAAGGCCATGAAAACTACTGTGAATATTCGAAATTGATGTTTTTATATTCCATGTTTATATATTATTATATATGGAATGTTTTATTATAAAAAAATATGTTTCAAATGCTTAATATATTTGGGAGAACAAGAATCTTATATAAGAAATATAAATTCATTGGAATGTTAGTGTATAGAGGTAGACATGATTGTTTTCTTGGATATCCTCCAGAAGGAAGAGAATATTTTTATAAAGAATGTATAAGAATAGTTGATTTTGTTGATTTAATTATTATTTTAATGGATATGGAAGATAAATAGACTCAGGCTAATTAAGATGATGATATTTATTACAAATTGTTTGAAATCATTCCTGATAACAATACTGTCAATTTTAAGGCAACTGGAGAAGAAGAATTAGAGTCACATTATTCAAGTGATGAGGAATATAAAACTCCATCTCATGTTAGGAATATAAATAATGTTGAATCCCATAACATTATTGGGGATCAATATAATACAGATAAAAAATATTAACGTAAAATGTTTTCCCCACAGAATTATTTTAATTCTAAAGGCTAGTTAAATGATGTTAATGATGCTTTTGAAAATTTGGAAATGGTTTAGGCCATTATTGTATGGTTTGGTTAGATATAAAATGTGTATTCTTGGGAAATCCTACCCAATATAGATAACAAATATCTATTGGTAAAAAATTAGGTTTGAGGAATAATGTGAATGGATATGGTGAAGTGACAAAGGTCAAGTTAATATTAATGAGAAAAAGATATTGAAATATTGATGTAATTTATTTTTTTATAGTTTTTATCTTGTTGAATGATTCGAATAAATGAAATTCTTTATTCTTTTTTATAAATAATGGGATTTAAAAATATTTCAAATTCTTGAAAATATGCATTTCTGAATGAAAATAATGATGTAGAATTATACATTAACCAACCATAAGGATTACGTTTTGGGAAAGATAAATGTTATATCTATAATATGAAAAAATCCATGTAATAGATAAAACTAGCATTGGGGTTATGGTATTTAAAATTAGACACTTTATTGAGGAAGATGAATTTTAAGAATGAAGTAGATAAAATAAATATTTAAATCGAGGAATATTAGAAGTTTTACCTCATTATAAATTTTATTTTTTAAATTATCTTTACGGGGAATTATGATATAATATTTTAATGATTTTTTGGAAGAAATTATTTATTTCTTGAGATTTCCATCATAGAGGAAGTGTCATATTTTTTTATGTTAAAAATATTTCAAAATTAGAAACTTATTTTTATTTCTCATGAAAAATATTCTACAGTACATATCAAGTGGTTTAGTATATAAAATTACAAACCCATTTCCAAATTAATTTTAGTGGGAAAAATGTTGTATACTGATGGTGATGGCATGGAGAATGATCACAATCTATGCTGAATGTTGATAATATGTTTCTTTTATTTTACAACCTCATGTATCGATGATTCTTTTGTTTTATACATTTTTGAAATATTTCACAATACTGAAAAAACAATCCAACTTATTGACATGAAATTAAATTCGTAGATATATCAAAAGCACTGGAAAGTAAATAATGTTGTAAAAAATAAATGAATTTATTTATTTTTTTTATATTTAGATGCTGATTTGGTAAGATATGTTTATGATAGAATATCCCCATCTAGGTCAATTTTTATTCATGGGAAAATCTGTTTTAGTGGAATACAATGAAATTGAATTCAGTAAATCTTTCCATTAATAAAGATGAGTATGGTTTTTCCAATAAAAACATGTCCCAATATATGTGGATAAAAACTCAGTTAGATTATTTGATATTTATTTGAAGTTACCCATTCACTTTTAGTTTAATAATCCTAGTTAAATCGACTATTCATGAAATACAGGACAACATTAATTTCTAAAACATCATAATATCTTTTATCATTTCATCAATGATAATTTGCAGAATAATTAAATAATGCTAGTGTATGTTTTTATATTGTAATATGTTGATGAAATTTTAAAAAAATTAACAAAGATCCTTATCAAAAATTGTGGTTGAAAATGGGCATCAATCCCTTTTCCAATCCAGTTTAACGTTTCTATATTTTCCCCTGTATAATCATACATTTGGATACTATTTTATTGGTGAATAATTTATTTATAAATATATCATTTCAGAAGTTTTCAAAAATTGGGAGTTGTAGGAAGTATTTGAATTCTTCATGTATGTGTGTGAACTATTATAATAATTTATTGAAGTGGTTGTAAGAAACATATGTGAAATGAATGGTGAAGATATTAATCCAGATGTAAATAAAATATGAATTTTTTTTATGATCACCACTTTTTCACAACATTCATTTCCTATAAATACTCCTTGTTTCCTAAAATTAGTTTTTCCAATTATTCATATAATTTTTGATAATTATTCCACAAATTTAGTTTACAATGTTTAGTGGTATATGAGTCACGGTTGACAAAAAAATCCCAAATGGGTGGTTGTTGAAACATTGTTTTATAGAGAATGTTTTTGGAAGTTAGAAAAATTATTTTTTAAGTGTGTTTTATTTTCTTTCATTGATATATAAATATAATCAATTTATAAAATTTGAAATTAAATCTAAACACAATATTAAAAACATAAAAATCATAATATTTATGAATTCCATTCATACTGAGATGATGTGTTCTAGAAGAAATGATTCATCAGACAAAACATCAATCTGGAATGAATGGAATATTCCCTGGAGGTGTTGGTTTGGAGACATTATGGAATTTATGAATAACTCATGACAATTTACAATGTTGTAACCCAAAAAAATAATGTGTTTCATAAAAATATTTATTGGAATCTTGATAAATGAATGTGGTATTTCTTCCAATCATATTCATCTGTCTAGAATGAAAATTTCCACTAAAACAATGGGAAGTAACAATACAATCCATTATAAGAATGTTGATTCTATGATGATCCACAATTTTTTCAATGATATGATGCAAGTATTGATACAAGATAATTATTGTTGAATATTTTATTTTGTGAAGATAAATCTTTTTTGTCTTAGTCTATCGGTCTGAGTTCATCATACTAAAATTTTTCTCATGCATGTGATGGTTAATCAGATTGAGAGAAGATAACGATGTTGTTTTTCAGTAATAAAAAATAATTTTTTTAATATTCTGGTAATGATGTTCATTGGTATGAAATTTAGAAAAGGAATTTATTTATGAAGCTTAGGTTACTGATTATGTTCATTCATATTCGGTATTTCATTATAGTTATCAGATGATGACTTTTTTTGTGGGAGTTGTTAGGATCAATGAAAAGGAAAAAAGGTAATGATGTTGGGGGATGATTCAAAATTAATATTAGATACTAATCAACAATATAGGTAACCATTCATCAAGTATAATTGTAATGTATCTCTTATTGGTATCATGTATGTCAAAAGAGTATGAAAATTTTACAAAATACATGGTTCAACAGAATAAGGACTCTGAAGTGTTATGTCATGAGCCATCAGCCAACATGTGAAACCGATATCATGATCGCATATAGGATCACCATTTTAAAAGAGAATAAGTAGATGATTAATCGAACAGTCTAATGAAAATTGAAAAGTATTTTCAATTGGAGAATGAAATTCAAGAAACTATTTTTTTTCATTTTTATTAATTTCTATAAAGCATCATAGTGAAAATACGTAGGATTTATAGTTTTCATATTTTGTGTAGTTAAATGTGTGGATTAATCTAATATCTTTATCAAAATGGTTAAATCATAATGGGATGATAAATATTTCAATTGTTTGGAGCTATGTAATGGTTTATGTTGAGTTTTAATTTTATTGTATGATGTTATAAACATATTATTGAAATGTTTTCAATTTCCACATCGATAAAAGGTGCATGGAGCATCATAATGATGAAATCAGAAAGATGAATCAAAATGGGATTAATCATTTTATGATATATCATGTGATATGAAGTTTTAAGAAGATTTTAGATGCTGTAATAAGATTTTATAGCCATTGAATAATTCGTATATGAAATCCGAATTCATGGGAAATTGAGTTTTTTGAAATTTGGAAGTGGTGAAAAAAATTCAAAATCCCTTCCAAACCAACATTTGGATTTCTATAAATGGATGAAATACTAGTAATGATTCTGACATAGATGTATTTTTAAAATGAAGAGAGAGAGGCTCCAAATTATTTGGGAGATTTTTTTCATGGTTATGATCACTAGAAGATGTTGTGAGACATAAAAAACGATTAGAGAAAAGATCATATTGAGATGGTTTTCTCATTGAGTTGGAGAATTGGACTACAAAAATCATACTTTGATTATAGAACAAAGGATGAAGAAGTTCATAATTATTTTAGTGGTATACTAATATAGTATATTTCTATATCGAGAAATTAGACATGGAAAATCAGACTAGTAAATCAGACTGAGAATCAATATGATGTCCATAATAAGTTTGTTCTTATTATATTATAAAAAGTGAATAATTGATTTGAATAAAATATTTTTTATTATTGATCAAGCATCACCGTAACGTTTTTATTACAAAAACATTGTATTATCACTATGTCCTACTTAATTCACATTCCATATTTTATTGACCATAGTGAAACATGACTTTAAGATAATATCCTACAAATTATATTCCATAAATAATGTTTTTATTCTAGTTTATTATGTGGTATTTGGTTATATCCAAACCATAAGAAGTAAATTGCTACTCTTGTTGAGTGTTTGTCCTTGTAAAGTATTTTGTTCATGTGGATGTGTGTTTTTTAGGTTTTTAGAAGAGAATGAAAATTTTAATTGGAGGAAAAACATCAGGAAGAAGGAAAATTAAAAGAAAAAGATACCACTGATTCACCCACTCTCCCTCTTATTGATATAGAAATCATGAATAGAAATTTACATAATCAACCTGCTCAGGATTTCTGTACCATGTCTAAATCCATATTATATATTATACCTCATGTATGACTCCATGTACACCCATTTCCAGCAATAATCATCTAGGGATTAAGGTAGTTCTATAGGGAAACAATATTTCCTAAATCTATAATGTCCCAGAACCCATAGGCCATGAATAAGTGTTTACATTATCACATTAGAGTATTATACAAGAAATAACATACTAAATGACCGAAAAATTAAGTAATTTTGAAAATATAGTTACATACTTGAAACAATTTACATATATGATATAATAAAATAAAACATAATGATTCATTTATGAACATAATTATATCAATAGTGTTTCTAAAGATTTCAATCATTATATACATCTATTAATAAATGGAATAATAAAACATTGAAATGGGGGATCTCAAATTCATAGTATGTATTAGAGTACAACTATTTATACCATGAAGAAATAATAATGAATATAAATTTAAGGAGAATTAATAAAACACATTCCATTTAAAAATAATCTTCAGAATAATATGGAATGTATAAATGATAATCAAATAATTAAACATAAATACTCAAATATGAATGAAATTTAACCATGAATATTATTATAATCATAAAATCACATGGAAGAATAATAATTATGCTCATGATATGAAAATTCATAATGTATGACATAATAAAAATATTTTCATGCATTTTACCCAGCCAAATACATTAACACGAACAACATTAGCCAATACCAAATTTAGATTGTATTATGGGACCTATCGATGCATCGATGGTCAATAGAGGTAAAAACTAATAAATCACAAGGTCATATTCATTCTTCATATGAATGAGGTTAATAATAAACTTCATAAACATTCATAATTAATTTATACATATGAAATTTGAATATTTTAACCATAACCATATAATTTTTTCAATTCAGAACATCCGGAGTAAAATAGTTCATAAACCATTCTATTAAATATTGTATATTATTTCATAAGAGATCAAACTCAATTAATATTATTTTTCAATAAATTTTTTTTACATCAATTAAACACTCAAATTAAATTTTTTGTAATATTATTTAGAAAATTACCTTTTCACTTTGAAAAACACTAATTTTTTAAAGAATGAACAATTATAAAAGAAAACATTTTCATTGAAAATAATGATGAAAAAATTTAATGGAATTTATAAATAATTAACATGTAATGCAAGATGTTTAAATTTATTATTCCATAAATTTTAAGAATCATACCTTGTGTATTTTTGTTGTCATATTCACAATGATCCTGGTTTAGAAAATTAAAAAGTATACCTTTAAAAGAATTTCATAAAAATAAAAAATTATTTAAAATTATAATTGGAAATAATTATTGAACAGTAGAATCAGTTTTCAAAACATTTTTAGAATATATTGTCATGGAAGACAAAAATTACCTAGTGATGATATAAATAGATACAATCCTGATTAATGATGAGACTGTGAGTAAAACCATTACCATTGGTCATATTTCATCCAAACATGTCTAAAATATATGTATAATGGTTTTAGTCATATAAATAAATTATAATAGAATACTGAAAATATTTATGATATCACATATAATCCCCTAATTACATTTTAGCACTCGTTCATTGATAATATTTTATTCATTTTACTGTTTCGAGTGGTATTTGTCATCTTTTATCATACTTGATTATTCTTGAATGTAATACTTCTATATAATATGATATATTTCCATAATATTGAGAATATTAATGTAAAAAATATATAATATAATTTTTAAATACATTTTAAAACAATTTTTTATGTTGAACATATATAATGAATTACATATCTTCTAGAGATGGTAAGCCACATGTATTCTCGATCAATGATATAATTTTTATATGGATGAAAGGGTAATGATTTGGATAAAATATTACGTATAGAAAATTAATTTCATTGAATAATTATTATATATATCCATTATTTCCATCATTAGAACCATTCCAGTGAAATATTTATGAATAACAAATTACACCACATCATGGGGATGGTATGTCACATGCACGTACATACGGTGGATTTGTTTTTTATAGGATTTGTAATAGGTTAAATATGGTCACCCAAAGATATTAATAACATCTCAAAATATATATCATAATATAGATATTACTTTATAATTGAAAATAACATTGAATAATAATTAGAAGATGAAATTTAATTCGATGAGTATGTAAAAATGATTTACACTTCTTCAGCGATCATTGATGAGATATATTTTTATGTATATAATATTGGTAATCTTGAATGAAAAGGTTCTCTAGGTATTGGAAAACTATGTCGATTAGAAATATTAACTAAAGAGATAATGCTCAAAAAGGATGAATAAGAGATGGAGGAGGTTCCTTTTAATAATTTTGGTTCGGGTCAATTTCAAAATATCTCAAAATATTACTTTTAAATAAATTAATATTCCATTAGTCATGGATAAAAAGGGAGTAATTTATAATATATAATTATTATGGTATAAATAAAATCTACCAATAATTTTTATCCATGTTTTGGTCACATTACTACCCTTATCATCTAGTTTTAATACTTATTTAATCCCATTAACACTTACCGTGACAACATGGATTTTTTCTATTTGAGTATCAATATTGATAAAATTAAATAAAAAATAAACATAAATGAATCATGGACAATATATTAAACCATATAGAAATAAGTTGGATGAATTTTATCTTTTATTATTTTTAATATCATTTAATAAGGGATAATTCATTTTAATATTACATTAATGTCATATTTTAAACTATTCAATACATTGAATTTTCCAAAAAACCAACAAAACTAGATATATTCAAACAAAATTTTTTTAACATAAATAAAATTTCCATGGAATATATAAAATTCATGGATGACCTTTATTATCTTAAATAATATTTATTTAAATATTTTTATAATCATTGTAATTATATTTCAATTAAATAATCAATTACTTCATCATTATTCAGTAAGCCTATAATTTTATTATTTATTTCCAAAATAATATTAAGATGTCACCATAAAGAAGATAATCATATTATAATTATAATTATTTGTTATAAATTAATAAATAATCAAAATAACCACATATTTAAGATGCAATAATTTTTAATAACATTACTATGTTATATTTGAATATTCATAATATAAAATAGTTTAAAAGTCATAAAGACATCCAAATGGCTCTATGATATCCAACAAATAACCCCAATGATGATATTGTTATTCAATAACTCATCCAATAAAATTATTGTTGTTGTTATGGTTATTTTCAAATATTTATTATAATATTATTCCATAGGTTAACTTATTTATCCTAAATAGTGTTAATTAGAATTACCAAATATAATATTCATAAGGACCAAAAATTAAAGGGAAATATTAAATAATTTTAGACAAGATGATTGCAAATATGGATTCCATTTTTCAAAAATTAAAAAATTTATTTGGATGATGTTAATTTAAAATTAATCGTTTATACAGGTTGAAAATACCCGTTTTTAATGTGGGAACATGGAAACGATTATAATTTTTAAGTACACATTCAATAAAAAAATACTATAAGGAAAGTAATTGTATTAATAGATGTATTATTTATATAATTTTATATTGAAATTAATATAATATATAATTTAACAGCATATATTATTTTGATTAAAGTATTATTTACAATTAAAATGCACTATTTTTTATTATGACACCTAAAATGAAACATATCATAAAATAACAAAGCATTAACCATTTTAATTTTTCATATCCCTATTTCAAAAATGTTTTCTATTTTTAAAAAAAATAATTTATAAAAAATTTAAAATCCAATATCAAAACAACTACACTATTAATATGTGGGAAACCCACATTTAGATAAATATAGATGTTTATGAAAAAATGAGGATTATTTTTATATCATGTCTTGAAAAAATATGATGTGTTTGTTATAAATTATATTCAATATATAAATTATAAATTTTATAACGTGGTTAATATTTTTCATTCCTTCTCATCTAATAGATAATTTAAAATAATATCTCATTTTTCATTTAATCATGTTGTGGCATGATATTTAATATTTAGAAAAGATTAACATAAAAGTGAGACATACCATAAAATATTTAGGTTTGTGGGGAACATTATCCCCTAATAAAATAAATAGATTCCTCAAAATTTTAATTTTTACATAAAAAAATTATTACATGATAATTATTTTATGGGAAACTCATATTGGAAATAAGTTTAATAATATATCCTTATAATAAGAGATAAAGGGATTTGTGACGGTCACCACAAAACAAGGATTTCAGATAATATATCCTTTAAATAATATATTAAGAGATATATTTCATCAATTAGCATCATTTATCATTATTTATAGATTTTAAATAATATATTAAGAGATATATTTCATCAATAATGTATTTTCAAAATGATAATTATTCAACTAAATCAATTATGGACCATATGTACCATCCATCATAAACTCTCTAATTCTTAAAGAAGAAGTACTGAAGTACAATCCTTATTTGTGTTATTATTATTATACATAGAATATAAATTATAAAATAATTGTAAATACTAATAATTTAATCCTATAAAAATAATATAAATCATTTTTTACTATTGTAACAACATTTGCTTGACCATGATCATTTTGTATGTTTTATTCTAATTTTCCCTGATTATTCATAAAATATTTTTAATAGATCCAAAATCATTAAAATTTAATGGTTAAACATTATCATTTTATTTCATTCCATCAAAATCATGGGCATGGTGGCCTTTTTTCCTCATTAATAGATATTTTTTTTTCAATTCAATCATGAAATAGGGTGTTTCTTTCAATAATTATCCCATGTGGGAAATTCATTAATTATTTTCTTCCCAAACCCATTGTTTCTCTTCCATCCTCCTCTTATATTATTATAATTCAAAACCATTAATCATGAAGAATTATTTTTCATTATTTAAATCACAATATATCATATCCTCAATGATGAAAATTAATGGGAAACTCGTATCCTTCAATGTGGAGGATTAACAAAAACATTGAATTTATCAATACTTTTCATTCGATTCATATGAAATATGTAACAATCCTTTATAAATTCATAATGTGGGATTCATATTTATAAAAATTATTATTCCCTTATTTCCTCATTTTCAAGAATTTTTTCTCAATATCCCTTCACTATTCTTGATAAAAATTTATTTCAATGAAATTTTCTTCAAAAACAAAAATTTCCTTTTGGATATTATTTTCTCCTCTATGTTTTGAATCTATGGCTACTATTTATCAACAACTCCCTATAGATGATAAATAGTCATTATAAATTTCTCAATTTCATTACTTCATAATGCTCAAAGTAACTTTTATAGTGAACTTATACATTGCTCAGATATAATCAT
This sequence comes from Viscum album, assembly GCA_963277665.1. Taxonomy (NCBI): domain Eukaryota; kingdom Viridiplantae; phylum Streptophyta; class Magnoliopsida; order Santalales; family Viscaceae; genus Viscum; species Viscum album. The sequence continues at coordinate 1,978,210,778 of OY728165.1, read as the reverse complement.
TTTTTGTCTCATTTAATGATTAAGGTTTATGTATAATGAAAAAGTCTATAATTTTGCTTTTGTATTGTGTATTAGGATTCTTCATATTGGTATTGTTATTATTTATAACCTGAGTCCGCTATCCCAATATTGTAATATGTTATTCGGAACCATCTCCATCTCCATCTCCAACATTATTATATTCTTTAGGAAGGAAATATTTATATGGATTATGTTTTTTGAATCATTTCTCATTCCTCCAACAAGGTACAATTTCTAAAAAATGGAATATATGAGATTATATCATAACATTGTCAATTAGATTTCATAAAATCAAAATTACAGAATCAAATAACAGAAATTAAAATTTATTTATAAATAATATATATATCAAATGATTATATTATTTGTACATATTTACAAATTCAATTAGATTTTTTCTTTATCTAATCATTCTTTTTCATAAAATTATATTCCATCGATTCTACTAAACTTCCTTATATCCCAAAATTGAATATATGGAACACAGTTGTTTGGAGTTGATGGATACTTTGTTACATTGGGATATTATACTTGTAATCCCATTACGGTTGACCGAACATTTTATTAGTATTAGAAAAATGTATAAAAACATTATTAGTACATTAGAAATGAAATTATAAAATAAAATATATTAATTACTGCAATAACACTATCATTATTATATATTACCCTTAAATTGCGATCATTATAAACATATTATATTCTTATTGAAAATAAAACATAAGAAATCGATGAGCTCAAAGGATTAGTAAGGGTAACTGTAAAACATAATCTATAACAATGAAACATTAATAAACATTCAGTAAAGCCTAATAATTGAAACACAATCCATTAAAACATAATCTTGAGAATAATATGGAATGAATAAATTATAATCAAATAATTCCTTATAAATAATCACATTAGAATAGACCCCAACCATTTATGTTCTAATAATAGAATAGTAATATGTAATATCATTAACAAATCTCATAATGAAGGTCATCAAAAACATACAATCACAGCTTCTACAAAGACACAATACATAAACAGGCAAGACATGAGCCAATACTCAAACTAGATTTTCTCATAAGACATAATAATTAATTTTTTCTTATAGTGTGCCATTCCAATTACCTTTTAGGTCCAATGAATTCCAAATATGATTCGGGTGAAATATAAGAAACATAATTTTTTAAGAAAAAACTAGCATATGAAATGTGAATACATTAACCATAAACCAATAATTGTATCAAAATAAAATATCCACTGTAAAATATATCATCAACTATTTAATAAAATATTGTAGTTGATATCATAATAGTCAAAAATCAATTACATATTATATTCAAAAAAAAATTTACATTGGAAAAAATAATCTAACTAAATCATTGAATAAATATTAAGGAAACTATAATTTTCCACATTGAAACTCAATTATTTTAATAATTATTGTTATTTATAAAAGAAAATATTTACATGAATATAATAATAAAAACATTTAAAGGAACTAATAATTAATTATGGTGTCATTGTGGTTTAAAAATCTACTCATGAAATTTATTTTCAAAATTATTCATTTTCAATTTTTTTAATGTCCCAAAAGAATCATGTTATATAATAAATATACATTTTATTTCAGTTTTTAAAAATTAAAAATGTGTTAAAAATGAAATGGAAAAAACAATGGAGACTATTAAAAAAATATTGAAATTATTTTTTGAAAACAAATACATTGTAGAGAAACATTATCCATTGTCTCGTTAGACAAAAATCATCTTGAATGGTGACTATATTGTGAATTAATTCCTTATAATAGGTTTGTTTCATCTGTAATTGTACAAAACATGACAACAGTGGTTTTAAAAATATTAACTAATAAAATAAATATAATAATATTTATAATATCACATATCAATACATTGTTAATTTTATCACTCAATCATTAATAATATATTATTTTATTCACTATTTATGGTGTTATTTACTAGGATTTCTCTTGCTTTTTTGTCTAGACAGACAGGGTTATCTGGAATATAATTGTAATGTTCTAGATTTTACATTCATTATTTTTCAATATTATATATATTAAATATGAGAACATATGCTGATATGGTGTGTTATACCAAGGGTTTGTGTGCCACAAACATTTGTTTGAAAAATATCAGTATATAAAATATCATACGTGCATTTTTTTTCAAAAATAATTAGAATAACATCTAAACTAATTCTCATGAAATGAAATATGATGTCACATTAGAATTCAGAGAAATGGATTTACCCACGACATGACTGAATATTGTTCATCATGGGTCGATTATGGATTGTTGTTATAGGTATATTAATTGAATAACATAAAGAGATACAAATATTTTTTTTATTTCTTAGACGCAGTGACACAATGACATTTCAATTTTAAATCAATTTTTTCAAGGATCCAGTGTTAGAATCCAATCCTTGGAATCATTTGGAGGCCCTAGAGGGAGAGATATAGATAATCCTCTCGGTAGGTGATGTCATAACATCAGATCATAGATATGTGAACACCGTTCTTAGTAAATTTTATTATCAGTGATGTTGTAGTGACTAATCTCCTATATAGAGTTATCAAAATACATTTAGGGTGCATTATTTCAATTCTTATTTAATGTGATGTATTCTTATTACTAACCCCAACTAATGCATGATGGAGTTTTCCCACTGATAGATCATAATGTCGGGATTGAATTATATTTATATGGTTTAACTAGATTTGGATCTAGAGATTTGTTTTGTATTAACTAATTATTATTTCAAGAATGGATTGATGTTGGTATAAACAAGGATTTTGGATATTTCCTTGGAATTTTTCCTAGTTCTTTTTTTACCCCAATTTCATGCCTTGTTAATGCCAATTTTTATTTCTTCCCCAAATATTGAAGAATTAGTTTTCTCATCGTTGATTTATATTGACAAATAATGAAATTAGATTTCCAACATTAGGTTGACTCATTGGATGTGTGATTATGACAGATAAAAACTAATTAAATCAATTCAAGTGCACCATTTATTCTTGTGAGTTGTGTTGGGATAGAATAAATTAGATTTATGAACTAATTTATGTCTTAAAACCCACCAATATAGTGGTAGGTTGGTGAAACAATGTTAGATATAGATTATTAATGAAAAATGACCACCTAAATTATATGTGGAAGATCAACCAAGTAGTGTGTAAGAAGAATATCAGTTTTGGGAAAACCTGATACACACAGAGTGTAAACATGACTACATAGTGTGTGTGTGTTCATAAATGGAAAACTCGGGGTTAACCTAGAAAGTACCCAGACAATAGGTGGAGTTCACAGGTTTTCTACAAAGTGTGTACTCCCCCCCATGACATTTCCTGGAATTATTACACCGACTAACCATGAATTGGGTAGGATAAAGATTACATAGGATGGAATTGTTTACTAGAAGACAATCGGAGCACACGGGCCGACTCCGGATGGGTAGACAATATATGTTATTCCATCTAAACTCAATGAAACCATATTTTACATGAAATTATCTAACACATTCTGTATCTGGGGTCATAGTACATGAAGTGTGACCCTTCTAGATGTTGTGTACCTTCATAAATGGATTTTTAATCGTTCCCTCTATATCATGGACATGTTCTGTTATGGTTTTGTCTATTTATTTTTTCCTTGAAGGATTATACAAGTATATACCTACTCATAATACTATGATTTATTTAGTAGGACCTGCTATAATGGGTCGTTGGAATCCCAAAGAGGCTTAGATAATGATCCATTATTCATTAATCATGTCCTAGGAGGATTTCATTGTATTAATGTGACCAACACTACAGGGGCGTTGATCCCCTATATAGCTAGGGGGATTGAGTTTTTGGTATCACTCCATGCACCTTGTTATGTTCTTAATCTACTAAATAATATTATTCTTGTTAGATATATTATTGTACTCTATCACGGTGAGAGATGACGGGCAATACATCTAAGAAGGATGCGGTCAATTTTATTAGACAAAAGAGTGTGTTCTCCTAGTTGATTCCTTCAAAGAATCATTGAGGGGAATTCATAGGGTTAGTATGTAGTTGTTTTTACATATATCTAGACAATTAATCTTGGTTGAGTATATCGAGATATTCAAGTTATATATGATGTAGACATATTCATGTGTAGAGATGATTGTACATCCATTTCCTATTTTTATTTTTTGTTTATGGGTTTCTTACTCATTTTAGGTATACTCAACTATACATGGGAATTTACCACATGTTTTTTTCTTCTACAAACAATCGAACTATTTATTGAGTCTTATGTGAACAAGAACCATTGAGTTCATTGTGAGACTAGAACGACTAAGGTGTGTTCCGACATCTTTCTGACACTAGTCAAAGTATCATTTTCGTACATTTTGGACAAATGTTTATAGTATATTTTTGGTAGGAATGTATTCTAGCCCTATTTATATTACATTACATTCCTTTAAAACTCTAGTTGGGATATATCAGTATGAATTCACATGATTCATAGTGAATTTTACATCTTAGCATTTTATGATTTTTGATATTTTTTCATGTGTTTGTGTAATAATACAATGACTCCCATGTTAGTGATATCCCCACACACTGCTAGTCATGATCCCCTTATCTATTGGTGGAGGCCTTAGGGATTCATGCCTTGGGCCTCCAAGGTCATGTCATGACAAAGTGGTATTAGATGTTGTCAGTTCAACTTTAGGACTGGGAATCTTTTAGAATGGTTTGCAGAATCATTATTATGTGTATCATATTTTTATTATAGATGAGGGACTCCAGTATTGGTGAAATGGATTATATATCCATACTAAATGTCTTTGATAACCTAATTTTTTACTCATAAATTCAGAACACTGGTTGTAAGAAAAATAATGTTACATTCATCATATAGGAAAGGGGTGTGTTGTTTATGTCCTTTTGAGTCATCTCTATAAATATTCACATTGATCTTGGTAAATATATTATCTTATGTGACTCCTCCATGAATAATACCAACTATAATTATTAATATTGTTCATGAGTAATCCACTTCAGTGATTTTTCTTTGATAAATGTACCAATTCAACAGATGTCACCCCCATGTGGTGCACAAGACACACCACCTCCTATAGAGAAGTATATGGTACCCACAGTGCTAGTGGATGGGAAGCACATGTTTATCGTTCTTCATGAGTTTCGTCAATATAGTCACCTTTTGTCCCTAGGTGAGCCTCACACATATGGAATGATGAAAATCTTGTGGGGTTGACCACGGTATTGTATCTAGTAAGCACACCCACAAATCAGATGTTGGTCCAGGTAGCGAGCCGTCAACTTGGATCAATAGGGTTATGAGGGATGTTGGGTATCCAGACTCCTAATGACGTGAGTCATTTATCAGTATAGTTTGATCACCTTTTCAATGAATAGAACTACCTAGATATGATGAGATTTTTGCATATATAAGAGGTTCTTATATAACGGTAGGGCAACATGACAGTGGATGATTATTCATCATGTTTTCCCAACCATACCTTGTACTCATTAGATATAGTAATATATTAGTACATAAGGGATCAGAACATAGAGATAGATTTCCATATAGACATAGGATCAAGCATTATTCTATTGTGTATTTCGAAATATTCAATGGTGATTGAGTAGGCTTTAGTGGTTGAAATCTAATTTTTTGAGCAGATACAACCAGGGATAGTTATAAGTGGGTAACGTTGGAGAAGGGGCATCAGCAATGGGGAGATGATACTAGTCTTAGGGAACTGTGGGTCGGATACATTTCAAGGGGAGTTCTGAAGAAAGTGGATTTTCAATTCATGGATCCTAGGGTGGGTCATGTTACTTTACAAAGAGATGGTTCTATATATATGAAAACATGGGACATCTCGCAAGATATTGTCCAATCTGTCGTACTACTGATTGGGAGATTGTGGGTGGACCACCGATTCAATGAAATAAATAGGAGAAGAATGATCTGAAGGGTGGATGACGTGGATGGTGATTTAGGAGGGCAGCATGAGGTGTCCAACCATTCAATTTTCTACCACCACTACCCCTGGGGGTCCAATCTAGACTTAGGATGCTATAGGATTGGGGAGGGGACACTAGCATGCCCTCAAGTCTTATGAACTAGTGGCTCCCGATATGATTTTAGATATGATATTTTTCTTTTATAATTTAGTTGTTTTACTAATTGAAATAGGTTATAGTATTTCCTTTCTTGATATATTTATTGATTGAGACATATATATTTCTTTTGAACAATTGAATCAAACCATACACATGGAGACAGGTACTAGAGAAGACTCCATGCTCACATACTTGTGCTGATAATTTTTTTCAGATCCTATGATGTTAGGTTTTTGGTAGGATCATATTGGTGGTAGTATTGAGACCTTACGCCATCATTCTCAGCGAGGATTTATTATTTAAAATCCAAGAAATGATTTATTTATTTTTCAAAGGGTTCATTGTTTTCACAGTGGTGGAATGATTACTACCTTGGTTGGTGAAAAGGAAACCCATAAATCACAAGATGGACTCATTCATTGGTGGGTGAAATTGATTACTAATGAATTAGAAAGACTAACCATAGGTGTATTAGATGTTACGAGCTTCCAGGTTATAGTAGTGGTGGTAGAGTACAAGGAAATATTTCTAAACTATTTCCACGATAACCTCCCTAAAAATGATAAACTTTTTTATTGATTTAAACTATGTCAAATAACTAATATCTACACCATCATATCAAATGGATCTCATAGTGCTCCATGAGTTGAGTGTCCAATTGGAGGACTTGCAGATGAAGGGATTCATGAGAACCTGTGTATCACTTTTTTAAATCGCTATTTTATTTTCAAAATGGAATACTAGGGCTTTAGGTTTATTGTGGAATACCAGAACTTGAACAAGGTTACCTTGAAATGAATGTATCTCATACTAAGGATTGGTGACATCAATGATCATTGAATTTTGATTGATGGATTTCAACGGTTGAACTCACATCAGACTATCACCAACCATGGATACAAGATTTGGATATACGAAATATGGCCTTCAGATGTTTTTAAGTTCACTATGATTACATGGTGATGACCTTTGGTGGGAAAAACTCCCCAATAGTGGTCACATGATTCATGAACCAGATCATTCAACCTTATTTTGACTAGTTCAAGGTATTCTTAATTGATGATATACTTTTCTACTCTGAATATGAGGAGGAACACACAAGACACTTAAGGAAAGCTCATGACATATTTTTAGACACCAGCTCTATGTAATGCTATAGAAGTTCCAATATGGGTTCATTCAGTCCACATTGTGAGACATGTTATCTTAGTTGATAGAGTGGTATTGAAACTATCCAAGAATGAAAAAGTTTTAGCCTGAGAGACACCAATAAATGTGATGGTGTATTAGAGATTCCTTAGGATAGCATGCTATTATCAAATATTCATAAATTATTTATCTAGGATATTAGATCCTAAGAATGTTTTGAATGAAAATGGGAATCCATTTATGTGGATAGATAAGTTCTATATGGCTTTTCTGTAATTGAGGTAGACCTTCCCAAGGGTTCTAATCATGAGATTATCGAAGGAGCGTGTCAAGTATGTAGTCTCATGCAATGCACCCAGAACTAGTATTGGTTGTGTCCTGATATAGAGGTGAGGAGTAATTTCATGTGGTTTTCACATGTTGACGACCCATGAGAATAACTATGTGACCCATAGTCTTGGGTATGTAGTGGTTTTATTAACATTGTAGATGTTGCGACACTACATGATGGGTGATCTGTTTAACATTAACTCTGATCAAAATAGTCTGAAGTATATATTCTCTCAAAAGGATATGAACTTTAGACATAGGTGATGTCTAATGTTCCAATAAGACAATTACATTGAGATTATTTATAGTCTGGGGTATGGGAATGCATTGGATGTTCCTCCCACTAAGATATGTTTTTCGGAGTTGCTGAATGAGGCATTACATCACTTTTCATTGTTGAACTTATCCTTTTTGTATGGATATAGAGAATAATACATCTAGTTGATGGTCATCTCCAATATACTCTTACAGTGAGTCTGGGAGGTAGACCTTGGTGATACTAACCATGAGACCCAACATGCTCAGTTATTCATAGGGAATGATTATGATTTATATTCCAAATATGGGGATCATTCAATTCTTTTCTTAGGTCATACAGTATTACCATTGACATTGTCCAAGTAGGTTATGAGGGAGATTCACATAGCTCCTTTAGTGGTATATCTATGTGTGGAGTAGATGTACTAGGAACCCCAATGATAGTTGTTGTGGCCATAGAAGATGAAGAGCATGGATATGGGATGGGATATCGATGGACTTTATGATGTGTTTACCTTGTACATCTAGGGAACAAAATCCAATATGGGTGATTTTTGACATTCTCACCATGTCATCTCTCTTTCATGATATACGAAAACAGAGTTCAGTAGATTGATTGGGACACCTATACATGAAAGATATTGTTTGACTACATTGATTTCCATCAGCAATTGCTTCTAATCATGAATCTCTATTTACATCCCAGTTTCGGATGGGATTATAGGATGCGTTTGGGACCTAGTAATGAATTCTCATACAATTCCACTCAACAATGAATGGCTACATGATATTGACCATTCAGGTTCTATAAGAAATGTTGTGAGATTAAATGTTATACTTAGGTCATAGTTGGTAGTATAACCCCCCACTAGTCGAGTTTGAATACAATAACAACTAATACTATAGAATTTTAATATAACCATTCAATTATTTCTATGGGACACCAAATAGTACCCCACATTGCTAGAATAACTATGGGGATTCAAAATTAATGGTATACGAGTAGGTGTGAACTACTATAGAGAAGGATCAGTTCATCCAGGTGTGGATGAAGGATACATAGAGCCGTCAGAAGTCATATGCTGAAAATAAAAATGGTATTGAGAGTTTGAGGATGGACACACTGTATTCTTTAAGAAATCACCTTGATTAATATTACATATATTTCCCTGGTGCATCAAGCTATCACCACGATTCATTGATCCTTTCGAGAAACTATTTTGAATTTGTGAGTACCTATAGAGCATAGCTTTACCTCTGATGATTGACTGGGTACATGGAGTCTTCCACATGTCGTAGTTGAGGAGGTATGTGCATGAAACATGGCACGTCATCGACTTGGGTGAGCTAGACATCGAGGAAGGAGATAAATTTAATGAGTACCTAGGGCAGATCGATGTTCAAAAGAAGTGGATTCTTAATGGGTGATCACTTCTTTTAGTGAGTGTCTATTTGGAGAACGGGAATGTCCATAGAGGACTTTGGGGGTTTGAGTATAGGATTCATGCTGAGCACCTACATTTATTTAGTATCCTTTATTTTAACATTTTGGGTACATAAATCCCAATGGTTGAGAGAATGTAATGTCCCTTATTTTCCATGTATAATTTTTATGAATTTGATGTATTAAAAAAGAGGTAAGGTTCTAAGACACCATGTGATTCTGTGTCCCAATGTGCATGAAATGATTATTAAAAAAAATATAAAAAATTAAAAATTGAAAGATCATGTAGATTTCATGAAAAAGTAGAATAACGTATAACTTAGTGCTCCAATAAAATATATAATGATAATATTTCATTTTTAAAAGTAGTATAACCGTATATGCGACCTATCATTGGTCGATGTAGACCGATTGTTGAAATTCATCACATTTATTTTTGAATGAATGTAATAAATTGATAATGTTTATTTTATTTTTATTTCATTGATAAAATGACATTTTTATTTTAAATATTCTCTATGGATAAGATCCATTATTAGGTTCATAACAATGGAATCATACAGATGCCATAGATAGAGAGATTTATGGAATCATTTTGGTAGGTGAGGATTGAAATTATGTTCAGAGATCGAAGAACACCATTCATGGTAGATGTCTCCAACAATGACGACACTGAGATGGATCTTTGAGAGCATGAGATATAAAAAATTATAGGGTTTTTTATTTCAATTCATCATTCTATGTCTGGATTCCTACCATGAATATATACTAATGCATGTGTAGATTTTCCTAAGGATCCATTGTACTTGTGGGATGCGATGATATTTGTGGGTTTTATCAGGATATGGTTATAGACGGTTTTCATTGATTCACGGATCATTCATAATGGATAGATCATGTCTGAAATGAACAATGATTAAGGGTCATTTCTTAGGATTATTCCTCATTATGTTTCTCCCCTAATTCCTTGCGTGCTTGATGTGAGTTATTCATTCTTCCACGAACATTAAACAATCGATTGATACACCTTCGATTCATAGCACAACGATTCCAAACCGGAGATATGAAATCATGACGACTCAATGGAGGTGTCATGATGATGATTAAAGATGCACCAAGGTGATTTAGAAGGACCCATTCTTATGTAAAGTCTTTTCGGGATTTATTAAATCAGATATAGTAGCTGATTGAGGGCCCAAAAAACAACAATTATGTGTTAGGGTGGTGAAACATCCTTATATTTGGAGTTTGTGTTGAACGGACCACTAGAACATGATTTGTAAAATCATTAAACGTCTTTGTAGGAAGAATACATCTTCTATAGAACATGATAGACATGGTGTGTAGTCCATAATATACATGTTTTGATAAAAGATGGAAAACATGGAGGGTACCTGGGATGCACATGAACATGGTATTGAGTACCCTATTTTCTTACATGGAGTGTAGTCCCCCACATGGCATGGCCTAGTCTAAGTAAACGAGCTACCACATATACCCTTACATGGGTAGGTGTACACGAGATGACACGAGGTACTGACACATAACTATAGCACACAGATGGAACCTATATTGATGGACAAGGTGTGTTAATACTTCTATTGGACTTGTGCCCATCCTCTGTAAGATATGTTCTTTGGACACATGTCATTGTACATGAGTAGTACCAGGGTTAATAGACATGAACTCTGACCCTACTACATGGTTTCATTTTAGCCAATGATTTACATTTGGCACCTCAAATTGAAATACCCTAAATTATTAATACTATATTGCAAGTATAGGGTCGATAAACAGGGATAGTGGGTAACTAAATATTTATCGTTGATTTTTATTGAATTAGGTGAATATTAACTGAAATTATAGTCAATATTTTATGTTTTAATGATAACGTGTCTTATTATTATATTTTTTTATGAATTTCATTAAAAATAATGGAAAATGTAAAAATTATTCCCATGATAAATTGGATGAATTAATTGGGGATACATATTTTTTGAGGTTATAAATAAATATATTCTCTTATCATGTTGTTTTTTTCACAATAACTCACATATATGTATTTGGAATATCACAGAACCCCCTTGTTTTTGTGATTTTTTTAAATCAATAGAGACAAATTCCATGGTTTGGAATTTGAGTATTCCTAATTTTATTAATTATATGATACTTTGAGAATATAAGTAAATCTAATGACAATGGGTGTAAATTATAATAATTTCTCTCAAGATCCTTTGTAATTCAATTATAGGTATTATATATGGTTTCTAGTGATATTTAACAAGAGATTTTGAGGGGTTATGAATGAATTATAAATAAAACAAATAAAATAAGATGATAATAAAAACCAGACTCATCATCAACTCCAACACATGGGTTATTTAGCTATATAGAGAGTATAAAAAAACTAATATACTCTTAATACATGAACAAAACATTACAACATCGTCCTATTAATGATCATTGGAGAAGAATAATGTTGGAACCTCTTATCTTCTCTTCCTTATGTCTCTTTCCTCTCATCTTTTCTCTCCAATATTCTCCCATGTTATGTCTCTAGTTTCCCCTACTTCATTGTCAAATTAACTAGGCCTTCCCTCTTATTTATAGTATTTCAAAATAACTAGGGTGTACGATAGAGTACAAGGTGTTTAAAAAAGTCAACTTGTTTTGTAACTTCTTTCTCTGATGGACGGGGATCTGCCTCATGTCCATTGATTATGAATGCATCAAAAGTGAGTTAGTGGGGGTACACTATAAGTATCGCAACCCCACATGGCATGCATTGTCTTCTAATTCCCCCAATAGCTCCTAGAAGGGGGGGGGGGGGTAAACGACATATAATGTGAAGTACACGACCTGCAACATCTACAAGTCTACATAGGCATCTACTAGGTGTTTTTTATCCATGTTTGGGAAAAGGTACACATCATGTGAATGAAAAGTACATGTTCTGTAGATATGATCTTTTGTTCTATTCATTCTTGATTTGTGATTTTGGATGTAAAACTCATCAAAATCATCATGATCACTGAATTAAATAATTATTTCTAAAAAACATATATTTAGGGAAAACTTATTTTGATACTCAATAAAATGTATGAAAATGTATACCCAAGTCGGGCTCATCAAACAGTCCCACACATATTCATTTTCATTCCCTAAAAAAAATCTCAATATCAAAATAGTAGAGTCCATACTCTAAACAGAGAATAATTCAACGAATTATATTTTTAAATAGAACATGTATAATAGAGGATGTTTTAAAGGCATAAAACATATTTCACTTCCCAATATATTCAAGTCATACCACCTATATAATTTTTTAAAAAATCAGAATCCTCTTTCATCCACATTGATTATATTTTCAGTAGTAATTACACAACATGATGATTGGACTAATCAAAAAGTAACACAATCATCACTGAATATTATTTAATCATTGTTATTATCAATGATAGTTTTATTAACTCTATCAATTGGCTTGGATGTGTCCTCATTCTCCACTTCAGAATTGAAATAAAAAAAATCACTATGGATTTCAAAATTGTTCAAATGATTTTTAGACTATGGGTTGGTAGGTAATGATATGAAATATATTCTCAAAGGCATGAAAAAGGATGTTGAACTATAAAAAAAACGCATTATATTCATTTATTGAGCCTAATGAAAACTCTTCCCCTATCAAGGTATCTAAAAATATATACATATGTATGATTAAATTTCCTTACCATTATGGGTCGACAAACCATCAATAATATGCAATAAATGAATCTGGTCCCTCTTTTTCAAATTTGAATGTATTTTTTTAACAATAGGGGTGACCATGAATATATTTAATAGTGGTTTTAAAACATTCTACCCAAATTAACATTCGGACCCCCCCCCCCACCCCACACTTAAATGCGTGGTTTCTCACCATAAAATACAACGAATGGAAAAAATCCCTCTCTATAGATGAAATTAATAATCAATAAAAATATGAATGAATTATGGTTGGAAGGGAAAATAGGCGTGTAATATGGCTTCCAGTAATGGTTGTTCATGGGTTCAATGGGACATACAATGATCATATGTAGGGTAGGTCTCAAAGGAAAAGGGGTGATAAAATAATTAAATGCCTCAATCATTTTAATGTGATTCAAAAAATATCTTGTTTTGAAAGGAAATACTAGCATGTTCCGATAGATATGCATATTCAATGAAGTTATCGCGAAAGGGGGTTTAAGAAAAAATATTTTTAAATGATTTTGAATACATCTTAGTAATGAGGAAAAATAAATGGGAAATTAGGTCAGGACCTGATTGAAAAGAACATTCTTAATAAATGTCAACGTCGAAGACAGTAAATCCAGAATCAAACTATATTTTCAATCATTAAAATACACTTTTAAATTTAAAATAAGAATGTAACTTTAAAAATTCCATTTTAGGTACTTACAATTTATAATAAATAATTAATAAAAAATTCAACATTTTCAAATATTTCAACTATTAATGATATATCATAGATCTGTTCAATGGAAAATAAAATTGTAGTTAGAGACTCTAACCCACACTTAATATAACAAAGGTCCCAACAAGGGAAAAACCCTGGAAGAGGAGAGTATACAGGGACACATGGGTGGTGAAAAAGAGGGGAATCTATGATATAAGTAATGTCAATACAAAAATGTAAATGAAACTGTAAAGGAATACACCAATCATTAAGATTCGACAAATATTGTAAGTTGTTGAAAAAAAAAGTTCCAACCAATGCTATATTAAAATAGGTACTAAAGAGGAAAAGGAAATAAAAGAAATATGAAAAGGCAACAACAACATATCACACTTATAGAAAAAAAATAGATATATATATATAAAGAAAAATAATGTTCAAAAAAACAAGTCACAGGGTCCTATAAGAAGAAGCTTCAACTGCAATAGGAGGATCAGCTAGAGGAGGATCACCTGTAATGTAAACTGGATGACCCTCATCTGCACACTGATTTGAAGGCGCTGTTGGAACATCTCTTGTTGTAAGGGAAGGATCAATATCATGAGACACAACATTGACACCATGAATGGGAGTCACTATAGACACATCATGGTGTGTCGTAGTAGTAGGAACGTCTACGACAATAATTTTATGGAGCATGGTATTGGTCGCTAGTTTCTTCATCAGTGGCTGGGTGGTTGAATATGGATTAGTTTGTATAGTATTTGGGAATGAGGATAACTGATTTTCCATGATACTAAATAAGAAGGCTTAAAATATACTCAATCTATGTATAGTATAATAGGACGGAAGTCTGTTGGTGCTAAAGGATGTCCAAACGGCAGTCCATCATGGTGGGGTGGAGGGTAATGGGGTGATCACCATAGGGTGTGGGAGGAGGTGTGGATGTGGAGGGAAAAAATAGAAGTTAATGGTAGAAGAATATGTAATGGAGAAAGAAGTGTGGTGGGTTGGTGAAGGAGAATCTGCTAGTGGATGGGGTGAGACCAGATCAGCAACACCATTGGGAGTAGCTGGGTAATATTTACCCATTATGGGTGTTGGGGAATTATGCAGAAGCACATATCTATCACCAAAATTCTCAAACATTCACATGAGGATATGAATGTGGATGTAGAGACGTTGAAGAGGGCCTAAGGGTCCATGAGGGAGAGATGTCTCAGAAACACCCTGGTGTTATTCCAAGAGGGTGTCATAGATGCTGCTGTTTAGGTTTCCCAGACAACCATGGACCATGAATGGAAATGGGTGGTGGAACATCAGGGGAGGTTAGGGTAATCGTGTCAGACAACACATGTGTGATTCTCTATATCATATCTAAAAAAGCCACCCATTTCTTCATTGTAGGGAAAATTAATGGTGTTGATGTACCAATAGTAGAAACAATGAGGTGGGGATATGATGAGAGTGATCGTCTAGTGTGTTGCAGTGTACCTATTGTCTTGCCTAGTAAGTTCCCACAACATAACAGTTAGGATAGAGTTCTCAAGGATGGAATGGGTGGACATAGGATGTGGAGTGGCCAGATGGGGGTTTAATCAACACCCTCAGCCAAATTATTCTATAGTTAAGGAGAAATGGCATCCTCCCACCTAAAACTGAACTGAGTTGGTTTTATCAGTGGGAGTTTGAAGGTTGACGGGCTCATTGAACCAAAAGGTCTAGAAAAACATTAAAAAGAATATTTATGGGCTGGATTATTGACCTTAACTATCTCAAAACTATGTGTATTGAAAATGATATCATAATTCTCCTACCAGATGTCGAGACACTATGGAATTATGGGGTTGAGAAAGTGGGCACTCGACCGGATCGTCAGTTAGGAAATGCACTAGAACCAATCATTGGTTGGGGGGACCTCAGCAATGAGAACGAAGAGTTGTGGCTGAGGTTGGGTAGAAACCAGAGCGTGATGAGGTTATGTTGTATTTATTGGCATTGCAGGGCCAGGAGTGGTTGGTGGACGTGGTGAAAATGAATATGTGGCTGGCTTAGTTAGGACCGCTGAAGTAGTGCCTGACTCCCAAGGGATGGTTCTAGAAAAGGGAGCTACAACACCAATGATTTCAAAGATGGTGTATGGTGGGTTAGTAGTGGTAGGAGGATCAGTGGTGGTATGAGTGGGTAGCAAAAAATCTACATGACCTATGGATTTTACTAGTGGAGGAACCAGTAAAATATGATGAAGTGTCGCCATCACTGGTGGCTTGAAAATAGGGATAACGTGAGCCGATCATTTATAATACTGAAGAAGAGTCCTATGTAAAGAGGGATTCTCATCCTCAATATCAAAATCGATACACATCCCACATTACTAATCAATACCTTCCATAGTTAAAATTATTAATGTAAAAGTAGAAAACGAAAAGAAATAGAAGAAAGAATATGTGATATTTCAAAAAAATAAAAGAACCTAGTTTGTGGATATAGGGTACATGGCATGTAGTCATATGTTAAGTACCTGTGTACTCTAGAGAGACACATTGAGTTGAAATGTTGGTTAGAAATATCCAGTTCATATTGTGTAGTTCGGTGTACACACCGTGTGTACGAACATGGGGTGGTTCCCATTTATGTTCCCACACTTGGGTAAACCTTGAAAGTGGATATGATATAGTACACGTCGTATTGAAGATGTACACCCTGTGTGGGGTAAACATTTCATGCAATGGCATGTTGTCCCTAGAAATGATTTCCTCTGAATGGATATGGGAAGAAGTGTGTGATGAACATACATGCTATGTTTGAAGACATGGTATGAGTGCCTTGTTCCACAAGACACGGGATGGACCTTAAAGGGAAGGGAATGAAAGAAAACATATATTTTACCGAACAGACATTCAATTTTGAATTTCATATTATAAAAAATTGTCTATGGGGATTTGTAAAAGATTTACACTGCTTGTGTTCTTCAAAAAACCTGTCATCTATAGGTGGAATTCAAACATTCAGTTGATCTGTGTATCAACTTAAATGTGACCAAAACCATGAAATAAGGGCGGAGAACTTCATACTTGGTCTGAGGATCAAAATGAGGCTAATATCTGAACCTAAATTGAACAAAATGGATGACTGATAAGGGTGTTGATAGTGGCATGCAAGATGAAGAAGGTGGGAGGGGGTGTTCCTGACATGGGGTCAGGCCCGATAGGGTTCTCGACATTTATACTAGAAACCATGTTGCGTGTTTTGAGGTCCCACATGTCATATATGAGTTTTTGTATTTTTATTTTTTAGAAAGAAAACTATAAAAATGTAGATAAAAATAAAATATATATCATCTAAAATAAACAGATAAATGTCATGTATCAAGGGTGACATAATTTGTTTTCTAAAATATGAAAAAAAGAACTACATCATTGGGTATAGTGCATAGGGTGATATTCGAACTAGTGATCTTCCAATCTAAACATACATTCTCAACCATATTGGTGAAATTTTAAATGTTACACATTTTTTTCTTTTTATTAATAAATTATTGGTGCAGGTGTACAAGGAACCATGAAAATGCATGGTGTGTGGTTTTAATTGGAATAATTAGGATGAATTTGGGACATTAGTTGAGTTTGAACCCAGGTCATTGGAATCCTGGGCTGAGACTCTACCAATCATCCAACAACATCCACATGTATTTTTTTATTTCGAAAACCATTTCAATTAGTACTAAAAATGATTCAAAAGACAGATATAGAAATGCATGTAATGTGTTTTGTTAATATAAAAATTGATGGAATTGGGCTAGTTGTCGGGATTTGAAACTCTGGACATTTGAATCCATGGTTAATGACCTAGGCCAGATAGTCCATCCCCATCATGGGTTTTATTTTATTTGATAAAACATATATTTTATTCTTAAAATACCTCAAAAACCATTTAATGAAACATTGATTCCAAAAAGTTGAACCGAGTACTGAAGGCATGCATTGAGGGATTTGAACCAGTGACAACTGGGATACATTCCTATGACCTTATCATTGGTAGATGAATCACCTGTATTTAAGAGATTAATTAATATATACACACACTGCATCTTTTATTTGAATATACATTAAAATGGAATGTAAACACTGTGTGAAAAAGTGATACATGACGTCTAGTCTCTGAGTTTTCTCCTAGAAATAACCATTGTTTATGGTCCTTGCCTCGAACTTACCTGAGCCTCTTACTATCTAAATTGTGTGGTAGAAATCATACCACCCTTTTCATCCACATGAAGATAGGGTTTGAGAGACTTCTTATTCACCTTAAATTGTTGACCATTTTCTCCAGCAGCTTCCACTGCACCATGGTGGAAGACATTGTTCACTTGATAATGTCCCGACCATTAGGATTTCAATATTCTTGGAAGAAATATCAAATGGGAGTATAAAAATAATTCCCCATCACGAGGATATAAATAAATTGTAGAGATCATGTGGCCTTAGACTTCCTTTTTTATTTTCTTTACATAGTGTGGCATTCTCATATGCCTCCCACAAAATTTAATTGATCTTTTTTATATGAATCCTTCATTTAACTTCAGCGGCATTTAGATCATAATTAAATTCCTTCACAACCCTATATTCATTATGAACAATTTCAACTGGTAATTGAAATGGCATTCCATAGATTAAATAGAATAGGGTTATACCTAAAGGAAATATGAAGGAATTATGGTATGCCCAAAAGAACATCATCATATTTCTTGCACCAATCATTCAATGAAGCTCAAAATGTTTCATTCTAGGATTTGAATATATTCTCATTTGGATACCTCCCCATGGTCACTGGATTTAGGATGTTAAGGTGAACCCGTTTTATAATTCACTCTATACATCATGAGAACATTCCATAGAAATACATTGTAAAAATTCATCCCTCGTCAGTAATCAGATCCCATGGAACATCGAACCTATAGAAATGTTTCTTCTTTATGATGGAAATGACGACATTTGTGGGTTTGTGTGTCATTGTAGTGGATAATTACAATTTTGATACATAATACACACCAACTAAAATGTATTATTTTCAATATGATGAAGGAAAGGGGCCCAAGAAATAAATTCCCCATATGTCGAAGACCGAGACCTCTAGAATAAGATGGTGTAGCCTTTCATCTTAATGCCCCATGTTACCTATCAAATGAATCCTATCATAGAGTGCTAAAAAAATATCTAGAATCCATGTGCATGTTAAGAAATAATATACAATTTAGTTGAATTTCCTCTATCATGGGGTTGAGAACATGATTCCCACCATATTGGGAAGAATGAAAAAACTAAAAAATTCCAATAATTTATTCTCTTGGGATGTGGAAGTGGATCACCCCAAATCTACATTAATGAATGAGCAGTGGTTCATCCTGAAAATAACTTTTTTTACATCAGACAAATTTTTTTTCTTACGTAGGAATGTATGATTTGGATGAATGACTCATTTCACCCGGTAATTAGTGATATCGACATACCATGGGAGAGGTGTGACTCCAAAAACGAAAAGATTATCGTCTCATAATATCTCTTTGATTTATCTATCACACTCTCTATCAATATGAGGAAATTACATAATGTAGATATGATTAGGGATGATATTAAAACTTCTTTTATTATCCCAAATTTACAAGTCAAATTCATGGAATAAAATACAACAAAGGATGAGATACGGTTTCACATCATTCTTATTGAGAAAATATTGTAGTACTACATTATCAGTATAAATAATAAAATTGTATAGAAATAAATGAGATTTGAACATTTTGAATAAGAATTTCAAAACAATAATTTCATTCTCGATAGTAGTGTAGTTAATTTTTACCTCAGTCAGGGCTCATCATTCATAGTATATATGTCTGATGATACAATTAAGCCACTTTACAAGAACTTCACCCACTGCAAAATCACTTGTGTTACACATGATTTAAAATTTTACCACCTAGTTTGGAGAAATCAAAAAAAAGATATTAAACAAATTTTTCCCAAAATGATGAAATCTTGTTGTATGCATTTCATCAAATTATAAGATAAAATATTTTGAATGGATATGGGTTTGTGGTTGACCAATCATTGAAATGTTATGAATGAATATTCTATAAAAACATACATGCCCAAGAAAACATCAGATCGCTCTGACAGATGTTGGAATAGGATGTTGTGGTATGACTTATATCATTTCAAGGTCAATAACAATTCATTTAATTGAAATCTAGTGGCCTCAGAATATACAATTCATCACCATAAAGTAACATTTCTCCCAGTTCAAATCCATAAAGGTGTGTTGACACTATTCTCGTACCAATTCCATATTTCATAAGTAGGTGTTGAATTCATTTCCATAGAATAAAAAATTTTCCATAAATACATCATAAATTTTTTCTTCCATGAAATAGAATGTGGGTAACATGCAATGTTGGAAGGTGTCTAGAGCATTGAAAATTCCAAAAGTAATCTCTAGATATGAAAAAATCTCCATATGGTCATGTGAAAATTCTCTTCTATTGGTCTTCAGGTAAAATATTGATTTGGTTATGTCCATAATAACCATCTACAATGAAATACAACTTGTTCCTCACTAATCGCTCCACAACAAGATTCATGAATGGATGTGGGAAGAGATCATTATGTGTGGAATCATATTTCTTCCTGTTGTCCACACACACTCCCTATCCCATGAAATTTTTTTAAAGGATGAGTTCAGTTTTATCAATGGTAATTTTGGTGATACCCCCATTTTGGGAACAACTTACTAAGAAATCACACATGGGTTGTTGGGGATTGGGTAGATGCTTCCACCTTCTAACACCATAATCACTTATTTCTTTAGTAAATCATAAATTAGAGTGTTTATCCATCATTGTAATTTTTTACAAGTCTTGGCTCTTGCATCAAGTAGAACTATATGGGTGAAAATGGTCTTACTTATGTTTTTAGAATCAGCAAATTTAAACCCAATAGCTTTTTTTCTTCACAAAAGAACCCATTGAAACACATGTTCCTTCCCTTAAGAGAGAGATGCATTGAGTATAACCAACAGCGTGGGTTTATCACCCATGTACCAATATTTTAATGAACTTGGGTCAATATTTAGTTGATATTGAGGGGATTTATGGCCCAAAGTAACAATCTGTTCTACCTTGTCTCGCTCTATAATATTTAGAATAAGTGTACACTACCAATAATGACTACACTATCATATTATGATTTTCAACTCGTTTTGATCATAATCATGATAGATATCCTTGATGTATGTTTCATTGATGATATAACAACATCACATTTAAAATTACATGTGGCCAATATGATTGGCCACTATATTCATTGCATAACAGTCCTCGTTTTCTTCATGTGAAAGACGTTTAACAGCTTTGCGGATATTTAAGGTTACCTTCTCATCATTATTATATATATTAAATCACCATGGTGAATATTGATCAAAACACTCCCAGTAGTTAAGAAGGGTATTCCCAGAAGAAGAGGTGAATCTTGGTCTTCCTCCTTGTAATGTATGATAAAATCAGAAGGAAGAATCATCCATCGCACCTTCACTATCTCATCCTCATTTAATCCTTATAGGATTTTTAATGGAATGATCTGGTAGTTGTAATTCCTCTCTTTTAGGTTGTAAATCATTTTGCCCGAGTTTCATAAAGACTCTACTGGGTATAATATTGACACTATCCCCCACATTACAAAGGGAATCCCCAAACTCACATGATATGGTTGTGCAAGGTATTGTAAAACAACTTCGATCTTGAACCATTGGAGGAATAGAGTGTTTAATAACTGCTAAACATTCCTTAGTGAAACGAATGGTTCACAAATACTTCATATTCAACTTGTTTGATAGGATTTTATTCATGAAGACCATATATTCTTTAATTTTAGTTAATTCCTATAATGAAGGAATACATAAAGTGAATTTTCTAGAATAACTCTATAAATTTTGAAAACTTCTGAAATAGTTTCCTCTACATCATCCATGAAGGGAATGGTATGGAAGGTTTATAAGTTTTGATAACCTCCTTTTTAACCATTTTCTTCGACCTTATATTTTTACTCACATTGATTTGCAGTTATTTTCTGGGGTAGCTTTTTCCCACTATGTAAATTGGTAGAATTGGCCTCCTCCGATGATATCTTTTAAGTGTTAACTTTTAGAGTACCATGTTTTCTTGAAGTGTGTTTTTTTAGAAAGTTTCCCAATTTAATTATCAAGGGATCAAATATATGCCTCTTGATCTTTAAATCATTTCTCAGTAGTTGTTAGGAATTTTTATATCTTTTCTCCGATCTGTAATGGGTTGGCATGCTGAGGTTGTTGGGTAGTCAGTTGAGGTTTTAACACCCGAGATAATTACACCAGATGAGGGTTTTTATACCCTTTTTGTTGGAAGGACCCCTAATTCAATTTGGTATCTAGATTCCGATATTGATGTTGACAATAACTGAACGACATTTTTTGTGGGGATTGAGAAAGTGTTTTGTTACTCAAACCAGTCCATTTTCACATTATCATTATAATATGAGTTCTAATGTTAAGTGTACAATTATGGACCACTATTATGAGAAATATACATTTCTTCACATTTTGAAGGACTGAAACATGCCCTCAGAAATTCACACATGGTGCGATTATCACCACATTCGTTGCATGCTGAGTGATTTACTATTTGAACATGGAATGCATTTTTTCCGATTCAACACATCAATCTTTTGAAAAACATCAAGATGTGTAGAAATCATCATAGTGATATAGATTTTATGCTAGTCTCTCTCAATATTACTTTAATCATATTTCCATTGGAAGCTCTTTGTGGGCGTATCTTCTATCCAGTCAAAGAGTTCCCCTGAGATTTACACAATACAGTTCCTCAGGACACTGTAGCCACCCCTGAGTTTGTGTTTTTCGAAAGACCAACAGAGAATATTTGGACAAAAATACCCAATGTTAATTCATGATGAAGTACCATCCACAAAATTTCTTTGAAACACTCCCATGATTCATAAAATTATTCTGAATAAAGATCCTCGAAATATTGAATTTTGATCCCCAACATCACAATCATGCAATGTTGGAAATATTTTTTAAAAAACGTCTAAGTCAATCCCTCATATTTTAGGATGGAATTTTTAGGCCTTACTTTAATATAGTCATTATCTATATCCCTTAATTATAATGGCGATAATATAAAATGAATGGAATCCATAGACACCCCTTGATAACATAACATGAACGAAATATCTAGAAAAATAAAGAGATTAGTGCTAAGGTCTTAACATGGTAATGCTATAAAGTAAACAATATTTTGGATGAGCTGCATGACGGGCGACATCATCTCAAGGAGTTGGGATTCCTCCAGTTTTCTGATAATTCCTATATCTACTCCATGTATAACAGGAATACCATACTCCATAAGTGTACAACATGGGGGAAGTTGTTCTTGAGGAGGTGGGGGTACAAATTTCTACTCAAGAAAAAAATAAGGACCTTGACCTACATTTGTATATGGAAACCACTATGGAGGAAGGTAATACTGTTGTTGTTGAGGTCCATGACTCGAAACAAATCGAAATAATAGATATTTCTGGTTAGGTTGACTGAACCCCATGATGTTTTCGCTTAGAAGATAATTTTATTCATCCTCAGTAGTGAGTTTTTGGTTCAATTGGTCATCTGTGATAAACAAATACCCTACTCTTTAGACCACATCCATTTATACCACATCTATATTCTCCATTTGGGTGTTTTGGTTGTCTCCTCCCATAAGTTCCCAACGTCACCATAAGATCTTTCGTTCAATCTTCAGATCAAGTAGATGAATTTCAGATTTCTCAGCACTCTTAGAACCAGTTATTACGCCACTCATGAAACCATGTTCTTGCACACAAATAATCAACTAAAAAAAAGTAAAACAGGAAGACTAAAATAATGTAAAATAGAAATTAGATTAAGAACATAATTTTTAGAATTTTGTATTTTTATTTTCACATTACATGATAATAACATGATTTAACAAATCACAAGTAACATCCACAACATGGGAACTGTGTCATAATTTGGTGTCATTTCAGAAAATGTGTAATGTTTGGCATCCAGAATTAAAATTCCCTAACCTATTACAAGTATATTCTATGTATGGGGTCGATCAATATGGAGATAGGGTCACTACATTTTGTTTCTATGATATGTATTTAATCTGTTGAATATTATCCTCAATTAGAGATGAAATTTGATGTGACCAATTTCAGGTAACTAATTATGATATTTCTTAATTAATTTCCTTAAAGATAATGAAAAATGTAAAATTGTTTCTAATGATAAATTAGGAGAATTAATCAGGGCTATATATTTTTATATGTTATTAATAAATAAATTCACTTATCTTGTTTTGTTTTTTATATTAACTCACATTTTTGGGTTTTGAATATACTTTAACCCAAATGGATTGGTGATTTTATTTTAAATCAATATTGACCAATTCCTAGGTACGATATTTGATTTCTATTAATTTTATTAATTGTATGATATTTTTATATGATACATGCACTCAATGATAATTTGTTTACATTTTCATAAATCCATTTATGATACCTAGAAATTCCATTCATGGCCTGATACGAGGATTCTAGTGATACATTGTATGATTTATCAGTTGATTATGAGAAAATATAAATAACAAAAATAAAACAAGACATTTTATTAATAACAAACCATAATAATTTTTTTCCCCAAGACATGGGGGATTTAGAAAAATGGAGTAGATCATAACTAATAGATTATTAATTCTCAAATAAAACAAAATATCATCTTTAGATTAAAGATCATTGGGAATGATGGGTTGCACCGCCTCCCCTGTAACGACCCGAAATTATTGAGTAAATTTTGTTCCCTATTTTTGGTGGGTTATTTTATTTTTTAATTCAATAAAATGATTATAATTAAAATGAGACTGTTGGGTTTGAACTTTTATATGACCATTGGTCAATATGACCGTAGGAAACCAAATGATACAATTATTTTCTATAAATACAAGTGATCATGATTAATTAATATAGAAAGAGGATTCGATGGCCTCATCCTGTAGTCTCGGGACGATCAAAGCCCATCTGACAGAACTCGGGAAGGAGGTAGAACCTTTGCGCTTTTCTCTGGACCAAAACCAAGCCGAACATAACCATGTGAAACTGGAACGGGATCACATTCACAAGAAGATCAAGCTGATAGAAATCAAAACTTGTGAAATGATGTCTGATCCACCCCAATATTCTATCACCCTAGAACACCTTACTCTTAGGTCCTATGGTGGTGTTATATGGGGCTATGTAACGAGACCGTGACATCCTTTTCTAATACTTTGTTTTAAATAAAAATTGTGATTGCTTCATATGTTGAGGTTTGTGAATCTCTAGTGTCTGGATAAATATAGGATGCATATTATTGATGAATTTTGGAAAAATGAAATTTTAAAATATTTATGTAAACTTTAATATTTATAAATGTGTAATGATTTTAAAAAAATGGTCTTCTACAGTTGTGTTTATAATTAAATTTAGAGTCTAATAAGATCAACATAATTTTTGATGAATCGTAAATTATGAATAGTGATTTTACACTTAGGATTAGTAATGTGACCAAATGGATTAGTAATCTAACATAAAGAAAGTATTAATATAATTTGGGCACTTTGATTGAGTAATGTGATTCAATAAAATAGGTAAATAACTATTTCATAAATTATTAGTCATGTATTAGTTTTTTCGTGTGAATAGAGTTTTTTATTAAAAAATTATATTAAAAAGATTTATAAAATTATATTTCCTAAAATCAAGTTCATTTTTGAAATCAGAGCATCCATATTTGGTTAAGGTGAATTTTTGGGATTTTTGTGAAACAGTTGAATTTTCAGTGAATAGTGTTTTTATTTAAATATTATATTAAAAATATTTAGAAAATTATTTTCATAAAGTGGAGTTCATTTTTTAAATAAGATCATTGATATTTTGTTAAGGTGAATTTTTGTGATTTTTCTGAGAAAGTTGAATTTTCGGTGAGTAGTGAAAATACAGTTTTTAGTTTCGGGTGTTTAATGACATCATTTAGGAAGTAATAATTATTTAATATTTTTGGTCAGCTTATGAATAGTAAGATAAGGTATGAGGTGTCCCAACTGGCCAATACCATGGGAAAATATCATGGGAAAGCCCACGGTTTTTTCAATACCACCGATGAGGTGTCCCTTTCCAATTAATGCTTTGTCCCCTCACTTCTCCTATAAATAGCAGTCCTTTCCCACATTCATTTCATTTACAAATCCATCCTGACGATGTTCTGATCTTTTTACCTTACAAGGAGTCCTCCCAAGGTTCCCTAAATCCCACATGGTCCTGACCATTGAGTTTTAGGAGTTTCTTTTTAAGGTGAGGGATCCTACCTCTCTCATTATTTTCAAATACACTTTTTTGTGATTTCTTTTATGCTCCTTTTACATAAGTTAGAGGATGTTATTTTATATTCACCTTATATTAATTTTTATGTTCATATGATGAGACACCCTCTATTTCCCTCATCAGTTATTTTTATGAATGTTTAAGTGGCGTCGTTAGGCTGTTGATTTTTTGTAATGGATTCTTTTACCCATCTCATTTCCAAGATTTATTTTCTTGTCATGGCTTTCATGTTACTTTTCTAATAATTGGGGTATGATGTTTTTTATCCATCATACATCCATATTTATTTCCATATGATGAGAGACCCTATTTTTTCTCATTAATTCATTTTTTTGATGTTTTAAGTGACACCATTAGTGTACTGAATTTTCTGAAGAGAAATCTTATTTTTGTCTTCATTTCAGGTTTATCATTTCATATAGTATGTATATACAATTAAATTAAAAAGTTATTATATCCAATATATTCTGTCCCTATACTGTTTTATGGATAATTTATGAGTGGTTGACCCATGTCCCCTCTATTTTTAACATTTTTAAAACCCTATAACATTGTCGTTATGCTGCAGAATTTTCCTCTCAAAATGTCTGTCTCTTTGTCTCCAATTATTTTATTTTATTAAATGAATACTCAATGATCATTCTTCTGCAGGGGTATCCACATATATATCAAAATTTTCTATTTTAATTTTGGGATTTACATACATTAAACCCACTTTCCTTTTTCATCGGTTTAAAGGGACATAACAATCATGTCTTAAAAGAAGTTTTTAAAACGTTACGATTATGAAATGAAACCGATTTGTTTTATGATATATGGGTTATTAATGAAATTTTTGATGATGATATATGTGTCTCACATGATTATGAATAAAAATTAAGTGTGCACCCAGATAGATCTCCAACGCATTGGGAAAATATTTAATCTCTAGAGATGACCATTTTAACGATACTTTTGTGAATAACCATGGTACTTTTTTTAATGTCACCTTGGAGATGGAACTTTGTGATACAAAAATGATTTTCCATGTTAAATTTTGTATACATGTATTCATGTTATTAAACATGTTATTTTTATTATTATATAACTCATGATCTCTTTCTAATGCCTTAAAGTTATTTATCGTGACATTATTGACGTATCTCAAGTTCACATGTAAAATATTTCCCTTGTTTCTCTTACTGGGCCTTCTCCACACCCGTTCCTTTGATGTCTGTCCATGGGGTATGAGATGCATTAATGAACATATGATGAAAGAGTATTAATATTATTTTCAATTGTTTGAGAAAAATGTTATATGATTTCATGTTTTATGTTCCTGGTTCCCAAGACACTAAACCTTAAATATCCTCAGTTTTGTATAATGTAATGATTGTTTATGTTATAAAAAGGTAGGATGTTATAGTTGGTATCAATTGATGGTTTATTTATTTGTGGAAATTAGGATTTGAAAACGTTACAAGGGTTTTTAATGAAAATATTATATATTAGAAAACATCCTGGTATTTTGGTGAAGTATTGAGTATGTGGTTTGCAAACAAATAAATCCCTCTCTAGATATGAACAAGTAGTGGTGGCTCTGGCACTTATGTACATAGTGGTAAAACCCGAAAACACTTCTTTGAGCTAAAATTGAACAGGAACTAGTGCATGAGAATGGACCTTACTACACTCTTTGTTACGTCACTCCCAGGGAATAAGTTCGGTTAATCACAGTATTTTTATGAATCATAATGAAGGAATTATAGAATAATCTAATTGTGTAAGCATAATGTTTTTAGACAAAAATTTCTTTTTAGTGAATAGACGCGTAAATGAAATAAGTGTCTCACAGAGGATTTATTCTTTTAGAAAATTTCCCCATCGACTAGGAATATATTGACGTATTTCTTGATGAGTTAGCTCGACCAACCCTAGAAAGAGAGGTAGAGTTATCCATTGAACTCATACATGGATATCATCATATGTCAAAGACACCCAATATGATAGAAAATGTGAAGCTAGTGGAATTAAATAAACATCTCCAAGACCTTTTGGATAATGGTTTTATATGACCAAGTGTGTCTAATTAGGGAGCACCAGTCCTCTTTGTGATGAAGAAGAATGGATCGATGCGGCAATGCATTGATTATAGAGAACTGAATGGGATCACAGTGAAGAACAAATACTCTCTTCCAAATATTGATGACTTATTTGACCAAATTCATGGGACTGAATTCTTCTCTAATATTGATCTCTATTCAGATTATCATCAATTGAGGGTGAGGAAATATGATATTTTAAAAAAACTTCCTTCAAATAAATATATGAGAATTGTGAGTTTGTTGTTTTTCCTTTGGAATTTCTAATGCACCTGCTATTTTTATGGATCAAGAATAATTTGATTTTGGAAACACAAGTTTTATCTAATGGATATCTTTGGTATAGAAAAATGATTTAGTGATTAAATGATAATGGTTATTTTGGATGACGTTTTCTCTTTTGGAGTACTATATGCCTAGGGAAAATAAAATACTACATGATAAAATTGTGGAGGAATGATTGATTTTTTTTAATAATTTATGTATTTTTTGTGGACATATGGTGATTTGGAATATTTATGGAAAATGCTGAACCTGGCACAAAGAATATGTGAATGGGATAATTACACTTCAGTATGAGACTTTAATAGTAGCCTATGTTATTTGGAGATAAATGATAAGATTTTATTTCAGAAGACTATGTGATAAAATCCTTCTGAGTTTCGTCTTCCAATATTAGATTGGATTATTCTGAATAATTTTAACGATGATTGTGTATTTAATGGTCTTTCTAGAACATTGGGTACTTTTGTTAAATTTTGTTGATTAATAGTCATATTTATTTTTATATAGGATTATCTTTTTTGGGGATTATATGATATCTTACAATCCTTTTTAGTTTTATTTGATTACTAAAGACAAGGGAAATATATTGTTATTATTTTGTGGATTATGTGATTCTATAGAAGACGATTCTTGTGTTTTTGATAAGACCAAGTCTTTTGAGATTCTCTTTGTTTGGAAAAAATATTAGTCTTGGTAGAAACTTATTTAAGGATGAAACTCTAATTTAAGGTATGTATATTTCCTTATGTTTTTATTCAATCTAGTGAATGAATTAGTCAATATTATGAAGAGGAATATAAAAAAAACATTGTTGGTTTAATTTTTCTATTCGGTAATCAGAGACCGTTTAATACATATTAAACTTGTGATCTTCTTGTAGATAATTTTCTCCTAATCATGTTTCCTATCACTCTCTATTAGAACATGACCCTTTTATTTCTCTTCTATATCAATTTTTTCTTACATGGAATCATAGTATGGGTTCACTCGGGTGACCTTTTTACTTCCCATTCATTCTTTTAAAGTAATAGTTTTATTGACTCTTTTTCCGATTTGGGACTTTCAACAAAATTTCCCAGCCAAATTTTAAAATTGCAAGGATGAAATTTCTTAAGGAGGAGAGATTGTAACGACCCGAAACATTAGAGTAAATTTTGTTCCCTATTTTTGGAGTGTTATTTTATTTTTTCATTTAATAACATGAGTATAATTAAAATAAGACCATTGGGTTTCAAATTTTATATGATTGTTGGTCAATATGACTGTTGGAAACTAAATAATACAATAATTTTCTATAAATAATAGTGATATTGATTAGTAAATATAGAAAGAAGATTCGATGGCCCCATCCAGTAGTATCGGGCCGATCGAAGCCCATCTAACAGAACTCGGAAAGGAGGTACCACCTTTGGTATTTTCTCAAGACCAATCACTAGACGAACTTCATCATGTGATGCTGGAAAGGAATCGCGTTTTTGAGAAGTTAAAGTTGATAGAAATCACTTCTCGGGCAATGTAGGCCGAGCTTCCCCAATATTCTATCACCCTAGAACACCTGACTCTTAGGTCATATGCTGGTGTTATAAGGGTCTATGCAACAAGACCATAACTACCTTGTGTAATCCTTTTTTATAAAAAAATTGCGATTTCTTCTTATGATGATGTTTATGAATCTCTAGTGTCCGGATAAATATATGATGATTATTATTTATGAATTTTGGAAAAATGATATTTTAAAATATTTATGTAAACCATAAATAATTAAAAATGTGTAATTATTTTCAAAAAATAGTCTTCTACAATTGTGTTCATTATGATATTTAGAGTCTAATAAGATCAACATAATTTTTGATGAATATTAAATTATGAATAGTGATTTTACGCTTAGGATTAGTAATGTGACCAAATGGATAAGTCATATAACTTAAAGAAAGTATTAATATAATTTAGACACCTTGATTAAGTAATGTGAATCAATAAAATGGGTAAATAACTGTTTTAGAAATTATTATTTCAGTATTTGTTTTTTCAGGTGAATATTATTTTTTATTTAAAAATTAAATTAAAAATATTTAGAAATTTATTTTCATAAAATTTAGTTCATTATTGAAATCAGAGAATCGATATTTGGTTAGGTTGAATTTTTTTGGATTTTTCTGAAACAGTTGAATTTTCAATGAATAGTGTTTTTATTTAGAAATTAAATTAAAAATATTTAGTAAATTATATTCATAAAATGGAGTTAATTTTTTAAATCAGATCATTAATATTTTATTAATGTAAATTTTTGGTATTTTTCTGAGAAAGTTGAATTTTCAGTTAATTGTGAAAATACAGTATTTAGTTTCGGAGGTTTAATGACATCATTAAGGATGTAATAATTATGTAATCATTATGGTAGTCTTATGAATAGTAATATAAGGTATTAGGTGTCCCATGTGGCCAATACCATGGGAAAATACCATGGTCAAGCCCATGGTTTTTCCAATACCACTGATGAGGTGTCCCTTGAAAATTAATGCTTCGTCCCCTCACTTTTCCTATAAATACCAAGCCCTTCCCTCCTTCATTTCATATCCAAGTCCTTCCCAACGATGTTATGGTCTTTTTACCTCCCAAGGAGTCCTCCCAAGGTTCCCTAAAGCCCTTCAAGGCCCCGACCTTCTAGTTTTTTGAGCATTGTTTTAAGGTAAGGGATCCTACATCTCTCGTTCTTTTCAAGTACACTCTTTTATTTCATTTATTTTATACTCCATTTTTATATGTTGTAGGATGTTATTTTATATTCACCTTACTGTAATTTTTATTTTTATATGATGATACACCCCCTATTTCCCTCATCAATTCATGTTAATAATGTCTATGTGGCGTCGTTAGGCTGTCGAATTTTTGTAAGGGATTCTTTCACCCTTCTCATTTTAATGTTATATTTTCATGTCATGTCTTTAAAGATCCTTTTATTATTATTGGGGTTTGATCTTCCATATCCATAATACTTCCATATTTATGTTTATATGATGAAAGAACCAATTTTATCTCATCAATTAATTTTTTTTGAAGTTTTATGTGACGTCGTTAGGCTGCCAAATTTTCATAAGAGAAAGCTTATTTCTGTCTTTATTTAATGTTTTTAATTTCATATGGTATGTCTTTTAAATTTCATTAAAATGTTCATATATCCTTTATATTCTGTCCCTATAATGTTATATTGATCATTTATGAGTGGGTGAACCATGTCCCCTCTTTTTTCAACGTTTTCTAAAACCCTGTAACCTAGCCATTATGCTGCAGAATATTCGTCTAAAATTGTCTCTCTCTTTGTCTAAAATTATTTTATTTTATTAATTGAATACTAAATGATATTTCTTCTATATGGGTATTCACATATATATAAAAATGTTCTATTTTATTTTTTGTATTTACAAACATGAAACATGCTTTTTTTCGTGGGTTTAAAGGGACATAAAGATCATGTCTTAGAAGCAGTTTTTAAAACATTATGATTATGAAATGAAACCAATTTCTTTTATTATATTTGGTTTATTTATGAATTTTTTTATGATTATATAGTTTTACCACATGATAATAAAGGAAAATTAAGGGGGTGTCCTGATAGCGCTCCAATGCATTGGGTAATGATTTAATCTCTATAGATGACCATTTTAACGATACATTGGTGAATAATTCTAGTAATTTTTTTAATGACACCTTGGGGAAGGAACTTAGTGATACGAAAATGATTCTCTAAGATAAATGTTGTAGCCACAACATCATGCTATGAAACACGTTATTTTTATTATGATATACCTCTTGATCTCTTTCTCATGCCTTATAGTTATTTATCATTACTTTATTGATGTATCTCAAGTTCACGTGTAAAATGTTCCCCTTGTTTCCCTTACTGGGTCTTCTTCTCACCCAGTCCTTTGATGTATGTCCCCAGGTTATCAGATGCAGTAATTAACATAGGAAGAAAAAGTATGAAGAATCCTTTTAATTGTTTAAAAAGATTGTTTTATGTTGTCATGTTTTATATTCCTGGTTCCCAAGACGTAAACATTAAAGATCATCATTTTTTTTTATAATGTAATGAATGATTATGTGATAAAAATGAGGGATGTTATATCCTCTTTTATCATACGTCTTTCTCTTTCTCTCTCTTCATTTATCTCTTTTCTTATCACATTTGGGGTCTCTATTTTTCCCCTCCATTAGTGTCAAATTACTTGGGACTTCCCTGTTATTTATAGTATTTCAGAATACATGGCATGTACAATAGAGTTCACGGAGTGTTACCATGTCCAATTTAATTGGATCTTCTTTATCTGCTAGTAGGTGATCTTTCACACCACCCCGAAACTTGAAGGTATTGACAGTCAGTTGGTGGGTGTACATGACATGTAGTGTCATCCTATATTGTGTGTAGCATCAACCAAAGACACCAACTACTTCTAGAAGGGGTAGAGAAAATGTAATGTGACTTAGAAGGGTTGAAACATGTAGAAAGAAACATGGGCGTGGACATGGTTTGGTTGATCCGTGTTTTGGAAAAGGTACATGGAATTTGAATGAACACATTTTGTAGTAGTGAAATTTTGTTCTGATCATTCCCGAATTATGAATTTTCCTGTAAAACATCTGAAAATCATCAAGATCAAATAATTACATTATTTTATCTACAAAACATCATATATATATATATAGTATTAATATATTTATATTCACAATATAATGTATGATAGTTTATACACACATCACGAACATCACTAGACGATGCATTCCCTTCCCAAAAGATAGGATTCTGTTATCAGATGTCTCTGGAACAAAATTTATCATGTTTTGTTCAATTTATCATTTCATGGAACGTAGGTAAAAATATATTTCTACTCATAATACTATGATCCATTCAGTAGGAAATATTTTAAAGAGATATCGGAATCACCAGATATGCCAATATCATGATCCCGTATTCATTTTTCTATCCATATGATGAGTTCACTGTAACAACCTAACCAACACTATATGGGAACAAATCCCCAATTAGTGGGTTAATAAAAATAGACTGGTTAGAATCACCCCATGACTATGGTCGTGATCCTCCTCTATTTTATTTTATATGTCTCCTTTAATTTCTCATTTTATCTATCTCATGGTCAAACCTGATGAGAAGTACAACTTGGATGGTCGTTTGTAGTGCTATCAGACATAGGATTTTCTTCTATTGGATGAGTGCTTATTGGAATCCTCAGGCTGAATACTTAGGGTTGGTATGAAAGAGTCGTGACATACTTCTTGAATGTGATTCTTGATTGAGTATATCATGATATTCTTGTTATATGTGATATAGACATATTACATTCTCGTGTTGACTCTACTTCCCTTTATTGTATTGATTTATGTTTTCAGGTTGTCATGCTAGGAATTATTATACTCATCACCTCATAGAATTTTTTGGCACGTTTCATGTCATTTAAAAATATTCAATCTTTTAGCGGAGTCATAAGAGGACTATAACTAGACAGATCTTTGTGAGTCTGGATAGACCGATCTGTATTCCTATGGATTGTATATAGCATTCCTAATATATTTTTCTTAATGATTGTACTTGGGGTTACATAATCTATTTGATGGTTTTGTATTATGGTCGTATTAACCTTAATTAAATTTCCTATAATACTCTAATTGGGATATAGTGGTGTGCACGAACATGGTCATTAGTGGTTTTTACATTTCAAAATTTTGGGTGTTTTTAGATTTGGGTATGTGTAATGGTACATAGGTAAAACCTACCATATTAGAGATATTCCTACTCAGTGCTAGTCACCAACCCCATTTAATTAGATGCGGTCGTAGGGAGTTGATGCATGGGCCCCACTAAGAAACTTCATGACTAGGATAATATTCTATGACTTGTGTAATATTAATAACATAAATATGATATTTTTTTATTTAATACTGATTATAACCATTAATTAATGTTGAACATAGATAATAAATCACATCCCTTCAATGAGACTCTTAGAGGAATGTAATCTTGAGCGATGATATCATTTTTTATCATTGAATGTGTAAAGAAGTGGATGATATATTTATTTTCCATAGTAAATATCATGTCATTATTATATATACATCCATTATTTCAATCATTATAACCATTCTAGAAAAATTTTAATGAAAAAAAAATTACACCGCCACATGAAGATGGTAATGCATACATAATCATCTGTGGTGCTTTCATTTTTCATAGGTTATATAAAAGGTGGAATATAGTTTTCCAATAAACGAAATAAAATCGAAATAATTAATTGATTCTATATTAATTAATTATCCATGAAAAACACTTGAAGAGGATGTAAAATCAGAAATTAATATGGATGCATTGGTTAAAATGATTAACCACTCTTCAGTGGACTTTCATTAGATATATTCTTAATGGATCTTGGGTTCAAATTTCGGTAATACCACGATATCCAAGAATTGTATATAGATTTTGGGAATAAATGGGTAGTGTTTGGTTGAGATAGAATGATCAGTGTTATATGATGAATTTTTAGATGAGGTGCCCTATTATAATTGAGGTGAGGGGTAGTTTTTTAAACTATCAAAATATTAAATTAATGAAAATTAAATATAACTTCAAAATTGATAAAAGTGAGTAATTTCATATATAGGTTGGGTGTTCATAGAAATAAAATAGACCCATAATTTTTGAACATGTTTATTACACATTCATACCTTAATATTTTAGTTTTATCCCATATTTAATCTTTTCAACTCATTCTGTGAAAACATAGATTCTTAGAAATTGAGTATCTATATTGTTTCTATAAAAACAAAAACCACAATAAATTAATAAAAGATTACATTTTCAACATTGTAATAATAATATTGTAAAATTTTATATTTTTAATAATTTTATATAATTTAATAAAATAATTTTTACTTTAATATAACATTTATATAAATTTTGAAACTATTCATAATTTTCTATTTTATAAAAAAATTAAAATCTTAAGCCTTAAAAATCAATATTAAAAAATTAAAAAAAAGTAAAATTTATCAATTAAATTAAATGAAAAAATTAATTATCATAAATTATACTATTTTTAATAATTCTATAATCATTTATCTAATATTTTTACAAATTAATCAATTACTATATGAATAAAAAATAAAAAAACCATGATGAAGGAACTTTTTTTATTTCAAATGAATATTTATTGTCGAACATATATTGTGAGTAACCACATGATTATACTGTAATACTTATTAAAAACATGATTATGACATATTTGACTTTTCCTAAAACAAGATACAAAAAAATAATAAATTCATCAAAATAGATCCCAGATATCATAAAATTTTCCCCAAAAAATTATTGTGGTCTAAAATCACCCAAAGAATAATATTAGGATTTGTTTTAGTGTTATTTTCTAATATTTATAACATTATTGTTAGTTTTAATTACAAGACTTAACCTTAAACATCGTAATTAAAATTATGAAAGTTACTATTGTTATTGGCCAACAAATAAAATGGACATATTCACTAAATATTTACATTTTTATTCTAAATATGGAATCCAATTTTCAATATTTAAATAAAAAAGTGGCTCATTTTAATTTATAATTAATCACAAAGATAGGGGGAGAAAACATGTTTTGCACGTGAAAATGTTAAAAAATATGAAATGTTTGTGTATCCAAATTCAATATAAAAAATATTAAAAGTACATTAAATATATTAAAAAATGTATTATTTATCTAATTTCACATTTATTTTAATTAAAGAAATTATCTAACGTCATTAATTATTTTGATGAAATGTGAGTTCTCAATTAAAATGCAACATTTTTATAATTTTTTAAAAAATGAAACATATAAAAAATACCAAACCATTATCCTAAGTATATTTTGATATTACAATTAAAATAATTAATTTTATTTTCTAAAATAGTATTTATAAAATAATAAAAATTTACTTTGAATGCAAGTTGACAATTAAAACACAACAAACCAATAATTAAAAAATGTTGATTTTTATATGTAAAAGATTATTTTTTTATATATTATCTAGATAAGAGATAAATTGAATTTTAAAAAATATATTAAATAGATAATTTATAAATTTCTTAATGTGATTAATACTATTCATTCTAACCAATTTAATTACTCGGTTATAATAATATATCATAGTTTGTTTTGGCTAGGTGTTGCGTACACCATAATCTTTCGGAAAGATTACATTTAAAGAGAGACAAAACGAAAAATAATGTTGTGTTGAATTATTAGATTACATATAAATATAAAATAAACAAAATTAATCCCCAAAAGTAAATAATTTGAAGATTTAATTAGATAAATATATGTTGATTAATCTAATCAAATGAAATTCTATAGTGGAAGGAACAACCATGCCATACATAGAACATAAAACTACCCACTTGGTCTCTCACCTATACATAGCAGAGGAAAAACATATTAAATATTTTGGATCCTCTACTTCACTAATCCAAACCATTTCATATGCTCCATGTACTCATTTGAGAAACCATAGTCGTTAAAACCCAATATTCCTCTTAACATGTAAATACAACTCAGTGATGGACTATTTATACACGGATATACCTTGGTTTCTTGATTAGGGTGTTAGAACATAAATTATTAGTTAAAAACCAATTTAGTCTCATACTAAATAAATCATGTTATATCATGGGATTAAGAAATGGTCGGATGAAATAATTAATAAAATTAACAATGAAAATAAATAATCCCAACAAAACCTTCTTCATTGCAATACCATTGTATATCTTAGAATGTCATGATATCATTCCAAACTCAACCTCTTGATCCATCTATAGTTTTCGTTCCAATTATCGTATCACAACCCTCTTATATGGTTTCATTTCATAGTCATCAAAGATATACAGAAAATATTAAATGGGTATAATAAAGTATCCCTGTAATGACAATCAAAACTCCTTTGGAAGATAGTTAGATCCAATCCTCCTCTGTAAGTCCCCCATCAAGAGATCATGTTGTGGTACATCTGAATATTCAATATCTAAATCCATGGATACCCAAAAATATCAATTATATAATAATATAGAAAAATTTTCCACATATGACCCCAAATCCATGTCATCCCAAACATATATATGATCCCATTATGATGTAGGTCAATCTAGTATCGCATACCTTACCTATATGAATATTCATGTTCTAGATCATAAGAAATATAACAATCTCATCTGACCACCCATATGGGAGTTTTAATGACTATACTTATAACCTGTTATAATTTCATCATCGTCCACTAGGGATTTTTTCATTCAATCATCATAACACTATGAGGACTGTACCATAAAAATATAGATATAAAAATTATAAACAATGTTTTCCATATTCCCAAATCACCACAAAACCCATGTCCAGACTCCCCAAAGAACACCCTAGCTCTTCATTAACTAAACATGTGAAAATATTAATCTACGTTCTAAAGTGACACCAAATACCACATAAGCCCACATTCAAAACCACCCTATTACTAAGGAATTTATTTAAGATAACTATTAGGGTATCATTATCCATGACATAGTAGATACAACCTCACATGGATCCTTTGTCACATTCATAGTATCGGGTTATCACCCAACCCTATTGGGACATCACATCCCATGAAATGATCTTCTAGGTATCAGGGATTTTCAATATTTACAATGGCGTTCCACATAAAAATCAGTCAATACACAACCTATGATCTTACATGATCATCAAGGTCACTATGTGTCTTTCCACTCACACACCCGGATATTGGTATTCCTATGTTCATTACACATCGTCCTAGCCAAATTATTAAGGATATTGTTACATCTCCACCATAATCTCAATGATCCATAATGAAACCAAGTGTAATATGGGTCCACTGAGGCAAAAATGCCCTAGTATCTCTAATCCACCCACAATTGTTGATTAGATCCATCTAATGTCCTAAAACATGTGACAATTTTACGTTTCTATTCTAAAATCACAAATATATATTTTTGGAGTCTATAAGATGTCCCACCAATCCAATATTTCACCATTAATTGATGAGGCTACCTGCTAACACCCAAGGGGTTTTTCATGACCGCAAACTCACATTCATCAATAGTATTCTATTTAATTTATTTAATTAATTTCATTTAATTATTAATTACCGGGGAACCATATTCATTAGAGAGCTTAGGGTTGAATATAAATAATAATAAAAATGCAATATGTAATGTATGTCAGAACAATTATCATTTCATAATATTTATAATTTAATTACATGGGCCAAAAATAGCTTACAAGGAATTCCATGGAAGCCCAACATTTTCCAAAATAAAAATGCAATTTCCCCACATCATTAACCCCAAAATAAATAAAACATCAGTAATAAATTATTTGTTAATATTATAATTAATAAACATAATGAAATCTAATTCATAATACTATGGGATAACTCACCACATCATTGTGTCAGACAAAACAACACCCAATAGCTCTGCATGGGCTCATCTCACCTTCCTAGCCTTATGCTAAGTGGAAACCCCATTAAAACAACAATTTAATAAGATTTCAGTTTAATTTTTTCCAAAAATGAATATAATTTCACGATGGCTCCTTCATGGGAAAATTTGAAATGATTCCACATGAATATGGCATCCCCAGTCTACATCTGATTGGTAATTAAAAACACCTTCAATCTTTGATTATTTCACTATACTATGGTGGAATAGGAACCCGATTCCTTTACAATTAAGTGGGAATTAGGGGGATGAGTAAATGAGGCCAATAAAGAATGACATGGACCCTAAAACTCCATAAAACACCTCAATAACAACATAATATATAGGGGGTATCAAAGTGGAAAGAGGTGGAGGTCCCCATTTCAGTGATCCTAATAGGGAGGAATAAAGGGGGGATAACCTCTTACAAATGCATTGTTAAATGGTAAATTTATTAATTAATATGTCCGTATAAATTATTTTCTGGGTATTCAAAACCATTCACAAACATGGTAATTGTAATTTCATTAAACCAATTAACCTTACATGGTTTTCTATACAATTGGCCTAGTAATTGGGTGGTGTGAATTCCCTTAGCACACACACATCATTTTTTAGAACCCCATATTGGTTGACCTTAATTTTGTGTCAAATATACGACTTAACCAAAATCAATAAAGATTAAAATAAAATTTCAGGCATCCTAAGAGTTACGCCCCATTTCCTCTAAAATTATTTCCCAAACCATGTTCGTTGTCCTACCCCTCCCCCAAATATCTCAATATTTGTGAGTATCATTAGAATTTCCAACCTACCATATGAGACTCATTCCATTTCTAAAATAATCAATTCAAAAAAATTTTATTTATCAGGTTTTCATTAAAAACATCAATATAAAATCCAACCAATATAGTAGTTTAAAATTAAAATTCCTCATGAAATTTTCAATTTTTATGGATATGTTCTCTTACAAACTCCCAAAGATAACTATTATTGTCATCAAGAATCATTGGTGATCACCAAACAAAAATCCAAACATACATCAATAACTAATTCCCCCTCAAACA
The DNA here is from genome assembly GCA_963277665.1 of Viscum album. Lineage (NCBI taxonomy): Eukaryota > Viridiplantae > Streptophyta > Magnoliopsida > Santalales > Viscaceae > Viscum > Viscum album. Next base: position 1,978,170,547 of record OY728165.1, on the reverse strand, counting down.
TCCATGTTACTTCCTTAAATGCATAATGTTATTTTAAATACAAATTTCCAACAAAGGCACCTAAGTCAATCAATATGAGGTCATAAATAATAACCACAACCAAAACTCCATGTTTAATCTTAGTTAAACTAATCCATTCTAGTACATTACAAAATTTTTATCTCATTACATGACATACCATTGGATCTACCTATAATAGTACATTGTATGAGAAGGTGAATTATAAGACAAGACTCTACCCATATTCTGAATATCCTATGAAAAGACACAATACATGTTCCCACATTATCCTTAACAAGTTTTACCTCATTAGAAACAAAAAAATGAAAAAAATCAATGTAATGTAGTAATTAATAATTATATCATGATTTTAATTCAGAATATATGATTCCCATTCATCGCTTCCAACATTGTAAGTGAAAGTCATTCCCTAAAGGACCTGGATGATACCTGATATGCTTCTTCATTATCATAAATTACATGTAAGATTTTGTTCCTAGGAAACCCCATCTAATTATACAATGTAATGTTGGTTAGAATAACATTACCAAACAATCCTGAAATAATTAAATCTAGACACCATTGAATCACAAATATTGAATCATTATTAATTTATACCCAATTTAATTCTATGTTTATAGTATCATGCTTACCGAATCTCATACAGAACATCAAGTGAAATTTTAGGGTAGAAGAATCCATTGTTCATTTTTGTCATTGTTCTATCCAAGTCAATCAATGCACTATTGAAAAATTATATCCACATTATTACAAGCCATCCCATGATCAAAACCCTTTTTTATAATCAACCAATAAAAAAATTAAAACATTTATATATCTATCATTGAATAATCATGTGTTACACAGGTTAATTTATCCATTAAAATCTAAACAAAAAATGACAATACAATTACTCGTCCCACACCCAATTCCTTCTAACATGTGGGATACGTTCTCATGACCAACACATCACTCCCCACATTTCGACCGTCCTTTTTATCACACAAATAAATATCATTTTATCACCATAGTACACTACCCATCCATCACCAAAAATAACAATTAGTTTGGACTACACCTTTCACTCATAATTTTCACTTCAATAGGTTCAAAAAATAAATAAATGTTTTTGCATCAGAGCCACACTAATATATATCCAATACATTACACCACATCACCCATAATTGAGTACCATGGTCTAACTACTATTAAACAATTATGTCACACCTCGTCTACTAATTATGTCTTATATTCTATGGAGTAAAATTTTATATTCTCATTTTTTCCCTAACTATTAATCCTATAAGAATCATATCCACCTCAGTATCCCGCATATTATCCTTGATTGGTTGTAAATTACCACACCTGAGTCAGAATTCTATGATTCATATCATTACAAGTCATGCTAATAATTCTCAATATCACATCAGTTTTAACAGGATAAGATATCCCTTGGATCCCCTATTCAAAATCAGGAACATCAATAGTAACATGTTTAATCACATGATAGCCAAGATGTTGACATCATTTCTATCATGAGCGTCTTTCGTGCTCTATCTATTAAATTAATGGAAAATAAACTCATAAATAGTTTTAGTAAAACAAATTTCCATCTCATCGAATCAAATCATTATACATGAGCACTATAAGTGCTTATAAAAAACTAAGAATTCATAATTCTGATTCCCTAAATGATAATCACCCCATATTTCCCATATAATGATAACATATAACCCATGATTACCCCTCTAATATGTATCCATTGATGAAACCATCTTGTAATCCATTATGGTTCATTTCTAAAATAATGGTCTCTCAGTATCGAGCCTTGTTGTACCTATTTGGTCTCTCACTCATGTTATAACCCACAATGAATAACGTATGCTCCAATAACAAAATTTTAATGTCCTAAACCTGAAATATATCCACAAATGAGGTCTTTAATTTGATAATATAACACAACAACCACCACCCATAATTCAGGAACATATCCCTGTGAGAACCCACAAATTGGACTTATCCCTTAAGGGTCACATTACACTAATCAGTTATTATCATGACCAGTGATGTCATCCAATATGATCCATATAAATGAAAAATACATGTACATTTTTTATATGTATAATTCTAATAAAAATATGCGAGGAAACACTATATAGATAGTTACTGGGAAATTATATTACAAAAACTAATTAAAAACACCCCGCATGGATTCAATGATTATGTATCATGTTATGTAATGACCCACTAGGGTCACTGTACATCTAGTGCATATAAGAAAATTTGTGACCCTTATATTTAATGGGGATATAACCATATATCCAGATTAATTTCAATAAGATTATCTAAATATACATTTATTCAAAATATTGTACAATGTATTAATATAATTATAGTAAAATATTCCATAAGAGTTTTTGTTGACAATTGAAATTGGTGATCTTATGACGACAGTGATAAAAATCACACCCACATGAAAATATCTTATATGAATTCTATGGTTCAAATATGATTTATGAGATGCATCCTTTAACTATAGTAAAAGATTCAAATATAATATCAGGCCTCTTTGAAACAAGAAATGATGTATATATCGAAATTAATCTATATAATTCAAAACCAAAACAGATTCTCTCCAACAAAAAATTATATCCACCCCTGAAATAGAAGATAAAAATATCAATCAGGTTCATGGTAACATGGAAAATGTAATCAAAATAGTTATTCCAATAGCTCGAGTGCCAGTATCCATTATAATATCTATCATAGTTCTAATCCACCAGTCTAACATTCCCCAAAATATTATCTAAAGATAAAAAAATTGATCTGAAACAAATTTTTAACACCCCACTATCTTGGACCACTAATTGATTCCCAAACCAAAGGAAGATACAATTTTATAGACATGCATCTCTATACACTAAATGCAATTTTCTCAAATTTATGATCTAATACAGTATAATGTAGAGACTATACCCACAATATTAGAGTGAAAAATAAATAAAAAATTTACCAACCTACTTCCATACCATTTATTTTTATAAATATAGATGTAGATAAATATAAAAATACCAAATATGAAAAATTATATTCCATTATATTCCAAACAACCCTTACATAAATAGAATATAGGACACCTCTATAGTCTGGTGAAAAGTACATACAAACGATTAAATATAATAATGATGTCAGATCCTCGATATGATTATTCAATACCATATACAAGATCCATTTACTAATTCAAATAATCCCACTTGATTAAACCTAGACCGGACCCAACATGTACCTTCAGCCATGTGAAAATATTATCATGTACAAAAGTGGACTGGTTTCCCAAGATGACTGTGCATACGTCACTCATTAGGGAACCAAGAATGTAATCCCTTATTAATGATCATGTTATGTAATATGTTCGTGTGAGATAATCATATTATATAAATAAATTAATTATCCCTATAAATAAATTACCACTACACAGACTTCATTGACATGATTCCAATGTATCTCTTTTCTTGTTGGGAAGTAATTATAACCACAAATTATAGAACCACCCTCATGGTGGGTTCCATAATAGTATGAAAACCCACTTATATGGGTATAATAATTAATCACCATAGAGTAGAATTTAATATTATACATGAATATAATACTAGACGTTCCTCGACAGATACTAGACCCACATAAGACAACAGGTCCGATACCCCACTTTAAGGCCCCTAATGGGATATCATGAGATGCTCCATCTAAACAACCCGACACCAAATCTATAGAACGCCACCCAAATTAATGCTATATATTTGTTGAATCACCACCTTTATATATATCCAAACTGATTTCAAAGGAACCATATTTGATATCTAACTATGTGGAAGCTCCGTCCAATATCACCACCCCCAAGTCATCTTTCTCATCTGGTCATAAACCATATTGAAATCACTGTCAACCACTCAAATGGAAATTTCTATAGTTGAATATTCCCTATAAATATTTTAAAAACCCCCCTTATTAGTGTTTCCATCTAAAAATCATGATTTGGTATGATGTATTAAATATCCATCATCATCATAAAAACAATATAGAGATTGAATTATATGTAACCAAATCACAAGGAAAAACATTATTAGACTCCTCAGAGCACCAACATTCTCATCACATACTAATCTATGTGAATACATTGAATTAGTTTCTGGAGTGGCACCCACGACTAGCCCAACATATTTTGATTACCAGTCTGTCATTAGGGTAAATAGTAAATTGGTTCTTACATGTGTCCCCTATGATTGAGTATAGTAGAAGAACCCCCATATAAGCCGTTGGTCTCAATCACATTCATAGTTTATCACTCGAATCTATATGGATATCATGTCCCATGACATCATCATCAAGGTATGATGACCATTCCATCTACATAGTGACTCACAAAAAAAGAAACACTTAATAGATTTCAATTTTCTAATTTATATGCTCATGTTATCTCTAGATTGGTCTACTCAATCAAAATATTCTTAGATTGCCTAAGTTTAATCAAGATTATCCTTGTTAAATCATAAATACATGGTTCTATAATTCTATACTCATATCAATAATCTGAAATGACATTGAACATAAGAAGTGTCCACTGTGGCCAAATTGACCAAGATATATCAACAACACTCACTTATGGAATAAGGTCATATCAATCCCCTAAAATTGAAAATTTTGTTTCTTCAGGACTGGAATCAACTACACAATTATTAGAGACCATCCAATATTTTATCAATCCGAAACTCAGCTATAATTATAATAGGATACCAGTTATCCCCATGGCTTGTTCAAGACCCCTAAAATTAATTAATATTAATTAATTATTTTAATTGAATCAAAAAAAATTATTTTATATAATAATGTTCTAGAATATCCCTTAGTGGTGATACCATGCACTAACATTAAACATAAAAAGGATTAAATTCCATTTTTATTTTATGTGAGAGAAACATGATTTTTAGAAACATTTATATTTAATTATAATGGTCAGCATTAGATACCCCAGATGTCTAATCTTGTCCAACCTCATCCTTGATTAACCTGAACTACCTTAGTTTCCCCAAACAATTTCTCAAATAAAGCATCAATAATTAATTTTATTTAACAATTCTTATTATTATAATAAATCATTTCAAATTCATAATAATTCCATACAACTCATGGCATCGCTATGTCACACCGAAACCAGTCCTGATCAAAGCCCACGGTTCATCTAACCTTCTCCACCAAAGACTAAACAAGAACTCCATAAACATATTATGTGTTAATATATATTTTAAAGTAATATGATCAATTAAACACTAAAAATTACATATTGTGTCATATCATGGTTGAATCAACAAACCACCATAGGTTGGCGATGTCCCTAGTCAACCCCATGATTCTCTGTATATAATCCCCATCATTCTTGGGTGATACTATCAATATCTAGTTTAAATAATAAAAAATCTAAAAAATAAGATTTCAAATAATAGGTAATGTTTCCTAAAAAAAATTAGGATAATATATATGTATACTTGTCTAAAACAACCTCCACACCTTGAAGACACCCCATATCAAGGGGGAATCAATGGGAAAATATGGTGATATCACTATAAGAATGTTTGAGAGTGAGGGAATAAAATTCAGGGATTCATTATTGAAACCCACAACTGGAAAATGGAAAATTTTTCTTTTATTGGTCTACATGTTAATGTGTCAATGTATTCAAAACCTTTTAAAAATAATGAAGTTCGAACTACCTCCATCCCATCCAACATGAACTGTTTATCATAATAGGTTTCTAAAATGTGAACCAATATTGAGTGTAGATTTTAACAATATTTAAATTTCTCACAATTTTATAAGAAACCAATTGGTTTAAACATAACAATATTCTATCCATGTGAGCTAAAATTTTTCAAATTAAAATGAACCAAAATTAAATCATTGCCCAGAGTGCCACATGATTACCCCAAAATTGAACTCCCAAAATCATCATGTCAGATCATCTTCCCTATGACATATCATAAATCCCAAGAGGATCTCTTGAACATAAAAGTTAGCTCTCCATCCTCACTCCGTGAGAAAAAATCACTTTAATAAATTTCAATTAATTTTATTATCTTTTGAATCACTAAATAAAAATAGACCAATATTGAAATTTAAAATTATAATTATGATTAAAAAATTCAACTCATATGAACACATGATTATACATAGGGTTTTTTAAACCAATAAAAATTAGTAAAAAAGATAACATAGTGTACAATGTAAGAATAGATCCATACCAACACTCACTATATGATTCATATAATGTAAAACAGTGGGAAAAAAATAAAATATATTTGATCCCAAAAAACAATTCTTGTCGAAACAATGAATAAGATGAAATATGAACTCGAATGAACATTAAAGATACTTAACATGACCTAAAACCACAATTATTATCTCCGAATCTATTTTTGGAATCAATATAACTTATTAAAATATAATAATTAACAACCTGAAGATTTCCATTAGCTACTAGAGATAATGCAGTACTTCAAATATAGTAAAAAATGGTTTAAAATCATCTGAGTTGTCCATCGCTATTGTGAGACTAAATTACATTGTGGAGCAAAACAAGTAGTATGTAAATATGGTAGTAATATAATATGATATTTTACATAAATTCCTACTCATATATATATATATATAATAACGTATTTTTTCCAACTACAATATAAACATATAAAAAATCATTGGATTGATAAAACATAAATCAATCCTCTTTATCATTGATAACTACCTATATTTGTAGGGTCTATAGAATAACCACCTACTCTAAAATGAAAAAATGGAATATAATTCATACTAGTTTCCATGAACTAACACACTAGACCCTTCAGGAATAATAGATTTCCATGTTTGACTCCACAAGGCCAAATTTTATAGGCATGGGGTTAGAGACTAGCACTGAGTAAAGATATCACACACATGAGAGGCCTTAAACAAAGAAACATATACAAATGAAAACCTATCAAAATCAAATTTTTAGTTAATAAAAAAAGAATATAATAAAAAAATACATGCATATAACTAGTCCCACATACGATTTTGATAGAAGTACCAGAAATAAAATGTACAAAATACAATCCCACTAAAATTAATAATGATTCAATCATTCCTGAAAAGGTTAATTCAAAGATGATTTATCTGATATAAAAAAATTTGGCCTAACAAAAAAAACCCATTATGCACCATCTCTTAGACCTCCTATGACTCCAACCAAAATCTTGTTTTCAATATTTGATACAATATGTGTGGGTAAGGACCATGCATGGGTGACTATTAACATGACTAGAATAATAGCTCAAAATCACAAAACACAATGATTCAATTAGATTAATCCCACAATGAAGGAAAATAAAAACCTATATATTATTAAAGACATACTATAAGACTCAAAATATAGTAACATATACAAATGTAATATATTTATTTTATTAATCCTTAATTGAAATGATATGTTGATAGAACTCACTCCCTAGGTATTCCCATCATTTAAGGAACTAATTTTAGAGGTTTTACCCTTCAATTATTTATATGAAGATATACACACTAGAACTGAAAATATGACAATACACAAATAGGGCATCATATCCATGGACTATATAGGATAACTCACCCTAACCTAAGTAATATAAATTGTTTGTGATCACATTCACTGAATTTCAGATCCCAAATACCTATCCCAACATTGGGAGAAATTATACAAGGTCACTACCAAAGATAGAAAACAGAAACATGAATCTATCCAAAATATACATGTAGATGGGATCACTCATCTTATTCATATAATGGTTTGCCTCACTATATACTCATAAAAACTGATTAATGGAACATACCAAATATATACATAACCAGATTGAATAGAATGGGGAATTTAAAAATCCATGGAAGGAGTATATGATTTGTTAAATAATATAATTATTTTGGTCTAAGACATGTCATAACCAATTCCAAACTCATTCCAATGTTCACAAACCCTTTCCCATGAACTTTTCACATTATCATGTAGAATTCCAATATTCATTTACATTGGTTATGTTGTATAATCTGGTCGACTCCATCCCCATGTAACCATGGGGTACACTCCAAGTCACCAATCAAGGTTCACATGATACTTGAATGATCATTGGATGTTTGATATTAACATATGTGTGTAAAACCTACCCATCATGGAATGGGATCCACAATATATTTTTATTATTATATAAATGAATATTGTGTTAGTATTTCAAAAAAATCATAAAATCTCATGTGTCTTCATTCTCAGGGACACCACCCCAGTTTTCACCACACAATATTCCATAGGTATTATCTATAAAGACAAATATGGTTGATCTATCTCCAATTTTATGATTCGTGTAACCAATTTTCTTAGAAAAATCCTCCCATCACACCCTATCACCGCAACACCAAAATAAAAATTAAAAACTATTGATGAAATCCCTGATCATCCATGATCATCATCACCCCACTATCATGACTCCAATCATGAATTTGAACATCTGGTAACACCCCATTATACAAAATATTTATTTTTCTAGTATTTTTTCATGTATAGTCAAACCACTGGTCAAAAAATTACTCAATAAGAATTCCCAATGATTTAGGGAAGAAAATCATGAAACAAAAAAATAAAGAAACAAAAGAAAAACATTATTTGTGTTGGGCTCTATCCTTTTAATTGATAAGATTATTAATGAAGAAGTATAATTAAAGATAAATGAGTCAATTATCATGTTTTAATTACATTATGAAAATCAACATCCATAATCCATTAATCAATTCACCAATAATTTTTATAAAAAAATATATTCAATATTGATATAGGACAATCATAAATTGGAATTAACCAAACAACAAATCATACTATAATGATTTTATGTTGTTCATTGATGATGTATGAATTTGTCAACATTTTTGTTGGTGAGATCAAAGAAATATGTAATGGATGATGGTATTATTCTCCAAGCGATCATCGATCCCAAATACCATTGAATTTCACAAAGTTTATCCTATATTCTCCTCTAAAAAATCTAGTTATATGTGAATAACCCTCGGATTTATCCATATTAATTTTTAAATATGATAGTTTTTTATCAAATAAAAATAAAAATCAATCAAAAAAATTATTTATTTATAATTCAAAAATTTACTACTCTTAAAAAACAATAGAAATGTATAATTTCAGGTAGCACCTATTGTAAAACCTATATTCAATATTTAATTGTAGTCTTGTATTTCATATATAAAACATATTCTTCATGAATTTTCATTATTTGATAAAAACTACCTTAACATAATCAATTAAATTTTATAGTTTTATTATATAAAAAATGATTCCCTGTGAACCCTGAAATAATCTACTAAATATGTGCCTATGTATTATTTAAATTATTCCAAAGTGCTAAAAGGTTAAAAATAATGTCATTCTTTTATCTACACATCTATAATTTTTCTCAAAAAAATTGAAATAATTCTATAAAATATGAGGGTATTAAGTGAATATTTGTTCCTCCTATGCCAGTGTACTCTCCTACAAATTCCTATGTTCCCATCACACACAAACAAGGGGAATAACTCCCTAATGTGGGATATGCTCTTGTCTCATAATAATATCATATATGTTATTTGTGAAGGCATATCCATACATGATTTTTATACTAACGTAGTTAAGAACATGTGAGGGGTCATCCATAAATCATCCGCTATTTTATGAGAATGACATTATGCACATGGTTTAACTATGGATATACTGCTTCACGGTATTCCACCTCACTGAGAATACATAATATCTATAAAGGAAAATGAATCTTAGAAATTACTTGCATTCATATAAAAAAACAAAAATTCCACCCATATGGGAGGAATTTTGAAACAAAAGGTCTTCCTCATTGAAATGCATTTTCATTCATCAGTATTCAATATATAACATTGGATGGTTTTGGGAATTCCTCATATAATCCTTGATTATTGGTAGATTCTTCAATTTATCTTCCTCAAACTCAAGAATAATATTTAATAAATATCCTAGATTAGATGAAAATAGTATTGTACTGACTTTTATATTATAAAATTCCTAGAATGAATCCATATTCATGGTGGAGTGGTTTCAATTATTATATGAAAAATCCTCCAGCAAAATGTGATCCCCTATACCACATAAAAATCCAAACCTAAATTCACGATGCATGTAATCCAGAACCTGAATGGTCTACATTAGGAGGCTATCATTCATATTATGGAATATTGTTCTCATGTGAAACTGAGCCCTAACATCCTCCTCAGTCATATCCAAATGATTTACATGATGATTTTATCATGTCATAAGATGTTCACTAGGAGAAACTCCACGAATATGTAATATATCTAACAGGGAATGGAATAACAATCTCTCTACTGCACACTAATATTGGATTTGTAGGATATGAGATGAATTTTCTGGATTCAGTCACTAAAATAGTATCAAGACATATAGCTAACTATGGAAGTCCAATCATGATTTATATGGATATACCATCTCACTTTTACATCTTTAAAACAATGGGTTCATCGAAACACACTGGAACCTAGACCCCAACAATCACATTATAGAATGCGAGGCATGATAAGATAAAATAATCTACCAACCACCTCATACCTAGATCTCACAACAAATTTAAATGTTTTTTTTGACTTTTACACACATAAAATCTATTTATGTAGGGTATGTATGAAACTAACTTAGTATAAACTCTTACAGCACCACTGATACTAGAATCCAACAGTAGAAAATAGTGATATTCTGCCCACCGTTATAAAATACATAAGGATCATTTCTAGTGATGAACTAATAATAAAGAGACTCAAAAATGATATCTCTAATATGAGACAGTCTAACATTCCGGTGAAATTATATGGTAAAAACCATTCAATGGAGTTACTCTACACCACCATCATCCACCGAGGAAAACTACATTGAGCACAACTACTCAAAAACATCGATCAATAATAACCAATATGATATCATGCTAAGAGAATATACCAAAATGTTCTGTAGTATTGGAGTATATAATATCTAAAATTCATAATCTTGTAATAAATATTGTCATTGAACCCAAGTTGTGTTAGGATCATTATATGAATAAATATACTTGATGAACTTATAGATTGATGAGAAAATTAAGCTATATCCCATATGGTAGTGTCAAAACATCCTCAAGAAAAATTCCTCTAATAGCATATCAAAATTGTGTTTTTATAGTAACTACTAGGGTGTATTAAATTTTACGACCAATAAACATTCACCTACTACACATGTATCATATCCAATCAAATCAAAATTTCATACGCATCATAAAAAACAATATACTAAATACGTTTTTATGGATGTCATAAGATGGGTGAATTAGACAACCTATCCCACTACCCCCCAATGGGCTTCTGGATACATTATATCCATATGAATGGACACAAATTTTATGAAAAAATTGTCAGGGGTTCTGAAGCAAAGGATATTTATGGAAAAAGACTTTTATAATATCCTTTCATCCAAAGGGGGCTCCACATATCATTCATGATCATTCATTCGTATAATAATAATAACATTCAAAACAAGACTATGTCCACTATTACTCCATACTTCAATATTGAATATCAAATTATGTTTACCCATCAAATAAAAAAGTGACATTTCATGAGATTCCCATAAATCCAGTTCTCCTGGAGAATGTCTAGGACTATCCATAACTATTTCTTTTGTCTAACTATAATGACATGTACATATGTTTTTCATTAATAGAGAGTACTATGAAATAGTACTAGAAGGGTTGAATGACTAGTTTAATAAGTCCAATGATTACCATAGAGGATGTAGTCATACTGAATAGCATTAATAGGAACATTTGGTAACTATAGAAACATCTATATAACATCTTATTATAGCCTCCATTATAGAGTGACAGTAGTGTTAGGATGAAATATGTTCAATATTAAAGAAGAAACTCTTCCCATTTTTCTAGACAAAGGAACATTCAATTCAGGAATGTGGATTCTTTTTCTTAATAGTCAATATATTTATTCTACTAAAATCCATACATAACCACATTCTCTTATACCATTTCCTAGTGGAAAATATCCAATATTCCATGGGGGGATTCACAAGACCTACCAATCTATTGTTAAAAATAATTCTCTAAACCACCATTTTCTCTGAAATATAATTTATTGTTATCCATTATTCTTGAGTAGATGTCATGTATGTCACAAGGTATTGATCTATGTATAAATAAATCTCTCATCTGGAGGGTTTCCTAAATCATGCTTTGGGAAGGCATCCTTATACCCCACAACTACATCAAGAACCTAAATGACTAGTTCAACCACAACTCCAAGGGTAATATTTTTCAATTTATGAGTAAAAAAACATATCCACTAATTTATAAGACTATTTTCTCTACGTAGGTTTGTTTCCTGAAAATGAAGGAAAAACTTATCCCATCAATTCGGACACACAACATTATCTGTCAAAAATATTCAACCAAAGAACAAACAATGGAGAGTCATTCCATAGATAAAATTTATATAGCATCAAAAAAATGTGAAAAGATATCATAAGAGGATCCATCTTATAAGGGTTATGATACACTATTTATAGAGATATCCCCATGTATGGGTTATAAAAGGAAAGGTCCAAGCCAAACACTATTATAAAATATAATGATCTTGGAAATTTTATATAGATAGAAAATAGGGTCTCAAACAATTGATAGAAATTATAAATGCAAAGTAAAAGACAAAATATTGTACATTTGATCATCTCGAGAGATTTTTGGTCATAAGAATCCATTGGATATAGAATCCCACATCATAACAGCATGCTCCCCTAACCTACCATGCACCTCCTATGGGTTGTGGTGAAAAAAAATGAAAATATATCCCAAATACCCCTACCACAAAACCCATTTCCATGTATTTAATCTTTTAAACTCACTTCCCTACCCACTAACACTAACTAGGTGGTCCATAAATTGTATACTTATTAGCTACATGGGGGTTGGAAATCCTTAACGATGTGCCCTCACAAATCATTGGACTAACAGAACATATCACAAGGCTAATTGGAACCATCCTAAGAACCCATGAGGGAAGAACAATATTCATGATACTATATATGGAAAGGTATCATGAACATGTATCCCAGGTTATTTCATCGACTATAAATACTTGAATTCATAGATATATGGTTTCTACTTCCAAAACCTACCATCAATGACTGCTCAACCAGGAAGCTTTCCACCCCAAAGTCATGACCCACCACCCCAACATACGATGAGTATCACTTCATCCCATATATTAATGTTAATTCAACAATATATAGATTATTATCAAAGTTAATCATCATGAACCATGTCCATGGAGTATCATAGGTTGTTAATGATACTCAACACATACTCTACGATGGACATTCTACACTATTGGGGATCCATAAGCTATTGGTTATATAATTTTCAAAATGTTACTATGTATAAATCTTTTCTAAAGGTTTGGTTAAACTCATTACCTGTTAGAGTAGCATCAAAATACATCTCCATGAAAAAACTCCACCCTTTCTTTAGAGATTTATATTAAAAGACTAATTTCTCGGACCACCATTTGATTTGGAGTTTTCTTAATATGGAGAAAACTCTCAAAACTAACTTGAGTAATTCCACTAATTATGAGTAGTAGGCTCACCCCAAAATACAATGGGTTTACACATTTGAAGAACATGAAGTTTACAAAGATTAGAAACATCCTATATTGGTACTTATAAGAAAACTATCTACTCAATTGGTGGCGGTAAGATCACTAAACCTCTTAGAAGAACCACCTACGGTAGAAACTGCTAAAATGTTGCCTCATATCTTGGTGGATAATCATCATGAAACCATTATCAAATCCTAGATGGGTTGCAGCATGGGGTAATACTAGAAATGTTAAGACACACCATCATTATATATAACATCTATAATTAAGTCTCAAGAATGATATGGAAATGACAACCAATTCCTATGAGATCCATAAAATGATTATTTCCATGAAACGGGTTCCTAAATGTATTATGTTAAAATTAATGTTATTAAAAACATGATGAATGAATATGTCAGAAGACACAACCATACTAGGATTCATTCTCTATGATACGATCTCGCGGAACCTCATTATAATTTCCATAGTTCTCAAACAAAACCTCATAGTCATAAAAACACTAAACTACAGTCGTATGATGATATACTTTAATCACCATATATTGTGACCTAAACTATTGGTGCCCATATAGCTACAGGAATGATGAATTTGACACCCTGAGCAAACATATAAAAGGTCAGGGGCTATATAATAGTGATGTGTAGTCATATCACAAACCATGGTGGTATTTTTTATGTTACATATACATAAATACACATCTCTATAACTAAACCATTTGCGCCCATCTAGCCAGTTAAAATATTAATGTGAAACCATGGGACAACTTATAATAGGTCGTGGGCTATAAACTAACACCAGGTAGTCATTTCACACAATTGGGAGGTATTATCCTATGGTATATATAGATAGACCCACATCTCTAAAACTAATATAATGTGGAATGAACGTTTAAATTTATACAAAATATAAATTAATAAATATTACACCACATCAGATTTTAAAATATGTTTGAGGAAATAAATTATAAAAATAAAATCACATAAAAAAGATGAAAAATATGTATTTCTAGAAAATGGGGGAAAATATCATGATGTATCACGAATAACTAACTATGGAATGACCGGTGAAAGTAGGTTTCACATTAACTTGGTCATCCTTGAACTCTGTTGAAACAATTATCATCTACTATAGACATGATAGATGCACGTGGAGAACATTCCAGGTTGACTATATACATACCATGTAGGATAAACTTAAACCATTAATCAAAAAGCATCCTGGAGAGTCATCTCATATGAAAGGATAAGAATATAAATGATTTTATCACTTATATACATTAAGTCTATATGATAATTTATTCCCACATAGGCATTATAGGAATTTTCTCTCTGATTTATGGAAACACTCGATCAAGGGAACCCACTCGTAAGGTATTACTAAAAATTATGGTACTCATTAGAGAGGTCATACCCATTAGGCCTTTCCAATAAGCATTCCATGATGGAACTCATAATATTTAGATACAAGGATAGGGTATCACACCAATGTAATATTGGGATTGATAAGCCAATCCATATAAATCCATAATAATGGGGATTACATGCCCTTAATGTCATCAATGGGATCAATAACCCAGCCCATTGGGATATGACAAGGGGTTAATCCCTAGGATAGATGGGGTGATTATTAACATTATTGTGAACTAAACTATTGATTGGACCACTCATTCTTTAATCTGGGTGGGATACCTGACTTTTCAATCATATAGATTGACCAAGGTAACCCACCTTTTAGATATTTGTATAGAAAGAATAGAAAGTGTGCTTAAAATTACCCTAATAGAATTGAATGATTTCTATAATGACATCACAATGTACATTTCTAATATCAGTTCTACTTATGTCACTTCTCATAGATGTTTCATCCTACTGATTCCTTTGTTATATGGTCATTCCCTAATACATTGGTTCTGACAATGTACACTAGTTGTGTCTATTTATACAATACATCTACATTATCATGTACCATAGGGTGAATTCAAAGACATTAATAAAGTTTCATACAATATGTAATATTTTTCTTTCATCATAAAACCTTGTCCCTGATTTAGGGGATATACATTGTGTGTGTTCTTCCAAAATAAATGCCATTCGTGTTTATTTTTCATAAAAAAAATGAAAATTCATAAGTGTATTTGGAAACAAAACCTTATACAATTATTCCATATATTTATATTCCATTAGTATTGAATGTTAGGTTTACCATGCCGGATCTATGATTGGATTCCTGATTTCAGTCACCCATCCAGTTGAAAAAATCCCCCAATCACAATGCTTCAATACATCACCATAAAAATTGATAAAAAACATAATCTAACTCATGATCTCCCATATTTATCATCCTAAAATAATTATTAAGTATATATAGAGTCAAAATCACAGATTTATGATTCATTACCCTGATGATCAATTTTAAATTGATCATTTGTTGGTATAATCAAACTATTGGCAAAATAAAATACTGATGAATATTTTTCGATATAAAATGAGAGAATATATGAAAAAATATATTGAGGGAATGAAGATTGGATTTTTTATAGGTTTTACTCCATCCTTTAATAGGTATATTGATCAAAAATATATTAATTATTAAATATAAATAAAATATTTAAATATATGAATTCATGGATAAAAATCAATATTTAAAAATGACCAATTGATCTTTGAGTTAATTTTATAAAAGAATTAATTTATATATGATATATGAGAATAAAAAATTATATTTAATAACAAAATTAATAATATCATTCATTGATATTTTATAAATCAAAAAGAGATAATATTTTTCTATAAATTTTATTAGAATGATCCTTGAAGTCCATTGTTTAGGAAAGACATCACTGAATCCCGATTGTCAATACATGAACCCACTAACATCCAAAAAGGTTCTACTTCATAGTCATGTATAATCTCAATGGTTATCTGGATAAAGGTAATAAGTTTCCATAAAAATTACTAAATAGGGCAAGTTTTGATCATATAATAATTATAATAATCTACAAATTAATTAATTACTTTTTTTATTATTTTTCACATTATTTCTCTTAAAAAATCCAGTCACATTCAATTCTTATATCATGTCTCGGGTAAAATGATCATTCCAGATTTAGTGGTAGTCTGTGATTTTCCATTTGAAACACCATTTTATATATATTAATTTTTTTTAGAAAAACAATTATTATTTGATATATTAATAATAATTTTTTTTATAATCACCAATGCTCCATTGACCATGAAATCCTTTGCTGACACCACACCTAACTCTAGAAATACTCACTGTATTGTTTCGAAGAATAACATTAGAATGAATAGTTGTTATAATAATAACAGAAACAATGATTTCCATTCTACTAATCAAGTGATTTTATTGTTTTATTTTTATTGTCTTAAACAATTACTCAAATGAATCCAAACATATAGTAATATAGTTATAATTAAGTCTAGATCATTGAAATTTCCCTCAATAATAATAGAGGAAAATAAAACTTCAAAAATCCCACAACCCATCTATTAAAATAGGGAAATGAGTATAAATGGTCATGGATTCTTGAGTTCTTCCCATGTATAACTAGTCATATCATTCAAAAATGCTTTGTTTCAAACATGTAAATTAACATTTGAAGGATCTTCTCAACCCATCTATAACAAAAAAATGAACAATTTCAGGATAATACACATAGTTATTAGAAAACGTACCAACCAAACATCTATAATATATGTAAAAGATACATCCATGATCAATACAATAGTACCTACTATAATAATAAACAATATTGATTTAATAAATTAGATGCACACTTATCATGAAATATATTTTCAATATTTAACGAAAATATTATAACAAATTTAATCTAATTTTAGAAGGTCATTCCTTGTTATATAATACAAACACATACTAATATTGAAAAAAAATATACCATTTAACAGTATTAGTAAATAGTATGTTGATTAAAACTTGTAAATGGTAGAAATATACTCAAGGATAATTAGTTCAAGACTAAATAGGTCAACTATTCTGGTCTTATTCCACAATAATAATTGGGTATAACCAAATCAAATCCCAACAAATTAATGGAACCATTCCATAATGAAAATGTTATATCATACACTATATTCCAAAACATATTATTAGAAGGATATTTCAGAGACCCATTATGGAGTACCTATGATGGTACATTAAATTTTAGGGTTAAAGTTAGTCATGGGTGGTGGTAACCCAAAACATGATTTCATGTTGAATTTAATATTTTCAACCATTAAAATTAATAAAATTATTTTGTTTTAAAATTGGAATGATGACTATAATTATATAAAAAGAGTATATGAAACATTTTTTTTGGTGGAAGGAAAGGTAAGGTAAGAAGATTTTAATTTATAGTGTTTTTTAAATGAAACAATTTCCTAAAAATACTTTTATACAACATTCTGCACATGAATCCATTAATAAAAAATCCATGTAGTTTTCAATAAAAATATATCAGTTGATACCTAAACCCATAATATTTTTCTCAGAATCCACTTTTCCCATCCTCTCAAAACTATCCACCACATCACCACCGAAGCACCTTCTTAATCATATAATATGCAAGAATTGATTTTTAATACTCAATTCAGGTTTAGGATCGATGAGGTGATTTCAATCATATGAATTATTAGTAATCATTGGATAAAAATTTATATAAACAAATTGATTTTAAGATAAGAGTACATTTTTAGTTTTGATGTAATCTATAATGTTATATAATACAAAATTTACCATAAAATTGGACAAATGATCTCATGGTTAGAAGAAAATAATGTGTGCATTAATTTAAAAAAATGATTCCATTTGGTATAGATTTTTTTTGGGTTACAACATGATTAATCTATATTGATCAAAGGTTTATATGTTGATAACCTAGGAGGGGTCCATGAAATAAAATTGGTATAAAAAATACCAAATGTTATGAAAGGGAATTTTTGTATCATAGGGAAGCGTCACATGAACTAAATAAATTTTCATGATGTTTTAAAATAACAATATACAATGTAAATTATAAATTTTTATATAAACATATGTTTGGATTTATAATTGGTTTTTTTAAAAATATATATTTATTAATGTTACATTCATATTCTAAGGACCACATTAATGGTCAAGAAAACCCACCAATAGATGTCGGTGGCATTATTTTCCCAAAAATATCTAAGAAGCATGTAAGAGTTTATTAAGTCAACATATCAAATTAAGTAAACATAAAATTAAATACCACCCTAATCAATATATAATTATATTCCCTAAAAAAATTAAATAAATATACATAAATCCACCATGGACAAAAAAACCGAATCCCAAAATAGTCCTACTGGAATAAAATTTATTAATTAACCCAAAATATAAAAATATATAATCATCCCAATACCTTTATATTATTCCATATAAACTATGGTGAATATAATGAAAATCTCCACACTTGGTCATATCCTAATAGGAGGAGACAAGACATTATATCAAATGTATTTCACCATTCCTTTGTGAAATGCACTTTAAAATACATGGTAATTATAATTGGAATAATATAGAATGATAAAACATGGAAAATAAGGGAATGATTGATTCATACCCAGTGATTCTGGAATTAAATAACTAATGGATACTTCATGGATCAATAATCATGAAAATGGTGGAGTGTTCCATGAGAAACATTGGGAAGCCCACTATATGGGTGGAAATGAAATGAGTGCAAGCAATAATAGACGATTATATATAATTAGTGGGTTTAATAAAAATTATTTTACCATTAAAAAATAATAGAGTAGTCCACTAGTTACATTGTTTTGTCCAATCGTGTACCAAATGGTGCCCCCAAACCAATAAGATTTTATCCTTAAACACGAGGTTTGTAGAGAAAATATAATTGTTTCATGGAATCACCTGTAGTGTTAATTATTTATTAGAAACATCTTAAAGAAAAACTAATCAATGATCCAATATCAAATACTAAAACCTTAACCATAAAAAATATGAATCCATCCCAAAATGACTGAAATCTAATTGAACCCTCAAGTAATGAGTTCCCATAGGATGGAAAAAATAACCAACCAGTTCATTATTCATCAATGTGTCACATGTTTGACCTTATACATCTATAATTATAATAGAACCCATTAAATATATATTCTAATAATTTTACGGGACAATACAATGAGTTATATGTTAATGGTTATGATTTCAATACTTGGAATCACATTGGGTGACGTGATGTTGGATTGGGTAACCTTACTTGAGTGGTTACTAGAATGTATTGTGGATGTTATTAGTTTCACTTTTTTATTTGATATTGTCCAAGGATATCTAATAGAAACCCTACGAAATGTGAGATGGTATAGTGCATGAAACGGTATGATACATATAATGTTCAATATAGATGGTAGAGAACATGATTAAGATACAACATATTGAGCTCAATGTAATATTATTTTTCATCTTTTTGTAAAAATGTGTTTTGTTAGTTGACAGTATAAAGTGGTTATTCTTGGATAATTGTTATATATTCTCTTTACATCACTGGATATTAATTTTTGAATATTCTCTTGGTAAATGTAAAAAATGTTGAACTGATCTTCAAAATATAAATGCATTTTCTAATTAGTAATTAATGATGCATCAAGTGGATATTCCATATTTAGATGATTAATAATATAATAATTCAATGCAAAAATTAATTTTTATTATGATTTGATTTTGGAAGATGATTTAATTCAATTTTAGAGATACACTGAAGAAAAATCCAAGTAAATGATTGATTTGTATATTCCTATGTATTTTTTACTGAATTAAGAATCCTTTTGATTTTCATGTATTGTTAAAGTGTTTTTTACTATGATAATTTTTATGTGATTATGAAAATGTTTTCAATCACATGATATTGTAGCCAACTCAAGACCACATTGTGCGGGGATGACCTAGACCACTTAGGGGATCCATATAATTGGTGTGATTGGTAGAAGAGTTATTAAAAATCCACATATGGTAGGTCGGATTGCGTGCAAGGGAGAGAGCCCATACAGATGGACTAGGGTAACAATGGGCCATTTTTGGTGAGGCACGACCCATTAGATGATGTGTTTGAATTTTTCACATGTCTATAACATTCACCTAGATCAATTGATATATTATAGAATATGTTCTATTATATAAAATCACTCAATATAATTAATGTTTTATGATGTACACTTCGAGAAAAATAAAATTTCAACTACATTAACGAGATACATAAAATTCAAGGGACATTATATGTGATATTTGAGTGATGTTTGATTAGTGCGGTGATCATATTTTAGATCTAGTGACATCTATGCGTTCTAGATTACTGAAGTAGTTTACTGGAATATAGATGATCAAATTTATGGTTTCAATTATCATTCCAATGCCATAATACATGGTCAATGAGTCCAAAAATAGATATAAAATAAATTACATCTTTTATTCATAATATTTTCCAAGAACATTATTCAACAAATAAAAGGAAAATATGATATGTCCAATTGATTTTTAAGATGATTAGGATGCTTCCAAAAAACAATGATTTATTTGATCCACATCACATGCACACAAAGAGTTAACATGAACATGTGTGAGATATTGTTCCCCATTTTTCAGTGTTGATATTTTGAGAGATGTAAAATGATTTGGGTGCTGTTAATATGAATTAATTTTCATATTTATAATATTCCAGTACACAGAATTATTCTCAACATTAAGGAGGTATGAGGAAGCATGGATCACCTAAAAATAATGAAGATCAAATCCAATGATCATTTATACAATTGTAGAGATATATCTCACTTACATGAAGAAATTTGAGAAATCCTGATGGCATATAGTTTTCAGAGAGAGTAATCCTAACATGATTCACACAGATTAATGGTAAAATGATCCATCGGGCATTCAATTTCTGAAAATCACACTCGATTTTCTACATGAAGAACATATTCTATGAAGTAATTCAGGATAATATGATACAAATTACCTCACCATCTTGAATAAATAACCATATTACCTAGAGATACAATGTATATATGATTGTTCTTCATAATAGATAAAATGTTTTGAAATACATCACACATGATATACTGTGAATATTCATTATTTAATTATTGGAGAGAGTGCATGTGGAAAGTCCATACAGTGATCATCTTCTATATACTAATATTACACTTGTGATTTTTGTGAAGAGAGTGATGAAATTTCCTTGTGATACTTATTTAATTAACAACATTATACTTCCATTTGGGGTTTTTCACAAGAATGTGGATTGTGTACATTTAATTCTTACTTGAATATATACAATATTTGATAAAATTGATATAAAAATAGTGAATGAAAGAAAAAATAATCTTAATACAAATATATTTATATTATGTAGATTATTAATGGGTTTTCCATGCAGTATATCACATATTCACGATGATTGAGGAGTTAGGATGAAAGAGAATTGATATTTTCAAGGGTTTATTCATGGTTAAATTATTGTAGAAGAATTTTTGTATATATATTTTTTCCACAATAGTGTGGTTAGGACACCAGAAAAAAAATTTCAAAAACATAGTTCCACTTATGCAATGGACCATTTAAATGTGATCTGAAATATTGATATAGAAAAATAGACTTTATTTGTGGTTGTTTATGTCACATTAGTCGAACAATAGAATTGTAGATCATATATTCTCAAGTAGTATTATTTTGAGAGAATATTATCATGGATCTATATTTGAAGAATGGTGATGCCCTTTGAATGGTTGTAGGAGTATGTGATGTCATCTAGTTGCTTCCAGTAGAGAAAATTGTCTCTTAGTTAGAGCCAGAGGATTAAGTATTTCGGTTAAAGATGGAAAATAAAAGAGTATATCTATTTGAGCCAAAGAAAATGTTTTTAGTTCGACCTAGACAAAATATTTGTATATCTATTTGTGTTGGGAGTTTTGTAATAACTTAATTGATAGAGATGAATATGTATCCAAAGGGAATAACGGGTTCAAAAATATAGTAGGATATATTATTACAATTATTGTATGGTGTTTTTATCTCTCCATTAGTCAATTTAACACTATGTGATAGTAATATAAAATATTTAGTGGATCAATAATATTAAAAATTTCTAAATGATTACCTAAATTAAAAAGGAATTCAAAATATGAAACCAAAAACTCACTCACCCCCTCTCAATGGAAAATCCATGATGTGTAATTACATGTTTTATTTGACGGTAGGATCCCTATAAATATCCAAAAAATTCGTTATGAAGTATATATTTTCAATAAATTAGTGATATTTGTAAAATGTATATTTTAACCAAGGCTCAAAAAAGGAGAGATACATAATAATGATTAATAATAAACTTATTTTGTATAGAGGGATGCCTCCAACAGAAGGAAATCGTAATTTTATTACATGAAATAATTATTTTGATTATTGTTATTTTGTTGAATCCTTCAAAATATGTTATAAAAATGTATCATATTGTGATGTTAATTTTGTATTAAAATATCATCTTTTTAATGTTACCAAAAAAGGTTCAAAGTCTATTGTTTGTTGTTTCCATGAACTTATCTATGATAAAACACATCAAAATAGACAAATTTAAGAGATGGAAGATTTTAAAAAAAATCATCATTATGTGCACCAACCTTTGAAACCCAATAGAATAATGGGATAATTACACTCTATATATACAAGATGAATGGATATTTTACTCCATTAATAAATTTTTTATGACATATTCTTTTTAGTAACATTAAATTAACTAAATTTTTTTATAATATTTCAATGTATGTTAAATCCTACCAACTAAAGGATAAATAAATCAATTTAAATTATCATGAAATTATATTTCATGAAATATGGAAAATTAAAGAAGAGGAAAAATTAATTGATGTAATATAGGGATCACATGATGAGAATTATTATGGATTAGAAGAAATCATTCACCTCAATGTTTATAGATAAAAATGTGAGGTTGAATAATTAATAATCACCAAATGATAGATCTTCCCAAAATGATGAAAAAGGGATTTTATAGCATAATTTATCAATGGGGACTATATCTCCTGAAAAACATTATATTTTAATCTAATAATAAGTAAAAATTTTCTCTGATAATGGAATCACATTACTCAAATTTTATCTTTTGTATTAATGTGGCTTGAAGTGTGGGTATATGAATTAAACCAATTTATATGATAATATATATGGTAAAAATGATCATAAATCCACTACATAATGGGTGTTAGTTAAATATATCATGAAAACTTGTTTTCCATCATGTTTCATAAATATTAGTGGTTCCACTCAAAATAAATATGGTACACTATCTGTCAAACTTAAATAATCAACACTATATAAGAAGGGAATAAGGCTCAAAGGCTGTTGTCGGTGTTTCTTGAATGCGGATAGAAGTCATTAGAATGTTTTTACAACATGAAAATTTATGATGATAGTATATGTATTTCATTTTATTTGATTGTACAACTAATGTTATGGGAAAAAATCCTACTCTATTAGGTATAACATTTTATTGTTATGGATATGTAATATACTAATTCAAATATAGAGGGAACACATGATAAAAATTTCATAGAGGAATAATTTATTAATTAGAAATTCATCCACGCAGCAATGAAATAGTATATATGAATGAATAAGTGGAGTTTACAAAAAATGTAATTATAAGGGTCATAGAACTATGAAATTCATAATACTAATCTATAGTGGTATACTATTAACTATGAAAGGTATTTTTAATTAATAGAAAAATAATGTTAATTCATGTGAAGTTCTTGAGAATATTGAAAATGTCATGGGGGAGTACGTAATTGATTTTTAAAATCATCTATTTTTTTTACAAAATTTGAGGATGGATAAGAACATTATAAATCAAAATGTAAATAAAATTACATCATAATTTGATGTACAAAATTCTGTTCCACAGAAAGATATTGTGAATTACACTCATCTTTGAGGAAAAGAATAATCAAAGTTAACTTGAAGCTCCCATTCGGAATGGTTATCTTAATGAATAAGAATGTATCTCTTTATTCTACCAAATATATATATATATATATATATATATCATAAAATATAATTAAATTAAGGTGTTTTAAGAATTCCTTTAGGGGGTTAATTGATCATATGAATTCCATAAATCATTACATAATAATTAATTTATATTTTTTAATTTATTTACAAAATTGGATTTTAATTTATTCAAATAGAACATCCATCACATATTTTTAATTCAATTAATCATATCATTTAAGGGGAAATTCATGGAAGACTGAAAGATGATTAAAAATGGGTGCTATTTATATTACATATAATATTTTAAAATATTTCATTTTATTTTGTGTGTTATTATTCATTTTATTGATAAATATGATTATTTACACAGACATAAATGAAAATTAAGACATTATGAGAAATATTCCACATGCATTGTGTTTTATGTAAAATTTTGACATACTTTTGGGTATATATTATCATCATCGTTTTTACCACATAGACCTGTATTTGATTAAATTAAGGATTTTGGTTAAGAGAACCATGTGAGATAGCCCATCTGTTAGATGTTATAACAAAATTTTAATATAAGGGAGAATATATTATTTTTAATGATGAATGAGATAAGAAGACCACCTTTCTCCCTTTGATTTAATATTCAATAAGGGGAATAATGTTGTGATTACACATATAAACTTTTCAATATGGGAGTATATATATAAAATATAATACAAAGGTTGAGATTGGTAGACTCAGTGATTATTTCTTAAATAATTTTTCAATATGTATTTGGTGAACAGATGGTAGGAAGCGATGCTACTGAGATAATTGTTGTGGATTAACTTTCTGAAATTTCTTGTCATTATGGTAAAATTACCATATAAATTTCTAGGATTTGTGAACTATTATTCAAAGATTAAAGATACACAATAATCAGCTTAATGATTTTCAACAAGTGGTAATTAATTATCTAGGTGAATAAGAATAAGAGAAGATTATTCAAATATTCATTTTCATGATGAATGAAATACAAATGTTTTACATATAATTTTTATTTGAAAATGGACCATTCGTATTAATAAATTTATTGAACATTACAAAATTTTATTTTATTTTTATCATAGAATAAAAAATTTGATCCAAAATGATAAAATATTGAAAAATAATTTAATCCAAAAACAAGTCATACTATACATTAATGGAGAATTATGTTAAACAGTAATTTTTAAGGTAAAATTTTGTCATAATATATTCAAGGTCCGAATGAAAATATGAATCCACAATTTATGATGTGATAAAATTGGTATATTATACATATTTTTGCAAATTACAAATCCTGTAAACATATACTCACTGTGAAAAATATGATGTACTAAAAATATATAGTTTCAATGGGAAATAATGTTTTTGACCTTTTTAAATCATAATTTATATTATTGAACATTTATGATGGACCAAATGGTATTACATGACTATAAATAAGTGTTTTGTGGTGGATTGAAGGGTGTTGATTGGCATGTAATGTTCTAGATGATGACTGAAAGTATATTTATTTCATTAAATTTCTTCACCTTTATTTAGTTTTCTTCATTTAATGTTCTACAACCTCTCCTAAATAAACTCAAAATCCCTATCCATGATCGGATTGGTCCAATTTCCGAATGGAAAATAGGGATGATTGACCAACTATAATGTTTATATTTATAATTATAATGTAATATAACCATTTATCTTTCTCATAAGAACATTCTTAAATATTTAATTATGTTTTAAATATGTAAATAATATATGATGGGGTTATATTGCATATATTTAAACTACATTGGTCAATAATTAATATCTCCCACCAAAAAATTCCATGTAGTTTTTTAATATAGACATGTTTTGTGTTGTGATTTTTCAAGGATCAATAAAAAATGATAGGTATTGAGATGGGTATTACTGTAAATCATGGTATTACATTTACCAATTTGAAATTTTACAAATTTATCAAAAGAACCCATTAAAATGACCACACAAACTAAGGAGGGTTTAAAAATTCGTAATTTATTAAGGATGGATTACCATCACAATATGAAAAATGTGGATGGAAGAATAAATATAGTAACGTCTCTATAACTAACTAGCATACGTATAATTGGTAGTAACTCAAAAAAATGATTTAATAACACATTGAATAACAAAACTTATTCTGGTAACCACCTTTCACAAACTATTTTTAATCATGAAATTTAATCATCATTTTGTATATAATTTCTCAAACAAAGAAAAATTAAATGTTACCTCAAATTAAATCAAACATAAAACCCATTTTATATGAAATACTCCTATGGAGTCTGAATCGAATAATTTTTTTTATTATAAAACATATTGATAAGTTGTTTTCCCATGCCCACAATAGATGTGAATCAGATAATTTTGAGTGTAAGTTGATAAAATATGATTTAACAAATACCATATAAAATTAATACACTGTATAATACATGTTTTTTCATTTTTTTTTATTTCATGAATATTTATTATATTTTTTTGGTTTCATATAAAATTTTAACATAGATACTTTCAAATTTATTAAAATAGAAGTGTCCAACCACTTTATCCATGATCAAGCTCATCCCATATTATGGGAGAGGACATTGTTGAAATAAGGGAGCTGTCTAATAGGACCTCTAGGATGAATTGGTATATGTGGGCCCCATCAGGACCACTTGATCATTCACAGGAAATATGGTGCATGATCATAAGCCACTGTGAAATTGGGCCAACATTGGTGAGGTGCATCATCATAGGTGGTGTGTGTGAGTATTATGGGGGATGATCCCATGATGGTGGCTCAAAGTGATTATAGAATTTGATATATTATATATATAATTTCTACTATTCACATGTTAAAAGGGTGTATGTCTCTAATGTATATATTGTTCACCCACATTAGTGAGATTTTAAGTTTTTTGTGATATAGGATCAGATCCCCAATATTCATCAGACTGTCACAATGATCATCTTCTACCACCAAAAACATATATTTGTTCTAGTTCTAGTAATTATATGGCTAGACCACATAGAATTAATGAAAATGTACCCATATTCATTTATTTTACAAGATAATAAATTACCAATTCCACTAACCTTCATTCATACAGACCATATATTTATTGGATATGATAATTCAAGGAAAAAGATTCAGAAATATTTCATAGAATATCTAAAATTTAATTCAATAAATAATAAGAGTATGATGATTAGAAATACTTATGAAGCACACAATAAAAATCACAGACACATAAGAATTAAATTTGAAATAGTGTAAATAAGGTTACACATATTTTGAAATTGAAATATAGAATTTTTTGAAATCAATTGTTTTTTTAAATTCATGGTAGGGAATTTTTGGTAGTGTCCATAAAAAGGAATATTTCACAGACCATTGGTCATTTGAGGCTGTAAGAATCACCAATAAATATTGATGAACTAGGCTGCGAAGGTTTTAAGTCATCTTAATAGAGGTATTGGTTTTCCCAAGAAAAAAAATACTTCATTAATCCTCATGGATAATGATGAGAGGATCCATTCCATGATTATCTTATGTAATGTAGAATATGACCTCACATGGATTGAATTTATTTAAATAAATCTCAATTTTCTCTATGAACAATTTTTTCAGCAATTAAAAACCGGATTTCACGATAGAAAAATCATTTCTATCTTGAATGGAGAACATTGAAATTTATTATGGTAATTTATACCGGAAAAAAAATCACGAGGTGGAAATTATTATGATATCACATGAACATGATATAAAATATATCTTCACAATTTCTTGACAGAAGAAAGTGCATGAGGCAAGGTAGTATAGTGATATTTCTTGAAATATGAAGCTTTTATTTATGATTCTCATACGGTGAATTGGGAATTTCCCATTATCAAACTATCGTGAATACGATTAGTTCACAAAAATTTATTTTTTTCACAGGAATATGGACACTGAATATTGGATTCAAATATTAATATGTATAATGTAATTACCTGAACATTATAATGATAAATGATTCCTCAAAATGCGTTTAATATTATTTTGTAATAAAAAAATTATACCCCTATAACAATAAATAGAGTATAATTGAAATGCGAACATTGGGTTTTGATCATTATTCTACAATAATAGTTTTCCAATATGACCATTTGAAAAAATACCCTTTATAATAATTTTATTGTTATAACTGGTATTTTAATTGAAATGATAATGGTTAATTAATTTAGAAAAAAGATTTGATGGAATCATCTTGAAGAATCATGTCATATGAATCCCATTTGTCAATCCTCGGGAAGTATTTATCAATAGTCATCATCGTTCATGACCCAACCCAAGTCAAGATTTAACATGTTAATCTTGAAAAAACTTTTTTATGGGTGGAGTTCATGTTAGTGGATATTATAACTCTAGAAATATTATCAAATCCACCCTACGAGTCAATCAATATCACACACCATACCCATAAGTCATCGGAAGGTGGTATAAGGGGATATGATTTAATAATTAGTTACCTAAATTTAAATCCCATTGTTTTATTAAATTTTTTATTCTATAATTTTCATGTTACGCATAGTTTTACATAATAATTGAGATGGTATTTGATAAATGGGTATTTCGAGTGAAAAAGTAATTTTTAGAAAGATATAAGATAATACATTAAATTAATGTTTTATTAATAATGTTTATTATATCGAAATAGTGTTAAAAATTAATTATTTTTATTTAAAACAAATAAAATAACTTTTATTCTTGTGTCAAAATTTTTACTATGCATTTTACAATGGATTTTCAATGTTGTATTATTTTTAATAATTAAGTATTTATACCGTTATATTTTATATTTATTAAACATAAAATTATTGTGATAAAATAAATGTAACTTTTTAATTAATAATGTCCAAATTTGTTACTGGTGAATTTATAATATTTGTTTGAAATATTTTTTAGTGAATAATAAATATAAGGTTTTAGGTTTTTTGTATGTTTAATGACATTATAATGATGTAATATGAAATATAAAATTCTGGTACACTAATGTGAATTCAATAATGATAATAAAATTCCCATGTGTCCTATTACATGGAAAAATACCATTGGAAGGATCATGGTTTTTCAAATACCATTACCAAGGTGTTCTCAGAAATTAATTAAAACATCCCAAATTTTTGATAGGAAGCTCATCCATTTATTCATTTAATTTCCTTAAAAATTTATCCACATATATTATTAGACATTTTTTTAATTCCATGGATTTTTTCTAGGGTTTCTTTATGCCTCTAATGTTATGATCATTTTGTTTTAGAAGTCACTCTTCAAGACAAGGGAACTCTAAACTTTTCTTTTCCATTAATTTTTTATTTTTATGTGGGGAGATTTTAAAATTTCTATATCATTATACTGTATCTATTTTATTCTATCCATATACTATATTAACAATCCTTTAGTAATGTGAGACACTTTTCACCTAAATATATAATGATGTCTAATATCGTGTTTCATATATGTCATGCTGCTGGATTTTCATCTCAAAATTTATCAAAATTTATCAAGATAGTTTGGTATCATATTTTGTAAAAATACATACTTCTAAATTCTCCTGGTGTATTAAAATATATTTCAAAATAATCTATTTTAATTCTGTGATTATCATACTTAACACCCAGCTTCCTTTTTCATCTATTTAAAATGGTGAAACAATCTAGTATTTAGGGACTATAAAAAACCCCATTATTTTGTAATGAATAGTGTTTATTTTATTCTGTATGGGATATTTCTAAGATTCTTTGTTATGAACTATGTGAATTATATCAAGTAATAAATAATAATTTTCTTCCCTGATAGAACTATACTGAATTGGTTATCGAATTTAATCTCTAAAGTCAAAATTTGTTTACATACCATGGTGAATAACCTTGGTAATTTTTAAGACACATCGGTGATGAAACATAGTGATATGATAATAAATGACTCAAATAAATGGTGTATAAATATATTCATGTTATTATTGATGTTATTATAATTATTATAATCTTATTTTTCATTCATTTATGTATTTATTCATGTTTTTATTGATTTTACTAATGTTCAAAAGTTAATGGTTTCAATTTTTTATCCTTTCCCTTATTCTCACCCTTTCCACTGATGTATATCTCTTGGTTATGTGATGAAATAAATATACGTAGGATGATTTTTTAGTAATAAATACTTATGGAATGGAAAAATGTTTTAGGTTCTCTTGTATTAATGAATTTTTTTCCCAAATACTAAACATTAAAAGAGATCTTGTTTGTATAATATAATGAAAAGTTTTGTAATAAAAATGTGGGATCCCATAATAGCTATTACAAGACAATTTACTTTTTTATGAAAATTAGAATTTGAAACTATTAAAAATAACCTTATAGAAATGTTTAAATATGTGGAAACGTCCATTTATTTTGGTGAAATATTAATTATGTGGTTTCTGAAAAACATAAATCTTTATCTACAGACAAACAATTGGATGTGGCTCTGGAAGATATGTATCTAGGGGTATAGACTGAAAACACCACAATTTCGATTTAATTGATGGGGAACCAGTGCATGAAAATGTTCCTTGATGCACTCTTTGTTTTACACTCCTTAGAGATATGTTTTTTATACAAATTATTTTTATAAATCATTATGATGGGTATAGAAAATTTTAATATTTATAATGAATATAAAAGTTGAGCATGTTGTTTTAAGACATAAATATCATTTATGAAAATAATAAATTTATGTGAAATAAGTATAATACTAATGTTTTCCTCTTTTTGAAAATGGTGTAAAATATAAGGTACTATGTAAATGGTGAATGTAATGGGCCATACACTGATGGCCCTCTAATAGAACCCTGAATGGGATCCTTCTAGAGAATGATGAATCAACTAACTAAACTTTTGGAAAATAAACTGAATCTAACTGAGAAACATGCTTCACCATAAATGGAACAACATTCCCTAAATTCCATAATTTGTTAATGACCACCAAATTTAATGATTCTAAAGACCCATTGATTATGGAAAAATGGATTAGCTCTATAGGGATTTTCTTTTCATTATTTCAATATTAATAAAATATTAAAATCACAAGGTATGTATACTGTGATGTGGGATAAGATTATAAATGTTGGTAACATAGAAACAAAATGAGGCCAATATGGGATATTATTGAATTGTAGTGGGAATAGTTCTGGGGAATATTCTTTAATAATAATTTACATCATTCAATGAGAAGAAAAAATAGATAATTAATTACATCAACTGAAGTATAAGTGAATGATTAAATTGTTAGTTCTAAGATGAACTTCATAATACTATCTAATTATACATAATGTTTTGTCATGGATCATAATGGGTTGGAATAATTATTCTTTGGTGGAATAAGAAATAATTTATATTATAATTTATCTGACTAAGAGTATGAAATCATTGAGGAAAATATACAGAGTTATATGAATTTAAAACTAGAGTTTTTTTAAATATAGTGGCCTCTCATATAGAATGAGAAGAATAAATAACTGTAGTTCAACCTATTGGGGAACATTTATTATGGAATATGTAGTATATAAGGGAACCATTCCACTTGAAACAATTGTGGGATGAATATTTCAGGTTATTTTAATCAAGGGTGTGATAAATATTACATGATTTGAAGAGATGGACATATTCTATAAAATAATCATAGTATGGTGAAGACACTACTTATCAATATTAATGACAAGGGGAAGTTATTGTGAGCCCTTCCTGATGTCCAATGCTTCAAATGTTGAAATCATGGGATCATTTCAATAAATATCCAATTCATAGGGATATAGAAGGTGATCACAATTAACCTCACTATGGGAGAAGTGATAATGTTTATTCTTTTTCAATCATGACATATGAAGTAAAAATATTCAAATGATGTGGTCGAAGGAACTCTCGTATTTCTCTAAAATATATAAAGTGCATTATTTTATTCTTTTTTTATGAATTCCCTTATTAGTTCCATGTTTTAAAAAAATACATAATAATTTCAAGATCTTCAAGAAGTATATTTATCATTCAAGACTCCTAGTGTGACTACCCATGCAACATCAATGAATAGAAACTCTAAAATTTAATATGCAGATAACAATATTATCACAAATATAGTAGTCATTCCCATGATACAATTTGAAAATAAATTAGGGATGGAATGTATCTCAATGTATAACACTATGATCATATCTATAAGCAACTAAATACCAGTAGTCTTGAGTGAAAAACAATCAGTTAACTTCAAATGATAGATATCTTGACCTGAGATTTTTATTGAATCAACACGTACCATATTTTAATAGAGTTGATCAGTAAATATAAACGAAGTAATTAATGAATAAAAGAAGAAAATGATCCCATTTTATGGAATACAATTATTTAATTCTTAAGGAGTTCTGGACCTCCACTAGTAAGAGATGTGTAGTTCTCTATTTAAATAATTCTTGGTTCCAAGATGATATCAATGACCCTATGTCTAATGGATAATGCGGAGCTAGATAAATTAATGAAGAAGCTCCATTATCATTTGGTGAATGAGTTTAAAAGACAACTGTGTCTCCCTAGGTGTCAACCATTCTCTTTTTGAAGAAGACTGATATATCTATGTAATTATGACTTCATTATGGGAAAAAATGGGTTTAGAGTTAATTATATGTTGCCTCTTCCATGAATTGATGATTTATTTGACTAGTTTTGTGGGGATCAATTCATCTACATGATGGATCATTGATCAATTTATAATCAATTGAGGGTGTTTAAATAATAGAATAAAATTAATACCTTCTGATAATGATATGGGAATTATGATTTTGTTGTTATTCCCTTCGGATGGACTAATGTACTTTTTATTTTTATGTATTTTATAAAAATATTATTAACGAACTACCTTGATAACATTGTGTTAGTTTTTATTGAGTATATTATGATATATTTGAATGTTTTGAGGAGCATGAGGATCATTTAATGGATATATTACCATCTCTGAGGAAGGATTAGATTTTAGAAATGTTCAAAAAATATGAATTTTGGTTAAAACATGTTTCTTTATTGGGGAACATTGTAACCAATATTGGATTACTAGTTGAACATGACAAGAAAATGGTTTTGGAGGGATGGCCTAATACTAAAAAAGCTACTGAGATTTATAGACTCTCTAGTTTATCAGAATGCTATATGAGGTTTTTGAATAACTTTTCACGACTTTTTTATCAACTAACAATGCCAACTCGATAAGGGGTTCACATCATCTGGACAAAAGAGTGTGGGGAATTATTCCAAGAGATGATGAATAGATTTGTTACTACACCAATTTTATACAAACCCTCTATTAGAGAAGGATTAATTTTTTATTCATGCATCTATGAAAGGGATTCAGTGATACCTAATTCATAATGACAAGGTGATTTGTTATGTATCTTTAAAGTTGAAGCCTCGTGAGTAGAAATATCCAACACATGATCTAGAGCTGGATTCCATTGTTTTTTCTTGGAAGATATATATGTACTTTCCTTATGGGGATAAATATGATATATACACATACCAAAAACGGATGAAGTTTTTTTTCATTCTAAATAAATTAAACATGATAATGAGTAGATGGTTTGATCTTATTAAAACAATGATTTGTAATTTCATCATCATCCCAGAAGAGAAAATAATGTCATTGATTCCTTATTATGAATAAACTAGTTTTTCTGTAAATGTTGAGGATTCAATGAGATCCTTTGATGAAAAAACTAATAATATATGATTCTATAATTTTATTGAAAGGGACATCATAAAAAGAATGCCAAATGGTTTCTAAACAATAATTATGAGATATGTAAATGAAATCTCAAAGAGATTATCTGTTGGTGTAGAAGACATTTGAGGCCTTAATGGATGGATGTTTTCTGAGTTCAATATAGATCAAGAAGGTTTACTGAAGTTTTGGTACAAGGAAATATGTTCTATATATTCTAGAAATAAAGATGGAACTAATGGATGGTGCTTGTAGCTTTAAATTCTCAATACATCTCAGAATAACTAAAGTGTGTAGGGACTATTATGATCATTATTTTCGGGATAACATGAAATGAGAGATTACCTAATACACAACACGGTTCCTGGTATGTCAAAAAACAACATCTTAAAGAGGTATTAATACCACTACCCCTACCAGTATAGAAGTTGGAAAATATATCTATGTATTTGCTTAGTGGTCTCCTAAAAATGTACAAAGGAAACAATGAGATATGGGTTATAGTGGAAAGTCTCCCCAGTACTTCACAATTAATCACAATTCGTGGTGATTGTTCTCTTTAAGAACTCGGCAAGATATACATTATAGAAGTGGTAATGATACATGGAGTTCCATTTTCTATCGTATCTAATCACGATCCAAGGATCACATCAAAATTATAGATATTGCTTAAAAAATATAGGGGATCATAATTATAATTTAGTATGGCCTATCACCAAAAAACAAATGTTCTATCTAAAATGACTATTTAGACACTCAAGGACATGATGAGAACATGCTTAATGGAATTTAATGGTGGATGGGATCCACATCACCAATTACTTGAGTTATGATTCCAATATAACATCCATTCAAGAATTCAAATAGATCCATAAGATGCTCTATATGGGATGTGTTGTAGAACTACAAATTATTGGGATGAAGGGTGTGAGGGATAACTTCTTGGTCCTAATTATGTTATAGAGATGAAAAAAGAGGATCAATCCATCCACAAAACATTAATAATACTCAGATTCGTAAATATATCTATGCTGATAACCATAAAATGGGAATTGTGATTAATGATTGAGACAAATTCTTTCTTTAAATTTCACCATGTAGCAGTGACTTGTGGTTTGAGAAGAAGGTATATCTAAGCCCCATGTATGTTGGCCCCTATAAAATATTTTACTTCAAAGGTGGAGTATAATATTAACATGTACTTCCTCCAAATCTGGATCACGTTAATGATTCCTTTCATGTATCTCTCTTGAGGAAGTACATACATGATCCTTCTCATGTACTTAATCATGATATGGTACAACTAGAACATAACCTCTCTTATGATGAAAAATCGGTTGAGATATTGGATTGTTGAGATAATGTTAGATGAAACATGACTACCCACCTTGTTAAAGGGTTTGGTAGGAACCAAAAATATGAAGAAGCCACATGGGAACTAGGGAAAACCATAATGCATAAGTACCCACATATAGTCTCAATGATTTAAAATATTGGAGAAAAAATTTATTAACAGGGGAAATAATGTAATGACATCAACATTTTAATGAAAATGTTTCCCTCAAAACATGTTTAATATTATTCTATACTGAACAAAACTATATACCATTAATAATAAAGTGACTATAATTGAAATTTTTCTTTTGGGTTTCTGCCATTATATGAATTCTATTCAATTATGTGAATAGGTCAATATGACCATTGGAAACAATAATGTCCATAATAATTTTAACATTATAATTTGTATTATAAATAGAAATGATACTGGTTATTTAATTTATAATGAAGTGTATATAGCCTCGTACAGTAGAATCATTCTATATAAAGACAATTTATTAGAGCCTGGGATGTAGATAACATCACTTATCATAGCTCTAAACCAAGCTCATGTGGAGCTTCAACATGTTATTCTTGACTGAAATTTCATATAAGAAAAGATCATGTTTGTGGAGACTTCCACTTATAAAATTTTATATGAGCCACCCCAGAGTCTATCACTATTTCACACCTCATGATTTGGTCATATATGGGTGTAATAAGGTCTTTTTTTCAAGGAAATGGTCACTTAACATTTAATCCCTTTATTTTAATACAATTTTTATTATATTATTTTTAAAACATATTTGTTCATAAAAATTGTGATAAATTTTGATAAATTGGATTTTCTGGTAAAAAGTGTACTTTTTTGAATGATATATGTTATAATATTAAACTATGGTTTTATTAATAATGTTTATTATAATTAAATAATGTTATATAAACACTATTTATTATTTTAAAATGAAAAATAGTTTTATATTTTTCATGTGTTAAAAAAATTTCGATGCATTTTACTTTGCATTTTTTCTAATAGCATTCTTAATAATTAAGTATTTATATTTTAAAAATATAAATTTATCATATTTTGAGAATTATTAGAATAAAATAAATATATATTCTTCATTAAATAAAATTTATATTAGGTTATGGTGAATTTATGAGAATTCATAAAATATCTAGTTTTTCAATGAATGGTAAAAAAATGTACTAACAATTCGGTATTTATAATGACATAATACTAATGTAATATGTTATATGAAATTACAATAGTCCTTTAATAAAATACTGAGGATTAACAGTGATGGTATTTAACAATGATAGAAAAAATCACTCATAAAGGGAATCATTATCAGTGATAAAAAGTGATTATATATATAATCACTAATAATTGCTATTTTGGCACTCATTAATGAGTTTTGTATCATAAATTTTTAGTGTTGATAAGACTTAAAATTATCAAAATTTTTTAAAAGCGCTGATAAAATTTTCCTGATAAATTTAAAAAAACATAACCAGTTGTAGACCTGTTGAGATATACGAATATTTCCATATAAGCCAGACATTTTCGGTGCTCCTCTACTCTGATTGGAAGATTGAATAAAAAAAATTACTCAAATAATAAAATCCAACTACCTCTAGTATCTCGAACTTCTTCTAAAATCCAATGTTCTATTGTAGATAGGGATTACAAAGTAAACATTGAGATCTGGATCAGAGGGTGTCAGGTATTAATCACGCTAGCAAGGTAGGCATATGTTTTGTTTTGTTGGTTCTGATTTTCATTCATTATTTTCCATTTTGAGATATGTCTTTAACGGTTTTTTATTTCCCTTTGTAGGTTATAATGTTATTTTATTTTTTTCAATGGTTTTTTATACTATTTTTATATTTTTTATGATGAATTGTTTCATTGCCTATTTTATGATATCATGTTAAGGCCTTTATTAATGGTTTTTAATAAATTTTATTATTGTTCACATTTATATGTTATATTTCTCTACAATATTAATTTTGAAATTTTTTTAAATATTAACGTATATCATTTGGTTAAAAGATAAATCAACTATCTAAATATTTATTCCACTGAATTAATAGTAGTGGTTTTGGATATAAGAACCTTCAAATAACGTGAAAATTGATTTATAAAACTAGTTATTATTCTTAATATGGTATGAAGTAGTAACAAAAAATTATTTTATGAAATCCAGGAAAGGTAATTTATTTATTAGGAATTTTTCAATATTATGGTTTATTGGTTTTCCATAAAAACATATTTTCATAAATTTTTTTTGTTTTATTTGACGAGAAATATTATTAATGGTGAAACCATATTTTATTATTTTAATGTCTCTCTATATTATTAATTAAAATGGGGTTGTATTTATATTAATATGTTGTGATATTTTGCTATAAGGTTTAAATTTATTGCACAAAATTGTGTTGTTTTATTTATTTATGCCAAATTCTTAATGGTCCTCGCAAAAATCTCATGGAATGGTCAATGTGTATTAGATGAACTCCCTTAAATCATTATGTTGCTACATCCTTTGTTCCAAAAATTAAAATGGATGTTATCAGAATTTAATATATTAGAAATTAATTTTAGGTATTCATCATATTAGATATATATATAGATTTTATGTCTATATATACATTTTATGACTATAAATACATTTAATTAACATTAATATTCTTTATTCATAAGTTACAAAAAATATATTTCAAGCTGAATTTACATTAAAAATAATAAATTTAGGTCACTATACATGCATTTATTGAGATTAATAAACTTCCGAAAAGAAAAATAATTATATATTATAGAAAATAACCCATAATAATAATTATTTATAATTATAATAATTTAGAAATTATTATTAACATTATTTTTTAGCATCATTAGGAAAAAATAATTATGTAAATATATACCAAAAAAATTATATATTTATATAAATTAAAATATGATAAATAATATATATATATATATATGTTTTTAAAGAGAACATATTAGAACATGAATTTTATTACCACAATAACCTTGTTTTACATTCAACATACGCTTCTCTCGAGGGGAACTTATCTCCCTTAGAGAAATGTCACTGAACCTCAATACAAATACTTTTCTAACCCTCAACTACTACACTATCCTTATACTTATACATTCACCCTAATTATAGCTAAATCAATAATTACATATCAATATTTAGGTAGTTATCCCATCCTAATAGAATGTAACTTCCTATATATTTACAAAACTACACTCATGTAGTTACCCTGTATCTTAATACAAATAATTATAAGGGTAAGGCCTCCCTTTACCACTTCATTGATAAGTGTACAGTTGAGGTGTTGTTTTCCCTAGCTAGTTGTCCGACCACCTTTCCCTATCCAGTATATAAAAATAAGGTAGCTAATATAATACATACATATAGATATAACACACATAAATATATATAATAAATAGGTATATAAAATTTATATATCAATGTATCAAATAAGGAGATACCTCTATTTTATAGTTTTAGTCATTGGAAGGGATGAGACACATACAATTTTATTACCTATTGAAGTAAGTATGAAAGAAGTAAACAAATTCATTAATATTTTTCCAAATAATATCAAACAATTACATTTTTCGAAATAATATCAAACACTTACATTTTTTATAACATAAAACTGATTAAAATCATCTTTTATTGAAGAAGCAATAAAAAAAACTATACAACCATATATTCATTAAAAATTTTAGTCAAACCCTGATGGATAATTTCAAGAATAAAATTGAATGTAATTCATCATTAAATCTACCTCAATTACATATAAAGTAAATTAATTTCATTAATATACACTTTTTAGTTGGAATAACACTGTGACAAGAAGAGTCCCTTAGGTTTTGTAGTCGTGCAGTTGTGTGTTTTGATTATTCAATCTCCACCCACTCTATTCCATTCCCACCTTTCACCCTATAATTTATTTGGTTGTGTGGGGATTTTATCTAGAGGGATTTGGTGGAAATGGAGGTGTCATGTTAATAATTAGTTTAAATGTTACTATTCTCACAAATGGTACGCATTCCACCTTTTGAGATCATAACGAATTATAGTTGTCATCCTCATCAGCTTAATCTATCAAAAAGTTGTTAATTCATTTTGTTGGATTGAGACTCATCCAACATCTCTTTAATGTATCTTTTTGTACAATATACATTATTCATCTCGTGGATGACTACTATTTAGTGTATTTCAAACAACATAGGTGTATTTTCAAAAGACATGGAAGATGTGTGTAAAACAAAACAATAAAATGATAAATATTCAAGGGATGAGATGAAGAGGATGAAACATTCTTATAAAATTATAAATTAAGTGAAATAAAAGGATAATAGAAACCATAGAGGATAATTTATCTCCATCCTCTTCATTCATTGATTTAATATTTGGCATGATCTATTTGTCTTATTTTTATCACCATTCGTTCTTTATATTCTGTATATCCCCATAGTCAATAATGTTTTCACAACAGAATAATTATTCATATGTTTAATATATTGATTTATATGTATGTTTAATTATTATTTTTTCATTATTACTCATTTAATATGTTATTTATTGTTAATAGTTTTTTTCAAGCCTATAACTGAAATAAGGATAATA
Organism: Viscum album; assembly: GCA_963277665.1. NCBI lineage: Eukaryota > Viridiplantae > Streptophyta > Magnoliopsida > Santalales > Viscaceae > Viscum > Viscum album. The sequence goes on along the minus strand of OY728165.1, from coordinate 1,978,129,942 downwards.
AGGAAATCCATCAAGAATGAAGAAAACCATCAAGAAAATGTGAATTCACAGTACTTAATTTTATTTTATTTACATATTTGTATCTACAATTTTTAGTTTAATTACCTTATCATACATATCTAATATATTTTTTGTGGATCTTTTGTGAAGTTTTATTTATCATTCAACATTCTAAAAAAATCTACAACATGATTAATTGATTCTTCGTAGCAATTTTTACATTCCTTCTATTTTCCTATAGTTTTTTTTCACAAAATTAAAAAAAACGCATTGATTTTATGTTCTTAACCAAAAAGTTTTTCTTTTTTAAAGCCTTTTCGCTTCTAACATTCAACAATGATAATGGTTTTTCTTCTAAGAACATATTTTCAATATGCAGTGTTAGCAGTTCGACATACAAAGATAATAGAAGTGTGGTTAAGTTGACAGTTCTGATTTGTTGGATAAATTGGTTATTATAAGAATGTTACACACCTCAATCTGACACGAGGTGTTACCAGTCTGACTCTAAATTTTTAATTTTTATAAAACTATCATTACTTTTTGTATAAAGTACAAATAAATTACTAAAATTATGAGAAAAAAATATTTTGATTTTTTTGATACATTAGGGAAAAATTCTCTAAGTCATTTGAGATATGTAGGAATTTCTATTTACTCAATTTGAAACATGGTGTGACTACTATGAATCAATGTGTTCATAAATAATTAAAAATATATAGTTTATTGAAAAAATTCCATCAACAAAAATAATGAAAAATTGATCTGATTTATTTGATAACTTCAGAAATAAGTTCATATATCCATTATGACATGTAATAATTGGTATCACAACAAACCAATACACTAATTTATCAATGTAGTCATTGTGCATGTTTCTAGATTGAAAAGTAATTTTACTATGAAAACTTGTGACCTACTCAAAACCAATAATAATAATTCATATTGTCTTATATTTATGGAAATGATCCATAATTCTTTTCATCCATGTAGGAATCAACCATATCACAATCCCACACATTCTATGACTTGTATAACTCTAAGAGAGTATTTAATTAAAAATGTTATAATTTTTAAAAAATAGGACAACATACCTTCTTAATACAATGAAAATGCCTTCATAGTGATTTTATACATTAGAGAAATAAACCATAATCTATTTTTTATTTAAAAAAAAAAGTTGAACCTAAATCCAAGGAATGATGTTCCCAATATGACACAATTTGTCTGTTATCAGTTTAAAATATAAATTTTAGTTCAAAAAATGACACTCTCTAAAAACCAAGAGAACATGATTGGATGTGTTTGATAATTTTGGATATCGAATCATATTTCATTTTTGACATGTTGGAGATATTCACAGATAAAATAGATATATGATGTGATTAGTATGATTCAGATTGAATCATTATAGTTTAAATTGACAATAGTGTAAAAAAGATTTGTGACATACGCATTATAGAGAAATCACTTTATGATCATTATAATACATTATGCAAATTTTACATTATTGATTTGAGTTGTTTAAAAATTAGCTGCATCTCAATTCGATTAACAATGAGACCAATATTACTCATAGACCGTATTATTATTTAAAATTGTCAACAATTTTAGTAAAAAGGAAAATTAACAAACTCAAAATTGTGAAAAAATTCCTATTGTTTGGATACATTAAAAAAGATCGAAATGATATTTGTGATTTGTAGGAAGCAGCCTCCCCTCAATCCCATAAATGATTTTTATGTTATGAATTAATGATTCTGTTATTAGTTTAAAATAAACTTTTTAGTTTAAAATGGTATCTAAAATAGAAGATAATGCTCTCTAATTGTATTTATATTTATGGAAATTGATTCATAATTCATTTTTTACATGTATTAATTTGTATCACCTGATATCGGTAAAAAATATGTCAAGTATGAGTCAATGTATGTGTTTCTAATTGTTTTTAAAAAAATTATATTATAAAAGAAAAGGGACATACTGAAAACTAAGTAAACACATTTGGATTGTATTTATACTTTACAAAATTATCCATATGTCATTGGAGATGTGTAATAATCATCATAAAATAAATTTCATTCATGGAGTGATTAGTATGACACAAAGATCATTTTTTCAATATATATGTTCAATTTTAATTTAAAATGTACATCACATCGCTAAAACTGAGCAACCAATTATCTATTGGTTTATCTTCATTATAATTATCATTTCACACATTATTATTCTGATTTCATGGTGTATTTTTTGATGTGATCAACTGTTACATCAGACTGCATTAGTGGGGAAGTGTGTTGTAGCACCACACTGTAGTATGCCCCTTCATGAGAAGTTTTAAAAGAACTATTAATGTGGTATCATAACTGGGTTATAGTTGCACTGATAAATGTTACATTATCAATTAATTATATATAACATTAAAGTAACACCTTATCATAACATTTTTACCATTGATAAAATACTCTGGATTTTAATCTTGATCCAATAGTAAGTAGTTCTCTAGTAAGGATAGAGGCCATTTGTAGCGTTTTCATATACATATATTGTAGTTAAAGACATTTTTTCATAAACATATGACAATAGGTGTCCCCAGTGACATATAACAGGGTAAAATACAATGGCCAAGCCTGTGTATTAGCAAATACCACAACTGAGGTGTCCCCGAAATTTAATAAAAAAATCACTATCCTTTACTATAAATACCCACTCAGTTCGTCATTTTCATTCATTCTGAATTCACCAACCATAATGTTATGACATATCTAACTACCCTAGAGTCCTCCTAAGGTTGATTCAATCCCCTATGGTTTCTATTATTAACTTTCAAGATCATTTCTTCATGGTAAGGGAACTATTAGCATCACATATCCTTTCTTGTTTCTTTTTATGTGTTTATATTTCAAAATTCCATGTTCCTCTATCCATTTTTTATTATCCCTTTACTATATTATGATTAAATTATTAATTGTATACCATTTCCCATCTCTTTATAAATTTTTTTCTAGAACTAGGCATCATACCCATTATACTACCAGATTTTTGCCTTAAAATTTCATTCTTTTTTACCAATATGTTATTTAATTTTATTTTTGGAATACCGAAAAATATATCTTCACCAAGAATATTAAAATATATTTCCAAAATATATATTTTCCATTCTGGTATAAACATTCATGAGACCAACCTTCACTTTTTGTGGGATTAAACTGAGAAAAGGAGTTTGTTTTAAGAACATTCTAAAAAATGGTGATTTTGAAATGAAACCCATTTCTTTTATCCTCCATAGGTTATTTATAAAGTGTTTCATTTTGATCAATTTCGATCACATTAATAAAATCAGATGACATGTTTGACTTGATAGTGAACCCATGCAATGGGTAAATAATTTAATCTCCCTATATGACATGTTTAATGATACCATGGTGAATAACACTTGTAAATTATATGATACCTCGACGATGAACCATTATGTTATGCTAATGATTGAGTCAATTATATGTTGTAAAAATATTTAAATGATATTATTCATGTTATTATTTCTATGATATTACTCATTACATTGTCATTATTTTTTTCTTCATATTGATATTGATATTCATCTTTATCCCATGAAAATAGATTCCCTTGTTTACCCTTACTGGACCTCATGCTAACCCTTTCCATTGTGGTATGTCCCCTAGTTATGAGATGAAATAAATGTACATTGGATGAACCTTTATGAATAAATTCAAGTGGAATTTCTGAATAATTTTTAATTTTATTAGTAATGAAACCTTTTTTTTTCAAGACACTAAACATTAAAAGATCCTCGGTTTGTAAAATATAATGATAATCTATGTTATAAAAATGAGTTATGCCAAATATTGTTCATTAGATAATTGAGATACCCAACAAGAGTTATAATGTTAATAAGATCATAATATATACGTATATATATATGATAATTTTTATTCTAGAAAAGGATATGCATTTTATCAAATCGTAATTAAGAAAGAGAAGTCAATATAAATGTTAATTGAGACTGAACATAAACTGTTATTATATAAAATTCCTTGGATAATTTTATGGTAATCTCTATCATTAAATAATATAATGGTTGTGTCTTCACCAAAAGGTATAATATTTTCACAACTATAATTTCACAATGGAAATTGATCATGTAAAGGTTGTCCAAATGTTTGATTAGGACCATCTAACATGATAACTGGATGTTATAAGGACATCATATATACACAAGAACATTAGATCTTATATGATCAGGGAGGATGATATAGATACCATCATATATTCGAATAATCCTTGATGAATGAGGAATTCATTAATTCAGTGTTTTTGGAATGTAATGTATTTTCATTTATTCCATGAGTTGATGGATTCTCATAGTTGATACTGGAGAAAGAAGAGTTTCAGATAGAGATATATGCAAAATGTGTATATTTATAAGGCCCAAGGTTGAATTATTTAATTTGGAGCTATAACAAAGGGAATTATCATAGTTTGGTGTTGGGTGTAGTTTAATAACATGTTTGATAATGATAAATCTAGAACTAGATGAAATTTATCATCCCCATCTGAACCACCATGTTTTAGTTGAATGGTTGCATTACCTCATGTGCAACTCCATATATGAAATAGTAATCCAAATAAATATATGTTTTTCAGTATGTCCATGAGGATACTATGAACATTGTATCATGTCAAAAAAATACTGAAAAATAATATAATAAAAAAATAAATAGATTAAAATGTTAAAATAAAAAATTTCATACACGTCATATGAATACATTACTCCCAAGGAAATATTCACAACAACATAACAAGTGGAAATAAATAAATAAATTAATAATTTTGTCTTTCTAATGAATTTTTCCATCGCATTCGCCACCATATCCATACACTTAATCTCAATAGTTCACCACAATCACCATTCCGTTCATCATATCCTTGATGAAATCTATATGTGCACCAAATTTGCAGAGTAGAGTGTGAGTGTATGACAGTGTAGGAAGGTTCCAATATATCTTAACCTCGAATGATCACAAATGATATAGTATTAAATAATAATAATAATAATCAATTATCATCAAAAATAAACATAAATTTCAATACTATGTGTTCATACACAAACTGAGCTTCCATAAATGCATGGTAATACATGGATTACCAACATGTTGGAAAATGAAGGAATTTATCAGTTGTGTCCAAACTGGTCACTCTTCTAGTGTAACTGTCTCGTGTCAACTTCATCTGACCAGACTCTGTGTATGGATTGAAACTCTGTTGATTTCCCAATATACGACATAAACTCAAATGTTTTCCAATAATATAAAATACAACTCAATGGATTTCACATAATATGTCCTGAAACTAAAAGGAGTTATTGATATTTTTCATGAAACTCAATTGAATTTCTGATATAGGGAATACCATGGTATCATCATATCTTTTTCCTATAACTAGGTCCATTATCGATGTAATCTGTAGTCAATCACACTCTCCCTCTACGAGATGATCATGTCCTAAAGATCCACCTATCTTGAGGTCATGAATGATAGAATTTTAAAATTTAACAGACACATATATATAAGTTAGAGCATACTTGGATATAATATCATTATGATATATATATTTAAAGACATAAATACATGTTATCATAATCAATGAAAAAAAATTATATATACAAGTATCATACATGAAATCAAAAATCAATAATGGCTATCATGGGATATTCACGTCCAGATGCGATCCTAATTAGTCATGGTATAAAATATACGAACACATAAATTATAATATGGAATAATGTGTATATAAAAATCTTAATAGCTATGAAACTTCCTACCATAGTAGTATAATTATTTAGGAATTTTTTTTAGTTCGAGAACAATTTCACCACAAAATCCTCTTTAATCATTGAATTTATGCTCATTCAGACAAACCCAATTACCAAGAGGACTCAACATTCCAATCACTATCCCTGAAGATATTGAATATATATTTTTTGTAATAAGAAAATATAATGAAAAAATAAATAATTGAGATGTATGGATGGTTGGGGAGAGGATTGAATTTTGTTTTTCATGAGTGGAAAACTTAGAGGAGGATATGCACACCCCTCATCTATGATTTATAATATTTTAACATTTCCATTATTTATTTATCCCCAAAAAAATTAAAAAATATATTACTTCTTCTATCAACAAATTTTATTTCCCCCATACCCATATCCTCTTAGATGTTTTACTTCTAAGTTATCTTATTTAAAATATTAAATAATGAATTATTTATTAATTTTTTTTAGATATATATACACACAAACTCATTAAATATATGCACATGCCCTGATTCATGTATATATATTAATACATAACCCATATATATACAAGTAATATATATATACACATCCGTATATACATATATACACCCATATATGTGTATATTCACATATATATATATTTATTGTATATATAAACACATCATATAAATTAAAACACCCCTAAATTAGTTTCCTAATTTAATAATAATAATAACCATAATTTTTTATAAACGATTGAGGTGATGTGATATCTTTATTAAAAGAAAAAAAATCTAGTGAAAGGTAAAAAATAGTACCATGTTGTACAATGGAATGAAATATGAAGAAATATTACCCTATTCTAGAGAGGATTCACATACAGTGGTATGGAAGGCACCCACCTTTTCCATAGGGGTGTCGACCCCCTCTTTTAGTTGGTGACTACATCCATACCCCACCTTCATCATCCATAGGTTTCTATGCATCAATGGGAGTCATGATAGATGCAGAAGGATCATCATTTGATCGAGTTTCATTAGTAATGGTTGTGAGCAGAACTAATAGATTTTAAACAATAACATTACGTCATACCTTCTCAATAGAATATATGAATTCTTGCATGTGTATTAGTCATTCTTTTAGAGGGAAATCTACAAGCATGTTCAACATCTTCTGTTCATCTTCTTCTATCAAACTGTATACATCAGGCAATCCTATAGGGGGTCTGGACAACAGAGATTCAATCTGTAGTGAGAGGGGCGGGGGGGGGGGGGATTTCCCAATCTCATGATAATAATTAAAACACGTGTCCTCGGTAACATAAACGGGGACCTTAGAAATAGCCAATTCATGGGCTTTGGAATGGTTGTAATCTTTGAACTTAACTTTCTCTAAGGTCATAACATCTAACACTATATTTAACATTCCCAATTTAAGAGCATGCATCTCCTACCGAACTCCTTCATCGGCCACTTCATTCACAGAGATCTCCCTCTCTATTTTTTTTCCTCTGAGTCAGATTATTTTCCTTCACATTCCATGCCATAGACCATAGTATCATTGAATGAAACACATCTTGTATATTGATTCTTCCCTTCAGCAATATCATCCCATATTACCTTGATTGATCCAAAAAAATTAGTTCTTAAAGGAATTCATTCATCTTATATCAAAACATGAGATGTAGTATTTCCATGAGTGTGCAACATAGACTGAGTCATCCTAGCCTGAGCATTTTTAGAAGGAGAAATTCAGACAGTAGGAACATGTGTTCACCTTGGAATTTTTTCAAATGTCAAATATTCCATTTCTAGGGTTTGTAGCTCTATTTTCTTATAAATTGAACTCATTGCGCCATTTCAGAATGCAATTGGCACACATAATTATGGGGAGACAATTGGACATGGCTATCATGCTGCACACTCCCCAAAATGGAGGCATTTTTTCTTATACAAATCTCAAGTGGATTTTATCTTAAGATGTGGAGAGATTAACCTTATCTACCAAAGTTGATCCTAAACCAATATCAACTAATATTCTAGAAAAATGGCCAAATCAAGAATTCTCAGTGGATACGTACATTCCGAATAGAATGACTACTTTGGAGGCAATGTAAAATAAAATATCAGAGTTCCATGAAACTGAATTTAATCCTTAAATCGGGATCCATGATGGAGATAAAGTTTCCATAAAATCATAAAGGGTAAAATTTAGGTTCCATTCATAAATTATAAGAGTTCCTGGTTTGAGGATTACTTACCCCAAAACACATGTTCGACCTATAAATTCAACAGATCGGAAAAGAAAATTGATGGACACCCTCCCCAATGAGACACATTAAAAATCACTGATACCAAAAATCATAGAGAATAGGGATATATGTTCAGAAATTTTCTAGTGTTTCCTACCCTTGGATAGAAAGATTCAAGTGATTAATGATTTCTTGTAGATTTATAACCATTTCCAGATCTCCTCATCTGATGCTGATAAATGAGTCATGGAAACCTTTTTGAAAATACATTGTTTAATGTGATTATCATGGAAGACGAAAGAGCCAGATGGAAATCATGAGGAAGAGAGACCACATAAATATTTTCAAGATAAATTTATTTCATGTACTTTAATAATTGGGGAACAATAATATTTAATTAATCATAGGAGAAGAGGTTCAATCTTCTTGGGTGGGATAAATCTACCCTGTCCCCATGAGGAAAATGTTTCATCTTGCGTCTCGGATCACTTTCGTTTATCATCAGAGTAACATCAATGTTAATAATAAAAGTTCAATATCTCTCAAAATTTCGTTAATTAACATTTAAAATTCAACTTCAATTGAATTTTAATAATTGTTTGAAAATTATTATTACCTGCAAAATTACTTTTATAATGGAGATGAAATAATTTTACCATTATTACATTGATCACCAATAAATAATAAAAAAATTTCAACCATTACAAGATTAATATACATGAATGTTAATGTTTATCCTTTTTAATCATCAATAATACTAATACTAATAATATGATTATTGTTATTAAGAACCAAAAATATTGAGAAAACAATAATTATTACCCTTATGTGTGTTGTATGTAAATGTTAGATGTACACAAATATTATTTCCTTCATAGGGTAAAACTCATATTCCTGACCAAATGATGGTAGTATATTTCCCATATGAGACACCAATTTAAGGATATTCCATTATTTCATAATGAAATGTCTACACATGATATAATATATTAAATATTATTCTTATATCAACCCTATAGCTCTATAGTCATGAAAATTTCATGAGGACTCAATGCATAACTCGGATAATATTTTATTGACTATTACATGGTGTTATCTTATCTTTTACCTATATATAAATTTCCTAAATATTATATTATATTGTTTTTATTCCAAATCTATAATTTTAAATAAAAACATTATTATTTAATAAATAAAGTCGGTTTTAATTATCTCTAAAAAAAGGATATTACAATTCTCTACATATAATGACTCTCTCTCTTGAGAACTGTATCTAGAAGTTTTATTCGTGCAACACAGAACAATGAGCTCCAACATCAGACACTCGATCCGATATTTTTGGGCAAACTTTTCACCAATAGATATTGTGTTATTAAATTAATTAGATCAATAATATCCTATATAATAAATCATGTTTTTCTTTATAGTCCACCTATAACCAAAGGTATAGCCTTCCTAGAACTATATATAGTCTATGTCCATGCACGTTAGTATCAATCATCATATATATTCTAACAAAAAAATATGTCCAGATCATATAATTAATGAAAAAAGAATACATAAAAATATTATTTTTTCAAAAATACATCTCAGAATAAAAAAATATCTTTAATTGATAGTATAAATATAGGATTTTTTTAATAACTTTGATGTTATGAGTCCGAAAAATATTATATCTTTCCACCAATCCCATGCCTAGATTTTTAAAGAAATGAGATACGAAATCCCATTAATTTTATACCACATTATAACAACAGAACTTAATCTAGCGTGGTAGATAACAAAGGTCATATGAACTCATGTCTACCTTCCAATATTCTAGAGGTTTCTGACTTGTAGTAATGTTCAATGTTTTTCCAAGGGGAGGTTGTTCTATCATTTTCATGTCACTTAATAAATAATAATAAAAAATATTATAAATAAATAATCACTATAACTTTCTCAAATCAAGAAATAATAGAAATATCCAATAAACAAAATACAACCCATGTGGAAATCTTAAGAGAGTAATATATTCTGATGAATAAAAAATTAAATTTATTGTGGGGTCCTATTGTAGGTTTCCAAATAACCACTAGCCCAAACTATACATCCCAATAGTCCACCATAATACCCATTCACTTTATTCGGAAATTCATGAAATGTATAAGATCTTGAAAATTCTTGAGTAGGATGTTGTTAAAAGACATTTTATGACTGTACTTATGCATCCTTACCTGGTGTTCTCTAGTGTAACAATATTATCCATAATTTGAATAATAATTATAATAATAATAAAAGTGTAACAATCATAAATATATATTCCAAAATTGTTATATCATGTTTTTACTATGCTATCACAAACCCCAGGACAAACATGATTTGAACCCATGCATGAAAATGTCAACATATGATAATATGGACAGAACTAGCCACTTGGAAAGTGTAACTATCACACACTAACCTCATGGAATCATTATTTTTGTTGAAAAATGAACATGACTGAGTCACTCTAGGAAGGAATGAATCACATAGTATATCCTAACATGTGGTATGAAACTTGTAGTAGCTTCTAGTATACAACATTCCACTCAATGGAGTGAAAAATTTGTTGTTTTCACCTCAAAGCTGTTCCCATCATACAACATGAAACCTAATAATGTTTTTATCATTTGAAATCAAACTCAAAGGAGGTCCTAATATATGGAATGAAACTTGTTGGAGTGATATATTCATGATTTCATAGGCTTTCATTATATCTCCACTATATAATTAGGTCGTCCATCACAATCATCGCTAATCAAGTGCACTCACCTTATTTTGTATGGAGATGGAACAAAGATTCACCTATTATTAACCCCAAATGATACACCAACACAATGTAACATATATATATATATATATATGTTTAATCCTACATAACAAACCTATCTTCAAGAGAAATATAGAAATAACACCACATAACATGTGATCATAATCCAAAATAGAAAATAAACAATACCATCACTCATGAAATGGTAAATAAACAATAGGAGACACATGCTACACACACATAAAACCATATAAGATCAATATAATCCACATATCAAATATAAAAACACAGAAATCATATTTATGAATCGTTTGTAAAAGAGAGACCCTTAAGAATAAAAATTACTACATTAGGTACAATTATCATTGATAAAAAAGGGTTGAAAATCTAGTTTAATGGATCCAAAAAATCGTTGAAAACATTATAATAAAAATAATATTTCAATATCATCTCATCATAATAAAACTAATGAAAATGAAATTGTTTCAATTTGATCAATAAAAATACATATATAAGATATATATTTTAATATTAAAATAAAATTAAATAAAAGAATAAAAGGGGGATAAAGGGAGAGTTGCTCATAGGAATAAATGGAGCATGAGGTGAGGTTAAAATAAAGAGTAGGGTACATGTACCCCACTTCTGTGATTTATAATTAGTTTACATTTCCATTATGTATATTTTTTCAAATAAATTCCAACCCTTCACACAACTTCACTCCACATAGATTCTATCCCAATCCCCCATAACCAAATTCTCATTTTTTCCAAATTTCCCCATTTAAACAAATTAAATATATATTAATTATATAAAAAAGGTAATATATATATATATATGTAAATATTACATATATTTACACACCTGGATGTATATATATATAATTATATTGAAAATTTATATTAATGTAATATATACAAATATACATATTTATATACATAAATACACAACATGTATAAGTATACATATGTATTTATCCCATATATATACAAACTAAATATTTACACAATAATATTAATTTCACAATAGGAATGTAATGATAACATAAGAAATAATAATAAAAATAACTGAATGTATCCCACCATTTCAAATATAATATTCACTAAATAACAACAATAGTTTAAATCCATTTATTAACCATAGAATTGAATTTATTTCAAAATTATATAATATAGCCATTATTACTCTAATCAACAATAAATATTAACAAATTTTTTGTTGTAATGTGGTCATTAATTAAACATGTAAGTCTTCATCATGTTTTTGATTGAAATAATAATAATTAATATAATAATACACTTATTTTTATTATTCCAAACATAGATTAATATACCAATAATTATTACCCTTATCTTGGATGTAACTAAATGCCCAATGTGTACAAAGTTTTTGTCAAATGTAGTGTAACACATGAATTCAGACCAAGTAAATGTCATATATTTATTATAAAATATTGATTTTGAGAGATATTCCAATAAATAATAAAAAGTAGGCTCAGTTTGAATCATATATTCAATATATTTTTTATATCAATAACAAGGCTCTACACCACCTATAATCTTATTCTAGATCAAATTATAACTCCAAAGAAATTTCATAGATTATTTCAATGTTTTAACTATTCATTATACTATATATAATTCATTTAATTTATTTCATATGTTATAATATTTAAAAAATAAAAATAATAAATAAATATTATATTAATTTGTTAATAATTTGGATTTTTATTATGAATAAATGTTTATATTACAATTATTCTCTTCTAATGGACTTCTCATTCAACAACGTATTCCTAGTTGCCATTTTCTGAAATCTCGGGCAAATGAGCTTGAACATCAAACTCCCAATCCCATATATCTGGTGTATAATCTAAAAAAAATTAAAATATTAGGAATATAAATATAATGAATATAGTATATGTTATTACACTATAATAACCATAGAGTCTACCCAAAACACAAGGAGTTTCTCTCCACATAGTAACCCTAGTATTTGTCTGTTAATGTTAGTCACAGTTGTCATATATACACTAAAATAACAACATGCTAAGTTAAAATAATTTATTCCAATAAGTACATGACACAAAATCATGTCAATATAGATATATCACACCCTAAATATTATTTATTTAATAGATTTCATGAATCACAATATTTAATTGAGGAACTAAAATGACGATCTACAGAATGCATAAATATATGACATGTGAACCAATGTTTGTAGTCATGATGCATAAAATTACCAGATAATTCCCAAATAATAGATTGACTTCATGTGCATCACTAATGTTGAGTTTAATCAATTATATCATCAAAACATAATTTCCCCCATTTCATTCTAACTTGAATGACCACTATAGAGTATTGGTCAGGAACTAATATAGTTCACTTAACCATGTCAAAATAGTCTTATCTATTTTATACCCTAATATATATATTGACAAGATAAAATATGTTATTAAATACCACCCCATTGAAACTGTATTCAAACATCCCATCCCAAACCACTATGTATGAGTAGGATGGTCACATGAACTCATACATGTCTCTTTTCACGCAAGAGGATGCCAACTAAAAATTAGGATCTAAGAATGTACCCGTGGATACTATACCCTTTGTATAAAATTATTTGAAATATAATAATAATGAATATAATAAATAAATAAATAATATATTTTGTGGAAATATGAAAACAACATACATGTCTTTAAAATAAATGAAACCAAAATTAGAAATCCAAACAGAGTAACAAAATGTAATAATTAAAAAAATAAACAGTATTGTTGGGATTCTCCGACGTCCATCCCAGACATCACAGGTTCCATGATAATCACCTTATCAGTCCACAATAACGAGACTTCCATTAAATGTTTCCATCATGAAATCTACTTTCACATGGAAATTCTTCAGTGGGGTGTGAGTACAGGTCTACGTTGGACACCACCAATAAATCCTAAATAGGGGTGTCCATGAATGGTATTGTTTTTTAAAATAATAATAACAAACATGATAAAACTATAAATATAAGATCCAAAAAATGAGCATCAAATCACTAAACAATATTCAAAACCCCCCCAACTAAACATGCTTCGACCCCATAAGAGAAAAGAATAAAATTATTCATTAGTGACCAAGCTAGCCAGTGGTCTTGTTTAACTGTCAATCATCAACAACCTAGATTAACAGTTGGTGCATTCCATGAAAATAAATTTTTTTCAAATTATAATATAATGAAACATATATCATTGTTTAATATACTGCATGCAACTCATAGTAACGTATGATATGTTCCATGAAAAATGATAGAGTTCCTGTTATGTTTTGGACACCTCAAATGGGTTCCTGTCATACGACATGTAACTCGATGGAGTTCTATTCATATAGAAACCAACATTAAGGAATGATTGATAGATTTAATTAAATCAAGGGAGTTGTTGATACATTAAATCCCATGGAAACAACAAATCTCAACCCTATTCACATGTCCTTCATCACCATCATCACATGTCAAGTATACTCCCCCTATAATGGATGAAAAGGTCATGGTGATCCACTAATTATGATCACTCCAAAGATAAATCCACCCAAGGTAACACACATATATATAAGTTATAACATATATGGATAAAATATAATCATGTTAAATAATGAAGAAACAGATGTAATGAAAAGAACATAATCCAAAATTACAATGAAATAATAGTACAAATCATGGATTAAAAGTTCATCAATGGTTCTCATAGACTTTAGAAATATCCCCATGTTGTCCAAATGAACCACATTATTAAATTTTCAAACATATTGACCATATTTTTGAATTATTTTTAAATTGTGTCTAAATATATAAGAAACAACATAAATTAGGTACAATGTTGATTGAAGACAACTATTTGCATTCGAGTATAATTAGCCCAAAAAGTTCATCACTGCCTTCAAGAAAAAAAATTAGGTATTAATTTAGGCTCATCGAGATGAACCCAATGACACCAATGACATGTCGATCATATTAATATTAGAGAATATATTAATGATTTTATTTTGAATAAAAAATGATATAGAACTGTATTTAATATGAAGGTAGGGATATTTGGATAGGGGAATGGAAGGTTTTTACATGAGTGGGAATATACACAAGGGTATATGTGAAAAAATCTTCCACAATTTATATATCCAAAATAATTCCATTATTAATTGTTTTATAGAATTAATTCAAACTCATATTACACCCACACTCATAATAAATTAGTATGTGAATCCTCATAACCTCTTACATATTTTTCATTCGAAATTTTGATTTCAAACATATGAAATCATATATTTATTATATATAAAATATCACCCATATATATATAATTTAAATATATACGCACCCAAATTTAGGTATATATATATATATATTTTACCCACGTATATACACATTATATATACACTAAGAACCCTATATACATATGTACACCAATACATGAATGTATATGCATATATATTTTTTCTATATGTATATGAATTATATATATATATATTCAAACAAATACTACAACCAAAATTTAATTACAACAACAATAATAATAATAAAATATACAATTGATATTATTAAATTTCTCACATAAATTTGAAATTATAATTTTAAATACACATTCTAGAATTTTACGATAATAGTTTATAAATTATCATTGTCGTCAAAATTACATTTATTTATTCCAAATAATAATATCACAGTTATTCCTTTGATCAAAAAGAAATATTCTGGAAAATTACAGTATAACACTATTACTATTACTAAATTTTAATTTTAATTATTTTTCACCATTGAAAAAATTAATAATAACAATATTCTTAATATTATTCCCAATTAATATTAATAGACCAATTATTGTAAACCTTACAATAAATATAACAATACCGTCTTCCATAATAATATTATTCTATATGAAGTGTAAAACATTGATTGGGGACATAATGGAAGTCTCACATATCTTCAAAAAAATTATTTGAGATATATACTATTATATTGGAAAAAACATGTGTACATGGTATAATATATTATCTATTTTTAATATATTATTATATAGTCTCAATAGGGTTTGAATATCCTGCTAAATAATCATCTAACTCCAAATATATATCATAGAATATTTGAAGGTGTTATTTTTTCGTCTACATATTCATAAAATAATGAAATTATTTATTAAGTTACTTTTATTTTTAAATTACATTTTTACGTAAACAATATTCATAATACATTACAAAAAAATCATTTTTATTATAATAAGATATGGATGATATTAATTGAATTTACTAGTTGTATCTATATTAATTAATTTTCCAATCCTTATATATATTGTGTGTTGTTTTCTCTATTATAATGCTAAACATAAGGTTATAACGTGTTATAATATTGATTTTATCAAGAATATTAACATGTTTATGTGTGGAATTGAATTAAAATTATGTTATAAAAATAATCCAAAAATTCACCCATCTACCCTAAGTGGTAAATCTAGCCTTAGGATCTACATGTTATAACCATGGATAGGTTCCCTAAAAAGAACCAAGAGATTATTTTTGAAGCGAATATTTTTATAAATTATTAAGACACATCAAATAGAAATTTAATAAAATATTTATAATAATATAATGAACATAAAGACAAGGATGTTAAATAATAATCATTATGTGAGTGGAGAGACAACTCCAATGCAATGTAATCTGAAGAGTATATCAAAGAAAAACATTTGATTGTAATTCTTATAAAAAAGAATTCTCAATATCTGATTAATGTGAAATAAATAGTGATACTAATTATTTATTAAAATTACATATGAATTATTTTATCATAACTGTTTTCAAATTTTTTTAGGGGTTTCATGGTTCTTCTCTATGATCAAAACATTGAAAAAAGAAGTTGTTGAAGAACTGAAGGATGTACTATGAAAACTTTTCAGAAAATGAATCACCCTAATGGAGCTTCTAGAATCATAGGAGAAATAATTTATTGATAGAAAAGAATAAATTGAATGTTTTTATTTGAAATTTTTTTCTCTAAGGTAGTTTTTGTATTAGATCAATACATATAATAAATTTCACAAAGCATCAATGGAAGTTTGAGATTCTCAATAAAAGTATAATTTACAAAAGCTAAAACAAGTCCAAAATTGATTCAATAATCTAATAAAATTAAGGGAGAATATAAAATAAGTTCAAACATATATTATGAAGATAAGAAGAAATTAATTGAGGATGTGGAAAACTCTTTCAAATATATATTTTTAGAGGTTGTGGTGAGACTGAGGATTTATTAATCACCAAAATATGAAAGATACAAAATTGATGGAACCCGGGATAATGCCACAAAAGATAAAATTGAATATCATGACTCAAAAACATATAGAAAATGAACATTAAGAACAAGAAGAAATCCTCTATGAATAGAATATCACATAAACTAGAAACTATCTTGTGTACTTATTTTGTCTGAAATTCAGTAATGTTTTTGTAAAAAATTATAAGAAATAATTGATGGTTAAAAATGTTGATAAATCAAACACTTCAAGGGTGTATATTTAAATTTTTATTATGTTATTTTTCGTAATATTTTTTCCAATGAATTTTGGGTCTAATCAAAACTAGTAAGGATCAAAAATTGTCAAATATACAAAGTATACATAATAAAAATGAGAAGAATACTCATAATAATTGTTTGTACTACATGAATTGTTTTAGAAGCCATTTAAATATTTGAACAACACGAATATCCTAAGGATAATAGAAGGATTTCAATTTGGGAGATAAAAATTTATTATTGAAAAGGACATACCCCATTAAATAAAAATAAATAAAAAAACAAATGTTACAAGATTTCATTGGTATTAGATGAAATAATAATACTATTTAAAAAATTATCATTAAAACAAAAATAGATCTTTTATATACAAATAAAATTGAAATTTTTCACCATGGACTATGATCACAGGAAAAATAAGGCTCAGTATAATATTGTACATCAATAAAAAATATCTAGAAAAAATGAATATGAAGTTGTAAGATTTTATTTCATTAGTATTTTATATTAATGTGATTTTTATTAGTAAAAAACATAATCTTGCTAGTATAATATGTCATTTCTTAGAATTAGTCCTATATTAGGTGGTTGAGTCTAAATATCGGAGAACAAGTTCTCAATGAAATAATTTTTTACTAGAAATTCATTCATGATGTAAATACAATATATATATGAATGGAGAGATGAATAACATGGTAGATGTAATTAAAACTGTCACAAGGATAATTAATTCATTGCAAGAAAACCATGAGATATTCCCTAAATTAATAATGGAATTTTCATAAAAAAAATGTTCTTTTAAGTAGTGTTAAGATCTCGATAAAATAAAGAATTCATTAAAGAGTACCTATTTGTTTATAAAAAAATTGAAATTGGAAATTTAATTATATAAAGTTGAAAAAAATTTAAATACCATAGTAAATAATTTTTCATTTGAATTTTATTGAGAAAAGAATATCCCAAACAAATATTATGAGATGTTGTATATGATTGATTGAAATGAATAGCCAAAGACGGTAGGTAGTTCTAAATATGAATTATTCACCATATGAACAATATGTTTTTCCATATTACATTATATATATTTATATTATTTTTTAAAAATATTTAGGTAATTTAAGGATATGGATTTATACTTTGAGGGTGATCATTGATGAGATGAAGTAGTAAAATATTTAGTGAATAGTGAATCATGCATTTCAGTATAGTTTTATAATATTGGAAAATTAAGGGATCTAATAAAACATTTATTGCTCAAAATTTATTTCATTATTCCCAAATTTTATAGATTTGTTCATGGATTTTTACTTGGTGGAAAAACCCAGGATCTATATCTTTTTCATAATAAAATTTCGAGTTTTTTTATTAAAGTATGGGCATGATGTATAATTTTATTGATAAATAGGATTACACACACCACCTTATATGAAAATTCATACATTTTAAAAATTATATAATAGTCATGATATTTTAGGGAAATATTATAAATCTTTGGTTATATATATATATATATATTATTTTAAACATTGTGTTTTCTAAATTTTATTTAGATTGGATTAATAACATGCAATTTTCAATGGGAACCATGTGAGGTCATCCATATCATATAATTGATCAATAAATTTTAATATAAGGGACAATATAACATTTTTTAATAATAAAAGTGATGATAAGACCCAATTTATACTTTTAATTTAATTTTATGTAAGGTTTATAATTTTTTAAAGACATAAATTGTGTTTTTAAAACGTGACTATATACTAACATCAAAATACAATGGGGGAAACTATTGTGATGAATGATGATTCATTTTTTAAATGATTTTTTAATATGTGGTTGGTGGTTTGATGGTATAATGTGGAGATTATTGGTTAATTTTTATGGATTCACATAATAACACTAGATGACATGCTTCAAAAATTCTCCTTATAGTAGTGATGAATTTTGAACTGAAATTCAATGATTACAGAAATGTATTAAAAAGTTAAAAATGTAGAATAAATATCTCATTAAATATTTGGATTAATAATAATATAATATAACTTTAAAAATATTCATTTTCATGTTAATGCCATTATGGATGAATAATGTAATATATTTAAGAACATTCCATGAACAAATGTAATTTCTTGAAAATTACTTTTTTGCATGAAGACATTTTATTTTATGTAGTATTCATTAGATTGGATTGTACTTTTCTATGGAATGTTTACTTTTATAGATTCTAATTGATTAATAAATATGTTTCCTACCCATTCATTGAAGAACATGTTCAAACACACATTGTAAGAGGGTGGCCTTGATCAGGTAACATAGCTGACTCACTTGGCCACATTGAAGAAAAGGTATTAAAAGGCCACATATGATCTATAAGAGATCGAATCTAGGTGAGGGTTCAAGCAAAAAGTATAAGATAATGTTAGGATAATGCAGATGAGGCATGACCCATGATGTAGTATGTGTGATTGTTGTGGTTGTCTATCCTTCACTTCCATCTACATGAACTAACAAAACAAGATCTAATTTATAAAATAAATCATAAAAACACATATTCATGTGGGTTATATCTACTAAATACAATATTTATCGTCTTTAATGATATAAAAATATTTCTTTTTTGGAGATATATGATCTATAGGAGCTATATGATCATCTAAATGTTCATCTTATACCCCCATCAACACCAGCGTATTTATTATCATCTGATTATATGGATGAACCACATA